>JAUMIR010000004.1:257427500-258685000 GCA_030847615.1 Gambelia wislizenii
AGGGTTTTATCTCCCACAAACTCTTGTTATTAAACTCTTGTTTTTATATGAATGTCCTAAGCTGATTTTGATTAATAGTTTTCTATTACCTGCTATGATACCCCTCCTCTGTAGATTGTGTTTGTTCCTCAGATTTTCATACTATTTTTTATTCCCAATAATCAATAATCAAGTGAAAATATTCACCTATTCAACATCAGCTGGTGGCAAAGATCGCCAAAGTGCATTTCCAGGGCAAAGCATACAAGTGGGTCAGAGCTTTCACAGCATGTTCAGAGTTTGTTCTGAAAACAGCCAACCAACCTACCTGTGGGTCATATAAGGGAAGGCACCCTGCTGCTACCAGAAGACTCAGCGTTCTGTATTGAAGAAAAATGCCATGTGACTATCATGCATTGACATGCACTCTCAGTGGAATTACAAATACATTTTCATATGATTTAAATATATTACTAATATTGATATTTCTCTTTTACACTTCCACCAGATAGCTCAGAAAATGCATATAGTTCTTCTTCCCTTTTTATCTTCACCCACAGATAAGAGAGGTACCATGAGCCCTTTGTGGTCTGTAGTCCACGACTCAACTGGGGGGGGGGCAACTATGGTCCCCCAGATGTTTTTGGCTTACACCTCCTATTAACCATAGCTAACACAGCCAATGGTGAGAAATTATGGGAGCTACAGTCCAAGAAATACAGAGATCTGAAGTTGCCCATTTCATATCTATACAGTCACAATCAGCATTAGGAATGGACTTCAATAACCACAGTAATGCAATACAAGAGATGCCTAACTGCCCCAATTTTTCTAATATATTTTTTAAAGCTACGAAATGCATTGAATTGTGACAGTTATCATATGAATAGCACATGTTATGTGGGAGATCCTGTTCTACCGTATTATGTACTTCGTAAAAGCAGGTGTGAACAAATATGGAGATCAAGACTATGGTGTGCAGAGAGGGGTTTATGCTTTCTCTTATGTTAATTTTCCCATGGAAATCACTTCACTGAAACCAATATTAATTGCCGAGCTAAAACGTCCAGGTCATATACAGTATACAAATGTCAAAAGCAACAGCTGAATTCTGAAATATCTTCTTAATTTTATCTGCTTAAACTCCTTTAAATACAAAATTAAAATCTGTTTCATGCTTTCAATGTATTTTACTGTCATGGTTACATAATGTCTTCTTAGAGTTCTGTACGACTAGGAGCAATGGCCTAAATCCAACTGAATAGACCCACAGAATCAGTTACTGAATAGGAAGCCAACACTTAGGTCTTCAGTGATTCAAATGATGCACTTTAACTGGATGAGGAAATAGATATAGGCCAATTATCTTTCTGTCAAGTTCTTTTCCTAAAAAAACCTTAAGTCTTTTTTAAAAATATAAACACAGAGTAAAAATTCTGGTTTTTTTGAGCTTTGCCTATCCAAATAATCCCAAATAAAGAAAACATGTTTCTGAGTCCTAACCATAATTCTCAGAATAGGAAATTTTACTGCAGTTAAAAGGAGATCATATATATTAATAAACAAAAATGTATTGGTCCTAGTCCTCATGAAATTCTATCTAATTAGCCAAGGAGAGATGCTTATGATTACGACACCTGGCAAAGCCTAACTGGTACCCTAGCGGATAACCTTTAGAGTAATCAGGGTTTGATCCAGATTAAGGCCACCAAACTGAGTTCTCTTTTCAAATCAAGTCTTGTGAAAAGAAACAAAGCAAAGTGCCAACTCTTTCATATCTGACTCAAGAACAAACTGTTCAGTTAGTCAAAAAGCTAGACTCTCTATGGAAGTCTATAAATCTTACACATTGAAACTTACCTACATATTTTTATGGCAGATATCTGATGTGAAGAAAATAAAATGTTATCAAAAAGCTGGAAAGATTAGCTGCAGAAAGAAAATTGCATTTAATGTCCTTGGAGTTTTTCTTGTCTTATTTTATTGTTTTAACTATATCCCTGCATTACCCTGATTAATGCAGGGTAATGCAGGAATATGGTTAAAATGTTTTAATAAATAAGTAAATGATATACTGTTATACATGTATCTAAATTTTCAAATATTTTCAAAATGGGACCTCTGTTATTGTGGCACCAGTAACAAAAACAGGGAACTCATCTTGAATTGCTTCTAAAATACCTTCTGAAAACACAGCCTGGACAAGAATGAAAGACAATTAAATGTAATACAAATAAAATATATTATTTTATCTATTTACATAAAAATGTATTATTCTCGTCCTTTCTCTCAGGGAACCTCCTGACAGTAGCTTTTAATTAAGCATTATAACATATTGTATAAGAGGTGTCCTTCAGAAAGAGAACTTTCATAAAGCACAACGTGTTCGACATAGGGAACCAAATGTGAAGCCAGCACCTTGCACTGATTCCAGTCAACTGTGAGCACTGGTAGAAGTCAGTGTGGACTGAAATACTCCAACATTTGGTCTTGAATTGGAAGCACTGGAATAGTCCTTCCAAATGCTCTCAATAAGTAAACGCATGCTAATGTCAGGTGCCTCACCTTATTAATTAAGTTTCAAGAAACTTCTCCACTAAAACTTGAACAGATGGACTTATTCCAAGTCAGATACTATTTTGAATGTTTAACTCTCTTAGTATACACATATAATCCAGAGATACTTATCTCTATTAAACATTACAATATTTCTAAATATACAAAGTGATAAGTAGAAAACCTTCTGCATCCTAAAGGGTAACTTGAGCTGTGGCCATCTCTTCTTCAGGTGTTCTAATCACCAGTGGAAATTATATTTGTGAGGCTATTATTTCCCCTCCACCCATTGTGACACTACCTTTCCCCACTCCCTTGTTACAGGACAAACATATGATGTCATCATCAGGTTTTTGAAGCTGCTCTTGCCCTTCCCAAGAGCTTCATTCAAGTTTCCTCATGGGCTTCAGATGACCTGAGGAGTAGTTAATTGAGAGTTCAGAACTGCCTAAGAAAGATTGCTATGAGGTTTGCAGCTGTGGAACAGTTGCTCAGGGGGTCTGGACAGATGTTGGTGAGAAAATACTACCTTCTTCCTTCCTACTCCATGCAAACATCTGAAAATAAACAGAATAAAAAAACACCAGTGTTTTCCTCTAACACAGGGGTGGGGGAAAGTGCACTCTGCAGGCCACACGTGAACCTCCAGGGACATTTTGTGTACCCCCTGGGGTCCAAAAAAGATTTTTTGGGGAAAAACAGAAACAAATTGTCCCCAAATGTCCTTTAGAGGGCATGTGCGCAGTTTTGGCATGGCCCTTTGGACCTTTTTAGGCCTGCAGAAGGTTTTTTTTAAAAACAGGAAGTGACACAGACGTTGACTTCTAGACCATTTCCTGTTGCAAAAAAGCCTCTCCTTGGCCTAAATTAATTTAGGGTGGGTTAAAAATGGCAAAATGCCCCCTTATGCCCTAAAGGGCATTGGGCTGACATTTTGAGGGGGAAATCTATTTTTTGCAGGGAAATCTATTTTGTTGCCCTCTGAGGTCTCCTGTGGGACCAATGTGGCCCGCAGACTCCAACAGTCACCCATCCTTGCTCCAATGGAAGATGATGACCTGATAAAAGATTAACTCAGTCTCTCCAGTGCATAGTGAAGTTCAGAAAATGTACGTAATCCTATATATCAGCCTTTCTCAACCTTTTTACCGTGGTGGAACCCTTGAAACAATGTTCAGGTCTCAGGGAATCCCTGCCTAAAAATTATTATATCTACAGCTCAAAAAATGTTTATTTTTTTCCATTGCAATATCTCAGGGAACCACTAGCAACCTCTTGGGGAAACCTAGGGTTCCAGGGAACCCTGATTGAGAAAGCCTGCTATATACAGTATTAACAACAGGCTAATCCAGGTCAAGTTAGCTACACTTAGTTCTTACTGAAATGAATGGGATTTAAATAGGCCCTAATGATGAAGGTGGTTTTGCCTTAGCAGAAAGAGCTTTCATTTGCATAAGTTCAGGCACTTTATTTTTACTGATCGTGCCTGCTCACTTAAACTCTATTCCTGAAAATCTGCTCTTGTTCCTCTGGAGAAGAATAGGATATGGGCTACAGTACAGTAGGTCGAACTTTCAGAATTCCCTAGCTAACCTAGCTAATGGCCATGCTGGATGGTTGATTCTGGGAGTGATAGCCTAAAAAAGTATCTTTTCTAAGCCCTGAGTAGGATGATAACATGAAATTGAGAACACCCATTCAGCATAGGATATAACCCTTGTTCTAGATCTAGCTCAATGCTATTTTTCTCTAAATTTGATTTGACAAAAGCCTATGTATGGTTCCTTATAATGACAACCTGTATCACATAGAGTCTCCTTCTTTCCCTTTTATATACTCCAAAGTGCACACTCCTCCCAGAGAATAATTTATTATTCGATAAATCAATCAGTTTTCATTTCCATAATGAACACATTTAAAATATTTTTTTTTAATTGTGTTGGTAAATGAATTATTTAGCACAACTAAGAAAATAAGGAGTCTTATTTAACTACAGTATTTACAAAACATTGCTATAGGCTGCTTACATTACAAGAAATCAATTTTGCCTTACCTCTTTCTGCACAAATGTTTCGATTCCATATGTTATAACTTCTGCAGCATTGTGTAAGGTAAGAAAGATAGGAATTGGCTGCCAGGAAAGAAAATGTGACCAATAAAATTAGCAACTGTTTGTTACTTAATCATCTTTCTGTGAAGAAGTACTAAAGGCCATTTATTTTCTAATGAACCTGCAGAATTATCCCCACAGACAGAAAGCAGTGCCATCTCCAACATGTTATAAACCTTTGCAGTTGTTGTAGATGAAATGCACTAAAAACCCAATAGGACTATTTCTATATCTACTTCTTAAAACTTTGTTTAAGGTGATAACAACTTAGGAAAGCACAGTGAACATAGAAATCAACTTCTTGTTCTCATATTGCTTTCTGGTAGCTAACAACTGTACCTTTCTGTACGTACTACTGCCAGCATAATTCCCTACGCTTTGGCAAGTATGGTATTTAGCACCCAGGAGAATAAAGAAACTTTCTTGTATGGAACAGCACCATACAACTGGCACTCACAACAAAATGCTGCAGCTGTTAAAAATTCAACACTCAGCACTCTAAGAGTTAAGGATGTCTTAGAGAGAGCTGCAGTGATAGGGTTAAGTGGTTTTTAGAGACCCAAAGTCTCCTCATCGCTTATCCACCTGTCCTTAATTCTCTGAGAAAGTGGTAGTCTTAGGGATCTTTCCAACTTTCTTCCTGCCCCCTTAATTCTCATGTTTCTTTAGCCACTGGTGTCTTTGCTCCTTAATCAGAACTGCAATAACTCCATCTCCTTCCCTTTCCTCTCTCGTAATACAGTAGGCCCCTCGTATCTGCTGGGGATTGGTTCTGGGGGTCGTGGATACTGAAAACTGGATAATAGCGAACACCATTGAAAATAATGGGACTTCCAGTTTAAAATACCACAGAGTTGCCTTGGAGGACCTAGACAATGGCTAGAGAGGACAAATTTTCTAGGAGGACTCTATGGTAGGTGTGCCGTTTTGTGTCTTGTGGATAATTGAATCAGTGGATAATGAATCAGTGGATACAGGGGTCCTATTGTACATTTCTCTTTCTCCACTCCTACCCCCAAAGTGAATCAGCATTCCATAGCTCCTGAGCATGCTTACTAATCATTACACCGTTTGGTGGGGCCCCTTCCCCCCCACTTGAAATTCTTTTGGTGAACATGTTTTTTGTTCTGCTACAAATCCTGGGGTTGCCTACCAGTATCTCTCTCTTGTGAGGAGTGATGTTAGCTAGGCAATGACACCCAAGGTATGAACACTGAAGATAGAGGGAATTATATACTTCAGATTATGTCCTGCTAAACAGACCGGTTTAGCATTCCAGAATTGGAACTGTGTCAAAAATGGAAAGGATATGGAAAATGTGGAATATTAAAATGTAGAATGGGGTGGGGGGAGGATCAGCTAGCCCTCCAAATGTTGCAGACTGAAATTCCCAGCATTCTTCACTGTTGGCAATTATTAGGGCTGCTGGTACTTGCAATCCAATCTTATCCGGAAGGCTGTATGATCTAGACATAGTTTAGACTCTAGTGCAGGGTGGGCAGAGTGTGGCCCATAGGCCACATGTAGCCCTCAGGGGCATTTTTGTGGCACCCAGGGCTATTTCTGTGACCCCCCCATGGTAAAAAAAAAATGCTCTGAAATGACCTCTACGAGAATATGGAGGGCACTTCCACCACATTTGGAGGCTCTCTGGGCCCCCAAAGGGTAAAAAAAAGTGAATGTTTCCAAATACATTTTTTGCCCCCAAATGCCCTCTAGGGGGCATGGGAGACATTTCCACCATTTTTTTGGGCCTCTCTGGACCACTTTAGGCCCCAGAGAAGCCTTTTTGAAGCAGGAAATGAACAATAAGTGATTTCCACTATTGAAAAAAGACCTCTGCTTGCCCGGGAAGGCCAAAGACATGTGCAAACACATTTAGAGAGCATTTAGGAGGAAAAAAACCCTTTCTGATTATTTTTATTATTATTATTATTATTATTATTATTATTTTGCAGTTGGGGTGTGGGGTTGCAGCCCTTCATGGTCTCCTAGGGAAGCAATGCAGCCCCCCTAGCCTTCCACAATTGCCCACCCCTGATCCAATGCAAGAGCTTTCAGACATACAATGTACAGCTCAACTAATGACATGTCTAATTAGAAATAAATCAAATAAGTCACATTAACATTTAAAACACAGGGCTCTGATTTCTACACTTTGCTCTTTAAATACCATTTAAATATTTATATCCCCTTTATATTGCCTCTCTAATCATTGACCAGAGATAAGAGTGGAATTTTCCTTCACAAAACTGAAGGGAGGTGGGCCATTGAAAAGCATGGTATATGAAAGAGAGACATGCAGCTGGACCTGCAGGACACAAGTTGTGCATTCAAGACCTAAATTATCTTGTAAGAAAATCACACAAGGGTTGTGTCCCTGATAACATTTTTTAAATATAACATTTAACAATTGGATTATGGGGAAAGCTTTATTAGACATCAATGAGTGTCTTTTAAATTCTCCATAATTCTACTTTAGATTTTTTTTCTTTTGTATAACCAACCTTCTACTCTTGTAAAAAAAGATTTGGTTAAAATGTATATTACAAAAGGACCATATTATTATTATTATTATTATTATTCATTTATATCCTGACTTTCTCCTGCCGATGGGGACTCAAGATGGCTAACAACATCTTTGAAACAATACAAGTTAAAAGCAATACAAAAGTAAGTGACAGTATAAATATCAAATTTAAAAAAGAATTAAACAATTTATAAGTTAAAAAACATTAAAGATTAAAAATATTAGGATGCATTAAAAACAGTATAAAGAGAATCTTAAAAACTGCACCACGGTTTTTGCATGTGGCTAGGCATTCACAAATGTTTTGGTTCTAAGAGCACAGTAGCTATACTATACAGTATAAGGTTCTTTTTAAATATGTAGGAACCTGCAAGGAACAGTTTTAAACAAACAGTCAAACAAACCAGGCATTTGGGCAGCAAACTAGTTTCACCAGGATTAAAAAAAAAAAAAAAGTGGGGGGAGAAAAGAACATTCTAATTCCATTCTTGGGCTTTTTTCCATTTCAGTTGCTGAGTGAGAAAGTTAAAATCTTGTAGGCCTCTTGCCTTAGAGCACAATAATCGGAAACTTAAAAGTAGGAAAGCTGACACCAGACTTTACATTCTTCCTTTTCTGCAGACATGTTAACAAACACACGCCCACCCTTTCCCCTCCCTTGTCCTATTGGCTCTTCCTCAAGCCAAGAAAAATAAATGTGTTCTCCTGCCAACAATGGCTCCAGATTGCCCAGCTCTGCTAACCTTCACCAGATGTTTATTGTCTTTGATGATATTTTTTAGTAGCTTTAGCCTTTTATAAAGGAAAGCACAGTATGTTGGGCTTGCCAGCCAGAAGGAACAAGTTCCCATCTTTTCAGTTCCACCATCCCAGTAATACATTTTAAACCTCACGATAAGCTATGAAATCTCTATTCAGCTCCAAAACTAGATTCTTAAAAAAGAAAGAAAAAGAAAAGAAGATAAAAGAAACAGGCAGGCAGGCAAAGACACACAGAGCTAAGGAGGATCTAGCTCTACAGACAGCATCCTGGTTGGGACATAAAGTTTAGCCAGGTTTATGACTCGGTCTCTTCCTGCTCAAGTTTTAGACCAAAGGTCTAGCTAACATTCTATTTACACAGTGGTCCATCAATTGCTTACGGGAAGCAGCCAGCCTAACATGAGGGAAACAGCACGATCCCTCTAAAATTGCTTACCAACTGATATACAGAGGTATACCACTTCTAGTATTGGAGGTGGTATATAGGCACCCTAACTGGAAGCCAGTGATGGCCTTAAATCCCTTGAATTTATCCAGACTCCCTTTAAACCCAAGTTGCCAACCATAGCTACGTCCTGTGGCAGTGAATTCTATACACTGCATAGTTAAACTGTGAAGACGTTTTGCTTGACTCCAGAACTTTTTGTACTTATCTTTTTGTACTATAGCTCCCCACATCCCAGAAGGATTCAGGCAGTTGTAATCCAAAAATAACTTTTCCAAACTTTATAAGAAGCAGCAGCAAAAAACAAAACAAAAAATCCAATAATGGTTTGTTAGACATTCTGCACAGGCTGGGATTCTGGCTTTCTCTCCCCTGAGAAACAATAACAACAACAACAACAACAACAATATTTATTTATACCCCGCCCCTCTGTTAAAACAATCGGGGCGGCTTAAAAAAATTAAAATACAATACGGATAAAAATCCCTAAACACCCCCCTCCCCCATAAAAAATATTAAACAAATATAATTTAAAAAGCAACTGATCTAAAATCCCATTTAAAAACAATAAATACAATAAATAGCCAGCGGACTAAAAGAGGCCAGGATCCCCTGAGGCCGGGATCTAATTAGGAAAGGCCTGCCAGAAGCCATGGTTTGTTGCTGAAATATGTCTCTGGTTCATCTAGAAAGAGACTTTAACAGAATTCCTGCTTGATGGTCACAAACTATGGTTTGTTTAATCAATTATACTTACAAAAAGAGCCAAGTCAAAGGAATGAGGCAACGCGGCCCACCTTACTGTTAAAACATAGTAAGACTGGGTTCCCTCCACAAAAATAAGTCCACAAGCTAAACACCTTTATTGGGCCAACTCCAAAGCATAAAATGCAGTACAGAGACTCCTTGAGAAATTCAGTGTACTCTGCCTAAGGAAGGAGTAGTTAGCTTCTCATAGGACAGGGACAGCTGGATCTCAAGAGAAGTTACTTTTTTGTTGCTAATGGAACTGAAATTTTATTACCTGTCTTTTATTGCTCATTGTCCCTAGTTCTCACATGGCCCATAAGGGGAGTGGCCACTAACTGCATTGAAATCCCTCTATACCATCTTAGCTAACGACAACTCAGAATGTCAGCCTGTGACTCTAAGATCATCACCATCTTTCTTCTGATTTCTAACATCTTTGCCCAATGAAGAAGCCAGTGAAGGTTGGAAAGCTTGCATAACATATTTTGTGCTTTGGAGCTGGCGCAATAAAAGTATTGCTGCTTGTGAATTTTGTATTTTGTTGTATTTTGCTGCACTGCCAACACCGCTATCTCTGAATATTTTGCCCCCAAATCCTGGCTTATTGTGTTTGAAGTCCTGAACTAGGCAAGCATGTTGAAAAATCTCTACAGCATTTTAAGTGCAGAGATCAATTCTTTGTCTTCATAACTATTTTGGATTAATATTTACATTTTATGGACAAAAAATATAAATTAATAAAAATACTATCCACTGAGTTAATGGCAGAAAGGGAATCTGAACTCAGAATCCTCAAGTTGGGTTCTCATGTTTTCCTAACACAGTGCATAACAACTGGCATATTTAGCTTGGAGCATTAAGTTGATTTTTATTTCAAGACACCCACTCAGTACAAATATAATGAAAGTAAAACTTGACTGGTCTGGTGATGAAATGAAAAGCCACTGCAGTACTAAGTCAGGAAGATGTGACATAATAAAGCATCCATCTTATTCATGCATCATGGATTTTGTAGAAGAGAGAATAAAAAAGGGGAAAGAAGACCACATCTCCCTATCTGGGCTTAATCAAACCTTAAGATATTTGGGAAAGGGCGTTCTCTCTGTCCTACTACCATCACAGGTATGATTGGTTAAGATATCAGAGAAAGCCTTCTCAGTGACTGCTCCCACACTGCGGAACTTCCTACCATGGGAAGCTAGATCACTCTCCTCTGTGATTTCTTTTCACTGGCAGACAAAGACCATTTTGTTAACAGTGTTTAACAGGGAGCTTGTCTAGATGAGAAGATATAATCCAGATTTCTGCACATGAATGCTAATTCGCAGCAGTGTTCATTTGTCTCCATGGTCCTTTGGTAAAACTGATTGTATATGAAGCTATCTGCATTTGAAGTGCACATGCAGCCATGCCTAAGAATCAAGATGGTGGCTGAGAGTACAGTGTGTTATTATTCTTCACAAATGTTGTAGCTGCTGCACAGTATTTTTTTTTTTTGTACTTGTAAATCAAAGGTGTGCAAGTGAAATATTTTGCTTATAAAAAGGTCTTTGGTCACCTCAGCACAGCAAAAAAGTACACACTCATTACTGTGAAAATCAAAAATGCCGCTTATGGCCACTTCCTTGCCAGCAAGCCCACCCCTTGCGCATGTCCAACCAATCCACTCTCCACTTCTCCCCTCACCGAGAACGCACAGTGTTCCGTACTGGATGTCCAGACATGCGATAATGCGCAAGCCCACGCATTATTCAAAAAACCTCGTGGAAAACCATGAAGGCTTTTCCTGTGTAGTAGATAGAGTTTTTGCCCCCCCCCACCTTTCAAATACTGTGAACCTCATTCGCAGCATATTGGGATAAAAGGTGTTCACCTCGAATTCTATGAGGTGTAGTTTCATCGTCTAGACAACCCCTGGGTGTGGCACAAGGGTCTTTAACTAGGATGTATTGTATCTTTATCTTGTGCTTTATATGTATTTTACACTGTTTTAACTATATTAATATGATTGTCATACTGTTTTAACCAGTTTGTAATAATCTTATACTTGGTTCCCACACTGGAAGAAATGCATAAACAAACAGAGAGAGAGAAAGAGACATGAGATGTAAATCTCCTGAAACAAAAAAGGTTCACACATACTAATAGCACAAGTACAAGCTCTCCTGCTGCCTGAGGAGCTATGCTATTGCTCACCACTTTGTTGTCATTACTACCACAACCACTACCCTCTGGCCATAGGTGAGGTAGTGGCAACCCAAGATATTTTCTCACTTGATGTGAAAGATCCAGCTTATCAGGTAAAGAAGCCTAGCTCTGTAGGGTAGCCAGTTCAGGATCATCCCAGGTCATTAGGTTTTGGGGCCAAAACCTGAGATCTAGGGACAACCCCTGGTGATGTCATTAAGTATTATGCATTAATTGCTACCCACAGTTTCTCACAGCTTTCCATTCAAACACACATACAGAGAGAGAGAGAGAGAGAGAGAGAGAGAGAGAGAGAGAGAGAGAAAGCATATTTCCTGATTGGAAATTAGGAAAGAAATGTTAGTTAAAGGGGCTGTTCCCATATCAAGGTGAAATAAGAGGATTATTCCCTTCTCACTTTCTTTGGGAAATGGGATGCAGAACATTTAATCTAGCCGACATGCTTCTAGCCAGAAGGATGCAGAGCTGAGATGAGCCCTGGTGCTACAACAGCTCAAAAGCGAAAGTAAAGTAAATCCACAGACCTCCTGGAGACTCTGCAAGTTGCAGCAACAAATCAATCAGGCCTTACAAATTGTAGTGAACTGCTGCTCTCTAGTAGGCTAGATTTGTCTGGAACTGAACCCACCAAAACTGGAGAATTTGTATCCTTGCCTCCACCTACAGAAGACACATGAAAACTGAAGAGTCTGGGCCAGGCCCAGAGATCTGGGAACTCCATCCTCGAGGTTGAAGCTGCCTAAAGACTCCAGAAGTATTTGGAAGTTTGCAAATTACCTTCACTCAGTCAATTATTTTAACCTTAGTATGCAATTTGTGGTTAAAAAACAATATTATTACTGACAATAAAAAGGCATGTCAGACCCAACTTGTATAGATATCTTACCAATCTGGATAAGGCCCTGGAACCTGAATAAATAATGCCCACAAAAAGTGCAGAAGCTGGAAGCCATGACAGAACTTCAGACCTATAAGAACAAATTGAGTATGCAGTTACAACTGTTGCATTGCCATACATTGAAAACTGTGTGTAGGTGCCTTCAAGTTGCATGTCGATTTATGGTGATCCCATGAATTTCATATGGTTTTCCCAGGCAAGGAATACTCAGTAGTGGTTATGTTAGTTCCTTCCTCTGAAATATAGCCTACAGCACCTGGTATTCATTGGTGGTCTCCCATCTATGTACTAACCACAGCTGACCCTGCTTAGCTTCCAAGATCAGATGAGATCTGGTAACTGTAGGGTATTTAGACCCTACACTAAACTACCAACATCTAAGCCTGCAGTCCTACACATAATAACTGAAAGTACCATTGAGTTCAATAGGGCTTTACCTCTGAGTTGAGTACATACGAAAAGAATTATTGTGTTTTCTTGTGTACCTTCATACTGTTGGATAATTAGTTCAAGTGATCTTTTTAAAAACCAGTTGCCATTTTACTTACGGTACACTGAAATTACCCTATCCATTTGGTTAGGTGTGTATCCTATAATACCTTTTAAGGCCATTGGTCATAGTGGAAACTTATATGAATCAAACTGGCACCTACTGTAATTCCACTACTGCTAACTTGAAATCAGATGCCTACTCAAAATGAGCAAGGCAATTTCAGCTTCAGCAAGAGTGGAAAAATAAAGTTCCAGAGCCTGAGAACTAGATCTTTGTATGGAAAACAGAGATCATTGACCACAAGGTGAAGTTTTAGGCATCCCTGAAATGTTTGCATCTCCAATACAGCCACATAAAAATGTAGTGGAAAAGGCCATTAGAACTGTTCCCATGAGGTAACCGCAGGATCTGTGTGCTGCCAAAAGGGCTCTTTTTTCAGAGCAGGAAAAGAGTGTCTAACACGACAGGAAATACTTGAATAGTAATCCTCACTCTTCTATGTCATGCCAAACACAGATCAGGCTCAGAGCCTGCTATAATGACTGTGCGGTTTGAGGTATTTCTTCACAAGTAGAAATGTACAACTTAAGTGAACAGGATGAGAAACTGTACCACACACCCACTTACTTCTTTGCATAGCACTAATTATTATTTATGTATTTGTTATACTTTCATCCCCCTTTTCTTGCAATGAGCACAAGGCAGTGGACATGACTCTCCTCCTCCTCACTTTATACTATCACCTTGCGCAGTATGTCAGACAGAGAGAGAGAGAGAGAGAGAGAGAGGTTTTCATAGCTCTGTGGACACTAGAACTTGAATCTTCAAACTCCAGGTGTTGTTGTTGTTAAAATATTTATATCCCACACCGTTTCCCAAGACTTCAGACTAGTGTACAAGTAAAATTCATTTCATCATTATTATTATTTTTTAACTATTTATACCCCACTCTTCAGCCACAAAGGCTCTCAGAGCGGCTTACAAATTGTTAAGCCATAGTACTTACACATCTACACTGCTTTATAGCGTGCTAGGCACTAAGCAGCTTTCAATGTGTGTTAGCTAATTGCCCCCACAAGCCAGGTACTCATTTTACCAACCTAAAAAAGGATGGAAGGCTGAGTGAACCTTGGAGCCCTTGGGATAAAACATGCAATGTTGTGGCTGCAGTACTGGTGTTTAACCACTGCACCACCAGTGATTCATCAATTAATCAGTTTTTAAAATGTTTTAATTTAAAATAATAAAAATAATGTATGCAGACTAAAAGCATACAGTGGGCCCTCTGGATCTGTGGGGGTTCGGTTCTGGGGTCCCACAGATGATAAAAAACACAGATGATTGCATCCCATATTATTAAATAGTGGCAATGTGTGTGCGGGCATTTCAGTGTGGATGCATTCATGTCACCACCATTTTAAGTATGGACATGAGAATTTGCAGTCGCTCAAAATCACAGATCCAGAGCCCGCAGATCAGGAGGGCCCACTATATTTTAAAAACTACACTGGCTGGAACAACATCACAGACCTTAGATTTGGGGATACAGAAAAGGTGAATACTATCAATGACAGAATTCTGGCAATCAAAGAGGTAGAGTGGATTTTAAATTTAAAATTGTTGCTCCCCATTGGCCTGAAAGAGAATCTTGACCTCTTTCCACTACTATAGTTCATCTGAGTTTTTCTACAGTCACCTTTCTTTCAGCCAGGTCACATTGAAGTATCCTTGAATGTTATCTAGCAAACCTTTATTACTGAAGATCTGCTGACTCACAAAAGTCTTTAGCTACAGTTCATATAGTTCTTCTTTTTGTCCAGTAAATGGTATGCAAGTTTCAGCTCCAGATATTTCTGGAGTTAAATCTCTAATAGGCCATCAGCAGTGTACAATGCAGCAGTGTACAAATGTTAATACTGTAATTATTTCATATATTGTAGTATTATGCATTAATTATAAACAGTCAGCATGGTGTAGTGGTTTAAGTGATGGGCTACAAGTCTGGAGACCAGGATTTGAATCCCTGCTCAGCCATGGAAAACCCACTGGGTGACCTTGGGCAACTCACACTCTCTCAGCCTCAAAGGAAGGCAAAGACAAACTCCCTCTGAACAAATCTTGCCAAAAATTCCCTGTGGAAGAAAATTACCATAAGTCAGAAATTACTTGAAGGTACACAACAACAAAATTATGTGTTGTTTTATTGTGTATTTATATGTGGTCTCTTTTTATGATTCTATATAGCTGCTGTGAAAGCATTTGAGAGCATATAGAAGTCAAAATGTGTTGAGCTTTTTATCAATGAATCATTCATCCACTGAGTACCTTGAGGTATGTCTCCAGTTCTCTCTCCAGATTTCACTGGGGTTTCTTTAAGAAATCAATTAGGCCACAAAGGCTTTAATAAGAAGCTGTTTGAAGCCCTCCATGGGTCCCTATGCCTACCCCCAACAAAACTGAGGCTCAATTTTTTGATCCCCCAAATGTCCCAAGCCTTGGGGGGGGGGAGGACACTATTCATGTTTCTCTGCATTTATTGGGGTCACTTTTCCAGGTCTGTACTCGCCTACTATGCTGCCTCTAAATGCAGCAAAATGGCAAATAGCACCTCCTACAGGCTTGGTGGAGCACTATGGGCCATTTTGGGATAAAAGCCATTTGGGAACCTTTTCCCATTTTCTAGGTGGGGAAAAAGTCTCTGGAAATATTAAGAGTTTCCCATTCTTCTTTGTTTTGATTGTACATGCTTACACACAGGTGTTGCATCCAATCTCTTTCTAGAAATACGCTGGGTTTCTCTCCCTCCCACTTCCCTTGTGTCCTTCTCTTTCCTCTTCCTATTGATCAGGAGTCACATCCAATCATGCACCTTTCAGAACTTTCCACTGAGCCTTTTTAGATTATTATTCAAGAGTCGAAGTGCTAAAGTGCTTTAGCAATATTACAGTAGTCGGGCATTAGGAGGATTATGTTTTAGTGCTAAAACATCTATTTCCTTGCTTGATCTCTACTGAATCTGTGTTCTGAAGCAATATGTGTTTACTGGCAGCAGCCATTTTAGCTAGTTCTGAGAATGCAGAAACACAAAAGGCAAATACAGATACATTTCACTTTGGAAAATATTAGGTTAATTGAAACTGGGCTGTGGGATGGGAATAAAAAGTTCCAAGCTTTCACTGTTAATGAAATAAGTAAGTCAATTTAAATGTCATTTTAACATAGCTACGTGGCAATGGCAGTTGTTGGCTCCCATGTCAGTGGACAGTGAATCTACTTTAGGTTTTAACCCAAGCCTTAAACGAGCTCTCCAAATTGGTTCAACACTTTGGACAGATACTTTAAAGCTAGCCAAAACCTAGAATGGATTCACCACCCCATCAACATGGGAGCCAACAGTCACCACTGCCATGTGCACAACTGTCTGATGCCCAGCCTGTTTATTTGGAGGATGAAAAATGCTAGGGGAATATGCATATACAACAGCCTACTTTCAGATCTTAATGTGATTATCATCCCAGCTGCATCCACATGTGCAGAATATTCACCACAATTCCCTTTAATTTTTGTTGTGTTAAATCACTCTGTACTCATACCAAAAAAAAAAAGAGGTTTTGGCAGCAAGGGACCCACAAGCAAACAACTAATTAATCCTAAGGTTTACTTAACAGAGTGAGAACCTCTCAACTTGCACATAACCTGAGTCTTGTGTGCTGATCAGAATTCTTGATATCCTAATATTTTTCTTCAAGTTGCTAATGTTCATGACTGTATATGAAAATTAATGATATGGAAATATATGTTACAGTTTTAGAAATACATAGTCCACTGGAAGATGACAGTCTTAGAATAAGTTAAACATTGCCTCTAGTTTAGGTCTGGAAACCACTAGTTATACAAAGATCTATATTTATAGCAATATAATTATATACATGTAATTTATTCCCCACCAGGAGCCACAGTGACATAATGGTCTGAGTGTTGGACTATGACCCTGGAGGGTCAGAATCCCCGCTCAACCATGAAAACCCACTGGGTGACTATGAGCAAGTCACATACTCTCAGCCTTAGAAAACTCCGTGATAGGTTGCCTTAGGGTCACCATAAATTGGATACATCTTGAAGGCACACAACAATAAAATTTACTCCCTGGAAAGCTACAGTGTATTGATTTGCATGGTCCACAGGAATGCTTCTCAGTCCAAGAATTCAAAGAAAATGTCTTTGGGATGTTGACCAAGTGAAGAATAATAAATCCATTGGAGGTACTTCTATTGTTGTGTTGACAAAACAACAAATATCGGTAAGTGTTGCCTTGAAAATATATCACTGTTCCATAGACTCAGTACTAGAGGGTGGTAACACTGAATGACAGATGATCTGCTTCATGAGAAAGAGATTGCCTCTCTTTTTGGAAAAATTGTGTCATCATCAGTAGATGGATAACTCTATTATTTTTATTCATCTAACTGAACAGTAGTTCTGAGAGACATGGATAACTCTCTGACTATGGTTATGGACTGGTAATGGGGAAACTCTGTCTAGAAAGAGTTGGTCATAGGCTGATCCAGAGATGAGGGGATAGGGCTTTTGCTTGAATCAACAGACCTTGGGAAAGCTAATTTTTTTTTTACGCAAACTCCCAGATTCCCCCAGCCAAGAACATCTGCGTTCCCAAGATCTGTGAGTGAGGCAGAGTCACAGTCCCTTGCGAAGGAACATGCTCACAGCACAGAGAGGCTCCAGCACAGACACATAAACCATTGTTGTTTCATTTTTAGATGGCAGTAGTGGCACTGAATGTCTTTTACCAGAGTTGCCTGGTAAGCTGGCTATGCCTCTTCTTTTTACATAAAGGTCTAGCCTTTATGCAGGAGCAAAAAACTGGGTGAAGACATGTGAGAGGACCTTCTTTGCTATGGCTGTAGAATATCCTTCCCTTGGAGGCCTAATTGGTGCTGATGCTGGCTTCATTCTAGTGCCATGTTAAAACACTCTTTAAATTAAAACCTGTAGCCTCATCCAAATCTGTAGATCAGGTATGGGGAAAGTGCAGGCCATGATCCACATGAAGCCCTGAGCCCCACTTATATGGTCCCTAAAGCTCCTCTAGAAACCTCCAAACCCCTTTTTGCATAATCATAATCATAATCATGAATCAAGGGCAATTTGGGGATGATTTTCACCTGAAAATACCCACAAGCTGCCCACAAACATTGTGGCTCTATTCATCATCCCAGAGGCCTCCAACAGCATTCGAATTCCTAAACATGGATATAATTTTTGAAAAGTGTATAAAATGATGACTAGAAATGACACTGTGCCACTCCTGGTGTGCCCAGAAGTGTAGGCAAGGCCCCTGCAGGTGGTGAGAACTGGCCTGTTTCCCCTATGCAGTGGCCTAGACCTACTGTACATGTTCATACTTTTAAAAGTGTTATAATTTGTTAAATTATTAAGATGTTCTTAGTCTATTCAAAGTGTTCTTTACTACTTTAAATTTGAAATTGTTTTAAATATTTTAACATGGTTTTTAATTATATCCACCTGAAATAATAGGATATTGGACAGGATACAAATATTTTAATAAATAAAAAAATAGCCTAAGTCTTCCATGCTTTGTAATGTCTCATTTGGATTACTGAAATATATTTTGCACAGTGCTGCTTTTGAAGTTAGTTTGCAAGTTGCAGCCTGTGCAGAATTTTAAATATAAATTTAAATTTCTTGACAGGGACCCTGTCTCAGCTGTACAGGTCACCCTCATATCCACGGAACCAATATCTGCAGTTTCAGTTATCTGCAACTGAAAAAATAGGGACATAGAGTCATACGGGAAAATGCCTAGAGAGGTGTCTTCTCTAGGAATTGCTAGGTCTTCCCATACAACTCTATGGTATGTTTGTACCTTTATTTTAATCGAGTTCCCTATCATCTGCAGTTTCATTTATAAATGGTAAGTCTGAGAATGTATCCCCTGCAGATGGGGGGCGGGTTTGTATTGACTGAACAGGACTCAGAAACAAAGAGAAAAACTACTGATGTTGGACTTTAAAAACACTCTAGTCCAGGACCACTAAAAAGTCCTCTGGAGACAAGGCTCTTATTTCTGGGACATGCTGTGTTTTGATTCCCATCTTTTCTTCATCAACATAAGAATAGAACTGGAAATTCTACATTATGTCTCTCCTTGCTTTGACTGACATCTAGTGGAGTTTTGGACAATTCAAAAAACAGACAAAAATGATCAAAGCTATGATACGCTGATTCTTTTCTGAACAAGAAATAACACTGGTTTATTTCTGGCTCATTTCCTGTTGCCAAAAAAAAAAAAAAAAAAAAAAGGCCTCTCCAGTGTGGTACAGTGGTCTGAGTGTTGACTACGACTCTGGAGATCAGGGTTCAAATCCATGTATGGCCATAGAAACCCACTGGGTGACCTTGGGCAAGTCACACTCTCTCAGCCTCAGTAAAAGGCAAAGACAAACCTCCTCTGAACAAATCTTGTCAGGAACACCCCATGATAGGGTCGGTTTAGGATTATCATAAGTTGGAAATGATGTGAAGGCTCAAAACAACAGTAAGGGCCTAATATAGCCCAGAGAAGACTAAAACGTGGTGCAATTGCCCTATATGTCCTCTGTAGGGCATTGGAGGGCACCTGAGAGGGAAGGAATAAAAAAATTGTAGCTAGAAGGTATGGCCCTCCAAAGTCCTCTGGCAGGACTTTGCCCATCCCTATATTGGGGTAACAAGAACAAATGTCAGAGATAACAGTACACATTAGGGTAACAAGAACAAAAGTTCATATTAAATGTTGGCCACAAAGTGCCTGTTATGGAACCAGCTGAACCATATGAACACATGATACAACTATTTTCTGCCATACAGCCATGCTTCACCATGTAAATTTTACCTGCTGTTAGGAACACATTAAACAAAAGTACTGATAGTAATTTAGGATTTACTGTTCTTGTTTAAACATCAACGTATATTCCCCCACAGGCAACCAAATACTCCCTTCAAACAGTTAAAAAAATACTTTTAATTATTGTGATGAGTTATTAGGCTAAACAAACAAGAAGGGTGAGTATGCAAGTGATCTTATGCACTCCTAAAAATGAAAAAACAAACTTCTAGTTTGAGATTGTATCTGATATAATATGCTGAGATATCTACTTTTGGCATTTGGTAAATCAAATAATCTGCCATGCTGATATACAATACGGTGGAAGTGGAATGAAATGCATATGCACATGTGTATATAGACATAAGAGTGGGTGAAACGGAGTGCAATCTATGATTGTGGGAAGAAATGTATATAAAAGTGTTAAAGAAACACTCTAGTTACAACAGGTACGTAGGAAATTATCTGGGTTAAAAATATTATCCCACTTCAAAGTTTTTACAACATTAAGAGAAACATACAGAAATATATACACAAACACAAATGCATACACAAACAGAGTCAAATATATGATAAGGGGACAGTGCATATTACTCAGAATACTGTGGCACACTAAGCAGAACTGTATCATTCTGATATTGCCATTTCATCGTACCTTGAGCTGATGCAGACTTCCACCCAGCCAATCTTCCAGGAAATGTGTAGGAGAAATCCACCAACTAGTGTCTGCCATCTGAAATTGAGACATGCAATATAATCACTTTCCCTCTCCAAATCAATTGACCTAGGTTAATCGTTAGTCATACTGTGGGCTTCTTCCATAAATAACAGTCAGCCTGATCATATGGCACCTTAAGTCACTGTAAACAAAATCTAACTGACGGTGGGAATTGGTGCAGTTCAGTTTGGTGACAAGCCACATACTTTGCATATAAGCATAGATAATACTGAGCTAGAAGGAAGTGTGGTCTGACAAAGCAGATTTCAATATTCTTTATGCTCTCTAATAGAATGCAACTTCAGCTGCTACAGAGGCAATAGCAGACATCTCTTACTGTAGCAAAAGCAGCTGTGGATGAAATGGAGAAGAGCCACCAAACTATCCGCTACAAGAACCTTAAATATCAGATATCTCACTTGCTACAAGCTTCTAGGGAGCTGATCCTTTTCTCTTACTTCAAGGCCATTTTCACAAGTGTGACTGGAAACACTTTCGCCTAAATCTAATTTCGAGTAGACCTACTGAATCAATTAGAACTTAGTAAGCAACAACGTGGAATGGCGGTTTGAGTATTGGACTACAACTCTGGAAACCAGTGTTTGAATTCCCGCTCAGCCATGAAAACCTACTGGGTGACCTTGGGCAAGTCACTCATCCCTCAGAAAACCCTGTGATAGATTCACCTTAGCATAGTGATATGTCGGGAATGATGCTTCAAATAAAATGAAAACACAAATCCCTGCTGAATCAAAGGGAACGCCCATCCAGTCTAGTAGCCTGTGTCCCACAACACCCAACTAGATGTACATGGTAGCCAGCAAGAAGAATTTGAAGCAAAACCTTTCCCTGCACTGTTGTGTTGTTGCTGTGTGCCTTCAATTCATTTCCAATTTACAATGACCCTAAGGTGGATTCATCGATCCATGGGGAGAGGTGGGTAAGAAATAAATATCATCACCACCATCATCATGGGGTAAGATATTTCAGAGGGGATTGCCAGTGCCTTCCTTTGAGGGTTAGAGTGTGTGACTTGCCCAAGGTTACCCAGTGGGTCTCCATACCTTAGCAGGAATTTGAACCCTGGTCTCCCAGAGTCCTAGTCCAACACTCAAACCACTACACTATACTGTTATACCCCAGCAGCTTGGGCCCTCACATTAAACAGTCAATGATATATCAACATCCATAAAATTGTCCCAGTTCCCTTTTAATGGCCATTTTGTGATGGTGAATTTCATATATTTAGTGTTTTAAAACTGTTCTGTTTGAATTGTTTCATATCTTTTTATCTTGTTTAAATTGTTTATTGATTCTAACTGGAACGTCTGAATTGTTTATATTGTTTATTCTATTTGCTGCCCTGAGCTCTTATAAGAGGGTGAGATAAAAATATTGTAATAAATAAATAAAATATTCATTAGGAACCATTTTTTAAAAAGCACTTTTATTCTGTGATACAGCTACTGCCTATCAACTTAATAATATGATCCCACATTCTGACATTATTTTTTAAAACTACTTATCTTTATCCATTTTTCTCATACCACACATCAAGTCATGTATGCCTTATCAAAGTTTGCAACTCAGAATTTTTTAAAAAATCATCTGAAGAAGCTTTCCCAAACCTCTATATCTAGCATCTTTCCTAATTTCTCATTCACAGCCTGCCCTTTCCCCAGTCATTTTTAATCTACTAAGAGAACTCTTTTTGAGGACAATTAGATTAGCCTCCAGAAACCATTTGGGCATCTTAGTGTACCCCCACCCCAAGCAATACCTTTAATTTTTACTGACATACTTCCTGTGATGTTTTGGGTGAGATCCCACAGCATACTGTGGGAACTGCTGACTCAAGTTCAGTGGACCACAAACTGAACATGAGTCAGCAGTGTGATGTGACAGCCAGAAAAGCAAATGTGATTTTAGGCTGCATCAATAGGGGTATAGTGTCTAGATCAAGGGAAGTAATAGTGCCACTCTATTGTGCTTTGGTCAGATCTCACCTGGAATACTGTGTTCAGTTCTGGGCAGCACAACTCAGGAAGGATATGGACAAGCTGGAACATGTCCAGAGGAGGGTGACTAAAATGGTAAAAGGTCTGGAAGCCATAACCTATGAGGAGTGGCTTAGGGAGCTGGGTAAGTTTAGCCAGGAGAAGAGACGGTTAAGAGGTGATATGATAGCCATGTTTAAATATTTGAAGTGATGTCATACTGAGGATGGAGCAAGCTTGTTTTCTGCTGCTCCAGAGACTAGAACACAGAGCAATGGAATAAAACTACAGGAAAAGAGATTCCACCTAAACATTAGGAAGAACTTCCTGACAGTAAGAGTTGTTTGGCACTGGAATGCACTGCCTTGGAGTGTGGTGGAGTCTCCTTCTTTAGAGGTTTTTAAACAGAGGTTGGATGGCCATCTGTTTGGAATGCTTTGATTGTGTATTCCTGCAGGGCAGGGGGTTGGACCAGATAGCCCTTGTGGTCTCTGCCAACTCTATGATTCCATGGTGTGCTATTAGATAGTAAGAAAAATACATAATGAACACTTAAGCCACACACACACCAATAAATGTCAACTATCCGCATTTATTGAAATTGGACTGTTTAAAAACCAGAAATTTACAGAGGAAAACCCACATGTGCTAATCATGAAAGATCAGAGTTCACTGGCTGGAGGATTCTGGGAGCTATAAAACCTTTTCCAAGTTCTGTGAAAGATGTGTGTACATCCCTTCAAGTCACCTGTTGACTAATGGCAACCCCATGAATTTCATTGGGTTTTCTTAGGCAAAGAATACTCAGAGGTGGTTTTGCCAGTTCCTTCCTCTGAAATATAGCCTAAAGCACCCAATAGTAGTTGACAGTCTCCCATCCAAGTACTAACCAGGGTTGACCCTGCTTAGATCAGATGTGTATTTAGGCAGATCCATACATTTAATACTGCTACAGTCTGTTATTAAGAGACTATCTGACTCAACTATGACAACTAATTTACAAGCAAAACTGTACCTTCTTGAATCCAAAATCTAGAACAACAACTGAGTGAGCTTCCTTTGCAATTCCTTGATAATTATTCTGAAGAGCTAATAGAATTCGTTGGGAGTCCTTAGCCAAAATCCAACTGCCAGTCTCAAAAAAAAAAAAAATACTTACCATTCAGCAATTGATTCAGTGAATTGGACTAATAATTAGATTTAGGTTCTTGATTTAATGGAGAGGATATCAGAAAATATTACACCCCTTTCCCCCTTAGCTATGGCAAGGAGACTGGTGGAAGAGGTGTGCATATGGAACAGCAGTTTTGGATACACAAGAAAGGAGTGACAATAGCAGAAGTAGTGAGCATGTAACAATAGAAAATATAAAACTGTATCTAAAGTGAGGAGAAACAGAGGTTATACATAAAGGTAACAGAGGAGAAGAGGCGAAACAGAGGTTATATGTAACACTATTGATTAAGACACTTTATTAAAAAAATATGGTTTTGAAATTGTACTTACCCTTGGAAAAGGGTAGGGTAGGTGAATTTCAGGACAGACAAGACATACTGGAAAACAAATGACAAGTTAGAGGACATTACTTACCCAAAATACATATACTGTATAGAGACAGCAGGGGAAAAAGTAATTCTTACAAGAATATCCAACATGTTGCACTGATATCATTCTGTTTAGGTTAAAGACCTCTTCTCAGTATAGGAGTACAGGGCCAAAACATTTTTTTTTTGCTCCCAAATGACCCAAAATGACCTCTTAAGGGGTGTATAAGGCATTTGCACAATGTTTGGAGGCCCCTGAGCCCCCAAGGTGTTAAAGGAGTTAAATTTTACTGCTCTTTGTCTCAGATTCCACATGGCCCAAAAGTAGGCCTATGTGAGGTCCCTCACAACAACACAAGCAGCATTTAAGACAACATTTAGGCCTGTGACTCAAACACCATCACTTTTCTTTCCTTATTTTTTAACATCTTTTGCCTGATGAAGAAGCCAATAGAGCTTCGAAAGCTTGCATCATGTGTTTTCTGCATTCTGGTTGGTCAATAAAGCTATTGCTCTTTTGTGGATTCTGGATTTTGTTTTGTTTTGTTTTGCTTTGCTGCATGACCAACATGGCTACCCTTTAATATATTACAAAATCAATTACAAATAAAAATATGATAGAAACAATACACTGAAGAACTGTATAAAACAGATGAAAGGCTGAAAGATTCATTTAAGGAAGAACCATTTGAAAATGAATTTACAATTTCTGAAAGTGAAATGGAAGCTGTACTCACAGCACTTGGAAGAAATAAATCACAAGGAATAGATAGCATACCAATAGAGCTGCTTCAAACTACAGAGACAGAGTCTACTCTAGTTCTAGCTAAAATCTGTCAACAAATAATGAAAAAAATAAAGGAATGGCCTATAGACTGGAAATTCTCAATATACACTCCAGTCCCCAAGAAAGGGGACACCATGGGTTGAAGTAATCACAGCGTCATTACAAGTACATTAATCTCTCATGCAAGAGGAATTATGCTCAAAATTCTACAACAGAGTTTTATGACACATGGAGCTAGAACTGCCAGATGGGTTCAGGAACGGAAGAGGCACTAAGAATCATAGTGCAAACATACATTGGATAATGAAATGCTTCAAAGAATTTCAGAAGAAAATCAGCCTCTGTTTTATAGATTATAGTTGTCCCTCTGTATCCACGGATTTGGTATACATGGATTTAAGTATTCACAGGTTGAAAATATTTTTTAAAAATAATAATTCAAAAAGCAATGCTTGATTTTGCCATCTTATATAAGGGACACCATTTTGCTATGCCATTGCATATAATGGGACTACAGTATTCATGGATTTTGGTATCCACGGGGGGTGGGGCTGGAACCAAACCCCAGCGAATATGAAGGGACAACTTACAGTAAAGTCTTTGAATGTATAGATCATGAAAAACTTTGGATCGCTCTTAAAGTAATGGGTGTCCCACAACATTTGACTGTCCTGATGGATAACCTGTATTCAGGACAAGAGACTACCATCAGAACAAAATATGAAGAAATGGAATGGTTTCAAATTTTCAAGGGGGGCAGGCAAGGCTGCATTTTATCACTCCCTATGTTTAACTTGCATGCTGAACATATCATACATGAAGCAGGCTTAGACTCAGAGGAAGGAGGCATTAAAATTAGAGGAAGTAACATTAACAATTTAAGATATGCAGATGACATCACACTACAAGCAGAAAATAGAAAGAGTTGGAATGATTACTGATTACTGAAGAAAGTCAAGGAAGCAAGTGTAAAGGCAGGCTTATGGCTGAACATTACAAAAACAAAAATAATTACCACAGATGATTTACATAAATTTAAAGTAGACAATGAAGACATTTAAATAGTCAAAGGTTTCCCAGACCCTGGCTCAGTCATTAATCAAAATGGGGACTGCAGTCAAGAAATCAGAAGAAGATTAGGACTTGGGAGGACAGCTATGAAGGAACTAGACAACATGAATTCAAAGGCTTTCACAGCTGGCATCCATAGATTTTTCTTGGGTTTTTTCTGGTCTGTGAGACCGTGTTCTGGGTTAGTTCCTTTCTGACGTTTTGCCTGCATCTATGGCTGTGGTAGAATCTTCAGAGAATGGTTGGGTAGGAGTGTATGTGGACTTAGATATGCTATGACCCCCTGTTGGGGAGTACATGTAAATTTGTGTAATTGAAAGGTTAGTTTCTGGGTATAGAAATGCAAGGCTCGTTAGTGTTTGTTTGGCTAATGGTTGGTTGATGATCTAGTCCATGAGCTGATCGATGCTGACATTTTTGTCCACACAGAAGCAGCTCTGCAGCGCCTAACATCCTGCTTCGCAACAGCTGCAGAGCTGTTTGGGCTGAAAGTCAACCTTAAGAAAATGGAAGTTCTTTACCAGCCTGCACCACAGGACGAACACCACCATCCCCACATTGCCGTCGGCAAATCTGTGCTTAAGTCCGTTCAGCAATTCACCTACCTGGGAAGCATCATCTCCTCAGATGCCAAGATTGACAAAGCGATCAATCACAGATTAGCAAAGGCATATAGCGCATTTGGAAGATTTTACAAAAGAGTCTGGAGTAACAAACACCTGAGGCGAAGCACAAAAATCAATGTGTATAGAGCCATTGTACTGTCTATTCTCCTTTATGGGTCTAAAACATGGGTCATGTTTTAGGTCATATCACCACCACTTACGACTCCTCGAACGCTTTCAATCAGCGCTGTATACACACAATACTAAATATACATGTGATAAATGTTGCTGTCCTTGAGCAAGCAGGGATCACCAGCATTGAGGCCATGATATTGAGAACACAGCTGCACTGGGCTGGGCACGTTTCTAGGATGGAGGACCATGGCCTTCCAAAAATAGTACTCTACAGTGAACTCGCCATGGGTCAGTGTAAGAGGGGTGCTCAAAAAAAAAAAATAGGAATTGTTTTATTGAAATAAGACCATACTGAAAAATACACCCAACTGCAAAAGGCTGTAAAAATAACACACACACAAAAATTGTTTTCCTCTTTTCTTATTAATACAAAAATAAAACTATCCACCCCAACACTAATACAGGTGGTAGAGTCCTGAGGTTAGGGTGTTGCCAGACTGGGAACTGGAGATGGCTCCTGTACTTTTTGAGAGTGATGTGTAGTTTCGTTGGGCTTATTTTTAAAAGCTTTTTATCTTCTTTTTTTAAAAAAAGTTTTTAATACTTTTAAGTATATTTTATTCTTTTGAATATTCTGATGTGATTTTAAGGATGTAATCGATTTAATTCTGTTGTAATGTACTATTTTTTAATTATTTTTGGTTAAAAATAGTACTCTACAGTGAATTTGCCACGGGTCAGCGTAAGAGGGGCGCTCCAAAAAAGTGATACAAGGACTCCTTGAAACAACATCTCAGGCTCGGCCAAATTGATCACCAACAATGGTCCGCCCCGGCCTCACATCGGGAGGCATGGAGACACACTATCCACAATGCTGCAGCCTTATTTGAGAACTCACGCCGAACAAGTCTTGAAGAGAAACGACAACGCAGAAAGAATCACAACCTGGAAACATCACCCAAGGAGACCTTCTGCTGTGCTTTCTGCAACCAGACTTGTTTATCTCGGATTGGCCTTTATAGTCATCAGCGCGCTTGCAGAAAGCGCAGGATGAGCCCTTCCTGAATCTTCGTTTGCGAAGAAAAGCCAGAGAGAGAGAGAAAGAGAAAGAGAGGAGGTTGATGGGCCATTAACTACTGCTGGAAATCCCCCTGTCCCTGGGAGGAATGCCTTTGTTAAGTGTTGAGTTTTGATTCTATTGTATTTCAAAACTGGGAGCCAGATTTTGTTTACTTTTAAGGTTTCTTCTTTCCTGTTGAAATTGTCCAGGTGTTTGTGGATTTCAATAGTTCTCTGTGCATTCTGACATGATAGTTGTTGGCCTGGTCCAGAATTTCTGTGTTTTTAAATAGCATTTTGTGTCCAGGGGGAAAACAAGCCAGGGACAGGGGGATTTCCAGCAGCAGTTAATGGTCCATCAACCAACCATTAGCCAAACAGACACTAACGAGCCTTGCATTTCTATACAAGAAACTAACCTCTCAATTACACAAATGTACAAATACTCCCCAACAGGGGGTCACAGCATATATAAGTCCACATACACTCCTACCCAACCATCCTCTGAGGATGCCAGCCACAGATGCAGGCGAAATGTCAGAAAGAAACTATTCCAGAACACGGTCTCACAGCCCGGAAAAAAAAACAAGGAAAAACTAGACTACATTCTGAAATGTAAAGATATATCACTGAATGCTAAAATTGGGATTGTCCTATGTCTTTCTCAGTTCTAATAATATGAGGGAAGGGAAGCTTTTTCCCTTCCACTTTCTTAACACCACACATAATTTTTATACACCTCTATTATGTCTGCAGGCAGGGAGTAAAGTGGTTCTATCCCCATGTGCTTTCACTGGTCCCTTCTCTGTTTAAATTACAAGAGACAAATAGGGTTTTGCAATACAGGTAGCATTCCAGCTCACCCTGCCCAAAATGCCTGACTCCTGAGGCCTCCAAGCATTTAGCCAGCAGCCAGTAGCAGTGCAGCAAATTGGCAGCTTCTGAAGAGGCTGCCTCACTCCACCCAATGCAGGAATAACTGTCAGGAGTTGCCTTACCAATGCCCCCCTCCAAATTACAATGTTTGCCTGCCTAATGCCCTCACTGCTCTTTGGCACATGGGAGCGATTGTGCCATTTCCCCCTTCTGTCTTTGGCCATTTTAGGCTAGAAGGAACCCTTTTTTCCAAAAGGAAGTGATCCAGATGTCAACAGGTTATTGCCTGTTTGGAAAAAGGTCTCTCCTAGTCCTAAAATGGAAGTGAAAGGACCAAAAACATGCCACAATTGCCCCCATATGTCCCTAGGGGGAAACCAAGCCAAACAAATTGGGCCTGAAGTAGGCTACAAAAATAGCTATAGTTTCATCACCCCTGGCTGGGCTGGCTTGCATTACTCTCCCTTATTGCTGCTGTGTGTCTTTAAGTCATTTCCGACTTATAGCAACCCTAAGGCATGGCTATCAGACTTTTATTGGCAAGATTTGTTTAGAAGGTGTTTGGTATTGCCTTCCTCTCCCTTCCCATCTTTTTCACTAAAATAATCTGCCCCAAATGTTGATTTTTTTCTCACAGAGGAATTGCTCCAGCTTTTCAGTCAATTTAGTTGTCTTTTCCCCACTTCTGTTATATCTTTTTCATCCAGGAATGGTGGCATGAACTGTGCACAGAAACACAAATTTAGTGTCACCATAGATTAGTATAAGAGCAGTATTATATTGTTACTTTTAAAGTTCCTTTTCTAATATTGCCTGAGCTTGCCTTTTTAAATGGCAGTTGCACCTTGGCTTGACATTTTTCATCATGCTAGCCACAGTCACAAGACCCCTTTCTTCAAATTAAATATTTGTCAGCTGCTCTGGGAACCTTTTTGGCTAAAGGACAGGGTATAAATACTTTAAATAAAATCAGTTTCTTAGTCAGTCACAGCCAATTCAGATGATGTCAATTCAGAGAATGTGTATGTATGCATTTGCGTGTGAAGTTGGGATTTCCCCCCCAATATACTACATTTTACACTTGTTTATACTGAACTGCATTTCATTTGCTATTTTAATACCCATTCCCCTGGTTTGGAGAGATCGTTTTGGAACTGTTCACAATCTCTCTCTGCTTCAGCCACCCTATATTTAGTATCATCCACTGATTTGGTCTTGTCAGTACAGATTTCTAGATATATTTGCTGTGCTGTTATTTGCCATCAAATCAACTTTGATGAATGAGACACCTCCATGCACTCTGCTCATCAACAGCTCTGCTCAGATCTTGGCTTCCTGGATTGTTTATACACCACAGATGGATTGATCCAATCTCCCAAAACATTGTGCTTTCAAGTGATAAGACAAAATGAAAGGGACACAGATTTCAGATGCACTGAAAGGCTGTAACTGGATGCAATAACCTTATGTGACATTTGTGCATGGCTTTCATTGTTTTTATTTCTGCAAGCATTCTTTGGCTGGCAAGTGTACTTCCTACTCCTAAAGACTTTTCAGGCATCTATTTATCTACTTTTGTTATATAGAAACAGAAGACATCTAACACAGTTGTTGTTGTTGGCAGAAGGGCTATTTAAGTGATTCGTTCAAATAGCAATCCTGTACGCACTTAGGTGGAGACAAGTCCCACTGTAAGTCAGAAGGGATAACTTCAGAGTAGACCTTCACAGGAGGGTACTGTTAGCACATGAATTAGCAACTACAGTTGTCCCTTCACATTCGCTGGGGTTTGGTTCCAGGATCCCCGTGAATACCCAAATCCGTGAATACTCAAGTCCCATTATATGCAATGGCATAGCAAAATTGTCTCCTTTATATAAGATGGCAAAATCAAGGTTTGCTTTTTGGATTATTATTTTTAAAAGAATATTTTCAAGCCGTGAATACTTAACACCGTGAATGCCAAATCCGTGAATGTGGAGGGACAACTGTACTGACATCATTGCAACTCCCTTGATGGGTATACAGTTGTCCCTCCGTATCCACGGATTTGGTATCCATGGATTTAAGTATTCATGGCTTGAAAATATTCTTTAAAAAATAATAATCCAAAAAAGCAAACCTTGATTTTGCCATCTTATATAAGGGACACCATTTTGCTATGCCATTGCATATAATGGGGCTTGAGTATTATTCACGGATTTGGGTATTCACAGGGGGTCCTGGAACCAAACCCCAGCGAATATGAAGGGACAACTTATATATTTTCTTTTATTTATTGGATTTCATATCCTGCCTTTCTCCCAAGATGGGATTCGAAAGCAATGGATTTTCTTTTGTTCTCCTACCACTTTTGTATCAATGACAGGCGGGGTTTATTTAATAGAGGTTTCTTCTGGCTGAGGAAATGGCGTTGAAGGTGCGTCCCGTTCGTTTCAAGTCGTTGCGACAGCAGTCCGATTTCACAAGAAATAAAAAGCGAATTGTTGGGAAATATTAAGCCACCCGCCATTCGACTTTGCATGAATCCGAAGTACAGCGTCCCAAAGGAAAAGGTAGAAACAACTGGCAACTTAAAGCGAATGGCTTATAAAGTAAAAGAAATACAAGGGCAAAGTTCCTCATCCTCACCTTGTTGGTGAAATAAGAAGCCGAGAAGAACAAGCAGAAGGCGAGACCTGTTGCAGGTCTCTTTAAATACATCGGTCAAAGCATGTCACCGGTCCGGGAAGAGGGAGGCGAGGACTATGGCAACGGGCTGGAGGAACCACTGCGGAGGGCGGCGGCCACCATGACAGGAGGGACACGTTGCTCGTGAGTTTGCTCCAATAGGCAGGAAGGCAAAAGCCCCAGGACCTGCCTTCTTAAAGGGGCAGCGCTCCCCCAGGGCCCGAGGGAAAGAGAGACCAGGTAGCCTCAGCCCAGGGGCTCTTCACCTCTCTTCTTTACCAGGGACCCCCTTTCAAGATCTTTTGGTGCAAGAATTCTTCTTGCTAAATATTCGAAGGATAAAAAAAAAAAAGCTCCTTCACAGGAAGAATGGTTAGGAAAAGTAATTGTAATTGCGGAAGCAGAGCAATTAGCCTTATATTTTAGAAGGTAATGCACATTAAGCAAATTTGTAAAGCAATGGGAAACATCTCCAAGTTTATTTACAGGAAAAAGTTTGATTAATAAAAAACTTCGCTTGGATTCTTTGATTAAATCATTAAGGTAGCCACTGTTTTGTAGTTTGTAGCAGTTAAAACCCATCAAGAATGAGATTTTATTAGGAATTATGTTTAATTTATTTTCTTTATGAAATTATAAGGAAGGTATACTGTATATGATATAAAATTACAGTATAGCTGTTCTTTCATTGGTGGGGAAGTTTTATAAATGTCTAGATATGTTATGTTAGTCTCAAGGTGGAAGAGGGACAAGGGTATTTCATGTGTATATGTTATATGTTAGTGTACATGTATATGTATGTGTATATGTCATTGTTGAATGTATATATTTGTTATTGTATACTAACAAAGGTATACTAAAAATACCTTTTGTTGCCACAGATCTCCAAGACCTAACTAAAGATTTAAAACCATAATAATAATAATAATACCTGATGATGATGATGATGATGATGATACAGTTACAACATCCATGAACCCTTCCCTCACAGGCACTGGAGAAGGAGAGAAGACTTTTCTCCTGCTTCTTCCTGCAAGTTTGTGGCTGGAGCAGATTTAATGGCAATGTGCAGGCCAAGCCAGCCTTTGTGTTGACTCCTGTCACTCTGCAGGGAAGTGGGCCAAGCAACATTCAAGCCTTCAAGGACCCCCTGCGAGGACATCACAGGCCCCTAGGGGTCCCCGGACTCCAGGTTAAGAACCACTGATATAGCCCAACTCCTCTACTTTCTTTGGGGAGAGATTTATAATTACCACCAATTAAGTATGGTTAACACTATATAAAGGCGGGTTAAGTATGGGTAACATGATCTAAAATGGAAGTCCTGAGTATTGATTGCCACTAGATGTGCAGAGCAGAATGTTACCATTAGTGGTACTTGGATCAAATTGTTGTTATGTGCCTTCAAGCTGACTTCCCCCTCCCCTACTTTATTTACAATCTAGTCTGAAGAACTCAAAAGAGATATTTTGTGACCTCTGAGTTGGCCTGGTAAAGTTATGTATTTTGCAAAAAAAAAAAAAAATCATTTTGGGGGAAGTTGCTATACACTAGCTACAACAACAGGAAACTAGGCTTAACCAGCAGCACAGGTGAAAAAGATCTAAGAGTTTTTTGTCGTTGTTGTGTACCTTCAAGTCATTTCAGACTTATGATGACCCTAAGGCTAAAGGGTTTTCTTGGCAAGATTTGTTCAGGGGGGGGGGGTTGCCTTTGCCTTCCTCTGAGGCTATTACACCATGCTGGCTCTCCACTAAGAGTTTTAGTAAACCATAATTTAAGTGGTTAAGTCAGCAGTGGGAGGAGGCAAAAAAAAAAAAGTCTAATGCAGTTCTAGACTACACCAAAACTATAACATCTGCATTGTGACAGGTGATGGTGCCAATTTATTCTGTGTTTGTCAGTTTGCAGCCTAAAGATCTAAAGGTCTAAAGGTCAGTTCTGGGCAGTGCAGTACAGCTTAAGAAGGGTATCAACAAAATGGAAAATGTCCCATGGAAGATAGAGACCAAGACTTGTGAATAAAGTTGGAATGAATTAGGTACATTTAGCTTGGAGCAGGCTTAATTAATAACTTAGTTAATAGGTGACATAATAGCCATCCTCAAATATCTGAAGGGCTATCATGGGATGGAGCAAATTTGTTTTCTGTTCTTCCACAGAATAGCAACCAAAGCAATAAATTCAGCGGATCATGCCCCTCAACAGGATTTTGACTAAACAATCTCTTTGAGAGTGGAACAGAGCGCCACAGAACTCTGCTTCATGAATTTTTAAGCAGAGGTTGAATGGCCACCTGTCAAAGTTCACAGCATTAACAGTCTAAAAACAAAACTGAAAGAAACAGAATGAAAACTTGCACAGCATAACCTCACCAACAGGAGATTCAAAATATATTGAGAAAGATATGCTTCAGTTCTTGACTGACAATGAACTAACTGGAAGTTTAATGTCTTGGGGACTGGAAGGCCCACAGACAGGATAGTAGTATCTAAATTCTAAAGCAGGGGTGTAGCTGGGGTGCGATGGGGGCAAAATGAAATAATTGCCCCAAAATAAGAATTCTGCCTCCAATGAAATTTTCCTTCAGTCCCCACATTTCTAACATCCCAGAGATCCAGACACTGAAAATTGTTAATACCTAGAACACTTATATTTGTTGCATTCACATTGCCTTGGTAATTTTGCCTGCCCCATTCCTCTGGGCATATAAACTGTATTTCTAAATATTCAAGTCAGGCTTTAAGTTACTGCAATGCCAGAAATTATATTAATTTTATTACAAATAATGCTCTTAACATATTTTTAGGGAGAATTAAAAATAGCTGTAGAGAGTGGCAATTCCAAAATAACCAAGTTCTGAGAGGGCCTCAGAGCTGCATAAGGTGGGACCCTGGTTTCTGTGAATAAACAAAATCTTCTAATCCACAACATGTAGCTATTCCTTAAAGCATCTGCTAAACTAGTGAGGAAGGGCCTTTAATATGATTTTTGTCAGGCCAAGAGACATTTCAGATAGATATGATGTCACTCACTAGTATGCCTCTGCCTATGTACACACCCCATACTCACTATATGAGATAGCTTACCTGCATATAGAGGTACATTAACAGTCCACAAACACATTCACACTGGGCTTATTTGCTGGTGCCATATTTCTAAATACCAGTGTGCCCATCCATGTGAGATGTCCTAACCTGACCAAATAAGCACAGGGAACGATGTTACCACAACTACAGTTGTCCCTTCACATACTCGGGTTTGGTTCCAGGACCCCCTGTGAATATCCAAATTCATGAATACTCAAGTCCCATTATATGCAATGGCATAGCAAAACCGTGTCCCTTATATAAGATGGCAAAATCAAGGTTTGCTTTTTGGATTATTACTTTTTAAAGAATATTTTCAAGCCGTGAGTACTTAAATCCATGAATACCAAATCCGTGAATGTGGAGGGACAACTGTACTCTTACATGGTTTTTGTCTCTACCCACGCTATGCAGAATTGGCTGAGCTGCAGACATGACATTGCCCAAAGGTGTTTACAGGGAAACACTGGGGGAATCCACACTAGAGAAATAATCCAGTTTGAAACTGGATTATTTGCATGGCTCCTTCCTATGGAATCCTGGGATTTGTCATCCAACAAGGTCTCTTCAGCCTTCTTTGAGAGAGTGCTGGTGCCTCACCAAACTACAAATTCCAGGATTCCATAGGAAGGAGCCATGCAAATAATCCAGTTTCAACCTGGATTATTTCTCTAGTGTGGATGCCCCCAACTATCTGAATTGCATAAAAGAGCAACAGGAAGTTCAGAGGCAACTCTGATCCCACAGAAAGAAAGAAAGGCCATGACAGATGAAGCCAAGAGACAACAACATTTTCTTCCAGTCCTTTAATCAAAGAAGGACACAGCCAAGGACTTGCCCACAGAGCTCCCCCATCGTTTCTCAAGGCGCTGCAATTTTCCAGGCGATGAGACTGGCCTGTGGTCGGTCTGTCTGTCAGCAGCGTGGACAGCAGGTGGGCACAAGGAGAGAACCACTAGTACCAGTTGGTGCAGGAGATGAGGTAGCGGACATCATCCAGCATCTCTAGAAGCCAGGCCTGGCACTGGGCGCGGGGCCCCACCTCTGGCTCTCCTTGGGTGGCTGCGGGTGGCAGCAGTGGCTCTGGACTGAAATTGGCACTTTCTTCAGTGGGGAGTTCTGCAATGGCTTCGGGGGCTGCTACCTCCTCCTCCTTCCCCAGTGGTGGGCTGGCGCTAGTGCTCATCTTTCAGGGTTTAGTAGCCCTTCACTCCCTGCTTTGGGAGAACAACTTGAAGCCGCTGGGAAATGGCTGCCCTACCCTCGGCCCATCCAAACACGGCGAAGTTGAACTCGCACCCGCGGCTTACGCTCTTCCTTCCCAGGGCAGCAGCGTGAGCCAGCCGCTGGCCTTCTCCCCTTCTGGGGTGGCCTCCGCGGAGCTCCTTCTCCTGCTGGCTGTAGCCCCCAATAAAATGCCTGAGGAGCCGCGAGGGGAGTCTTGTGATGTGATCTTTGTGATGCAGGGAGGAGGAGAGAGGAGGAGCCGCCCTGCAAAATGGCCCCTCTGGTCAGGAAAAGTAACGCCAGGCGGGAGGAGCCTAGAGTTGGGTGCCTAGAGTATTTTAAACGCTACAGTTATAAACACATCTATATTAATCCCACACACTAAGAGTCGCATTTGATTTAACATTTTTTGCCTTCATCCAAACTGTGAAATCCATATTATAGTCATGTTTATTTATTTATTTATTTATATTTTATTTTCCACATGGAAAAACATACATACACGCATACAATCCATACGCACATACAATCAGTAAGCTTAAACATACACTTAACACAGAGAATTCAAGTAACAGCTTGCTCTTTGTCAAATAAAAGAATTACACTTTTTGCAACTAAAGACACAGTTTCTTTAGTCCTTTTAACTAACCTATGTCAATCTTTGCATTAAGTTGTTGCATCTTCACTTCCTAATTTGTTTCCGACTGTTACTGATTTATAAAGTATTTAAACTAGGCTTTGTAATGCAAACATGTTTTTTTTTGGTGTGTTTATCATCCAACTACCTTTCCCATTATGTACTCTTAAAATGATTGTGGTTCGTGTACACCTCTCTGTTCCTAGGATATTTAATTCCTCCACTGCAGTGATCTGTTAACTCACTCTTTTTCTGGTCCAGTTTCCAAAAAGCTATATATGACTGGTGTCCAGTCTCTTTCTACTTTGCCTTGTTTTGTTTTAATCGACTGAAAAGGCATAAAGATATGTGCAACTTTTGTTCGATCTTTGATGTTAGAAAGATTAAACATTTTGCTACACCTAACAATGGGGAGCCTCTTCTTTTATTGCTCTGGATTTTACAATATACAGTTGTCCCTCCGTATCCACGGATTTGGTACCCATGGATTTAAGTATTCACAGCTTGAAAATATTCTTTAAAAAATAATAATCCAAAAGTAAACCTTAATTTTGCCATCTTATGTAAGGGACACCATTTTGCTATGCCATTGCATATAATGGGACTTGAGTATTCATGGATTTGGGTACCCACGGGGGAGGGGTCCTGGAACCAAACCCCAGTGAATATGAAGGGGCAACTGTACAGGAATTAAGGGGGAAAATAAGGGAAATATAAAGGAAGCAAAGAAAGCTAAAGAAGAGAAGGTTTAGGGTACAGGTGTTAGTAGCTGTCACCCACAGGAGCAGATCATGATAAAGAACCATCATTACACAATTCTGAAAGTCCAAATGAAATCTTCTTATCATCGGTCGGGCCATATGCACAGATCCATCCTTGCCATAGCCAGGTCGGTGGGAGGGAATGGCAGCAGTCATTGCACTCATCTAGGAAAACAAGCTAGTTTTATTTATTAATTTCTTTTTATTCAAATATTTAAATTAACAATATATAAAACAAAATAAGAGAAAATCAAAACAGAACAACATCCAATATCAGCATCTTCAATATCTTCCTTAAAAAAAATCGGAAGAAGGAGAAAACAAGTGGAATGTAGTTCCAACAACAAATACATAAAACAATTTGAAAATTAGATGACTTCCTGACCTTAGCAAAGCCCCTGGGTGTTCAATTAAAGAAATACTAACTTCATTATCATCATCTCCAGAAAAACAAGCTAGTTTTAGAAGCAACCACCATTAAGCAGTGTTTTAGGACGTAGTTTAGGCAACCTATTCTCTTGTATGTTTAAATTGTGTGTTGACTGTTTTAAAATGTCTTGGTTTTACTTGCTCTTTTAAATTGATATGTTTTTAATTGATACAGTAGGACCCCCTTATCTGCTGGGGATTGGTTCTGTAAGCCCCCGTGGATACTGAAAACTGTGGATAATAGTGAACACCATTGAAAATAATGGCACTCCTGGTTTAAAATACCATAGAGTTGCCTTGGAGGACCTAGAAAATGGCTAAAGAGGACACATTTTCTAGGAAGACTCTATGGGAGGTGTGCTGTTTTGTGTCCCATGGATAATTGACTCAGTGAATAATGAATCAGTTGGATACAGGGGCCCTACTGTATGCACCTTTAATCAATATTATGTTTGTGTTAATTTGTTGTCCCCCGCCTTGATCCATAGAGAGAAAAGAATAAGAAATAAATACGATACTATTGTTGTTGCGAATTTTAAATTGTGTACTGTTTTAAAATGTCTTGGTATTACTTCTTCTTTTAAATTGATGTTTTTAATTGATATGCACTTTTAACCAATGTTATGTTTATGTGTTGTTATTCCCTGCCTCGATCCATAGGGAGAGGCGGGTAATAAATAAATAAATACATAAATAAATCTTATTACAGTTGTCCCTTCATATTCGCTGGGGTTTTGTTCCAGGACCCCATGGATACCAACATCCGTGAATACTCAAGTCCCATGGCATAGCAAAATGGAGTCCCTTATATAAGATGGCAAAATCAAGGTTTGCTTTTTGGATTATTATTTTTTTAAACAATATTTTCAAGCTGTGAATACTTAAATCCATGGATACCAAATCCGTGGATACGGAGGGCCAACTATATTATTATTATTATTATTATTATTATTATAGATTTAATATATAGAATTTAATATATTTAATATTTATTATATTTAATATTTAATATATTAAATATTAAATATAATGTTTAAAATATATATATATATAATATGTATTATAATCTTATTATCATTATTTTCTCGTTTCCAGTGAGGTGGGAAATTTCCACTGGCGTCAACACAGACAGGATTGTAGCCTATTGAAGATGCTGGCTGGTTGGTTGGTTTATGGGAGTGATCTCTTTCAAGTCACTTTGGAAAAAACAGTCTCATATATGAAAGGAAAGAAAGGAGTACAAGAAACGGAGCAGACTAACTACTAAATTGTGGGGGGGGGGTCAGAGAGGAACTGTTGTTGGAAGAAACCAATTATGGCTTGAGAGAGAGAGAGAGAGGGGGGGGGAGAGGATTCTAAAGGAAGTGACGCACAAGGAGAAAAAGCCGACTGCTAGGGGCCAATAGGTGGCTGGCATCGGGGTTAAGGGGCGGGAAGAGTGCCCGCGATCTACGGTGAAGCCGGAAGAAGTGTCATCCTGCCCTCAGTTCCTGGTTGGCGGCTCTCGTCGGTTTCCCTTCTTGCTCTCTCTTTCTCGCTCTCCGCGCTTTTCGCCTCAGCCTGACATGGATCCTGTCGGAGTCGCTGCCGTCGTCCCGCCGGCCGAAGTCAGCCCCGCCGGCCCAGCTTGGCCTCAGAGCAAGGTGAGGGGGAAAGCAGGCAAGCGGCAGGGTGGCTGGAGCGGAGAGCCTCCGAGGCCGCCGGGAGCCTCTGGCCCTCCGGCCCCAACAGCCTTGGGCCGCCTGGTTGGGAATTTTTTTTAAGGGGTTAGGATTTTTTTATTGGAATAAGACCATTCTACTGAAAAATACACCCGACCGCAAAAGGCCATAACAATAACACAAAAATAATATTGTTTTCTTCTTTTCTTACTAATACAAAAATAAAACTATCAATCCTAACACTAATACATTTTTCCTCTTAATCTAAACGCACTATAATCACATTATATTTACACAATACAATTATACTTGTGCCGCCTGGTTGGGGGCTTTTGGGAACTGGAGTCCCAGTCTTCTGCTGCCTGGTTGGGGGCTTCTGGGAACTGGAGTCCCAAACTGGAGTCCCAAAGGGGTTTGAAACCCCTTTCTTTAGGAATTTTTTTGTTGGGGGGGGGATTAGGAATTGTTTTATTGAAATAAGATCATTCTACTGAAAAAATACACCTGACCGCAAAAGGCTGCTGTAACAATAACGCAAAAAAAAATTGTTTTCCTCTTTTCTTACTAATACAAAAATAAAACTATCCATCCCAACACTAATACAGGTAGTAGAGTCCTGAGGTTAGGGTGCTGCCAGACTGGGAACCGGAGATGGCTCCTGTACTTTTTGGGAGTGCTGTGTGGTTTTGTTGGGCTTATTTTTAAAAGCTTTTTATCTTCTTTTTAAAAACGTTTTTAATACTTTTAAGTATATTTTATTCTTTTGAATATTCTGATGTGGTTTTAAGGGTGTAATTGGTTTCATTCTGTTGTAATGTGCACTTTTTCTAGGTTTTAATTGTGTGTTTTTAAAATTGTGAGCTGCTTTGGGTCCCAGCCCTGGGGAAAAAAGAGAGCTATAAATAAAGATTAATAATAATAATAATACTTTTAAGGGTTGTATGGAAGAGGGAATTTTAGCAGGTGTTGCTTGTCATGCAACCAGGTGAGAAGCAACTCCTGGTTACATTTATTCTCCTACACAGCCATTAAAAGTACCGGTATACAGTTGTCCCATCATATTTGCTGGAGTTTGGTTCCAGGACCCCCTGTAGATACCAAAATCTGTGAATATTTAAGTTCCCATTATATGCAATGGCATAGCAAAATGGTGTCCCTTATATAAGATGGCAAAACCAAGGTTTGCTTTTTGGATTATTATTTTTTAAGACTATTTTCAAGCCATGAATACTTAAATCCGTGGGTACCAAATCCGTGGATACGGAGGGACAACGGTAGTTGCTGTCTCTAGTTTTCGCTCTGGCAACCCTACCTGAGGCGGTAAAATGGGTGGCACTACCTTACATGGCAATTGGAAGGAGTGCTGCTGTTGAAAGCTTTGTGTTTACATCAGAGATTTTCAAGAATGGCATTCCTCACACTCCTGCATACCATCTCTTTTTTTCTGGTACAGCTCCTCTGTCTGTATCAGCTGTGTTGTAAATAGATATTTGACAGATACAGATTAATCCCTGTATAGGGATGTGATCGTGGATGAAACTTTTATTTCAATATTAGACGCACACAAACCATCCTTACTGACCATGACATTTTTACCTATTGTGCACTGCCTCAGGGAGCCCTGGTGGATCAAAAGACAATAAATATGTATCTTAAATAAATGTTAAAATACAGTTGTAAAAAGAGGTTATAATATTTTAATCTCTGCCCCAAGAGAATTGTTGTTGTTACCTGACTTCCAGTCAACTTGAACTCATGGCGACCCCCATGAACGAGGCATCTCCAGGAACCCCAGTCTTCTACCACTCTGCTCAGGTCTTGCAGTTCAGGCCTGTAGCCTCTCTGATTGAGTCTGTCCATCTGATGTGTGGCCTTCCTTTCTTTCTTTTTCTCATCTTAAAAAACTGGGGAGGGCACATTATGCCCTACTGAAATGCTGTGGTTGCCAGCAAACAACTTTAGTTGTATTGACCAGATTGTGCACTGTAACTGCTACCTAACTGGATTGGGGACGGGGTAGTACCTTCTGGGGTAATAACCAGTATGTTCTAGTGGTTAGAGTGGAACCTTCAGCCATGGAGATAATTAGGTGACCTTTTCCAGTCAACTGTCCCTCAGCAGCCAAGCCCCATGTCACAGGGTTTTGTAAAGATAAAATGGAAGGGGGTGCACATTTACCACCCTCAGGTTCTTGAAGGAAGTATGGAATATGAGCCTTGGTATATTTAGACTCCATCTCCACCCTGGGGGCAGGGGTGCTCCACTGTATCAGTAACCTGCTTGTAAATTTGAAAATGGTTAATGTGTTGAAGATGTTATAAGTTATAGTTACACTATTTCAGGTCTAAAGTCTACATCCAGATAAACCTCCCCAGTTGTAATTTGCCTGATAAGAGGTTGCAGATGAAGATGGCTCTAGGGTGACAGCCAAATAGCTCTCTCCTAGTGTTCATGGGTTTCATTAGCTATGCCATAGTTTAAAAAGTAGATTGTATGGATGTGCTGATGGTAAAAGCTGGAGGAATGATAGATATATTTTAGAATTTATTTTGATTAATGAGTTCCAACTTGTTTCATAGTTATATTGATCTTTCTCTAGTGTGGGCCATCAGTAGAGCAAATAAAGCACAGTCCAGTTCAAAACACCTGGCTCACTGTCAGGCTTTTTAGAGTTTGACATTATTTATTCATATAAGCGAAAAGCTTCTGCAACTCAGACCTCTAGTGCCTTATCAATAAAGTTGGCTCTGTAAAAAAATATATTTGTTCCTTGTCCTTTTGGGATCTTAGTTCAGTGTGGACACCAGACTTATAGACATTAAAACAAAACGTAGATTACAGTATTTGGATTTTTACCAGTGAACATTTTGTAAGCAACTGTTTGCACACTGAATAATTATCTCAGCTGGTATTAATTGGTAACAGAAATACAGGGGGATAATGTATTAGTGTTCCTGTATTTTCATTTTCACCTTCATTTCACAATAAGAAACACCTTATTTACTATAACTGGAGGAAGCAGCTCCTTTAGCTCTGACTCATACATTTCAGTACACAGGCAAATATTTATCCAGCAACTTGTATGTCGAAATTACAACTCATTTTCCTGGTAGACATTATATGGGTGTAGGGGCAATGTCCAGGGGCCTAAATACCCTAAAGACACCACATCCTGTCTGATCTTGGAATCAAAGCTAGGTCAGCCCTGTTGTACTTGGATGGGAGACCACCAATGAATACCAAGTGTTGTAGGCTATATTTCAGAGGAAGGAACTGGCAAAACCATCTTTGTGTATTCCTTGCCGAAGAAAATCCTATAAAATTAATGGGGTCATCATAAGTCGACAGGTGGCTTGAAGGAGCACACACCCACACGCACACACGGGCAATTTCCAATCTTCTGAGTAGCCCAGACAAAAGTGTTATGGGGTACTAGTGATATTCTATCATTCTTGATTGACTTTACATGGGGTACTTTTGCTGTGAAGTCATGAGTGTTCTGGCATCATTATGTAACAGAGCCACAAAAAGATGTCCTTTGGTACATCTTGTCTTCAATACCATTCTTAGGCTTTCAAAAGGAAAGCATGTTGTGGGTTAAACAATCTGAATTCATTCTTTTATGTAATATGTAATTATTGTTGATGCTGAAGTGTAAAAATGTAAAAAAAATCCTTTAAGGAGTCGTTCTAAAGGAATTACTGGGCATATTTGTTACTGCAAAAAGTACAAGATGATGTTCTTTGTGACGTGAACTTTTGTAGCTGAGAATCCTTTACATCACTGGTGAGAGGAAATGGGGGGATGACAAGACATTTCTAGATATTATTGTGAATGCCATATATTGATAGCTGTTTTTATGGACTGATACAAGTAACAAGTAATCAGTCTAAAATAGCAGAAACTTAAATAACGAATCCTGAGTGTAAAAGTTATGTAAACAGATGAAGAACTTTGGCTGAATTAATTCTGGGACTGTTATCCCATAATTTCATAACAGAGGCACAACTTCTAACTATCTAGCATTGGTAGATACAAGAAGATCTGGTTAGTAAGTATAATTTTGCCCATGCTTAAATATGTGATATCCTCCATAATTTAAGGAAAGATTTCCCAGACAAACCAGAATTCTACTGTAGTTGGCATGAAAGTTAATGAGTGATACTCAGAATGTATACTCTAAAGCTGTAAATTAATTTTGATTGTACAGTAATTTCCCCATTCTTTGCAGTGTCTGAACTGTCTGTAGCTTTTGAAGCATATACATGTCAACTCCCTTACCAGTGGATTCAGTACCCTTGGTTTCACTTATCTACATCTGGGGGAAAAATCTCTAGGCATTTCTAGATCCTCCAATGTGATTCTATGGTCAAGTTGTGGTGTTTGTCTCATTGAAAATAATAGGGTTCCCTATTATCCACGGTTTCAGGTATCCACGGGGGGAGGCTTGGGACGTATCCCCGCGGATAAGGGAGTCTACCTGTATACTTAAAGTGGTCTGTAAGTTAGTTTCCAGGAAAGAAACAGTTGCAGCCAGTGGGCACAAATATGATGCTGGTTGCTGGCAGGGGCGGGGAGCTTTCTGTCCCCCACCTCAGATAGCTTACGAAGTACTGCTTTAGGCAAATGAGTGAGATCTTACTGTTTAAAAACTGTTTAATTTTGATTCTTGATCTTGTATTAGCTTGGAACAAAGCTTCCCCTTTACATCAATATGGTAAGTAAAATGTGACTGGTCCAAGCTCTTTCTTTTTTTCCCTTTTCAAGAATGTCTCTTAGTAAAGGGCATGCCCAGACATGTAGAAACAACAGTCTCTCCATGACTCAGTTTTATGCCAACTAGATACTTATGAAAGTATTGGGAGACTCCTGACAAAGTCCTCCAGTGTTATTGACTCGTCAATTAAAATGTCCTTCGCTGGGAGTTGCCCAGTTCTGAAGATTATCTCTGTTTGTGACAACTTCCTTGGTCTTTCCCTGGATATCCAGAAAGCAGCATTAACTAAATTCAGCAAGAAAAACTCAGGGTTATCTTTCCCCTAAAACTGGGGTGGGCAACTGCAGCAGGTCTGGATATTTAATTTCTGCCACACAGACTAATAAAAATGCCCCAAACAAGGTCCACTAATGATTTTCAAAAAGGGCTATTTTATGATGTTAAGCAGGGCAGGAGAGGGAGGCTTTTAAAGAAGGCAAATTGCCTCTTCCAGAAGAGACAAGTCATCCCTTTTTGTGGCTAGAAACTGGTTAAAGGCTTCTAAAATAACCTTTGGTCCACCTCTGCCCTCAAAGCTGATTTAGTGACTTTTTCTTAGGATCCTGATAAGTTATATAGGTAATGGTTTGTTTGTTCATTTTGTTTTATATGCAACTGCTTCTGAACTAGTTGCTTGGTTCTTTAACAAATATATAGAATTACAAACTGAATTGATTTAGTTGTCTGCCCTTGGAATTTAGCTTTATCCACACACCAGAGAGGTTAGTAAAAGCACACTTTATTTATTTATTTATTTATTTATACCCCGCTCTTCAGCCACAAGTCTATCAGAGCGGCTTACAAATTGTTTTAAGCAATAGCTATTTACACATCTACACTGCATTAAACAGTTTCCACTGTGTGTTAGCTAATTGCCCCCACAAGCTGGGTATTCAATTTACCGACCTAGTTACTTTTACTAACCTAATTTTACTAACCCAATTTACTAACCTAGTTAGTGAATGTAAGGAAAGCACACCCTGTTCTTCCCCAGTATTCTTTTGCCTACAGCTTAAGAGATCATTTTAATACACTGGAGTGGCATTGACACTACCCCAGAAGAATAGAAAAGGCTGTCTTACAGCATGTACTACCTTCCAGACATACTGTTTGTCACAATAAGGATCAATACTGGTATTTATTTATTTAATACATTTTAGTAATACTTGTATTATCTTGTATCTGTGCTTTGTGATACAATTGTATTTTCAGTCCTGAGAAGAGTTCTATGTACCAATAAAAGAAATTGTATGTGGAGAAAACTTGCTTGTCTTACCCTTATCCAACACAAAATGTCTGTTTATTATTCCAGTGCCCATGGGGAACTCCTAAAAATACTACAATAGCATGTTCCCTTGCTGATGTTATGAGTGAACAACTAGCTAAAGAGTTGCAGCTAGAAGAAGAAAGTGCTGTTTTTCCAGAAGTGGTCTCGTAAGTTGAATATCCTTCCATTTGAATCCTGGCTTATAGACTTAGATGGTGGGGCATCTTATTCCCTATATCTATAATTTTATATCTCCTTACTTGAAAGTAGATTTTTGACCACAGTTCTCACAAACAATAACTATTTGCCTGTTGGCTGGGACTGGAAAGAGTTTGATATGATCCATTGCTCCTTGAAAGTGAGGAAACAGCATAGCTCCTAGTCACCAGCAGAAGTGAGAAAATGCAGTTCTTTCTTCTGGAACATGCAACAGATGGAATGCAGAAGATGATAGTCCTAATTATAAAATTGAGGAGGCATCTCTTTGGCACCAGACAAAAAAAGCTATGTCCAATGTAGAGGTTTACTTAATGGACTCTAATTTTCACTAGCCAGTCAGATCATTGGTGAGGAGAGGAGTTGCAAGAGGGCAGCAAGATGCAAAATAACTTTGGCCTCTCTCATAGCATCCATCCATTGGAGCTTATATTTTCACAGTGGAAGAATTGGGGCCTCTCTCCATTGTGCTTCTGAAAAGAGTCTATTGAAAAGAGATAGTGGCTGATTCTTTCCCTATGTGAAAAGAGGTTGCGTTGGCTGACTCTTTGAGGGGTCTGCAGGTTTCCTCTTAATTTATCATATGACCTGCTGTTTGAGATGAGGGCTTCCTTCTAGCTCAATGTAGATTAGGACCTTATCAATATTATTCTTCCTTTCTGCACTTGTGGCAGCTGTGTGGATTCCCAAAATATCTTCCACTGTAATGCAATCTATTACACGCAGTGTTATTTGTAGTAGTCCCAGTGGCACCAATCTACTTGGTTCCCCCCCCCCCTTATGTCACAGATGTGGGGAAAATGCCTTTCTTGTGTAGTAGTTCTCTTATACCATATGAGAGATAAAATATGACTCATATGACATGAGAGATATGTACAAATTATGTCAGAAATGTTTACACTGTATTCTAGTTTTGTTAATAAAAGAAGTACAGTTGTCCCTCCACATTCATGGATTTAAGTATTCACAGCTTGAAAATATTCTTAAAAAAATAATAATCCAAAAAGCAAACCTTGATTTTGCCATCTTATATAAGGGACACCATTTTGCTATACCATTGCATATAATGGGACTTGAGTATTCACGGATTTGGGTATTCACAGTAGGTCCTGGAACCAAACCCCAGCGAATGTGAAGGGACAACTGTATTACACTTTGATTTTTTCGTCTTCACATATCCTTGTGACCTTTTAAATAATCTCTTCAGTAGGCATATCAAGACTGAATTGGAATTTCATTGTCGCATTAATGTACTTTTATCCTTGTCTATGATATTCAGGGTTGTTGAAGGACCATTTATTAGTGGAGAGAATACTGACACTTCCAGTGACTTGATGCTTGCACAGATGCTGCAGATGGAATTTGATAGAGAGTATGATGCACAACTTCTGCGTGAAGAGAAAAAGTTCAATGGTGACAGCAAAGGTTACTATCACTGGTCTTCACTGCCTTGTTACAATAAAACTCTCTCTATTTGCCTGCCTGAGAATTGAGGTTTGCTGAGGGGTGGGGGGAGCCACCTGTATGTCCTGTCGGTAAGGTCAACACACTGTGTTGGGACATGGGAGAAGGCCTTCTCAGCCATGCCACACCAGTCCTCTCCTTGGAGGCCCGATTGGTGCCAACTCTCATTTTATTTAGATGCTAAGTGAAAAACTTGGGTGTTCATCAAGGACCTATTTAATTCATCCCAAACACTGTTGTACATAGCTTTAAATTTTTAAAAATCTTTTAAATCTATTTTTAATCCATTATAATGTTAAATATGTTTTATCTTATTTAAATTATTTTTGTTTTTAAACTGTTTAATTTGTTTTAATGTTAATTGTAAGCTTCCCTGAGATCTTTTTGATATAGGGCAGGGTGTAAATATTTTAACAAATAAATATTTCTCCATGACTCTTCTATGGAGAGGTACCAGTTGGTGGGAAATACTTGAAAAGTTATACCTTTCCTTGTGTTTTTGCTTTTCAAGTGTCCATATCTTTTGAAAATTACCGGAAAGTACATCCTTTCGAAGACAGTGACAGCTCTGAAGATGAGGTTGATTGGCAGGATACTCGTCATGATCCATACAGAGCAGGTATCTTTTGAATTAAAATCTTATGAAATATATCATTAACAACCAAAGTTTTGAAGATGGTATGATCATGAAATAAGTTTTTGCAGTCAGTGGCATCTGCTTTGCTGCAGAATAACAATGAATCATATATTATGCTGTCATCTTGCTAATGTATTGAAAATTACTTAGCATACATCATGATACTTTAATCATGGCTTAAACAAAATGCAAGTCCCTGCTCCATAACCTTGGAGTCTGCAGTTAAACTGAGGTACAGGGAGGAGAGAATGAATATGAGCAAATGCAATTCTGTATGCTTAAACTTTGTTTTAGTTGGCTGTGAAGATTACAGGGCCAAGCTGTAAGCATTGTGGGAGAGACTGATTTAGAACCATGGTTTGAAAGTAGTAGGGGGGAATGTTTATGAAATATTTGGTAAGCATATATGACAACAGAAGTAAATTTCTTCACCAGAGAGTTCCTGTTATATGCTATGAAGTTGTGTCTGATTTTGTACAAAGTTTACAAAGGACCCATTCATTAGATATCAGTGTAATATTTGGTAAATGATAATGTCATTGTGTGTGTCTCAGAATGCTTTTTAAGCTAAAGAAATGTTAGCATACAAGTAGTAGTCTTGCAGGTGTAATCTGAGACTATTATTCTAATTATTCATAGATAAGCCTACCACTACCCCTAAAAAGGGCTTTATAGGAAAAGGAAAAGATATTACTACCAAGCATGATGAGGTTGTATGTGGTCGAAAGAATACTGCAAGGATGGAGAATGTAAGTTCTGTACTAAATTTGTCATAGATGTTCCAGGACTGTATGTAACTACAGTTGTCCCTCCACATTCGTGGGGGTTAGTGTCTCGAGAGCCCCGCAAATGTGAAAAAACCGCGAATAAAAAAGGCCTCACCCCGCCTGCCCGCAAACACCCCCCCACCCTTCCAAAGTGGCGACGGGGCTTTTCGAGTCAACACGGGGCTGCCACCCCCCCCCCCCCGCTTCCTGCCACGCTTCTCAAAGCGGCTATGGGGCTCTTGAGCCCAATACCCGCTTCGGAAAGGTCGGGGTGGCGGTGGCCAGGAGGTTGGCTGGCCTCCCCCTGGCCTTCCTGAGGTGGCTCCAGGGCTTTGAAGCCCTGGAGCCGCCTCGGGAAGGCCGGGAATGGCGGCGGGAGGGTCGGTGCCTGGCCTTTTCCTGGCCTTCCTGAGGGGGCTCCGGGGCTTTAAAGCCGCGGAGCTGCCTCGGGAAGGCTGGGGATGACGGCGGGAGGGGGGGTGCCTGGCCTCTCCCCAGCCTTTCCGAGGGGGCTCTGGGGATTGATAGCCCCATAGCCGCTTCAGGAATGTCTGGAGGGGTGGCGGGAGCACGGCGGAGAGGCTTTAGAGCCACCCCCCATCCTCCGAAAGCCGTGACAAGGCTTGAACAGGTCCATCGCGGCTTTGGAAAATGCGCCTTTCCCACCAACTCCCCACTCTCCCAGGGCTTGGTGCTCCACCTCAAATGGAGCCAAGGCCCAGGAGAGCGGGGAGTTGATCACCTGGCTTGCTCAGCAAGCACTCCATTTAAATCAGCTCCTCTCCCTTGCATGCGAGGGAGAGAAGCTGATTTAAATGGGGTTCTTGCTGAGCAAACCGTGAATAATCAAAACCGCGAGAGTGAAAGCCACGAATGTGGAGGGGCAACTGTATCATGAAGCAAGTGCTTGAACTAGTGTTGGTTCTGATACACTCTGTGTTTATGTTGACATTTCTTCTTTACACTTCCTTTAAAACTGATGGGTTGGATCCAGATGTTGTGTTCAAGCTTCCAGAGCAGCCTTGAATAATTTACTATCACTATAACTTTTTTCTTTAGCTTGCTCCCTTGGGGTATTTGTAGGAAAAAACAGTACGCAACTGTAGTGTTGGGGGCCTAGATTTAGCCATATTTAGAGTAGAACCATTGAAATCAATGAGATTTCAGTTGGTAATGACTGATTAAAGTCTCATTGAAACCAGTGGGCTTATTCTATGCATGGGTCTGATCCACCTATGCAAATAACATAATTAAAAATAGCACCATTGATGTAGGGTTTCCCTCCTCTTATACAGACAACTTGTAGTGAAAATACCATGTCATTTGTATGTATTTGCAGTTTGCACCAGAATTTCAGGTTGGCGATGGAATTGGTATGGATCTAAAATTGTCCAACCACGTCTTCAATGCCTTAAAGCAGCATGCATACTCTGAGGAACGCCGAAGTGCTAGGCTCCATGAGAAGAAGGAACATTCCACTGCCGTATGTCTTGATGGCTTTTTTGAAAATGAGTATTTCATAGTTTTGTTGGGGCATGGTACCTAGTATTGGAAACAGAGTATCTAGAATTTCTTTTAGGGACTTTTTCTCAGTGCTGGATGCAGCACTTGAACCTATTCAGCAATCTGTATTAGGAAGTTTAGATATAATAGTACCTATAATATGCTATAAGATTTATAACGTTCCAGTGCTGTTGTGAGATTTGCTGTACTGATTTATTTTATTTTATTTTATTGCTGTGTTAGGTATACATTTTAGTCTTTAGGTAAGATGTTGCAACACTTTCCTTCTTAGCTCAAGGGTGGGAATTTTGGCAGGTCTAGGAGCCAAATTCATGCCCCCAGTACCCACCACAAACATCACCAGGCTCAAAATATGCCTAGAAACATATAGAAATTACAAAAACAACATACAAATACAGTAGCAACCATGTTGGGCGTGAAACAAAAATCCAGAGACTACACTGCAGTGCTCACTTTAATAGACCAATCAGAAAGGCACCAAATATATTGCACTAGCATTAAAAACTTACAGTCTTTATCGTTAGATAAAGATGGTTTTAAAGATGTATACAAGGGAAGGAAATCATGGTGTCTCTAGTCAGCTCATTTCCATTGGATTTGTGGCCTAATTTTCTAGTCTATACAGACCCTTCCTCAATACTACCTCAAAGCAAAATGTAGACCCTGTGATTCTAATATGATCACTTTCCTTCCCTGCATACTTTTTTTTTCTTTCTTTTTTAACCATTTTTGTCTGATAAAGCCTGTGAGGTTCAAAAGATAGCATAATGAATTTTGTTCCTTTTTTGTTGACCTGATAAAGGTGTCACCACAATATGGATTTTGGAGAAATAAAGCAAAGTCTCAAGTGGCCAAATATCTATTTCTGCTTTCATTTTTAATTTTCCTTTCTGGGATTGGGTGATCCTGCACCCTTCTCTATGCCCAAACTGCCACCTATGGAGAGTTCTAAGAGTGGAAACCTCAGGGGGGTTTTCACCAATATTTTATATATATATATATATATATGTATAGTTTGGGCCCTGGGGCTGCAAAAACACCCTTGGAGAAGGCATGCAGCAGAGGAGCTTTGCTCTGTCCTACATCATTTTGACTGATAGCCATCCATAGGCTAGATTTGCTTTCTTTCATTTTGGAAGCATAACAATGCTTTTAGAGAGCTGTGATAGCTAAGTTTGCTTGTCTTAAATAGTAAAGAATATTATTAAAGGATGATAATTAAAGAGTAAAGATCAAATTGGTTTTGCATGTTTTGTAAATTAATCAAAGGAGCACTTTGTCATCTGAACTAAACTGACTGGGAAATGTAATGAGATGTTCAACTGTTGTGCTCTTTTTTATTTTTATTTTTTACTATAGCAACAGACTTAACCTTTCTCACTTTTCCTCTGCAGGAGAAAGCAGTAGATCCTAAAACACGTTTACTTTTGTATAAAATGGTCAATTCTGGGATGCTGGAGACTATCACTGGATGCATAAGTACAGGGAAAGAGTCTGTGGTGTTTCATGCATATGGAGGAAGGTATTATATATATATATATGTAGATGTATTTATGATGCCTATATTGTGTGAAACACAGCTGTAGCATAGTATTTGGAATTATAAAACAGTCACAATGTAAGTGTCCTGCATATCCCCCTGCTCCCAGGATTAGCTGGTTTAAACCAGGTTGAGTTAAATCAAATGACTTCTTTAAAAAAAAACACCACTCCTGTTTTGTTTTGTTTTAATTGTTGTTCATATGTATTTTTTAAAGTCTGGCTGTTATTACTATTTTCCAACCCTCTCACTGGAACAGCAGTGACTGAATTTAAACATTTTAGCTTTAACAGATTATTGGCAGTTGTTTGTTGTTAGACCAATATCCAGTGAATTTTCTGATTTAGTCCTGTATTGGTTTTAATGCATCTCCACCCCCCACAAAAAACTGGATTAAACCAGAAAAACCTTTCCCCCTCAAACCCTACAGTACCATTCATATCTTATTACAAACCTATAGATTACTTATAAACCACCTTAAACCCTTAAGATAAATCAGTTTGAAACCAAGAAATGTAATATATATGGTGTTATGAGTGAAGGTTGTTACTAAAGTTCAAGTGGTTGTATGTTTCAAAGATATATTGAGGTATCATGTAATGAACTAATACAAAGCGTTTTCATCTTTTACTTTATGTATACTTTCTTGTCTGTCTTAATAGCTCCAGCTTCTTTAAATTCATTTTGCTTGTGTATCTAAAATGTATTTCCTGTGTTCTTCCTAAAGCTTGGGTGAAGATGCTAAACCGGTACCTTCTGAATGTGCCATAAAGGTGTTTAAGACAACTCTTAATGAATTTAAGAATCGTGATAAGTATATCAAGGATGACTATAGGTTTAAAGATCGCTTCAGCAAACTGAATCCACGAAAGATAATACGCATGTGGGCAGAGAAAGAAATGCACAATTTAACAAGGTATGGAAATATAGGTATAGATATAAAAATGTACTGTTTTTTTACACTTGGTAATGTGCTTGGGAATCAATATAAAACCAAGTTTATTGTTTGAGTGTCTCTCATGTATTGAGCTATGTTGCTTTCTATTCATTTTGTGTTAGTATAAGTGCTCATACCATATCTATATGCTGTTATATTAAGATAACTGCTTTTTATCATATTTGTTTTGATGATACATTTTTACATTTGAATTCAAGACTGAGACTGTATAACTCTAAAAACATAGTGTACCACCACTGCTTGATTGGTTTTCGTTTGGTTCTTGAAATGTTATGTGCTCTTACAAAGGGCCAGTAAATGCATTTTATTTCCTTAATCATATCATTCCAAAAATGGTTGGCTTTGTAAAGAATTCTTGATTTATTGGGAGTTCTTAAATGTGCTAATGCTTCCCCCCGCCCACCTTTTCTGTATAGAATGCAGAAGGCAGGCATTCCTTGTCCACAAGTGGTTAACCTTAAGAAACACGTCTTAGTGATGTCCTTCATTGGTCAGGATCAAGTCCCAGCTCCAAAACTAAAAGAAGTAAAACTCAATAGTGAAGATATGAAAAAGGCCTACTATCAAGCTCTTCATGTAAGAGGAAAACTATTGTCTTGTGTCATAACTGTTGGTTCATGTACCCTTTGAGAATATTCATTATGTAATATTTTTATTAGGCTAAGTAAAAGATCATAAAAATGTGCAAGCTGTCAAGATCTTCAGCTCTCTTTATCAGGATGTTTTCACCTTGAACTGCCCCTACAACTGCTGGAAACAAAAAGAAAGGATTTTTTAATCGTATCACTTTTTGAAATATAATATGGTTTTTGGAATTTTTCTTATGAGCAACATGGTTAATTTGTACTCTCCTGTTTAAAGAAAATACATAATTGGTCAATAAAAACTGAATTTATACTCTGTTCTTAGAAATATTTGATTACAGCATGCTATGCAATGAACAAACAAAAACAACCAGAACTCCTGTCCTGGAGACAAGGTTTTATAGAAGTAGCTATAACAGAAAATATAATATAATTGGAACTATATTTATTATAGCACTTTTAAAACATTTGGATGGTAATTAGTACTCTTTAGAACTACAGGCTTTCTTAGTGTAGTGAAGTAGGAGTGATTAGGAAATTGTTTCAATTTGCCTATCAGTCATACACAGTTGCACTAACTGGTCAGTTAAGATAAACTAACTAGAGTGAACACTCTAAACATATTTGGTGGTACATATTTTTAGCAAATACGCAAAAGTTGTGTTCAGCATTTTCTGTATTAACATATATTGATCTGTGTTGATCTTTAGTAACTCTAGTATTATGGAACACATTCCAAATAATAATGTGTTATTTTTTTTTTTTAGATGATGCAACAGTTGTACAAAGAGTGCAATTTAGTTCACGCTGACCTGAGTGAATACAACATGCTATGGCACGAGGGACAAGTAAGCAGATTCATAATGGAGAAAAATACTGTCAGTTGACATGGGCCCATGCGCACATATCTAAAAAAAGCCTCCTATATTTATTTTAGGTCTGGTTAATTGATGTCAGCCAGTCTGTAGAACCAACTCATCCTCATGGACTTGAGTTCTTGTTCAGAGATTGCAGGAATGTTTCACAGGTAAGACATCTGGCAATTTTGAAATTCTGTTAGTAAATCTTTTGTATTGCATCATTCAGCACCCTAACTTACATATGACAGTTCTTCTAAAAGAGTGAATTAGCATTTACTCCAGAAAATATAAGTATATCTTTTTGACACAAATATTAGTTTAAATAGAAGAGGACTGGGGCACTGTGTGAGAGCCAGCATCACACAAGCAGACTTTTGTTCATGCAGTAGAACTTAATTCCACTTCTCCCCACAAAAATTCACTCTACAGTGTTCTCCAACCCTGTGAAACAAGTCTGGAGAGCATGTGGGAGTGTGCGCGTGTGTATGGCATGGGGGTCTGTTCTGCCAAATATGTTTCCGTTGATGAATGACAATTGGATAGATCCCACTGTGACCATTTATTGCTTACAATAAGTAGCTTATGCAACCCCCCTCTTTGTCTTTGTAATATTTTCATAAGTGTATCTTAAATCAACATCCTGATTTTAAATAAAGATAATCTTCAGTAGAAGCAGGCTCCAGGAGAGGGAGGCAACTCTAGATTAGAAAAGTCTTGTTGCAAGCCTGCAATAATAGCTGCCTCAAAAAAAACTGGTAGATCAAAACCCTGTGCAATTGATAGAGTTCAAGTTGCTTCTATGAATGATGGGCAATAAAAATATTTTTTTTTCTTTTAACAAAAGTTCTTCCAGAAGGGTGGTGTATCAGAAGCACTTGGTGAACGAGAGCTTTTCAATGCTGTCTCTGGTTTACAGTTTGCATCTGATAATGAAGTGGACTTCTTAGCTGAGGTAAGATTTTGGTGAGGAGAGTGGGGTAGGGAGTTGAATTTGATCTCATTCACTAGTATGTATTTCCAAGAAACACTTGTGTATGTGCAGGGAGATTATACATTATGCAACCAGAGTGTATCATCATATTTCTGCTACCATTGTCCAACAACTGAAGAAAAAATCCTTTTCACAAGAAAGAGCAGCTTGTTTCTCTTGGCCTTTGGAACTGCTATAGCAGAATAATCAGAGAAATTAATATCTGTCTTTGTGTACAGTTTTTCTTCAGTCTTATATAGCTAACTGTCATCTCTATATAGCCAGCCTTTCTGTTAGGCTGAGGTATCTTCCTTGCAGAAATGTCTGTTGACCACTGCAGGTAGTTTAAATGTCTTCTTGTAGTTTTAGTGAAAGTATTACAGCAAGTAGGAAAGGGTTCACATAATTACTGGCTAATGAAGTGAGTAAGCATAGGATCTTCAGAAAACACTCCTAGGAATCATTTTTACTTAGGTGATTAAAAATGTCCAACTACAGCATTTTGAGGATACTTTATTTCTCAACCTGCTTGAAGGAGGTAAGGCAGAAGGAGATGTCCAGTGGAACTTGCAAAAATGGGAGACCAGCATCCAGAGGCCTCTGTTACACTCATCCAAGGGATTATATATGCATGGTTTGGGATTGTCTTTTTTCAAATAGTAGACCTCTATACCATATCACAAGCTGTTCTTCCGTTTTAACACTGGTCTACTATTTGACAAGAAAGGCTGCTGTTTAGGGAAACAGCAGGTCAAAGCCCACTAGGACTCAAAGGAACTTAGTTGTGTGCAGTTTTTTTGGATGCTGTTTAAATATATTTAGTTACAGTTGTCCCTTCATATTCTCTGGGGTTTGGTTCCAGGACCCCCCGTGGATACCAAAATCCGTGAATACTCAAGTCCCATTATATGCAATGGCATAGCAAAATGGTGTCCCTTATATAAGATGGCAAAATCAAGGTTTGCTTTTTGGGTTATTTTATTTTTTAAAGAATATTTTCAAGCCGTGAATACTTAAATCCATGGATACAAAATCCATGGATACAGAGGGACAACTGTACATAGTTTCTGGAGTCTCTACCTGCACTGTTGTGGGCCTTTGTCGCTGATTTAATTTGGCCTTCAGTTGACCTGTATAAAAGTAGTGTTTTCTACTGTGTAAGAGCCACTGTACAGTTAGATATGTATAATTCACTTTCAGCAGAAGCTGCATCTCCACTAACATGGAATGATGCAAAAAAAGTATAACTGAAATCCCAGATTACAGTAGGACCCCCATATCCACTGGGGATTGGTTCGGGGGGGGCATGGATACTGAAAACCATGGAATAATAGTGAATGCCATTGAAAATAATGGGACTTCCAGTTTAAAACACCATAGAGTTGCCTTGGAGGACCTAGAAAGTGGCTAGAGAGGCCACATTTTCTAGGAAGACTCTTTTATAGTAGGTGTGCTATTTTGTGTCCCGTGAATTAGTGGATAATGAATCAGTGGATACAGGGGTCCTATTGTAAATGTAATCTGCTCTGCTCACACATTATGATTACTGTTTGTAGGCTGAGCTGGTGGAAATAGCATCCTCTGTTGCTTTTCCCATAATGTCTTGTCCATTCTCCTGTTACAAACGTTAAGACATCTTCCACATGAAATATTAATATACTGTAAACATTTAGGATTGGTGATTGCATATAATACTGGTGAAACAGGAAGGAAACCAAGCTAAAAACCCCCATGAACAGGTTTATATGTGTGATATGAACTGCTCCGTACCCAGTGAAAATGGTTACACAGTTCCTGATGTGCCTTGTGTTTTCCTGTGTTATAGATTGAAGCTTTGGAGAAGATAAATGAAGATCATGTACAGAATCACGGGAAAAAAGTATCTTTGTTTTCAAAAGATGATGGAAGTCCACCTTCATCTCCGAAAAAATAGCATTTTGAGTTGAACTGAAGTATATCTTTTGCATCTAAGTTCTAGTGCAGTGATTAAATGTCAGCTGCCACAGGCAACAGAAATTGTGGTCAACACAGTATGCTGTAAATGACACTTCAGGGAATACGTATTGGTGCTTTGGTGTTTTTAAAGAGAAGTTCACCAGTTAGTCCACAGAATTTAACCACATAGCTCTCTGAAAAAGAAGTTAGTTTCTCTTGTCAGTCTGGCAGGGTTTTTTTTTTTTAGTTTCATTACAACCAATTTAAATATGATTTAATTATTTGACATTTCCAAAATGATGTCACGTTTTTAAGTAATACATGTAAGCAGGTAAGAGTGATAAATGCTTCTTCCCTTTTCAAAAGTAACTTTTTATTTTTAAATGTCAGAGTATATGCTTAAGGAAAGCTGAAGATACCTTGAGTTATTCTGAAACATGAAACATTGAGTTTCTATCAAAGGTTTACTATTTTTACAGAAACTCAGATGAAAGAGATTCTTAATGTTTGATAATGAAAATTTTATTAAACACTAAATAGCCTAAAATGTTTTCTATGATTTTTATACAGTTAAAATAGTTAACTGTTGCCCTATAATTAGAACATTAATTTTTAAGACTGTCGTTTTCAAAAGAAAAGATATTTATTAGATTACCAATAGCAAAAAATATTTGGTCTTTTATTTCTTAGAATAATCTGTTAAGTTGAATATAAATTAGATCCTTAGACATAAGCAGTTTTGAAGAAAAATATTAATAAAGTTAAATTATGTAAAGTGGATGAGGAATACACAGCAAAAGGTGCTCACTTGCAGATGTATACTAACTGCCTAAACCTGATAGTAGGTGTCCACATTTGAGGATTTTTTTAGATTTGGTTCAAAAAACATCACTTATGCTTAAGAATGTACATGTAATATAGCCTACAATGTGATGCAATTCATACAGCCACTTAAACAAAGTCAGCAGAACTAAGATAACAAAGAACTAAGATATTTTGATAATAAGTGAAGAATCTAGTCATAATAATGATCATGCCTATATGTAAGTGATAACAAATCCCTGAAATCTACATCTCTATTCTTACATAATTCATTTCATTCTTGGAGGGTACTAGTGTGTAACAAAATACAAATCTAAATAAGGCCAGTATAAAAAGTTAATTCAATGATAGAGGGTTAGTGTGTGAATGGATTTAGTAGGGTGGTAAAACTGCTGAACAACTTTTTCCTTTTCAGTTTTTTTTAAATTTGCCCCTTATGATGTTGTAAGGAGAGATAATTGCTGTGTGATGCTCTGTTAATGGCCTATGAAAATGTCTGTCCCATACAAAATGGAAGGGGAAATAAACACCTCAGATCTTGTGGCTGTATCAGATCTTGTGTGGCTTTTTTTGTCCAAGAGTCTATATGTTAAACTTTAGTTCAAAATCAACACGATTGCAGCATTTCTGTTATTCCCATATTCAGCTGCTAACAAGTGTAAAAATAGAACGAGGCAGTTCTGCTGTATGCAGTTATAGGAAATGGATGGCCAGCAGTGAGATTCAATAAAGGCAACAGTGTTTGTATTGGGATTTTGGCAATTCCCTGCCTATTTCATTTTAGGCAGAAATAAGTAAAAGACACCATCACCAAAATGGGTGTGCTTTCACTGCGACACACCAGCCTTCCCTAACCTGTTGCCCTCCGGGTGGAGTGATTTACAACTTCCCAAATTCCCCATTGAGTGTGGGTTGTTCTCCAACATATCTAGAGCTCAGATTGAGCAAGGCTAGCATAATGATGGGATGTGAAACAGCACCATCTGATTAGGAAAACAACTTTATACAGTATTTCATCTGTATTAATCTATAGTAGAGGGGGAAAAAACTATGGAAAGGTTTTTCTATAAAGACATCTTTAAAGACAGCTTTCATAGACTAGAGACCACTTCATCAGATACATGAGTTTACATCCTTAGTTGATAAGTATATTGGTAAAGGGAGGGTAAAATTTAATCATTGGGTTGAAATGCTAATGAAATGTAAAAGTCTCAGATAATACAAAGATGCTGAATAAGCACATTTATAATCTTTAAGCCTAATTACATGAAATCAGATTTCCTAATAAGCTGTTGGTGGAATTGCCCTTTGTAATTCCTTTATAGGAGAATGGCATATTAATAAATTTTAGAAAAGGACAGCCGGCTTCATCAAAGGAGCAGAGCATTTCCTATTGAGAAATGGTAAATGTGCTCAGGCTTTTTTTACTTAGGGAAAAATAAAACAGATTTGTCAGTTATGCTTACTGCTGATGAATTCATACTGGGGGAGTTACTAACTGAAAGTGATTGACAGTAGATTCAATATGGACAAAAGAAAAAACTTAAAGCAATGTAGTCCTCACATTTTCGGAGGGTGGTAGTGGTGGTCATGGCTAGGGTTGCCATATTCCTGGGTGAGCTGTAATTTATCAATATTCTAGGAATTCTACCCAGTATGTGTTGGACTATTAACCAGCCCAGATTCTAAGCTTTCATTTTTCAAAAAAGTCTCTAGCTCTTCTGGAATCATATAGAATGCAGGAGGTTTGGCATCATTATTTTTGGGGGGAAACAAGCCCGCTACTACTGCCTTTTAGTATTTAACTAATGAGTGAAATATCACAGCATTACTGATATGTTACCTGGTAAATGTTGCAATGTGGGGGAAACCTAGACTGTCTGCAGAAAGCAGAAGTAAATAAGTGCAAGAAAATACCAGTGCAGAGGATAGAAACTGAAGCAAGGTCGATAATTGCTTTGCATCATAGATTTCTGGTAAGTAGTAGTTTCAATACAAAAGGAGATAAATTTAGGAAGGATTAAGTTCATATTTCCTTGCCTTAGACATTTGATACAGTATTCTGAACCCTCTACTCAGATATATGATGAACTAGGATAAATGGGTTTTAGACCAAAACAAATATGCATAGGAGATTTATATCTTTGTATTAATTAGAATTCCATCTCAGTCCCTACTGCAATGTATAGTAGGGAAAGAAAGCAACAGCTACGGAGTAGGTAGGGGTGTGGGGGATTTATTTTAAGACCTGCAAACATTTGGGAGGGCGGTGTTAATGTAGAAATAGGTCTGCTACATTGGATTGTTACTTGCTTTTAAAAATGTATATATTACACAAAGGAGCAACTTTCCGACTTCAGCGAGGTAGCTGTTTTAAATCAGTTGCAGGAAAAACCAAGTTTTGTGGTACCTTAAAGACTAAGAAGTTTTTTTTTAACATTAGCTATCTTTGATAACAGCTTTCCAAATGACACTGAGGCTTGGCATGGGAGCAGAAGTGCCAGTGCTGCCTCTGCTTTACAATCTCCTCCCTCTTCATTTTGGGGGTGGGGACACCCATAGACCTGGTCCTGCCAATTCTGTGCAGACAGCTGTGATAAGAAGGAGCAGTAGCTGTCACTCAAGCAGGCAAGTAGCAGACAAGCAGGGCCGCTGCGGTCATTGCTGTGCAAATGAGCAGCAGATGTAAGGGGCATCAGGCAGGTGCAGCTGTGAGGAGGAGGAGGGGCAGCTGCTACTGTGCAGATGAACAAGGGGGCAGGAGATGGAGAGCCAGAGGATGATGGAAGGACATTGAACAGGGTGGCAAGAAGGGAGAGGTTCAGGAGGAAGCAGGAGATGGAGGGACGAGAGACAGAAGAGTGGCAGTCATATGCCAAAGCAAGGCAGGGTGGGCTGGGAAGGGTGTGGATTGAGAGCAACCATTGAACCCTCTCATTGTGGATCAAATTGATCAACACATCTCATTGGTTCTAGCATCCTGCTACCTGAAGCAGTTGCATCACTCTGCTTAATGACAGGGGCAGCCCTGTTCATGGACTTCCAAGTAATTTTATCGATTGTTAACTTGACTTTGACTTATGGCAACTATGAATGAGAGACCTCCAAGTCACCCTGTCTTCAACAGCCCTGCTCAAGTCTTGCAGACTCAGGGCCATAGCTTCCTTGATTGTGTCCATCTGGAATTCACAACAGCTTTTTGTTCAGTCTGGGGCAACCAATTATATGAATCAATTTACTGCTCTTCTTCAGTGACCCTAGGAATATTAAATTGGTCTTGAGAGCAATCCTCTATGGAGGTGTTCACTGATACAAAGTGTGACTGAGTGCACTGGTGTTCATTATGGATGATATCACGGGTTATTCTTTGAAGTTTGATTTTCGGTCAAGGGAGATAGCTCAGGAGAATATCCTCCCAAAAACTGGAGTTATTTAGACACGAGAGGTTTCCTCACTATATCAAAAAACACTTGATTAGGTATCACACCTAACCCGGCCAAAGAACTTTTCTCTTCAGGAGCTGAGATGGTATTCTGTCTGATTTAATGTTGTGATATATTTTTGCACTTGAGGAGGGGCATACAAAGCATTGATGAGCAGTAGATCATCTCCTTCATTGCTAGTTGTAGTAAACTGCTAAGATGTTTCAGAAGGTAGGTTATTGTGTTCCACTGGAAAGTGTACTTTGTATAAGGATTAATAATTAAAGCTATCTTGTTAACCTGAAGGAGTAGATTTGAAACCATAGGGGAACTCTTAACTAAGGGAGGTTGCAGAGATTGACCAGCTGCATTCTTATTTGGTCCTTTGATACCATCCCATTTCTTAATAGCTGGTTTAGGGGAGGAAACAGAGCTTTTCCTTTTTATAACATACATATATTTTATTTGGTCAATGACCAGCAAAATTTTAAAACGAATACAAAATACAATTAAAAGAAAAAAACTGTAATAAGCTACAAGATGCCACATAGTAATAAAGCATTCCACCACCTACGCCTTAGTTCATTTTTGTTATCTTATAAAATAAAGCTAATATATACAATTGCTAATATATAATATATAATATATAATATATTGCTAATATATTATATAAAGCTAATATATTATATACAATAAAGCTAATATATAATATACAATTGTCTTTCCCCTGAGCATTTATTGATAAAAAGTTTCAAATTTAAAATAATCATGATACCAAAACAGTATTACATTTTAAGTTGGGGAGATATCTTTTATCTGGATTTGTCTTATCTTCACTGCTGTAACGCAACATTTAGCAACTGTGAACGTAACATAAGGATTTAAATCTTGGAGTAAATAATTCACATAGAAGTTGTCTATATACCCCGGTTTCTCTTCAGATCGTATAAACCTTTCGCCCTTTTTATAACAATTATAAAACTATCTACTTTATTACAGCTGTTTCTGAGCTCTTTATAAATATTTTTTTACAGTTACAACCACCAAATTATATTGTTCTGCTAGATGTGCACTATCGCTAAGAGGAGAGATGGACTTTCTGATATCTTCACATCTGCTCCCTTACCAGAAATATTACTACAACCGAAAACCATGTACAGTATGTGAATCCTGGGACTCTATAAACTTTCCAATTCTAAAACATTAAATCTATTAAAGATAATTGTAGGTTTACTGTCATCTGGTATTGACCTATCAAGTCTACAAAACTCATCAATTTTAAGGAGGAGAAGAGTAGTTAGAATTGCTTTGAGAACGCTATCTGGAGCACATTTAATTTAACTATCAGTTAACTAAACAATTAAAACACACACATATATGAGTACATACATCAAATACTAAACCACCCAAAATTAAGTTTTAAAACAGACAAATTGGTTCAGCAGCAAAAACATTGACCTAAAATCTATTCTCTGAACTTCAGCTAGCCCAACGGAAGATAAATAATAAACTAATAGGAGCAAAAGAGACAGAAATACAAAACCTCACCATATAGAAGGAATGTTATTTTTATATTAATGAGGCAGACCAGTTCAAATTTAAATTCCTGATACAATAGGGCTATATGTTTGCTTCCAAAAAACTGCTTGATGATTCAAAAGTCCCAAAGTAAACCTCAGGGGTTCAAAACTAATGGTCAGCAAATGTTCTTTCTCTTTCTCTCCATGCACCTCAAGGCCTAGTCAGGATTAGTTCCTTTCAATACACTAACTGGACTTGTTGAGTATCAGTGCCATTTGTAATGCAGTCTTCCTCTTTTCCTACTGCCTTCTACCTTAACCAAGCATTATTGTCATTTCTAGTGAGTCATCTCTTCTCATGATATGGCCAAAGTATGACAGTCTCAGTTTAGTCATCTCGACTTCTAGGGAGAGTTCAGGCTTAATTTGCTGTAGGACTCACTTGTCTTTTTAGCAGTCAGCAGTCTCTGTAGATCTCTTCTTGAGTACTACATTTCAAATAAGTAGATTTTCTTCTTATCATCTTTCTTCATTGTCCAACTTTCACATCCACCCATAGAAATGGGAAAAACGATGCCATGGATAATTCTAACTGTAGTATTCAATTATATATCTTTACACTCCAGGATCTTGTCTAGTTCCTTCATATATGCCCTTCCAAAGTCCTAGTCTTCTGATTTCTTGATTGTAGTCTCCATTCTGATTAATGACTGAGCCAAGGTATGGAAAATCTTGAACTATTTCAATGTCTTCATCGTCTACTTTAAAGTTATGTAAATAATGTATGGTCATTAGTTTTGCTTTCTTAAGATTTAACTGTAAACCTACCTTTGCATATTCTTCTTTGACTTTCTTCAATAACCATTCTGTCTTTGCTATTTTTTGCTAGTAGTATGGTGTGATCTGCGTATCTTAAATTGAGGTTTCTTTCTCCAATGTTCACACCTCCTTCCTCCAAGTCTAATCCTGCTTTACATATAAAACAGTCAACCTGCAGATTAGATAGGGTGATTAAAAAATCCAAAGTTTCATGATCTAAACAATCAAAGGCTTTGGTACAATCTTATCAACTACAGGCTTATTTTCTTCTGAATGTCTTTGGAGGACTCCATTATCCAACATGTTTTTGCAATATGATCCCTAGTGCCTCTTTCTTTCCTGAACCCAGCTTGGACATCTGGCATTACTTGCTCCATATATGTATAAGTCTTTGTTATAGAATTTTGAGCATCACTTTGCTTGCATGGGAAATTAATGCTATGGTTCTGTGGTTACTTCAATCCTTAGTGTCACGTTTCTTGGGAACTGGACTATATATTGAGCATTTCCAATCTGTGAGCCATTCTTTGTTTTCCATATTTGTTGACAGATTTTAGTTAGAACTAGAGTAGATTCTGTCTCTAGCTTGACAAAGCTCTACTGGTATGTTATCTGTTCTGGTGATTTATTTCTCCCAAGTACTCTGAGTGAAGCTTACAGTTCACTTTCTAAAATTGTAGGTTCAACTTCAAATGGTTCTTCCTTGAATTAATTTGTGATCTTTTCATCTCTTTTATATAGTTCTTCAGTGTCTTGTTTCCATCATCTTTTATTTCTACTTGGTCATGTAATGGGTTCCCCTGCTGGTTGTAGAGCATTCCCACTCTTGGTTTGGGTTTCCCTTTTATTTCTCAGATCTTGTAGAAGAGGTCTCTTGTTCTTAATTTTTGTTGTCATCTTCTATTTCACTGCAGTGACTATTATAGTAGTTCTCCTTGTCCCTGCACACAAGTGGCTGAACAGTTGCATTCAGGGTTCTGATTCTATTTCTGTCACCTTTTACTTTGGGTTCTCATCTGTCCTTAACTTCTTGAATAGTTTAATCTGTCATCCATTGAGGCTTCTCTTTCCTTTTGGCTGCAGATACTGTCTTTTTGCATTTCTCACTGACAATGACCCTGGCTTCACTCCAGAATTCTTCTGGCTCCTGGTCAATTAGGCTTAACAATGCAAATCTAATTTTTACATTATCTTTAAATTATATGGGGATATTTTTCAGATTGTATTTTGGCATGATGTTAGTTTAGTGTTGTTTAGTTTTACTCTAATTTTTGATACTAGCAGTTCATGGTCTGTGTCACAATTTTCTCCTGGTATTGTTTTTGCAGAGAATGGAGATTCTCCATCTTCTGCTTCTAATTATGTAGTCTAGTCAGCCCCCCATATCCATGAATTCTTTATTCACAGATTCAACCAACCATGGCTTGAAAACATTCTTCCCAAATTAAAATAAATAAAATCCAAAAAGCAAACCTTGCCATTCACCATTTTATATAAGGGATGCCATTTTACTATGCCTTGCATATAATGGGACTTGAGCATCCATGGATTTTGGTATCCATGGGGGTCTGGGAACCAAATCCCAGTGGATACTGAGAACCCACTGTACTTGATTTCTCTATTGGCCATTAGGTGATGTCGATGTATACAGTCGCCTCTTTGGTTGTGCAAAGAATGAGTTTGCAATGAACAAACTGTTGACCTTGTAAAATTCAACCAGTTGCTATCTGGCTTAATTTCTTCGGGCCAGTCTATACGAGGGGAGAAAAAAATTGGTAGCTTGTAGTAATGGCATTTCGCAGCAGCAGTGATTTGTCTTGATGGTGGTTTTGCCCCAGAAGCCCCCAGAAGCTTCGCATGCAAGATGACGGCTGCAGATGATTTACTTGTGTTAGTACTTTGCCACCACTGAACTTTTAAAAATAAAAACGTTGTCTAAGGTGCACTGGAGCGATAGAGTGATTTTCTGAGTTAAAAGGACAGCAAAAAAACAAACACCCTATTTTATTGCCTTAGCAATTGCTCGCTAGGGTGAAAATTCAACATGACAGCAGCAGGCACTTGCCCTGTTAGCAAGCCCCACCCCCTGTGCTCATTTGGCCAATCAGCTTTGTGCATCCACCTGTATGGGAACACGATTCAAAGCAAATCGCATGTCCTAACAAGCAGGAATGCACACCCCCTTGCTGTGTTTAAAAAACTACAGGAAAAGTGTGAAGGTTTTTCCATTGTTGTTTTTGCCTTTTTCAGCCCCCCCTCCTTCCGAATACTGTGGATTGCTGCAGAAGCCCATTTAGATAGGTCATATCCCCAGCAAATTCCGTGAGGGTTATTTTCACTGTTTAGACAACCTCTAGATCCCAGGCCAAATTTCCTACAATCTGTTATGTTTTCTAGTTTTGCATTCCAATCACCTATGATTAACAAGAAGTCCTGTTATTATTATTCTTCCCAGAATCCCTGAGGTGCAGCCCATTTGTATGTAGCCAGTACTGTAGTCCTCTTCGTAAGGAGTGAGGACTGTGGTCCCAGAAGTGAAACCTCTCCAGTCTGCACCATCCAGTTAGACAGCCATTCACTTTAAGTACCTTTCTCTCCCTGTGTAGTCCTCTACCACCATGTTTTATTGGCAGAACAGACAAAAATACCACCCCTGTACCTCAAACTTCCTGCCCAAAGCTGTGATCGCCCTCTTAGTCCAGCTCATATTGTTAGGGCAGTGGTTCTTAACCTGTGGTCTGGAGACCCCTAGAGGTCCGCAATGTCCTCACAGGGGGTCCACGAAGGCAGTGGAGTGGCCACGTGACAGGTGCCAAGGCAAAGGCTGGCTGGCTTGGCCTGCACATTGCCATTCAATCCACTCCAGCCACAAACTTGCAGGAAGAAGCAGGAGAAATGTCTTCCCCCTCCAGTGCCTCTGAGGAAAGGTTTAATGGATGGTGTAATTGCTGGGCCAGTTTAAGGGCCCTGCAGCACCTGCAGCTGCAGGGAGGCCGTCATTGCAGGGGCCCTGTCGTAATCCTCCTCCGGCAAAAATATTATTAGTAATAATCTGAATATCCTGTACTGTGAATAGGTTAGGTTACATTGACCTGAGATAACCATATCCCCCCCCCCAAGAAAAATAAAGCGTTGCAGGAGGCCCCAAAATTCCTTAAACCAGTCCTGTGTAATTGCATTATTATTATTATTATTATTATTAGATTTTTCTTGGGTTTTTTTCCAGGCTGTGAGGCCGTGTTCTGGAATAGTTTCTTTCTGACGTTTCGCCTGCATCTGTGGCTGGCATCCTCAGAGAATTTCAGAGACACTGAATTCAGAGACACCAAGTTAAGTCTTGAGGGTCCCTGGGAACAATCTATATCTATATCTATATCTATATCTATATCTATATCTATATCTATCGATATATTATTATTACTGTATTTAAAATCTTGAGTTAAGTCTTGGGGGTCTCTGGGAACAAAATATATTTAGAGGGGTTCCCTGATAAAGAAAAGGTTAAGAACCACTGCTGTTAGGGAACTGGTGAGCAAAGCCTCCCCTCACGCCCAGTTCTGCCTGGGGTAGACTTTTGAACCGCCATGCTTGACAGTTCCAGGCCCCCATTTCAATTCATGATCACCCCCCCCCCTTCAACAAAGTCAGGTTGTTTTGTTTTTTAAAAATGCCGTCGTATAAAGGCGTCCTATGCCTTTAAGGACCGGTAGCTCCCTGATCATGCGCACGGGGAACATAACCAGGAAGCGGTTGTGTGGTGCTGCTGCTGAGGGGGAGGGAGGCTGGCATAAGGCACACAAGCCGGCTTCTGCGGGCGGGAACTGAGAGGCGGCGACGCGATCCGGCCCGGCCCGAAAAAGTCGGTGCGCCGGCCAGGGACCCTCTGAGCCCCCCTCCCTCTTCCCCGCTACCATGGCGACGGCTAACAGCAGCAACAGCCAGGACTACTACTTAGCGCTGTGCGCGCGGCCCGTGCAGTTTGAGAAGGCGAGCCCCGTGAACTGCGTCTTCTTCGACGAGGCCAATAAGCAGGTGAGAGGCTCCGGCCGCGCGAAGGGGGCGTGGTCTTCCCGCTGACCCCAGCAACAGACACCCCACCACCACCATCCTCCGTCGTCAGGAGCGGCCTGTGGCGCTTCGTCTCCCCCTCGCTTGTGAGGGGAACCAATGCCTGGGGTCGGGGGGACCCACCTAGAGAGGCACCGTGGTGTAGCCCATCAGAGTGGTGGTGGTGGCCTAGAATTCTGGGAGGATATTATATAGAGTTCAAATCCCGTACCCCACCCACCCCGGCTATGGAAACCCCGTGGGTGATCTTGGCTAAGTCACACACTCTCAGCCTCAGAGGAAGGCAGGCTGAGAAAACTCCATAATAAAGTCGCCATAAGTCGGAAACGGTTCGAAGGCAGCAACAGCTTCATAGTGGACACATCTCTGAGGTGCAGACAGTATACTCTAATGTTTTAGTCCACTGGTTCTTAACCTTTTCTTTACCAGAGACCCCTTTAAATATCTTTTTTTCACCATGGATCCCAAGACTTAACTCATAATAATAATAATAAAATTTTATTTATATCCCGCCCCTCTGCAAGGCAATCGGGGCGGCTTACAATATAAAAACCCCATACTCACAATACCCTAGCCCACCCACCCCTTAAAACTCAAGATTTAAAACCCCAGCAACAACAACAATACTACTACTAATAATAATACAATGACACCATCCATTAACCCTTCCCTCAGAGGCACTGGAGGGAGAGGGAAGACTTTTTCCTGCTTCTTCCTGCAAGTTTGTGGCTGGAGTGGATTGAATGGCAAAGTGTAGGCCAAGCCATGGCTCCTGTCAGTGGGCTGAGCAGCCTTCAAGCCTTCGTGGACCTCCTGTGAGGACATCGCAGACCCCTGGGGGTCCGTGGACCACAGGTTAAGAACCATTGTTTTAGTCTGACAACTTTTCCAAACTCCAAGCCCAACCTCTATTGCGGGGTCCACTTGTCATTTGTTGGCCCCTCTTCCCTCTGGTGACCAAATGGAAAAGAGACAGTGTTGACAGGGACAGTTTTATCATAGGCAGAGATTGTGTGTGTGCCTGAAGCAACATCTCAGGCTCGGCCAAATTGATCACCAACAATGGTCCACCCTGGTCTCACATCGGGAGGCATGGAGACGCACTATCCACAATGCTGCAGCCTTATTTGAGAACTTATGCCAAACAAGTCTTGAAGAGAAATGACAATGCAGAAAGAATCACAACCCGGAAACATCACCTAAGGAGACATTCTGCTGTGCTTTCTGCAACCAGACTTGTTTATCTCGGATTGGCCTTTTTAGTCATCAGTGTGCTTTCAGAAAATGTGGGATGAGTCCTTCCTGAATCTTAGTTTGCGAAGAAAAGCCAGAGGGAGAGAGAGAGAGAGAGATGTGCCTTCAAGTTGCTTGGTCCTATTCTTATTGTTTGTTTGTTTGTTGTCTTTCTCCCTATGGCAGGACCCAAGACCTCACAACATTTTATTGCACTCAAGTGCTTGGTTAGGCACAGTGGGGTGACTTCATTGTTGGCTTGCACAAACTGTCAGCTTAGGTTTAGGAGCAGAGCACATCCCTCCTTAGCATGGCTACACAAGTGACATAACTCTTTCGTAATCAGACAGGTAAAGCAGAAAATGGTTGTCTATGGCTTGTATTTACTCTAGCATTTTAACCTCTGTAGCAAAATAGCAATCCTAGGTCATTAAAAAAAAATAACTCATGATAGATTTTTTATTTATATTCTTAAGAGCCAAAACTGATGTAATTTGGCTTCCCCCCGCCTTTTTTCTGTATGAAAACTTACACAACTGCCTGCTTCATTTTCTTTCTAGTGGCAATCACATGTCTTCTTCGCTAGTTTAATTAGTGAGTAATTTCCTGTGATCTCTTTTCATTATAGAATCCTCATGTGATTGCTTGAAATGGCTTCGAGTAAAAGACAACTGAGAAGCTAGTCACTAAACTTTGGCATCAAAGCTTGTGTTTATCTCCTGTACACTTGATCCATTTGTTTGCTTGTTTAAAACGGGAAAGGGACCTGTAGCACTTAGCCTCATTTCATAGTTGGCCTGCAGGTGATCACTTCAGACCTCTGACAGGAGCAGTCTATCCCACCTATAGCTGAATGAGCAGAGAGAAAGGGAGAGAAAAGGAGGTAGCTGTTTCCCATAGTTGGCTTTTTGACTTCAGCTTTAGCTCCTGCAATCCTGACAGATTTCCACAGAGGTTGTGGGGCCTTTAGCAGAAAAATGGTTCCCCACCTCTGGTTTAAAAAGCTAATTATTATGGTTTCCTTGTGCTAGTGATGTCAATTAACAAGATAATTTTTTAAACATTAAAAGTACAGATTTTCCTGCAAGTTGTCAAAGCTTGCTTTTATTCGTGTGTGTCAGCAGCTTTTGAGGAAAGTTGAATACAGTCGTCCCTTCACATTCGCGGGGGTTCCGTTCCGCGGACCCCCGCGAATGTGAAAAAACCGCGAATAACGACACCCCTCCCCCCTCCCTCCCCAGGCCTTCGCGTCTCCGGAGGCCCCAGGATCGCCTCCCCAGCCCTCCCCACCCCGTCCCCAGGCCTTCCTGGGGCCTCCGGAGCGTCTCCGGAGGCCCCAGGATCGCCTCCCCAGCCCTCCCCACCCCGTCCCCAAACCTTCCTGGGGCCTCCGGAGACGCTCCGGAGGCCCCAGGATCGCCTCCCCAGCCCTCCCCACCCCGTCCCCAGGCCTTCATGGGGCCTCCGGAGCGTCTCCGGAGGCCCCAGGATCGCCTCCCCACCCCTCCCCACCCCGTCCCCAGGCCTTCATGGGGCCTCCGGAGCGTCTCCGGAGGCCCCAGGATCGCCTCCCCACCCCTCCCCAGGCCTTCATGGGGCCTCCGGAGCGCCTCCGGGGGCCCTGTGGACGCCTCCCTGGGCCTCCCCGCTCCCTCTATGTCTTTCACGGGGCCTCTGGAGGCCCCGTGTCGCGGTTTTGGTGGGGCCCGGGGGGGCCCTCCCAAAACCGCGAATAACCGAAACCGCGAATGTCAAGTTCGCGAATGTGGAGGGACAACTGTATATATGAGGCTGGGAGACCAATTTCTCAATAGCACCTTTTCAGACTGTTCACAACTCTTGTGGTTGTATCATTGCATGGCCCAGACTCACACTTTTCACAAGACCATTGTTTGTTTAAACCATTTATTATCTGCCTTTATGAATGTGCCCAGCAGCTAACTTCAGCATAAAATGCATCATACATAAGCAAGTGTAAAGAAAATAACAGTAAAGTAGTCATTTTATGTTAACCAGACCACCTGGCTCCTTCCACTTGCCAGCTAAAGCACTTGAATAATTCCCTGAACTGGTGGTAAAAGGAGCTGTGATGAGATTCCTGAAGGAACTGGTGCAGCTGCTTTAAATGGCTTTGTCCGTAATCCAGACAGCTTTACCTACATAGGAACCTCAAGTAGAGTTCCTGATCTTGGCAGTGGATGGGCTTATTTGAGGAGATGCACTTTCTGAGATGCATGTGCTTATTTTTTTAAAAACAGCTTTGAAATACAAACCAGAATCTTGAATCTGGCTGAGAGTCTCACTAGAAGCCAATACAGTTATATCTACTTTTGTTTGCCTATCATCACCAATAGCTGGGTTGTATATGTTTTATTAAGTATTTATTAAGTATATATTTTATTAACTATCTTTCAGGAGTAGTCTTTATGATTAAAAACTCCATTGCCTCCAAACACGAAATCTTGCCAACAGGACACTCTGATCGCATTATTTCCGTATGCCTCTCACATGTTGTTCTCTTCAGTATATATGCCCCAACTATTCAAGCCGACCCTGTAGAGAAAGACAAATTCTACACAGACCTACGCCACCTCATACAAAAAGTCCCTGTGGAAGATAAAATTATTATCCTTGGTGATGTCAATGCCAGAGTCGGAAAGAACTCCGAAGCCTGGAAAGGTGTTTTAGACAAACATGGTGTTGGAAATTGTAATGATAACGGATGCCTCTTGCTAGAGCTCTGTGCAGAACAACAGCTGACTATTACAAACACTATCTTTCAGCAGAAAGCTGCTTGAAGACAACCTGGATGCATCCCTGATCTAAACACTGGCACCTCATTGACTATGTTCTAGTCCGCCAGAGAAACATTCGCGATGTCCGTCATACTCGAGTGATGCCCAGTGCAGAATGCCAAACAGATCATCACCTCGTAAGATGTAAACTAAATCTTCATCTTAAGCTCAAACCTAAGAGGGATGGCATCTTAAAGAGGAGACTCCAAGTCAACAATCTTCAACAAGCTACCATGAGAGACAACTTCCAGGTAAATCTGCAAACAAAACTTCAAGACCACCCTACAGATCCTTCTCCTACAGTGTTTTGGCAACATATCAAAAACAGTATCCTCCAGTCTGTGGAAGAATCCCTCGGGTTCTCCCACAAGAGAAATCAAGATTGATTTGATGAAAACAACCAAGAGATCCAGGAGCTGTTGGCAAAGAAGAGAACTGCTCACCAGGCATACCTCGCCCAGCCAACCTGCCATGTAAGAAAAGCAGCTTTCCATCTCACTCCATCTTTTGTTGTAGTAAACTTCAACAAAAACTCCGAGACATGCAGAACAAGTGGTGGATCAATATAGCAGAAAAGACACAACACTGCACAGGTCTGGGTGATCTTAGAGAGGATTTTACGAAGCTCTTAAAGCAGTTTGTTTGGACCTACTTATCAAGTCCAAAGCTCCTTATACAGTACAGATGGTCAAACGCTAATTACTGATAAAGCCTCCATCCTGAATCGATGGGCTAAACATTTTCAAAGTCTTTTTAGTGCCAACTGAGTAGTTCAAGGCTCAGCTATCCAACATATGATACGAAAACCGATGAAAAATGAACTGGACATAGCTCCCACTTTGGAAGAGACCCTGAAGGCCATACAGCAGATGAAAAACGGCAAGGCAGCTGGGATTGATGGAATCCCAACTGAAGTTTGGAAACACAGAGGTCATGTACTTCATGTTAAATTCCACGAACTCCTTGTGAAATGCTGGGAAAAAGGGGAACTGCCATCAGATCTCCAAGATGCCATCATCACCTTGTACAATAAAATAGGAGCAAAAGCCGATTGCTCAAACTATCGAGGCATAACACTGCTCTCTATTGCTGGGAAAATCCTTGCAAAGATACTCCTTAACAGATTCTTCCTGAAAGCCAATGTGGCTTCAGAGCCAATAGGAGTACTACAGATATGGTATTTGCCCTTAGGCAATTGCAAGAGAAACGTTGAGAGCAGAACAAGGGACTCTATGTGACATTTGTCGACCTCACCAAAGCCTTTGACACTGTGAGTATAAAAGGTCTGTGGCAGATCCTAGAAAGACTAGGATGTCCTCCCAAATTCCTTAAAATGATTATTTTGCTACATGAGGGCCAGCACGGTCAAGTCAGATATGGTGATGCTCTTTCAGAGCCCTTTGTAATAACTAATGGAGTGAAGCAAGGTTGTGTTCTTGCTCTAACTTTATTTACAATCTTCTTCAGAATGATGCTTCAAAGGGCTACGGCAGAGCCTGAAGAAGAAGACGGCATCTATATACGTTACCGTACTGATGGTAGCTTGTTTAACTTAAGCTGGCTGAGGGCTCACACTAAGACTCTAAACTATCTAGCCCATGAGCTGCTCTTTGCTGATGATGCTGCCCTTGTTGCCCACACAGAAGCAGCTCTGCAGCGTCTAACATCCTGCTTCGCAACAGCTGCAGAGCTGTTTGGGCTGGAAGTCATCGGGATGCATGGAGATGCACTATCCACAATGCTGCAGCTTTATTTCAAAACTCACGCTGAACAAGTCTTGAAGAGAAACGACAATGCAGAAAGAATCACAACCTGGAAACATCACCCAAGGAGACCCTCTGCTGTGCTTTCTGCAACCGGACTTGTTTATCTCGGATTGGCTTTTCCTGTCATCAGCACGCTTGCAGAAAGCGCGGGATGAGTCCTTCCTGAATCTTCGTTTGTGAAGAAAAGCCAGAGAGATATATTTTATTAAGCATCTACAACTATATTAAAACAATATACATAAAATAGAAATATAGATTAAATAATAAAAGAAATAATCAAGAACAAAGTACAAAAAAGAAAAAAGAAACATTTGCTTCCAGCTTTCTTACCAATGATCATATATGATATTGAATCTAACTTCTACAAAACGAATATCTCATACTTATAGATCTTATATAATCCTACTAATTTTCAAATCCCACTTTTTGGTTGTGATTTTCAACAGTCTTCATGGGCAATACTAAATAAAACACATTACTGTACGACAGTCACTATTTAAGTGACTCACAGTAGAGCAGTCACTGCCAACATATTGCTACCAGCACCATATTCAGTAGGGAGAAGATGGTGACAGTAGGCCCTCCAATGTGCAAGATTGTGATCTAGTTAAGGAAGAGAGAGCAGGTTACATTTAGGGGGAAATAAACTGGACCTAAACATGGAATAAAAGTTATCAATTCTTTAATTAGTAATGTATCAAAATTAAGTTGCACTGCTCAATGCACTTGGAAGTGTTAATGAAAACAAAGCCAATGTGACTTAGATGCTGATGATGATCTAAGTAGGACACTGAAACTAAATCTAGATCTTTTTAACCATTTAGGTTTTTGCTGTTCGATCTGGTGGAGCTACTGGTGTAGTTGTTAAAGGCCTGGAAGATCGCAATCCCATCTCATTCAGGTAACATAACAACACTATGAAGCCACAGTTTACCTCCTAACCTAACAGTAAGTTCCACTGAATTCAGCAGGACTTGTTTCTGAATAGATAGAATTACACTGAAGGAAACAGCATGTGCTACTCTTAATAGCTTGTTCTTTATGTTTGGGTAAGTAAAGGTGTGTCAGACTGTCCAAAAGACTTTGCCATAAACCCAGATACCAACTCTGCTCACACATCTTCTCAGGAAATGTAATCACAGGACCTAATCACATCACTCACAATATCAGAGGTGCTTTCGCTTGTTCATCCTCTAATGTGATATATGCCATTGTCTGTTAACAATGTCCTTCAGCATTGGGCTAATGGGTCAGTCTCTGTGCCAGAGGATAAATGGATGTAAATCAGACATTAGGAACAGAAATACACAAAAACCAGTTCCATAACACTTCAGTCTTCCTGGACATTTCATCTCTGACCTGAGGATAGCTGTACTTGAACAGAAAACTACAAGGGAAGATTGGAAGGAGAAACAGATGAACTGGAATATATTCTCAAATTCCTGTGCACCAACAGTAGGTTGAACAGAGACAATGATTTCCTGGCACACTATACATATCATAACACTAGTTAACACCCTAGACCCTTTCAAGGCTCCGTGAAGGCCCCCGTGGCCTCCCCCCAACCTCCCCAGGCCTTCACAGAGCCTTCCAAGGCTCCGTGAAGGCCTCCCCCCAACCTCCACCCTCCCTCCCTGGGGCCTTCACGGAGCCTTGAAAGGCTCCGTGAAGGCCTATGCGGCCTCCACCCACCCACCCCAGGCCTTCACGGGGCCTCTGGAGGGTCTCCAAAGGCCCTGTGAACGCCTCCCCGGCCCTCCCCGCCTTCCCAGGGCTTTCAAGGGGCCTCCGGAGGCCCCTTTTCGCGGTTTTGGGGGGCCCCCGGGGGGCCCTCCCAAAACCGCAAATAATTAAAACCGCGAATGCTGAGTTCGCGAATGTGGAGGGGCAACTGTATATCTTTGCATGGCCTAGATTGACACTTTCCACAAGACCATTGCTTATTTAAACCATTTATTCTGCTTATAAGGTTTGCTTCTGGGCACCAGTTTACTCCAGCCTCAAAGAAAGTAGATTAAGTCTACAAAAGCTTGTGCTATAATTTTCTCTCTTTCAGTCTCAAAGGTACTCCAAGATCCCCTTGTTCAAAAGATTGCTTTTGCTTTTCACTGGATACTTTTCAAGCAGAAAATAAGGTAATTTTACAGAAAACCAACAAATACATGAAAGAGAATACATGAGATTTCATATTTTTCCCCTTTCTAGAATTCAAAAACCTACTACAGTCGGCCCTCTTTGTCCACACGTTCTGTATCCATGGATTCAATCATCCATGGCTTGAAAATATTCTACACATAGAAAAAAAATCTCCAAAAAAGAAAATCTTAGTTTTGCTCTTTTTTAATAAGAGACACCATTTTACTATGCCAGCTATATATATATATATAATAATAATAATAATAATGATGATGATGATAATAAATTATTTATTTATAGCCCACCCAATCACAAGGAATCCAGGCGGGTTACAACAATAAAAACACATGAGAACACAAAATTCAAAATTAGTCCCTTCCCAACCTCCCCTAACCGAATACTAAAATTACAATTAAATACACACAGTTTAAAAACAGGAATACAAAAGTTTAAAAAGGGAGATAATTGGTGGACAGAGCGATGTAGATCACTTTGTGCAGTGATATATAAAACTCTTGGGTATGTACAATGGCCTTAGGTAGTTAAGTGTGTTGTATCTTGGGTATGTACAATGGTCTTAGGTATGTTACCTCTTTCAGTGTGCTGATTGGCTGCTCCTGTCATTCCCTCAGCCAATCACCACCCACATACAAATTTCCTTTCCACCTCACAATCCACTCCTGCCACTCATGGCCAATCTGCATGTTGGGAGTGATCAAACAATGTGCTATAGTGTTGGCTATAGTTACTAAGGCTGTAGGCCTTCCAGTTCACCAGTGTCTCAGGGATGCACAATTCCCAATTATGATTTAAGTCTACACAGTGATATCATTTCTATTCCCACTCCGACGGGACCCAGGCAGTCAACTGGCGGTGCCAGTGGCGGAAAGCTGCTGCTGTTGCTACAAGAGGACACAGGCAGTCAACTGGTAGCGGGACACCACTGTGACAAGACCCAGGCAGTTGGGCATGAGGCCTACCAGGAGTTTTGGGGGGAGTTTTTAATGGTGTATGGTACGCCGAGTCCAACTAGTTGTATATAATGGGACTTGAGCATCCACAGATTTTTGTATCCATGGGGCTCTTGGAACCAAACCTCCAAACCTCAGCAGATACCAATGGTCCATTGTATTTTATCTTGAGTGTATCTTAAAAATACACCTAGAACTGTACTGACTGATCACTATGCATTATAACTTGTTTGGCTCACTATGTCCTGTACTGTAGTAATACTGCAGATTAAAGACTTCTGTGCTACTTGCATACCTATCATTGTGCAAAGGCTGGGTTTGATGAGGAAAGCCTAGACATGTTAGCTTTAAACATAGAGTTCTTACACAGATACATCCAGTGTACAATTATGAGGCAGGAGCTTAGTCAGTGCAGGTTTGTTTCTCCATAGAGTCTAGGTTCATCTACATAAAAATATGATATTAATCCAATATTCCCTTTCTCTCTCCACACTGACCAGCCTCCCTGGACCTACCATAGAGTCACTGCAGCCTCCCTGTCTATTCCATGCCTAGTGAAAGCAGTGAGGGATTAGAGAAACATCTGGCTATGTCCCTGTAGTCAGATATGAAATGATTATGTTATCCGCTGAAACCTCCAGAGAACCCTGGGCTGGGGGAACATTAGTGGAGGATGTAATCATTTTGTTTCGGGCTACAGGGGCATAGCCAGATGCCTCTTTGATCCCTGTTTGCTCTCACCAAGCATGCAGTGGCCATGGAGGAGTGTGTGTGTGAAGCAACTTAAAGGTAGGTCTGAGGCTGGTGGATGGCCAGCTGTAGTATAGTAAGTACTGCATGCAGAACTATTGTACTACACTAAAACATACAGCATTGTGGTCCATATATGTTAAAGGACCCCAAGTGTAGTGGAGGGAGTCTACTTGTGGCACCATAAAGGTGGGTTTAAATTGTAAAACATTTTTAAGATCTCATTTCTCAGTGGAATACATTTCAATCTGAGATATAGACATAACTTGAAGTAATGTATCAAAATAACATTAAAAATGGAGTCAGTCCTTAAGGTAGTCTATAGGAGAAATATTTCCTCTCTAGCACCTGAGGTATATATATATATATATATATATATATATATATATGATCAGTTACAAGCTCTGTCCTACTATTTCTAGGGGAAGCAGAATTTCCAGAATCTCCTTATGGCACCAAACAATTTTGCTATGTTTTTATATGTGGTATTGAAGTTCTGCAACTGCACTTTTACAGAGTAGTAGTCCCAGAGCACAAAAGTTAGATGTTAATGCAGTGTCTCCAATTCTAGTTTCATATACTGAACAGATTACTTCTGTAATATCAATGGTGTCCCTCAAAATATACATGTATTCTTTCCCTACTCTGTAATAATTGCAGACATATTGCTAATATTCTGTGAACTGTTTGGTATTTCAGCTTTCTGGAATAAGTGATTATGGCTGTATCTGCTTAAGAGTAAGCCCTGTTGAAATGAATGAATTCACATCCGAGTCAGAGTGTCACTGTATGTCAGAGTGCACTGTAAAGAACAGAAGCAAATTTCTATATTAAGTCTCTGTTTTTAGAATGGAAGACAAAGGGGAGGTGAAATGCATCAAGTTTTCTTTGGGGAACAAGATACTGGCTGTCCAGAGAACGTCAAAGAATGTGGTAAGAACTCTCTCTTAAAATAAAAAGATAAGCTATTTTTAAAAAAATGTCCAAACAATTATTCAAGCATAATAAAAACAAATCCATGTACAGTAGGCCTATCTACTTTAACAACCCAATTTCTATCTGTCCTCCCCATTTGTTTACTAACTCTAGAATAAAATGCTGAGCAAGCTTGTATAGAAATGGAAGGAAAAGCAAGTAAGAGATGATATAGATGAAATATCTACTTTTATAAAAAGATCTATTGTAAATCCTTAAAAAGCATTAAATTCTGCAGTGATTTACAATACTTTCTTTTTTTGATAGAGAGTATCGTTATTATCTGCATTAATCAGGATCCGTTCCAGGACGCTTCACATAGAGTGATTTTCATGTATAATCTTGAACCCTATTTTTCTTACCCAAAATGAATGATGAAGTGTTTTCTCTAGGCATCGCTAGGTCCTCCAGCATGACTCTGTGGTCAGTCTCTGGCAGAAGCATACCATAAAATCATGCTGGATAATCTAGAAAATGCTTAGAGAGCGAGCTTATTTTTCAGTTTTGTATAATAGAACCCACATAATACGAGCTCGTATGATAGCTGTTCATGTTAACATAGTTTCTCTGTGTTAGAAGTAGTTAAGAAAAGGTAGAAGAAACTTTCTTTTATTTATTATACTCCATTTTTGCTGAGATTGGCTACCAAACTGCTTTGATTGCCAGAGGAAGGCTACAGGTGGATTTAGTGCAAATAATAAAGATAATCTCTCTCTCAAAAAAAGAATGTATTGTAAATCACTGCAGAATTTAATGCATTTTAAGGATTTACAATAGATCTTTTTAGAAAAGTAGATATTTCATCTATATCATCTCTTACTTTTGCCTGTTGGTAATTTTTCGTTCCATTTCTATATAAGCTTGCTCAGCATTTTATTCCAGAGTTAGTAAACAATTGGGGAGGACAGATGGAAATTGGGTTGTTAAAGTAGATAGGAACATACAAATATCTTACTTCATATACAGTACTTGAATCTCTCTTCCAAGCAGATAGCAGTCTGAGTCTTTGCAAAATAAGATGTGTCTAGACTGTTTAAAATTAGTGAGCTTAGCTGTGCCCAGTTGTGCATAGGACCAGTCTACAAATGGTTCTTATTTGCTGCTATTCTTGCTGTCATTCCAGGATTTTCTAAACTTCATTCCAGACAGCCCACAACTTGAATATACTCAAGAATGCAAGGTACACTTGAATAAATATTAGGATTAATTTTATTGAAACAATTTATCATTATATTGTAACCTTCTTTGATAACAGCTATCTGATTCAGAACATTTCAAAATGACATGTATAATGCAGTCATCTTTCTATTCTCCTGGAAATATTTCACTGTAAGTCTTCAAAATGCTTTGGGGTCTAACAGTCTCTCTCTCTCTCTCTCTGATTAGTAAACTAGCCTTTAGAAAACAATTGACTATTACCAGAGTATGAACTGGTTATTTTAACTCTACAAGCATGAATAGAATGTAAGAAGAGGAGGAAATCCTGTTCACTGAAGTTTCAGGGAAATATCTATTCTTTTACATTGAAACATTCAACTCCCTTCCCACCACTAGAAAGTGATAAAGGTCTATGTGTATATAATAAAAGCCTCCCACTGAAGACAGTGGAACCAGAGCCACTGTTTCTGCACTGACTGATTGCTTGTACTAAGATAATATATTGCCTTACATGAAACTGTATTTGTATTTTTAGGGGAGAGCTTTGGCACCGATAAGCGGTATAGAAATTTAGATAATAAAATAAATAAAATAAATATTTTTGCCTGTTTCAACTGAATGTTGTTTGTTGTTAAAGACCAAGAATGCCAACATTTTAGGATTCTGTTGGACAGGCTCTGCAGAAATTGTCTTCATAACTGATCAAGGAATTGAATTTTACCAGGTAGGAAAAATAATTTGATGTCTTCTTTTTCAATAATTACTAAATGGTACTGTGATACTGAATTTTTTAAAAGTTAAATCACATTTCAACATGTGAACCACATCATTAATGGGGAATTTTTTTCAGTCAGAAGGTGAAACCCAATTTGGGAAAGATCTTGGCACATCATTCCAGATATAATGCTTCACAGATTTGACATTTATTCCATCAAACATACAAAGCATAGCTATTTTTGTGCATGTTTACTCAAGCATAAAACTTCTTAGGCTGCAAAGCAAGAACTTCCTGGGCTGCAAAGCACAGCTGAGCAGCCTAGAACAGCTTACTAGGTTTTAAAAAAGCACCTTACCACTAATCAGTGATCAGAGAGAATGGGAGGAGCAGCTTAAGGACATCACATGAAACATTTGGAGTGTATGTCACATCCAGCTAAAGGCCCATCTCTGAATTGGATACTCTAATTTTGTACTTGTCTTATGAAATCTTAATCAAAATCTGACTTTCATTAACTTTTGATTTGTATAGTTAAATAGTCCTGTATTAGGAAACATAAAAGTCAGGAAACAAATGTTTCACCTAAAGAACGAAAGAGCTAACCAAACCCAAGCATATCAAACTATTACTTGCTTATACAAAAAGTATTTCTGATATCTGTAAATTACAACACCATCTTCTTAATGCCTGCTTGTGTTCCATACTTGCATTCCTTTAGCATCTTGGAATTTTATTAATCAATATCCACAGCTCTTGTATACCACCTTACTTGTTCTAAGTGTATTTGGTTTGCATTTTACTTTATGCTGTATTGTGATTTAAAGGACAGGCATTCTAACAGATAACTGGTGGAAGACTGACCAAAAGGCAGCATCTTAAATATTGTTAAAAATATTGTTTTTTAATTCTTGTAATATAACATTTTAGCTAATTTCTATTTTAAATTATTGTAAACTTCCTTGAGTCCCATGGAGGGAGAAAGGTGTGTGTGTGTGGGGGGTATGAATTAATTAAATAAATAAATAAATCTTGAATTCTCCTAAGATGGGATTCACAGGTAGCTTAGAGGCAATTAGGACTGATCATTTTAACTAGTCTTCAACTGGGATTGTATAAATTCTGAGGCTTGAAGCCTTTTTATGAATTGAGAATTATCAGCGTTAATATATATAGTATATTTGGAATTTTTAGCATATTGGAATTAATGTAGAACTTCACCATGTGTCTTCAGGTATTACCGGAGAAACGAACTTTAAAACTTTTGAAGAGTCAAAATATCAATGTAAACTGGTATATGTACTGTCCTGAGAGTTCTGTCATTCTTTTGTCAACTACAGTTCTTGGAAATGTCCTACAGCCATTCTATTTCAAGGTAAGAGGTAAAGTAGTCCTTAAGCCTCCAGTATTGTCCTTCGAAGGCTCCGTGAAGGCCTGGGGAGGGTGGGGGGAGGCCGTGAAGCCTTCAAAGGCTCCGGGAAGGCCTCCACGGCCTCCCCCACCCTCTCCAGGCCTTCACGGAGCCTTCCAAGGCTCCGGGAAGGCCTCCCCCCATCCTCCCCCATCCCTCCCCAGGGCCTTCACGGAGCCTTCCAAGGCTCCGTGAAGGCCCCGCGGACTCCCCCCACCCTCCCCAGGCCTTCACGGAGCCTTCCAAGGCTCTGTGAAGGCCTCCCCCCATCCTCCCCCATCCCTCCCCGGGGCCTTCCAAGGCTCCGTGAAGGCCCCCGGGGCCTCCCCCCACCCTCCCCAGGCCTTCACGGAGCCTTCCAAGGCTCTGTGAAGACGTCCCCCCACCCTCCACCCTCCCTCCCCGGGGCCTTCACGGAGCCTTTCAGGGCTCCGTGAAGGCCTCCGCAGCCTCCCCCCACCCTCCCCAGGCCTTCACGGAGCCTTCCAAGGCTCCGTGAAGGCCTCCCCCCATCCTCCCCCCTCCCTCCCCGGGGCCTTCACGGAGCCTTTCAAGGCTCCGTGAAGGCCTCCGTCGCCTCCCCCCACCCTCCCCAGGCCTTCACGGAGCCTTCCAAGGCTCTGTGAAGGCCTGCCCCCAACCTCCCCCCTCCCTCCCCGGGGCCTTCACGGACCCTTTCAGGGCTCGGTGAAGGCCTCCGCAGCCTCCCCCCCACCCTCCCCAGGCTTTCACGGAGCCTTCCAAGGCTCGGTGAAGGCCTCCCCCCATCCTCCCCCCTCCCTCCCCGGGGCCTCCCCCCACCCTCCCCAGGCCTTCACGGAGCCTTCCAAGGCTCTGTGAAGGCCTCCCCCCAACCTCCACCCTCCCTCCCTGGGGCCTCCCCCCACCCTCCCCAGGCCTTCACGGAGCCTTCCAAGGCTCCGTGAAGGCCTCCCCCCATCCTCCCCCCATCCTCCCCCCATCCTCCCCCCATCCTCCTCCCATCCTCCCCCCATCCTCCCCCCATCCTCCCCCCTCCCTCCCCAGGGCCTTCACGGAGCCTTCAAAGGCTCCGTGAAGGCCTCCGTGGCTCCCCCCACCCTCCCCAGGCCTTCACGGGGCTTCTGGAGGGTCTCCAAAGGCCCCGTGAACGCCTCCCCGGCCCTCCCCGCTCCTTCCCAGGGCTTTCAAGGGGCCTCCAGAGGCCCCTTTTCACGGTTTTGGGGGGGCCCGGGGGGGCCCTCCCAAAACCGCGAATAATTAAAACTGCGAATGCTGAGTTCGCGAATGTGGAGGGGCAACTGTAATTTAGCTGGATGGCAGTTTTGTAACTGTTTGCAGTAGAACTTAGAAGCAGTCTGGGGTGGTGGTGAAGGAAGGGATTTCTCCTCTCCTAAACTCCAAAATAGTGTGTTACCAAATTCCGTTTTCACTCATGTTTCTCTTTTTCCTTTGGAGATGAGAATTGGAGGATTAAATGTGGTTGGAACTTTTGTAGGAGCCCTCAATTGCTGACCTGTACCATGAAGACTGAAAGGAAGATGGTTAATGTCCAATAAATGACTGCAGTGAAGCTGCAACTAATCTCCCCTTCTTAAACAGATAGGGTGATAAAATGCAGGCTTACCTCACCTCCTTGCCCATTGGAAACCATTCTTTTTCTCTGTATTCTGTCCTGCTGGTGGCTTCTTGTCCCGTGTACAGGACAATTAAATGTTGTGGCATGCCCATTTCCTTAAGAGTATTCCATAGTTTTTCATAATCTATACTATCAAAGGCTTTGCTATAATCTGCAAAGAACAGGCTTTTGAAACTCTTTGGTACGTTTATTATCCAATGTATGTTTGCAATATGATCCCTAGTGCCTATTCCTTTCCTGAACCCAGCTTGTATATGCGGCCTTTTTTGCCCTTTATATGGTAAAAGTCTTGGTTGTAGAATTTTGGGTATCACTTTGCTTGCATGGAAATTTTCTCAGACAGGAAGCTAATTTTGTATTTGTTTTGAATAGTTATAAACATCATGAAATGACTCAGTCAGCCTCATTATATATGGAGAAAATACATTTCTCTGGTTGAGAGAAGGAGGAGGTTAGCTAGTCTGAGGTGAGCCCTACCTCGTTCTTGGTCAACCCAGATTAGATGCCTTCCTTCCCTCAGCCAGAACTGAAATTCGCAGATGAGTACAGAATTTACATGTTCTTGCACACACTGTCAGTGTAGGAAAAATCTTAAATGTGATGTGACTTCTCAATTGGATAAAATTGACTTATATTCAAGGATGTTGAATTTTATCATTAGGAGTCAGTCTATTAACAATCTTTAGTCTCCTTCCTCCAAATTGATAAGCTTTGCTAATTAGTTCTGATTTTGGAATGACTACGTTGTTAACGCTCTGTTGTGCCTGCTTTGACCCGTGGATTGCTTTTGAATACTGTTGAAATTTCAAAGGCTACATCGCTATTAAAAAAATTATCTAAGAAGTGGCAGTCATAATAATTTACTTTTGTCCTGACCCCCTGACGTCACTTCTTTGTTCTAAATATTAACCAATTAAGTTTAAAAATTAATTTACAGATTCTGATAATCAGCTAATAATAATAATAATAATAATATTTATTTATACCCCGCCCCTCTGCTAAAAACAATTGGGGCGGCTTCCAACAATTAAAACATTGTAATAACGACTGATAACATCCATGCTGTTAGAAGGAGTTGCAAGAATTACTATGAAATTCAGAGAGGACTACATGGGATTACATGCAGATTTTAAATATGTTTTCTTCTAGGGTGGAGGGATGTCAAAGTTATCCAAGTTTGAAATTGAATTACCTGCAGCGCCAAAGTCATCTAAACTTAGCCTCTCTGAAAGAGATATTGCCATGGCTACTATGTAAGTGTTATTGTAGTGGGTATTTTCTGTCTTCAAATGACTTTTGTTCTAGGCTGGGGACAGATTGTGCTTTGTTGTTCTGCTTTTACTCTCCTTACTGAGCCGTTGATATATGTTATATTGAACCACAAGCTTTTAAGCATACGTACAGCACTCTGGGGACATAATGCAATGTACACAACCAGGTCAGCTTCTAGTTGAGATTAGGGAACTGCCTTCTTTGTCCCCAATTTTTCACACATTCATCATGCTGTATCTGATAAAGGTTGTGGCAGCATTCTCTCCAGTGCAGATATTTGTCTCTTTGTTATCACTTTTAAGCCTATATTTCAGTGAGCAAAAGAGGGAAGAAGCCTCAGCAGTGATAAGAAGTGAAGCAGTTTATTGGAGTCAAAAGCAGTTTATTAAAAATTCTCCCTCTGGCATTTCCTCAAAGTAATTCCTTGAGCCAGTCTGTGCTAAAATAGTTTATAAGACTGACAACAATGAACTAGATGTCATTGGGTTGAAAAGTTTAAAGACATTCCTGCCTTTCCAGTACCTTAATTTTCTTTTCTTGTTAACTGTAGGCCGAAATGCTCTTTGGTTTTTCAGTTTCAAAGCATTACATTTTTTCTGGGCTTCTTATGAGTTATTTAGCAAAAAAGTAGAATATGCTGCCACCTCATGTAGTTCTTTTTATCAAGGAAGAATTTTATTTCAGCTTGAAACATGCTAGGCCTCAAAATACTTCATTTCATGTATTCTTTTGAAGGTTTTCATTTCCTTAGTTCTGTGGATTGATGCCCCTCTCCCTTGTTATTTTCTATTGATTTCAGCGCAAGAGTTAAGCAGCTTTTATCATTCTGGTGTTGCAGTCAGCGAGCATTAAAAGTGCTTCACTTTTACTGGATCATGCCTAAGCACTGAAGTTTGAAAAGAAAAATCTGTTTTCTCAACAGTTTATCCTTCAGTATAAATTTTAGTTTAGTTCCATTTTTGGCATACTGTATGTATACATAAAAAGTGTGATATACAATAAAACAGATGAAAGGAGATAGCTAAAAGAAATTAATATCAAAGAATGTTCATTGACAATAAACAGCCCCCAAGGGTACTACTATAGTGGAATCTACTATACATCTACTCTATATCTGTATCTATATCTATATCTATATCTATATCTATATCTATGCATTTTCTTCCATATCAGATATGGACAACTTTATGTTCTTTACTTGAGACACCACTCAAGGTCATCAAACAGTACAGGAGCTGAAGTGGTTCTTTATCATTTACCAAGGTACGTTTATCTCTGTTAAATCCTGTTTAACTAATTTTAACAGGAAGCATACTGAAAATGTGACTTGTGTTGCTGATAAACATATTCTCTGTCTTTCTCTAATTAATACCACCATAGGGAAGGCTCCTGTAAGAAACTTCATATATTGAAGTTGTACAGAACTGGCAAATTTGCACTGAATGTTGTGGATAACTTGGTGGTAGTTCATCATCAGGATACTGAGGTACTCCCTTTTTACTGCATTATAGTTTTGTTAATAAAGCAACCCATTTATTTCTCTATCTCAGCTTTGGTTAGATCATTTAGTAAATGTATGATTGAAGTGATATGAACTTTGTGGCTCATGAATAGGTCAAAATTGATTTGAATGAGGATAACATTGAAATTCAGCTTTAACCATTTGCTTCTATATGGCTACTGATGTTTACTGCAAGTGACAGTACTTACTGTGAAATTTTCTAACCAACATAGATGATTTTCAGGACAGTTGTTATAGTTCTTAACAGAAGCAGATTGTTACAATACAGATTCATAAAAAGTGTTTGTGTGCCTTCAGGTTGTTTCCAACATGGCAACCCTAAGGCAAAGGCTAAACCATCTCTGAGGATTCTTTGCCTAAGAAAGCCTTATGAAATTCATGGGGTCACCATTAGTCAACAGGTGCTGTGGAGGCACATATGCCACACAAGGTGAACCTGTCATGGGGTTTTCTTAGCAAGATTTGTTCAGAGGGTGTTTGCCTTTACCTTTATCTGAGACTTAGAGACTGTGACTTGTCCAAGATCACCCAGTGGGTTTCCATAGCTGAGGAGGGATTTGAACCCTGGTCTCCAGAGTCATAATCTAATGCTCAAACCACTACCCCACGCTGGCTCTGGATAAAAAGTTTAACACCTCTTTTAATCTTAAAATGGCTGTGAGAAAATATTTCCCCCCACTTTGGAAAACTAGATGCTATGAAACACATTTTAATGGTGATTAAATGATGTAATTTATCTATCTCGTTAAATTCAGCAATCTACAGATTTACAGTATTTTGTAGACCATAAAAAAGGCCTTGATGTAAGAGGAGATGTAGAATGCTGTTCAGTTTAACTTTTGCCTTGGATGAATGAAATAGTTTATCTCGTTTTTGGGCTGTGGTGCCATGTAATCATATAAAAAACCCTGAAATGGCTATTCTCAGAAATTAAGGCCTGTAAAAAATCCCCAGGATGAAACTCTTTTTTCTCATTTGTGAGGGAAATATGGGATGAAGAGGGGTTCCACCCTTCATATTTCTAGTTACACCATTTTGCAGCTTCATACATATACAGTAGACTTGGATCCAGATTTAGAGTAGATGGATTGAATTAAACGGGACATAGTGTAATCTTACTGAAACCAGCTAAAGTATTGTTCAGCCAGATGTCACAAAGAAAATGTTTTTGTGAAGTCGAAGGCTTTTACGGCCGGCATCCATAGATTTTCCTTTGTTTTTTTCGGGCTGTGAGGCCGTGTTCTGGAATTGTTTCTTTCTGATGTTTCGCCTGTATCTGTGGCTGGCATCCTCAGAGAGTGGTTGGGTAGGTGTGTGTGTGGAGTTTATGCTGTGAACCTGTTTTTGTTTTCAATTTTAGACTTCCATTATATTTGATATTAAACTAAAGGGAGAATTTGATGGCACAGTTACCCTTCATCAGCTTGTACTTCCAGCAAGATCCATACAGCCATATCAGATTCCTGTGCCAGGTATGTTAATTTTTGCTAGCTTGAAAATACGATGGATATGTGGCTCTGTAGTTTTGAATGTAGGCTTGATAGCTTTTTGATCAGGTGAAAATAAAATAAGCAGAACTACAAGATTTAATTTAACTACACCTCATTCTCTTGAACCTCCATTTTATTAAAGAAATACAGAACAAGATTGCCTAACATTTGTTAATGTGTACAAGCTGGCTGGCTGTCATTGTTTGGACAAAAGGGGTTAGGTTCCTTGGCCTAGATTGACCTGAATCTAATACTGACCATATCTTGTGCCCTTTCTTCTCCCTTGTAGTTGGTTTGATATTTTTATTGCAACTTCTGAGTGTCACTTCCCGTATAGTGGAATATGCTCCAGTTAACTTGTGACATAATGGTGACAGTTTCATATTGATCAGGGAATTTGAAAGCATCTGAGAATGTTGTTTCTTACATTTATATCCTGCTTTTCCTTCATTGAATTCAAGGGAGCATAAATGGTTTTCCTTCTCTTCATTTTATCCTTACAGCAACCCTGTGAGGTAGATGAGGTTAGGAGTGACTGGCTCAGAGTTATCCAGTGGACACTCAATGGAAGACAGTCTGGATCTTCTAAGTCCCAGCCCACCCTTTGAGAATGGACATATTCTCCCTTTCCTAACCATTGAGCAAGAATTTACAGAATACCAAGAAGCCCCTTGTCAGTTCTACCTACTTAGCCACCCACCAGTGGAGGTGAAGTTTGGAAGTTAAACTACCTGACGGGATTTTCCTGATCCTGTAGTAGTTATTTTCTGCTCCTACCTAAATCCTGTCCTTGCAGGCTGATTTATAATATTTGAGTCACACCATGGTAAAAAGGGTGAGAATTGTATTCTGTCTTATCTGTGATGTCACAGATAGACAAAACTGAAAAGGATTTTCTATAGCAACTGAATCATCAGTAAGTATAATGCCTAATTCATATTACATATTTAAAAAGAATAAAATGTTATCTACTGGGATCCATTTTCTGTTTCCCATTGGTTAGGGTTGGTTTGGTTCTGGTCTTCTGATTTTTATTATTAAAATACACTGTGGACATAACCTCATTTCCTAGTAGGTTTAGCTCTCTATGACATATAGTATATTATTATGGAAGAAATTACTGCTGATAAACTTTATTAAAATCAGTCTTTTCTGGCTCATGAATAATACAGTATCTTTCCTCACTTGCAGGTCCAGCTTCTGTAACCAATCAGTTCCCTGTTCCATGTAAACTTTGTATCCTTAAAAAAAACCCATTATAGCTTTCATCTCTGTTTCAAATGTGGTATTTTATATTTGGAAGGAGCAGAATTGGATAATGTAGCCTTAAAAATCTGCAGCATAGCTGTGCAGCAAATACAGTTTTGGCATGCAACATTTCTTTTGTGTTTATTTGTGCTCAGTGGGATTTCCCTGATAGTAAAACACCTTCTGTATTCAAATATAATGCATTCTATGAACACAGTTTTTGTTTTGTTTTGTTTTTTTGCAATCATGGTCATCTAAGGGGATGTCATTGTTCAGCACTTGTCAGAGCTTTTTAAATATGTGCAACCAAGACTCAAAAGGTGCAAAGAGCCATTGGACAGATCAAGCTCAGGTTATACAGAAGTTGTATTATGTTAGTTGATATAAAAAGTAAACCATATTTTCCTGGTTTCTCTTCTCCATGTACCAAAGAATCTCTACTTAGTTTCCACTGCTTTTCTCCAGTGGCTACCAGTCTTTCATAGATAAGGGAAACCTCTGTAGGCTATGAGTGGAAAATGTATGCCCCCCCCCAATGTTGATGGCTTACAGCTTGCACAAGCTCATAACCAATGATGAGGGATGATGGGAATTTGTAGTCCATCAACATGTATGTTGTCAACCCTTTTCCTATGTAGAAACATATCCTCCATTTCCATAGATGATAAAAGTCAAAGTTAGACATTTAGATTGTTCCACCCTTTCCACACATACTGCTCTTTTCATTCCCATTCACATAGTCATCCACTTAGCAAAGCAGCTGTGCCTCTGAAGAGAAGAGGACTCTACCTTCCTGAAGAAAAGGTGTTAGCTATCTGCCCATTTGCCTGACTTCAGTAGCCTGTTGATGGCCTGCCAGAAGCAGAAAGATCTAAGTTAAATCACTAGTCCACAAAATTCTTCACATACGTAATGTACCTGTACTAATATTACTTCCTTCTTTCTTGTTTATAAATATGCATTCTGTTCTGAGAGGAGTTTGAACTAAGGCTTGCTGTACCATTCATCTATTTCCCATCCACCCACCCACCTGTTCTTAATTTTAATATTTTTCAGTCCAAATAAAGTCATCTTGGAATTTATGGTGATTATTATATGAAGCCTGACTATAGCATCAGTGTTCTCAAATTTCTAATTCTGAGGGTTTTCTTTCACTCTCTAAGGTTCTAAATGGCATGTCATATGATTAAGCAATCAAGTGATGTGCATATTAGGAAAATGCACAGAGTGATTATGAATTAGTTTCACAGTCATTGTACAATTCCGCATTTTGTTTAAAGAAGCACATGGCACTTGTACTTTGGTTTCAAACTGCTTCTTTGGGAACAGGATCCCAAGAGATTCTCTAGGTACACCCAAGCACTTTGAAAATTCACTTTTTTCTTGAGCATGCTCAAGATATATTAAACTACTTAAAACATTTTTGTGGCAACAGGTTAGTTACGGGATTTGGGGAAGAGGTGTTTCCTTTCAGAATTCCCTTGGGAATGTGAAGCTAATCACATAGCTCTTTTGAGCGCAATCCAAAGTTACTTTTGTAGACTGATGAGATTTAAGAAGCAAAGGTCAACAGACTTTTGCAGAAGTTTTTCTTAACATTTAGATTCCTCATCCTGGATTGTCTTTCAGCCTGATATTATCATTAGTGCAAGTGAAGGTAAGTCTGAAACTGCCATCACTTCCCGTCTCCCATTAGTTTATATAAATGCTTGTTTGCAGTATTATGATACAGTATATGGAATGTTTTACCCTTGCTTGCTGAGTTCTACTATCAGATTTTAAATAATCTAAATGAGGATGTAGAAAATTTGACTCTTTGAAGACCTAACTATAATTTGATAGATATAATTATACAGTACCAAACTGTGATGAAAAAGGAAGAAATTACACGTGTTCCTCCGTATCCACGGATTTGGTATCCATGGATTTAAGTATTCATGGCTTGAAAATATTCTTTAAAAAATAATAATCCGAAAAGCAAACCTTGATTTTGCCATCTTACATAAGGGACACCATTTTGCTACGCCATTGCATATAATAGGACTTGAGTATTCACGGATTTTGGTATCCATGGGGGGTTCTGGAACCAAACCCCAGTGAATATGAAGGAACAACTGTATTACTGGCAAACCTTTTTGTCCTGATACTTCAGTATATAACGCCTTTGCATGTACAGTAAAGACAAAGGAGATTTTCAGACCTGTAAAAATCGCCATTTGCCGTGCAAGCAGCCTCCGGAAGAGTATCGAGGCTGCTGCGCGGCAAGGGTCAATTTTGGACGACGCCGTTTCTCTCTCGGCGTCGTCCGTGACTGTTGCGGCCAGCACTGAAGGCGGCCGCGCTATTTTTTACTCACAGACAACTTCCGTGAGTAAAAAATAGCGCGGCCGCCTTCAGTGCTGGCCGCAACATTCACGGACGACGCCAAGAGAGAAACGGCGTCGTCCGAAATTGACCCTTGCCGCGCAGCAGCCTCGATACTCTTCCGGAGGCTGCTTGCGCGGCAAACGGCGATTTTTACAGGTCTGAAAATCTCCAAAGGTGCTTTAAGATCTTACTAGCCTCTCTGAGGTAATTTTTTTCTGTTGAATGCAGGTTATCTCTGGAATCTGCAGGTGAAACTTGAACCTATAGTAAATCTCTTGCCAGACAAAGGGAAATTAATGGATTTTCTTCTGCAGAGAAAAGACTGCAAGATGGTTATTCTCTCTGTCTGTTCTCAAAGTAAGTTTTTATTTCCTGGTTGTAAAAGTAATTCTTGTGGAAAGCCTACTAGGAATGTCCTTCTAAAAGCTGTCCTGTTCCCTACTAGTCCTATTTTGTGTATTACATATGGGATGGTAAATTAATTGGTAAATTAACTGACATTATAATACCTGATACAAGTAACTATCTCATGGATTGTAAGAAAAATGGTTGTAGTATGAACTATGGACAACTGCCTACATAACCCAAGATGATATCACCCCAAATTGGATTGATTGGAATGACATCTGAATGCATCTACTGTAATCCTAAAATGCAGAAACATTTGCAGAATTTAACAGTGAATTTTAACTGTTTCTTGTGCATTTTCTATTGCAGTGTTAAGTGAACCAGACAGAGGATCACTGGGTGTGATTGCCACAGTTTTTGACAAACTCAATCATGAATATAAAAAATACCTGGAAGCAGAGCAGACCTATAATATGGCAAGTTACTACTATTGTTTCCTTAGCTGGGTATTTTGTATATGCTGTTTGAGTAGCAGGAATATATTGGTCACCAATTTGACATTGATCCAGCCTGTAGTTACACAATTAAACATAGCCTCTATATTTTTTATGTAGTGTAGAAGTGCTCAGGTATTCAAGATAAAAGGATAGTTTCAGCTGCATTCCCCTCAAAACAGTCTTTACAGTGTCTTCATTGCAAAAAGCAAACAAACGAGCAACAATTAGCATCCACTTAATTGCATTCCATATTGATTGAAGTTACTACAATGATAATTGTGTATGTTTTGTCAATGTTAATATTGAGTTGGTTATTTTTAGTAAGAATTAGTCTGGAAATATGTTTGACTCAGTTCAGTTATTCAGTGTGAATAGCTGCATCTCAAGCTGAGGTGTAAACTTGTGTATTTTAGCCCAGCTTTCTAAAATGTCCCTTTTCAAATATACTGCATTTGAATAAAAGTGTTATTTGGCTGTTTACAGGCGTTAGAAACTGGCCAAAGTAGAAGCAATCCACCCACAAAACGACCAGTCCGTACCCAAGCAGTTATTGACCAGTCAGACATGTACACTCATGTTTTATCTGTCTTCACAGAAAAAAAGGTTGGTTGGCTTTTAGTCACCAGAATTCTGATTTCATTGCATGGTTGTTCATATGCTCATTCAAAAGAGAGAACTTGTGTTAGTGTATCACAGGTGATGTGAATAAGTAATGGTTTTATGGAGAATTAACTAGTTTATCAGAAAGTCTCTGAAGCAAGAAGTCTGAATAGCAAGAAATTATTTACTTTAATATAGCTGGTCTATTATATAAATAAGCTCTAGATTATATCAGTTGCTTTTTAAGTATCTCATTTTGCAATTGTTTTCCTTCCTGTAGGAAGCACCTCACAAGTTCACTATAGCTGTCTTAATGGAGTATATTCGTTCTCTCAACCAAGTCCAAATAGCTGTCCAGGTAAAAATGTGACATTTCGTTATTTAGAGAAAGCTTTGCTTTTGATTTCCTACCCTTTCATGCATTGACATTAACTCTCCCTGCCAGTCCTTTCCAAGCTCTTCTTGTTTTAAAATTGATGTATTCATTTTATAACCCACTTTTTTCCCAGCACAGTACTCAAGATAGCTTATAACAAATGAAAACAAAGTACAGTAGGACCCTCGTATCCACTGATTCATTATCCACAAAAAATCCAAGAATTACAGACAACATTATTAGTCAAGAAGCAACATCTATTAATTATCAGTTAATGAATTATTTATTACAAATGAATTTAAAGAACATGTTTCTACCAATTAATTTAAATTCTATACATTCATTGGGTAATACTACTAATAATAGAATTGATAAAATAATAATAATAATAATAATAGATAAAAGAAATAGCAGTGTTAAGAAAACCATTATCATGGTTGGTAGAAATTCCATTGCAAGAAATGTTTAGGGATTTAGAAATCTCATGAGATTTAAAGAAATCTCATGAGGCGGTCGCCTCAGTAATTAGTTCAACAGCAGCATCAATGTTTGCTAGGGCAGCTGTACTTTGGATATAAGATATTTTAGATTCATATAGGGATAATGAAGAAGATTTAAATAATGCTTTAAATAGGGCCCAGGGAGCTTTACAATACATTGCAGATGTACGTTTTTTATTTCCTGCCTGTCCAGCTGGCGCAAGAGAATGACGCATTTGTATGGTGGATTGGTCCTCCTTATCCGTGCAGACAGTAGTACAGTACATATCTTTATTCTCATTTTTCTCACCCACCATAAAACATTTCCGGTCAGTTTTAAGAGTTCTGTAGCTTCTCTAAGATTAGTAATAGGAAATAAGAGATAGCATTTTCCTGTAGATATTGAGGAACACGGGGAACAAGTAGAACCTTGTGACATACAGTAGATCAAAGGCTTTGAGATGAAATAGAAGTTCCATATGATCAGCTTCAATCATTTTTGATGGGACTACCATAGAGGGAAGAACACATGGTTTGCACTGAAAAGGTCTTGATTTTAAGCAACTTCAGATTGGATTGGGAGAACAGAAATCCTGGAGAGCCACTGTCTGTCATTGTGAACAAAACCAGGCTAGATGGCTGACTCAGTTTAAGACAGCTTCCTATGGCCCATGCTTCCTAAGCCCAAAACTCTCCAGAGGAAACTATGATCAGTTGAATTAAATGCAACAGATGTCTAGGAGAACGAGCAGAGTCACAGTCCACTTAACTGTGTCTTGGCATATGTCTCCTATGAAGGCAACCAAGGACTTTCTAAAACGAGGCTAGAAGGGAACTTAGCAATAATCCATATAGATGTAAAGGTCCAGAAGAATACCCCCCTCCCCAGCACTGGGTGGTGAATGTGAGTAATGTTTTATTCTGGGCCTTCATATCTCCAATAATCCACAACTGCCTAGATGTAAGAATACAAATTAGTTCTATCAAACAAGAATTTCTGAAATACTAAGCTCTGTATCATCAAATCTGATGATACACTATGGGGTGTAAATGAAACTAAATAAGTTGATTCCTGTTGCTATGTAGGTTTCAAACTATTCCAGACTACTTCTAAGAAATATCTAGCCTGTTTTCCTGGGCATGTAGCTGTGTGTCTAAAGATAGGTTTCATAATTTGGGATAGCTTGCTGCAAAGTATAATCAGTTCCCCCACTCACCCAAATATTCTGTTGCCCTCCTGCATTTGGAAGGCTGTGCTTACCCAACTGTAGCTGTAGGGAGTCAGCTGCACCATACTAAAGGTAGTATGGTGCTTTGCTACATTCAGACTAGTTAAAACTGAACTGTTGTGTGAAAACAAGACAACTTGCATTTCGCAAGGGTTTGGCTTCAATGTAAAAAGAAAACCACCCATGTTTAGAAGATGGCAAAACAAGGGTCGGGAATCTCGACCTGGAGGTGAATCTAACCCTGTAGGTGTCCCAGTTTGTCCATGTCCTTTCCCTGGTGGTTCCCACAAATTTAATTTTTTTTCCCCATCCTATAAAAAGTAGTAAAGCTTATTTTTCTCCCTTGGTCTTGCTTGCCACAAAAATGCAGCCTCCAAGATATCTGAAACTGAATTCAGGCTTCAGGATAAATAGGTTGCCCTATGTTCCTTTGCACTATGATGATGATGATGTAGCTAGCAAAGTTCTAAATTATGCAAGATTCTGTTGACTAAAGAAACAAATTTTAGAGCTATTTAAGTTTAGAATTTATTTAAAACATTCTAGCACCTTTTAGAGCTGTATTTACTGTTAAGTCTAGTTATTCTCTTCAGTTGTAAATAAGCATGGAAATTTCCATTTTCTTACCTCCTTAGCACTATCTATATGAGCTGGTTATCAAAACCCTTGTTCAGCACAACTTATTCTATATGCTTCACCAGTTCTTGCAGTATCACGTACTCAGCGATTCAAAGCCTCTGGTAAGTTAAAGTAAGCTGTCTTCACTACAAGTTTTTGCTGCTTCTCATTTTAATTCTAGTCTGTTCTTATTCCAAGATCTCAGCAATGTATCTAAAATTATCCTGATTTTGCCTCAGAGGGTGGCTGTACAAATGGTGTGGGATAATGATTTGGGCAAGCTACACCTCACCCTGCTGGAATAAGTTACCATGATCTAACAGAAATGCTCAATACTGCTGGTCATCTTGTTTCAGGCCTGCTTGTTATTGTCCCTGGAGAGTATTTACCCTCCTGCACATCAACTGTCACTGGATATGTTAAAGGTACAGAAAACTTGTAACATGCTACTTCCATGTATACTTGATAGATTGTTCAAAGCAGTCATGAGTAGAATGAAAACAAGTGAGAATAAACCAGAGAGTGTAAATAAGGGGGAAAAACACTACGGTACTTTAAAGCTTGCAGCATATGGAAGATCATTCTTCTTGAGTCCTAGAATTAGAAATCATGGCTTTTAGCTCTGCAGTCACTCACTGTGTTAATTTGTGCTTTCAGAGACTTTCTACAGCAAATGATGAAATAGTGGAAGTTTTGTTATCCAAGCACCAGGTGCTAGCTGCATTGAGATTCATCAGGGGCATTGGAGGACATGATAGCATTTCTGCTCGTAAGTTCCTTGATGCAGCAAAGCAGACTGAAGATAAGATGCTCTTCTACACCATATTCAGGTTCTTTGAGCAGAGAAATCAGAGATTACGTGGAAACCCTAGCTTCACTCCAGGTAAGCAGCAATTTAAAAAGGGAAAACACAAACTTGACAAGCATATCAAGAAAATCCCATGCCACCTTTACCTTTTCTAAAAGCTTGTTAAACACAATGGGATTTTGAAATAGTTTAAGAGTGGTTAGAGTCAAGGTTCAAGGCTTCTTTCTGTTCTTGTCTCTTTGACTACTTCCAGCCTAGAATTCTTAGATGATCTGTTGGCAAACAGACATGCTTTCAGATCACCTCCCAACCCCATAAGTGAAAATATTACTCTGAAAAAATAGCTGTACTTTTATAAACAGTGAATTCAGTGACAAGTATAAGCTATTTAACCCCAGATGAATAACATCTTCTCAACTATCAGTATGTGTTTATTAGTATAACCAAAACAGTTGAGGTATTCATGTACAACGTTCTCCTATAAACAATTGAATAGATCATGTTGTGTTTAACTCCCTACTTAACATTGGCATTGCAGGTTATTGCTTTTAACATTTGAAAGAATTCAGAAAAGATAACCTCTCAAAAACATAGAATGGAAAACAAACAGATCCATAATCCAGTATTACTGTTTTTAAATGTATTTTCTGCAGTAAAGGCACTGTATCTACATTCTGTATATCGAACAGTTCTGATTTTAGAGATTGTAGGTTGACAACAGTAACTAAAAGGTATGGAACAGTTCACATATAGAATTAACTTAAAAGACTAAAGACTGTATATGAGCAACAGCTGGAAGAAAAATATTACTGTTATCAAAGAAACCCATGTAAATGTTGACAGAAATATAACAATTTTTGGTGGATCTACACACATTTTCATAATAGTGACTAGTACTAGCTCATTTGTAGATGGCCTGCTGTAATTAGATGGGAGGGGTGAAATAATGTTGCCTTTAAACTTTAGCTCAGGAGTGGGCAACTGTCATGGGCTGGGGGGCTGCATCACCCCCCCCCCACCTCTCTGGGACCTTAAAGTAACCTGGTAACTTGCAATTTCCAGGTCACTGCCCATTTTTGTGGGGGAGCTGCTTGGGGTCGAAAATGCCCCCTCCCCTCCTGAAGGGATGTTTTTAAGTAAAAGGGTGTGTGTGAGAAGGCCATGCTTTCCCATCCCTGCTGTAGCCCTTGTGGTTTAATTTAAAAAACTCATTTTTATTTAGGCCGAGGAGTGCTTTCCCCCTCTGACCATGTAGTGGATTAGACAGGTCTAAGGAAGGAAGCCTTTCCTGCAGCTGCCTGTGATCAAAGTGCCCCCTTCCATTTGGAGGATGTATAGTTACCTATAGACATGAATCCATCTGCTTTCCCCTTGGATTACTGTCTCAAGCCATTGACTGTAAACATTTATTTGTGCACACATTTCCATTATCTTAGTATTTCAGAAATTAGTGTAGATTTCTTAGCAGTAGCTTTAACTTCCAATAGCGGGGAAAACTTAATTTGGTTACAGTAGTTCTTATGTTTAGTGCAGGACACAATTCACAGGAAGTGGCTAGTCTGAAAAGAATGTATGTGGCTTTGCCAAGAAAGTTATTAGAGCTAAGAGTCATGCTTCTTTAAAAAAAAAACCTTACTGGATGCTTGGGAAAACGAAGGGGCCCAATTCCACCTAAAGAACAGCATACTGATTTCCTCATCTCAAAATTTGATTATGCATAAAATCCACTGCCCATATAAGACTCACAACACAGATTGTGCAAGTATGTAGTACTTCAAGCTTCTTCCAATTCACTGCCCTGTTATTTATTTATTTAAAAAAAAAATCATCCTTCTTTAGGACAATTGCTCTACTCTGGTCTATTAGTCCAGTGTGCCTATTTGATGAGTGCATAGTTTAAACAAACAACTCGTAGCTTAAAAATAAATAAATAAATGCAGTTCAAAGAAAAAAAATATCTGAAAGACGGTTAAAAGCTTTGATTCCACATTGTATTAAGGTGTACTGTTACCTTGCACTGTTTTGTTTTTATCTTGTAGGAGAACACTGTGAAGAGCATGTTGCATTTTTTAAGGAAGTTTTTGGAGACCAATCATTAATGAAGCCTACCACTTTCTGAAATAGTAAAGTAGTTGCAATACAAAAATGTATAAACTTAATTTATTGCATTTATGTACTGATACTTTTGACCTACAAAAATTGTATTTTATAATAAAGTATATATACAGATCCTTTGGCAGATATTAAAAATATTACAACATTTTGAATGATGGCTTACTTTTCTCCTAAAAATAGAGCCCCAAATTGCATTGAATTGCATTTTAAAAAAATAGCGTCAGTGGTGGCAGCAATTGATTCTCATACATGTCACTTTAAATTTCTTCAGGAAGGCGTTTGCAGGATGGAAAAGGAGTTTCTAACAAGAATGAAAACTAGAATTTATTAAATAGTAATAATTTATGGTTGTATTAATACTTCTAATTTTAGTAATACTGACAAATGTGTAGCTGGATATAGAACTTCCTGAGTCCAAACTGTCCAGAACTACCGGTCGTCTTGTTTTTAGGTACACATCAGTCCAGTAGAATTTTCCAGTTTTGAGACAGTAGTCATGGAAATTTGCTACAATTCAGCATGAAGGGCTTCACCCAGGATTGAGAGTCCACTGACCACTTTGTTTAAAATAGCTAGAAGAACAGGAGTTTCTCTCTTTCTGTACCTTTATTCCTTTCTTGTGCTGCACGTACTTTAGCTTTATTTACAGAGGGTCCTGTGGTAAAAAAAAAAAGGAAAAATTACTCAGCCGTTTTACCTTCATTATTTGTTTGATACTGCTAGGTCTTACACAGGTTTGATAACTTAAATCAATTTGCTTGATTTGAAATATATTTATTCAAAACAATATGAAGTAAAATCATGTGCAAAAATAGTTGAAAAAGTACTTTATACTAGACAGAAAAACTAATAAGGCCAAGTATTGTAATTGTAATGTTACCCATTAAAGACAATGTCCTTAATTTTTGGCAACCACAGGTTGTCACTTTAGAGGTCTCAGACAAATGTGGGTGGCTTTAAAACCTTTGAACCCTTTGTTGCAGCAGGAGGAATGCATAAAGCTATTATGTTTCAGTTGAACATAATATTGAAACATGTCAGTTTGGTCACCTGTGGGAAATCGCAGTCTTACCTATGTAGCTAAGCAGAACAGGAAGAAATATTAGTCCATGAGTTGCTCCAAGTAGTACCATAGCTAAGTACATCCTGAAGTAGAAGATCTGGAAAATTCGAGATTTTGAGAAGGCAAGTACAACTATTCCACCAAATTTTGTAAGTGTAATGCCACTGAAAACCTGTTGGGAGTTAAAAGGGTTTTGTTACATGCAATACAGTTGGTGAAAGGCACATTGCTACTGTCCTTAAAAGCAAACATTTTTAGTTATTCAAATTAGTTAGAACTTCATGGTCTATGACTCACACATGGTGTTCTTCACCTGCAAAGAGTCAACGAGGACCATCTGGAGCTGAGCATAGCATTTTGGCAGGAGCTCTATGTATACTAAGTATGCATGATGAAGCAAAGCTTCTGCCTGTTCCCTCAGTTCCTTTTTATTTACTCTGGCAGGAAGATCAGGAACTGCTGGGTTAGCCTTTTTTTGCTTTATAGTTTGTTTTGTTCCTGAGTATTTCTTCTCTATTCCCCCACCCTGCATTTCTTTACTCTTTCTGAGTTCTCCTTTTGTCTTATGGCATTATGTAATCTGTACTCTGTCATTTAGATGCCTACAAGGAGGAGACTGGAGCATTTCTTTATAGTTTCTACTGTCATGACAGAACAGGATGTAAAGTAATACTTACAGAGCTCCCCATGTGGGACAGTGCATCTTCTGCACGCTCTGTCCGGGTTGCTTTTGTACTGACCGTGAATGCTCTTACCACATGGCTACAGAACTCAACAGAGATGCCACAGCTCTGGAAAGGAGACAGCATAGATAGTAGCTCATTGACATAGATTATGACATTTTATCAAGTCCAAAGCATTCAGACAGGTAGAAAATCAATGACAAACACTAATCCTATGCAGTTTTATGTAAAACATGTTCTACTGCCATTAAGGAAGACTTCAAATAAAAATATTTACGATACACGGTTGGATCAACTAAGTAAGTCTATGGCCAGTGCAGAGGATCAATTAGCACAGGTTTCTCTCTCAACCAGCATGAGAGACAAGAATCGCATTACATGTTCTTCTAATCACTCCAAACCATGCTTAAAGAATATGTAGAGCTGTTTTTAAGGCAGCACTGGGGGGTGGGGAGAAAGTCCTGAACAGTTTTCATTCCCCAGTTGAGAAACTATATTTAGAGTATACCCAAGGAATAAAGTGAAAGCTGCCCATAGAAATCCACGATGCTAAAAATTAGGCACCAAGGGCTACATACTATGTTCCTTGAAACAAACGGGCAGCAGCAAGGAAAAATATTTGTTCTAATTCAGATCATGTTTACTGTGATTTTTAAAAATGCTGTGCTATTAAAAATTCTGACGTTGCCTTATACTGCATTGGACTGCTATTCCATCTGCTCCAGTACTGTAAACTGACTGGCACCAGCTGTCCAGGAGGGAGTCTTTCCTAAGCCTTTCTGGAGATTGAACCTGGGGCCTCCTGCAAGTTGCTGAGCTATGGCTTCTCCAAATACAATTCATGGTCCTTAACGTGTACGTTGGAAGACACTGTGGCTGGGAGAAAGTTACTTATGATAACCTGTAGAAGTGTTATCATTTGACTGCAGCAAGTCAGGCTCTGAGTGACATAGCAAAACCCCAATTTATTATTATGATGCAGGTATGACTGAGTGACATAGCAAAACCCCGATTTATTATTATGATGCAGGTACGACTGAAGGAGTAATACAGAATGCTACAGTGTAATTCACTGCTCCATCCCTATTGCAGATTTGAGGCTGTCCTGCAGTGTTAATACTACAGATCAGAGTGGGACTAAAGCCAGTTTGATTTCTAATTTTTAAAAAAAGCAGCTGAACAGCAACATAATTTTCAGGCTGCAACAAAAGTGAATGTACTTAAATTATTCCCTCAAAGCTCTTTGCTATGCTAAATCCAGCACTCTGCTGCATGCGGAAATCTCATACTCCATTGACTTACATACAAATTGGTTGTGCTTCTAAAATGTTCCAAAAAGCTGAAGACAGGCCCAAGTTAGAGCAGGGGCTTATATGTTTCATGTCAACATTTGTTTTTAGACCCCACAGGTAATATGCACATACTGTGCATATGCTACAGTGCTTTGTTGTAGGGTTTCACTTGTTCAATTCTAAACCTGAACTTTAAAAACCTGAGAGATCAGGGACTGAGAAACACTTGTTTCTTTCTTCTGTTTTACGTGTTCTGAAATTATTTAAAGATCTGATCTCTCTAAACTACTTAATAATATTTCATGCCAGAGTGACATAAGTGAAATTCTGGGAAGAGATTTTGATGGAACCCAATAGCTAAGGTAAGGTATGGGTGAACTTACCATGACAAGGTTGACTAATGAAACTGCATTCAAGCTGATACCCCAGAGCCACATCACTCCAAACATGTTGATCAGAATCATAGCAATAGTGAGAGAAACAACAATGGCGGCCCACATTTCAAAGCCAAGAAGCACCATTGTTACCAAAAATATTGATCCAAGAGAGATACCAAGGTTAAAGATGGTATCCTTCACAATGGTCATATACTGTTCATAAAAAACATAGAACACACTATAAAGAAAACAGAAAAAAATGTTATTTTAGCTGTGTTCACAAATTATTTCAGCACATGACTGCATCTAAAGAAAATGTCATTTCTGGCTCTTTCAATGAGATCACAGTAAGTATTTTCATTTGTACTAAAATACAGCAGAAAAAAATAGGACGCAAAGAAAGAATTCTGTGATAATTTGCTTTGTACCATCTTAAAAAAAATTATGAATAGATAAGTGTTCTCTGATGGAGTAGCACAGGAGTGGGTAAACTGATGGGTCCAGGAGCCAGTTTTCTACCCCATGATTTTTTTTTAATGGTAGTTTACATCTAATTTTGAAAGATAATGGGTTTTTTAAAATGGTAAACAATGCAGGGCCCTCCTAAAACCTATTTAAAATGTGAACTGTCACCTCAAGAGGATCCTAGGAAAAGGCAATTACCAATTTTTGAGCTAGAGAAAGGACAGTCTCGGGAGTTTCAAGGGTTGCAAAAACACACAATGGGACCCTAGGGCTGTATTTTCCCCATTCCGCAGTAGCATGCTTAGAACCAATACTCAAATTGCTTTGGCAATATGCTTTGAAGGTCTTTGTCATGTGAATTTGTTGTCTGTTTTAGTCTTATTGCAGGATAATTTTGTAACTGATGCCATATACAAGCATGTGACCATTTTATTAATAGCATGATCAGGTTAAGACGGGAGGCGAACCTCTGGTCCACAAACCTCCAGTCTGATACAATGCCACCCACCCACTCAAGACATTCAAGCCCTGGGCTGGGAAAGGTTCCCCACCCTGGCTTTAGATAAATTAATAGACTGGAATTTGGATTATATCCTCGCTTCAAAGTGGTTACTAACCTTGATCCTCCAAATCTGGTTGGACTTTAGTCCTCAACCAGGATGGCCAACTATAAGAGGTGATGAGAACTGTAGTCCAACATCCACTGGGGATCTGAACTTAAGTGTGCTTGTTGGACCTTCATTTTGGCCAGAATTCTGTTGGCAACTTATGCCAGCATACTAGCCCATTACATTAGCATAAGGCAGTTTTTCATCAGTGTGTAATGGGGACATGGCAGTGAAAACCTTATCAGGAAAGAAAGGTGCCCTGCCAGCTCCTCAGTAACTGGCAGGCCCCTTTCTTTCCTAACCAAGGAAGATGGCTTTTGCTGTTGTCCACTGTTGCTTACAGCACCTGCAGCCACTTTATTTCAGCTACTGCCCATGCTGCTTCCTACACCAGCATAGTTACAATGGTCAATAGGACTGTGGCCCCTGAGACTTTGTGTCTTGAAAATATTCTTGAAGCAAGAGACTTGAAAAATAGGGTTGGATCCCAAGATGCTCTTCTGTTGGAAGAAAAGGCATTTGATCCAAAAGAAGCTCAAATGAGGGAGGCATCAGTGGAAAATCTGCTCTAATAGATTGGGCAACGAATCCTTCAGAACAGGGAAGCATATAAACAGTGGAAAAAAAGAAGAATCCACAAGACTATGAACATCACCTTCTAAACACTTTGGGGCAATGGTTGAAAGAAGAAATCCCTATACCTGTAAGGGAATACTCGATAGGTTTTTTCCTTGATGCTCATGGATTCAGTAATATTGTTTGCTATCATCCGTGCTTTCTTCATTGCATCAATGAAGTCTGCTGAGGTTTTTAGCACTGTGTGGTAAGTCATGAAGTAAGTAGCTCCAACTTCAGTGTTGTTGTTTATAAAGTTAATGGCAGAGCTATATGCAGCATGTCCTCTGTAAAGAAAGACACAATTAGCACACAACTGAAAGAATGTCAAGTCAAACAAATATCAGAAGACAAAAGTCTTGAGTATCAGCTTCTACTCTGGGCAAAGTACAGTTGTCCCTCCACATTCACGGATTTGGCATTCACAGATGTAAGTACTCAAAGCTTGAAAATATATATATATATATGTATATAAAAATAATAATCCAAAAAGCAAACCTTGATTTTGCCATCTTATATAAGGGACACCATTTTGCTATGCCATTGCATATAATGGTACTTGGGTATTCACGGATTTGGGTATTCACGGGGGGGGGGGATCCTGGAACCAAACCCCAGCGAATGTGAAGGGACAACTGTATTCTTTAAAAAATAATAATCCATAAAGCAAACCTTGATTTTGCCATTCTATATAAGGGACACTATTTTGCTATGCCATTGCATATAATGAGATTAGAGTATTCACGGATGTTGGTATCCACGGGGTGTCCTGGAACCAAACCCTAGTGAATATAAAGGGACAACTGTATACAAAATATGACAGATCCTTGTTCATCTGGACATGCTTTGACAAGGAATGAAAACAAATGTTGCTTTGTGAACAGATGTATTTTATTGTCAAAATTTTTAATCTACCTCTTGACAAGGAAGGCAGCATGGAAGAACAGCACCTCTTCACCTTGGATGCTCTGTAATCTTTTTCAGCAGCTCCTGGATTACTAATATCTAACTTATCTTAGCCAAATAGAAAAAAGCCAGGAATCAATGGCTTAGACCCAAAAGCTTCTCTCCAATGGAAGAAACTTTGAAAAAAAAGAAAACTTTAGAAGCAACACATTGAATGCCAATCACAAATATGCCCAAGAATACAGCTTAGCAGACTTGGAACGAAGTCCACCTGAGGCTGATCTGTGCAGCCTAGTTTGCTAGGTTTTCTTACAAAGTCTTCAGTGCTGCAAATGTAGACTTATGGAAGGCTGTCTGAATGAAGGGCAGGCACTTTACATACATATAGATGTATTTAAAATTAAGCTAAAAGTCATTTTGTACATCACTAATGTGACAGTATCAAAGTTCATCATAAACAGAAATGTAGGTGTACTGTGACTGTTGCAATAGTCCCAGAATGGCAAAATCATTTTAATTAATCATTATTTTATGACTTCAATATTTAACAGAACATGGTCTACTTTTATGAAAAATGTATCCAGTTAAGTGCTCTAGCAGCAGTACATACCCTTTACCACATTTTGGATTAGGATTATCAGAGAGGAACATTGGGAGAAATTTCATGAATTCTTCACTCTGAGGTCTCTGCTTCCCTTCTGGAGTTAGTGGCCGGCAACGCACACAGGATGGATCAACAACTACAAGCACATGTGGGAAAGAGACCAAGAAATTACATCTGTGTGACCATCACACATCCATAAAATCCCACCCATTTTGTTTCATTACCTAAAATAAAACATTTTCAAGAAACATTAAGATAATTACTGAATTATCTTAATTACTTTGGCACTACATTTTTGTGCCAAAGACAACCAAGAAGCTACTCAATTACAAACACAGCTTGACTCTGAAAAGGTGGTGTTTTTTTGGCAGCATCAGTTACCGAATTTCATTGATAATGTTTAGTCTTCCTATGTGCAATACTATTTATGTCTGCTCAGAAGTTCCACAGAAGTTAATCCAAGAATATTTCAAAGGCCAGTGATTCTCCAAGTCCAGAAGCAGGAACTTTAAAAATATTACACAACCCAACAACTTATGATATGTGAGCTGGGGTAGGGAGACATGACTTGCAACAAAAGATGTTCAGTATCTCAGGTTTAGAAGCATGTTTTCCAGGGGGAAAACTAAAGCAAATTAAACTGTACCTGAAGCATTGCAGAACTGTTCAGTGGCATTATAGATTCTGCAACAGGAAGACTGGGGTTTGACCCAATCAAAGTAGTCATCAATCCAAGAAGAAGGAGGATAGCCAATTCTTGTACTACAATATGAAAAAAGAGCCAAACATTGTCACTGCCTATCTAAAACAGGGCATTTCTCCATCAGTGTTACACACACACACCAACCACTATTTCGGTAGCAGGTGTTTTTTTTTTTTACCAACTAGAAATAAAAAGTAATCTATATTTCAATTATTCTCAAGTTAAAATGCCACTGGGAAATCAGACTCGGCCCTGAATTAAAGATAACATACTACTGTATATTTCCGGCGTATAAGACGTCTTTCTAAACCAGGAAAATATTGTCAAAAGTTGGGGGTCATCTTATACGCTGGGTATATGGTTTGCCTCACCCTCTGCCTGATCTCCTGCCTCTTCGCTCCCTTAGCAAAGGGAGCGAAGACGCAGGAGATCAGGCGGGGAGGGGGAGTGAGGCAAAGCAGGTACATTCGCCCTTCTCCTCCGCCTTTACTCCCCTTGGGGAGGAATCGAAGGTGGAGGAGAGGGGCGAATGTAGTGGTTTGCCTCGCCTGCCACCCATCTCCTGTGTCTTTGCTCCCTTCGCAAAGGGAGTGATGATGCAGGAGACCGAGCGGTGGGTGAGGCAAAGCGGGTACATTTGCCCCTCTCCTCTGCCTTCACTCCCTTTGGGGAGGAACTGAAGGCAGAGGAGGAGGGGGCAAATGTAGCGGTTTGCCTTGCCTGCTGCCCATCTCCTGCGTCTTCGCTCCCTTTGCGAAAGGAGCGAAGACGCAGGAGACCGGGTGGTGTGTGAGGCAAACCGCTACATTCGCACCTTTCCGCCTTTGATTCCTTCGGGAAGGGTGGATGGGTGGTGGCTGGAGGGTGGTGGCTGGAGTTTGGGATATATTCATTGTATAAGAGAAGGAGGGGTAGTATTATATGGCGTGTATATCCCAAACTCTGTATTTTAACTTAAAAATTGGGGTGGCATCTTATATGCCCAGTCGTCTTATACGCCGGAATGTAATTAAGCAAATATCATATCAGTTTGATTGTAAATCATTCTACTATGAATAGAATCTTAAATTTTAGAAGTCTGATTTTTCTGAATACGTGTCCATTTAATGAGAAGTTTTTCCAAAGGATGTAAAGGGCTTTTAGTATGTCTGTATTTCAATTAAGTATGATTTCTATGTCTCAAAAATACTACTGTTTCTGTGTTTAAAAACCCGAACTGTACATAATACAAGGTTAAAACATGGAAACATTGCACACAACTTTTTTTTGGTAAAAATGCACAAAATGCCTCCCTTGTAGTTCTAGTTCTATGTGAATTCTTCAACAAGTGTAACTTGAGGAACTAAAAAGTCCCCTCTTCCTGGATGGTAAGAATGATTGTTCCTTGTAACTAAGTGGTTTAGCTCTGTAGGAGTGACTATATATGCCTAGCACATGATTTCCCCCCCTGTACAGTTATCAACTACTATTTGGATCCAATAGTCCTTAAAAACTTAGCTGAAAGAACAGTTAATAGATTTTAATACTGTACGTCTCTGTCTAGTATAAACCTAGAATAACACAGACTGTGAAAAGAGCATCCCATGGGCTTCATGAGGTCCCTCCAGTTTTCTGGCAAACTTCCAAAGCCCCCAGACCATCTTCCTAAATATTTTATTTGTACAGGGGAACAACAATACTGGGCAGCCAACCAGTGGGGATAATTCCTGTCTGGTTGATATGGGAGAACAGCTTAGCTAGGATAGGGGCCCACCACAATAAATTTAAATAATTCTGAGGGAAGCGTATCTTCCCCTGGGGCTTTACCTGATGTCAAATTTTTGAACAAACTCAATCTCTCGGGAGGTGTGCTGTCTCCCTGGGGCAAAGATCCGTGATGCGATGGAGAGGCCGACAAGACTCGTCAAGCCTACAGATCATTACCCCTTCCTTTTGGTCCATGTGGGAACCAACGATACTGCAAGGCACAGCTTTTCGACGATCAGAAGAGATTATGAGGCTCTGGGGAAGAAGCTGAAAGAAATGGATGCACAAGTTGTCATCTCGTCTCTTCTGCCAGTTGAAGGGCATGGTCCAGGAAGGGAGAGGAAAATAGCCGACGTAAACAACTGGCTCCATAGATGGTGTCACCGAGAACAATTTGGATTCTTGGATCATGGGCTGCGGTTCCATGAGTGGGGACTTCTGGCAAGAGATGGGGTGCATCTCACGACAGTTGGCAGAAACATTTTTGCCTACAGTCTCAAGAATTTGATCAGGAGGGCTTTAAACTGAGTCATATGGGGGAGGGAGACAGTATTCTGGAAGGCAAAAGGGCTGGAGAAAATAGTCAAACTGTCATAGAGGGAACAAGGCAAACAGCACAAGGACCCAAGAATGGAAGGCAAAAAAACTTGCACAGGCAGCAAGTAAAGGGAACACGTGGTGTTAGATGTCTCTACACTAATGCACAGAGCATGGGAAATAAGCAAGATGAACTTGAACTGCTAGCACAACAAAGCAAACATGATATAATAGGCATTACTGAAACCTGGTAGGATGAGTCTCATGATTGGAATGTAGAAATAGAGGAGTATAACCTTTATAAGAGAAACAGGCCAAACAGGAAAGGAGGAGGAATAGCATTATATGTCAGGGATATTTACACCAGTGAAGAGATCCATGTCATCAATACTGGACGTCAGGTGGAGAGCATCTGGATAAAAATTAAAGGGGAGGAAAACAACAGGGATGTTATTGTGGGACTCTACTACAGAACCCCAAGTCAGACAGAGGAACTGGATGATGCCTTTCTAGAACAGATGACCACACACGCAGAAAGAAGAGATGTAGTAGTGATGGGTGACTTCAACTATCCTGATATTTGTTGGAAATCTAATTCAACCAAAACTTCAAGGTCTAGCAAATTCCTTACTTGCCTGGAAGACAATTTCATGGTCCAAAAGGTGGAAGAGGCAACAAGGGGGTCAGCTATTTTAGACCTGATCCTAACCAACAGGGATGACCTGGTTAATGGGGTGCAAGTGGTGGGATCCTTAGGTGAGAGTGATCATGTTTTCCTGGAATTTGTTATAGAATGGAAAGGAGAAGCCAGGCATAGTCAGACACGCGTTCTCGACTTTAGGAGAGCTGATTTCAATAAACTCAGGGAAATACAGGGGGTGATCCCATGGTCAGGAATATTAAAAGAGAAGAGACCTCAAGATGGATGGGACTTTCTCAAAAGGGAGATACTGAAGGCACAATTTCAAACAGTACCATTGAGGAAGAAAAATGGGAGGTGTCTCAAGAAACCAGGATGGATGACTAAAGAAATTTCAACGGAGCTAAGTTTTAAACACAACATGTATAGGAAATGGAAAAAGGGGGAAACCACCAAAGAAGAATTCAAACAGATAGTGAACACGTGTAGGAGTAAAGTCAGAAAAGCTAAAGTGCAGAATGAGCTCATGCTTGCTAGGGAGGTTAAGTAAAATAAAAAGGGTTTTTTGGGGGTATGTCCGCAGCAAAAGGAGGAAGAAGGAAATGGTAGGACCACTACGTGGAGAAGATGGCAAAATGCTAACAGGGGACAGAGAAAAGGCAGAATTACTCAACACCTTCTTTGCCTTAGTGTTTTCGGAACAGGAAAAGGGTGACCAACCTGAGGATAAAGGAACAGAGGACACAATAGGGGAAATCCAGCACAAAATAAGCAAAGAGGTAGTACAGGAATACCTTCTTAAACTAAATGAATTTAAATCTCCAGGACCAGATGAACTACATCCAAGAGTATTAAAAGAGCTGGCAAATGTAATCTCAGAGCCATTGGCAATAATCTTTGAGAACTCCTGGAGAACAGGAGAAGTCCCAGCAGACTGGAGGAGGGCAAATGTTGTCCCCATCTTCGAAAAGGGGAAAAAAGAGGATCCCAACAATTATCGTCCAGTTAGTCTGACCTCAATACCAGGGAAGATTCTAGAGCAGATCATGAAACAGAGAATCTGTGAACATTTAGAAGGCAATGCCATAATCACAAAAAGTCAACATGGGTTTCAGAGAAACAAGTCATGCCAGACTAATCTGATCTCTTTTTTTGATAAAATTACTTCAACTGAAGTAGATGAAGGGAACGCTGTGGATATCGTATACCTTGATTTCAGTAAGGCCTTTGACAAGGTTCCCCATGACATTCTTGCAAACAAGCTTGTAAAATGTGGGCCAGACAAGTTAACTGTTCAATGGATTTGTAATTGGGTGATCGTCCGAACCCAAAGGGTGCTCAGCAGTGGCTCATCTTCGTCTTGGAAAGATGTGACCAGTGGGGTGCCACAGGGTTCTGTCCTGGGCCCAGTGCTATTCAACATCTTTATCAATGACTTGGATGAGGGAATTAGGGGCATACTTATCAAATTTGCAGATGACACCAAATTAGGAGGAGTAGCTAATACCTAGAGGACAGGATCAAAATTCAAAATGACCTGGATAGACTGAAGAGCTGGGCCAAAGCTAACAAAATGAAATTCAATACGGAGAAATGTAAGGTACTGCACTTAGGGCGAAAAAATGAAATGCATAGATACAGGATGGGGGAGACCTGGCTGAATGAGACTACATGTGAAAGGGATCTAGGAGTCCTAGTAGACCACAAGTTGAACATGAGTCAACAGTGTGATGCGGCAGCTAAAAAGGCCAATGTGATTTTGGGCTGCATCAATACAAGTATAGTGTCTAGATCAAGGGAAGTAATAGTGCCGCTCTATTCTGCCTTGGTCAGGCCTCACCTAGAATACTGTGTCCAGTTCCGGGCACCACAATTCAAAAAGGATATTGACAAATTGGAGCGTGTCCAAAGAAGGGCGACTAAAATGGTGAAAGGTCTGGAAACGATGCCTTATGAGGAGAGACTTAGGGAGCTGGGTATGTTTAGCCTGGAAAAAAGACAGTTAAGAGGCGATATGATAGCTCTGTTTAAGTATTTGAAGGGGTGTCACATTGAGGATGGAGCAGGCTTGTTTTCTGCTGCTCCAGAGACTGGAACACGGAGCAATGGATGCAAGCTCCAGGAACAAAGATTCCACCTCAACATTAGGAGGAACTTTTTGACAGTAAGAGCTGTTCAGCAGTGGAACACACTCCCTCGGAGCATGGTGAGGTCTCCTTCCTTGGAGATCTTTAAACAGAGGCTGGATGGCCATCTATTGGGGATGCTTTGATCGTTATTTCCTGCGTGGCAGGGGGTTGGACTAGATGGCTCTCGTGGTCTCTTTCAACTCAGCAATTCTATGATTCTATGATTCTTGGGGTGTCAACTGGGGGCTAGTCTGGAAGATCCAGTCTAAATGGTGCTTCAACAACTCGCTCAGGTCCATAGAAAATTCCTTCAAAAAAAATTTCCCATGTAAAGACCAAAATTTGAGAATCCAGGTGGAGCTTAGAGCCCCTTAAACCTGCATGGACCACATTCCAAAATTTTACTTCATCCTTTTGCCTGATAGCCAGGCCCAAGTCCATCTATCTTTGTCTTATAAATGCAGTTTTCTTTCTCTTTAACAAGGCTTTATATTGGGATTATTTTTAATCAGGCTCTTATATGAATTATTAGACCCATTCTTTTTGACACTCCTAATAAGCTTGGCTAGTTCCTTTTTAGTATTCTTACATTCAGCGTCAAAGCAGCTTGCATTATGAGATTTAAAGATTTTGGCTGGTTGTGACTGAATTAGGTATGGGTTTAGGAGGTCTAGAATTTGTTGATAGCCCTCCATCACTTCTAGGTTACCTTCCAATATTTTATTCCTTCTATTAAGGCTAGAATGCACAAAGCAATTATACCTTATAGGAAAAGACTGATGAGTTTGAACAACTGTAATTTAGCAAAACAGTGTTTTACTGAGTAACTTGCTAAGAGAGGATGGGCACATTTTAGGACAACATTGTCCCTTTCCTTATTTTGAAAACATCCAGACCTCTATCATTTATACAGATAAATACTCTATTAGAGATAAGATTTTTGAACTGGATTCCTTTGAAAATATGCTAGCCAGCCAACAGCACGTGTTCTCTCCATGGGTAGCCTTATAAAGAGGGAACAACATTTCCAGCAGTATTTTCAAGACTGAACTTTCATTGCTTTGAGAAGAGCCTTTACTTCCAGACAATGCCTTCAGCTCATATAGAGGGAAGGTATAAAGGGATCCTTTACACACAGCTTCTTTGTATTTGTGGCTCAGGGGAGGTGGAAGACCTAGTGCATTATCTTTTACACTGCCCAATGTATAGGGACCCTAGGAATTATTTCCTGGGAGACCTTTTGAAAGTGAGGGCAGGTTGGTCGCTGTCTGATATTATTTGTGACTTGTTGGCAGACCACTCCAAATCTATTATACTTAAGGCGTCCACCTTCACAGTAGCAGCCCAAAAGATCCACTGCAAATTTCTAAAAACAGTAGCAGTGGACTGCAAAGGGGACCAGTTGTTGTAGCCTTTGTTGCTTTGGTATTTTTCCTTGTAATTTTAAGTGATTTTAATTCTGTATTCCCCTTGTATTTTGTAGATATTTTTCTGGTAAGCATGTTGGTTATATTATTATAATTTTCCTGCAGTGCTTTTGTAATATTTTGTAATCGACGTTGTGCCACAGACAAATAAATCTGATTGATTGATTGATTGAATACTTTATTTGTCCTGGGCAGATTTTTGCCTACGAGTTACCATAAATACCCCAAAAGAGCTTGGAAATGGCATTTGCTTCCTTCCTTCCCACTGTCACAACTCCACCAATTTCCCCAACACCTTTAAAATGGGCCACAACCTGGACAAAACAAGAGCCAGAATTGATGCAACATCACTTCCAGGTTGCTGCCTAAAACTGTCCCTCACCCCCTCATTCTACCCATTCTATCCAAGAACTATTGGGGTACAGTGTTGACTTTAATCCATCAGAAAAGACTCAAAGAAAAACACAAACCAGAAAAGCAAAACAGAAACCTAAAATTCCAGAGCAAATAATAGAAAGGGCCCACTGTATCCCTTTGTCTAAGATCCCCCCCCACACACACAAAAGAACATTACGAATAAGAAAACTGTGTTGTAGGTATGTATATTAAGTAGTCCTGTGTCAAAATGAAACGGTGAAGAGCATAATTAACCCTTCCTAGACTAAAAGTTACTTCTGAAGTCCAAAAGTTCCGTCTAATTACTTTGTATAAGTCGCCCCCTGTATCTGCAGCTTTGTATAAGTCGCCCCCTGCATCTGTAGTTTCATTTAACCATGGTTGGGGGGGAGGTCTCTCTAGGCATCTGGAAGTCCTCCAGTGCATCTCTATGATCAACTTCCACCAGACATTGACCACAGACTTGTACTGAAAGCTCTCCAGATGCCTAGAAAAGCATCCTCCCTAGGCATTTTCTAGGGAGGCATTTCCTCCAATGCGATTCTATGGTATCCTGTGGCAGTTTGTTATTATCCACAGTTTCATTTACAAACAGTAAGTCTGGGAATGTATCACTTGCAGATATGGGGGTGGGGACAACCTGTAATTGCTCTTCATGGCAAAAAGGAAGGAAATAAGAGAGAAAAAAATATTGTCCATTGCTCTTAAAGTGCTGTAACCACTACAAATGGGAATTTTGATTTAGGTGAAATGCTTAGTTATCTTCCTTATAGAATGAAGAGTTGGTACTTACCGTGAATGATCATTCTTGGATGGTAGGAGGAGCAATCCACTATACCAATGGGGTCATTCGTCCTCATACCAGCTGGATAGGCAGAAGTTCTAAATTCTTTTCAGTGACAACCACTGACTCCCTTCCCTAGCTCCCCAGTTTCTTTCTATAGCCTTGCTAAACTATATACCTATACTTATAGCTATAACTATACTTAAAAAAACATACATAAGCTTAACCTACTTATCTAAACACTTTTTGTCCCCCCACCCCACAGCAGCCAATTAATGGGAGGGTGTGGATTGCTCCTCCTACCATGCAAGAATGATCATTCATGGTAAGTACCTACTCTTCATTCTCTGGATGGATTAGGAGGAGCAATCCACTATACAAATGGGAAATACCCAACCCTCCACTAATAGGGCAGGAATTGGCTTCTTTGTACTAGCTCACTGATTGCAGCACTACCTGGCCAAATGCCACCTGTGCTGAGTTATATTTGTTTATTTTATAACGTCCAATGAAGGTGGAAGGCTCCTTCCATGCCACAGCCTCACAGACATCCCTTATTGAAGCTGAGGCTGCATATACAGTAGTAGTTGCCATGGATCATGTGGAATTGAGATCCCATGATGGAAACCTATGAACTGTTGCTGCAGCTGTCAAAGTTGCTCCTTTTAAAAATCTCCTTATGTGTAGACGAGATGATAGTTGATCTCCTTTTACACACAAGACAGTTGATAGAGGAGCAACTTGTGATTGTTTGACCTCAATCCTTTCTATATACCATCATGAAGGAAATTAAGTATCTCAGCTACCTGCATCTTTTTCCAGTCTACTTCATGAGAGAAACACCACTGTCTGAAGACCTTCCATGTTATATCATATATCCTATGAGTGGAGTCCCTTCTAGATGAGAAAAATCACATCCACCACTTCCTGCTCATAACCTTGCTGACTCAACAGGTCCCATTCAATATCCATGTGGTTAACTATAGCCAGTCTGGATTTTGGTGCAAGACTTTCTCCCAGAAGAATGGTGTGCCTGTTCAAATAGTCTGCTTGTATATTTAAAGAATCTTTTAAATATACTGCTGTCAGCAACATTAGTGATTTTTCCGACCACTGAAGTCCTGAATCGGGTATTGCCCACATTTCATGCTGATTGCAAAGGTATGCTTTTATTGCCTGGTTGTCTGTACATACAGTAGGACCCCTGTATCTGCTGGGGATCAGTTCTGGGGGGATCCCATGGATACCAAAAAATGTGGGTAATAGCGAACACTATTGAAAATAATGGGACTTCCGGTTTAAAATGCCATAGTTGCCTTGGAGGACCTAGAAAATGGCTAGAGAGGACCCATTTTCTAGGAAGACTCTATGGTAGGTGTGCTGTTTTGTGTCCTGTGGATAACTGAATCAGTGGATAATGAATCAGTGGCCAATCTTGTTGCCAATATTCCATTCCCTGTAGCTCACTCTCCTCAGTTATGTCAATTAACAGTGTGCTTGCGCAGAGCTTGCATCTGAAGTGCCAATCAGGGCCATCTGTTTGCTCCCGCTAGCTCCACCCCCTTGCTTAGAACCTTCGTTTTTAAGATGGCGACTTGAAGCAACCAATGTAAGTTTGTCTGCTTCTGAAACCAAGGCTCCCGTCGCCTCCATTTCGATAATGTCAGATTTTCTTACTTCTGTATTAGGATTTTGCTTTTTACCTTTAGCATTAGCCATCACGACTATCTTAGGCATTGTTTTTATCTTTTTTAGTGGAAAAGGGGAGGCGCTGCCGCTCTCCCCCTCACTCTCACTTGAGGAAATAAATATCTTTTTTAGTAAAGCCATGTTCTCCTCAGAGCCACGCTGGATCACGGGCATGTGGGCATGTTTCTCAGAGCCATGGTGGGCAGCGAGCATCTGAGTTTGTTTTTTACTGTTTCGTTACTCATAACCTGCTGTTTAGTGGTTCCTGAGGCTGTCTCTGTATCTGTACTTGACCTGTTTCCCCCCCCCTTCTTTTTATCTGGAGCTGCTGCTGCGTTTCCTGCTGCCTCTTCTACTGCCTTTCTCTTCTTTTTATTACTTTCCATTCTATAACTTTTTTCTTCCTTTTAATCTGCCTTTTAGGCAAGCTAAGGTGATTAGTGTCCAGCTAGCAAGGCAGGAATTAAAAAACTGGTGAGCTAGGGAAGGGAGTCAATGGTTGTAACTGAAAAGAATTTAGAACTCCTGCCTGTCCAGCTGGTATGAGGGGGAATGACCCCATTGGTATAGTGGATTGCTCCTCCTAATCCATCCAGAGAATGGACCTCAATTAGCCAGTTGGCAATTTCATTTTTCTCATTCATTCATTCATTCAATAGATGTAATTTTATGTGATGTGTGCATGTGTAGATCAATTTTATGTGATGTGTGTATGTGGGGGGGTGTTAAACTGAAATGAGCTGGGGAAGAAGACATATCAAAGGACAAATAAGATTGTAAACGCTGAGAAACATAAAGGAGCATAAATAGGTTCAGGTGTGCTAAAAAGGTTGTGCAAACATATCAAACTATTGAGGACCACTGACTTAGGAGAAATAGTTTTAAATCCAATTAAATACAACTAAAGTAAACTCACTGAATCAACTGCTGAATTCTAGATCAATACTTATGTAAATCCTACTAATTTAATGGGTATACTCTGATTGTGTCTAATGACTGGATTTAGGCCATAGCTCAGTTTGCCTTTAGCAATGGTTAAGTATTAACTTAGCAGAAAATACTGCAAATACTCATCTCCAGGAATAACTAGTGGAGAGTTGCACCTGGAAATCCCATGCAAGTCAGTTAAGAACAAACAGCAACTGTAGTTCAGTAACACTTGACAGACTGTACCCCAAAACAGCAAACTTTGAAGTCAACATTTGTTTCAATTCGAATAGAAGTTATTTGTATGTGAGTGCTAAGATTTTATGAAAAAATATAACAGAACACTTACTAGCTGCTAATTTCTGCTGCATCAAATAGTTGCTGTATTAGGGAGTTGTTGTCACATCCCATTCCACCACACACCATGTTTTGCCCTTCCAAAGTAGTGTAGTTATGTCCTTCTTCTAGCACAAAGTAGAGTGGAGGACCTGCATGCACGCATTTGCTGAGAGAGTTGAAGTAATCCAACACATAAGAATCCTTGTTCATGAAAAAGGAAAGAAAAATATAGAAGTACCTCAGCATTTCAGCCCCACACTACTCATCTCACAAGCAAAATATCAACAGCACTGCTTTTTCTCAGGAGAGAAGGATAATGATGGAACTCTTCAAGAGGTTTGCATCTTCTTAAGGTGAAAAAAAAGTGTGTGTGGGGGGGACACACATAAAAGTTACTTACATCTGGCATTGATAACCTCTGGTCCAAGCCAATCTCTACTTTGTTCATAACCGCTATGCTGAAAGATAACACACCCACAAATATGGATATCTGAAGAATAAAGAAACAGTGATTTAATTCATAAAACAACTATCATTTCCATCTTTCAAAGGAGTATGCACTTGCACAACACTGTTGGAAAATATAGCTCTCTCATCCTCCAAAACAATAAATATTAAAATACCAGAATACAAAAGCATGTTATGCTGCAACAGCAATATGTTGGAAGCAACAATTAAAAATTTTCATATTCAAGGTCAATGAAGTATTTACTGAACAACGGTGGCTCATCCAGGCTACTAAGTACAGTAATTAACAATAGCATGTTTAGGGAGGAGCCAAATCTGAATAAGAAATATTGCTGAACAATTAAGGGATTTAATTGTTGTATTTAAATAAATATCTAGTTTGCCTCAGGATAGATTTTTTATATAGCAAGACTCGTACATATAGCCAGTCTCAATCTCAAAAGGCCTAAATGAATATAGTGTCACTGTAGTAATTACTCAAAACAGAGGGGAAGAAGGTATACACACCACTATTGGTCTCATCCAGTCCTTTAGGAGAAATGGAGAATATATCTTTTTGAAGAATAAAAACAACACGCTTTCAGAAGGCTGTGCACTACTGATTTCTTCACCACCTTTGATACAACACAGGATATCATATCGATTTTTCTGGAACATAAAAGGCCTAAATGAATATAATGCCAGTGTAATTACTCAAAACAAATTCAAGAGATTATCAAACACCTACCTCTTGACGCTTTATGTCCAGGCCCAAGAGACTTACAAAGCATGTAATTTGAAGAAGAAAGTCAATGAATACAGCCACTGCAGCAAAGAGGGAGAAAGTACGGACAGCAGGCATAGTAGACAAACTCCCTAGAAGAAGACATAAATAAACAGAAGTATGTAATGCCCTTTCATTACATAGAAGACACAACTTTATGCCAAATCATGGGTTTTAATTCATGTGTTCAAACAGCCTGCTCAAGACAACTTTCCATACAATGACAGCAGAATTATTCCCAAGTGTGGTGCAGCTGGTTCTGTGATGATCTCAGACTTGGGATATTGAGGTTTAAGCCCCTTACAAAGCAATGAAACACACTGGGTGACCATATGCCCATCACCCCCTCTCAGCCTGACCTATCTAGCAGTAGTGTTGTGAGGATGAAGTGATAAAGGAAAGAGCTGTATCTGTTACCTTGAGTACATTGGAGGAAAAACAGGAAATAATTTCATCCCAGAAGACATTACCCTTATCAACCAATGACACATTTAAATAAAGATAATGTTAACATGCTAGAATTTGGCACATTGCAAGTATTTAACAAAAGGCCGTGATAAAAAAAAATTACTATCAGATTAAGATTTGGGCAATTTGGTATTAGCGACTATGACACCCTACCTAATTTACATCTAGTCTGTAATAACACAGTGTTTAAAAATAAATTGTTTACATGTGCACTCAATTCTCAGTGGGATGAGCACTTGTACCGGACTTTCAATAATGCCTTAGTAAACAGAATCAATATGCTAATTGAGCAGAAAACTCATGTGCAACATGACGAAGTACTCCCATTTTCCTAACACCAGACAGGAGCAGAATGTCTTTCAGAAAATATTAAACCACAAGTTTAGTAAGTGTAGAAAGATTAGGAATTCTTACCCAAGGAAAAAGCCACTGTTTCTGAAAACGATGAAAGGAACATACTAGGAGCCACATCTCCAAGAATACGGCCTATCTGCTTATCTAGAGTTTCACCTTGAAGACGTTCATCTCTCTGAAATTTTAAATTTCTTGTTAGGAATTAGATCTAGAGAATACCGTTTGTAGATCTCCATAACAAATACAGGCATACCACAAGAAAGACTCTGATAATAAAGCTCCTTTTTACAAAATCTTGTTATGACTACCTAACTCCTTTTTTTCCTCATTGTCTATCTAGCTGGAAGTTTTTTGGGTTTTTTTTTTTAGCAGTATTGGCAGTGGAAGGATGGTGAAGGAGGACAGGAGAAATACAGACTTCCAGTGTCAATTTACAGCAGTTTTGTCTGCAGTACAGTAGGATCCCTGAATCTGCTGGGAATTGGTTCTGGGGGGGCCTGCGGATACTGAAAACCGTGGATAATAGCAAACAGCATTGAAAACAATGGGACTTCTGGATTAAAATACCATAGAGTTGCCTTGGAGGACCTAGAAAATGGCTAGAGAGGACATATTTTCTAGGAAGAATCTATGGTAGGTGTGCTGTTTTGTGTCCCGTGGATAATTGAATCAGTGGATAATGAATCAGTGGATATGAGGGTCCTACTGTAAGCAATGCAATAAAACTTGAGCTGGGAAAGAGCAGGACTCTATCCAAACTGATCTTATTGTAGCTGTATGTGTCTGCCTACAACACTCAAAATAAACAATAGTGGCTTCCAAAATCCCTTATTGAACATGCATGAACAGCAAAAAAACAGAAAAAGGTAGAGAACAGATAAGCCTGCCTCACCAGTTACCCCAACATATTAAAAAAAGCATTGATTAAGCATGGCATCCAAAATGGAAATTATAAACAAAGTGGAGGCTGCTGATACATTCTGGAAGAAGCCTTCATCCCTGGAAACATTTTGGAAGCCTTCAAGAAGTTTCTAGAAGATTCAAAATGTTTTGTTTACTTATGCAAGGGTTACCTGACCTGATTCTTTTCATTCCATGTGTGCATATTGTTACTTCGTAATTAAAAAAGTGCTGAGATATGTTGAACTGCTCCACCCCCCTTTTTGTGGTATAGGAACCTATCCCTATTCCCCCATGCTAATTCTGCCTCTAGCACCAAATTAAAGAAGTAATGTCCAGGGAGACATCAAATGTTAAAGAAGTAATGTCCAGGAAGACATTAACTTCATTAATTTGAGGTATGCTTTTGTGCATATTTGAAGGGATTTTAAGACATATTGTTTTGGCTGCCAAGAGGGTACTAGGAGTTCTAAATCGCCTCTTCTGAAATAATATAGGGCTGGACTAAATGGACTACTGGTCTCTCTCAATATGTTATACATATGCAAGTTATACTTGAAGTCAATTCATTATATACTCTCTCTGAACTCCTTATAAGGAAAGTGGGGCAATAATAACATCATCATCATCATCATCATCATACCTGATATGTTTGAACAATAATGAAAATATTGTCTACTCCAACAGCCAGTACCAAAAATGGAATAACTTCAATAACAATCAGTGTTATGGGCACTCCAAAATAGCTGAAAATACCCACAGAACATGCAACTGAACTCAGTACGATCAGGATCCCTGCAATGCCCAAGGAAATTTTTGAATCCACCTAGTAAACGAAGACACATATAAATCACAATTAACATATTAATCATATTGTAATCATAGCTTAATGCTACAACCAGGCACTCTGATATAGTTCTAGTTTTCCACCTAAAAAATGATGCATGTGCTATCTTTTGCTAGATCAGGGAAAGATTTATTCTGAAATTTAATGCAATATTGTCCCACAAGTGAGAAGTAATCTGTATCTAAGGAAAAGTCCGTGAGGCAGCCAGTTTTTATAAATATTAGGCTACTTGCCATGTAATATCAAAGTAAGTATTTAACTGGCAACTGAGGTCCTTCAGAAGTTTTCTTTTGAGGTGGGGACTACAACTCCCATGAGCTCTAGCCAGTATAGCCAATGGTGAGGGATTATGAGAGCTGCTATCCAAAAATACCCAGGGAGCCACAAATACCAGAAAGAAATGGGGTGAAATGAATAGTATGAATTGCTGCTGCATCTATATCAACTTAAAAAAGGTAAAAACATAAGACAAGGAAACATTCTCTCTCTCTCTCTGTATATATATATATATATGGTTGTGTGTGTGTGTGTATACATATATGAGCTAAAATATTAGCAGACTCTGTACAAATTATTTCAAGTCCTTTTTTGTTATAACATGGCTTTTCAACAATTATAAACATGCATACCAAGAATCGGGCAACGCTCTTGATGTGTCCTAGAGCTATGGAGATGTACACAAACATGACTATATAACTTATTACAACAGTAGCGGCATCACTGTTGCTCTCCCGGTTTATTTCATCTTCAATACTACGTTCAGCAGTAAAGGAAATAGTTAAATTTGGGTTGTCATAGTTTTTCACAAAATTGATGAACCTGAAAGAGACACAACAGGACAGTGCTTTCTGAGAAAGCCAGAGAAATCTTTTCATGTAGGTCTTTGGGGGAAACACTGCTCTCTCTTTTTTTTTAATGCTGAAGACAACATGTTTCTGTAAATTCCAGATTAATATCAGTTTTTAATTCTAGCCTTAGTCCCAATTCAAGCTTTTAAAAAGTGATAAAAAAGTGTCTAGTTTAAGGATGGGAAAGTGTCAGGGGATCAGGCACCACATTGTCCGCAAAGGAGATCTTGAAGGACCACACTGCTCACTACACACCTCCACACAAATAAAATTGCCCTCCAATACCCCCCAATACCTGCTGGGGTCATTAATGGCAATTTTGCCATATGGGGGGGGCAGCTGTTCTAGGTTTAGGAAGAATTTGTGGTCTAGAGGGCCAAAACAATGGCCTGAGATGGCTCCCAGATGCCCTCTAGAGAGCATTTGGGGTGAAAAATTAAAAACATTTTTAAAATAGGGGTTCCCAAGGGGCCACACACAGCCTGTGTGCTGCATTTTCTCTACCTGTTTGAGTGGACAGTTCTAAGAGGATTGTATTGCCATAGGGAATTATTTATTTAGGGCAGCTCCCATGATGGAAGAACTAAAAAAAATCTGACACAAGTGACACTTAACGGATGAAGTCACTACACGATAGTAACACTAGTTATTACTATTTTAGACTTTCTTGAGCATGAAACCAATTCATTTCCATTATAAAGAGCTTACAAGCATTTTTTCAGTTAAGACTTACTCTTTCTCCCAAGCAAGAGCTTTCATCAGCTTGTCTGTGTCATTGTAGTAATTCTGGACAGGAAATGTGATAACCAGGGCTGTAGCGTTGTTGTAATTCTCATCTATGTGGAGAAAATACATGGAGAACTATTTTAAATAACATACAAGATGTTTTTCTGTATACTGCAAAAGACATGTTCTATGATATTCAAGTTCCTTCTCCCAAGCATTGTTATAAAGCATCCCCTCCTATCTGCTCCGTCTTCTGGCCTCGTTGAATTTGACTCATTTCATTTACTCCAAAAGAAAGTGTCTTACAAAGATGTGAGACCAATTGCTTTCAATGAAAATTAAGACACAGTGGGCCAAATGACTTGTCCTTCCTCCAGGACATTCCTCAGTAAACTATCTTAATAACTCATCCATGCAACATTGTATCTGACTATTCAGACATAGCTGACTATTCAGAAGCTACTTCCAACTCCTATTTTGCTAGTGTTACAACTTCTTTTAGAAATACAGTCGTCCCTTCACATTCGCAGGGGTTACGGAAACAAGATCCCCGCGAAAGTGAAAAAACCGTGAATAAAAGCAGCCTCTGAGGGTTTAACAAGGAGCCCTTCCTAAACACACACACACACACAGAGAGAGAGAGAGAGAGAGAAACAGACCCAGCCTCTGAGCATTTAAGGAGGAAAGAAAATCACAGCTCCATGCTGTGAGCACGCAGGCAAAGTCCCCCCCCTTGCCACTCCCCTCTCTGTGTCTTAACAAACTGAGTTGCTTCTTTAAAACTCACATTTCACCCCATGTCTCCTCATGGCCCAAAGAAAAGCACAGCTGCATGCTTGCCACCCCCTCTCTGTGTCTCAACAAACTGAATTTAAAACTCAGCTTCTTTAAAACTCACATTTCAAACTTTTCCTACACACATTCACACACAGGGAAGGCATGGGTGGCATCTCCCAGCAACCCAGCCTCTGAGCATTTAAGGAGGAAAGCTTCCTGCTGGCCGAAAGAAAAGCACAGCCCCATACTGTGAGCACACAAGCTTTCCTCCTTAAATGCTCAGAGGCTGGGTTGCTGGGAGATGCCACCTGCACCTTCCCTGTGTGTGAATGTGTGTAGGAAAGGTTCGAAATCTGAGTTTTAAAGAAGCAATTCAGTTTGTTGAGACACAGAGAGGGGGTGGCAAGCATGCAGCTCTGCTTTTCTTTGGGCCATGAGGACATATGGGGCAAAATGTGAGTTTTAAAGAAGCAATTCAGTTTGTTAAGACACAGAGAGGGGAGTGGCAAGTGGGGGGGAAATTTGCTTGGGGCTGTGATTTTCTTTTGCCTTAGACCCTCAGAGGCTGGTGTGGGGGTTGCTTGCTTGCTGGGATCTTCCCTGTGTGTGTATGTGTACAGGAAATTTTCCTCCTTAAATGCTCAGAGGCTGTGTTGGGGAGAGCAGCGGGGGGAAGGAATTTCCACGAATACATAAAACCGCGAAAGTCAAAGCCGCGAATGTAAAGGGACAACTGTATATGTTCAACATTTCAAAACGTAAGACATTTCATTCTAGCCTTAGAGAATCAAATACAGTTGCCCCTCCACATTCGCGACTTTCACATTCGCGGTTTCAATTATTCGCGGAAAGCCACCTGCCCTCCCGCTGCTCAACACCCCGTCCCTTCCCAAGGCAGCGAAGGGCTAGGCCATCGCTGCCCTGAGAAGGCGGGGTGGGAAGCCGCTAGCGCGCTTGCGCTCCACCCTACTCCCTTCCCAAGGCAGCGAGGGGCTTCTCAGGAAGCCCGTCGCTGCCCTGGGAAGGGGGGTGGGAAGCAACTGGTGCCCTCCCACTTCAACTCACTCCCTTCCCAAGGCAGCGAAGGGCTTCTCACAAAGCCCGTCACTGCCTGGCGAAGGGAGGTGGGAAGCCTCTGGCGCCCTCCCGCTCCACCCCACTCCCTTCCCAAGGCAGCGAGGGGCTTATCATGAAGCCCCCTCGCTGCCTTGGGAAGGGACTGGGGTGGAAAGCCGCTCACCCACAGGCTCATTTCTTATTCGCTGTTTTTTCACATTCGCGGGGGTTGTCTGCCCCAACCCCCGTGAATGTGAAGGGATGACCTGTATTCTCTTTCAATCAAACGATACAATGTTGAAATACAAAATTAAGAAGAAGAATTCTAGTTCACACATGACTCATTAATTTCCTTTTGGAAATCACTGTCCTTTTTGACAGTGCGTGGTCAAGTAAGGGCCAAAAGCTGAATACAGTCAACTCCCTAGAAAAGGGGATCCCCCCCACACTGAGATTATCATGAAAAAAAACTTGATTTGGAGACATTTATTAATCATTTCGTAACAGTTGGACCCCTGTATCTGTGGGGGTTCAGTGCCCAGACTTACTACGGATACCGGAAACCACAGATAATAGTACAGTTGCCCCTCCACATTCGCGAACTTGACATTCGCAGTTTTGCTTATTTGCGGTTTTGGGGGGCCCCCCGGGCCCCCCCAAAACCGCAACACGGGGCCTCCAGAGGCCCCGTGAAAGCCCTGGGAGGCAGCGGGGAGGGCCGGGGAGGCCTCCACGGGGCCTTCGGAGACCCTCCGGAGGCCCCGCGAAGGCCTTGGGAGGGAGGAGGGAGGGCCGGGAAGGCCTTCACGGGGCCCCCGGAGACGCTCCGGAGGCCCCATAAAGGCCCGGGGAGGGGGTGGGGAGGGCCGGGGAGGCCTCCATGGGGCCCCCGGGGTCGCTCTGGGAGGCCGGGGGGCAGCCGGGGAGAGCGACCACGAGGCCTCCGGAGGCCTCCGGGTTGCTCTGGGAGGGCGGGGGGAGACCGGGGAGAGCGACCAGGAGGACTCCGGGTCGCTCTGGGAGGGCGGGGGGAGACCGGGGAGAGCAACCACGAGGCCTCCGGAGGCCTCTGGGTCGTTCTTGAGGGCGGGGGGCAGCCGGGGAGAGCGACCACGAGGCCTCCGGAGGCCTCCGGGTCGCTCTGGGAGGGCGGGGGGAGACCGGGGAGAGTGAGCACGAGGCCTCCGGGTCACTCTTGGAGGGCGGGGGGAGACCGGGGAGAGCGAGCACGAGGCCTCCGGAGGCCTCCGGGTAGCTCTGGGAGGGCGGGGAGAGCGACCACGAGGCCTCCGGGTCGCTCTGGGAGGGCGGGGGGAGACCGGGGAGAGCGACCAGGAGGCCTCCAGGTCGCTCTGGGAGGGCGGGGGGAGACCGGGGAGAGCGACCACGAGGCCTCCGTGTCACTCTGGGAGGGCGGGGGGAGACCAGGGAGAGCGACCAGGAGGCCTCCGGAGGCCTCCGGGTCACTCTGGGAGGGCGGGGGGAGACCGGGGAGAACGACCAAGAGGCCTCCAGAGGCCTCCGGCTCGCTCTGGGAGGGCGGGGGGAGACCGGGGAGAGCGACCACGAGGCCTCCGGGTCGCTCTGGGAGGGCGGGGGGCAGCCAGGGAGAGCGACCACAAGGCCTCCGGAGGCCTCCGGGTCGCTCTGGGAGGGCGGGGGGAGACCAGAGAGAGCGACCAGGAGGCCTCCGGGTCGCTCTGGGAGGGTGGGGGAGACCGGGGAGAGCAACCACGAGGCCTCCGGAGGCCTCCAGGTCACTCTTGAGGGCGGGGGGAGACCGGGGAGAGCGAGCACGAGGCCTCCGGGTCGCTCTGGGAGGCCGGGGGGAGACCGGGGAGAGAGACCAAGAGGCCTCCGGAGGCCTCCGGGTCGCTCTGGGAGGGTGGGGAGAGACCGGGGAGAGCGAGCACGAGGCCTCCGGAGGCCTCCTGGTCGCTCTGGGAGGGCGGGGGGAGACTGGGGAGAGCGAGCACGAGGCCTCCAGAGGCCTCCGGGTCGCTCTGGGAGGGCGGGGGGAGACCGGGGAGAGCGACCAAGAGGCCTCCAGAGGCCTCCGGGTCACTCTGGGAGGGCGGGGGGAGACCGGCGAGAGCGACCAAGAGGCCTCCGGGTCGCTCTGGGAGGGCGGGGGGAGACCGGGGAGAGCGACCAGGAGGCCTCCGGAGGCCTCGGGGTCGCTTGGGGAGGGCGGGGGGAGGGCTGTCATTATTCGCGGAATTTTCACATTCGCGGGGGTCCTTGGAACCTAACCCCCTCGAATGTGAAGGGACAACTGTAAACACTATTAAAATAAAGAATTTCCAGTACAAACACACCATTTATTTATTTATTTATACCCCGCTCTTCAGCCACAAGGCTATCAGAGCAGCTTACAAACTGTTTTAAGCAATAGCAATTTACACATCTACACTGCATTAAGCAGTTTCCAATGTGTGTTAGCTAATTGCCCCCACAAGCCGGGTACTCATTTTACCGACCTAAGAAAGGATGGAAAGCTGAGTGAACCTTGGAGCCCTCTGGAGGATCTAGAAGATGTTTAGAAAGGGCACCTTTTCCAGTGCAACACTATGGCATGTGTCCCTATTTTTTCAGCCATGGATAATTGAAACCACAGATATTGGTTCCACAGATATGAGGACTGACGGTACATAAAGCAAAGGCAATACTGACTCCTGCATCAAAATGCAACACAACTGTATTTATCCCTGCACCTGAGAGAAGTTAGAACAGTAGTACTACTTGTATTTTCTGTCTGGTTGCACAACTAACAAGTCTTGCCAATTCCTGGTTAAAAAAAAGGAAAAAGGTTTGTTACTTTCAAATCATCTCATTGCATGATATCCTCCCACAATGCAGCGCCATACACTATCAGACAGTGCATGGTCAAGTAAGGGCCAAAAGCTGAATACTGAAATGGTGTGGTACCTTGATAATCTGAAAACTGCAGAAAATGGCTCTGCAAGCCACACATTCATTTTAGAATTACAAGTCTGTTCTAGCACATCACACCTACCATCATATCCCCCCATCACCAGCCATGGAAAAATAGGACCACCAAATGTTCCTAAGCACGGATCATGAAGCAGAGTTGTGTCATTCAAAGATGCTGGAGCTCTGTAAAATTCATATATAAAAGTTGGGAGTTATCAGAGAAATTTTTTTAAACACTTTATAACAAAGTTGCAGTAGTTCACATTTTGGAAATCCAACTAACAAAGGAGGAAGTAGATCAACGTCTACGAAAATTTAAACTACAACTTCTTTCTCTCAGTCTCAAAGGTGCTACAAAATCCCCTTGTTTATGATATTCCAGACTAACACAGCTATGCTTTTGACATCTGCTGTTAGTAAGCAGTGTGATACTCTGCCCTAAATAGCCATTTGTTTGGTCATTTGTTTCAAGTGAAGGATGACAAGAATTCTGATTTTAGGAAGTCCTCTTTACCTCTCTCTGACTCTGTATCTAATTCCACTGCTTAATACCTCAGTCCAATAGCACACTATGTTTGCAAGTACTTTTCACCAAACATTTAGTCTTCCTTCCAGTACAAGTTTAAGAACAAGGTATTCAAGGCTGTAAACCTTTTAAAGCAGAGAGACTTCCAAAAGCCTTTATAAACTGTGGCCATAAACTTAGTAAACTATCACATTAAGCCAACTTTCCAGTTTTACCATAACAGGGATAACAGGGAACTCAGGTATAATACAAGCCAGAAACTCCAGCTCCAAAAACACATGGTGAGACAGACAGCTAGGGAGCACTTACCCAAACTCCTGTTTTGGAATTCTAATTCCTATGGTATATGAAGCCTTTAAACAATCATTTGAGCCAGTCTAATGTCTCCTAATTAAATCTTTAAACACTGAATAATTCTTGTTTCAAGCAAAGTATTTAAAGGTGAGCAAAAGAAGGAAATGAAATGATACAGAGAAACAATATTAAAACCACACAAGTAGTTCTTTGAGGAGAAAAGGATGAGAGTGTTGTCACTGTACTTACCGGACACAGTACAAGAAGTGAGAGTGGTAGTCAGCATAAACAAAAAATTCATCACCAATACTATGATCTAGGACAGAATGGCTGTTCTGATAATAGTTGAGTACACTCAGAATAGTACAGTTGTTATTGTAAGGAGAAAGAGGAATCTGGCAGATGTCCTTCAGCATGATGGTGTCATTATTATAGTAAGCAGTTATATTTTCTACAGCATTCTGCAAATCTAGCACCTGAAAAATGCATCAAAGCAAAAACAGTTTGATTTTGTACAGCAACAGAACACATTCCCCCCGCCTGGTATTTAAGCACCTGTTTATAAAATACAGTAGGTGAACAGACCGTAATGTGCATTTTGATAAAAAGTAAGAAGCCAAGCACAAATACCAAGCATGGCTTTTCAGCCTCCAAGATGTCAAAAAGTATACAGTATTTTAGATAGAGAGTCTGAGGTAGACCTCTTAGCTGGGATTAAAAGCACAGTATCTGACATGCTTATATTTCAAATGCTTTTCAGCAGGTCTGGCAGTTTGGAGATAGGTTATGTAACAGATCTCTTGTTTCCAAGGCTGTTTAAAGCTGTTGTGATTTGTTTCATTTTTCCTTGCTCCCCACAAAGAAGCAATTTCTGCATTACCTGATGCAAAATATCTTTGGTAAGTGGAGGACCGAAAGGAACATCATCTCCTGATGGGTATGGAGAGTAGATTTCTGGCTTGGTATGAGGGGCCTGAATAATAAGTTGTTCAATACGGAAGAAAGGTCCAAAGTGAGCATCAAAATATTCCTTTTCTTTGCGAGCCTGGCTGTTTGGGGATGACCAGAGGTCTACAGGATTTGTAGTTAATTTCATAAATGTGAGACCTGAGCAGCACATAGCAATAACAACTAGGGAGAAGAGAATAACAGGCCTTGGGTTTCGAACACAGAATGCTCCCCATGATGTGAATGTGACTCTTAAAGCATTCTCAAAGTTTTCACCAAGTCTTTCACACCAAGTAGTTTCTCCTGCAAGCAGACACATGCAGAAAGAATGAGCAAGACTTCCATTAGTAGAAAAACAAAAAATAGTATACAAATGATGTGCACTATATATTTAAGGACTTATTGTTTCACAATACAGTAAAACCAAGATATCATTATGTAACCAAAATCATATGATTATTATTCACAAAGTAAAAAAAGAAAAAGGAAGCATACTATATGATTTCAAAGCCATGCTATTAGGTCCCAGAACTTACCAGTATTCTGGCGTGAATTAACAGAATAGGCAATGTTGCTGTCAATAGGCGTGTACTCAGAAACAAAGTGTCTCTTCCTATAAATGAAACAAGAATGCACAATATCATTTAGGTAATTCTCAAGTATTGTGAGGGCTCCAAGAATGGCCAACCAAATGCCCATAGGAAGTCTACAAGTAAGAGATGAATACTAGCACCCTCCTGCTTGTGAGAAGTCCATAGTTTTTTTAAAAAACTTTTAAAACAATGGAAGTAACATAAGTAAACCACAGATTCATCAAAAGAATATTGAATCTAAAACCATCATGGGAAACAGTTCCTTGAGATTATCAATGTGCATTCAACAACAAATCTTAAAGTTTTTACCCAATAAATCCTTCCAAAGATTGTTGTGTGTGTGGTTGGAGGTATGAAAATGTTCCTACTGATACTTACATAATCAGCAAATTAAAAGGGACTGTAAGTTCCCTTTACATTTAGTAGTTAGGGAAATGTTTAGTTAGTTTGCATTAGATTATGATTTATTTTGTTAAGTGCTCTGAATGAATGTATAATTGTATAAGCCTTAAGTTGAACCTGGAAATGTTTTTGCCTTCCCAAGTAGCATAGACTCCTGGAATTGAATAAAGCTTTCTGATATTTTCTAACCTGCCCCGAATTGCCTGCTTCTGGTCAGCTATCAAAATCTTCTCTAGATTAGAGAAAAGGGTTATTATTTTCATACCCGGTCTGGCTTCCTGTTGCACCAGACAGGAAGGGTCAACTCAACGGGTGGTGGCATCGAAGAGCATTTCTTGGGTTTTAGGATTAAAACATAAGGCCAACTTTGGACTCAGACAGCATAGATCCTTGGGTGGCCTTATGACATGGTGGCAGTGTTTTGAACTCTCTGGGGTTGTGAATAACAGTTAAGCAGCCGTTCTGCTGTGGGGGGTGGAAACACTGTGGCTTTTGGAGTAGTTCTGGGAGTTTTGGAAGTTTCTCTGTGTTCAGCCTTGTGTTGTTTCTCTGGCGGAGGGAGCACGGGGGCTGAGGTGTGTGTCTGGGCTTTCCTTCTCTGGGCTTGCACCTCTGCGAGTGGGGGGGAGGTTTTCTTCCTCCCTGGCTTTACTCTTTTTAATCTCCCTGCCTCTGACAGGCAAGCACCCAAAAGCCACAGCTGCAGTGAGGAGAATGGAGGGAATTGGGGCTTCTTTCTGGTTCTTTTGACTCCTTCTAATCTCCCCGCCCTTGTGGGCAAGTGCCAACGAGCCACCACAACCATTTTTTTGAGCAGACATTATAAAAGGCCAGAAGCAATTCCATGGTGGATAGAGATACCGCATTGACCCATGTATACATTGACTAAGATTTTTTGGGTCTTTTTTTGGCATAATTTTTTCAACTAATACATGAGTATATATTGTACCTTTTCAGCTAGGCAATGCCCAGCCAAAGGTTTTCTGAGGCTCTGCAGACCAGGGGGCTAGGAAATTATGTCTGCTGCAGTCTCCTGGTTGTGGGGCACATTGAGAAAAGGCAGCTGTGGAGATCTCTCAGGATCCTGCTGTAAATGCTTCTCTCAATGTGCCGCACAGACATCATTTCTCAGTGCTCCAATCTATAGCACCTCGGAAACCCTTTGATGGAGATGTTGCCTGCCTGAAAAGGTAGTTTGGGGGGTGGGGTTGCTTTTGGTTATTAATGTCTATAAACATTCATCCCAAAAGTTACAAAAGTCCATCTTATAATCTCATAACTACGGTAATGAATAGGATACCAGCCACCATTTCTCCTTCATTATTTGACTGTGTTGAATGTATGAAGCTTTTCCTTACACTATTACTTTTAACTACAAGTGAAGGTAACTTAAATGCTTTTAAGAACTCCAGAATGGTTACCTGGAAGTAACAATCGGTATAGTTTTCTTGGTACTATGCTATTTATCTTGTTAAACAAATCTGTACCATTGGGAGAATATTCATATATGGACACTGTCGGTGTCCAGGCCTTCCCTGAAAGTTACAGTTTAGGAAAACCATCTTATTCTGTTCAGTGTATAAAATGTTCCTTAACTCCTCAACATAAGCTTAAAACATCTCCCTAAACTCTTCAAGTCTGTGCAGAATACAAATATATAGATTATATACATATACAAATATATGTGCTCTAGATTTCATGAACCTGAAAAAGCTATTCAGTACATTTTGCACAGAAGTCTGGATATAATTATCACCACTGCGCATACTTATTCTATTCATCCCTCTTTGGATATACTCTAAATGAGGGGTAAGGAACCTGAGACTTTTCAATTGTTGCTGGATAACAACTGCTAGCCACTTGAACATTTGCCATCCTGGTTAGGACTGATGGAATAGGAGCAGAAGTGTTATTGCAAGCTCCAGGAGCTCTAACAGCAGAAGTGTTACTGCAACTTCTTATTGATCTACATCTTTAATTTTGCTCTTCTTAATAAGCAGCTTCTGAGAGGTTTACTCTAAACCTCTTTCTCCTAATCCATAACTAGTTGAATTTTGAATTGAAGCATGTTTAGTTTCAACACAATTTTAAGCACTCCTATTTGCCTTAATAATTAACCAATTACAGGTTCCTATTAATCCTCCAAACACCTTATTATTCACTCTTCCTCATAAGAACAATGCTACTGAATATATACAAGTTGGAGTTTGCGGAAACTTAACTGACTAGAGAATTTCATGCTATACCATTTGAGACAGTAGTTTCATTGTACCAAGCTACGATGATGTAACTGCTTAGGAACAGACAGGGCATCTATGATACATCAATTTGTAAGCAAAATTAAAATAACAAGTCTTAGATACGTAGTGGAGGGCTTTATTTTGCTCCTCCATTCCTATTTAAAGCAATCAATTAGAGAAGAAAATGCCCATGACTACTAACAATGATTCACAGGACAGTTGTTTACTTTGTCTCATTTTCTGCTGCCTCTGCAATTGCAAAGCCTTGTGTGATTCAGCTAAAGATACAGAGTGCACTGTCCACACTAAGCAAAGCCATAGTTTTGCCAATACCAGCAGAAGAAATGACCTCAACGTAAGCCAACCTGACACAATGCAAGGACTCTCATCCCATACTATACCTGGCATCAGATCATGCCAGCTCTAGTTGTCTTAGCAGTACTCTTGGTAAGTACATACGTATACAATTACCAGAATAGCCTGGGTGCTTACTTTAAATCTCTCTCTCTGAGTATACACACAAACACAGAGATGGTTAACAGATACTTAACACAGGCCTGGGCAACTACCTGATGTCAGGGGCAGCACACACACCCCTCACTGGACCAAAGAGAGCCCCTTCTCCATGCCCTCACCCTCACCCAATTTTATTTTATTGAAAACACCCTTGTGCACACTCTGGGGGCATGGAGGGCATATTAACTATGTAGCATTTCCAGGAGCCACCATACCATAGTGGTTTGAGTGTTGGCCTACAACTCTGGAGACCACAATTGGAATCCCTGCTCAGCCATGAAAACACAGCGGGTGACTTTGGGCAAGTCATATACTCTCAGCCTTAGAAAATCCCATGGTAGGTTCACATTAGGGTTGCTGTAAGTCAGAAACAATTTGAAGGCATACAACAACATTTTCAGTGTTAAGTGCTTTAAAAATAAGAGAGAAGGCTATTTACCTGTAACACCAGATTCCAAAAACCACTCCAAAAAAGACAAGCAGAAATCCTGTGTAGGAGATCCACATGATGACATACATGGCATCTAAGCCAAGCAAAAGCCAAGGTACAGGAGGTGGAGGGGGCTGTGGTTTGGGGCCACAGACAATAGAGCAGTCCTGACAACTGCAGGGTCCTGTGACATCATCCATAGACTCATTGCAGCCTTTGGTAGCATTGTTCATTGGAGTCATCCCATGGATAGGAACATCTGACAATAAAAATGTTCACACATCATAGAAATTTAAAGATAAGATATTTATTTATCTATTTACTAAAATTAATTACCATCGTTCTGTCTGTTAGGGCTCCTAAGACAATGCAAAGCAGATAAAAACATTATTTTAAAACAGATTAAAAGCCATTTTTAAAAGCGACAAACTTATTTTGCAATGTTTGTTCTTGGTTTTTTATTTACTACTTTCTCTCTGTAAAAATGTATAAGTATATGTATGTATTAAAAACAATTAAAACAGTCATATGACACTAAGATTGTAGTTATGGCTTTTAAAATTTCCAAAATCCAACAAAAAGAGTTTTGGTGTTGAAGCATCAATTTTATCACATCATCTGAAAAGTTTCAGTTCAAGGGTGTAACAAAGTATGAGCTAAAATGCTAAAGTTCACAAGTACAATGCAGAGATGTAAGTCTTCCTGCACTAAAAAAAGCACTCAGAACTGTTTGTAAATGACAAATCAACGGAATCCTTAACACTTTTAGTAAATCATAACATTCCAGAAATTAATCTGAAATGATACAATTAACTTTTCCTTTGAGCTATGATATAAAGGAGCAAAACAGAACTTGGTGTGGTGTTTCACATACTTCATATAACTACAAAAACATAGTCTGCACCAATCTCTTTTTGGGCATAACAGCCAAGAAGCACTGAAGGCACAGTCTGAAGGCATATTGGGGTGAATGCTGAAACAAACCACACACCTATAACTAGACAAAGGACAAGGAAGAAAAGGCAGGCTGGACGTGCTTAAAAAGGCTTTGTAAAAAGGAATGTTGTCAACAGAAGTATTCCTATACTGTTCAACCACTGAACCACTGAAGTGTCTCGATGTAAGAGTGTGGCTCTCACAAATATTTCAAAAGATTTCTTTCCCCTACCTGAAAATACTGGAATCATGTTGAAAGGAGTCTGACCATTATCCTTGCTAAACATATACTGAATCCAGTTGGTTGCATTGCATTCTTTGGCATCTTTTCCACACAGCAGTCCCAGTGCTTTAACATTGCTTGATGGAGCCTCCACATCTTTACAGGCATTATACATGGCTGCAAGCACAATTTTTAAAAAATAAGACAGCAATACTCAAGGATACAAATAGAAATTCAAAAGGTTGACTCATCAACCACGATAAATGAACTCAAGTTTTGAGTAAGACAACTAGTGTTGTAGATACATTTTTGATGCAGTCCAAGGTTAGCCATTACTTCACAAATCTTCTCACTTGTTTCCTAATCACCAACTATTGTCTTCCCAGTTATTCATTAATTTTTTAAAAAGAAGGGCACTGTTTTGCTTTCAACTGGTTGCTACACAAGACAGAATGTCACCCTTGCCTTCTTGAAAGGGTTGTGAGTTGTGCAAAGGAGGTACAACTTGAGAGACAGAAGGCACAGCAAAACAACCCAATCAGACCTGTGGGAGAAGACCAGATCAACTTCAGATGCAAGGGAATCCATTACACTGCTTGTTGCAGAAACAGACCAGGGGCTTGTCTATACGAGTACAAAAAAAATTATAGTGTCCTGCAGAAAAAGCAACTGTGACTTGTCTTAAAGGCAGCTGCGACTTGTCTTAACAGTGGTTTTATTCCCAGCAGCCCCCATAAGCTTTGCATCCCAGATGACAGCTGAGGAGGGCAAGAGAGCCCTCTTCCCCGCTCCTCAGCCCCGCAGGAATGAGTGGTTGGGCAGCGGAGAAACCGAGGAAGGAGGAAGAGGGCTCTTTTGCCCTCTTCCCCCTTCCTCGGCCCCATGGGTGGGCGGTGGAGAAACTGGGCGGGCAGGGCAGTGGGATGGGGGGGAGGGAACTGGGGAAGGAAGAAGAGGAGAGAGCCCTCCCTTCTCTGTCCCCAGCGGTGGTGGTGGTGGTGGTGGTGGGTGGGTATGACAGCCACGCTCCCCCCTTCCCCATCCCCAATCAATCAGGGGAAAAAATGGTGCCTGCGCACTTGCCTTGCTAGCAAGCCCAGCCCCTGCACTTGTCTGGCCAATCAGGGGCGCACTTCCTCCATTTGGGCAAGCGAATCAGATTGCTTCACTTGTCCTAATGAGCAGGAATTCGCCCCACCTTGTTGTTTTTAAAAAAAGATGAGAAAAGCTGCAAAAGCTTTTCTGGCGAGTTTTTTAGCCTTTTTTGCCCCTCCCCTTCTTCACAGTAGGGCGAAATCATATGGAATGCCATTAGGACAGGTAGGATTCTCCTCGCATTCTGTGAGGAGTGTTTTCATCATTTGGACAATCCCCAGCTCTTGCAAGGCTACAACGTCAGACAGGGAGGGATATATGACAACCTGATTGCCAAGGCAGCTGGATGTGCTGCCAAAGACCAGTAAAATATAATGATTTTAAAAATACTAAATGCTTCTGTTAAAGAACAGTTTGGACAGCACTGTTATCTGGATATAAATTGCTAACTGGACAGTTAATTTCTAAAGTGAATCAATGAAAACTAGCAGCTATATCAAGTTAATGGAGGCATTTCTGTGTAATAGAATAACCAATTTAATGATTTCACTAATATATGTGTATAAACTCTCTCTATCCAAACACATATATTTCATTTTGCCAAAGCAAAGTGAACTACTTTAATCTCCTAGTTAACTATCAGGGCTCACTTTAAGTCACAAGCATTTCATTTGTTTGCTACTTTGTGTGAAGTTAAGGCTAAAACAATCTTGCAGCAGAAAAGAGCAACACTAGATGATGATGATGATGATGTGATGATGATGATGTTATAGCAAGGAGGGTGCCAGTCTAACTTCTCTGGGAATGGGGTTCAAGAGCCTGGGATCAGCCACAGAAAAGACCTTCTTCTATGTACCCACCAGATGTATGAGGATGGTGGGAGAGAGAGAAGGGCCTCCATAAAAGATTCAAAATTCACGCAAGTTTGTATAAGAGAACAGTTTCCTTGGTTTGTGGTGGAAAAATGTAACAGATGGGCAGAACACAAAAGTGTCCTTAACACTGGACAAAAGTGTCCAGTACCCACTTTCCAATATACCTACACTTAAGAATGCAATCAGCTCTACTCATGAAGTAAACCCTACTGAATTCAATGGGAAATCAAACCATCCTACTGAAGCACTGATTCAATGGTCCAAGTAACTAAGCTGAACTATCCCAACTCTCAAAATCTAGAAACTTTGTGGGAGTTCAGGAATAGGGCAAAGAAATGAATGGTTAAAAGGAAGCCTGAAAACAGAATGGGGGCAGGGAGAGGATTAAAAACGTTTCTCTATTCCAGAGTAAAAAACAGTTGCCAGATTTAATATTTTTTTGTAAAAGTAACTGAAATCAGACATCTTAAATTGGTCTTGCAAACAGAATTAATGTTAGCTCCCATTTATCCAATAGAATAATTGGTACTAACAATTTTTAAAACACTTGAGCAATGCACATTCACATAAGCTATTCTCCCTGCCCTGATTTAACCCTCTTTTCCATGTAATTCATAGACATCTGACCTGCAGATGAACTATACAACTTATTTACACATATTATGCAGGTAAATAATAGCTTTTTATAGAATCTGTCTTGCTTACCATTAGAAAATGTTTCTCCAATGTAATACTGCAGTTCTGTGACACAGGTTCTGTTCTTTTTTGTAGTTGGATCAGGCAATAGCTCTGTTTGTGTAACATTCAAAAATTCTGATTGGTGAGGACTGCAGGTTAGCTCACAGAACAGGTTCATTAAATTATAAAAACATGATGGGCACCTAGAAAGAAAACCAGCATGAGGAATCTGTACATTTTTCTGTATTTGGACATAATATATAGGTCACTTCATAAAAGGCAATACTTATTTTCCAGAAAGACCTTTTTTTTAACTGTAATAGTATTTCTCATGAAATTTTGTAGTGCACCACAAATCCTTCAACTATATTCAGTACAGGAAAGGCCAAGAAATTTCACTTGGAAAAAAGGAGCACAACTATATAGTTCAGTACAGGGTTGAACCCAAATAAGTCTTGCAGCCCAATCTTACATGTGCTTACTCTGTCCTACTATGTTGTTATTATTAGTATTAGTATCTTTACTTATAGCCTACTTTTTTCTCCCAAGGCTAGAATCCAAAGCAGGTCACAGTTTAAAAAAACACACAATTCCATGGGAATTAGTCTCATATTTAAGCTGTACAAGCTTACAATTTGCTACTGTATACTATTTTTATCTCCTTCTCCAGAAAAGGCCACCTTGATTATAAATATATAAAAATGAAGAAAAACAACTTCTCATTAAATGGAAGTAATTTAGAGAAGCTCATTAAGCTGAATAAAAAAGCACAAAACAGTCAATATTTACAAACATCTTACTTGAGCAATGTTTAGAGTCTAACTAATTGTTTAAAATACACCTACGGTATGTGGTAACATTCACCATCATATCAGCAAAGCAACATCTTTAACATTATCTGAATTAAGACAGCTATGCTATTGAAGGGGTCTATAAATATATATTTTCCTTCATCTGTTCTAGAAAACTGAATACCTACGAGACATCCTCCAGTTTATTAAAAAGAGAAGAATATAACACTTTGTACAAGGTACAACATGCAATAACTGTTGCACATACCTGGAAAGAAACTGCAGAGGGAGCTCCATGTTGTTTTTCAAAGTCTGAAGCTGGTGCACATCACAACATAGGCTAACATTCCCAAAGAAAAGGCCTGGGCAGAGTTCCTTAACAAAAAAGTAGATACTTAAAGAAACTTTAAAAACAATAAAACAGCCCCAGATTTTTCTCTACTTCTGACTCTAAACATGATTTGTAAAACATTCCCCTTTAATTTCAGGACCACATTTCTGGATTATGTTCAAGGTAGAGTTTGGAATTGGCCAGTGGCCATGCTAGTTGGGCATTCTTAGAGTTGTAGTCCATAGAAGTAGTATTTCCAAGCTCTGCTCTTTATTCTCACAGGGCTTCAAATGAGATGTGTATACCTGTTGATGTTGCCATGACTAGACATGTTATCTTTTTAACACTGATGCTACTATATGGACTAAATCTTTTAAATATGCTGCACAGTATTTAAGTTACAAATACATACATCTTTTACGTCATTTTCACTGGGAGTTCTTATTTTAAAAAAACGTTCCATAAAATTGCAATTCACTAGAGATATACCTGAACCAAATCATAGCCATCCTTTGGTAATGGCACTGCTGGGCCGTTATATTCACAATTGTATCGTTTATCTCCAGAAGCAATTCCACACTCACCATACCAAACACATGAGTCTGAGAATACCTACAAAGCAGAAGAAACTGAGTTAAGATCCTAATTAAACAATTCTAAACATGCTGACAGGTCACAAATCAATTATTTTAAAAAATGGCAAACATATTAACAGGTCATAGCAGTGTTGTTAATCTGAAGTTATCGAACGATATGAGGACTGTAAGAAATACTTTAAAAGGGAAAGTATTTACATACTTGCCTGATATCAGAAAGCCACTGATGTATTCACAGGCTTCAGTACACCCAGTACTGTGCTCAAAAAGCAGGCCTCCCAATGACATATCACAACTTGCTTTTGAAATTCACCTCAGTTACAAAAGCAGCTGACCATGCTGCCAAAACACAAGCTCAAAGTCCTACCGGACTAGAGCAATTTTGCAGATCTAAGCCAATGTTTTACACACACACATACACACATACTCGCACAATCCTCTGATAATGACTTTAAAAAAAATACATGTGATGAGAAAATTACTAGTCCTTTGCATTACTATCTATCACTCTATTTGTACCCCCCATGTTCCTCCCAAAACTGGTGGCACAAGGTGGCTTACAAAACAAAAAGAAATACAAGTTTTTTAAAAAAATCTACTGGATACTAGACGTCTTGTTCCCACAAGTGTGTGGAAAAGCCCAAAAAGGTTTGCAAAAAAATGAGGGGGGAAAACCAAACCCAAGAATCAACACCTCCAGTTTTCTGCTTACGTCAAAACTGCAAACTGAAATAAATTTTCAAATGTGAAATCTCACCTTTACATCTGAGTTCTTTAGACTTATGGGTATCTCTTAATTGTTGTGACTCGGTCAAATATAAATATGAGATTTCTATTAACTATGAAATATTAGCCACTATTATATGATAACTGTATCACTGCTGAAAAATAAAGAAATTAAAAAAAAAAACACCCAGAATCTATACATGCTAGTTAGCTCCAATTATAAAGAGGATGACTTAGGAAGGACCTTGGGCAAGTCACACTCTCTCAGCCTCAGAAGAAAGCAATTGCATCCCCCTCCTTGAACAAATCTTGCCAAGAAAAAACTGATAGGGTTGCCTTAGGGTTGCTGTAAGTTGGAATCAACTTGAAGGCACACAGTACAGTAGGACCCCCATATCTGCTGGGGATTGGTTCCGGGCGGGTTGTGGATAGCGAAACCATGGACAATAGCGAACGCCATTGAAAATAATGGGACTTCCAGTTTAAAATACCATAGAGTTGCCTTGGAGGACCTATAAAATGGCTAGAGAGGACACATTTTCTAGGAAGACTCTATGGTAGGTGTGCTGTTTTGTGCCCTGTGGATAATTGAACCAATGGATAATGAATCAGTGGATATGGGGTCCTACTGTAAAGATGCAGTATTAAGGAAGGTATAAGAAGGTTTCTCCCTTTCTCTGAACGCTAAAACCAAAGGATAAACAATTAAACAGCTTGCTAGCAAATTTAGGGCAGACAAAGAGATGCCAATACATGGAATTCTTTGGCCTGTGATGTGAAAATGACACACCAAATATTCAGCATTTTCTTTAGACAAAATTTTAAGATAAAGTTTGTAAGAAATTTTTTTGGATGCAAATCAGGCTGAAGAATACTTACTATCTGAAACAAATACATGTATTTGAAGGTAAACAATAATTTTAAAAAATTAAAAAGAGGTTAAAGAGACTACACTTTAACATTTATATGATTTATATCAAAGTAGAGACGAATGTTCAGCCCTTCAGCTGACTTAGTTCCAGACAAGCACACTGGAGGCCAACGTAGCAATTGGCAAAGATTTTACCCAAAAGTAGGTACGGCCATCCATTATAGATATGGGTCCCTTGATACAATTACCCAAACCTCAATCTTGTTCCCAGATGTGCATGTGAATGCACACGTATCTGCACACACACACTACCTCTCTTCCACTGGAGTGAGGCTTTTAAAAAGCTTCCATGAGCTCCAAGGTTCACTCAGCCTTCTATCCTTTTGTAGGTCGGTAAAATGAGTACCCAGCTTGTGGGGGCAATTAGCTAACACACATTGGAAACTGTTTATTGCAGTGTAGATGTGTAAATAGCTATTGGTTAAAACAATTTGTAAGCCACTCTGATAGCCTTGTGGCTGAAGAGCAGGGTATAAATAAATAAATAATAATAAAAATATTAATGGAGGGCTTTTAAAAGTCTGGGTGATAGAGATATTCTGCATGTGAGATGGGTAAATCAGCATGGTTTAGTAATTTGAGCATTGGATGATTCCAGAGACTACGGTTTGAATCCATACACAGCCATGGAAACCCACAGGTGACTGTAGGTGACAAGTCATACTTTCTCAGCCTCAGAGCAAGGCAAAGGCAACCCCCATCTGAATAAATCTTGCAAAGAAAACCCCCTGATAGGGTTGCCATAAGTTGGAAATGCCTTGAAGCCAGACGACAACAATAAAGCTTTCCATTCCCCAACAGTGAACCCCTACCTCCAAATGTCACCATGGCACAATTAGGCTCTTTAAAAGCAGCACCATCCAAGGATTTTTTAAAAAAAAATCTAAATACAGTGGGCCCTTGGTATCTGCGGGTTTGGTATCTGTGAATTTGAGCAACTGCGGATTGAAATGGAAGAACTAGGTTTTTAAAAATTTATTCATGATTGACTGCAGCCAGGCCGAGAAGCGGTCCCAGGATAGTAGCAGAGACTGTGGCAGCAAGGTCCGGACACCAGGCACTCATTTTTTCTGCTTCAGCTATGGCAATTTTGCTCTTTCCTTCAAAGGCAGAAGCCACAGCTGGCATGCTCCCAGCAGCAAGAATGAAGAATGTGCACCTGGCGGTCTGAGCTTGTCACATCTCTACTGCCATTCACCATGTCCTGTGGAAGCTGCTTGCTGTGCTGTGATTGGCAGCAGTGGTGAACAGCTTTGCCAGGAACATGGTGATTGGCAGTGGGCACAGATGCTCCTACCTGTTCATTCGCTTGCGAAAATATCGCTGCCACTATTCGCCATGTCCTGTGGAAGCTGCTTCCCACACTGTGATTGGTGGCAGCAGTGAGCAGCTTCTTCAGAAACATAGTGATTGGTGGTGGGTGTGGGTGTGGGCACTCTTGCTTGTTCATTCATTTGTGAGCAAGAGTTGCAGCTGAAGCCTTGCTAGGACCACTTGGCCTGACTGCAATCCATGTCAGGTATTAATTTTAAATTTTAAATAGTGACTTGAGCATCCATGTTTTTTGGTATTTGCGGGTGGTCCTGGAACCAACCCCCCCCCCCGAAACTGAGGGCCCACTGTACAACATGGGAAGGAAGAGAAGATTAAAAAAAAAAAAACTCTGGTCGCTGATTAGAGTTTACGTATAATACACTTGTTGGGTCTAAGTACCCTAAAGGCACCAGTTCCCATCTAATCTTGGAAGCTAAGCAGGGTCAGCCCTGATTAGTACTCATATGGAAGACCACTAATGAACACCAGGTGGTGTAGGCTATATTTCAGAGTAGGAAACTGGCAAAACTACCTCTAAGTATTTCTTGCCTAAGAAAACCCTATGAAATTCATGGGGTATCCATAAGTTGACAGGCAACTTGAAGTCACATACACACACCATACTGTTGGCAGAGAATATGGAATTGTATGGAGGTGGATGGGCTTTCAGAAACAGCTCTCATATCTGCAATGATTTCAGGGTAGTAGAAGTATTACTACTAAAAATCAGGGTTGGCTGGTTTAAACCAAATGACTTTTTTAAAAAACAAACACTCCTGGTTTTTTTAATTAATTATTTTTTAAAAATGGCTATTATTACTATTTTCCAACCCTCTTACAGGAACGACTGCTTGAATTTAAACATTTTAACTTTTAACAGTTTTTAGCAGTTATTTATTGTTAGATCAGTATCTAGTGTCAGTTGTTTCTTTTTAATCGCTTTATTTTATAGTGCAAGAAATGCCATTCAGAGATAAATCCTTCCATCAATGAAGTTCAATCAAAGCAACTTGTTTTAAAGGAGCACTTTTAAAAAAACTATTATTTAAGCTAGTGGAAATAATATCTGAACTGCATTTTGCTACTTATGGTAATTTTCTGATTTAGTCCTATATTGGTTTTAATGCAAATAAAATAGTTTAAACAGAACAAAAAAAAAAAGGTTTAAAACAAAAAAGCAGTTTTTAAAAAACTGAGTTTTTTTCCAACCCTGCTAAAAATTCAAATCAAACAAACCTTGGGCTTGCTAACTCATTCAGCATCTTTTCTCTGAATGTCTAAATAAATGAATGATGAGACATTACTGTTTACCTCCTCTACTTGGCAAAGTGTTTCCCTTTTTAAAAATACTGGTTTAATCAGAAGAATGTGCTACACATTTGAAGAAGCTGACTTAAAATACAGGTAAACACTGAAGTTTCATAAGGCAGGGAGTGGCAATGGAGAGGAATCTGCAGTGCAAAGATTTCTGACAAGATGTCTCACATGGATCATGTGATCATGATCCATGTGACAGACATCTGCTAAAAGCACTCCATCAAGCATGTCAAATGAAATACCCATCATCAGCATTTTTATTTTGCCTCAACATGACAAAGTGGTGTTCCCTTCTATCCAAGCAAAAACCACAGACTAGAACAGTGAGGAAACACTGCGTAAAGTATACCAAACTGATAAAGTTATTATATCTGTAGTTCAAATCTTACTTAACTATTAGGCAACCGCAGGCAAACAACTATTTCCTCAGCCCCCTTCTGCCAATCCACAGCAGGAGGATACTGTATTAAACCTGGGTGCTTTTCAGAGCTATTGCAAGGTAGGAGTGTGTAACCATGTCAGGGTGAGGAACCGGATTGCCCACTCCATAGCTCTCTATGCTTTGGATGAGATAAAGGAACACAGCTACACCCTGATGTCATCAGATTCATGTCCAAACTGCCAAGTTTCCACACAGTGCTTCAACTGTGAACTTTGGCTTTGCTCCTCTTCTCTTTTCCCACAGAATAAAGGAGAAAAGATGCACTCTCAGCTGGCCTTCCAATCATCAACTAAGCCCCAAATTGGATTCACACAGCACTTTCAAATGCTTCCTGAAAGTTGATGGTTCATGAGCTGCCCCCTCCCTGACTGAAGGAAGACTAGCATGCAAGGAACTGCTCCCCCTCCTAGTTATCTCCAGTCACTCAGTGATCAGAAATAACTGGGAGATTGCCCCCATACCCAAAGCTTCTAGTGAACCAAATTAACACCTTCTGTATGACATATGAGGCTCATGGGCCAGAGATTTCCCCCTCCCCCACTGTAATATATGATAGATTGCATAGCAAAAACTTATTCTTTAAATGTTACATAAATGTTACCATATTACTAAAATGTGTTGTTAAGCTCTTACTGCTGCACTATTCGTAAGTTACAATTATGTTTAGAATTCATAAAGATCCACACATTATTTTTTGTCACAGTTTACATTTCCCAAGTTTTTTGGACATGAATTTTAAAGAACACACATTCCAAATTTAACTAAGTATAACAATTTTTTCTGGGCAAGTGTATCAAATGGCACCCAAACAACAAAATTTTAAAACCATGTTATTTTATTGCTGAAAGAACTCTAAATGCATCATTCTGAAGACAACATGCTAGGCTTATCTTAAGAATGACCTTCACTAGTTTTATTGCTCACACTTTGTTTACAAGGACAGGTTTGTATCTCCTATATTCAACCTTGACTTTGTTCTCTGACAGAAAAGGAAACTTTTGCCATTATACCTCACAGTACTACATTCTTCCCCTCTTTATTGCTTAGCAATTTTACATGAATAAGGCTATGCTCACCATGGTCAGAATGTATTTCAAAAAGGGAGACTAGGATTCTGCAAAGCAAGTTGTTATGCAATGAACCTTGTCTGGATTCATCTACATGCAGTCTTTTGACTACTCCATTGCAAAATGTGACTGTACTGCTTAAAGTTCTGAGCTGCCAGTTCTGTAATCAAATAGACACTCACTGTTCCTTGCTTTTTGCATGTCTTTCTTTATTCCCAACAGCTCTTCACCATGTTATTGCATACAGCAATCACTACCCCCACCCAGGGTCACTCAAAGCATTGTTTGTCATTTTTCTTTCACTGCAATAACCTACATGACTAATTTGTTTTTATTATGTGTGTGTGTGTGCCTTCAAGTCACCTTCAACTAACAGCAACCCCATGAATTTCATAGGCAAGAAATACTCAGAGATAATTCTGCCAGTTCCTTCCTCTGAAATATAGCCAACAGCACCTGGAATTCATTGGCAGTCTTCCATCCAAGTACTAACCAGGGCTGACCCTGCTTAGCTTCCAAGATCAGATGGGAACTGGTGCCTTTAGGGTATTTAAGCCCAGCAAGTATTATACTTAAACTCTAATCAGTGACCATAGTATTTAGCTATTATGTTGTATTTTCCATGAAAGAAAGGTATGTGGTTCTCAAGTACTGCAAAACTGGCTAAAGCCAAATACATTCAGAATGGAAGTGGTGGAATGTGTACAGGGCAACTTCTCTAGTGCTTATGGTACTTGGATTTGTTTGCCTTTTCATGTCTTGCATCAGCTTCTTGTTTCTGCTGCTCACTTTCATTAACACAGGAGTCATATTAGTACTTGGTTTAAAACTAGTCATACTGGTAATTTGCCTAAAAGAACCCCACAACCTTCCTGATTATACTTTCCTCCCTAAATGAGAACACTGCAAGGAAGATTATTCTTGGTCTGCTGCAAGAATGAGCAACGAGCTTAGAAGGAAAGTATGAGCCAGTTAGCTTCTAGCATCCCCCCCTTCTTTTTTTATTTGGCAGCATGGGAACTGCAGCACCTGCTTGACAGTCAGAGCAACAGTTCTCTAAACATTCCAAAAAGAAATTGTGGAGAAAGGGACAGAATTCATCTACTAGCAGTTGATGCCAAGGCTCTCAAGCCAAAGTTATTCAAGCAGCTTTCTGGCTGTCCATATTAAAGTGTCAAAAGAATAATTTGGTGAATATTTTGATTCCCAAAATCCAGGGTATTGCTTTCTTGGTAGTACCTCTCCCAAGTAATTCTGGCCAAAAAGGCAGACAAAGCTGCAAAATTCACAAATAATTTGTGTTTGTATAAATCAGGAACTGTCATCAAATAGGTCTATACGCAATACAGTTGTCCCTCTGTATCCGCGGATTTGGTATTCAACCCATTTAAGTATTCACGGCTTGAAAATATTCTTTAAAAATAATAATCCAAAAAGCAAACCTTGATTTTGCCATCTTATATAAGGGACACTATCTTGCTATGCCATTACATGTAATGGGACTTGCGTATTCACGAATTTTGGTATCCACGGGAGGTCCTGGAACCAAACCCCAGCGAACATGAAGGGACAACTGTACTGTATTCTGTCTAAGGTCAGTGACACCTAGGAACAGTTCCAAACAGCATTTTCTCCTTAGTGATCTAAAGTGACTTGAGTCCTGCTAAAACTCAGAGAACATTATTGTATTCTACTATGTAGGTTGTATATCATCATGCACAAGACACAAAAAATATATATAAAATGATTAATATTATATATATATATATATATATATAATATATACATTTTATATATTATAAGAATATATAAATATATATTTATATTTATACATTTATAAATATATAAAAATGATTAATATTAGCTCTTTTAAAAATCAAAAGTTCAAAGGAAAATTACAAGTCTTACATTTCAGTTGTGATTTGTCATCTACTCCCTATATAAATAGCACATGCATAAACAAACTTGTCCACAAAATTATCTCATATATATACCAGGAAAACACCAGCCAGATTTTACAAATCACTTGCCATTTCAAGAAGAACTGAGGCACTATTGTTAGCACTACAATGTTTCTCTTTGCAAGTGTTTCACAATATCTTGGAACAGTTTCAACCAGTGCCTACTTGAATTGGTGATGGGGGAGAATGTTCTCCAGCATTTGCTGCTGTGCTTTAAATATTATCCAGCAAACAAAAATATATTTCTGGATGGAGCTACACACAGCAATGATTATACTGAATTCTGAAAAGTCATCTGCTGCACTTACACAGTATTAAGGTCCATGTAGGAAAACTAGGACTGGTGGGTGGATCAGAGGGCAGGCAGGAAGAGACTACGCTAATCCTCTTTTTTTCTATGTAGTCCTATATTTCATGTAACGTAATGGCTTTAGGCACACATAACATACACTCTCACAAGTGTGTGTATGTATGTGTCTTCAAGTTGCCTACTGACTTACCCTGCTAGAAATGGGACACATGAAACGTAACCTAATGAAACAACCCATGTGACATACTTGTGATTCTCAGCTGCAGCCTCACTGCTTCAGGTATTTCTTCCCAGCAAAGCATAGTGAGAATCAATGTATCTCCCACAGCACCCATCTGTACCTTTTGGCTACAAAGACCTCCACCACAAGTGTTTCTATGTAGTTTATTTCAGTTCTATGAACATTACATAAATGTTCCATAAGAAAATGAGTAACATAAGAGATACTGTTCTCCGCATTAAGCCAAGACATCATCCCATATGAATATGGGTCTCTCTCTCTTTCTCTGGCTTTTCTTTGCGAACGAAGATTCAGGAAGGACTCATCCTGCGCTTTTTGCAAGCGCGATGATGACTGAAAAGGTCAATCCGAGATAAACATGTCCGGTTGCAGAAAGCACAGCAGAAGGTCTCCTTAGGTGATGTTTCTGGGTTGTGATTCTTTCTGCGTTGTTGTTTCTCTTCAAGACTTGTTCGGCTTGAGTTCTCAAATGAGGTTGCAGCATTGTGGATAGTACATCTCCAGGCCTCCTGATGTGAGGCCATGGCGGACCATTGTTGGTGATCAATTTGGCCAAGCCTGAGATGTTGTTTCAGGAAGTCCTTGTATCACTTTTTTGGAGCGCCCCTCTTACGCTGATAATCAAAAGAAGGTCTCCTCACTATGCATAGTGAGCTTATGTCTCCAAGTATAACTCCTAAGTATTCTCTATCTAATCCAGTTCCCAAACAGTTCAAGGTGTATACAGCACACCAACACCAATGGACACAGAAAGGAATGTTGGTCTTACCTGTGATACGTTCTTTTCCAGTGGCGAGGCAATGAGCATCCTCTAGATCTCTGGGTAAGCTCCTCCCCACTTGCTCCTGGTAGGCGTGTAACAAAAGACCTTTCGGGCCAGCCCCCTCCTCTGAGGTCATCTAGGAGGAGCGACCCACCTTTGGTCAGTATGTACAAAAGCCATCTTATATGCTCCTAACTACTATAATAGAAAATACTGTAGGTTAGCAGGAAAGATAAAAAGTTTAAAAATGTATCACCAGCGTCCCGGGTGGGGAGGATGCTCCTCACCTTGCCACTGGAAAAGAACATGTCACAGGTAAGACCAATGTTCCTTTTCCCAGTGGGGAGGCTTCAGAGCATCCTCCAGATCTCTGGGATCTACAAAGGCCCACTGGGAAAAAAAGGGGCGGGAGCTGGCATAGGTCTTCTTCTAAGTCTTGACAATCTGCTGTAGCACTCTCCTGCCAAAGGCAGCCTCCGCAGATTGTAGTTTGTCCAATCTGTAATGTCGGATAAAAGTTGAGGATGACTTCCATGTGGTCACCTTACAAATCTCCTCCAGCGAGGCGTCCCAGTCCCACACCACAGACGCAGACACACTTCTGGTTGAATGTGTGCAGATTCCCTCGGGAACCGGAAGGTTCAAAGACTCGTAGCATGTGATGATGCAAGATCTGATCCACCAACTCAGCGTAAATGGGGACACTCTCTGTCCCAGGGATCAGGTGTGGACTGAGATGAGCATGGACTCAGATGCTGGTCCTCCTCATATATATGTGAAGGGCCCTGCGGACGTCCTGAGTATGCCAAATTCTCTTTAGCTCTCTTGATAGATGAGGGCAGAAGGAAGGAAGGATAATCTCTTGTGGCACATGAAAAGGAGAGTTCGCCTTTGGTCTGAAATCGGTATGTACGAAGGACAACTGAATCTGGTCTTATCTGACACAGGTCCTTTCTGACCGACAGCGCCCCCAGCTCCGACACCCTGTGTGCCAAGGTGATGGCCACAAAAAGAGAACCTTCCAGGACATATGTTTCAGAGAGACCTCTCTCAGAGGCTCAAATGATGCCACCATTAAAGCTTTAAACACTGTGTGGAGGTCCCAAGATGGGAACCGATGAACCAGCAGTGGAGCCAGATTAGTCAGACCCTTTAGAAATCTGTGCAGATCTGGATGTGACGACACCCCTGACACTCTATCCGGGGGAAGAACTGAAATTATGGCAGCCATTTGTCTCTTGATTGTGTTGGGATGTAGACCCTTGGTGATGCCATCCTGTAGAAAATGCAACAGTACCAGAACGCTAATGTCCAGGATGCTGCAGTTCCTCCTTCTGCACCATCTGTGGAAGACCTGGAAAGTATACTTGTATATCCTCTGAGTAAATTCATACCTGGATGTTAAAATGGTGTCGACTACTGAAGGTGGATATCCCTTAGAGGCTAGCATCTCCTGTTCAATCTCCAAGTGTGGAGTTGAAGCCAATCTGGGTCCGGATGATGGCCCTGTGAAAGGAGGTCTGGTCGTATCAGCAAGACCATTGAGGCAGATGCCATGGTGACGATTTCCGAAAACCAAGACCTCCTTGGCCATGCCGGGGCTATTAGAATGATCTCCGCACCCTCCGTCTGCATTTGCTTCAGGACGCTGGGGATCAGTGGGATGGGAGGAAAGGCGTACAGTAGCCTGTCGGGCCAGGGCCGTGTCAGGGCATCCATTCGCTTGGCCCCCTCTGACAGGTATCTGGAGAAGAAGTGAGGGAAGCTTGGCATTCACTGGGGATGCAAAGAGGTCTACAATCGGCTGCCCCAGAGATTGAGTGACTGAGTCAAATATCTCCAGATGCAAACTCCATTCTCCGTGATCCAGGTTGGATCTGCTGAGCAAATCTGCTTTCAGGTTGAGGGATCCCTGTAAGTGCTCTGCCTCCAGGGAGATTAGGTTCTCCTGCCCACTGCAGTAGTATGGTCGTCTCTTCCATGAAGGACCTGGACCTCATGCCCCCCCTGATGGTTTATATGGGCCTTTGTTGTGGTGTTGTCGGTCTGCACCAGGACTGATCTGCCCTGCACCAGGCCCCGGAAGGAGAGGAGAGCCAACCTGGCCGCTCTGAATTCCAGCCAGTTGATGCTGTGGTGCGCTTCTTCTGGCATCTACCTGCCTTGAGCCAGGTGATCTCTGCAGTTCACTCCCCAACCCTTGAGGCTAGCATCTTACATGATCTGTACCCTCTCTGGGGTCCAAATGAGACAGCCTCTGTGAATTGCCAGCAGTATCCACCAAAGGTAGGATGTCCTTACCTACAGAGGGATCTCGACCTTTTTGTGTTGCTTGACCTGCTGGAACGGTAACAGGAACCACTGTAGCAGTCTCGTGTGGAAGCATGCCCAAGGGAGGAACTCTATGTCTGATATCACGAGTCCTTGTATATGGGCGAGGTGCATAATGTCTATCCTGCATGCATTCTGTGTACACTGTACTGATTGCTTCAAAGCCAGAATTCTCTCCAGATGGAGGGATGCCCTCCCGACCTGACTGTCCAGCCTTGTGTCCAGATGTTGTATGTGCCTGGCTGGGATCAAAGAACTCTTCTCGAAGCTCCCCTGAAAGCTGTGGTCTCAAAGAGAAGATAGGACTGTCTGAGTGTCCCACCTTGCTTGTGACTAGGAAGGCAATCGGATTAATAAGTCATCCAAGTACAGATATATATATGCAGACCTGATTTTCTCCAATGAGCAACTAAATCCACCATGAACTTTGTAAAGACTCTGGGAGCTGAACAGAGACCAAATGGGAGGGCCCTGTATTGGTAGTGCCTGCTGTTGTAGGCAAAGAGCAGGAAACGTCGGTGTTCCCGAAATATCAGGACGTGAAGGCAGGTATCCTGTAGGTCCAAGGAGGAGAGGAAGTCCCCTGGTCAGAAGGCCTCCAGAATATGCTTCAGAGTTTCCATGCAAAACCTGCACTGGCGGACAAACTTGTTGAGTCCCTTCAAGTTGAGAATGGCCCTCCATGTGCCGTTCTTCTTGGGCACTAAGAAGAGGTTGGAGTAACAGCCTTGGGTCAGCTGGGTACTCGGGACCTCCTCTATAGCCCCCAGAGTGATCAAATGCTGTATGGCCTCCAGTAGGAGTTGGTGCTTATGTGAGTCGTTTGAGTGGGGTGTAGGGACGAACCAATGGGGGGGGGCAGGAACAAGAACTCTATGTAATATCCCTGACGTATTGTTCGTAGGACCCACTTGTCCAAAGTTGAGTTCTCCCACACATAAATGAAAGTCTGAAGACTGCCCCCTACTGGAAGGACCTTGTCATGCTTGCTAGTTCTTAGAATGGGGCTTGGAACCAGCAGACTGGAAGTATCTCCCAGATGATCTGGACTGCCCCCTGCACTGAGATTTGTTGTCCCCTCAGCGCTGCTTGAAGGTCTTGAAGTCCCTGGATTGAAAGGGTATAGAGGCTGAGCTGGCAGATAGGGATCTGTAATCGCGAAAGGGACAGTTTGGTCTAGGAAATTTCCTGTTGTCCTTCCTCTTTGACGAGGCCAGGGTCTTCTTGTTATTTTTGTCCTCCACCAGGACTGGCTCCAGTGAGTTGCCAAAAAGCTTTTCCCCTAAGAAAGGAGAGAACACTAAATTCTGCTTGGACTTAAAGTCTGCGTTCCAACTCTTGAGCCAGACCTGCCGTCTTGCCACCCCTGCAGCGGCGCCTTGAGCCCTTGCACAAAACTGGACCGAATCCAAAGTACTGTCCATGAGAAAAGCAGAAGCTCGAGCAATCTTATTGAGATCCTGACACAATCTTGAATCCGCCTTCGAGACAACCGATAAAACATTCTTGGTCCACTGCAATGAGGCTCTGGCAATCATAGTCGCAGTAGTAGATGCCCTGATAGCCAAAGAAAGTGCCTCATGCACTCTCTTAAGCGCCATGTCCATCTGTCTATCCTGAAATACCTTCAAAGTGTCCTCACCATCTCGACAAAAAAAGGTGGACAAAACCAGCGCTGCGACGGTGGTATCAATAAGAGGGACCTAGAGCCCTGTCATGACATTCTTGGGCAAGGAGTACAGTTTCTTGGTGCAAGTAGGCTGTGTCTCATTGGCAGGCGGCGTGCCCCACTCATCCCGTATCACCTGCATAAGATTGGCTGGTACAGGCATTTCCATGGCTGCTGGCAGTGAGGCAGGAAAGAAATCGTCCCACACCTTAGGAAGGTCAGGATCCAATTGTGGTTCCTGTACTTGAGGTAGGTTGAGGCCTAGTATCTTCATTGTTTTCTGCAAAAGAGTCAGAAAATGATCCATCTGAAAAAGGCAGGTGGAAGATTTGGGGTCCTCATTTCCCTTTCCCGTGGAAAATTTGGGGTTCTTACGGTCGGATTTATCTGACCCCTCTCAAGTCTCTCCCTCATCAGCCTCATCAAAGGCTTCTCATTCCTCAGCAAAAGAATGGATGGCAATGTCTTCTTCCTCCCCACGTACACACTTGGGAGGGGGCTGATCAGGGTCCACCTCAGATGCAGAGGCCCACTGCTCCTCCTTGTCTTCACCCCTCCCACACACCCCGCAGCCGCATCTGTGGCATGCATGCAATGGCCGGATATCCCGGATGGCCCTGCTGTGGTGGCCTCTGCTGCATTCCCTGACACCCCCCCCCAGCGACCCTGGAGAGTGTCCACAATACCACTACGAGGGCCACCATCTCCCCTGCCTGCTGGCTTCAGACCTCACAGCTGGCTGAGGCAGCGCTCGCGCTGACTTGGTGACCTTCCTTGGGCTTCCCGGCTGTTACTTGCCTTTGCAGCTCAGTTTGGGCTGGGCAGGAGGGAGGGGGGTCGGTAAGGATGGTACGGGCTAGGAGGGAGAGAGGGCCCCGGCAGCGACAACATAGGAAGTGGGGCCTGAGGGGGTTGCAACGGATACCAGGGCAGAAGCAATCCCCCCCGAAACATGCCGGCAAATCCCAGCAGCTATGGTTGGGCCAGGCCAACAGCTATAGGACCCCTAGGGTGTCCTCACATGATGAGGTCCTTCACCCAGGCTGCCAAGCCAAGTGGTGAATCACCCCCTTGGGTCCCACTTCCCGGGGTCTCCTGGTCACTCATGGTCTGCTGCTCTTCTTCCAGGCTGGTGGGTGACCTGGAGCAGCTAAGCACAGGAGGACTCCTCATCGCTCCACGTCTCCTCCTTCAGGAGGGTTAAAGAGGCGGCTGCTTCCTGGCTGGTTCCCAGTTCATGTGTTGAGAGCAAGGCAAGGGAAGGGTTGTTGGTCGAGGCAATGATGTGCCTCCTCCAGGAGCGGTAGGCAGGAAACTGACCAGAGGTGGGTCGCTCCTCTTAGATGACCTCAAAGGAGGGGGCTGGCCCAAAAGGTCTTTTGTTACCTGTCTACCAGAAGCATGTGTGGAGGAGCTTACCCAGAGATCTAGAGGCGGGGAGAGGCTCCCCATCCCCCCACCTGCCTGGCTGCTTCCCTCCCCAGCCTCCCTGAAGTCGCTGAGGGGCTTCAAAGGAGGAGCCTCTCCCCACCCCTACCCTGCCCACCTGGCTGCTTCCCTCCACGGCCTCTGCGAAGTGGCTGAGGGGCTTTGAAGCCCCTCAGCCACTTCAGGAAGGGCGGGGAGAGGCTCCCCACCCCCTGCCCGGCCGCTTCCCTCCCTGGCTTCCCCGAAGTGGCCGAGGGGCTTCAAAGCCCCCAAGCCACTTCGGGAAGGGTAGAGAGAAGCTCCCCACACTCCCGGCTGCCTGACCGCCTCGCTCCCCGGCCTTTCCAAAGTGGGTATGCGGCTTAAGAGCCCCATAGCTGCTTCAGGAAGTGGGGCAGGGGGCGGGGGGGTTGGGCAGGTGGGCGGGAGGCTTTTTAGCCCCCCCCCCGTGTTTCCCAAAGCAGCGATGGGGCTCAAAAAGCCCCGTCGCCACTTTGGAAGAGTGGGGGGGGTGTTTGCAGGCGAGCAAGGGGAGGCATTTTTTATTTGCGTTTTTTTCCACATTCACGGGGGTCTTAAGCCCCTAACCCCCGTGAATGTGGAGGGGTGACTGTATTTGGAAACACACTAAATCGAGAAATAAACTGACATGTGAAGGGGTAGAGCCTTCGGTTTTTAGAAGTCCATGATAACTGTGATGATGACAAAAACATAATGAAGCAGAAGCAGAGACTGAAACTGATACTGAATCTTAGTCCCTCCCTCCTCCCTTCCACACACTCCCCTCCCCAATTCTTTTTATGCAAATGGGTGCTTTATGTCTATTTGATATTGTGAGAGGAAATATAAATAATTTTCTTTGTTACTAAAGTTGATGGTTTCTTCTGGTGTTTTTAGTTTTTTTTGGGGGGGGGTTGCCTGTTCCACATAAACTAGCAAAACCAATGAGTACAGTTCAGGAGATTGTTGTTCCATTTCTTACAAATAAAAATTAAAAAATAAATAAAAGAAAATCAGTTTGTAATAATTGTTTGAATACACTGTATTTTTAATATACAAATTGTGATAATTTTATGCCAAATCAAATTATACATAGCCATATTTTATGTTCCTAAAGTAACAGAGTGACTTTCACTGTGTAAAAAGTGCTAATGTTGCATTTTTTTCAATTTTTCTGAAAATTTCCATTTTTTCTGGAAAAAACTGATATTTTTCCACAGCTTCAAAATTTCTGGAAATTTTACATCTCTAGGGGCTATCTGAGAACTAGGACCAATCTGTAGAAAAATTAAAGTGGTTGTTATTAGCATGAGTTGCTGTCTTCTTCCTTGCTCTTATGGAAGTTTTTGACAGAAAAGTCTAGGTAGACAACTATTAATAGAATCATAGAATTGTAGAGTTGGAAGAGACCATGAGGGCCATCCAGTCCAACCCCCTGCCACACAGGAAATCTTGATCAAAGCATCTCCGACAGATGGAGTGCATTTCATAATTCCCTCTGCTTCTGAAATTCAGAGTTGAGTGCTGCTACACACAAAGGCAAAGTAATAACAGGTGGGGAGGACTCCAAAAAACAAGAAAAACCGATCATATTCAGCGGCAACAGAACGCTCAGTGCGTTCTGCAGAAAATTGGATGGCAAGGGGAACAGAAAAGAGGATAATGGAAGAGAACATGACAGACTGTAACAGTGAGAAGCATTTCATACTTTAACATTTTTTGCAGCCCTCATCACATTATATAGTTGTCCCTCCACAGTTGCGGGGGTTAGGGGCATGAGACCCCGTGCATGTGAAAAAAACCGTGAATAAAAACTAGGTCAGGTTACTGCGCTCCCACAACCCTGCTGCCTCTCCCCCCCCCAAGGAGCAGCGATGGGGCTAGCCAAGCATCATAGCTGCTTCCCCCCTCCCGCCCCCCCCGGAGCAGTGACGGGGCTAGCCAAGCCTCGTCGTTGCTTCCTCCCACCCACCCCCGAGGAGCAGTGACGGGGTTAGCCAAGCCTCATCGTTGCTTCCCCCCACCCCCTCCCGCCCCCCATACAACGGTTAGACATTGTATAAACATACAATGCTGGACTATTTTTTTATGATCCAACATGGCTCTTATTATGAGCTCATTCAAATCACACTGAGTATCCCTTATAGCAATAGCAATAGCATTGATATTTATATATCACTTATCAGTGCCAAAGCACTCCCTAAGCAGTTTACAATGTTTTTAGCTAATTGTCCCCAACAAGCTGGGTACTCATTTTACTGACCTAGGGAATGATGTAAGGCTGAGTCAACCTTGGAGCCGTCTAGGATCGAACTCATAACCTTGTGGCTTGCAGTACTGGCATTTAACCACTGCATCACCAGGGCTCCCTTATCTGAAATGCTTGGGGCAAGAAGTGTTCTGTACTTTGGATTTTTTCCCCCTGGATTTTGGAATATTTGAGTATACATAATGAGAGATCTTGCAGATGGGACCCAAATCTAAATATGAAATTCATTTATGTTTCATATACATCTTATACACGTAGCCCGAAGGTAATTTTATACACATTTTAAATAATTTTGTGTGTGAAACAGTTTCTGTACATTGAACTATCAGAAAGCAGAAGTGTCACTATTTCAGCCACCCATGTGGACAATTTTGGAGGATATCAGAATTCAGAATTTGGGATAAGGGATACCCAATCTGTATTAGATTAAGTATGTACTTGAAATTTATGGTATCCACAATGTCTCCAAAACTAAAATATCTATAAGCAGATATCAGAACTAAGCACCTGTGAACTACCAAAAATTATAAGTTGCCAAGCTTCTGAACTCTCACAGACCCACAAAATATAATTATATGCACTGCAAATATTTCTCATGTCATCTGAAATAAGCACTGAAATGCAAGTTACAGAAAGTCATGCATAATGTCATAACAGTACATACAGTACTTAAGAGACAAGATCACTCCTTCCACTCCTCTTAACTACAGGGCTTGTAAAACAAGGAGCTTAAAAAGTTCATTATATTGCTGAACTTTGTATCACTGCAATATATGTCAGATGCGAGCCTACTAATTATCATCCTAAAAACACAAATCCTAGCAATTTGTGAGGTAGGACAATGAGATTCTTGGGATTCTAACAACCACTGAGGAGTTGAGGCAGTATAATAGGTTATGGGCTCAGTCAGACGGAAAAATTAATTGTGGAAAATAACGCATTACCTCACTACTGCAGCAGCGTTCATTTGTCCCCATGATTCATTCACAAGATCGCTGGCATAAAAAGCTATCTGAGTTTGAAGTTCACACAGAGCATGCTTGCAAGAAATGATGGTGGCTGCAAGGGAATTATCTGCCTTATTATTCCTCCAAAGCTCCCTCCATTTCCTTTTCTTTTTCTTTTTTTGCCTTGTTAAATGAGATGCAGAAGAGCAATCTTCTGCTTTAAAAACTTTTTTTTCCTCTGCCACTCAAAAATAATGCTCAATTGTGTCAGTGAAAAACAACAATGGCAGCTCTGGCGACTTCATTGCTGGCAAGCCCACCCCCAAGCACATCCGTCCAATCATGTTTTGACTCCCTGGATGTGCCCCAAATCAAATTGGTTGTTCAGAAGGGCTGTTATGAGCATTTTCGCATAGTTTTTTTAAAAACTGAAAGCTGTAATCACAAACTACTTGGAATTTTCAGTGCCCCTCCATCCAAATATGGTGAATCCCAGCAGGAGCTCATCTCGACAAAAGATATTCTGTCCACATTCCTTGAGGATTGCTTTTATCATCTAAACAACCCCTATGTCTAACTCACTCTACTCACATTTTGCATTCATATGGTATCAGAATGGTAAATGCAGTGAATACAGGTGTTAACTGTATTTGAGTTTTTTCACAGACCAAAACCACACTGTAGCATGAAATAGTTTTGTAGTAAGGCAGAAGCACTTACTGTATTTATGGCAGCCACTTCACAACAAATATCCCTTTTATCAGATCATCTACTTGCCTACCTATGTCAGAGTTGCTTGAAAAATAACATCTGGCAAGTCACTTGCTCCATGTGACCTCTCAATCTTAGTAGGAACACCACTGCTCAGGCAATCTGACATTTATATTAGATTCACCACTGCAAGATGTTTTTTCAATGCACTTACATGAGAAATCAGAGCAATCAACGTTGAGCAATTCAACTTTTTAAAAAATAAAAAGTGAACGGAAAGCACACTATTTAAAAAGATTGTTTCAAGAGTCAGCAATCAAACTAATCTCCATGAGATACTTACTCCGTAATTTTGCCCTTCCTGTCCCAAATGTTTTGATCTCATCTCCTAGAACAGCCATTCTCAATCTCTGGCTCTCTACACATTTTCTCTGATTCTTAGAATCAGAGTCATTGGACAGTGTGGCATGGGAATCAAAGTAAAAAATTTCTGAAAGACCAAAGGCTAAGAACCACTGCTTTAGAACTACATGGCAACACTTCTTACTTCACTTGAATCCCTCTTTAAAATCCAAAATTTCCATATTGCCTTTAGTAGAGTCCCCGTATTTCCCATACAATCCTACAACTAAGCATTTAAATAAACATAAGCAGTACAACTAGGGTTGTCAGGAGAAAGGACCCTGCTGTCCCTTTAATTAATGGTTGTTTTCTACATAACCATTAAATAGACAGGAGTTTGTTGTTGTTGTGAGCCTTCAAGTTGTTTCCAACTTATGACAATCCAAAGGCAAAGACAAAAACACTTCTGAGGATTCCTTGCCTAAGAAAGCCTATGGAATACATGGGGTTGCCATAAGTCAACAGGCGCCTTGACGGCACATAGGCAAACTTATCATGGGGTTTTCTTGGCAAGAGGGTTTGCCTTTGCCTTCCTCTGAGGCTGAGTGTGTGACTTGCCCAACATCACTTAGTGGGTTTCTGTGGCTGAGTGGGGATCCAAACCCTGCTCTCCAGTGTCACAGTCCAATGCTCAAATCAGTACACCATGCTGGCAGTAGGATACATGAGGGGAAACAACATGGGATAGTTACACATAGGATTGCCAAGTAAAATCAGGGACAGGAGTCTTACCTCTTATTTTACGTAGCAATGGTATGCCCTCATGTTTTCCTCATACCTCCTGCTCCTACCGCTCACAATTCCTCCATCTCAAATTTTAGAACATACCATCCTTTGGGACAGAAGCCTGTCTTTTTGTACATTGCACACTGATATCATTATATACCCCCAAAGACAACAAGAGAGGTGTCCAGTTGAAACAAGCCTAGTCTGCAGTCTACATAGCACTGCTTATTCTCTGAAATATTCTCAGCTACTTTTCAATGAAGTACAGAAAGGGTAGGTAATCTGTTTTGTGTATCAATATACATGGTGCAAAAGTGAGAGATTTTGATAGGAAACAATGATTGTTTATCTTGGGGACAGTCTTTCGATGATGGAGATATACAATAGGAGACAGTCCTAAACTCTGGGTGGGGTGCAGAGGCCTATGGACTTTAGGTCTTTGTAAAGTTTATGACTGAAGTCCAATTTGTAGTTTTGTGCAAATACGGAACTGGGAACAAACTTTAGCGTCACTCTAGCGCTAAAATGTATGCTTCTTTCAGAACAAGCCATCTGCAGGAAACCACCAAAGCCAATCTTCACCAGACCTTCTCTTTACCCACCTCATCTGGTTCCAAGTTGCTACCAGAGCAAAACAGAAGCTGAAGGTGGGAGTCATGTAGTGCACTAGCAGTATTAACTGATGCTATCCCATAAGTCAGAAAGACTAAGCATGCTTACCTGGGAATGATTCAAAGACATAGCTGTGTTACTTTGGATATCATTACGAAAAGGGATCTGTAGTGTCTTTGAGACTAAGGAGATTTTCACACTACACTGTTATAGTGTTACTATTCCACTTTATTTGCTATGGCTGCCTCCTGTGGAATCCTGGAATTTGCAGTTTAAAGAGGGGCATTTACAACTCTCAGCCAGAGAGCTCTCAGGCCTCACCAAACTACAAACTCCAGAATTCCACAGGAGGAAGCCAGAGCAGTTAAGGTGGAATAGTAACACTATAACAGTGTAGTGTGAAAAACTCCTGAGAGAAAGAAGTGGGTAGTACAGTATAAGCTTTCTAGGCTTGGTCGACTTCCTCAGATGCATCTGAGGAAGTAGACTTAAGCCTAGGACAGCTTATGCTACCCACTTCTTTCACTCCCTTCGTCTCAAAGCTGCTACAAGATCCCTCTGAAATAAGTCCCTGCAAAAGACTTACTTCCGAGGAAGCATGGGCTGGACTGCAGGATAAGAGACTTCCCCCACTGGGATAGTCTCCTCTTCTGTAGTCACTCCTTTAGCCAGAACCTGCTTGCTTGCTTGCTAACCCGACGCCCAAACTCCACAATCACACCTCACCCCACCCGTGAGCCGACCTGCTGCTGCATGCCGCCACGGCGACGCAACCCACAAAAGTCCGTTCTCCCAGGAACCACAGAAGCCGGTCTCCTTGACACACACTGACTGACCTCCCTGCAACCATTCAAACCCGCGCCTCCCCGAGGGGCCTCGTCTTCAAGCCCGCTGTAGCCACTCACCCGGCCGGGCAGAAGCGCCAGGGAGAAACAGGCGAGGGCGGCGGCCAGGCTCAGGCCGCAGCCTCTCCTCCAGCAGCAGCCTCGGCTGGCCGGCAGACTCCTCCGCCTCACCATCTCTGAGGAAAACGCCTCGCCACGGGCGCGGGCTGGGCCGGTAGAGCTTCGACAACCGCCGACGGGGCTCCGGGAGAGACGCGTACTTCTTCACAGAGGAGTCTCTCAGAAGGGCCTCCCCTTCTCCTCAGCTCTGGGCGGTGCTGAGCGTGAGGGAGAAACCCCCTTTGCCCGCCTTGTCGGAACCAGGCCCAACGACCAGGCCTATGGGAGCCGCCGCCGCCTCAGCTCCTCCTTGGCGCCCGCCTTTTCCTGTGGGGTGACTGGGCCGCTCCCTCCCTGCCCAGAAAACACGCCCCAGTGACTGCTCGAGGAACCGGTTTCGTTGGCCTTGAGGCTCGGCAAAGCAATTTTTATAGGCGTCTAACAGAGAGAGGTAAACTCCATTGAGTTTAGTGGGGCTTAGGACTCTTCTCAGGTAACTAGCGTCAGATTGCAGCCTCGTTTCGTAACCCCGCCCCTAAAGAGGTCCATTGCTGTGAGGCTTCGCTTCCCCCTTTATTTTATATCTAGATAGATAGATAGATAGATAGATAGATATAATTGGAAATTTTATTAGCTTAATTCAAAATATAACAGCATAAAACAACAGGGGTAAACAAGCCACAGTTCAAGATATTGTGATTTCACAAAGAAGGCAATTCTTCTATACTGGTGTAACCGAGCAAGTTCAGGCACTTCATCTGATTATTTCAAGTTGTGAAATACACCTTTCCATAAATGGCATTGGTTGCTTGATGGTAAAAGGCGCTGCGCATTGTTCGATACATATTCAATCAAAATAAACCAGTCCTCTTGAAATAAACCTGTCTTTGTGTTTCCATTACAGCTTCTAATAGAATAAGACAGTTTTTCCGACAACCAGGAAGCCCATACTTTCCCTCACCACCTCTCAATAGTAAAATGCCAGGTTTTCCAGTTTTTAGCTACTTCTGTTCTGGCAGCTGTCAATGAAAAGGCAATGAGTTTTCTATGTTTCAAGGACTTGTTATTTCCTAAATATAAGGACAGTAATAAGAGAGCTGGGCATATTCGCTTTCCCTTTTAAAAAATTTTTTAATTACAGTTGTCCCTTCATATTTGCTAGGGTTCAGTTCCAGGACCCCCATGGATACCAAAATCCATGAATCCTCAAGTCTCATTATATGCAATGGCATCGCAAAATGGAGTCCCTTATATAAGATGGCAAAATCAAGGTTTGCTTTTTGGATTATTATTTTTTTAAGAATATTTTCAAACCGTGAATAGTTAAATCCATGAATACCAAATCTGTGGATACGGAGGGACAACTGTATTTCTTCTATTCCTATGTTTTAATCCCAAACATGTTTTACACAGGAGGTAATCCTGCTCTCATCTATGGGATTTTTACTTCCAGGGAAATGTGCTTGCGGACTGAAGGCCCATCACCCCAAATCCCTAAATCTGTTTACATGTAGTAATGTATATCGTTTGCAGTCTACAGTTTTCACTTTGTTGTTCTGCCACTGCTCTCGCCTTAGGGGCCTGTCTATACAAGGGGGGAAAATGTGGATTGATGTGCACTAACGCAAATTTGAAGCAGCTTCTATTTGTCTTAATGGTTTTCTGGCAGAATCGCAGGCATGTGAAGCTATTTGCTTTTGCTGTCCCAATGGGCATGCCTGTGATAGTGGGCACAAGTGAATTACTCATGCTTTTATTGTCGCCACCATTAAAAAAAAAAACTATGGTGCAAAAGTGCAACATTCTGCCTAAATAAATTAAAAAAGAAAAAGGCTATTTTGTCACATGATCACTCACTCGCTAAAGTGAAACTCCAAGATGGTAGTTCCAGGCGCTTGCCTTTTTAGCAAGCTCTGCCCCCTGCCCATGTCGGACCAATCAGTTTCCACTTCCACTTTTATCGCAAATGCAAATGAATGCAAATCTGATTGTCTAAATGTGGGGAAATGTGCATTTGCCAAAGTGCTTTTTTAAAACTATGGGAAAATCTCCAGTGGAATTTACAGTGGATTTGGCCCCCCTCTTTCTGAATACTGTGATCCAATGTGGAAAGCCATTCTGACAGCTAGGATTCCAAGCAAATTCTGTGAGGATTATTCTGACTGTTAAATCAACCCCTCTCTTTTTCAGAGACAGCAGGTTTGCTGTTAAGCTTTTCAAGCTTCCTCCCAGCGCTTCTGGGTTGAGGGTGAGATGCAAGACATCCAATAACTCCACAGGCAAAGATACATTTCCTTTTTAAAGGAAAAACCTCTTTGTACATGCTTAAGAGAAGTGTGCACATATACCATTTATGAAAGCCTTTCTCCTGGATAAAGGAACTTTGTACAGTCTCAGAGGCACGTCAGAATTTTTTTAAACCAAATGTGGAAATTCCAGTTACATTTACAAAATGTTAAGTACTATTCTTTGAATCAACAAAACTGTTGAAATCTACATTTCACATACAAGGGGTTGGATCCAAATTTATACATGTGCAATAAGTGGGTAAAAGTGAATTTATTTGCCCACTCTTTCCTATGGCAGCCCCTTGAGCCACCTGCAAAGCCTATACAGGCCCTGCTGAACGAGGAGTGAAGAGGAACGGGGAGAGGATCCTAGAAAACCACATAGGGACCCTTTTAGCGGAAGGGAGATCTTGAATCCATTCTAGTGTCTGCCAGTTTCAGACCTAGCTCCCTGAAAACAGCCAATCTTTTGTGGATTTTTCATGCCAATTATAATACAGTTGCTTTTGTTCGTGCTCACTAATCATGTGATGTGCTTGAACGATCAGCATTGTAATGTGTCTCGATGTTTTGGATTTTATCACAGTTCTTTTTAACAATGGGGGTGTTTGTCCTATAACAGCCTACTTCCTTTTATTTAAATGTGTCATTTCTTGAGAGGCCTGGATGTCTTTCTTTCCAATATGCCACTGGTTTGCAGTGCTCCTTGCACTGTAAATCTTTGTCTGCAAGACTCCCATTGTATGTGTTAAAAGTTGTATTAAGACCTGTGGATCCCTTGTGAGCATTTTCATCCAATCTTCATAGGAGTGTTGAGACAGTGGCTGCAAACCCATTCCTTTGTAAGATCTGTCTGTGGTCCAGCGCTAATCTGAAACACAGCTGTCAAACCTATCAGCTACTTCTATTGTGATTCCAGCGGTTTATACTGTAGATCATCTGAACATTTCCATGGGACAAAGATATATAGAGGGGAAAAAATATTCAGGCAGCATCCACGTATCTATGGCATCTGTTTTTATCTGTATCAAGTAGCCTACCTTTCTAAGCAAAGTGGCTCACGCACATAAAAATGACTTTATTAAAGGCACTTCATGTCTGATTTCCCTCACAAGTTTAAAAATGTGGGCAGAAAAAAAAAGCACGGGGGAATCATTAGGTCAAATTATGGTTTGCAGAGAGTATCAAGTTTTCTGCACATTTGCCATCAGTTAATTTTTGATTAAAAACTATAAATGCTGGAAAACCTCAAACTTATCATTTGCCAATGTTTAGTATCCTTAGTAATGCTGATAAGATTTTTGACAACAGACCAACAACTTTGTTCCATACATTGGGGGGGGGGGTTAGTAAGCCTACTGATTCCAGAGGTCTTATACCCAGATAAATGTGCAGAATATTGTGGTCCTAGCTGCACTTCCTTCTTAATGGTATTTTTACTGGCCACATTGTAAGATACTGTCATAGGATTTTTCAGCCTTTTAATTGTGTAGACATTTTTTTAATTGGAGTTGCAGCATGGGTGAGTTTAATCCAGTATGTTTTTTACGTGGGTGTAAAAAGTGTGTGTGCCTACTGCTGAAAGAAAGTAGTCTAACCAGTGCTGAAATTAATATTATGATTTGTCCCTCTATTTACTTGTTTGTAATCTGACTCACTAGTAACCAAATGACTAAGCAGGAGTGTCTGTGTCCAAAGCATGGGACTTTTTGAGTCAGGATTTTGAGCTGCCTTCCTACAATCTTACACATGGCCTTTGGTGCGTTTTTACCTCCCTGTCATTAGATAAACAGTATTAGAAAAAATCCTTTTGAGTTCTTCAGTGAGGAAATCACTATAGAACTGTTGATAATGCTGTTCAGCAAACAGGCTAAGCCCTGAAGAAGCAAGCCCAAAAACATCCAGCCAAAGGGAAAACTGTTTTCCACATGCCAAGAATTCTATAGGCAGATAGGCTAAGTGACACAAATAGTTTCATTCTTTAAGCAAGAGTGTTAAACAGAAGGTATCTGTCTTATCAGGTCCTCTGAGGTCCCAACTGTGGCATGTGCCATGCAAACAGAACTGAACCATGAGGCAAAGCAGCTGATCTACTAATTTCTACTCTCTCTCTCTCTCTCTCTCTCTCTCTCTGTCTGGCTTTTCTTCGCAAACGAAGATTCAGGAAGGACTCATCCCGCGCTTTCTGCAAGTGCGCTGATGACTGAAAAGGCCAATCGAGATAAACATGTCTGGTTGCAGAAAGCATAGCAGAAAGTCTCCTTAGGTGATGTTTCCAGGTTGTGATTCTTTCTGCGTCGTCGTTTCTCTTCAAGACTTGTTTGGCGTGAGTTCTCAAATAAGGCTGCAGCATTGTGGATAGTGCGTCTCCATGCCTCCCAATGTGAGGCCAAGGCGGACCACTGTTGGTGATCAATTTGGCCAAGCCTGAGATGTTGTTTCAGGGAGTCCTTGTATCGCTTTTTTGGAGCACCCCTCTTACACTGACCCATGGCGAGTTCACCATAGAGTAGTATTTTGGGGAGGCAATGCTCCTCCATCCTAGAAACATGCCCTGCCCAGTGCAGCTGTGTTCTCAATATCATGGCCTCAATGCTTCTAATTTCTACTAATGCTTGCCTAAACATAAACCTTTCTCTCAGTCCATTTACTATGCTGCTAATGTGTGTACAATGTGAAATCTATCAATATTTATAGCCAAGAAGGAAAGTGTGTGGAGCACTTGGTGGTGATGGCTCCTGGCCACAGGAACAGATGACTTGCATAACACAAAGCTCAACCCCAGGAGCACAGTGGACATCTGTTTTCAAATGTAACAAGATTTGGGGAAATGAGGTGGTGCCCTGGGTGCTAAGGTAAGATTCTTGGATCTAGAACCTGTAATGAGGAGTTACTATAATGCTGGGGAAGGGCTGTCACATTGGATGGCATGGATTATTAGAAGCTAACTGCTAATCTTGCTACTCCTTTTTGAAACTGTTAGTGTTTCGATAAACAATTCTGGTTGTGGCCACAGGAATTTGCAGGGTGGGAATTCAAACCTAAGTCAGTGCTTTTTCACTTAACTGATTCGGGAGACTGGCAGGTTTTCCCCCCAATGTGCCAGAAGCCAGCTCCATATTTGTGTCCATTGGCTACAATATTTGTGCCTACTGACTACAATTGCCACAGAACAGCTGTCATTTGCTCATAGAAGAGCATCCATCCATGACTCACCACTTTGAGTAGCACTGACTTAAGTGATGAACTTTAAAGACTAATGCAACCAACCAAATCCCCCACAGTGACATTTGGAAATTCAAGTAGAATTTGTTTCCCTCTCTCTTTCTTACATATGCACACGCACACACAATTCCCAATGTTCATGTGCTTCTGTTGACCTGTTTTGTAATCCACATAAAAAAAATTAGCAGGGAAAATGGTGCCAATTTATTCAGTGTGCTTTCAAGTGGATGCCATAGCTTTTTACTTGAAAGAGTAAACCTAGATTGCTCTTTTTGTAAGTAGATCTGTTTATAGGCAAGCGTACTGAAATGCTGAAATGACAAAGGGCATTTGCAGATAGATCTACCTGCAAGTAGGCTTGGCAGCTTGCTTTTTGAAAGAACAGATTAGAACATCTCTGTAAAGCTTATGTACTAATTAGGAAGTGTTTTAGACTGCTGTTTATAGCACCATCAGTCATATGATGTCTGTCCCAGGATTTCAAGTAAGATTGCATGAAAGTTAGTATCTCTTTAATGAGATACTGGCTTCCTCATAATTAATTCCAGAAGTACAATTCTAATCAGGGATACCATTCAGCTGTGGTGTAGAGAGGTTTAGAATTAATTTTAAGAACACAAAGATTAAGAAAGTAGAAAATAAAGTGGACATTTATAGTAATTTTCAGCTTATAAAACACCTCTTGGTATCTGAAAATCAAGAAGCAAAAGCAAATTAAGTAACATTTTCATTTTAATGGTAATATGGAAAAGCAGTCTGAACTATGATGCTAGAAGAAAAAAATGTACATAGTTGGGTGAATAAAATCCTGTGTAGTTCCTTTAAAAAGACACGCGAGAAATCCTTTTCAAGCAAATACAGAGGTGCTGCTATGAAGGACAACTCAGTTTGTTCCCATGATGCACATTTTCATGTACTGCTGAGAGAAACAGTTACATCTGTGTAATCTTTGGTAAAGTTGCTATGAACAGAGTCTGTTGTTCTAATACTACAGTACAAACAGGGTTCAATCAAAGTGAATTACAGTTAATCTGGTCTTTTCCACTGGCATTGTTTGAAAAGGGAATAAAATCATGTTTCTCTGGTGCTTCCACACTGGGCATTTTAATCTGGACCACTGTTTCCTCAGAGGATCTCCCTGATGTCTTCAGATCCCCCCCCCCCACCTTCTATCTGTTTTCCAAACTTGCAGAAATCTGCCTGATAGAGCAGGGACCGAATACTGCAGTATCTTCCAAGGTTAAAGTTCCTTAGTGACATGGACAGGCATATCAAATTGTTCCCAGATATCTGCACTTCAGCACCCTGTTAGAAGTGTGTTTTATTTATTTTTACCCAATCTTTCATTAGTGAAAGAATACCTTTTTTTGTTTCGGTTTTGATATATGTACAATGCGTCCTTCAGATCCATGGGGGTTTGGTTCCAGGACCCCACATGGATACGAAAAAATGCAGATGATCATGTCCCATATTATTAAATGGTGGCAATGTGAACTCAGACACTTCAGCGTGTCCACACTCATGTCACCATCATTTTATAATACGGGATGTGATAATCCATGGTTGGTTGAATTTGCAGATCTGGAGGGCTCATTGCATATAATTAACATATTTACACAACAGAGCTTGATTGAACAAGCTGGATACTACAATTTGAAAATTTGGTTTTAAAATGCTGCCACTTGTCTAATCTGACACTATTGTAGAAGTTTTTTTCTTAGTCTTTTAGATCCTCCCTCACTATTTTATTTTGTACTAAAATACTTTAGCCTGTCCTTTAAATAAAAAGTCATTAAAGTAATTTTGCAATAGCACTTACATGAATATGTAATAGTATTTAAAAAAACACACACACAATGCTGCTTAAATGGCATGCACAGGTGATTTTTTCTTTCTGCATCCACACAGCTGTGTCATATTTGGTGGTGTGCAAGGAGCCTAATAGGATGTACACACATACCAAGCTCTATAGCCCAAGAAGTGTGGAAAGTAAACTACAATCTGTATATTGCTTACAGTGAAAGAAGAGTGACAAAATAGAACAAGAAAGCACCAGTGTGGAAGTACTCTGTTCAATTTACACCTTAAGCCACTGGAAGGAAATGAAAGTATAGAATTTGACACAGTACATGTCATCCAACTTCATTTCACACGGGCTAAAACTAATTTGGTGCAGTCTGAAGTAGATAGAAATTATACCTCTTTTTAAATTCAAGGTTTATAATTTTAAATTTTAAATGTTTTAAATTATCTGGTGCCAGATTTTGGAACAGAATGTAAGGCTTCCCAGGCCTTAGCCCAAGACTTACTGGGGCACCACATTATTTTGTTAAACTTAATTAAAACATTAATATTGTACCATTTTTAAACTAAAGCAACACTATACGAGTATGAGATACAGATATGCCAACTTGTGAGAGTAAGGTACCTGAATGAACACCTTCATACATATCATTTTTTTAAAATATAAACATTTATATTCTTGTTGGAGAAAGTTACAATAGTTGTATGGTAGCCTATTGAGAATGATTTTTCTGCCACAGGTACACAGCTGAGGCCCTTTGAATTATAAGATTTTCCATTTATTGTCCATGGCACCAGAATTAAACTCCATATTAAGAAAAAATATTGGAAAAAATACCCCAGAGTATTATTAATACAGATACCAATCGTGATGCAGGCTTACCTCTAAAGCATCCATGAGATAATGTCCCCCCACAATTAGATGCATATATATTGAAGTTAATCTGGTTTGCTGTCACCTCATGTTCCTCATCTTTTGGATCTTATTGACTAAACAAAAACATTATTTGGGTGTCTCAAGAGTGCTCTCCAAGAAGGGATGACAATAAATCTTGTTGCCACAGAAAAGGAATGGGAAACATGTGGTTCTCCAAATGTTGGACTGAAACTCCCAGCATTCCTAATCACTAACTATACTGATTAGGGCTGCTGGTACTTGCAGTCCCACAACAGCTGGAGGAATACATGATTCTAATCCCAGTTGTAGAGGTACATATGTACTCAATACAAACTGTCTTCTACCAAATCAGATTATTGATCCATTTGTTCAAAGGAGTCTAAATCCAATTGTTATTTCCAGTCATAGTAGATCCACTGAATCAACGTTAACTTGATAAGTCAACATGTACATTTCACTGAGTCTACTCTAGCTGGTACTAACAATAATATGTGGGCCAGTATTGTCTTTATACTGACTGGATGAAGTTCCCCAGGGTTTCAGACAGGAAACTTTACCCAGCACTGTCTGAAGATAACCTAAAAGTTATACATTTCCCTTCTCTACCAATGCAAATGGGTATCTTACCCAACAGCTTGAGAAAGATATTCAAGCTGATATTTTCAAAGTTTTATTTAATTAATTATATTCCAAATTTCTACTTTAGGGAACCTCCTCCCCCCCACCCCGGGAAGCTCAGAGTTCACCCTGCTTGTAAGTTAGACACTAGTTTTAATGAAGACAAATGTTTTTATGATTCCATACATTTTAAAATTCTATATTAGTCTATCTAAAACATATAAGCATAAGTCCTCCCCCCATTAAATACATATACATGTATTTATCACAACATTAATAACAACCCCTTTTGTTTCTCTTTAATTTCATGGTAACTGGGAAGCATACTGGTCAAAAATACCTATTCAAAATAAAAAATCAGCAGCATATTAGCAAAAGTGCACCTGTTTGCAGTTCATGAGAGCCCTGTTCACTTCCTCCTCTTGCATATCAGGCCCTTGTTTTTTTAAGTCCTAACAGCTATCAGCCATGAAATAAAGTGTCGTTCAAAATGAATCATACTCCTGAATAACAGTAAAATGATTTTTAAAGTATTATTCACCAAGATAACAGTGCAATCATTCCATTGCATTTTGAGTTGGCAGTCTACAAAAAAAGGCATTTTACCCTATGGGTAATGAAATTTTGTCCATAATGACAAAGGACCCAAGACTTTTGAAAATGGCTAGCATGACTTATCTGTCCAGATACTAAAGATAAAACATGAGACTCTCACCCAGGTGATGGGAAATATATATAACTAACAAGGAATACATATGAATTTATTGGAACTAACCACACCCCCTTCATATTGATAGATGAAGTAGTACAGTATTTCAGTTATACTGAGATAGCTAGAAAAAATAGGTTGTTTCTAATTATAGGATAATTATAGAATAAGGGGCTGGGGCAGGTCAGTGAGCACCATTTATTCATACGACTGTGCCTACCTTATTGGTTTTGTGTGTGTTCAGTGGAACACCTGCCACATAATTCTGAAATTCCAGTTTCTGGAAAAGGTCTAATGCACAGTGACAGATAAAAATTAAAGATAATTTCTCCATGGTGGTATTTCATGACTAAAATAGGACCATGTCAGAACAATACTTTGTGTATTTGGTGACCATCTCCAATACTGCTCAGCAATCTACTGGGATGTTTAGGGACTCCAGCTTCGAAAAGGTGCATTGGAATATATTAACAGAATGTGATTGAGGTAAATTAACTGTGGGAAACAAACCAAGAATAAATTATAATGAAGATATTTTCCTGTGAGTAGTTATGTATGGGTAGATTTCAAACTTATGTATGGGTAGATTTCAAAGATAAGAGCAAAATGGCTACTAAAGTCTGATTGTTTGCTTCTCATCAGCATAGATCCAGCAAACAAGTCAAAATCTAGCATTTAGTGGAATAAGAACCTGTACTTCTCCATATATTGTTGATCCACAATAGCCATCATCCCACAGTATTGGCCGTGCTGTCTGGAACTGATGAGTTCCAACAACATTTAGCGGTTGAAAATTTCCTTACCCCTGGATTATAAAATTGTCCCAATATCTCAGTTTTGTGGTGTGGGTCAATGCCAACTGCAGTAAGAAGGCAATTCAATAGCTGTATGGGGGGGGGGAGGCCAGCTGTTGTGACAAAAGTTACTTGGGAAGCCCCTGCACAAGGGGTTTGGAGTGCTGTGAGTATGGCTATATAAAAATCTCGTTGGCACTTGTTACTTCTTTAATATATTAGGAGGGGCAAATCACAGCACTGAAGCTGCATGTCACCCCAATGCTATTTTTGTGGCTTTCAGCCCCCCAAACTCCTAATACAGTCGATTGTCTGTCTCCACCCCAAAGTTGAATTGTCTTTAAAATAGGCTGCAGGCCTCCCTGCACTATTTAGCATCAATGAACACCTGTTTTCAAAAACAGAAGTGGACTTCTGGTTTGTTTCCCCCCTTCTCCCCATTTTCTAGTGTTTCTTGGAAGTCTGTGGCCCCCAGAGGGTCTCATGGGAAGAGACCTGCCCCCTGGACCTGCCACAGTTGCTCACCCCTCGTTTAGATGATCAAAAAGTGAGCAATCGTGGTGCAGGTTGGCAGTAAGAGGATTTGTAAGGTTCTGGGGGAGGGATGTGTGTGATCAGATTGCTAATGTTTATTTATTTATTTATTTATACCCCACTCTTCAGCCACAAGACTATCAGAGCAGCTTACAAATTGTTTTAGGCAATAACAATTTACACATCTACACTGCAAGAAGCAGCTTCCAATGTGTGTCAGCTAATTGCCCCTACAAGCCAGGTACTCATTTTACCAACCTACGAAAGGATGGAAGGCTGAGTGAACCTTGGAGCCCGCTGGAATCGAGCTTGCAATGTGGTGACTTACAGTACTGGCATTTAACCACTGCACCACCAGGACTGTAAGATGTTACAATTGAGAACATTCATGTTAACATTTTTACAAATGTTTCCTGTGTGATATGTAAACCCACAGAGAACTGTGGAGCCTTAATATATAAATAAGATGGTGCTGTTGAGAGAGATGAATAAGACTGCAAGGCACTGGGGAATATTTGGAACAAAATAAGCCTGTATAAAAAGGGAGGGTCTCTACTTGAATAGCAACAATATTTAAATGCTGTCATTTTATGTCAAAAAATAACAAAGGGGAGCAAAGATTCTGTGGACGTAACAGAGTCCTGCTGGAACAGGGAGAAGCAGTGGGTTGTAATATACCTGGATATGTAATCTTTATGGAAAAAAACCAGGGTTCGGTGTATTTGGGTGGTGTTTCTCTATATGATACAGTCCAAGTCAGAAAACGTAAGAATAATAAATTGTTCACAAAATAATACAGATCTTGAAAGCTTGCAGAAAATACTATGCCACAAAAGTAATTTAATACTGTGGACTAGTTATCATAGCCTTTACCAAAACTCTGAAGATGATTTTGAGATAGAGAAAGAAGTTAGGGAGGCAAGTGAAACATGGCAACATACATACATACATACAAATGTACAGCATATCTTTATCTATGCTCACACTGACTGGATAGAAGTGCATTCAGACCACAATAAGAAAACAGAAACTCTTCATATGATAAATCTTCCATCAATCTGACTAAAGAAGAGGTGACCCTGACTGTAATTCTGAGAGGTACCTGGTATCTGGTAAACAGTAGAAATATTGATGATCACAAACAGTAACAAGTGAATAGCGAGACAGCACATTTGCAGGTGATAGGCTGGATGCAGATTTAAGCACATGCAACAGGGTGGCAGAAGCAGATTTCCCTGTCCTCTTCCCCACAGCAGACCTGCTAGCTCCCTCAAAATGCTACACAGAGGGTTAGGGACAATGGGGAATAGATCTTTGAAAATCAGGTAGAGGCACCATCTGTGAGTGGAGCTATTCTCTCCATGAAAGGCTGATTCCAAATCCAACCTGACTATTCCTTTGGTGTCATAATACAGCACTGTACATTTTTGTTAATCTAGGTGCAGCCACACTTGGAACACTGTGCCCAGTTCTGGTCATCCCAGGTCTAAAAGAATATTCATAGAGTTGGAAGCAATGTAGAAACAGCCAACCCAAATGATCAAGCATCTTCTCTTAGGAGGAAAGAAGTGTTGTTTTTATCTGTCTAAAAAAAACACTACAACTTAAGGTCACCCACTGAAATTGTTGGGCAATAGATACAGGACAGATGCAAGGAAATATTTATTCACACAATGCCTAATTAGCTTATGTTGTTACAACATACAGTGATGGCCACTGGCAAAAATGGCACTGGAAAGCTATTTAGGCAAATTAATGGATGATAAGGCTATCTGTGGTTATTCACTATTATTCCTAAAGGAAATCTCACTGCACAGGGGTAGTTTGCCACAAATAATGGAAAAGTTACTTCTTAGCACTATAACTACTAGACCTGTTCCCAAGGCCAGCATGGACAGTTCAAAGAAGTAAATTGTCCAAGCTGTATGTCACTGAATACCAGTAGCTGGAGAGCAACAGTGGAAAATTACTACAGTATTTCCTTTCAACCCTGCTTGTGGGCTCCCAGGAAGTGTCCGACTTGCCATTATTAGAAAGGAAACAGAAGACTAGACTTGATGGCCCCTTAAGGTGAGCCAAGAAGAATCTTCTTAACTTTCTTTTACAGAGTAATGCATAGTCAGTAACCATCTTTGTTTTTAGAACATTCCAAGGGAACTACTGGCGCTCACAAAGCCCTAAATCCAATTGCTAGTTCCATCTAGGGTAGACACAGTGAATCAACTACTGAGTGGTAAATCAATACTTATATGAATTCCACTGATTCTGTGGGTCTACTCTAGCTGGGACTGGCAAATGTATTTAGACCCCATCACTTATTCTATGATATTTTTTCTCTGAACAGCCAATGAATGGAAAGAATAATAGAGATTCAGAAAGCTTCTGGTAATTTTAAATAAGGAAGATAGTGATTATGTGAAATTAAATGTATCCTTTTGCCTATTTAGCTGAACTCAGCCCCTGAATTAAAGCAAATGCACTCATGAATTGACTGAACTTTTTATTGCAATTATCATTTGCCTTTCCTACTTGTCAAACTCATTAGCTTACGACTTGTGCTTGTTTAGAACAGATCCAGTAGACCTCTGAGGTCTAGGACATGCTTTTATTGCACACAAAACAGGCTCCAAGTAAGGGCCAAATCATACAGGATGTTTTTTCTTAATCTAAACTACCCTGAATAAATACTATAACATAATTTGAATTAAGAAACAGGTGGAAAACACAAATATGTAAGTAATAAAGAATCCACATGAGATTACCTAAAGGGGTAAAAATGTCACTTAAGAAGTAGACCTCACTATAAAAAGAATTCTAATAGCTACATCATTACATATGAGTACACTGAAAAATGATGTAGGGTGGCCATATGTCCTATTTTACAGAGGAGTGTCCTGTGTTTGAAGGCTGCCCTCTGTCTGAAGGCTGTCCAGTTTCACTCCTGTGCAGTGATAAAGAACCATAAAAAGGCAGCGTTGGGGCCTTAAAGTTGCCCGACAAGATTTAGCACCTGGACAACAGGGTGAGTAGGCACACAGGTCACCTCGGTTTCATTGTTTCCTCCTACAGTGAGATGTATTTCATTTTTATTGGGAACACAGGTAATTATTTCTAAATCTGCATCTATAGGTAAAACTTAGCATATGCAAAATTTATGCTATTCTGTGTCCACTTTTGTCTTTTTAATTATGTATCCTCCTTTTTACTAATGTATAAGTGCTCACCCTACAAGGAAGTGCTACAAGTAACTGAATACCCCACATTTTTATTGCAAACCTTCATGATACCAATGAGCAAAAGAAGGCAGTCAGAGTAATTGGTACAAAGAGGCCTGAAGCATTATGGGAGACCAACTTGCCATCTGCACGGCACAAGAATGATTCACACCAAACCGAGCCTAATCACTGTATTTTAAAAACAATGCCTAGAGCTTGGAATAGCCACAACACCACTGGAGAAAGGCCTGTGCAACTACTTTTCAGAAGCATCAGGAGATTTATCTCAAGGAACAGATCACAGTACAGCAAAGAGGGAGACATCTCTGGTACAGTAAGGGCTGTTATTCAGGAAAGCTATGTTTAGGGGACCCAATCCTCCCTGCACTGAAGCCAGCGACAAAAACCTGGTGAGCATAGTAGTGGAAGACCTTAGCAGTGCCACTCCATGAAGAATCCTGATCTCATTCAAAGAGAAGGAGCCAGGATATGCTTGAGTTTCAGCAAATTATTACCATTTCTGCAGAAAAATACCAGCCTTGCTTAAGAGCTAGTATGGGCAGGAACTTTCAGTTCTCTCCTGAGATGCAATGGTGTACTAGCTTTTTCTGTGCTTTTCTCTGGATTGCAGGAGTCGCAGGATGCGCTCGTTTTTCGTGAGATCCGAAGGCAGCTCATTTTTCTGCAACAACAATAACAATTTTCTATTTCTTACTTGCCTCTCCCCAAGGCTTGAGGCAGGGTACAGGAAACAAATGGGTTGGAAACTAGAGAGAGAAAGAATTTTCATCATTGTATCTGAACACAACCCAGAGTCCAAGAAATACCATTCCAAGGAGCCATCTGCATTGAACTGTGGACTGTGCTCTTAGTATTGAAAAGCATATCAATGCAGTATTCTTCACCCTATCAATAGACGTGATTAATAATAGCCATAGTTCAGTATAGTCTTGTGAGTTGTGTTTGAAAGCAGTAAAGCAATTATAAGGAAGAAAAGTTGTAAGGCAAGATTGCCATGAATTTGGTGGGTGTACTTAAATTGATCTATGAAAACAAGCTTCTTGTAGCAGATAGTTGGGGAGCCTTTGGACATCCAGTGGGACCTGTGGCAAATGGTAAGAGGTCTGTAGCCCAAAACATCTGGAGGGCCCAAGAGTTCACACCCACACCCACACCCGTTGATGCAGCCTATGTATGGATACTACTTAAAGGGTTACAAAAGGCCTTTCCCCACTAGAAATATGGAATATATTACCAAAAATGCATCTAAATACTTAATCAATATGGGGGAGGGGGATTACACCATTTACTTCAAAACTTTTCCCTCACAAATCTTTAGAATGTAATTTGAGTTGCATACGTTTTGAGAATTTGTTCCTGTGGCTTTAATTCTATGCAAATTTATTGAACTCAGTGGTACTTCCAAATAACATTGTTTACTATCATTTTTAAATATCTACTCTGAAAGTACCTATACTTTATCAAGTAATGTTAACAAAATATATAAACACAAAAAGGACTAGATGGCATGACCATTTAATCTATATATTGATTTGTATATAGTTGTCCACACATGGCAAGTGGAGATGCTAAAGTTGAGATCTCTTCTAAAAATGGGCATTTCCAGAAGAATGGCCTCTTGTGAGAAGATTTTTTGTTTTCTCTAAACTGATAATGCAGCATGGAGTGAAGAAAAGAGTCAGGATGAGCTGTTCAGATGACTGTAACTGTTGTCAGTTACAGTTCTGTCACCAATCTCTTTATTTTTATTCATTTGTTTGCACTGAAATGGGAGTTTCAGTAACTGCTGTTTTCTATTTGTTTTGCTTTGTAATGCCATCTGCAAAAGCCTTGTAAAAGTTTTTTGTCCTCAAAGGCAGCATTAAAATATTTTTTTAACTTACATGTTTTTATGTTTTAAGTGTAACTGTTTATTTTATATGCATTTTATTGTTAGTAAACTCAAGCTCTATATAAATAAGTAATGTTTCTAGGCTACTATGTGGATGAGGGCTCCAGTCTGTTTTGAAGGGGATTGCAATTCCATAATGTTTGAGAAATGTTCACAAAAACATGTGCTTGTAGTTTTTTGTTTATTTATTGGAATGCTACAAGGCTCTTTGTTTTTTTTGATGCTACAGAGTAACAGGCTTAGTGTTCTGAAAGTTTTAGTTATAGAAATAGTCCAGACTGTTAGGATAATCATCCTTCTTAAAGAGTTCTGCTGCCCTCTAACGTTTGCAAATTTACAAGACATGGAGAAGTTAAATGGATTTATTTTGTTCCAAATTCACAAACAAACTAATATTCTTACGACTGTCTATAAATAAATCTATTCAGAGATTGAAAAATGGAGTGTGCTGAATTCCTCCTAACAGTTTCAAAAGGTCTGGCAAGCTCAAAACCAAAAATGCACACTACCTTGTTTCTAAGGAATGGATCTGCTCCTGCTTCCAAGAGTAGTGCTACTGCTCTAACGCTGCCACCAAGAACTGCTGCATGGAGAGCTGAAGTCCCATTCTAGGAAAAGCAAAAAGTTATAAGTACATCCATATGTAGAATATGCAGAAAATAACAAAGAACTGTTTTGTATCTCTCATCAGCAATACAGGAAAGGTTCAAAGAGGAGCTTCCATTTTCATAGGTTTCGAAAACAGCATAAGAAACCCTAGGGTACTGTCTAAATAATAACTTAGGACTGGTGTGCAGCTGAATGATCTTCTGAGAATAGCCCCAAGAAATGAATGTGGATTTTAGTACCCAAAGCTATAATCCTATGCACACTTACCTGGGAGTAAGTTCCACTGAATCCATAAAATTGCATTAAGTGGATTAGAATCCTGAATATCCCAAAGATTTCCTCAATACTTGCCTTCAGTAAGCCAAGTGAAGGGGAGAATTTAAGCAATTCTTCTATAACTTCACTATATCCTTTGTTTGCAGCTTTAAGTAAAGCGGTTGTGCCATCCTTCAACAGAAAGAGGGGTGGGGTAGAAAATGAATTGGAATTTGCCATTATTCCTTTTTAAACCTTTCTTTGGACTTTTCTTTCTGTGGTGCTAAAGGCAACTCCACTTGGATCACCATCCCTTAACGTGAGGTATGTGCTTGCTAGCAACAGCAACAAAAAAAGACAGTAGTTGGGAAAGGATTGCTGCTGCTGCCACCCAGCATTTTACTGTAATTCTCCCAAATTTCTGGGACTGCAGCAGAGGATGCTCTTTTGTATTGCTTCACTAAGGTCCTACAGACCTTAGTGTATTGCTTCACTAAGGTCCTACATCTCAAAAATGTTGTCTTGTTGGAGTGTCAAACAATGGACACCACCACCAGCATTTGCCTACTATTGCCTTCATCTTCTTGCTTTTGCATCTTTTGCTTCAGCTTCTGCTGTTAGTCTCGTGATAATGAAAGGGGAGACAGGCAAAGAAATTGGGTGGTGGGCTCTGCAGAAGCCTGAGTCATCGGCTCAACAATGCCAATAGCCTAGCCTGACTGCAGCGTCAGAAGCAAGGAAATGAGAACTAGAAAGCCTTGACATTAAAAAAAGTACAACGCTCTTTTATACAATTTTAGCTTTGAACTGATGAAGGACTCAACTCTGAGCATTTGTAATTCAGCTTCACCACCGAGGTATTGCATGGGAAAGGTAATGAATGGCTTGAATGGATGGACACTTCTGTTGACAATCACAGCATCAGAGTAGAATAAACTAGAAACAAATACATTAACAATGCCACACTGTTGTAAATACAGTATGTAGATGTGCTTCAATTTCTTCTTTATTTCAAAGTAAGCACTGAGGGCAGTGCCCAATCCAGATCAAACTACAATGTGCATGTAAGGGATGCTTAAACCTTCCCTCCTAACCATTCCCTGCCCACTCATTTAAATTGATTTATTGTACAATGAAGTGTTGGTTTTTTTTAAAAAAATATTTATCAGTACCACTTTTCTTAATCCCCACAGGGAGGAAGAATTAAGGTAAAGGGGGGGGTTGGCTGTAGGGAAAGGTTTAAGCCTCCCTGCCTGTGAATACTGGCCATGATACATATTAGGCCAGTGTGTATTTACTTTAGGTAAGGAAAAAGAATGAGGCACAGCTGCACTCTATATACTTAAAATTGCACACAGTTTGCTGAAAGAGGTGCCAGAGTTCCATAGGTTTTCCTTACAATGTGAAATACCGAAAATTTAGAAATGTTGTGTTGTTGGATTGTCAGCAAGCATGGCCAATGTGGGAGAAAAAAGTAACCTTCCCAAGCTCTGTAGATATTTGACAGCTGATGTTTAAACTGCCAATGAATGCCAAGCAGGTATTATTAAAATGGAACAAAACCTTGTTGACCCATTTTCTTCTAGCATAAACATGAGAAAACGATAGGCAGTTACTCACACTTCTTGTAGCATCTCGGTCTGCTCCTCGGAGCAGCATTACCCTTACTACCTCACTGTGACCCATCTGAGAGGCTATCCACAATGGAGCTGTCCCATCCTGTAATGTGGGGGTGGGGTGGGTGGGGGAAGCAGAGAAACAAAGCAAAACAGGATTGATCAGTTTGAAGCAGGCAACACTAAACAGCTCTGGCAGCTCACTACAAAAGTCTGGCTGGCGCTCAAGGACTAAATGAACTTGGATCCCTGAAAGGAATCTTTTTCCTCAAGAGAGGACACACTGTTCAACCCAGCGTCTGAAAAATCCAGAGCTTGAAAAATTACCAGTGGCCATGCAGACTGAGGGATTCTGACAGTTACAGTCCAAAAAGGTAACTTTTCAAAGCTTTGTGGAACGTATATCTAATTGCCTTGTCCTTCTCACTAAATAAAAATCTGCAGGAGGCTAGGCAAGGTCAGGCCTGGTCAATCCTTGGAAGAGAGACTGCCAAGCAATACCAGGTGCTGTAGGCTATATTCAGATGAAGGCAATGGCCAATCTCTGATAAATCTCAGCAAGAAAACCCTATGACAGGGTTGCTGTAAATTGGAAATGACTTAAAGGCACACAACAGAAAAAACAACAACAAAACGAAGCAGACAGAATATTCAGTGTACTCAAAAAGTGGATGCAACAATCATATAATTTTTCTTTTGAACACCTCTGGTTTGGATCCGGGTTTGGTTAAAGTAGACCCATTGGAATAAATGGGGCTTAAGATAGCCATAACTAATTTTAGTCCCATTTCTTTCCATGGCACTACTCTAAGTCTGACTAATTCTGATTCCAACCCTTAATTTTGTACATATGGCACAGGGAAGCCCAAAAAGAAAAGAACATAATGATTCCCAGTGCAGCTGAATCAGAATACTAATAGATAAAGAAAGATCTGTGTGGGAGAGGTCTGTTTTATCCATTAAGGCAGAACTACACATTGGTTTTGTTTGAATTAATGATAAAGCATGGATTACTATAAGAACAGATCTATCATCCTCTTGGGCTCTCTCTCACACACTTATACAGACCAGCTAGGAGGAGGAAAGGAGAAGCTTTTGCTTTCATTTTTATATTAACCAGAGCTTGTTCTGTTGGCCAACCCTGAGCTGTGGTCATTCTTATCTGATTTGTGGAAATAAATAAAAAGGAATCAAGAGGACTAATTTGTGAGTCAGTATTCTGGGGAGGTGGGGGTAAGCTTTAGGGCCCACCAGTCTCCTCAAACAGAAGTATTAAAAATGGATGAAAGCATAAAAACCTCTTTTTTGTGGGGCTAGGATAAAACAAGGCCTGAGGGGCATGTCTTGTTTTAAAGCAGAATTGCTGCTTAGGGAAGTCATCATTAGTGGCTGTTCCCATTTTTGGTTGATTTTTTTTCAACAGGAGCCATGTGGAAGGGGTGCAGAGTCTGCAGAAACAGCTGGGAGGTCATGCAATTCTCAACCCTGCAAACACTCTGAAAGCTAGCAGTTTGGGAAGCTGAGTCAGTGTCACAAGAGGTCAGCATTTAGCCAGCCAGCTAAATAACTATCTTCTAAAAAAATTTACAACCTGCCCTTCAGCCAAAAAACTCCCAGAGCAACTTTCAAACAGAGGGCATCCAGACTTATTAAAAAGACAAGGAAGTCCCAGATTTTGTTCCTCTTCTTTCCGATTTTATTTTGGAGATCCATACACATTTTGTTTATTCCAGGATATTTTCTGTCATCTCCTGGTACTTTTTAATACCAGGTCCCCAAGTAGATTTATTTTAACCCAGTATAAAATTGGAAACATCAGGGACTTTTCAATCAGTCTGGATGCGCCCATAGTTGATATGAAAGTCCCCTACGCTCAGGCTTACAATCTTACAACTAGGGAGGTACTGGGGTTACTTTTGGAATAGATTGCTTTGAAGCCTACTTGTAAGAGATGGCCACAACCCTACGAAAAACAGGTATACTGTGCTAGGGCCATCTGCAACTTATGGATAACCTGACACAATGTCCAAAATGTAGAATGGAAAGTGGTTCTGAGAGGGAATGATAATAACTATACAGGCAGGAGTAAATCAAGGAATTCAAGATCAACACCAAAAACATACCAGGAACATGACCAGGAATAAGGGGGGAAATGGATGCTAGCATTGTTTTTATGCACACTATTGCCCAGTGATGGGGATCATTTGGTTCATGGCTGGATGTGGCCCACAGGAGTCTTCCATGTTTTTTCTACTGTTATCTCTGAACAGTAATCAGAGACAACAGATAGGAACCTTTTGTAAGGCACAGGAAGGTATGTCATGTTAACTGTGCTCTGGTTTGCAACCTAGGAACCTACTCAGTATGGTGTTGCTTTGAACAGAGCTATGCTTTGCAGCAGCCTAGGAAACTGTTGCATAGAACTGATCTCTGTTTTGCAGGCAGGGAAGCTGTTCCATTGGAACTTATTTCAGAGTAAGGAGGCATAGCCTTGAGTTGTTGCCCAGGAAGCTATTGCACTGACACTGCTGAACAGGCAGGCATGGGATTCAGCTGTGCTTTGTAAGCTTCTTGAATAGAATCAGAACTAGCCTAGCCCATTTTGTTTTGGTCTTCCCAAAAACTTCACCAAAACTGGAATTCAGCCCCAGGCTCAGAATGGTTCCCCAACCCCACTGTTCCCCATTAATTCCTCAGAAAGCAAAGGGGAAGACTAGGAGATGTGGCCAGGTTTATGAATTATGAATTTATAATTGGTTTCTTAGTATTCAAAACTGTTTAACTAGTCAATAGGCCTGCTGTCTAAACCTGTGATGTCTTGTGTTTTACATTTTGCTCTGTTCTTATACCATATAATATTTGGCATTAATCAGGAGTATCATCTACCAGTAGTCAGTTGTTCACAGGGTTATACACTATTAGACCGTTTCATTACGTAGTTTAGTCACAAGGTGGCACTGAGCTGTTTTATCTGAATGAAATCGTGGGAGTTTCTGTTTTATTCTTGATAAAAGGCAATACAGTTCTTGTCCAGTTTCCTGATGCATCCTCTGAACCTTCTCCTCCACACATCACCTTTTTAATGTTTTGGGGGAATGGGGTGATAGGAAATAAAACTTTTATAATTTAGATAATAGTGTAAGAACAACGATGCTAAATATCAGAGAAAGTTAAAGTACAACTTTGGCAGTCTGCACAAAAAGTCAACATTATCACATGAATTCAGGTTTTATAAAAGATTAACATTGATATCAAGGACATAACAATCACTGGAATGTAGCAAGTACCAAGACACAGTTGATTGGTTTTAGCATGTATTTGACAAAAAAGAAAGAAATCTATCTGACAATATCTTTTTTTAAAGGGTATTGCAACCAAAACATAATGTCCAAACAGTGCTGACTATTACCTGCCTTGGCTGATTGACCTTTGCTCCTGAAGACAGCAGTAACCGAATTAAGTCCAAGTAACCACCTTGAGCAGCCAAGAAAAGGGCAGTAGCTCCATCCTTAATATAAAAATACATAATCAACTTTTCAGCTAATAGTAATATTCTTAATAGGACCATTGAAGCTTCCTTTCCACTACTAGCCTTCAAATATAGCAAGATTGCTTTTTATATTTTAATTTGTTCCCATAACCACCAATAAACTTCTGTCACTTAAACCAGCTCTTTTTGCAGAATTGATAAAAGCAAAATGCAAGATTGCTCTTTAATTAGTTTACTTCTGGGCCTGAGATGTAATCAGTTTAAAGATTAAGCTATAAATCTTGCTGATTTCTGAGTAATCATCCCTGCAAGTATGTGCATTTGAAGTCTGCCTCTCATGGAAGTCTGCCAGTCAGAAATGAGAAACCTTTTATGAGCTCAGTTGAACAACATAACACAAGAAAAGCAAACCAGATTTTTTTTAGGTTAACTTCCTTTTATTTAATGAAGTGTATTCAAAACATTTAATAGCTATCAAGCATAACTTGGCTATATCTCCTAGAATATTCATCAGCTTCTTTAGTAAAGGATTCAAAGCAATATCTTTTAGAACAGCATTTTGTTTCCAAAAAAATAATAGGGCATGTGTGCTTAACTCTCCTACAGAAAGTGGGACTTAAGAGTTTACTACACAGGCGGGAAAGAAACCCTGCAGCTACCTCATAGTCACAGTGGATTTCTTTAATCCGCAGCAGCCCCATAAATGCCACATGCACCGGGGCTTGTCCAACTGTGTCAGAGTAAAAGGGCGGCCCTACATTGATCACATGTCCTATACGTTGTACTGTTTCTGGCCACATGGCTTTGGCTGCTCCAGAGTGTTTCTTTTTTTTCCTGTTCACTTGTGCATGCAAATAAATGAATGTATGTGGTCCCAGAGTACTGCATTACTGGTTAAGCAGAGATATGCACAAAATCAAAAAATCAAAAATAAGTTCCACCCCAGCTTTACTCCAAAGCCAATCCTTGGTCGCCACATGGCCAAAAATTTGTGGTTTCCCCCTCAAATGCAGAGCAAACTGCAAATCTTACAGAACCTGGGTTTCCTGCAGAAACCCCAGTGAAAATGTGCATAGTTGAAAACGTCATGTGCCAGCTGTGCCATGAATATAGGTTGAGTGGGTTTTATTGCCCGAGTAGACAAGCCCGAAAACAGGCTTTAACAGGATTGTGCCCAATTAATTTTTCTCACCTAAGATGGACTTTTTATTTTAAGTGACAGTGTTTTCATATTTAATATTAATTGTTAATCATCATAAAAAGAGCAGTGTTTCACATTCCTTGAATTCACTGATATCCCTTTAAAAATATTTGCCACAATCCAGCTAGGGAAATTCCCATTCAGAGGCAGTATTCTGTGCATGCAGGCTATGCATATGTACAGTTGCATCAACTTCGCCATGATAATCTAAGCACCAATCAATTGCCCAGATATGAATGTGCATATCATATACAACAACCATAGAACAAGAAAAGAGCCATCTTCTTGATCTGATAGCATTTTGATCAGATATAAATTACTTTAGGAGGTGATGCACCGTCTATATTTACTGTGTTTATTTACAATGCTTGTAGACTTAGGTGAGAATATGACAGAATGCCCAGAGGCCTGCTTGTGTGTGTTTCTGATGGCTGGAAGGTAGGACCCAAGAGGCAGCTAATGTTCTCATACAACAGGGGGTGGTAATAGTCACCTTGAAAGAAATGATTGTGTGCCTGCTCCTTAAGAAAATGGCTTTGAACAAAAAAGATTTCAGCACCTATATGTCTAGCTGCTATCCACATTTGGATCTATATTTGGGGCAAGGTCTTTTAAGAGATTATTTTTGAAGAAGTAAATGATCTATTTTGGCCCTAGGTTTGGCCTTGGTTGCCCTAATGAACGACTTGTGCCATGTAAAAGAGAAAGAGTGTATATGCCCAACAGCTTTCAATACCAGCAACCATGGCATCTAACTAGAGGATGATTGAATGTTGGAAGTGATACACAGGGTCATAGAATCATAGAGTTGGAAGAGACCACAAGAGTCATCCAGTTCAACCCCCTGCCATGCAGGAACAAACAATCAAAGCACTCCTGACAGATGGCCGTCCAGCCTCTGCTTAAAATCCTCCAAAGAAGGAGACTCCACCACACTCCCAGGCAGTGCATTCCACTGCCCAACAGCTCTTACGGTCAGGAAGTTCTTCCTAATGTTAGATGGAATCTCTTTTCCTGTAGTTTGAGTCCATTGCTATGTGTCCTAGTCTCTGGAGCCACAGAAAACAAGCTTGCTCCATCCTCAGTATGACACCCCTTCAAATATTTAAATATGGGTATCATGTCCCCTCTTGACCTTCTCTTCCCCAGGTTAAACATACCCAGCTCCCTAAGCTGCTATTCATAGAGCATGGCTTCCAGACCTCCCACCATTTTGGTTACCCTCCTCTGGACACGTTCCAGCTTCTCAATATCACTTCTTGAATTGTGGTGCCCAGAACTGGACACAGTATTCTAGGTGAGGTGTGACCAAAGCAGAATAGAATTGCATTATTACTTCCCTTGATCTAGACACTGTACTCCTACTGATGCAGTTTAGAATCACATTGGGTTTTTTAGCTGCCGCATTGCACTGCTGACTCATGTTCAGTTTGTGGTCCACTAAGACTCCTAGATCCCTTTCGCATGTACTGCCATCAAGCCAGGTATCACCCATCCTATACCTGTGCTTTTCATTTTTACTGCCCAAATGTAGTATCCTACATTTCTCCGTGTTGAAATTCATTTTGTTAGTTTTGGCCCAGCTTTCTAATCTGTTAAGGTCATTTTGGATTCAGATCCTGTCCTCTGGGGTATTAGCTACCCCTCCTAACTTGGTGCCATCTGAAAACCTGATAAGCATGCCCTCTATCCCCTCAGCCAAGTCACTGATAAAGATGTTGAATAGCACTGGGCCCAGGACAGAACCTACTGGTCACTTCTCTCCAGGATGAAGAGAAGCCATTGGTGACTACTCTTTGGATTCAGCCCATCAACCAATTACAAATCCACCTAACAGTTGCATTGTCTAGCCCACAGGTTACTAACTTTTTTGCAAGGTTATCATGGGGGACTTTGTCAAAGGCCTTACTGAAATCAAGATACACTACATCCACAGCATTCCCTTCATCTACCAAGTATGTAACTCTATCGAAAAAAGAGACAAGATTAGTCTGGCATGGCCTGTTTTTCAAAAACCCATGTTGACTTTTAGTGATCACGGTATTCCTTTCTAAGTGCTTACAGACTATCCGTGTAATGATCTGCTCTAGAAGCTTTCCTAGTATTGATGCAGGCTGACTGGGCGATAATTATTTGGGTCTTCTTCCCCCCCCTTTTAAAGATGGGGACAATATTTGCCCTCCTCCAGTCTGCTGGGACCTCTCCTGTTCTCCAGGATTTTTCAAAGATTATTGCCAGTAGTTCTGAGGTTACTTCTGCCAGTTCTTTTAGTACCCTTTGATATAGTTCATCTGAGTTAGCTTTAGAATTTAGTACTGCAGGGTTTCTGTTCAATTCTGCACTTTTTGAACTATGTCAGGTATATACCCCAATGTTTTTAACATCTATATAAAGTCACTGGGTGGGGTCCTCAGATATGGAATAAGGCATCAGAAGGGCAAAAAGCATAGTTTGGGGGTATTCCATGATCTAGTTTTGTCATTTAAGATTAGAAGCTTTTTTATGCAGCTTCAGTTGGTTTACTGGCTATGAAGATTCTTGGAAAGGGATAGTCTGGCAATGTGTTTTATGCTCTCGCAACCTTTTACTTCAGTGGTTCCTAAACTCTTGTCCTCCAGATGTTTTGGACTTCATCTCTCCGAATTTCTGACTGTTGGCCAAGTTGGCTGGGACTTCTGGAAGTCCAAAACACCTGGAAGACTAAAATTTGGGAACCACTGTTCTACTTGGATTATAGTAGGACCCCTGTATCTGCTGGGTATTTGTTCAGGGGGGTTGTGGATACTGAAAACTGTGGATAATAGTGAACACCATTGAAAATAATGAGACTTCCAGTTTAAAATACCATAGAATTGCCTTGGAGGACCTAGAAAATGGCTAGCGAGGACACATTTTCTAGGAAGACTCTATGGTAGGTGTGCTGTTTTGTGTCTAGTGGATAATTGAATCAGTCGATAATGAATTAGTGGATATAGGGATCCTGCTGTACTGTAATGCATTGTATATGGGAGCTGCCTTTGAAGATGACTCAAATACTTCAAATAGTACATCATTTTATGGATGAGGCATACTCTTCTATGCAGCCGTCAACAGTTGATAAAGGAATCATAAGCCTCCTCCACTTCTTTTATTTGTATGTCAGGTGACCCATAAACAGAGCAAATGCACTTACTCTTCTACTCATCGAACCCTCCTGTGCAGTCTAGCCATCTGCCCACAGTAGGTGTAAACATTTTTTCTTATGGCTGGATCCTGTGCTTTCAATATGTGTGATTGGGAGAACAAACAAACACAGCTGTTCTGGTCATTGTTGTGCAATGGAAAACATTTTAAATGCTCTGTTTCTGCTCATTTGAATTGCTAAAGATATAGGAGCCCACCTGGGAGGAAAACAGGCAACATTTAATACCAAACGTACATATTATATATATTAGAGGTTCTTGATGCTTCAGAGACTGTTAAGTGGAATCAAGCCTATATAGTACAGATGCTTCCATCTAGACTTTTCCACTGGTATTTCCAGCATTTACTTGTTCATTTACACCTGAGAATTCAGATGATCTTTAACCAGGGCTGGATTATCAATGGTGCAAGTGGTCCAAGCCCCTCACTGGCTAAGGAGCCAGTGGTCTAGGGAAGACTGGTCACTTTGTTTCTTTTCTTCCCCTGCTAATTCCTGAATCTTCTGATCATTTTGTTATCATCACTTTGTGTGTTACTTGGGGGAAGCTTTGGGTTGGTGCATATAAATGCCCATGCTGGGGAGGGTGAAATCCTTCCTAACACAAGAGCAGCAACACTGCAGTAAAAAGTAGCAGACCTACCAACATGACCTGGGTGGGGATGGTTAGTTTTCCTCTCTTGAGCTACTGAGCAGAAGAAGAATTATCCAAATGATTGGAAATGTACTTGCACATTTTCTTTGGATTGCTTTAACATGGCTTCCTTGACATACAAACCTGGGTTATTTTGGCACAGAAATCACAGTATAGGTGTATGTATAGGCCAAGGTATGTAGGAAACAAATTGGAATAATGTGTAATATTATTTTTGTTTTATGGTATTATACAGATCTGCTCAGATGTATATCCTTATTAGCTTACAGACCTGCCTAAAGTCACATGTGATGATCATATACTTGGGAAGCAATGACTAGCTGTGACATGCAAGCATAGTGATGTGCAATGAAAAATTCAGATGTAAATATGATATTCTGGACAGGTTACTGGAATGGCTATAAAAGCTACCCTAACTCTGCTTGGGGAAGAAAGGAGGGAAATCAAGACTGAATGTACATAAGAAGAGAACAGAAATGTTACTTTCTGCAAAAAGAAAGCCAGGAACAGAAGATACAGAAGCTGGAAAGACAAATGGAAACACAAGGACTTTATCTATCTATGTCCAAGAGCAACTCTGTATATTATACAGAACAAAGTTGAAGAGTAATAGTCTGTACCATTTTAAAAGAACACTTCATGGGCTTGTCTGCATGGGCAATTTACCAAATCTTGGAGCTCTGCAGTCAAGATGACGCAGGGCTTTTGCCCCATTTTGCACATGGGCAGTCCTCACAGCCCCTGGGGCAAAGATGGAGCTAAGACGAGGTGGGGCCCATTCCGCAGGAACCCATTCTGGCAAGCTGGCCCATTGCTTCAGTTGCCTTCTGCTGTCACTCTTCCGCAGCAGGAAGCCAGCCTACAGCATGTGACCAAGCCTGTAGCCTTGGTCACATGTTGCAGGCTGGCTCCAGAGAGAGTGAACGATAGCTGCAGTGACAGGCCAGTGTGCCCGTCTTGATTTCTTCCCATTCCATACAGGTAACGAGAGAGGAACGGGCCTGATCCGTTGGCAGGATACACTGGTGAGGAGCTGGCATATCCTGGCCTGTGTAGATGAGCCCACCACTCAAAAAGCTCCCAGCGTTCAGTAGTTTAGAATAGTTTTGTAGCAGAATGCTAACTGAAACCCAAATATGTTTGCCAAGTAACATATACATGTCCACCCAAGAGGTAAGTCTCACTCAGTTCAATGGGACATACTCCCAGATAAATGCATATAGGATCACAAGAGAAAAATTAGACTATTCAAAAATATAATACCCACCTGTAATAAATCATAGGTGATAAATCTAAAAATTTACCACCTTGTTCCGTACAACATGTGGGATGGCTCTCAATGAAGCAGTCCAGACCGCTTTGGAAAGTAGTGGGGTCTCGGTCGTTAGAGGTTTTTAAGCATAAGCCTTGCAGTCCCTTGCAGTTCTGTGATTCTACAAACCACCTTCAGATTTATTTTTTTTAACCCACAACCTCACAACATGGAAACTTGCACAGCAACTATTCAATTCTAGCACTTGGTTTTCTCAGGGAAACAGAAGGGAAGGAAACCTAGAAAGTCACTCTAAATTTTCTAGCTTTAAAAAAAAAAAAAGAGAGAGAGAGAAATATCGTGAATGTCAACTTTAAATAAACTCACATAAAGCTGATCATGGATGTTGGCTCCATGCTTCAGTAAGGTTTCCACTACTCTCATGTGCCCATATTGGCAAGCAGCTAACAACGCAGTGCCTCCATCCTGGAAGGAAGAGGGGAAAAAACAAAAAAGAAAAGGCTCAGAGGATGGAAAAAGACAAAGTTTTCACAGAACAGCAAGTGCTGAACATTTCTTAGCACTGAGTTCATAAGGAATGGGAACAAATCTCTCTATAAGTACAATTACAAACACACACACACACACACACACTCTCTTCCCAGTTACTTCAAAGAAGATTTTAATAATGGGGCCAGGACTTCGTTTTGTTTTCGTAGCCCAGACTTCTATGACATCTTTTTTCTTCTACAACTCCCAGAATCTCCCAGTCAACATCATCATGCAACATGCACCCTAGGGGATTCTGGGAGCTGTAGTTACAAAGGATAAAATTATCATACTATTTTCCACGCCTTATTCATAAGTTTCCCTTGGATCCTGTCATTCTTTCCCTTGCTTATAAACATCTACCACTGCTCATTTCTAACAATATCCTCCATGCATGGATTTTTATCCAGAGGTCTGTTTCAAGAGGAAGGCTCTGCCCCACTCTTTTCTTCTTTCTTCTGGCACAGGAGTAAGAAAAACAAGGGGCTTGTTTACACGACAAAAAAAATCTGGCAAGAATGCGGGCAGAATACCTTTAGTTTAGATGAGCTCCTGCCAGGATTCACCATACTTAGAAGGAGGGGGGCTGAAAACTCCAAATTGATTGCCGTAACAGCTATTGCTGTTTCTTGCTATCTTTTTTTAAAAAATTGCACGAAAATGTACATAACAGGTCATTTGTACATCCAATTCGAAAAGGGGCACATAGCAGGTCTGAAACCTGATAGATCGGACCTTGGAGAGGGGAGGCTTGCAGTGCCAGAGCCGCCATTATTGTTGTTGTTTTTAAAATTATTCAAGCAGCAGAGCAAAAGTAACCTAGTGGAAAATAGCTTTTCCGCATTTTAAAAAAAAAATGGGGGGGGGGGAGAGATTTTCAGGATGCAATTCACTCACGGCCACCATTTTTTTCGTGCTGCTCTGTGTGAACTGCAAAATTGCTAATTTTCCCTTCCAGCAAACTTACAAATGAGTTGTGGGCACAAATGGACACTGCAGTGATAGGGAGGTAAGGCACTATTTTTTGCAACAAATTATCCTGTCTAGCTGCGCCCAAGGTTCTCCAGAGGCTACTACTGTAGACTTCAACAGTCATGAACCCTAGCCTGCATAGCTTGCAGTGAGTTGTTACAGCCCCAAAATATCTGCTTTAACAGAAACTTGGCTTTGATGTCATTTAAGGCTAAACTATCCACGACACTGGCAGATCTGTCTCTTTCAATAAGGCCTGTAACAAGAGATGGGAGGTAGAACAGAAATGGAGCACAGGTAGAAGGAGCTGAACTTGCAGCATACTTCCCTGAAGTCATCTTCCTCTGAAATTTAGTAGGGCTCACCGCTGATACTGGAGTCTGGCTCAAGGAAAAGTGACATGGGGAGGTTGCTATATACTGAATTGTGGGTATTGGGTGGATTCGTCACCCTGCACCTACCTGTCACTTTAGCTCCTTAAGTGGGGTACTTAAACACCACTTGTATTTGGAGCAGACTTGAATTTTAAAAACTGAGGCTACCAGCAAGTCTACTTTACTCCTCATTTCCAAAAAAGTATATTGCAGAACACTGAAGTGCATAAAACATCATGGTTACCTTCTGCTGCTGAGCGCCGTGATGTTAATTACAATGGGTACCCTATTTTCAAAGCCATTGATCTAGTAACCTTACAGAAGAGCTTTCCCCATTCCCTCTCTGGTTTTTTCAAGCTCAACAAGTATATTTTGCTGTGAATTCTTGTTAAATAGAGTGTGCTGGGATACAAAAACAAAACAATATTCTGGTTATTTTATTAAAACCTTTATTAGTGGTTATTTTATTAAAACCTTTATTAAAATCTTTGTTTTTTAACTGAACTACATTGATGGAAACCACTAAATCCTGAGCAGAGCTTAAGAAAAAGTTTCTTTTTAAACTATCAATGACCATGCTAGCCAGAGTATCCTGGGAGGTGTATACCCAAAAAAGTAACTTTCTTAAGCTCTGGTGCTGGGGCAGTAAGTTCCACAGGTCAATTATGTATCATGTTAGTATCAATTTTGCTAACCTTCAGATCCATTTTTCACCCATTTTCTAAAGTGCTCCCTAGTCATATCACACAAAATGGTGAGCAACTTTTCCATATTCACTTTTACAAACTGTTTAGCATTTTATAGATCTATTACATAACACTACATATCTCCATTAATCTTTCTTCTTTTTTTTACCTGCATTGCAGACTATCTCAATTATGTCAGTTGTTGGGGAACAAGGTGGCCACCATCAGGGCATGCTGACTTTTTAGATTCTACGGAATACTTCTTCTAAAATCTATTTTCCCACATGCAAAAATATATTTCTGAGCAAGAAAGCAAGTGCAGGGATTTATGTGCAAGGATTAGGCCTCTGTAATGACAAGCACATTTGGCCCCCCTTTTCTAGCTGAACAGTTATGGATACAGACAGACAAACACTTTATTTCGGCCATTGGCCAATAAAATAAAATAATATATACAATCATAAAAAATTATTAAAACTAGTAAAAGACAAATAGCAGAATACAGATGACTTACATCAACCACTATTTATGACCATTTGGGGTCACAACTTACACATAACAAAATTTTGCTACTTTGAATATAACAGATTGCTCCCAATTATCCAGCAAATAATGTAAATAGAAGGCATCAGAATGGCCCAGGGAATTTAATTAACAGGGGAGTAATCAACTGTTGTCTAATGTCTCTATAGAAGTGACAATACGAGAGAACATGGCTGTGGTTTCTACAACACCAGTGTTACAAGGGCAAAGTCGCATCTCGTAGGGAATTTTCGCAAATTTCCCTTGCAGCACCACTGTAGGAAGAACATTAAATGTGCCAATGATAAAGCTCTCCTGAATTTGGGCATGGTAATACAATATAAGTATGAAGCTGGTTTAAGGATCATCATTTCACTATTAGCTATAGTGTAATTGGTAAAAGCAGCAATTTCTGTTTGGCCTTCTAGTTATGGATGCATTTAATGGGTAGAGATTCAGACTCCAGGATCAGATTTACATACATGCTAAATGAGCTGTTTTCTGATGCCCCAGATTATGAGGGGCATCTAAGTACCTTCCCCTGCATTCCTAAATGTTAAATTTTACATAACTATTAGGATAACACACATTTTTTGGTAATGGCTTGACATAGCTTTGGATTTCAGCACATTTGATCTGCCCCTGGCAGAAGATGACAATTAATTCTAATCATTACTGGTACATATAGTTCACTTGTCCTCACATAAAACTTTATGTGACAAGCAGCCCTTATATGGAAGGTGTTTCACACTGCTAATGATGCTTCCCCATTTTCTAATTATTTATGCCAGGTAGGGGGAAATGCTCTGACACTCATGTTAATTTTGGAACAATTCTGGCTACATCTGTAGGGCATTAGAAGCTGAGGAAACATCACTGCTGTTGGCAAACATGTTGGAAATTTTGAGAAATGAAGCCAGTACTAGCAGAACTGCAGATCAGCAAATGGAGAAGAGGTTTTTGCATAATCACAGTGCAAAAAAGAGCCATGCTGTGATGAAGCACACAGGGCCTTTCCAGAAAACAAAGGCAGAAACTGTACCATGGATGCTGTGTTATTCAGACTGACTAGTCTGTGTTACAGTCATTAACTCCTTCAGGTCATCAAATGACAGTAGCTTTCAGCTACTGAAAAATGCATTTTTAAAAACTCCCCTATTGTCCAATGTGCTATAAGTCTGAATTATTATTGAGCTTCTATACATGGCAGCATGCTCTCTTACTGAAAGAAGCCAGTTTGGGGCACACTTTCATCTTATATGAAGCATCAAATAAGTAAAATAAAAAGTGATTCTCATTTATCTATTCTTTGCGATTGCTCTTTACACATTGTTCTAGGGCAGGAGTGGGTGACACACAGGGAGCAGGGGGAAATTTTAGCCCTTGTCAGAAGTGATATGTCACTTCTAGTCACCATTTCCAGCCAATTTGAGGAGACAGGGGTTGACAGAAAAGGCTGCTCAAAAATCAGCCCCCAAAAATAAATGGGAAAGGGCTTCAGGGGTCACAGGTTACACTTTCCCCACTCCTGTTCTGAGAGGAAAAACAAGGAGACACTCACATAGCTACCTTTTGGCTACTTCCTGTGAAATCCAAAAACAACCCTCAGGGTTGTTTCCAGAAAGCAGTTAAGTAAGAAATGAGCATGGAGGGAACTCCTTAAGCTTTCTTAACTCCCCATGAGGCTATGGCTAGAGCACTTACCTCCCTTAATGAGATGGAGGAAAAATATGTTAAAAGCAGTACAACAGCAATGGGTAATAATGGTCCATTGGGCACATATGGCCACAAGGCTGTCTTTGCAACCCCAAACTGCTTCACCAAAATTCAGTGGCAAACCACAAAAAACCTTTAAAATTATCATTTCCTGATTGTTTTAAAATAGTATTTCCCACGTGTTGGACAATTTCCCATGGTGATGCAGCAGCTGTGAAGCTTGCAGCAGGTTCCAGGACAGAAAGCTGGCCACAAGTGTCTCAACGTTGTCCTTCCTGCAACTGAGTAATAAAGGCAAGGTGGAAGGAACAGAGGCTCCAGAGTAAAGCTAGGGGAGCAGGCAAAATTAGGGTATTGCCCTCCCAAATAAGAATTCTGCCCCCCATGAAATTTTCCTTCAATTTCTATCATTGTAGAGAGTAAGACAATAAAAAACATTTACGCCTAGAACTCTTATATTTCACATGTTCACATTCCCTTGGTAACAATGCCTGCTGTTAGAAGGCTGGATACTATATTTTGTTTATTCTGTGAAATGCGAGGCTCTAAAACCTATACACTGGAAGATCGTGGTCTCTTCCAACTCTACAATTCTATAGAAAGGAAATACAGTAGGACCCCCGTATCCACTGGGGATTGGTTCTGGAGGGCCCCATGGATACCAAAAACCATGGATAATAGCAAACACCATTGAAAATAATGGGACTTCCAGTTTAAAATACCATAACGTTGCCTTGGAGGACCTAGAAAATGGCTAGAAAGGACACATTTTCTAGGAAGACTCTATGGTAGGTGTGATGTTTTGTGTCCCGTGGATACTTGAATCAGTGGATAATGAATCAGTGGATATGGGATCCTATTGTAAATGTGACTGGTTCTACATAGAGTAAATAGCCAAATGTCTCTGTGTCAGACAGTGAGAAAGTACAAGCTTACTATCTGGTTCCGGCTGTTTAACCATACTATCAACAAAGGGATAAAGAAAGGGAGAGTCTAGCCAAGAGAGAAACAACAGAAAAAACTGAAGAGGCATACTTAAACGACAACGCAGAAAGAATCACAACCCAAAAACATCACCCAAGGAGACCTTCTGCTGTGCTTTTTGCAACCGGACTTGTTTATCTCGGATTGGCCTTTTTAGTCATCAGCGCGCTTGCAGAAAGCGCGGGATGAGTCCTTCCTGAATCTTCGTTTGCGAAGAAAAGCCAGAGAGAGAGAGAGAGTTCTTATAGCAGCCTTTCTCAGCCTTTTTATCATGGTGGAACCCTTGAAACAATTTTCAGGTCTCAGGGAACCCCTGCCTAACAATTATTATATCTACCATTAAAAAAAAAAGTTTATTTTTTTCAATCTCAATATCTCACGGAACCCCTAGCAACCTCTTATGGAACCCTAGGGTTCCAGGGAACTCTAGTTGAGACACTGTGTCTTACAGTGTTAACCAATCATATTGAGTCATGCGTGGTAAAATCATCTAATGGCAGGTATCCAAAATAGTGGAGGCCAGTTATACTCTTAGGTGATTGGTTACTTAGGAGAGATGGCTTGTTACATTCATGGGATTGGATGCTTACTGGTCATAAACAGAAGACCAGTTAACAATCATTCCTGATAGGTGGAGATAAGAACAAGGAAGGGACGGAGATAATATAGCTAGCCCTGGGGACACAAAGACGGGCTGTTTATGACAGCCTCCGACTAAGTCAGAAAGAGCTGTCTCCAATAGCCTTTTTGCTGCTGATGCTGTTCCTCCTCTGTAAAAATTAAATGGGCTATATTAAATACAGTCGGCCCTTTGTATTCATAGATTCCACATCCACAAATTCAACCATCCATGGCTTAAAAATATTCCCCCCGCAAAAAAATTCCAAAAAGCAAACTTTGATTTTGCCATTTTATATAAAGGACTTATATTTTAGTATGCCATTGTATATAATGGGACTTGAGCATGCACGGATTTTGGTATCCATGGGGAGTCCTGGAACCAAAACCCAGCAGATACCAAGGGCCCACTGTATGCATTTCTCATATGGTTAGATAAATACTAGCTGTAGAAATATTTATCATATGCTGTAATGTCTTATTAAGATTGTAAGCCTGAGGGCAGGGAACTGTTAAATTAACAATTTTTAAGGTGCTCTGGGACTCTTTTTAGCTGAAGAGTGGGATATAAATACTCTAAATAAATAAATAAATAAATAAAATGCCTTGCATGAAATGTCAATATACAAGTTTTGTGCCTAGAAAATGAGAAGTCTATATACTTCACCAATGGGAGTATGTGTATACTACTTTGTTTATATTAATAAAATGGCCTAAAATATTATTAAGCTGCCTGTTTATTCTCCCATGTTAAACATTCTGAAATTACAATAGCTAAAAGTGCTTAAATAGAGTGTTGATGCCAAATCTACCTGTTTGAACTATACTGTTGATCAGGAGTTGGGCGGTTAGGTAACCAGAAGGTGACAACAGAAAACTCCAAACAGATACAGGTTAGCTGACAAACAGCAAAGAATCCCCAGTTCCCTCAGAATAAAGAGACAGCAGCGGATAACTATACCTGTTTCACTGCCCCTTTTCTTTGGGTGCCTAATCTGTACTTCTAAATGTTCAATAATACAATGCTAGAAATTTGGAAATTGAAGGAAAATGTTATTTGGGGTGGTATGATTCTTATTTTGGGGGGCAAGGCCCTCATTTTGCCTCCCCTGTAGGTACATCTCTGAGAGCTTTCCTCAGTTTCTGCTCACCACATCTGTTGCTTATTTAATATTTTTACGTGCTGCTCTTCTGCTTGATATTAGGTATCTAAGACAGGTCATAAAGATCTCAAGGTGCAATTGTTTTTAATTTGTTTCCAGTTGCACACATATATGTGCTTATAGTTTATTTAAATGAATTTTTTACTGCCTCAAATGCCCAATGTGGTAGAAGAGAAATAGATTTTTTTTAAAGAAAAAACTGAACAAACAGGTAGCTTTGAGTCAATGCTCTGCAAGGTGGAACACACAATTTTCACCAGTCTCCCTATATGCTACAGCCCACTCTATTACATCTCTTAATCCTCAGAAGCACTTATGGGGTGAATGGGTCTGCATATGCATAGAAAGCTATACTTTGCAAGAAGAGTAAAAATCAAATAACCTACTTTTAAATGGAAGCACTAGCATGGGGAGGCGGTTGCCATAAATTAGATGGACCACATCACCAACTCATGGAACCTCAAGGGCAACATACCTCCACCCCATTTTAAAAACTTTTATTTTTAAAAAACTAAAAATGTCCCTGCCATACTATCCAGTGGGTATGGGGGCAATTTCGTATAGGGGGGAAATATTGCAATTTCAAGTGTACTTCCTGGTTTTAAAAAGGCCTCTCCTGAGCCTAGAGCAGCTCAGAAATGCCACAGGCATGTCAAAATTGTCCCTCATCCCCTACAGGGCATGTGTTTATTTATGGAATTTCTTCATTGCCTCTTGACCCACTAGGGACTGAGGTGATGCATTATTGATGAAAATGTTTTAAAAACATTAAATAAATAACAATTCATTTAAAACAGGCCAATCCAGTTTAAAAATAATTCTAATGCTAGACAAACAGTTTTAAAAAATAGCCAAAGCAGACACCCAAAGACCAAAGGCCACATGCCACATAAATTAGCATAGTCTTCACTGTCCACCAGAAACAGAGAAGAGAGGGAGCCAGCGTGAGGTCCCTCAGAAGTGAGTTCCACAGTCAAATGCTGCTACAAAGAAAGCCCAGTTATGGGTACCCATCAGCCCAGCCTCATGGGGCAGTGTGATTTGTAACAGAGCCTCTGCTGGTGATCTTAGATGTAAGACAAGTTCATGGGGGCTTTCTTAGTTTTTTAAAAAAAATAAAAATTAAGGATGCAGGCAGACCCTTGGTGGCCTAAAAAATGGCATGGGTCTCACAATCCACACTCTGCCCACACCTCGTACACTAACTAGCACAAACCTATCAGTGATTCCAGCCCAATGTGCCAGCTGTTATGGATCAGGTGCTGTTCAGAATGGAGCACTGAAATGTCATAATCTCTTGGAACCACTGCCATGTCCAGTGGGCCCTCCAGTTTCGCAAGGGTTCAGTTTCACATCACTACCATTTTAAGTATAGGATGTGACCACCTGCAGTTGCTCAAAATCATAGGTCTGGAGCCCGCGGATCAGGAGGGCCCACTGTGCACAAATCATTTGTTGCCTTCCAGAGCAACTTCTATATCTGTGTATGTATGTGCCTTCAAGTTCTCTGTAGACTTATGGTCACCCCATGAATTTCATAGGGTTTTATTAGGCAAGGACTGGTCAGAGGTAGTTTTGCCAGTTCCTTTCTCTGAAATATAGCCTACAGCACCTAGTATTCCTTTGCGGTCTTTCTCCCAAGTACTAAACAAAGTTGTCCCTGCTTAGCTTCCAAGATCAGATGGGATCTGGTGACTTTAGGGTTTAATCCAGTCTCAGACAAGTCATTGCCTCAGCCATACTTCCCTACATGTATAATGGGAATTAACAGTGACATGATCCACAAGGATTTTATGTGGAAAAATACAGTAAATATTGCAAAACAATCCAGAATTAACAAGAGAAAAATTTAAAAGTACTAACAGCAGCAGCAAGGAAGTTCAACACAAGTTTGTAAACCACACTACAATACCAGTATAGTCTCTGAGATTTACACAGGCCACAAAAGATGTCCTGTAAAACTAAGGATAATTAATTTTACACATCAGTGGGACTGGCCTTCTTTATCATTCTAAATATTGTTTCTACAACTGTGGATTTCTGTGCTTCATTTCCTTTGGCTCAGTGAAATTCAACAGGTGGCCTGTAGCAAAATATGAGGGCTACGAGACTCTGCATTCAACTCTGCAGATCCTGACTACAGTAAGTGAGGATGTCTTCCTTTTAGTTCAGCAACAGAGAAGGCTAAGGTGGTACAATTGCATGCCATAGCCTTTCCCATTCTGATGCCATGGTCACTGGCTGTGCTGGCTGAGGATGATGTAAATTGTAGTCCAAAATTCATGGAAGGTGAGAGGTTGGAAAGGTTCAGATAATAGTATTGCATGTGTCACGTGCATTTTCATGCTAGGAAAAAGTGATGAAAATCCATAGCTACAGGTTTGGCCTTGAAGAACTGTGCAGGTGGCACTGATTGTGAGTAAGGAAAGGTTTAATTTCTTCACAATTTAGGCCACTGTCATCTGATAAGTCTAAAGCACACAAGTTATTTAGTCTTATCCCTGCAGGTGTACAGTAGCAATTCCTGTCATGTTAAACATGAAATGACAGCATCCTTTTAAAGTTCAGCTGCCTGGATGCCTGCAGCAGTAGATTCCAAACACTAACAACCTGACACTAAAACAGAGAATCCTTTTCTTTTCATGTTTCAATTTGCTTTTTACTTTCTCATCACTCAGCAGCGTAAAAAAGAATAGTCAATCTGGTCAGCTTTGGCTATGCCCTTTTCAAATGAAAGAGATTTAAGAAGGTTTTTCTTGCTGGTGGGGGTGGGTGGGTTGGATTACAACTCCAGGAACCCCCGGTCACTTAAGGTCTGGGAATTATAGTCCAAAAAAGTAACTTTTTACAAGCTCAGTTCCAAATGAAAGAACAAATACTTAAGGAAATGGAGCTGCACTCACACAATGAAAACTCAGCAATAAAAGCCAGAGCTGACTTAATGTTCTGCCAGAGAACTGCATGGCAAGAGGAGAAATTATTCCATGGGCCTCTTGCTTGTTCTCCATGCCAACTTTCAGAGCAGAACAACTGCTCTTCCTGCCTGCCTGCATTCACCATCAAGCTAAGCATAACCTCTTACTTTGGTTTTAAACTCTGTGGAGGCTCCATACTCGAAGAGTAACTTCACAATATCATTGTGGCCTTGTTGTGCAGCAAAGAACAGGGCAGTGGCACCAGACTGAAAATGAAAGAAACAAAAGTCCATTTGTTATGTTAGACATATAAGTACATTTCACTTGGATTATCTATAAGCTGCTTTTTATAACAGGCAAGTGCTACTTGAAATGTTAGGTGATTTCAAAATCTTAGTTCTAGAAGCAAATAGTTGACAATAAAGACATGCCCATACAGATCTACTCCAGATGATGCTATGCTCTAACCTTCTTTCCAGCAAGATTCTTGTGCATTTTGGACTGACAGAACTGGGAATGGCCAGTGGTCCAACATAGAGGGGGCAACTCATCCTACACAGGCAGAGTAAGATAGCCTCCCTGATTCAGACCATAGGCTGCCAGCAAATGCCACTTCACCTAATAATAATAATAATAATAATAATAATAATTTATTTATATCCCACCCTCTGCTAACAATCGGGGCGGCTTACAACAGTAAAATAATACATAATATAAAACAACTCAAAATCCCTTCTCCCCCTTAAAACATTATTAAATCAATAGAATAGAACCTAGAATATAAATGCCAGTTTTCTTAGAAAGGAGGTATAATGACACACTGAACCTGTTTAATTTCTGTCATGCAACTGTGAGGGATGAAGGAGACAATACAAAGTTTCTGTTCATGGAAACAAAGTTTTGGATAGGTTCTTCTAACATGGGTTCTATGTTCCCTCCCCTCAGGTTGTCTTAAGGACATCCTGCCAAGGATTCAGAGAATTTGTAAACTTGAAGACCTGCCTCTAAGGGTCAAACTATACAATAGGGACACCTTAGGGTCAAACTATACAATACTTAGGGTCAAACTATACAATAAAGACACCTAATGTCATTTGAAATCCTTTTGTTTCAATCTAGAGAAAGTACACATGGCCCCTAGCTGCAGCAACAGTAGCATACTCCTTCAAATTTGACTTTTATTTAAAACACACCCACATCCACACACACCACCCTGGGGGGTGGGAGCGGTGTGATTAAAAGAAAACTAACTGCTCTGACCCATGCTGTACCCAATCCAGACTGGTGCTATGCAGGCTTACTCTAGAATGAAACAGAAAAGGATCTTAAGCTGCACAGTATGTATTTAATATAGCATGATGTTGAATCTGGCTAATTACAAATGTGTTCATGTAGCAATCCAGTACACCAGACACAGCATATTAAAACAAGTTCACAGAGATCTGTCACTATACTATTCTGATATGGTGGTTATGCTTTAAAAGATATTCTTGAAGAGAGGTCTACAGGTCAGGCTTACTTTATTCTCCCATGCCTCATTATCAGATGTGTAAGTACATGGAGATAGCAGAATTATTCATATACAATTTGTGCGTTATCGGATGACCACCTCATACCAGCAAACGGTAAAGCAATTGTAACCTACTGCCATTCAGGTAAGAAAACAAACATGGTCAACAGTTAATTTGTAGATGTCAATAAAGGGAACGATGGTCTAATTCCAGGTGATGAAGGAGTATAATTTGTAAATAAGAAGAGAACTATGTCTCTCTTTTAACCTATTACTGTCTTCTGTTGTCTATTCAAAATAAAATTTTGATATATTCTCAGGACCACTAGTTTGCTTAATTTTTGAATAATTCCAGTTGTAGACAGATCACATATTTAGCACAGAATTTTAACTACTAGAGGAAATGTTTATGTCACCTAATAATCAGGGATCTCATTCTTTTTCTCCCAAGGCATCTATGACGGTAATAAGCACACAACAGACAGCGATTTAATGTGTGAAGCAGCTTCCAGCTTGGAGATGCAATTATTAAGACATCAGCTTCTGTTGCATTTCTGCCTTTCACAGAGCTATGGGAAAGCAAAGCAGCTCTACCTAGAAAAACTTGGCAACCTTACCAGTAATACAAAGACATAGCCATGTTAGTCTGGAATATCAGTATGCATAGGCATTTTGTAGCACCTTTGAGACTAAGGCCTTGTCTACATGAGCTATTTGCCCTGTTTTGCCCCTGTCTTTGAGCCCTACAGTCCTAATCATGCAGGGCTTTTGCTCCGTCTTGACCCTGGGCAGTCCTCACAATGCCCGGGGCAAAGATGGGGTAAAGCCCAATAAAACATTATAGTAAAATTCCTGGAAAAACAGTTTCTCTGTGGAAGAAACGGATCAGGCCCCACAGGACCACAGGAGACCCTACTGCAATGTCAACCTGTCACTGCAGCTGTGGTCCATGTCACACTCTCTGGATCCAGGAAGCAGGCCCACAGCACATGACCAGGCTGGTCACATGCAGGGGGTCTTGCTCACATGCTGCAAGCTGGCTTCCTGACTTCAGAGTGGGACATGGATGACAGCGGCTGTAGGGACGGGACAACATGACAGCATGGATTCCATCCCATTTTGTGCCGTTAGCAAGGAATGAATGGGCCAGATCTGTGGCCAGAATGCATTGGCAGGGAGCCAGCATATTCTGTCCTATGTAAATGATACCTAAGTGAGAGAAAGAAGTTGGCACTTTGAGCATTCATAGACTTAAATCTGGCAGAAGGCTCTTTATTCTAATGGAAACATCCATCAGTGGAATGGGGAAAGAGACCATTCTTTCTGCCCCATTCCAAAGAGGTTCCCAATCCTATAGAGCACACTGGTGTATCATCAGCAAAAATTATTCCCCATTCCACTGACAGATCAAATAGTCTCCCATAAGTGTCCTACTGGATCAAGTAGCTTCCCGTAAGCAGATGAGAACCATTGGACACCAATAAGAGACAGCCTTGAAATATATCCACAGAGTGTTTTAGGCTTAAATCTCTGACTTCCATTTTAGTCAGCTGACTCTGCAATGATCTCTGCAATCCTTCTTTAAAAACAGGACCTCATTGTACCTCTCTCTGAAGATTAATATCCGCTCCTTGTAGCACCAATTCTCGCACACATTCTTTGTGGCCATAGTACGACGCTACCATAAGAGCTGTTGAACCAAGCTAGACATAAATAAAGAAATAAATGTTATTATTTTAAATAAGTATATTAAAAAACAAACCTTGTCAACCCATTGCCTTAACTGGCTACAACTTATATATGGATACTTTATTAATTATTTTATAATCAGATATCAATATAACACGCAACTTAACTATAGAAGTTCACTCCAAAGAAGCACGTATTTGAAAATCTTTTGGGGGAGTTCTGTGACTGCAACACTTTAGTTTTTCTTTCTTAAAGAGCCACAGGGTGGTGGCAGATTTGGACTGAGGTTCTGGAGCACAGAGCATCATCTGACCCTTTGCCATTGCACTGCAGCTCCTCACCTTCTATGCTGCCATTAGCCATGGGGAAAAAGCTGAGACCATAAATCATGCCTTTAAAATTTCCCTTTTATGGTTAATAGCAGTAAGCAGAGCTTGGAAAGTTACAGGCAGCAGGGAACTAGTGAAAGGGCAAAGGGATATACAGTTGGCCCTCTGTATCCACAGGTTCTGCATCCATGGATTCAACTGACCATGGGGTAGTCCAGACAGTGAAATAAATCCTCATGGAATCCACAGGGAATCCCATGTGTCCAAATGGTATCCTGCAGTGTTCCATCCTTTCAGAGGAAGGGGGAATAAAAGTCAGGGAAAGTCCGCGGCAAAAGCCTCTGGGCCTTTTCCTGAATGTTTTGACAACTGCAGAGGAAATGCGCACTACTGCACATTAGGATAAGCAAATCACATCACAGTACATTGCTGAACAGGATAGCTGATTGGTCAGACATACACAGGGGCGGAGCTTGCTAAGCCAGCAGACTGCGGAACCGCCATGTTGGATTGTCGCCGTAGTGACTGTGTGCTGAGGCAATGAAACAGTCTTTCCTTCTTTTTTTCATTATCTATGCAGATCGCTCTTCTGCACCTTGGATTTAGTTTTTTAGTTGTTTTTATATATATATATATATATATATATATATATATATAAACCCACATTGTCTGGCAGGGGTAAGTTGGGGAAGATAGAACCACAAGTAATTCACTCACACCCGCCATTCTGATTCACTGGCATGCCTCCGTGTAAACAGCAATCATGGATAGCTGTGCACGCCAAAGACCTTGGAAAAAAATAGTTGAGACAGATGAAAGCTGCTGCAAATTTACGTACATGCGCACCAATCCACATTTTATTCCCTCGTCTAGACCAGTCCCATGGCTAGAAAATATTTGGAAAAAAAATGCCCCAAAATAAACCTGTCCTGGCTCAGCTAGCACACACTTGCAGACTGAGCAAGGAAGGAAGCAATTAGCTTGGAATTCTGTGATAGCTTAGGCAAGAGCAGTATATCAACAGGGCTCAGAAGCATCTTTGCCTGTGGGAGTCCGTTTGCAAAAGAGTACGGTACTCAAGGCCTGTCCAGGTTTGGGGAAGCACACAGCGTGTCAGGCAGTCTAAGAATCCAGCAAGGATCATCAGATAGTCCAGGGGTCAGAGTCACAGAAGTCATGAAACAAGAACACCAGCCAGAAAGCAGACAAGTTGCTTTCAGCAACCAATAGTAGTCAGAGCTACCTCTTAAACAAGCAGTTTCTCCCCTCCTGCTTTGCGAGGAGCCTCATTGAGCATCTCTACTCTGCTCTCCCCTCCATATGTCGGGTCCATGGACTGGGGGGGGGCGTGCTGTTTTCTCAGCTGCATTCTCTACCAAGTCAGCTGCAGGTAAGTCCTAGTTCTGTTTCTCCTCAGGCTGAGGCTGCTCTTCCACTGAGAGAGCTGCAGTAGCACCTTCAGACTCAGAATCCAAGTCCAAGTTGGCTGCAGGTGAATCCTGGTTCTGTTTCTCCTCAGGCTGAGGCTGTTCTTCCACCAGGAGAGCTGCATGAGTTTCTTCAGACTCGGAATGTGAGCCCAAATTCTGGCCCATGACAAAACCTTGCTGTTCGCCATTTTATACAAGGGACACCATTTTACTATGCTATTGTATATACAGTTGTCCCTTGGTATTCACTGGGGTTTGGTTCCAAGACCCCCCGTGGATACCAAAATCCATGGATGCTCAAGTCCCATTATAAACAATGGCATGATAAAATGGTGTCCCTTATATAAAATGGTGAATAGCAAGGTTTACTTTTTGGATTAAAAAAAAAATATTTTGAACCCATGGTTGGTTGACTCTGTGGATATGGAGGATCAGCTGTAATGGGACTTGAGCATCCACAGATTTTGGTATCGACAGGGGCTCTGGAAGAAAACCCCAGCAGATACCAAGGGCCCACTGTACCTACTTCCTCTTGTGGCCTCAATAAAAATACACTCCCAGCTGCTTTTAAATCCTTGTTTTCTTGTTTCATTTATTTGTTACATCTACTCAGAATCCCTTCTTCTCATCCCCAGGGGTGCCGCTAGAGTCCAGGATCCACAAATCTATTATTCAGGGCCCTGGATGAATTCCAAAATGTACCAGTATCTATTAGCATATTCAAATTTTATCCAGGCTTGTGTCCTATGGGCCTGATCCCAATTTGTTTAGTGCTCAGCAATGCTTTTACTCCCCATCCTCCCCTTTCATTTTACCATTACCGCATTTATGGTAGTAAATTATGTGAAGACTGTTAATAAAAACTGGGTGAGGAAAAGAAAAATAAGATACAGAGAGTACCAATCATGTAACTGCCATGCAATGTGTACTATGTCAGTTTTAAGCAAAACTGAAGATATTGAAATTAATGCAATGAAGTCAGGGTCCCCTCTTCCACCAGAGCAGATAAGGGAAATTATTGCAAATCATATGCTCTTGTCATGCATGAACAGAGTCCTTACACTGTCTTTACAGTCCACATCAACACGCCCACTATTCAACAATAGTTGCAGGAGGGCCAAGTTTCCTTTCCTTGCAGCCCAGAATGCAGCATTTGCCAGCGGGGTCTCCTTCTGTTAACAAAAACAAAACACAAGAAAAACCACTGAAAATCTGTTTTAAGTTATTACATACAAACAAGTCTAGCATCTATGAAACCTAACTGATAGGGATTTTTTTTTTAAAAAAAGCTGTCCTTTGCTTTTAACAGCCACTGTTAACAGTATTTTGGCATTGGCATACAGAAATGTGTGTGTGTGTGTGTGTGTGTGTGTGTGTTATCCAAAGGAACATTATTCCCAAACCACACCCCACTTTTCTAATGAAGAACATTATGTTAGCACTGGACTTGCCAAAGACACTCTAGTGTAACAGAAAAGTGCAGATTATTTCAGTCTCTAGAAACTCTAGAAACTATAAACCTAGTCAACCTGTGGTATGCTTTTTTGCTTTTTTGCCCTTGCTCACACAGGTGCTAACTAATACACTAGAACTCACAGGGATCAGACCAATTTCAGATAACCCCAAAAGTAGACAGGGTTCCAAGGACAATCCTACATGTGAAATCCAGCAGTTGGCAGGCCATAGGATTTCATTAAAATCCTGCTACATCAAAAGACCAAAAGAAGATATACTACATCAAAGGAATGGCTCAAACAGGAACTTGGGAGGGGGGTTACTTCTGGGGAGTATAGCATTTCCAAGATAGTATAACTAGAGGCCATGCTGGCAGACAGGATTCTGAGAACTGCAGTCCTAAATGTAAATTTTCTAAAACAGTATGTAGGCAGGGTGAGAGCAGTACATTAGAGGAAGGAACACATACAGTATCACAAGGGTAATTCACCTTTTTGGCCCTATGTAGTGCCACCTGAGGAACCAGGGCTGCTACACGTGTGCACAGATACAAATATGCATATCCCCCCCAGACACGTACACACCACAAATAACAGAGATGGGCGAGTTTAAACTTCCTCCTTGTGTCCACAGATATCCAAGGATTGGGTGAGTGTGTGAAAGCCTATCTCACAGCAATCACCCATGTGATGGCTGTTTCTTCACCACTACTGCAGGGAGGAAACAGCAGTCTCAGATCATTGAACGTGGTAGCCCTCAGTAATCTCCATCAAGATCACCGTTTCTCATTGCTAAGAGCCAGGGAACAGTATTTCCCCACACACCCTGTAGGCTGCCAAAAAAAAAAAAGTAGCCAAGGGCTGTATGAAGTGCACCCCTGCCATATTCTATACACCTCTAGTGAACAGCCATAACCCCATCGGTAGCCCAACTTTGTACAGTACTAACATGGGACATGACAAAAAGAATTTCCCTCCCACTGTTTTCAGGGTAAGGGTAGGGATATTTTAATCTGCGGGGTTTGGCCTTTGGTGTATCAGATGCCCCATGTGGAAAATTATTTTTTTCTATTTTTTGTATTTAATGCCAAATGCACCCCCCGGGGGCTGTTGGGGAAAAGTTGGCACTTTAGACCCAGGGTATTTTTTTTTTTTTCAAACAGGAAGGGACCCACTTGGGCCTAAAATGGCCCTGCGAGGACCAAAAATCTGGCAAAATGTCAATTTATAGGTCTTAGGGGGAGCTGGGGAGGTGTTTTGGAGGGCAATTATTTGTCCAAACAAGACATTATGCTTCTGGGCTTTAAAAAGTACCCTCCTAAACCTACAGTAGCCCAGAAAGGACAACAAAAAGTAACAGAATTATTCCCCTGCAGCCCCTAAGTGGTATTCGGGCACATTCTGAAAGGCAACTTTTTCCATGACAGCAGGGGGGTAGCCCTACAATTCAACCCCCTAGTCCCAACAGTTGCTCACCACTGGTATACTAGCTCTCCTTCTGCAGAATACCCTTACAAATGAGGTTAGAGATGTGCCTACACTTTCATGTTTTAGCTGAAGACTTTTCTTTTCTTTTCTTTTTTTTAAAAAAAAGGATTTCCTGACTAACCAATGTCAGTCATTCACTGTTGTCTTAATGTTCTTATTGTAACCTTTGTGTATGTGCTTGTTTTAATCCATTATACACTATGTCCAAAATATCCAATGGTGGTTCATAAATTCAACACACACCCTTCTAACATCTCCCTGTGTGTGGTATGTAACTGCATCACTAGTGGTGGCAGTATGCTTACAGAGTCACACCTTCACGTTAGTCCCTAAAGAAGTTATTGTAGAAATGAAGTTATTTTCTGCAATGAATGTATTCTGAGAGATCACATGAACAAAATTTGAGTTTATGATGATGATAGGAAAGACTGGGTCTTTTTGAAAAAAAATCTGGCTTAGATATTATCTTAAAGCATTTATTGGAAGGACAGAAAAGCAGTGACATCTACTGTATTTATCAAAATATTTCAGCCTGGATGCAATGACATTGCAAAAAAAGGAGAGGAGGCAGCCCTGTTTAGTCACTGTGTTCTCCTTCACAAAGAATAATAACAAATATTCACCAAAATAAAGGTTAGCCATTAAAAGTATGGAGAGAGTGAGAATGGGAGTTGCCTTTGTTAGAGTGAGAGTGAGGAATCTGACTTTAAAGTGTTTATATTAACGTAACCCTAACCTCCAGATCTACTGGCTGTGGAGGAGAGGGTTACAATAAGGCAGCTCAGACCTTGGAAATGTTACCTTTTTGGACACAACTCTCAGAATCCCCCATCCAGCCCAGCTTCTGGTAGGTCCTCTTTGCCAACGTGGATAGGAGTGCATTTACCTGGGCAGACCGGGCAACACCTGTGGAAAAATCTGTGTGCATAACGTACTGCTGGTGGTGGGAGGTGGTAAGCCTTGAAATGGGGCAGTCTGGGGGTGAAGGGGAACACTATGGTTCTAATGGAGGCCCCTTTCTTACATCAGCCACAGCTTTCACTCTGATTGATTTCAGTGGGAAGACAAATGTAAGAAAGATAAAATAAAAACAATACCAGAGAAAAAAAACAATCAGAACTGGGCAAATAAATAAATAAATGAATAAAACACACCTAAAACTGGCAACAACAACAAAACTCCCCACCCCTAAACTCTGCTCTTTCCCTGTCCACTCTGGTCACTGCAATGACTCTATGGTGTGATTTCCTGTCTACCTCACTAAGGACTGATTCATATATAGGTTAAAAATCAAAGTCAAACAAAATTTAGAATATTGAAACAGAATATTAATTCCAACAAGGTGGGAAACAACCTTTAATTGATCAATTGGTTAAATTTAACTGATTTAGAATTTTTAATTGAGTACAAAGGTGTCCATGGTTAATCAGAAAACTGTTTCTGGGGGAAAATAATACTATGGATCATACACTGTCTCAGAAAAGGAATGCCCCACTTGTCTTTCATACAGGGAAGAAGGCATGCATCTTCTAAAATGGGACTGGACATGTTACATGTGAACAGTGGGTAAAACCAAGGCATGTACGGTTTTTCTTTTGTTTTATTCATAAGCAAAATGTATGCAGATTTAATTGACTGGTTAACTCAAAGTTATACTATTAATAATCTGGGTTTGTTTGTTTGTTTGTTTTTACAAATATGCAAGCAAAACCTATCAGAACAAAGCGGACTCCCACAACCACAAATCCTCCATATTCTTAGAAAAGAATCCCATGCCAGAGTAATTCACCTTCACCTAATTCACAGCTCCAATTACTACTTTCTGCTGCTAGCTGTCTTTTTGCAGCTCTTTTCCCAGCATCACATTCTCTAGGTAGGCATCACATTCTCAAGGCCATTAATCTCAAGACAATCCAGGCCATTAATGCCCATTAAAGGCACCTTTTCAAGCCTCTCACCACTCATTAAATTTGTCTAGCAAATACTATTGCAATAGGTCTCTTCACAAGACAGACTCATAAAAATACATAATAATAAAAAATGACCACCAAGTTCTGCAATAAGGTACAGGCTAAAGAGAAATATGAAATATTAGCAAATACAGTTGTCTCTCCGTATCCACAGATTTAAGTATTCACGGCTTGAAAATATTCTTTAAAAATTAATAATCCAAAAAGCAAACCTTGATTTTACCATTTTATATAAGGGACACCATTTTGCTATGCCATTGCATATAATGGGACTTGAGTATTCACGGATTTTAGTATCCATGGGGGGTCCTGGAACCAAACCCCAGCGAATATGAAGGAACAACTGTAGCTGTGTACTACGAGGTATCCATTTAACTGTGAGTACATGTCTCCATTGTCTCTTGTTTTCAGATGTGTTACAATCCTCATCTCTCTGTTATGTATTGAAGTAATTAACTGAGGGCTCTTTCACACTACACCATCATAGCATTATGATTCTATGTTCACTGCCATGGTTCCATCCAGAGGAATCCAGGGTTCTGCAGTTTAGGGAAATGTACATTGGAATTCTTAGCTAGAGACCTCTACCGCCTCACCAAACTACAAACTCCACAAAATGCAGCCATGGAAGCTAAAATGAAAGCATAGTGTTATAATGGTCTGCCAGGGCAGAGTCCGCAACAACATTAAGACATAAGGTGATCAGCACATGTTGTTATAGGCAAGACTCAGCTTATCAAAAAGCCTCATCAAAAGTGAATTCAGTGGGTTTGTTACCAAGTGAAAATCTCATACAATCTTATACAGTACACAATTAATTTGGAAGTAAGCCCAACTGAGCTCAATGGGATGAGGTCAAAGATAAGTGAATACAGGACTTAAGTCTCAATTTATTAGTCCCATCAAATAACCCAACACAGCAACCCTGTCTTTCTTTATCTCTTTCTTGAACCAGGATCACATTTAAATACACTGAAACTTTTAATTTTGAATTCAGAGGCCCTGAATCAACAGATTTTTTTAAAAAAAAGAAAAGCACCACCAGCAACTTCTATCAAACAAAGCATTTGTGACTGCAGTCCTTTAGTTAGGAGTAAGTTTCATTGGAAACAATGAAACTTACTTTTGGACAGACATGTACAGAAAAGCTCTTATCTTTTCACCATTTCTCTTCTGTAAGCATTTTTAAAATTAGAAGTGATCACTGATTACATAGAGGGGGAAACCCCCCCCACTTTGGACTCTGTGCATGTGTATGTGCCTTCAAGTCGCCTGCTGACTTATGGTGACCCCATGAATTTAATAGGATTTTCTTAGGCAAGGCATACTCAAAAGGTTGTTCTACCAGTTCCTTCCTCTGAAATATTGCCTACAGCACCAGGTAGTCCTTGGTGGTCTCCCATCCAAGTACTAACCAGGATTGACTCCTCTTAACTTCCAAGATCAGACAGGATCTGGTGTCTACAGCTCCCCAAACTCCTTACCATTGGCTGTGCTCACTGTGGACAGGAGATGCAGTCCAGATCTTTTTAAAGACCAAAGGTTTCCCACCTCTGAATTACATGTTCATAGTATATGAAATACAGTTACCCCTCCACATTCGCAACTTTCACATTCGCGGTTTTGATCATTCGCGGAAAGCTGACTGCGCCCCCCCCCCGTGCTCAACACCCCTTCTCAACACAACTTCTCAGGAAGCTCCTCGCTGCCTTGGGAAGGGACTGAGGTGGAAAACCGCTCGCCGGCAAGCTCATTTCTTATTCGCGTTTTTTTCACATTCGTGGGGGTTGTCCGCTCGTAACCCCTGCAAATGTGAAGGGATGACTGTACAATGAAGCAAATTCAGGGGGACCAAAGCATCTCCAGGCTGTGTACTTTACTGCAAACTTTCCTACACTATAAATATCTCTGCATAGTTAAAATCCTAATGCTCATTTTGTCCATGCAACAAGCATGATATGAAATGCCTTTTCCCCATTTTGAAAAATAAAATGGAAACCAACTGCAAGAGTTTTGGTAGCATAAAAGCAAAAAACAAAAAAGGAGTAATAATAAATACCAAGCTTTATTGCTGGTGGAAAGAGACTTCAGTAATGTGGACCGTTTGAAAAACAACATGGTTCAATTTGAATAATGTAGGTTACTGGCAGAAAATCATTAGCCTTCTCCTAACAGGTGCCCTTTATATGGACTGACAGTAATTCCCACCATTACCAACCAGCAGGACCATCAGCTCAGTAGCCAGTACAGAGCTTAAAAAACCAACAGACTGACTGAGCAGGGCAGGGGTAGAAATCTTATGGCCTTCCAGATCTTGTTCAACTATAATCCCCAGCTGCCTTACTCAGCAGAGTCACAATGATAAGAGTTGCAATTCAATAACATCTGGAGGGCCCCACAGTTGCAACCTCTGAAATAGAAGATTCACTTTGAATCCCTTTACATGTCAAAAGAAAATATGGTGGGATGACACCGCATACCACCCTCACAGCAAATGGGTCCTATGTCCCCACACAGGGTTTCTGCACAAGAGATGAGAAACGCTCTGGATTAACTGTGTGTCAGAAGTGAATGATGCACCTACACTTCACAACTCCCTCACAAATACATGTGAGAAGTTTACTTGAACACCCCCCCTTCCCCCAGCACAAGGCAGCTTCTTACATTCATATAACAGAATGGAGAGTCCAACGAAAGACAAACTACCAAGGCATTAGGTAAAGAGATCTTTTGGTTGTGGCCCCAAAGTTTTGAAATATCCTTAAAGGGATACCCACTTCCTCATTTTGGCAAAGAGCAGCCAATTCATTTTAGCAGCTTTTAGCTGTGCATAAACTGGAACTAATGTTTCAGTCTGCACTGTACAGTACTTTTATGATGTAGGTTTGAACTGTTGATTTTCTGGTCTATTTTTTAATTTTTAATTTTTGCTGCAAATTGATTTAGCGGTCCCTGGATTATCTCTGGGGTTGTTGTAACAAGAGTCAGATTCAGCATTAACTCATTCCTCCTTCAACCTGACTAAAACATACACATTTTTAGATGTTAGATCTGCACTGTACAGAAAAGATCTCCTCCTAAAATGTCACTCAGTAGTATGATACTTTTCAGTGCTACGGGCTCAGCCCCACACCAGGTTGCAACGGTGACAGAAAGCAATGTACTGTACTTATGCATGAACAGACAATTTCCCCTTCAACACAAGTTAGACTTCCTACATATATGGGGAGGGGGTGGTTCTGGATGAAGAGCTTGTTAGATACACAGCTTCTTAGCCCTCCTCATATTAAAAACAGACACATGGGCTACCACCACCAAGTTAAACTAGACAAAGATTTCTCCTCCAAACCTCTTACTCCCTGCTTCTGCTTTTTAGCAATTAAACCAAACACTGGAGTCCCTCTGGACCCGCAGCACAACCAGCCACCTGGTTTTCACCGGCTGCTGCTGCACTGGCGGTAATAATAATAATAAAAAGAGTTTTGAGGCTGCTTTAACGAAGCCAGACAGGTTCCTAGGCCCAGGCTTGGGTGTTGCTACTCCGGCATCTGACTGCATTGCTACCAGGAGGTCAATTGCTGCAGACAGAGCAGGACGGAAGGAGGAGACCAGGCAAGCCAAGAAAAGCTTACCTTGAAAGACATCTTGAGCTGGCCCTCCTCGAGGCTCATGCCTGCATCCTCACCCGCTTAGCAGTCGCGCTTCTTCCCGCCCAGGGCCTCCCTCCCTCCTTCCTTCCTTCCCCGGCGCTGGGCAGAGAGACGGTCATGGGCTCGCCTGATGCACAGCGACGGGTGTGGAGCCGTGTCTCGCTGCAGGAAGAGGAGGAGGAGGAGGCCGCAGCAGTACTGTATGTAGTACCTACCGCACCCGAGGACGGCCCCTGAGTAAGAGCGGCAGCTGTGTGCCAGCCTGCCCGCCTGCAGCACCAAGCCCGCTCTCCCTGGGCAGCAGCTACACTTGGGCCCGCTGGCTGCTTTCGCCTCGTCATTGCGCCCTCGGAGGATTCCCTCGCTCGCCAAGGCTTACAGCCAACTGCTAAAGGGAATGGGCACAGCAACGAGGGCGGTGAAGAAGCGCGCACGCCTCCTCTTCCTCCTCGCCACCGCCGCCAAGGTGGCATGTTTGGGCTGCTAACCGCTGAGGGGATTTAAGGGCTGGCCTATAGCATTTTGCTGCCACCCAGGACTGGTTTAAAGAATTTGGGGGCCCCCTGCCAGGGCCGGTTTAAGGCACCGGCGGCGTCAGCATCCGCAGGGGGCCCGTCATTGTGGGGGGACATAGTAACCCTCCTCCTGCAAAAACATTATTAGTAATAATCTGAATATCGTGGATTTGGAATAGGTTAGGCTGGCCCCATCATTGTGGGGGCCCGTAGTAACCATCCTCCTGCAAAAACATTATTAGTAATAATCTGAATATCCTGGACTGGGAATAGGTTAGGTTGGCCTCATCATTGGGGGGGGGGCGTAGTAATCCTCCTCCAGCAAAAACAGTATTAGTAATACAGTAATATGAATATCCTGGACTGGGAATAGCTTAGATTGAGTTAGGTTACATTGACCTGAGATAAACAGATGGCCCCCGAAAACAAAACATTGAACCCCCCCCCCAATTCCTTAAAACGGCCCTGGCCCCTGCCATGCTTTATTTGGGGGACCCCCATATGTTTATTTCAGGTCAGTGTAACCTAACCCAACCTAAGCTATTCACAGTACAGAATATTCAGATAATTACTAATATAATGTTTTTGCAGGAGGAGGGTTACTATGGGCCCCCCACAATGATGGGGCCCCTGCAGATGCTGAGGCTGCTGGTGCCTTAAACCAGCCCTGCTGCCACCTGAGGCAGAGCAGCAAATGGCGCCCTCATTGGTTCGTCATGTCTAATGCCCAGCCGAGTTGTGTTGACACCTGAGGTAGTCAATGCCACAGGCTGGGGATTTCATGGCTGTAGGAATAAAAGAATAATAATGAATAGGAGTACAAGTTGTCCCTTCATATTTGCTGGGGTTTCGTTCCAGGACTCCCGTGGATACCAAAATCTATGAATACTTAAGTTCCGTTATATGCTGTGGCATAGCAAAATGGTGTCCCCTACATAAGATGGCAAAATCAAGGTTTGGTTTTTGGATTATTATTTTTTAAAGAATATTTTCAAGCCATGAATACTTAAATCTGTGGATACCAAATCCGTGGATACGGAGGGACATCTGTATAGTGTGTCTAGAACAGAGTTTCTCAACCAGGGTTCCCTAGAACCCTAACAAGGGGTTCCTCCAGATATTGTGATTGAAAAAACACACATTTTTTTAATTGCTGTAGATATAATAATTTTTAGGCAGGGGTTCCCTGTGAGCTGAAAATTGTTTCAAGGGTTCTAGCAGGGTAAAAAGGTTGAGAAAGGCTGGTCTAGATCAAGGGAAATAATAGCGCCACTCTATTCTACTTTGGTCAGACCTCGCCTGGAATACTGTGTCCAGTTCTGGGCACCACAACTCAAGAAGGATATTGACAAGCTGGAACATGTAAAGAGGAGGGCAACCAAAGTGGTGGGAGGTCTGGAAGCCATGCCCTATGCGGAGCGGCTTAGGGAGCTGGGTATGTTTATCCTGGGGAAGGGAAGGTTAAGACGTGATGTGATAGCCATGTTTAAATATTTGAAGGGATGTCATACTGAGGATGGAGCAAGCTTGTTTTCTGCTGCTCCAGAAACTAGGATATGGAGCAATGGGTTCAAACTACAGGAAAAGAGAATTCACCTAAACATTAGGAAGAACTTCCTGACAGTAAGAGCTGTTTGGAAGTGGAATACACTGCCTCATAATATGGTGGAGTCTTCTTCTTTGGAGGTTTTTAAACAGAGGCTGGATGGCCATCTGTTGGGAATGATTTGATTGTGTATTCCTGCATGGCAGGGGGTTGGACTAGATGGCCCTTGTGGTCTCTTCCAACTCTATAATTCTATGAATTAAATAATAATAATAATAATAATAATAATAAATTTTATTTATACCCCACCCCTCTGCTAAAAACAATCGGGGCGGCTTCCAACAATTAAAACATTATAATAATGACTAAAAACACCACCCACCCCCACCCTCCCCCATAAAAAGACATTAAACACAATAAGATTAAAACCTTCTAACTAAAAAACATATTAAAAACAAATATATACATAATTTTTAAAAAGCCAGGAGACTGAGTTCCTGAGGCCGGGATCTAATCAGGAAAGGCCTGCCGAAAGAGATCCGTCTTTAGTGCTTTTTTAAAGCTACTCAAGCTCGTCAGCTGACGGATCTCATTCGGCAGGCCATTCCACAATTTGGGGGCGATTACTGAAACGGCCCTCTGGGAGGTTGCAGACAGCCTAGATTTTTGTGGCTGAAGCAGATTCCTCCCTGAGGACCGGAGTACGCGGGGAGGATTGTATGGGAGGAGGCGGTTCCAGAGATAAGTTGGACCCAAGCCATTTAGGGCTTTAAAGGTAATAACCAACACCTTATACTGGGCCCGGAAACTGATAGGCAGCCAGTGGAGAGATTTTAGTATTGGAGTTATATGATCTCTCCGAGATGTTCCTGAGACCACTCTGGCTGCTATATTTTGTACCAACTGAAGTTTCCGGACCAAGCACGAGGGTAGCCCCATGTAGAGCGCATTGCAGAAATCTAGACGAGAGGTTACCAGCGCGTGCACCACAGTCTCAAGGTCCCTTACTTCCAGGAAAGGGCACAGCTGGCGTATCAGCCGAAGCTGATAACAAGCACTCCTGACCGTCGCATTCACTTGACTCGTCATCTGAAGCGATGAATCAAGGAGCACCCCCAGACTGCGAACACAGTCATTAACAGAGAGCGTGACCCCATCCAGGACTGGTGGTTGCAACCCAACCCCTGGTTTCGGGGCTGCTACCTTGAGCACCTCCGTTTTGTCTGGATTTAATCTCAATCTGTTTTTCCTCATCCAGCCCATTACAGCTTTAAGACAGTCATTAAGAGGAGAGATGCCATTGGGATTCGAGGCCGATGATCGGGACAAGGAGAAATAGATCTGGGTGTCATCAGCATACTGATAACACCCAGCCCCATAACTGTTTGCTGCCACCTCACTCTGTCAAATGGTAGGGCTGCCCTGCTATTTGTATGTCTAGCTCTCTCTTGTATTTTAATGATTAACTACAAGGAAGAAAGAAAATTGTAGGAAGCTCTGTTGGCCCATGGAGAAGGGGGTGCAAAAGTTAACTGTAAAGGAACAAATACTGTAGTCCTATCAAGAATTAGTGAAAGATTCCTGAGTTCATTGTTACCTTTCAGATGAACTTTGTATTTGACCCAGACAATACTGTTAGGTTTAGAGCAGGGCTAAGCAACTGGTGGCCCTTCAGACGGGTTGGACTGTAGTTCCCATGATCACTCACCATTGGCTATGCTTACTAGGGATAGGGAAGTGGTCTAATCTGAAGGGCCACAACTTGCCCACCCCTTTTTTATATGAATATAGTCATCCTCCTCAGATGACAAACAGTGTTAGGGCATGCTCATGTGGCAGAAGATCTGAGCTGGCCCTACTATTAGGTAGAATAAGGTAATTGCCTCAGGAGACAGAGGCTGGGAGGTACCAGTGAGAGCCTCCTAACTGTTGTTCCTGGACTATTAGCTGTTGTGTGTATACCATAACATCTCTTCTGGGCCTCCTAAAGTAACCTTAAACCCTCAGCTCAGGTGAATATTAACTCAAACTGCACCACAAAAGCCCCTTGTAACATTTATTTAATAATAAATAATAATAATAAACTTTATTTTTACCCCGCCTCTCTGTTAAAAACAACCGGGGTGGCTTACAACAATTAAAACACAACCATGCTCACTAAAATCCCTAAGCACGACCCACCCCCACCCACCCCCATAAAAAGATATTAAACTAGTATAAAATTAAAAACCACCTAAACTAAAATCACATAAAAAAAAAACAAATACAAAAATATTTACATCTGAGGCACCAACTCTCATTGATTCTCTAGATCAGTACTATTCAAAGTGATGTGAAGGCTGAAACACAAATCTGTATTCATAATTCCATAATGCTGCATTGCTTTATTAGAAACTTGCATGGTTAACCATAGCTGGAGTGGGATATCTATAGAATGACAGATGGCGTCCTGATATATTGATCAATAACAAGTACTAGTTGGTAATGAAATGAACCAAAGTAAAGCCATCTTTGCTGAGAATGCTAAAACCGTGGTAGACCTTGACTGTGTGAGAGATAGTAACAATTTAGAAACTGCTATGAGGTGCAGTTCCCAGCAGAGAGGAATGTATCTTTTTCTGTAACATTAATGAAGCCTGCGTAAGCACATGATAGTCAATTGTCTTACTAATATGTTAGCTGAAGTTTGCTACTTAAACTGGATGAGCTCATGAGAACCTTTCTCTCTAACACGTATACAAGACCCAGGAGCGGGTCTATAAAATCTTAGCTTCCAGTAATAAAGTTGTTCTTCGTTGCCTGCACCTCACACTGACTGCGTGGGTCTTTGTTTGAGGGTAAGAACTATCTTTGGTCAAAGATAAGCAGATGCCTTTATACAGGGATTCAGAATCCTATGGACTAGTGTTTCGCCCATAGACTCCGGGTCTGGCGAATGGGGCTGATATTTCAGTTCTCTCCCCACTGCTAACAATTGTCTCTGGACTGGTGTTGGTTTTCAGTAGCCAATAGGCATAAATTTAGTGCCAGTCCCTGGCACATTGGAAAATACCATTGTCCCTCCATATTCATGGATTTGACATTCATGGATTTAAATATTCATGGCTTGAAAATATTCTATAAAAAATAATAATCCAAAAAGCAAACCTTGATTTTGCCATCTTATATAAGGGACACCATTTTGCTACGCCATTGCATATAATGGGACTTGCGTATTCACAGATTTGGGTATTCACGGGGGGTTCTGGAGCCAAACCCCAGCAACTGTGAAGGTACAACTGTAGTAATTGCTGGAAAGTAGTACTGTAATTGAGAAGCACTGCTCTACATGTTTATAGACCAACCTATGGGCCCAATTCCAGCTTGGGAAAAGGCTTGGAGTTTCCTTCCTGCCCTAAGTAGAGCTAAGGTACAGGGTAAGGCCACATAGAGTTTGAGAGTTTTCACACCAAGTATATAAAATGCAGTTCAATTCTATGTATGTCTGCTCAGGAGTGCATGCTAGTGGTAACAGGTTCCCTGCCTGCAAAGGACAGCTCAGTTCTATGTAGAATTTCCTACAGAAAGTGAGATTAGATGGGGAGGAAGGGGCATGAAATCTGGGGGAAGGAATATTAATAATTTAAAATATGCATATGACACCATATTAGGAGCAGAAAATAGTCAAGACTTGGAACAACAACTACTGATGACAATTAGGAAGAAAGTCCAAAAGCTGAGGTACAGTTGAATACTAAGAAAACAAAAATAAAGATTGCAGATTATTTATGTAACTTTAATCTGAGTGATGAACACATTGAAATGGTTAAAGATTTTCTGAATTTTGGTTCAGTCATTCATCAAAATGGAGATTATAGTCAAGAAATCAGAAGAAGGCTAAGATTTGGAAAGGCAACTATGAAGGAACTAGATAAGATCCATAAGATAAAAATACTCAATGAAATAGCAACGTCAGACTCATCTATGTAAGTCATAAGTTCTATGTACGGATGTGAAAGCTGGACCGTGAAGAAAGCTGACCAGAAACAAAAGTAAACTCATTTGAAATGCAGTTCTGGAGAAGAGTATATAGATACCATGGACTGCTTAAAAGACAGTTGAATAGGTCTTAGAACAAACCAATCCTGTAACTCCCAGTAAAAGGCAAAATGAATAAACTGAGGCTATTGTACTTTGGATACATTATGAGGCAACATGACTCATTAGAAAAGATGACAGTGCTTGGTAAAGTGGAAGGCTGTAGGAAAAGAATAAGACCACATTGCAGATGGATTGATTCAATAAAGGAAACCACAACCCTGTCTTTCAAGACCTGAGCAGGGCTGCTGATGACCAGGGCTCATGGAGCTCTCTCATTGATATGGTTGACATAAATCGAAATGGACTTGATGACAAATTACAACAACAATATTTTGTCATTGGTTGGAGAAAAAAGCAGGTGGTTGCAGGTGAGAAGGGAAATCCTCAAGCTGCCTCTGGCCCACAGGCCAAAAAAGTTTCCATCATTGTAGACAAATGCGCCAAATCAACTGCCTAATAACATCCTTGCTCAGATGCTGCACTGTAAAAATAGGTCTCGCTTCACATTATGCTACTATGGCACAAACATATAATTCTGGATTGTCCTGAATTTCACATGTTGGCACTCCAAATACAGTCGTCCCTTCACATTCGCGGGGGTTACGTTCCACGGACCCCCGCGAATGTGAAAAAACCGCGAATACTGTTTGCCCCCCCTTCCCTGCTATAGCGACCATGGGGCCTCCGGAGGCCCCATAGTCGCTTTCCCCCGCCTCCCCAGGGCCTTCGCGGGGCTTCCGGATGCCCTCCGGAGGCCCCGCGGAGGCCTTCCCTGCCCTCCCCACTCCCCCCCAGGGCCTTAGTGGGGCCTCCGGAGACCATCCGGAGGCCCCACGGAGGCCTTCCTTGCCCTCCCCACTCCCCCCAAAGGGCTTTCGCAGGGCCTCCGGAGGCCCCGCGGAGGCCCTCCTGGCCCTCCCCACTCCCCCACAGGGCCTTCGCGGGGCCTCCGGAGGGTCTCTGGAGGCCCCGCGGAGGCCTTCCCAGCCCTCCCCACTCCCCCACAGGGCCTTCGTGGGGCCTCCGGAGACCCTCCGGAGGCCCCGCGGAGGCCTTCCCTGCCCTCCCCACTCCCCCCACAGGGCCTTCGCGGGGCCTTCGGAGGGTCTCCGGAGGCCCCGCGGAGGCCTTCCTTGCCCTCCCCACTCCCCCCAAAGGGCCTTCGCAGGGCCTCCGGAGGCCCCGCGGAGGCCCTCCCGGCCCTCCCCACTCCCCCACAGGGCCTTCGCGGGGCCTCTGGAGGCCCTCCGGAGGCCCCGCGGAGGCCTTCCCTGCCCTCCCCACTCCCCCCCAGGGCCTTAGCGGGGCCTCCGGAGACCCTCCGGAGGCCCCGCGGAGGCCTTCCCTGCCCTCCCCACTCCCCGCACAGGGCCTTCGTGGGGCCTCCGGAGGCCCCGCGGAGGCCTTCCCTGCCCTCCCCACTCCCCCCCAGGGCCTTAGCGGGGCCTCCGGAGACCCTCCGGAGGCCCCGCAGATGCCTTCCCAGCCCTCCCCACTTCCCCACAGGGCCTTTGCGGGGCCTCCGGAGGGTCTCCGGAGGCCCCGCGGAGGCCTTCCCTGCCCTCCCCACTCCCCCCACAGGGCCTTCGCGGGGCCTTCGGAGGGTCTCCGGAGGCCCCGCGGAGGCCTTCCCTGCCCTCCCCACTCCCCCCACAGGGCCTTCGCGGGGCCTTCGGAGGGTCTCCGGAGGCCCCGCGGAGGCCTTCCCTGCCCTCCCCACTCCCCCCACAGGGCCTTCGCGGGGCCTCCGGAGGGTCTCCAGAGGCCCCGTGGAGGCTTTCCCAGCCCTCCCAGGGCTTTCACGGGGCCTCTGGAGGCCCCGTGTCGCGGTTTTGGGGGGCCCCTGGGGGGCCCTCCCAAAACCGCGAATACTCGAAACCGCGAATGTCGAATTCGCGAATGTGGAGGGACAACTGTAGACTGACCAATCGAAGCATATGTCTGTTCTGATATGATTTTTACTTTCCTGCCAGACAGTTTTATTGTGTATAGTCATAAATTTTTACAGTTTTACCAAGAGATTGCAGATTTGACATACAAATCCAATTAAAAGGCTGTATGTGTAATTTACAGCAATAGCTTTTAAAAGATTCTCTATAATCTTTTGGTTCTAATACCAAATAAACTGGTTGAATTATTAGTAACTTAAGAAGTCCATTGGGCACAGATGTGACTAAAGGTGGGAAGCTGGATTTATTTTGGAAAGGGAGGAATCTTTGGCCCTCCAGATGTTGTTTGATCCTGGCAAAATCCACACTACACAAATAATCCAGTTTGAAACGGAATTATTTGCCATGACTCCTGGTAGTATGCCCTATTACTCTCTCCCCACAATATCTCATAACTAGAAATATTGGTCACTTTTCAGGGTCAGGTTGGCTGAGGCAGACTAGCGGTCAGTTGGAGGTCATGATGACCTGAGATGTGTTTAGAAATAAAGTGATGAGAAAGCCCATATTAGGATTGTGTGGAAAGCCTCTGCAGTAATGGATTTGTGCTAACAACCCAGAAGGGTATGTGATAATCCTTTCTTCCAGCTTTGGTGTTCTCAGCGATAATTCAGTAAGCAATTAAGTGACTATTCCTTAATCTATGCCTTATGGAAATCTTTCCTCACACCCCCTTCCTGTCCAACCTTATGAGGTTGTCCTAAGCCCATCAATGTTTTAATTAAAGCAGTCAGTTGTGTTTCTTTTTCCTTTGTCACTCCCATGGGAGCACCATCCCAGCTTTGTTATAACCAGCACAGCCCTCTAAGGCGCAAAATAGGTTATAAATATATCTCCCAAACCATCAAAGGGTGCCAGAGTCTGGCAGACCCCTCCATTCTGCCAGACTGCTTTGTGTCACCCTCAGGTGCTGTCTGAGTCCCTCTGCTGCACCCTTCCACCCCTGACTATTCTCTGTCCATTCCATCACTCCTTACTTTCCAACAGCCTTGTATGGTTCTTAAGAGTGTATGTTCTTGTATGTTAGTGTATCCCCTGTGTTAACTCTAATAAAATACTTTGATTGACTTTAACTGGAGTGCTCTCTGCAGTTAGTACTGGAATATATAGGTAAAAAGATCCCTGAAGTTATCCTCTCTCAGGCTTCCTTTTGAGCTAATAACCACCACCACCCACTTTAAGGAGACACTCACATTGCGAGTTGGAATCCAGCAACCCCCATCCACTTCTTAGAGTAACACTCCTTATGGAATCCTGGAATTTGTAGTTTGGTGAGCCACCAGCACTTTTTGGCAGAGAAGGCTAAAGAACTTGTAAAACTACAAATGACAGGATCCCATAGGAAGGAGCCATGGCAAATAATGTGTGGACTTGGCCCCAGTCTAAAAGAAAGGCAGGATATAAATAAAGGGATGGATGGATGACAAAGTGACAACTCTTAAGTATGCTTCACCATTGCCTATGCTGGTTAGGGCTGATGCGATTTGTAGACCAACAATATCTGGAAGGCTGCACAATTCTCACCCATGACTTACTGTGTCTTAAGAGTGCGATCAGCAACAGTACAATGCCATTCTTTTTCTTTAATCTCTTCTTCCGGATGTTATGTTATATGTTCCCCTCTCTAGCAAAGCAACCCAGTTTTAGACATGCTCTGAAAAACTCACTTCTTAGAAGAACTTGTATCTATGCTTTAAATTATTCACAAGAGTATTAAATACTTATCTGACATATTTTAGCTATGGATGCAGTCTTAAACCAAAGAGCTACAGGTACAATTCCCAGCAAAACGTTACAGCATAAAATTTGCAGACAGCAACTATTCAGTGCTTCCTGTTATTGTTATCTCAACAACAGCTAGCTAGTCTTAATGATAGTTTGAATAGAATAATGGCTTCATTGTGTACTTTAAAAGGTTGTTCTCCATTGATTGGACATACTATCAACAGAATAGCTTCCTCTAGGGGTTAAATTAAGTGGTCCTCTTCACTTCATGGCTTGTCTTGCCAGTATTGCATATTTGACAGTAAATGTATATGAGCCAAAGTCAGTAATGGAGCAATGTGATCTACAATGCATTTCTTTCCCATCTAGTCTGTGAATGAATGATAGCCAGCATGAGGTAGTTGTTTGAGCACTGGAATATGACTCTGAAGCCCTGGGCCTGAATCTCTGGTGAACTTAGGCAAGCTGTATTCTCTCAGCCTCAACGGAAAACAAAGGCAACCCCCCCACCCCCGGCTGAACAAATCTTGCCACAAAAACTCTGTGATAGGTTTGCCTTAAAGATCATCATAAGCAAGAAAGGACTTGAAACTACACAAGAACAACAACAACAACTGTGAACGTATGACTTAATTGTTGATTGTATCTCAATTAATTGTACCCTAATCTGTCACAAAATTAGTCCTTTAACATTTTTTTTAATAGTATATGACCATCACATATCTTGTAGCACTGAGTTCTGTGGGTCAATTGTATAAGTTCAGAAAGTGCCTTCAAGTCTTTTGCTGATGCATGGCAACCCCATTAATTTCATTGTGTGAGTACAGGGAACACTCAGAGGTAGTTTGCATTGCCTTCCTCTGAAATACAGCCTACAACAACCTGGTATTCCTTCGCAGTCTCCCTTCCAAGTAATAACCTGGCCTGACTCTGCTTAGCTTCCAAGATCAGATGGGATTTGGTGCCTTTGGGGTATTTAAGCAACACATTGTTGTATAGTACATGAAGAAAAATTCTTGTTTCATTCTTAAACCCAGTGCAATATAAATGTGTTTTCTCCTTATATTATTAAAATAAATAGAGGGTTTCTCTGCACTAGTGAAAAACCCTGACTCTCCCTTACCCAAATCTGGGCAGATAATGCCACACAGTGTGTGGCCTTTTTCCTGAATCTGGACCAATAATGCCACACAATATATGGCCCTATCCACACCAGACTTGGGAAATACCCTCTTAATCTGAGTTTTAGAAAACTTGCAGTTTTCTCCGGAGTTTGCTTGAAATTACAGAGAAAACTGTAGTATGAATCCTACAATCTTACATACTCCCCCGAATCTGACTGGATTCAGGGGAGTGGGAGAGTGAGAGGAAGGACAAGCGTTACCTGAGACACCACAACTTTTCTCCCTCCTCAGTGCCACACCCTAATTCCAAAGGCAGAGCCCTGGCTCTAGTCACTCTCTCTGAAGTCTAAATGATCGCTCTGCCTCTCCATCAAGAGGCTGGCTGGTCTTCCTGACTTCAGATAGAGCAACTAGTGCTGGGGCTTTGCTTTCAAGGAGCTCAGAGTGGGCGATTGTGTACCATAAAAGAAAAGCCCCAGTGCTAGTCACTTTTTCTGAAATCAGAAAGACTGCCCCGCCCCACTACTGCAAGGTTAGCCACCCGTTCTGACTTCAGAGAGAGTGACTAGCACTGGGGCTTTGCTTTCATAGAGTGCAGAGTCAAGTTGTAAGTGCAAGTAACAGCTTTAAATGGAAGCCAAGTGTTTTAAAATTCTTTAAAAACAAATATTTTTTCTTCACTGAGGGGTAAAAATCCAAATGCAGATTCAGGCTTTGGCAGGAGTGGCACTTAAATCTAGGCCAGAGTAATCCGAATTTCACGTGCCGCAGCTCTAGGCCAAAGTAGTCCGAATTTCATCTGGATTTTTACCCTCCCATGTAGTCAAGACTAGAGTTCTGTCTATCTTCTTTCTCTTTCTGAAAATTCCCAGAGTTTTAGCCTGTTCTCAGACAGCTTCTGCTTTGTAATCCCAATAGTGTGTTTGCATTTCATTGTAATTTTTCAGTACAGGCGTATTAATTTTAAATATGAAGTGATGACACCTGTTCTTAGGCTATGGGTGTACCACTGATTTATGCAGGAACATTAATGTTTTGGGTTGAATCTGTCTCTTAGTTCTTATTACTTTTCCCTCCCTGTTTGGCAGGAGCATACTGAGCCAATGTTCTGACTAATGAGTTAGCCGTGATCACTATCTGTGATGACTCCATTGTATTTTACAGCTATTATGGATATTAATCTCAAATATTCAGAAGATTATGTATGCAAAACAATTTATTGTACTATCTTAATTAGCTATTGGTATCCTTGAAACATTTACTAATTAGATCATTCTTGCATAAGTTTTTAAATCTAGTGGTGCATTTCCTGACACTTAAAAGTCATGCAAGTCAAATCCTGTCTGTATTTGTATAGTTTGTACAAAATCCAGCTTTCATATCAGTCAAATAAAGGTGAAACTAACTGAAGGTTAAGACAGTTGTCAACAAATAACAATACATTGACATCATTGCTGATGCATGGCCTTATAATCAACAGATAGTAGAATATTTGGGGTGGGATGGTGGCATCTTTTTCTAAGGTAATAATAATAGTAATAACTTTATTTTTGTGCCCTGCCTTTTGCCAATTAGGCAATCAAGGCGGCTCACAACAATTGGATATAAAAAAATCCATAACAAAAGGTAGTGTCAGTTCAACTCCTGGCAACAGAAATGAGATATGTACAGCTTAGGTCTTGACTATGTGAAATTTCCTATCTCCCTATACAAGCCTGCCTAAGTCTTGAGATCTTCAGCCAAGGGCTTTCTCACAATCTTGCAATATCTGGAGAGTCTGGATAGGAAAATGGTCACTTAGATGCCATTCTGGATCAGACCAAAGGTGTATGTAGTCCAGTATTGTGTTCAAACAGTGACCAACCAGCTGCCTATGAGAAGCCCACTTGGGTGCTATAGCACCTTCCTGTTTATGTTTACTAATAACTGATATACAGAGTCATTCTACTTCTGGTACTGGACAAAATATATAACCATTTTGCCCCAGTAGTCAGTGGTAGCTCCAATCACAGAATCATATCTCCATGAATTTCTCCAATCTCCTTTTGAAGTTGTCCAAGTTAGCAACCCTCACCATTTAACTGTGCTAGGAAAGTCTATGGTTTGACTAAGCACCGTGTGATGGTTTCATAAGGCAGAAATCCACACAGTAGTTTCCATTCAGTATCATTTCCTTATTTCAACCCTGGAGAAGATTAAGGGCCTAAATACCCTAAAGGTACCAGATCCCATCTGATCTTGAAAGCTAAGCAGGGTCAGGCCTAGTAGTACTTGGATGAGAGATAGCCAACAAATACAAGCCACTGTAGGCCTATCTCAGAGGAAGGAACTGGCAAAACCACTTCTGAGTAATCTTTGTGTAAGAAAACCCTATGATATTCATGGGGTCATCATAAATCAACAGGTGATTTGAAGGCACATACACACACCCTGGACAGAAATGAGTGTCTTGTCTAGAGACAGCAGCGAAACATTTATTTCTATATAGCATAGAAAGAAACTCTGATTTTCTAGGAACTAAGATGCATCTCAAAATACAGTTCAGGTACTGAATGTCAGATCCTCTAAACAGGCCAACACATCGGAACATTTTCTTGTCATTCAGTCATTGCAAGGAATCCTTTCCCTTGAAGAAGTGCCTAGAGTTTATTTGTCACAGTATGCATATCCAGATTGTTTCCTGGACACTTGGTGACAGATGGCTGCATAGTGTTTGCAGTGAGTAAGCAACAATGTACTTTGGGCTGCATTCAGTAATGGCACTGCTGCGCATGTTGTTCAGAAACAGTTTCTCAGCCTGTAACAAATGTGATTTTGTCTTTGACAAAATGGCAATACAACCCTGTATTTTTCTACTCAGAAGTTAGTCCCAATGAACTGAACATCAGATTTGTAGTCCTGACTAGAGTAGACCCACTGAACCAATGGGAATCATGAAAGTCAATGCATATGTAAGTTCCATTAACTCATTAGGTCTATTCTACTAAGCCAAACCCACACTACACAAATAATCCAGTTTGAAACTGGATTATTTGCCATGGCTCCATCCTATAGAATCCTGGGATTTGTAGTTTGGTGCGGCAGCATCATGCTTTGGCAGAGAAAGCTAAAGATCTTGTAAAACTACAAATCCCAGTACTCAATAGGAAGGAGCTATGGCAAATAATTCAGTTTCAAACTGGATTATTTGTGTAGTGTGGATTTGGCCCTAGTGATAATTTCCCATTGGATTTTAGCCTGCATTTCACTTTTGGAATATACGACAAATCCAGCAATCCTTCTCTAAGTAAAACTACCTTTCTAAAATGTACAGCTATGAGTTTTAAAATGTTTTGTTCTTCCCCTCCCATCTTAGGAATTTTTCTTTATGGTTTTGCTGTATGACTTTAGTACATTGTGTGCAAGTTTATGATTTCATGCTTTATTTTGCCAACTTTCTCTTCCCCTCCCCTTTCCCTTTTTGTGTATTTTATGACTCATTCTGAAGTTAACTGTTTACCTATCCTCAAATGACTCAATAGGAAGAGCTGAATTAATTTTCTTGTCTTTCCTTGGGTTATCTTGGCATTATTGTCTGTGCATGTTTACATCATACTGGAGTGTAATCCATGTGAGTTACGTTTTGCTGTTAAGACCAACATAACAATACTGCATCCAGAAGGCTATAAATTCTGGGTTACTAAGGGACAGTTGATAGTACTGAAATAAAAACTTACAGCACAGTAAAATCTATTTTTAATACACTATCTGTATGGTTTTTGGGTGTGGGTGCAGCAATGTGTTTGTTCATGGCATGAGGATGGGAACAGTGTGTATGAGATATGGAAGCTTGTACTGTAATAACATAGATTGAGAGCATCTTAAAGGAGATTCTACTTGCTCTGCTTTGCACATAACATTATAGTGTGTGTACATTCTGCAGGTGTTCTGTTAACCAGAAATGAATAGCACTGACCTAGGAACACTATCCTAATGTGCTCACTAGAGAACAAGACTGATTGAAACATAGTGGTATTTACATCCAAGTAAATATGTGTAGGATTGCACAGCATGGCATATTCTAAAGCAATACCCAGCATACCTGCATTTAGGCCTATTGAGTTCAACAGGATTTAAAGAAACTGAAAGCTGCTGCTGTTCCTCCATGTCAGCCAGATCAAAGTACAGAGTGTCCTAAGGTGGTGATCAAATTACTGTATTTTGGTACACATGACAAAAAAACCCCCAAAACCTCACAAGCAATTTGAATCTCTTTCATGGTACCCCAAATGTAGTTGCCTCGCTTTCCCTAACAGCTAGGTTAGCCAGAGTTTTTGGCCTAAATTCAATTGCTAGTCCTAATTAGGGTAGACCCATTAAATCAATGGGATTTACATAAGTATTGATTTAACATTTGGTAATTGATTGGATGAGTCTGTTGTAGTTGGAACTCCAAACTGAATTTAGGTCCTTGATTCCTGACATTATTATCTCAGATATGCACTGAAATGAAGAGCTTTAGTAGTATCAGCATTTGAAGTTATGCTTTTATTTGAGTTATGGTTTTCCACAATCCTAAATATACACTGGATTGACTATGTGACGAATGTTGCTGCCCTTGAGCAAGCAGGGATCCCCAGCATTGAGGCCATGATATTGAGAACACAGCTGCACTAGGCAGGGCACATTTCTAGGACGGAGGACCATCACCTCGCCAAAATAGTACGGTACTCTACGGTGAACTCGCCACAAGTCAGTGTAAGAAGGGAGCTCCAAAAAAGCGATACAAGAACTCTCTGAAACAACATCTCAGGCTCGGCCAAATTGATCACCAACAGTGGTCCGCCCTGGCCTCACATCGGGAGGCATGGAGATGCACTATCCACAATGCTGCAGCCTTATGTGAGAACTCACGCCGAACAAGTCTTGAAGAGACTTGTTCACCCAAGGAGCCCTTCTGTTGTGCTTTCTGCAACCAGACTTGTTTATCCCGGATTGGCCTTTTTAGTCATCAGCACGCTTGCAGAACGTGCAGGATGAGTCCTTCCTGAATCTTGGTTTGCGAAGAAAAGCCAGAGAGAGAGAGAGAGGTTTTCCTTGGTGTCCAGTGTTTCCCAAATAATTGTTGTTAAATTTCCAGCACTTCCTCTTTATGGTTTTGGTTGGTTTGTTCTTCATGACTCCAGAGTTCTTAAGGAAGCTAACTTATATTAAAAGTCAGAGGCTCAGGAATATTTCTCTTGCTTTTGACAGACAACATCTTGTGGCAACACCCTCATCCTCCTAACAGGGCTCTGAGTAACAGTCACCAATAGCACCCTCCCTTAACGATACAGTATATACCTTTAGGCAAGACAAATTCCTTGGGCTAAAAATGGACTGTATTTTTTCCACCTCATATATGATGGCAGCCACAGCCCTGCATCTTCTCATTTTTAAACCAAGGATGGTGATTAGATACTACATTATTGCCTTTAAAGCAAGAGGCACAGTGGATTGATTTTCAAAAGTCAGCATGCAGGGAGGAATACCTTTCAGCTAAGAGAAGCTAAGGTTTAACTATTTGTTCCTAATCTGAAACATGGTGGAAAGCATACAAACCTGATCCAGAAAAACACTTAAATCACAAAGACAAAGGAACTTCTTGTGTGTTTCTGGTAAGCAATCATTTAGGCTTCTCTTGCTAAATTCAAAGCGTTGTAGGCAAACTACACTTAATTCTTGTTTCTCTTGTCTCAATGGAATTTTGCCCAGCCTAGTGTTTCATAAATATAAATAAGAACAACACCTGATATTCCGCAAAAGCATAATTAAAAATACAAAATCCATACAAGACTCAGGCTACTTGCCCTAGAATTTACTCCATTGGTCTCAAAGTGTGGTAAGCAAACCAGTGAGATGCTAATATGTGATTAGTTATCTAGCCAAATCCATGTTAGATGTTTAATGCAAACAGCTGTTGGTAGATAACAGGGGAATCTTTAAAAGTCAGGAACAGCAGCTAAAATTTATTTGTTCTGTATGCTGATACATTCATGTCACCTTCTATCTTGCCAGATAAATACCTGGGGAGAAACTGATATTGCATCCTTTGTATTTCACATCCTGTTTTTAATGTGGTGCTGCCAACAGTTCCTTCTCTTTGTCATATAGGTCAGGAAAAGTGGTGATGAGGGCACTTCTGCCATTGCAGTCAGAACAGCAACTTGAAGCTACTCCATTTAACATTTTTCTAAGCAAAGACCTCTGGCATTCTGAATATCCAAACACCTTGCAGTTTTTTTAAAAGTTGTTTTTACTGAATTCTGAAAGCTATTGCAACTCAGATATAGGGTGTATCCATACTGCACAATTATAGCAGTTTGATTCTGCTTTAATTGCCATGGCTCAGTCCTATAGAATCCTGGAATTTGTTGTCTGGTGAAGTATGTCAGATTCTCTAGGCCTCTCAGCTGAACTATAGAGCTAGAGCTCTCTACCAAAGAATTATGTTCATGAAACTACAAATCCCAGGACCATAGGAAGGAGCCATGGCAGTTAAATTGGTACTGAAATGCTATAATTGTGCAGTGTAGACATACACATAGAAAATCAAGACAAGGGGAGAAAAAACAGCAACAAACTAAAACAAAGAAACAGTACTGCAAAGTGATCATGAAAACATATCGAGAGAGTCAAATGTAAAATATGCTGGAATAAAGTGTATAATGGTAAAATCAACACAATGCATCCTTCCACACTTGTCTGCATGAGGACAAAGGAGGCACATACGCTCAAATGTTTACAAAACAGTTATAAAGTTGGTGAAGGAAAACTGTATTTCTTTTTTTTTAATTTTATTCTTTTATTGGGTAACAATAAATAACTCATTTATCCAACATTTTCCTTCATTTCCACATTTCTACATTTATATATTTATATTTTCATAATATTTCATGTTCCGTACATCCAGTTAATATCTGTATATAATAACTCATTATTTAATTTGTTACCATATATAAAAATACATAATAACAAATTAACAAAAAACACACACACACAACAGACAAAAAACAAAAACCACTTCCTCAACGTCACCTCCAGTTACAAGGTTTTACACGAAATTATATAGTCTTTGGGTATTACCGTTCCTTGACTCGTCACTCCATCATTATATTCTATATTCTTTTTTCCTTTTTATTTCTTCTGTTCTAACTTCACTAATTTCTTATAATAACGCTATTTGTTTGTCAAATATATATCCATTTTTTTCCAAATCCCTTATCACAACTGCCCATTCATCTATAAGTTTTTTGCTTGATCTATTTTTAATCCTGTTTGTCAAGTTATCCATTTTTATCATTTCTAGTAATTTATCCTTCCATTCACTTATACTTGGTATATCTGGTGATTTCCATTTTTTGGCTATTGTTAATCTGGCCGCAACTATCATATACAGCAGGATTTTCCAGTACTTTTGCTCGATTTCCTGACCCACTGCGTCTAACATGTTTAACAAATATACCTCTGGCTTCATTTCATATTCAACATGCAATATTTGTTTGATTCCTTTATGAACTTTCTGCCAGAATTCCTGCATTTTTCTACACTTCCACCACATATGTATATAAGTTCCAGGATTAGATTTACATCTCCAACATTCCACATTTATTGTTTTATTCATTTTGTTTAGTTTTGCTGGTGTATAATACCATCTCTGTACTACTTTAATGTAGTTTCCTCTTAGACTCTGGCATGCTGTGAATTTCCATGTCTTTCTTCTTGCCTTTTCCCATGCTTCCAGATTAAGTGTATATCCCAAATCTTTTGTCCATCTTATCATAAATTCTTTTATATTTTCGTGTTCTAATTCTATTCCCAATAACAGTTTATAATATTTTGCTATTTTTCTTTTTTTATTTTCCTCCCATATAATATTGTCTAGTGCATTAATTAGCTAACACACATTGGAAACTGTTTAATGCAGTGTAGATGTGTAAATAGCTATTGCTTAAAACAATTTGTAAGCCGCTCTGATAGCCTTGTGGCTGAAGAGCGGGGTATAAATAAATAAATAAATAAATAAAATTACTTTCCATTTCGAACCCCTCTTTTTTATAATCCTCTTTAAATCTTTCTTTTAATTGTAAATACTCAAACCAATTTATTCTCTGAGTCTCCTCTAATTGCTCTTTAGTTCTCAGAACAAACTCTTTACTTTCATTTCTGATTCCTAAATCTCTATATCTTAGCCAGTTCTTTGTTTCTTTCCATCTACCCATAAAAGCTTCCTGTGGTGATATCCACTGAGGAATTTTCATATAGAATTTTTGTTTTACTACCTTCCAGGTTTTCAATAGTGATTTTCTTATACAGTGATTATTGAAGTCCTTATTAATCTTTTCCTTTTCATACTGTAAGTAAGCATGCCACCCGAACCTTAAATTGTGCCCTTCTATATTCAACGTCTGTTCATCTTCTAATCTTATCCAGTCTTGAATCCAAACTAATGATGCCGCTAAGTGATATGTTTTCAGGTCCAGCATATCACAGCCACCTCTATCTTTGGCATCAATCAGATATTTCCATTTTGTCCTTCCCCTTTTCTTATTCCAAATGAACTCTCTGAGATCTTTATTCCAAGTTCTGAATATTTTATCTTTCTTTAAATAGGTAAATTTTGGAAGAGAAATAGCATTTTGGGCAGAACATTCGTCTTATAGATTGAAATCCGTCCTAATACTGACAAGTTTAATTTCTGCCATTTTTTCAGATCATCTTTTATATTCTTCCAAGTTACCTTATAATTGTTGTCAAATAAGTCTGCATTTCTTTTGGAAACGTATATCCCTAAATATATGACTTTTTTCTCTATTCTACATCTTGTTGTTTCTGACAGGATTAACTCCTCCTGTTTTGTCATATTTTTAGTCATCATTATTGATTTTTCTGCATTTATCTTGATTCCTGAATAATCTCTGAATTCTTTTAAAGTTTTCATCAATTCTTCGACTTGATTAATTGGATCTTCCATAAAGAAGACTATATCGTCCGCAAAGGCTCTGAGCTTGTATGTTTGGTTTTTTATCTTAACACCTGGGGAGTTATGATTAAATCTTAAGCTTCTATTTAACACTTTCAGGCCAAGAATGAAGAGCACTGATGATAAGGGACAGCCTTGTCTTGTTCCTTTATTAATGTCTATTGTCTCCGTTTTCTCTCCATTTATTATTAGTTGTGCTGTCTGTTTGGTGTAGAGCTGCTCTATCCTTCTTACAAAGTTGTCACCTAATCTCATCTTCTTCAGTACTTCTATCAGGAAGTTCCATTGAACGCTATCAAATGCTTTGTCTGCGTCTGCAAAAAACATTGCTAGCTTCTTTTCATTATGGACTTCAAAGTATTCTATTAAATCTACTATAATTCTTATATTGTGTCTGATTTGCCTGTCTGGCAGAAAACCACTCTGATCTTTATGTATAGTATGTACCATTATTTCTTTTAACCTTTCAGCTAGTATCGTCGTATATATTTTGTAGTCATGATTCAATAGTGATATTGGACAGTAATTTTTTACTTCTTTTGCGTCTTTCCCCTCTTTCGGTATAAGCGTAATATTCGCATTGGTCCAGGAGTCAGGTATTCCTTTTTCTTCTATTTCGTTTAGGGTCTTACGAAGTGGTGCTATTAGTTCTTCTTGAAATGTTTTATAATACATACTAGTGAAGTCATCTGGTCCTGGGGCCTTGTTGTTTTTCATTTTCTTTATCGCTGTTGAAATTTCCGATACTGATATGGGTGCATTTAGTAGTTTAATCTGTTCTTCTGCCAGTTGGGGGAACTTTTGTCTTTCTAAATATTTTTTAATATCTTCCTCTTTTCCCTTAATATTTTCTCCAATCTTAAACAAGTTTTTATAGTACTCCAGAAAGATGCCTTTAATTTTTCCTTGGTCTGATATCTCTTTATCTTCATGTTTTATTTCTGTGATAATTTTCTTTTCCCTTTCCCTTTTCAACTTATATGCTAACCATTTCCCAACTTTATTTGAGTGCTCAAAATTTATCTGTTTCTTTTTAATTGTTTCACTATCACTTCTGCCATATCACTATTCAACTGGTTTTGTATTAACTTTATTTGTTTGTTTATATCCTCATCTTTCGGGTTGTGTCTCAGTTTTTCTTCTCTTTTTCTCAGTTCTTCTGTAAAAAATTTAAATCTTTCTAGCTTTTTACTTTTCACTTCAGCTCCTCGTTTCAAGAATAAACCCCGCATTACTGCCTTACTGGCGTCCCATATCACTTTCATCGAACACTCTGATGTCATATTCTCTGTAAAGTAGTATCTTATTTCTTTTTTAATTGCCTTAACAAATTCTTCATTTCTAAGCAAATTGTCATTCAACCTCCAATTATAGGTTTTTTTTGCTTAATTCTATTGTCATTTCAATTGGTGAGTGATCAGATACCACCTTCGCCAATATGTCCATACTTTTTACGATTGGGAGCAAATGTTTAGAGATAACAAATAGATCTATTCTAGACATTGTTTTATGGCAATCTGAAAAAAAAGTATAACCTTTTTGTTTACCATATTTGTGTGACCATACATCTTGAATCAACAATTCTTCAACCAATTCAAAATAACTTCTAGGTAATTTCCCTTGATATTTTTGATTCCCCCCCCCAGATCTATCTGTTATCGGATCTATTACTCCATTACTCCATTACTATTACTCCATTACCAAAGATCAGCAAGTTTTCTGTATCATACTCTTCTAATCTTCTATGTAATTGCACATAAAATTTTTCTTGTTGTGTATTTGAAGCGTACATACCCACAACTATGAGTTTTAAGTTTTGCATATACACCTCTACGGCAACAGATTGTCCTTCTTCATCTTTGAGGAGTTCTCTAACCTTGTATTTTTTGTTGATATATAGAACCACTCCTCTCTTTTTTTTTCTTTGTAGAGGAATGATATATATATCCCAACTTTGGATTTCTTATATATTTTTCATCTTCTTCCCTAATTCTTGTTTCCTGCAGACAAATCACATCTGCCTTCAATTTTTCTAAATAATGAAAAACTTGTCTGCGTTTATATTGTGAATTTAGTCCTTTGACATTCCATGAGAGAATTTTAATTGTCATCATCAATATACGCTCTTTCTTCTGTCACTATTCCTGTTTTCTTTTCCTCTTGTTTTCTTTCTTCCTCAATTTCCTTTTCCGGTTCTTGTTCAGGTTCTTCTTCCTCGACTTTCACTTCTTCTTCTTCTAGTTCTTCTTCTTCAGATTCTGATTGTTGGCTATCTTTTCTTTTCTTTTTTTTTGTCTCCACTTCCATTTGTTTCTTACTTCACTTCTCTTTTTCCTGTTCCTCCAGTTTTCTACTGAATTCTTCCACTTTCTTTGCTGTGTCAATTTTATATCTTTTCTGCTTATATGTAAAGGAAATACCTTCTATCCTTTCCCATTTATATTTCACACCTCTCCTTTTTAATGTTTGTGTTAACTCTTTATATTCTTGCCTTTTCTTCAATATAATCAGAGGTATGGCTTTAAATATTTTTATCTCTTTCTTTTCTATTATTAGATTTTCCTCGTAGCTCTTTTGGATAATTTTCTCTCTTGTTCTTGTTCTGGTCATGACCATCACCACATCTCTTGGGATATTTTTCTCCTTTGCAATTTTCGAATTCACGCGAAACACCTTGTCAATTTCGCCATCCATCTGTGCCTCTGTACAATGAATATAACTCACTAATGCTGGGATGATTCTCTCCATAAGATTTTCTTTGATTTTTTCTGGTACTCCTCTTAATTTCAAACATCTGTCTCAATATCTCAATTCTTGGGTTAATATTTGCTGTTCCTCCTTATTTTGTATTTCTTGTATTGACTTTTTAATTCTCTCAGTTTCCTGTGATTTGATTTTCAATTGTCCAATTTCCAGTTTCACCTCTTCCAATTCCTTATTTATTCTATCTATCTTTTCCCCTAATAGTTCAGATTCTCTTTTGTAGTCTGCTCTTATCTCTTTTCTTAAATCCTTTAATTCTGCTCTTATTTCTTGTTTGAAACTCTTTAGTTCTGTTTTTAGTTCTTCCATGATCATGATATGGAGTTCTGGTGTTTTTGCCAGTTCCGTTGAACCTCTTCTCGTTGTCAATGTTTGGGATTGAGCTAGAGAGGTTGCTTTTCTAGTACTGTATGCCATTTGATAGGTTGTTTCTTTTCTTTTAATGAATATATATATATATATATATATACAGTATATCTATTATCTATTATTACTCAAAATATCACCATGAATTTATCTTGTTGTATATAATGTATATAAAATTCAATATACCATATATACCATATATATTATATTGCAGTTTATATACTAAATTATTTGTCTATACTACTGTATTTTATATCACTTTGGCTACTTATCATATACTGTGATATTCAACCTATAATGTACATATTTTATATGTTGTATATATTATAGATCTCCTATATATTATATATATATATATATATATATATATATACTATTGATTTCTATACAGGACTATATGCTGCAATATACTATAATTCCCAATTTTCAATTATAGAGTACAAAAAGAAAATGAAATTGCAATGAAATACAATATGAAGCGTAGAGCAATATATGATACAATATATATCAATTGTTCATTGAACTTATTTACTCTTTTTACCCTTATGCAAGTTGTTCAAGCAACTATTAATTTACACTGATTCTAAATCACTCAATATCATTTGTTTTCATTACATATACAAATCAATTATATTTCAATCATATTTTCTTCAGGGGAGATTCAAAATTATGATTTCCTTCTTTCCTCTCTTGTTCTCCTTTCTCTTGTTTCTCTTTTTTTCCACTTTTCCAAACTGCTCCAAAGTTTTTTAAAGTTCAATATAGTCAACTATTTTTACCTCCTCACTGGATTCCTTTCTCTTCTTCTGAAAGCTTTTCTTCTTTCTTTTTATTTATTTTTTTTCCTTCTCCTTCCCTTCTTTCGCTCACACAAGACAGCTTTCCGATTTGCAGTTCGGGTGTAATCTTCTCCAGCTGTGAGTTTCTGTGAGTTTGTAGGTCACTAATGGAGAGTAGATTTCCCTCCCCCGTTCCTCAAGTTCGTGTCCTCAGTTAATTAGGTATAGGGGAGCATCCAAGGAGAAATAAAGTAATTGGGGTCCAGCAAGAACATAAGTACACAGGATCAGTCCTAAGATTTATAAATCAAAAAGAAGCTTCACCAGTACTCAACCAGTTCTACAAAAATATGATCTAAATGCGTTGCTCCACGCAACCTCGCTAGGAGGCTGTTCTTCACTCCTCGTTGTTTAACTAATTTTCTCTAGCCCTGATGGATTGTCTAACTTGCCAAATAAAAAATAAGTCCTTATTACCAAAGGTTTGTTTTCTAATCAAGGAAAAAAAAAGAAAGAAAACAGTCCTTCATAGAAGGAAACAGAAAAAAGTTTAAAATTGCGGGCTTGGTTTAAGCCAATGAGCTCCCTCCGAGCTTTGGCTTCTCTAGCATTTCAGGGGTTTGCTCTTTGCATGGCGTCTCTCTTTTGGTTAGCATGGAACCTCCGCTCCCCGACTGACCTTCACCAGGGGGACTGCCAGCCCCAGCAAGCACTCCGTTACCCCTCTCTTCCCAAAGTGGGGGTTTTCCTCACAGTTCTCCAATATACTGCCACGTTAGAGATCGGCGCCAGGTCCTGAGCTCTCTCCCCCAGCCGCCGTCGCCAAGCCGTTCCGCAACCGGAAGTCGGAAAACTGTATTTCTATGAATGAGCCTGCATCTGTGTGTCTCTAAGTACCTATTTAGATACCTTATCTTTTTGGCTAACACCAGTTCCATAGTATTCCTAACCCATTGTTCAGGTTTAGAACTGCCCCTGTTTCTGTTGATAAGCCACTTCTTTTCTGTCTGTAAGCAGTGAGAACATGATGAGTTCACCCGTGGAAGACACCTTCATAAAAATGTGTGCAATAATGGTCAGCCTTACAGCAGTGTACAGTAACGGTGGAAGGTCCTTGATTTAAGTGTATAATGGGCATGCATACAAAGACATATGGGATAACAACATTTGGCAAAATATCTGGGCTGGATTTTTGCATAACTGGGCTGAGTCATTTCATTTGGAACAGAAGTAACTGCATAGTTACTCATTCGGAACAGAAGCAATGCAGATGACTTCTGAAGAAGACTTGTTCATTGTCTATACAAGTTTCCATTTGTTTATAAGTGCTCAAATTTCACTGTGGCTTTCCATGCTGAACAGTTCCCCCTACCTTGGTCTTACTTTAAGAGATAGTTTTACACAAGCTTTTGCTTGTTGTCTCCTGCCATCTCAATTCATACACATGTTTAAGCAAGTGGCCATTTTGCACACCTCCAGGAACAGCCCTTGTCTTCTATGTCAGGGGTGCAGCTAATCCTCTCTGGGCTTTATTCTAGACTCTAAAGGATCTATCCAAGGTGCTGAACCCTGCTCCTTATATAGTTTTAACCCTTGGAGAAGATTCGTTGCACTCCTGACAAGGCAGTCTTCCCCCAGTCCTGCACACTCCTGCAAATCGTTCAGATGTAGATGGCTCATGTTCAATACCAGCTTGATTCAAGCATTGGTGGAAGAAGGCAATGTGACCAACTACTGGTACTGATCATGTGGATACCCCCTGTTGTTCCCTCCATACATACATATCGGTTCCTTGAGCACCACAGAAGCTGTAGGAAATGAGTCTTCACAACTCAGCATTCATTATTTCAGTCCTGTAGAGTGGCTCTAAAGCCGCTGTGAGATCTTCATGGCTATTTTCCAAGACAAAGAATTAAGGAGAACTGAAAATTTTTACTGATTTAACATGTGACAGAGTTTAACAGCCCAAGCAGTGGCTCTGTATCTTGCTATTTTGATCAGAGAAAAATCATTGGGGGCATTCTTGAAGGACTGGGAACCTTTTATTATCTTTTTGCAGGAAAAAAAATGAGAATGTTAACTGTAGGTTTTGCAAATTAATAGGCTTGTTTAAGCAGAAGAAGTATATGAATTAGTGTTTTTGTTGGAGAAGTAGTTCTACATAGTAAGACCTATATCCATTGGTAAAAAAGCTGGAAGTCAATGTAAATTCTTTTTATCTGTTTGTTAGCTTCTTCTTTTCTTTTTCTCCCCCTTTTTCATTTTTTGTATATCTTTCTTCATTTAATGTATTGGAAAGTTCCATTTTAAAAATTCAGGTCAGAGTGGGAGAAGAGCTTCCCCCAATAATCTTGGAGCTTTGACAGGCTTGCATAGGGGGATACAGTCCTTCAGACAGCCTGAACTGGAGCTGTATAAATGTGTTTATATGGTTAGAAAGACAATGTGATAATAGTGGTTTGAATGTCGGACTAAAGCTTGGGGAGTGGACAGAAAAGAGATGGGTGGATACAGCTACACAGGCTTCTGTGTGATGTATAGCTGAGCCTTAAATTTTCAGAGATAAAAATGTTGACTCAATCATATGTTTCCTGCTAGAGAAATATTGACTTACACATTACATTAAACTTTTTCTGTAGGGTGTCAAAAATCACCTTTCAGCCCCTGTAAATGGAGACACTTTCTCTGCATGTAGGCTGCCAGAGGCTAATTCAGCACTTTGTCAAGGTTAAAGTAGCATAAGGAAAGAGCCAGTGTTACTTGATAACTTACTGCCAAGTTCTCTGGAATATTTTGATGAGTAGGACTGAAGTGAGCAGGTAGATCACATCTTTGTTCTTGCATGCTGGTGAATTTAATTCCAAAGCTATTAGGGCAGTAGTTTAAAAATTGCCACAAAAGACAAAATCCATCAGTTAAAAGATGTGGAGCAGAGGACAAATTAGGATGCATAGTTGCATAATATTTGCATATATGAAGGGCAAAGGAAGAGGGTGGATTTCCACCTTTCTACCCCCACCCCATGAAGCCCAGAAGTAACTGGTAGTCCCTTCCAGTTCTACTTCTAACTCATTGGGCTTTTTCTCAGTTATTTGTTAGCAGTTTCCTGGCACAGTAAGGAGGTTTGGGAGTTGGGAGTATTTCAAGGTAAAACACTATTCTTCAGGGCATTATGGTGTGTGTGTGATGTTTCTCCTGAAAAAAAAGGTGTGTCCAAAGTTTTTCAAGGACTTGGGGAGCATAAAAAGTGTTGATTACATGGAGCCCATAGGCCCCATTTCCCCCACTCATGGCAAACAACTGTATATGTTTGTTGTTATGTGCCTTCAAGTCATTTCCAGCTTATGGTGACCAGCTTATGGTCAAACTTGTTACATGGTTTTCTTGGCATGATTTGTTCCAGAGTGGGGTTGCCATTGCTTTCCTCTGAAGCTAAGAGAGTATGACTTACCCAGGGTCACCCAATAGGTTTCCATGGCCAAGCAGGGATTTGAACCCTGGTCTCAAAAGACATTTCAAGAGCGGGAAGATCTGGAGTGAAAAGGCAGAGGGCAGGTCATGGGTTAAAGAAATGGCGTTGCTGTCTATTGTGCTTTGTATTTTATTTAGTATTTATTTATTTAATTTCTGTGCCACCATTCTTTGAATAGCTTGCACATGGACACAAAGGAGATCTCATTTTTGGAACTGCCCCAGGGACCCAGCCACCTTAATGTGGCCTTGGCTCTTACCATCACGAAGTACTTTTTTAATATTTTAGTCAAGGATCTCTTTTCTTGAAAATTGAATCTATTTGCTCAGGTCCTATGCTCTGGAGCAGTAGAAAACAAGGCTTTAGATTTTTATAAACCTTTATATATTTAAAGACTGATAACATGTCAACTTTGATGCTTTTCTTCTGTAGATTAAACATATTCAACTCCCTGTACTGTTCCTGATGAGCTTTGTTTTCCAGAGCCTTTACCATCTTGGCATCCTCTTCTGGACATTTTCCAGTTTGCCAATCTCCTTCCTAAACAGCAGTACCCAGAACTTCTCCCTGACAGATGACTTTAGAAAAAAGAGCCATTTGTTTGTTTGCCAACTTTGTACTGGTACAGAATGGGTACCATAAGACAACTGGAGTACAGAAAGGGACAACTTAGGGTTTTCTTATGTTCTTACCCACTTTGCTAATGGAATTTGATATGTACATGAATGGAAAAAGAAGCCACATCTGTATTCCTCAGATGGAATTTTATACAAAGATCATTCGTACAAGGAATGGAGAAAGGCAGACATATTATGTTAGACTTTTAGTCATTTCCCCATTCTTCTTGTACAGAACCTCTAACTGGACTGGTTCACACAGACAAATCCATCACCTCCAGTCTGCCATAGATTGCAGTGATTTTCAGTCAGATCCTATGTATGCCCAACCATATGGACTTTATTATGGGAGGCTACAGTGTTGAGATCTCTCCACAATAGGAGCATAGTGTCTAGATCAAGGGAAGTAGTAGTGTCACTCTATTCTGCTCTGGTCAGACCTCACCTGGGATACTGTGTCCAGTTCTGGGCACCACAATTCAGGAAAGAGATTGAGAAGCTGGAACGTGTCCAGAGGAGGGCGACCAGGATGGTGGGAGGTCTGGAAGCCATGCCGCTTAGGGAGCTGGACATGTTTGGCCAGAGGAGCAGCTTAGGGAGCTGGGTATGTTTAGCTTGGGGAAGAGAAGGTTAACCGTTGACATGATAGCCATTTGAAGGGATGCCATATTTGAGGATGGGGCAAGCTTGTTTTCTGCTGCTCCGGAGACTAGGACATGGAGCAATGGGTTCAAACTACAGGAAAAGAGATTCCACCTAAACATTAGGAAGAACTTCCTCATGTTCTACAGTGGAATGCGCTGCTTTGGAGTGTGGTGAGTCTCCTTCTTGGGAGGTTTTTAAGCAGAGGCTGGAGGGGAATGCTTTGATTGTGTATTCCTGCAGAGCAGGGGGTTGGACTAGATGGCCCTTGTGGTCTCTTCCAGCGCTATGGTTCTCTGATCGCTCCCCTGCCTGGCCTCCTCCGGATCGATCCCTCCTTTGCTGAAAGGGCCCCTTAGCGGCTCCTGCGAAGTTGGCGGCCGGGCAGCAGGGGGTGTCTTCGCCTTCGCCGCCTCCTCTCCTTTCCCTTTCCCTTTCCCTTTCTGTGCCCTTCGGACCAATCGGCAGAAAACAAAGGGAGGCGCGCAGGAGGAGCGGAGGGAGGCCGGTCTCCTCCTGGCAGCCGTTCCCCTTCTGGCCGCAGAAGCCAGCCGGGCGAGGATGGCGGCAGCAGCAGGAGGAGGAGGAAGGGGGAGGAGAGGGACCCCTTGGGCTGCCCGGACCCCACCGCCCGCGGCGATGGCCGGGCTGCTCTTGGCGCTGTGGTCGGGCTGCTGCCTCTCCGCCGGGGGCTCCCCGAGAGCGCCTCCCCCCGGCCGCGCCGAGGCGGAGGGGCTCCGCAGCCTCCAGCCGCCCTACTTCAACCTGGCCGAGGCAGCCAGGATTGAGGCCACCGCCACCTGCGGCCAGGACGAGAGCCGGAGGCCCCGCCTGGAGCTCTACTGCAAGCTGGTGGGGGGACCCGCCGCCTTCCCCGCGGGGCAAACCATCCAGGTGAGGAAGGGAATGGGGGACCGCGAGGAAAGGGGTGGCGTGGATGGATCGCGCGAGGATCTCAAGCAACGGGCGGTGTGTGTGTAGGGGGGGGGGATAGCAGGGAAGCGCCTACAGGTTAGGCATCCCTCCTTCGCCAAGGATGGAGGCAGCGATCCTATACGGACCGACCTGAGAGTAAGCCCCACGGAACTCAAAGCGACTGACTTCTGAACTGACACGCATAGGATTGCGCTCTCGTTTTCCCACTCTCAATTCATGCACTGCCCTAATGGATCTATGAAGAAAAAAGAAATAACTTTGTTATTCTTCAGGGTGACAATTTATGTGACGGCTCTAGTCTTTGAGGTGTGTTAACAGCACATCCTCCTCCTCCTCCTCTTCCTCTTTAGGATAATTCCTACCAGGGCCGGTTTAAGGCATTGGCGGGGTCAGCATCCACAGGGGTTCCCATCATTGTGGGGGGCCCCTAGTAACCCTCCTCCTGCAAAAACAATATTAGTAATAATCTGAATATCCTGTACTGTGAATAGCTTAGGTTGAGTTAGGTTACAATGACCTGAGATAAACAAATGGGCCCCCCAAAATAAAGCATTGGAGGGTCCCCCAACATTCCTTAAACCAGTCCTGGACCTGAGATAAACATATGGGACCCCCAAAATAAAGTGTTGCAGGGGCCCCCAAAATTCCTTAAACCGGCCCTGATTCCTACCATAGTAGGAACTATCTCCCTCCTGCCCCTATAATGCTTTCATTCATATCCAAAATGGGCATTCTGAACCAGGGGCATTTGGCCATCAGGGCCTTTTACTTGTTCTGGCAGCATTATTAATCTTGGATCTAAACAGCCCTGGGACCTACAATCAACAGCTACAGCTTTCCCATCAGATCTTCTTGGTGCAAAAAGTTGCACCAGTTAAATTCTTGTTTGCCCTGAATATGTTAAAGGCAAGGAACCTCATTACAAGCAGACAAGGGTGGCAACCAGGTTCAGTCTTACAGGTGGGGGTGACTTGGGTGTTTTACCTGAGGTTCCAAGTTGAAGAGGATGCAGAGCTAAATTCAGTGATTGTTAGGTGTACCACCTGCAAGTGAGCTAGTGCTAAAACAAATAAATGAAAATCTTTTTGCTTATATGTTCTACAAGTCTCTGCCCCCTAGTTCTTCAAGTTGCTTGTGTGCTAACTGCAAGACTGAACTTCTGGCAATTCTCTTTAAAGTACATTTCTTTTTAATTTTTTAGTTTGGTATCATTTTGTGCTAGATAAACATCAACAGAACACAGCTTTACTGTACTGTATCTCCCCCCACCCATTTGTTTTGGTTTTTGCAGTTCTGCACAGACTACACAACTTGTCAGGGAGGTGGACACAGAAGATGCTCCATCCCCTTTCCATGCCTTATATAGCCTAGGGCCAGCTCTGATGGCTGGCAAACCTATAAACTGAAGTGTATTTAATTCCAGATTAATTTACCTGTGCCCTAACTGCCTTGCTTTGTTCACAATCTAGTTCTGTGGTTCTTAACATTTTTTTGGGGGGGTCACAGAGCTCTTTGAGCATCTGATGGACCTTCTACTTAGAAAGATGCAAATAAGCACATGGAGACAAAAATTGCATATCCCTGTCATTTATTTTATCATTGGAAATGGGTTTCCTTCACACAGTTTAGTCTGGAAAACAGTTAATTTCTCTGCTGTTCAGCTCCTTTGCTGGCTAGGCATCATGGGAGTTGTAACCAAGACATGTGGAGGGCACCAAATTGGGAAAGGCTTTTTAATGTAGTTGTATTGCAGAATGATCTGCTATATAGTGTCAACTCAGGACTTTTTTGGATGGGTTTTATAATGCGAGCAGCCTCGTCCCCATTGCGAGGCTGCTGCGCTGCAGGGCATCCCTTTCGGATGACGCTCTCCCCTGCTGATACTGTTGCGTAACCGCGGGGACGCTGCAGTGTTATATTTGGCGGTTTTCTAATCACGATCAACTTTCGTGATTAGAAAACCGCCAAACATAACACTGCAGCGTCCCTGCGGTTACGCAACAGTATCGGCAGAGGATCAGCAGGGGAGAGCGTCATCCGAAAGGGACGCCCTGCAGCACAGCAGCCTCGCAACGGGAACGAGGCTGCTCACGTTATAAAACCCCATCCGAAAAAGTCCTTAGAGAGAAAAGTATTTCAACATACAGTGGGGTTTTCCAAGTGCAGATGTGTTTTAACCATAATAATCTGTCACTTAACTTAAGTAGCTTCTTTCATTCTTGCTCAAAGCTTCTGGACTGGAATGAATTAAATCATTTAATTGATTTTGTGTCTCAGGGGTAAAGAAATGTTGAATTTGGCAGCCCAGTCAGGTTTTATATCTGTATGTATTATTCAACTATGGCTACAGCAAAGGGAATATTCAAAAGACAACATTTTTTAGGTTGGGTTGAAGAAAATACACTCCCCCCCAGGTGTTTTGGCAGTAACTTGTAGGATCTTGTCTGTCTGGAGACAGAGGAAGAGTAAATCTGAACCAAAAATGATCCATTCTACAGTGCACCACTAGACTTCCTGTATCTGAAAATGCTATGTGTGAATGTGCTGAAGACTGGTTGTAGGGACTATTCAAAATCAACCTGTTTGTCGTGTCGTGTTGTGTCATGTCATGTCATGTCATGTCCCCATCCATTTTTAACTTATTCTGAGTGTTGATACTAATTTTAGATTAGTATGTGTTTACATGAATTAACATAGGTGCCAAACAGTTTTTGTACTTTGGGTTTTCTGGGAGACATGGATACCTCTGTTGGAGATGACTTGCTGAACAGAATTAAGGTAATAGGGAATGAGAAGTGGGAGGAATATTCAGAGGGGACAATTTATAGCTGTGTTAACTATCATGATCTATTGAAAGATTTCTTGGTGAGTAGACATGTATAGGACTGTGCTGTCAGAAATGTTAAAAATCCTTCCAACATGCTTGTATTTAAGTACTACTGCAGTCACCATGAGCAATTAGGATTTGCAGGCTAGAAAGGGCATGGAATTCTATACAGATGAATAAGCAAGCTAGCAGAGGAGGAAATGCTCTTTCTCTGCGCCCTGCATAAAAGCCTAGTCTGATGCTACAGGGAATCCCCCTCCCTTTATCTGTGGACAGCACAGAAGTGAAGCTCTGTGTCTTCTCTTGATTAATAAGATTCTTTTCTGGTGAGTAACTGAGGGGAATTTATGTACAAGGCTCCTTGCAATTATACAGTTGTCCCTTCACATTTACTGGGGTTTGGTTCCAGGACCCCCCATGAATACCTGAATCTGTGAATACTCAAGTCCCATTATATGCAATGGCATAGCAAAATGGTGTCCCTTATATATGATGTCAAAATCAAGGTTTGCTTTTTGGATTATTATTTTTTAAAGAATATTTTCAAGCCGTGAATACTTAAATCCGCGAATGCCAAATCCGTGAATGTTGAGGGACAACTGTATACACAAAAGCAAAAAAGAGCCTGTGAATTACCGGTAACCCAAAAGTATTGCTTCTGTGGGGCTGTTTCCTTTGTCCATTTTTGAAAGGTAAGACTTGTGGTTTAATTGTGAGTTTAATATATATATTGTTTTCATCTGTGTGAGAATAGCAAAGAAGAGGAGAATCACTTTTATTTAATATTTGTCTTAGAGAGTCTGGGCAAAAGGTCAATTGTGATGTGTGACTGATCCAAGTTCCCGGAAAGATTACTGATAGAGCTGCCCTGGCACATGGAACCATGCTGGGCTGCATACAGTATTTGTATAAATGTGAATTCAGCAGCAGCGTCCCTCTCTCCACTTTCTAACAAAGCCTCATTGAGACACATAGCAGGAATAACTCTGATGTTTGCAACATGTCATTTTTGGTTCAAGAGGGATGCCAAATTATTTCAAAAGGCTAGGGAAATCAACCCTGGAAAATGTGACAATAGCACAGTGTACACATGATCACATTGTTATCTGCTTACTCTTAGATTCAAATGAATTTAGAGTTACAAATCAGGAAAGTTAATTTTTACAATTAGAATTGCATACAAAAATGGACAACAAGCATTAAATAGCATTAATCTATACCCACGTGTATTACTGTACCCAGTATAGTGGACAAAGGGGGGAAATGCACATATTTTAAATACTTCTAAGGTTGATATTGGTATGACAATATCAGCAACTTGACATTTCCAGTTAACCTGAGATGCAGTTTTGAAATTATGTCCATTTAAAATTTGTGGGAGACATTTTTGAAATGTGAATTTAATTTTATTGTTAAGAAAAGAATGTCGAATGCAAATCTTTAATGCACAAGAGAGTCTGGAAAGTCTCACAGTCCTCAATCAACCTGGAAAATAAATTGAGTGAGGTTCTCAGAATTCCCAGATTTCTTCCAACGTTTTAATATAAAGGTTATGTCCAAAAAAGGATAAAGCCTGCTACTGTTCTGCTCTAGCCAGTGGTAGTATATTTGCATAGAGCAGAGAATGGCAACCTCTGGTATGTGGCCTCCAGGTATTTCTCATCCGGCCTGCAAACTGCTTCTACTGTTATCTCTGCTTAGTGATTGGAGATAAGAAATATGGAAGTTTTAAAAGACTGGGAAGGTATTACGTAGAAATGGCCTGTATTTTGAGGATTAGGAAGGCATTGCACAGGCTTTTAAGGGGGTAAAAATCCAATTGAAATCAGACTACTCTGGCCCAGATTTAAGTGCCACACCTTGGCCAAACCCTGAATCTGATTCATCCAGATTTTTATCCCCAGTGCAGCTACTCGCTCTGACCTCAGAATGAGTGACTGCACAAGGGCTCTGCCTTCCTGGGTGTTGTCTAGATGGTGAAAAAATCCTGAAGGAATGTGGACAGAATACCTTTTGTCTAGATGAGCTTCCGTTGGGATTCACCATATTTGGAATGGGGGGGGGGACTCCAAGTAGTTCGCAATTACAGTTTTCACTGATTCTCATGATCTTTAAAAAAAAAATGCGAAAATGTGCATTACAGCCCATTTGACCAACCAATCGAATTGGGGCACATCCAGGAAGTCAAAATGTGATTGGTTGGACATGTGCAGGAGTGGGCTTGCTGGTGATGAAGCGGCCGGAGCTGCCATTGTTGTTTTTCGCAGAAGTAATTGTGCACTATTTTTGAGCAGCAGAGCAAAAACATAAAGTTTTTTAAGCAGATTGCTCTTCCTCTCATTTAACAAGGCGAAAAAAGAAAAAGAAAAAAAAAGAAAGGAAAAAAAAGAGGGGGAATGGAGGGAGTTTTGGGGGAATAATAAGGCAGGTAATTCACTCACGGCCACCATTGTTACTCGCAGGCATGCTCTGTGTGAATGTCAAACTTGGATAGCTTTCCTTGCCAGTGATCTTGTGAATGCATCATGGGAACAAATGAACACTGCTGTGATAGTGAGGTGATGCACTATTTTCTGCAATGAATTCTCTCATCTGATCGAGCCCCTGGTGTGGGGCCGCTTGCTCTGCCCTCAGATTGAATGGCCACATGCAGGGCTGTGTGTCTTGACACCAGAATAAGCAGCTGCACACCAGAAAGGCAGAGCCAGTGGCAGCAGCGCTGAAAAGGGAGAAAAATAGCACCTGCTGGGCAGCAATTGTCCTGCCTCCTCCCCTCCTCCTGGAATCCAGTGTGGATTCATTGTTCACAGTACGTTTTCTCCAGAGTTTCCAGCAAACTCCAGAGAAAACTGCAGTTTTTCCTAAAACCTGGATTTAGGTGGTATACCCCAAGTCTGATCTGGGTAGGGCTGTACGTCATGTGGCATTATCGCACCAGATTGAAGGATAAGGTTGCATGTTGTGTGGCATTATCAGGCCAGATTCGGGAGGGGGATTGAGTGTTTTTCACTAGTGTAGGCAAAGCTTTAGTGTACATTTTAGAGCTTTGGATACAATTATATACATGTTTATTTGGAAGTAAACTCCACTGAACTCAGCGAGTCTTACATTTGAATAGACAAGCATAGAATTGTGAAGTCGAATTGAAGATAAGAAATATGAAGGTTTTAAAAGAGTGGGAAGGTATTGCTTAGAAATGGCCTGTATTTTGAGGTTTAGGAAGGTATTGCACAGGCTTTTAAGAAGGTAACTCTTGTGAGAAGGAGAGAAGGGGAGGTTTTTCGCAGGGGAGAAGGTAACTCTTGTGAGAGATGACAGGGTGTGCTCAGGCACAGTGTGAATTGAAGACTTGACCCAGAAACATCTGGAAGGAAAAGAAATGAGAGGAATGCTTTGGCAGAGGGAATGTAGGTTAGTGGTAGAGCACATGCTTTGTATTCAGAAGGCCCCAGGTTGAACACCTGGTAGACCTAAATTTAAATACCGGTAATCCCAAACATTTCATAGATGAAAAATGGGATGAGTATGGCCAACCAAGCTCAGAATGTGGTCCAGATGGCAAAGGTTGTTAATGAAGTAGGAGAGATTGCAGCAGTTTGCTTTTTCTTGAGCTGACTGGGAAGTGCATGACTCCCCCCCCACCTGAGTTAACTGAGTGCAAACTACTTTGCACTTTGAACTCAGTTTGCAGCAACTGAGGTAGGCCAAGGGCAAAGAGGGAAAGTAAGGGAAGGAGAAAGAAACTGGGACATTTTAATAGCACTGAAAACATGGGATAGCAGGGGATTAATTAGGGCTGTCCCTACCAAATCAGGACAATTGGAAAGTATGCTTCTAGTTATTTAGTTAGGAGATCATCAGACGCCCTTAATAGATAGCATTCCAGGAACGCCAGGAGATCGCCAAAGGGCCATTTTTTCAGACAACGTCATCCTCATCCCGTGCCCATTCCATTTTGTCCTCATTCTTTTTTATTGACGGCTTAAGCTGTCAATAGAGCGCCTGTTCCGTTTCTGTAATTGAATCATGGGCGTCTGAAACTGTGCCCTGTTATGCTGACGTGATGCCAACCACGGTGGGAGATCCCTGCCAAACACTTCCAGGTGCAATCGGGACATCCAGGTAAGTGACACCCTTTCCCCCTCCTCCCCGGGTTACTTGGATTTTTTTTTGTCTGCTTTTGTGCTTGCTGTCAGTTTTAAACCTTTCTTTCCGTTTAAATTTTTTTTCCCCACGCACTTGTTCTCTCGCGAGAACGGCCTGGGATTTCAAATAAGGAAGTAAATGGGGCTTGGCAAGAGCTCCATTCACTTCCTGGACTGCCGGAGGGGAGGGGAGCAGTTTCTGTTGCGCTAGAAATGTAGGTCTGAATTTTTTTTTTTAAGTGTAAGAAGGACGGGAGTGGGGCGGGAGAGACGTAGCGAGACGGAGCCACTATATATGGTCCACATCTGAAAATCTCCTAGTTTATATCCCACCTTTCTCCTGGTATAAGACTTTAACATTTTCATTTGCTATTTTAAAAAAAGGTTTGAGGTAGCAGATGAAAGGAAAGACTTCTGCCTGAATCCCTGGACCACCATCACTAGTCAGAATGGAAAATAGTAGATGAAACAGACAGCACATCTCTTAAGAAGGAATTGTATTCAATAGCTCTTTTGAGAAAGTATGTTAGCCTGCTTACTCTTTCCTCCACACATGTATCTGCTTTCTTTTTTCTCTCTTATTATTCAAGGTGTAAAGAATTTCAAAGCCAGCATGGTACAGTAGTTTGCGTGTTGGACTACGATTTTGGAAACCAGGGTTTGAATCCCCACTTGGCTATGAAAATCCACTGAGTAACCTTGGGCAAATCACACTCTCTCAGTCCACAGAAAACCCTGTGATAGGTTTGCCTTAGGGTCACCATAAGTTGGAAATAACTTGAAGGCACACAACAACAACAAAGAATATTCACATACTGTATTTTTTCTCCTTGCTGAGAAAGGCTGTCTTCGACAGATCTGAGATATTCCATTCCCCCCCATGCAGTCCCCCCACAATTGAAAAATATACAAAAACTCTGTAATCTCACCCAGTGGGGACTCAGCAAACTTTTGATATTCTTCATTCTTGTTAATCTGAATGAAATAAGTAGAGATTTACGTTCTTGCTCATTACCTTAGCATCTCTAGATGATGAATTGATTGTGCAGACATGTAAGTTCCAGGAACATCTTCAGATTATCCCTTGAATTTTCCTTCATCCAGGCAGGCTATGTCTCGCTCTCTCTTTCCTCCAACTCACTCTGTCCCTGTGTTTGGAGAGCTACGGTAAATCTTTTATCACCAAGAATGCAACATCCAAGGGGGCACTATTTCCCCAAACTCGCTCTGCATGCTTCTTTGTGCATAGTGCTGTGTGCTCTTCACTTCATCAAGTGATGAGATTTTCTAGGGCAATGACAGAGAGTGATAGTGATTTTGGTTTTGTTTTTTTTAAATAGCTGCCCTGTTTACAAATATACAAGTAGAACATAAGTGGAGGATTTTTCTACAGGGCAGTCAATTGGCTATCCCACATCAAACCCGCAGAGATCAAACCAGGATACCCGAGAGGCTTTCAGTTTTCAGCCTGCTCTTGGTTTTCTTCTCTCTCTCTGTGCTTTAATCTCTTCCAAACCACAAACTGTGTGTGTGCATATATATATATATCTTCATGTATCTCTTTCACTTCGTTTGGTGAATGTATGAAGGCAACTTTCCTAAATCTCTGATGTTTAACGCATTTAAATACAAGGGAAGATGCCTAAATACAGTATCTTCTAACTATGGTTTCCCATTGAGCAGATATTAAATCAACCATTCCGGACTATAAATTGACAAAGGAAGAAGTTAGTCAGCGTGGGTAGCACCAGTTTGTCTTTAGAGCTCAACTATCCCTTGTTTGTGAAGTGAAGTGGCTTTACTTGTTGTAAAGCTCGCGTTGTGATCCATTATTGGCTTTGCAAAATGTTGCCATCTTGAGTGCCATACTATTGGTCAGGCTGGAGTTTCCAGGATCATTAAGTTTGGGTAGAATGTTTTGCAGATGTTCTATATATATGCTTTACAGACCCGTCCTATACAGGGACTATATGTTGCCCTGTTTCCATTTGTTTGTTTTCTTGTTTGTTTTTGACTGAGAATCTTGCTGTACACTCACACTCTTGAAAACTGAAGGGCATAAGGGTATCAAGATCAAAACTACATGTGGAACTACTTTGCTAAATTCCAACCTAAATCTAGACCGTGTTCCCAATCTCCTGGAATTGAGGTATGTATACTGTACCAGACAGGCTACAGTGTGGAATGCTTTTCAGCAGATTGTGCCAGTAAGAAGCAGAGCGAACGGTTTTGTCCAACAACATATTTTTTAGCCTCCATCTTTGTTGGCAGCTCCTGTGGAATGTACTTTAAATAACTGAAATGCCTGTTATTCCAGAAGAATTCTTGGATGTATGTTAGAAACATTATTAAACATTGCCCTCAGAACACCAAGTGACCTAGTTAAGTTGAAACAGCTCTCCTATTGCCTAGTGTTTAGTAAATAAAGTGAAGTAAAGGTGGGAAGAGACCTGCTCCCTATTTCTTCCTCTGCTTCCCACCTCCAATTCTACTCCTTGTTTCTTTCCCTCTACTATAAACACCCCTTGTCTGCATATGGTGAATCCAGACAATGTCACTGTGAGTTCATGGAAGTCCAGTGTTTCTGGATTCTTCTTCCATGTTTCTTCCAAACCTTTCATGCTACATAACTATAGCACTATGGGCTTATCTACATGGACTGTTTACTCTGGCTTGCCCCCGTTCTAGAGCCCTATAGTCCAAACAATGCAGGGGATTTACCTCAATCTTCTCCTAGGGAGTCCAAATGACTCCCTGGGCAGATACGGGACTGGAACGGGGCAAGCTGGGATAGGGCCCAATAAACCACCATAAGAAAATACCCAGTTTACCCCAGTTTACCTGAAAAAATAGATCAGGCCCCATGTGTCCACAGAAGCCCATCCAACATGCTGCTCCTTGCTGCCACTCCTGGAAGCCAGGCAGGGGTCCTTCAGCATGTGACTGAGGCTGGTCACACGTGGAAGGCCTGCAGTCACATGTTGTGGGACTTCTGTCTGGCATCCATGTTAGCAAGAAAATGGTGTTGGCGGTGTTGGCTCCAGCAACAGGCCAGCAGCTTGTCTGGACTCTGGCCTGTTTTCTGAATGTAATGGGTGTGTGTGTGTGGCACGCGGGGGGGGGGAGGCCACCTCCACAGCCAGGATATGCCAGCGGGGAGCCGGTGTATCCTGGCTAGTGTAGATAATCCCTCTGATTCCATTTAACTGCCATGGTAACATCCTATGGAATCTTGGGGCTTGTGGTTTAAAGAGGGGTATTTAGAATCCGCAGCCAGAGAGCCCTAGCGCTTCCTCAAACAACAGACTGCAAGATTCCATGGAGTGTAGCCATGGCAATTAAAGTAGAATCACAGTGTTATAAATATACAGTATAGAGTAAAAGGGCCCCTAATTTGTGATGACTTCCCACCCACCTAATAAAGTACAATCATTGCACAAACCTGCTCACTGTAGACAGATCTCTGGAGGGCAGAGAAGACTGTGGAAGTTGTTAAGGCAATTGTGCTATCAATACATTTTCCCCCTTGTCCTTGTTCATTGCTTCATGTTGAACAGAAGCCAATTAAGAGACAAAATCTGCAAAAATCTGCCCATGAGGTACAAAATCTATTTCTTGTGGGGGGGCACTTTACTCGTTTTCTTTCATAACTATTTTCTTTTGTAACTTATGAGTAAACTTTGTGTGAACAATTTGGCTATGGGGAAGGATGTTGTAGATAATATAATACTGCATTATCACCTGGAGCCACAATTTTAATTTTGCTTACAGGTGTTTGCTTCTGAGAGTGGAACCAACTACCATTGTTTCTATTCTTCAACTGTTCTCAGTGTTTCTTGGAAGCATCACAGGGGAAACAGCACTGAACAGCTCCCTGATCTTTCGGCAGCAATTTAAAAACAAGCTGTTAAAAACAAGTTCAAACTGTCTCAGACCCCGGGTTTTCTTCTCTTTCAGGGCCAGTTTTGTGACTATTGTAATGCTGCTGATCCAAAGAAAGCTCACCCAATAACCAATGCTATAGATGGAACAGAGCGCTGGTGGCAAAGTCCATCTCTCTCCTTAGGTTTGAAGTATGATGAAGTCAATGTTACTTTAGATCTGGGACAGGTAAGTGAGTGAGCTTTCTTCCTTCCATGGTGTTGATTATGACTATTTTCTTTGTCTATACAGTAGGTAAGATGGGAGCTGTTTTCTGTTGAAGTTGTCTTTCTGCAGAAGTTAGATTTTATCAGGCGGCACGCTAAAAGAGTAAAAGAACCAAGGTATATTCAAGTGAGTATACCTTTCTCAAGAACACAACAAAATCCAAAATCCACAAGCAGCAATATCTTTATTGGGCCAACTCCAAAGCATAAAATACATTATGCAAGCTTTCGAAGCTTCACTAGCTTCTTCATCAGGCAACAATGTTGTTATTGACTTTATATCTAGAGCATAATAAATCCCTAAAGCATAGACAACTGATCATCTTTCTATTAGCTGCTGCTCGAAATGAAATAGCCAAACATTGGAAAACTGACAAGTTTTCAACCGAGGGGTGGTGGTGGGACATATGGGAGTCTTGGCTATCTGAAAAACTGTCACATTCTATTCATGTCTGTAATGGTCTTGTGAAAACCACTGCATTTTATGAGGACTGGTTTATTTTGATAGACTATATTTCCAAAAACACACGACAATGTCAACTGCTGGGAAACTAACGGCACCTGTGGAAGGATGTTTTTAATGCCTCAAAGTGACGAACCAGTTTCTGTTCTACTTTGGATGTGACTGGACTTTTACCTTTGCACTTGTGGAGAAGTAACAAACACTCAACGCTTCGATTACATTATATATCGTGGCTTTTTCCCCTTTGTTAAATGTTTTGTATTTTATTATGAAACAATAAAAGGTTAATTTAAATATATCACACAGGAGAAAAATAGTGATGGAGTTAGAGTCACAGGCCTCCATTCTGTCGGAGATGTTGTCAGACCTTGATTTTAAGTTCAGCAAGACTTCTTTCATCTTCTTCAGCTACCAGTAGGTCACTCCATTGGAGGTTCCATCATCTGCCAGGGCAGGCCCTAATATTATTGCCATCTCAGGCAGAAGATTTGGAGTCTCATGCAAGGGCAATCAATTTTTGCATTTTTACTGCCTTGTGCGTCAAAACATCTTTGCTGGTTTTAAGTACCATACATTTTGGCTTGAGTGGATGACGCTGTTTACTGCTCCACCTCAGACAGCAAAATGTCTGGCCCTGGTCCTTTCATCTGCCTCTCAAAGAAGTCAGGATTGATGTTAGTCAACAAGGCCAGTGACTTCTTCTGCTAGTTAAGTGTGTTCAAAACCGTGCTTGTGTTGAAATGTTGAATATTAGATGCTGACTGAGTGGACTGACCTCTTAAGAAAGGAAGACTGCTAATAGACTAAAAGGCTTCAGCCATAGAGAGCCCTTTATTTGTGTTTAATATATGATAATTTATCCAGGGGAACTGTAAAATCAATATTGCGGTTATTCTATTCTGCAGTACAGACTGAATAACTGCAGAGAGCAAATTAACTGTGACTTTGTTGTTCCATCCATTAAAGAAAGGTTTAATAATTCAGCTGCTTAAGTCTGAAGCGTATCAGAATGATTTATTCCTGGGAATGTTAGGAGCTGAGCTCTACTGTACATACAAGCTCCCTCCCACCAGAGCTTGGAAAAAATTGTTTTCATAGAATCATAGAATCATAGAGTTGGAAGAGACCTCAAGGGTCCTCCAGTCCAACCCCCTGCCATTCAGGAATACACAATCAAATCATTCCCGACAGATGGCCATCCAGCCTCTGTTTAAAAACCTCCAAAGAAGGAGACTCCACCACACTCCGAGGCAGTGTATTCCATTTCCAAACAGCATTTACTCTCAGGAAATTTTTCCTAATGTTTAGGTGGAATCTCTTTTCCTGTAGTTTGAACCCATTCATATGTGTCCTAGTCTCTGGAGCAGCAGAAAACAAGCTTGCTCCATCCTCAGTATGACATCCCTTCAAATATTTAAACATGGCTATCATGTCCCCTCTCAACCTTCTCTTCTCCAGACTAAACATGTCCAGCTCCCTAAGCCATTCCTCATAGGGAATGGCTTCCAGACCTTTCACCATTTTGGTCACCCTCCTCTGGACACATTCTAGCTTCTCAATATCCTTCCTGAATTGTGGTGCCCAGAACTGGACATAGTATTCCAGGTGAGATCTGACCAAAGCAGAATAGAGTGGCTCTATTACTCCCCTTGATCTAGACACTATACTCCTATTAATGTGGCCTAGAATTGTTTTGAGGTAACAATTTTCAGAATTTCCCAGCCAGCATGGCTGCTGGGGATTCTAGAAGTTGTACTTCACCAATAATTTTCCTAAGCTGTGGTTCCCCCTTTCCACAAGGCTGCCTCATTTACTTAAGCTGTGGTGAACATAATTTCAGTGACATTGTCAGCCTGATCCCATGCTCCTTTACCCAGTTGCTCATGTAACTCTGTCTCTGTCTCTGTCTCTCTCTCTCTCTCTCACACACACACGCAAACAGTGTTGGTGATATCAAAAACATCAGGGGACTCAGGAAACTACTGGGGAAGAAGAAGAAGTAACATACATCTTTTCCCTCTAGCACTTAGCTTGTGAGGGGCTTGGAGCAATTGCTCCAACTGAACCATGGGTCTTTTGGCCCTGCCTCCCAGAGTCCCAATCTGAATCTCTAGGGTTCCACAGAGGACCACATCCCCCTTCTCCATGATACTATTGTCTGTTTCCCAGCTTTTGAACCTTTTTTTTAAAAAGAGTGAAGTGCTTCTCTAAATGCTTAATTACTGACAGTAAGACCTCTGAGATAAAGTACATAACGTATTTTTCTTCTCACCCTGTTGCCTTTAGCTTATTATTTAGGATTCAAATGAGGCAGTGTGCACACCGCTATTTCCCTTCCATATCTTTACTCAGAGGGTAAAGAGGGTGCACAAAGGAAAGCAAAAAGCAGAATGTAAACTTAAAATTCTTTCAATTTCTAGGAAGCCTTACAGCAACAGACAAGGCTCTATCAAAGGTCCATGGCATTCTACACATTCCTGACAGGTCATTGATGTTCCACTTGGCAAACGTCTCTGGGAGGCTCCTATATGGTTCTCCTACCATAGGCTGCAATGTAGCTTGTGCTCCTACTAGCACAGCTAATGATATAACAATTGCCCCTGTGCTTTGGCCACCTTCTGTTTAGGTTGGCAGTGTCCTCAGCGAAATAATCACTAGGGAGCTGCTGCTGTACTCCATATTACTGGTAGTTGATTCCTTATAACCTGAGAAGGCACCTGCCTATTCTCTTATTCTCTAGTCCTCTGCATGAGAGCCAAAGGAATTAAAGGGCCTTTCAAAAGTATATCCAAGCATGGAGATTTTAGGCATAGTGGGGATTATGATATACACTATGTGATCCTTCTTGCAAATTACAAATTCCATCAGTCTCCACTACACCTCACCCATCATTGGACTGTGGCCATCAAGAACTTCTCTGTAAGTGAATTTGGCCCTTGGAATAAAAGAGATTCCCTACTCTCAAGTGACATATAGGAGTTTTCCAGACCACCCCACTTTAATATTCTTTTGCTGGAATAAATTGTGGCATTTTTATGCCGGCAAAAGAACCCCCCCACACACACACACTTACCTGGAGCAGCGTCCGTGAGGCTTCTCTGGCAGTAATGGAGCACAAACAGAGCTCCCTTTACTTCAAGGGTTGAAATCTCCTGGATTGTCGCGAGGAGATGCTAGCATGGGGGGAGGGAAACGGAAAAATGCAAATTAAGATGGAAAAAGTTAACACAAGCACAAAAACACACTTTTAACGTCCCAAGTAAATGAGGGTGGGGGTCATAAAAAGAGCGTCTCCTATCTGGCTCTCGTGAATGGGAAGTGTTTGCCCATTCATGTTGCACTCATGTGAGTACAATGGTGCATGGATTCAAACACTAGCAATGCCAGCAACAAATCGCTACAGGGGATCAATTGAGGCTTGGCCTATCAATAAAATAGGACGGCTTTTTTTACATTACATGATTGTGAAAGGGCAACGTTGTCTGGTATGCCCACCATTTCACAATCATTAGGCATCCTCATAATGCCGTATTTGCATGGTCTGATAAAGTCCATAGACAGGATGTATCTTTAACATGAATAAAGTAATTCAAGATTGTTCCAAATGTATCATGGCAAATCAATTGACAGAAATAAAACCTATAAATAGAACATAACATCAGTGTTTAACAAACTAACATATCATAGCTAATTAATCCATTGATATATCAATAATGAAGCCAACAAAAATCAGAGCAGCCACAAAAAATCATTAGGTTGAAACCAGGCTTATTCATACTTTCAGAACGTATTGAAATCAACAGGACAAATTAGTGCTAACTGACTTAAAACCCATTGATTTCATCAGACCTTCTCCATGAGTGATTAAGGGCTCATCTACACAAGCCAGGATACATCGGTTCCCCATAGGCTTAATCTGGCTGTGGATCAGGCCTGTTGTTTCCCTGTTACCTCCTCCAAATGGACCAAAGTCCAGATGGGCATGCTGGCCCATCTCTGCAGCTGCCACTGTCATCTCCCTTGCTATCTTGGAATCATAGAATCATAGAATCATAGGAATCATAGAATCATAGAATTGCAGAGTTGGAAGAGACCACGAGGGCCATCCAGTCCAACCCCCTGCCACGCAGGAAATCTTGATCAAAGCATCCCCGACAGATGGCCATCCAGCCTCTGTTCAAAGACCTCCAAGGAAGGAGACCCCACCACGCTACGAGGCAGTGTGTTCCACTGCCGAACGGCTCTGACTGTCAAAAAGTTCCTCCTCATGTTGAGGTGGAATCTCTGTTCCTGGAGCTTGCACCCATTGCTCCGTGTTCCAGTCTCTGGAGCAGCAGAAAACAAGCCTGCTCCATCCTCAGTGTGACATCCCTTCAAATACTTAAACAGGGCTATCATATCGCCTCTTAACCGTCTTTTTTCCAGGCTAAACATACCCAGCTCCCTAAGTCTCTCCTCATAAGGCATCGTTTCCAGACCTTTCACCATTTTAGTTGCCCTTCTCTGGACACACTCCAATTTGTCAATATCCTTTCTGAATTGTGGTGCCCAGAACTGTACACAGTATTCTAAGTGAGGTCTGACCAAGGCAGAATAGAGTGACACTATTACTTCCCTTGATCTAGACACTATACTTCTATTGATACAGCCCAAAATCGCATTGCTTGCAACATGTGACCAAGACCCCCTGCATGTGAGCAGCCTTGGTCACATGCTGTGGGATTCCTTCCTGCCTTCCGAGAGAACGAGGTGGACTGGGAGCTGCAGCAACAAGCCGGCCTGCTAAGACAGGCTCCTGCTGTCTCACAGGGCCCAAGTTGTTCCTTCCTGGTGGGAATGGATTAAAAGAGGTATTTTAAAACATTGTATTGCATCCTACCTGCCTCAGGCCCATCTCTGCTCTGGGAATTATGAGGACTGCCCAGGGGCAGAATGGGAGAAATGCCCTGTGTCGTCAGGACTGCACAGCTCTAAGACGGGAGCAAGACATTGTATATTGCCTGCATAGACAAGTCCCCAGTCTTAAAACCACAAAAGGTTTCTTCCAGAGATCAGTGACAGAAGAGCTGGTGGTGGAGGGGGACAGATTTTCACATCCAAAATGCCTCTCCCTCTTCCCAGCTATTTGTGTTGCTGTTCATATTGCCTCTGCTGTTCTTGCAGAGTCTGCACTGGGGCTTATCCAGTTTGTTCAATTAGTTGTGTCAAGCATATTGTTTTTCATTTTTCTCATGCTAGATCAAATATGTACTGCATTGTTGGAATTCATGCACTGCATTATAAAAAGCCATTAAAATATGCACAATGAGAGGAAAGGGGTTTCAAAACCCAAAGCAAACACTTTTCAAATGCAGTGTTCCTCCTATTCTCTCAGTGACTCCCTTCCTTCCTTCCCCATAAATGCAGATTTTTAGAACTTTTTGAGGGACGGGAAGTTGTGTGGAACAAAATCCTCAGGCTTTACTTTCTCACAGCTAAACACTTTGGTTTGCGGACAGTTTTGTAGCGTTCCTGTGTAATGGGAAATTGCAAGTTGACAATGTTTTCACAGAGTATAGCAGTCTCTCTGGCTGTGCCAGACATTGATGCTGCCTCCATTTCCAAATATTGAAGGAGAGCATAGTTGAAGCAACAGAAGAGGCCTATAGCAGACAATAAAACCACTCATCCTGAATGACATTTCTAGAGAGAGACATTTCACCTCAAAGTCTCTAATCCATAGCCAGCTCATGGGTCCTCATCTCTATCTCATTCTTGATTCAAACTATGTTCCTCTGCTCCAGTCTCCAGTACAGTAGTTCTGATCAGGGTAGGTAGGGATGGCTTAAGCTGTCAGTTTCACTTTTCCTCACATTCAGTTTTGACCCATCTGTGGATGTTGGCAAGTTCTTATTGGAACCAAACAGCATTTTTACCCATCTGTAGCAGCCAAGTTTAGTACGTACAGTTATTCCCAGCATGAAGAGGACCATGTTGTTATTTCCTCTCTTGAAGCTATTGAAGAGGAGGAGCCGGTCAGAAAAAAAGAAGTGGCAGCTCTGCTTCATCTCTGCATGAATCTGCATCTCAGCATTGTTGAATACACAGTGATTAAACTCCAGATATTTCAGGGATAAGCATTCAAAACTTTCTGCTTGGATGGATGAATTGGTTGGCTTTGCTTTCTTGTGCATTCACATTTTAAACCCTGAAGTACTTTCCATCTCCTTTATGAAAAAATCTGTGAACCCAATGAAATTCTCAGCGTTCCTAGAACAACCTCACATTCCTGAAGTCATTAAAGGAAATCTACAGATTCCTGAACCATTAAGGAAAACTTCCTCAGTCTTCAAGAACACAAGCATTTTATTTTTATTTTTTTGCTGTCCCCAAGCAACCTGTCAGTCAAAACCTTAGTGACAGACCCAAGATAGCCCAGCCAAACAACAACAACAACAAAACCACCCATGAGGGTAAGTTACAGCTTATGAGCTCCCAGGCTATTATGGCTCTTTTAAATAAATAAAATATGACAAACCAAACCAATGAGATGTTTCTCAAATTGTGGAAATGTGTGTAAATGAGTGGCTGTGTGAGCACTGCCCTTAGTTTTTCTTCTTAGCTCGCTTTGTCCCAATGTTATTTCCTTTGGTCCTTGCTTTCTCTTTCTAGTCCCTCAAGACCCTTGCCTCTGTCTGCTGCCTCCTCTGCACTGTTGTTGTATCTGTTTGCTTCTCCACCGCTTCCCTTTACTCTTATATAGCCCCATTCCCATGGGACTGTATTAGGCAGGAAGGTGCTCATGAAGTGTTGGGAAGCATATTCCCAGTATGCAAATAATGCATTTATGCTTCTAGGCAGTATTTGTGCTGTATGCCCACTTTTATTCACACTTTCAGGCTTGTGTAATGTAACAGGGTTTCCTGCTTTCCTTGAGATGAAACGTGGTGATTATTGCTTTTTAGGCATACAGCTAGGAATGTGGTGATTAATTTAATTATTGTTTATAGCCATTGGGTTAATGGCACCCACTTCTGAATGTGTGATGGGGCTGCAGGGGATGAGCAGGGTTACTTCTGTCCCCTCAATGACAGCCTATGCTCCAGGAACATTTTGGAATCCATAGTCTAAGTTTAAAAAAGGTCCAGTTTCACTGTGCATAGGATTTCCAATGTTGGGGCAGGTGCCCTGGTCATTAAGAGTTCCTTTTCCTACGCTAGAAACCCTGCATGTAATCATCACTGCTGACTCACCCAATTGACATATAAGTCCCTGGACCCAACCTATTGTGTCTCAGTTCAGTTTTGCCAGAATGCAAGACATCATTATGGGATGGTGGCAGTGGTGGTGAGAATTGTTGTTGAAAGCCAATCTGCGCATGGTATATACTTATACAAGGAAAACTTATACCATTTCCCCCTCTAAATCAGGGGATGCATTTATGGTGATTCAAGAGCCCAATTTTCTATCCGTGAGGCTACGCAGGAGCAATACAGGCTGACAAAAATGCAGCCAAATGAAAAAAACAAACAAACAAAGACAATTGGACAGAAGTCCACTTTAGGTTTTGAAAAAATTCATATTTTTTATGGTGGGTGATAAAGAAAAGGAGCTGTAATATTTTTTAAAAGGTTGAGTCCTAATGTTTGGGATTTCCAGAGAGGGATACTTTTTTGGGGGTACTTTTTTTGAGTGGTGGTGGTAGGATGAGCCAGAGAGTTTGGACAGGCTTAGGGTCACAAAAATAACCTTAAGGTCTGCATGCCCACCTCTGATCTAAATCTGTTTAGTGACCTGGATCCTTTTGGTATCAGTAAATGCAGAATTATGATTTGGTGTCACTAAATTCTGACCCAGCGTGCTGTACTTTACTCTTGTTCTTGGTGGATTTATATTGGATTTACATTCCCCAAATAAAGAGCCAGGTATATACAGAAGTGCAGGCACAAACGTGTGTGCTCTTGATATATTTCTATAAGCCTGAAAGGCCAGTAGAGTGCTGTAAATATGTGGGGAGGATATGCAATATTTAAAAAGGATAGCAGAAAGAAGATGGTGAAATTAGCACTAGAGGCCATTGATTTAAGCTCCTGGAAATTAATGTTAAATATTTGGAAAATGTCCCAGTTATCAGGGCAATTAAGCACTGGAATGCACTGCTAAGCGACTTGGTGGGATATGCTTCCTTACCAACCAACAAAAAAGGTTATATAAGCATCTCTTGAATTTCATTTAAATAGAATTTATTTGGTACGTTAGATTAAATATCCTGCCAAGTCCATTCCAAATATATAATTCTTGTTATGTATATAATGGCTTCTTATGTATGGTTATAGATTGTCAGGTTTCAGACTGATGACAGTTGAGAACTTAAAAAAAAATTGGTCAGTACGATATTTGTCTGTCTCCCCTGTCTCTCTGTCTGTTGCTGTAATGTGTTCAGAATATTTTACAACTTAATTTTCTGAATACTGATTACCTAAATTCACTGCCACTCTCTTATTATGTGTAGACAACAGTCTGCCCTCACCATGCCATATCTATGGGATTAAACTGTATTAATGTGGACTTTGTGTTGCTCTTATGATAAATTCTAAGCAAACAATACCATGTTAATCTTTATTGGAATTCTTTTCACTCATGAAATTTTGTACTTTGCAAAACATTATGAGACCAATTAACTGTTCATCATTGGCTGGAACTCCATGTTGCAGCAGAAAAGTGAACCCCTGCTTTTCTCTGGCTGGGGTTATTTTTATTCTTAGTCCTAAATTGAGAAGAATAGGTTAAAGCAAGCTATCTGATGTTAGGGCCAATAAAAAATGGTGGCCCAAAGTGCCAGTGAACAGTACTGTATATTTGTCCATTGGCTGCATCTGTTTCTTTCTTTCTTCGAAACTCACCAGGGACTGGAAGCCAATGGCTCATGGACTGGTGCCAGTCTAGGGACCACTGTTTTGAGTAGTACTGGGTTAATGCAGTCCTGAGAGATAATTTGCAGTGCAACTTGGCTGATTCGGAAAAGATTAAACATTCCCTCCCATTTGCAGGTTTCCTCCTGCAAATTAGTTCCTTCTGTAATTTGCAACTGAAAATGCTTAGGTCCCTGCTTGCGTCTAGATTAGGAAAACATTTTGCCTGTTTTAGTTTTCATTTTTTCCTCCAGATCTGCATCTTGAGCAAACTGCATAGACTGGGGCATATCACCTTGTCTCCCTTACTGTGTTGCAATGCAGTAATCTGCTTGTTGTTTATCACTGATTTATGGGTTATTCATCATCAGGGTCAAAACTCAAAAGAAAATTTTGACATGGACAGACATAATGCTCTCTGCATTCATGGCCTACCCTGCAGAATGAAGCAACTTGCCTCAGGCAGTGCTGAGGAGGGATGTGCTGTAGGTGAAAGCAGGACCTGTTATCTGAATGGTGTAGCAAGACCTAGAATTATGGATAGGACAATTATGTTCTGAGTCGGCCAGAGGAAAAAAAGCCTTGTACCTGAGCAACCCATTTTTGCCAGTTAATAATACACAAAAATGAAATGCCACTTATGTAAGAGATGATTCAGCTTGAGGTACAAATTCAAAAGTGATCTGAGTGAATTTCCTTTGGCTTTTTGACGTTCCATAATTTGCGTTTTCTACTCAGAATACAGTTGTCCTTCTGTATCCACGGATTTGGTATCCACGGATTTAAGTATTGACGGCTGGAAATATTCTTTAAAAAAATAATAATCCAAAAAGCAAACCTTGATTTTGCCATCTTATATAGGGGACACCATTTTGCTATGCCATTGCATATAATGGGGCTTGAGTATTCACAGATTCTGGCATTCATGGGGGGTCCTGGAACCAAACCCCAGCGAATATGAAGGGACAGCTATAATCATTTTCCTTGAACTCTTGAATTATACTGATTTAAAGCAGGGTGGGCATTCTTCAGGCTTTTGGGCTTTATTTTGTGGGATCACTGGTACCCTAACATCCTCCAGCTGACACCTAGTATGAAAGTATACATCTAGAATAAAATAATTCTGAATTTTTTATGTATACCGAACTGAACAAAGCTTGGGGTCCTCCTATATAAAAACACATTCCTTTCTTAATTTCACCAGTATAATTTGTTGCGTATTTGTGTGTCATTATTGTTAAATATTTAATAGTCAGAAATCCTTTTTAATTTCCCCACAAATCAGCTCATCATTCATCAGAAGACACAGATCTATTTTTGCTCATCTTTCCATGGTGTTGGGATTGTGTGCCCCTGTGAGGCTGCTGGTAGGATCTCCAATGTCTGACAGGCTTTTGCTGAGGAGCCAGACTAAATATGCCAAACAGCTGTTTGGCAGCAACAGTAGTGGATAGTGACACTGGCAGAGGATTTCTTAGGGCCAGTGGTATTGGCACTGTTACCCAAATTGTGTGGGGTCCATGGGGACCCTCTAATGTCCAACTATTAAAATGGAGAATACAGTTGTCCCTTCATATTCGCTGGGGTTTGGTTCCAGGACCTCCCGAGAATACCAAAATCTATGAATACTCAAGTCCTATTATATGCAATGACATAGCAATTTGGACTAGATGGCTCTCATAGTCTCTTCCAACTCTATGATTCTATGATTCGATGATTATCCAAGTCTTTAAGTGAACTTGTGCAGCTTTTCATTGGAGCAAGACACTGCAGTATTAAAAAAAATGTTAACAGAAGCTGCATGTTGAAATATATTGAGTATCTCCAGTCTTCTAAGTAGATTCCACTTTTGAACATGAGTTTGTAGCTTTTGATTAATTTGGCTTTTTGCCACCTCATGTTAGTTTAGTTCTTTGTATTCAACAATGACTAGCCAAATTTTCCTGGGAAATTCACACAGAGAACATTATTTTTTAAAGAAATAGTTTATTAGGCTGCTGTTTTGCTTTTACTCTTTTATTAAGATAAATCAAACACAAATCCCCCCCCCCAAAGACATAGGTATGTACACAACACTTCCCCTTCAATAAAAAGCCCTTGAGCAAATGGCATAATCCTTCAAAGGCCATTATGAAAATATTTCAAGATCTATTGACAACACAGGCTTAACCATTACTCATAACTTGGCAAGCCTCACAGTATCATTTTTACATTAAGCTTTTTTTCCCCATAGGTAATATGTGTTCTGTTCCATTGTGGTACTTCTTTCAAAGTCTGTGGTATTGAAAATGTTTATCAAACCATGTACTGTATTTCGATGTTGACTATGTGGTGATGCTTACATTTTTAAAAAGTCCCTCTGAATACTGAATTGGTCAGTTTTGAGCTATAAGTGTGAGAAGCAGATTCCGGGGTTGTCTAAAACGGTGAAAATGCTCCTCATAGAATTCGAGGAGAATATGATTTGTCTAAATGCCATCCTGCATCAATCCACAGTATGTGGAAGGAGGGGGGCCAAATCCACCAAAGACTCTGAAGGAAAAGCCTTTGTGGCTTTTTCTGAAGTTTTTTAAAAAAACTTCCCTGGGAATGTGCATTTCCACTTGTTAGGACAATCTGATTCATATTCATTCACATTCCTGATAAAAGTGGAAGTGGAAAGCTGATTGGTTGGATGTGCACAGAGGGTGGAGCTTGCTAACGAGGCAAGAACACGGAACCACCATGTTGGATTTTTGCTTTAGTGATTGTGTGCTGAGGTAATGAAACAGCCTTTTTTTCTTTTTTACTTATTTAGGCAGGACATCACACTTTTTCACCTTAGATATGATTTTAAGAAATACTGTTCGGCAGTGGCAACTGGTGAGAATTTTTTAAAAAAGTAATTCACTCGTGCCCACCATCTTGATTTGAAGGCATGCCCAGTAGAGCAAAAGCAGATAGCTTCACATGAGTGTGATTTTGCAAAAAAAAATTAAGACAAATTGAAGCTGCTTTGATTTGGCATTAGTGTGCATCAAACCACATTTCCCCCTTCATATAGACAACACCCTAGAGAAGTATGTATTCTCTGACCCAAATGTAGGCTTTAAAAGTTTCAAAGTACAACATTCAGCGAAATGAACTGAGGCAGAGAATGTTCCATACAGTCAGCTGTGCATTAAGGAGTCCCTCCTCACTTTCCATCATGCTGGGATCCAGGGAGTCTAGCCGGAGATGAGAGTAGGAGGTCAAATATAGGACAGGGCTTTTCTATTTCTGCCATTCAGCGATATGAACAATTCCCATCTGCAAATCGCACCTCTTTCTTGTTCCATCCTTTATCCATATCAAGTAGCAATATTTTTTTTGTCTTGCACAAAGCATGTTTCTGAATATTCTTCAAGTGTATGCATGTTTAGTCATTGACATTTTAAATGCATGCATGATTTTGTGTGTATTTTATTTCTCTGAAATGCACTGTAAGTCCGTGCATGTGCTAATTTCCAAGGCGAGATGCACTTTGTCTTACAGTGAGGCAAAATGGATATTTTTGTTGGGAATTTTGGTCTTGGGAAAAGAACTAGCAAAAGGCACTAAACATTGTGTTCTTGTTGTTATGTGTCTTCAAGCAGGCTCTATCTTATGGTGTCCCAGCATAGGGGTATTCTTGGTAAAATTTATTTGGGAGATTATCAGACAGGAACGAAAAAAGCATTCCTGTCCCACAGTTTCCACTCCTGCTGCTGTCCAGTTCCAGTCCCACCACAATCACCCTCCCCAACGCACTTACCTCCTCTCTGGTCGGCAGGGCATCCCAGGAATGAAAGGAGCTCTAACAGAGCTCCATTCACTTCCTGGATCGAAATCCCACCTGTTCTCTCAAAAAAATCAAAAACAAAAAAATACACACCAAAACATTTTGAAAAGCACATACACACACTAAGAAATTTACAAGTAACCCTGGGAGGGTTCAAAAAAGAGGGTGGCTTACCTTGCTATCCCGATCTCACCCGGAAGTGTTCTGGCAAGGATCTCCCATTGATGCTGCAATCTCGCCAGCAAAATGGGGCACCTTGTCGCACACAGGCAAATCCTGAACACAAACGGAATGGGTGATCTATTGACCGCTTCTTGCGTCAGTAAAAAGCAGTGCCAGTGGAGTGGCAGCATAACGGGTGCATAACAAGGGGGGATCAATGTTGTCTGATAAGGGAGCCCTTTTTGCGATCTCCTGGCGTTGCTGTAACGCCACTTTTGGCACGTCTGATAATCTCCTCGGAAGAGGTTTGCCATTGACTTCCTGTAAAACTGAGAGAGTGTGACTTGCCCAAGGTAACCCAGTGGGTTTCCATAGCTGAGCAGGGATTCAAACCCTGGTTTTCTGGAGTCTCAGGAGAGAATCAGGCACAGCAAAAAGTACCTTATCAGAGCGCCAGGACAACGTTTCTGTCTTGTGACCGGGGCTCGGTTTCACATGTCCTTGTCACGTTTTGCTCTTGTGCTGCAGCAGTTAGTAAGGTGGCACTTTTCATTGACGGGAACTCCCCGTCAATGAAAAACACCACTTTAATAACTGCTGCAGCACAGGAGCAGAATGCAACAAGGATAAGGTCATGTGAAATCGGGCGGTGTTCGTGGGACAGAAACATAATCCTGACGTTCTGATAAGGTACTTTTTGGATGTGTCTGATAACCTCCTTTGTCCAACATTGAGATCAGTACCTCACAGGGGCTCTCAAACACTGGGTTAGTCCTCTAATATATTTCTTCAGCATCCTTCCCCCAAAGCAATGAGATTGGGAAGCCCTGGTAAAACAATTCACTGTGATGAGAAGCTAAAGGAGAGCTTGGAAACATTAGTGCTAGTGCTAACACACATTGGCATTAAACCTTTACAGAAAAAGTAATTCATTAATGTTAAACCACTAAGAAAAAAATGTTTTCCCCCAGTTAATTAATTTGTTAAACTTTTAAATGGCCACTAAAGTAATAAGAAATGTTACTTGTTGTACAAAAATAGCATTGTTGATGTTTAGTAATTAAAATAATGCAATTTAAGATTGCTCTTGAAAATGTTATTGAATTGGGGTAAGCAGTGAATTTTAATGACTGTTTCCAAGTTGGAACTGAATCACTCTCACCTCTCTTTCCACACCTTCCACATGTTCCGTATATGGAAAACATGAGAAGAAATGTATCAATGTCTGAGACAAATTTTTTTATCTGTTTCCTTCTGAATCCAAACTGCTAACCAGTTTTCAGATTTGGGTGTGGTCCAGTTTGGAGGAGCCACATTTCAGTTTGCACATCTGAATTTGTCTAAATCAGACTGTTTTGACTGAATCCGAAGCAAAGACCTAATGGAAATATATTCAGTAAGGAATGGTCATATGAACTGACCCAGAATCTAAAAGCATGAATTGGTTTGATAAGTTGAACATGTATGATTTAAGAATTATTTGACATTTATTTTTATATAACTGCATAGCAAATGTCAGCAGATTTGCTCTTAATGAAAGACAGATGAATGGTTCAATTTCTTTTAATAGAAATCAGTGTTTACACAGCCAAGAAAGTCAAATATGGGTAATCTTTTTTTCATTTACTATACATAAGCAAAATGTGTGTTTGCTTAAGCTGACTTTTCTTATGACAGATCTTTTCAGTATAAACTGATTAAAGCATGTATCATGACCAGCAAAATCCTCAACATAGTTATCTTTAGAAGTACCTTCCACTGAATTCAGTGGAATTTGTGGTCTGCTACAGAAGCAGGGACCTGTGGCCTGCCAGATCTTGTTGGCTACAACTCCCTGACGATATGGTCACTGGTCAGGGTTTATGGGATCTGTAGTGTGGGTACACCAAATGCTCTAGGTGTCATGCCCCGTGAGCCTGATGAGGCTATAGAGTCAGAGGGGGAGGAGGACATGGCAGGGAATGGCCCTAGGGACCCTGGCACAGGTTTATCTACACCTGTGCCAGCAGGGAACCCTGCCAACCTAGAGGCTTGAGCAGAGGAAGAGCCTGGTCCAAGTGGGTTGGCATCCCAGCAGAGAGTCCTGCCCATTCAGATAAGGATGAAGAAGAAGAGATGGACTTACCTCCATCATTGTATACCCAGCAGCAAGCTCAAAAGGAAGCTCAAAGGATGTCTCTGAGACTTTATGAGAAAAACCTGCTCGTTAAGAAACACCTGACGAAGTCTTAATTGCTTTATATATGCTGGGAGAGGCAATGGAGGCTTTGTTAGAGATCAACTGATCTTCCTGCTGACTTCAGTGCCTGGATTCCAGTTATCTTGACTTCTGTTACCTTGACTTGCACTTAGACCTTGGACTGTCCCTGACTGCTCTGCTGCCTGCTCCTGTTGACCCTTGGACTCCTTTGGACCATGCTGACTGCTTGCCATAAGCCTCTGACCTTTTGGACTGTGTTTGCATTCCTGTGAGCTAATTAACAGTTGGCTCCCTTCCCAGACGAGTGCTGTTTATACTTTGCTGGTACCTAGTTGTTTTCAGGACACTAGGTTCCCTACCTCTGAATATCAATACAGTATAAGTAAGATTGTGGACTTTGTTTTCTGTGCTTTTGGGTAAGCAAGATTTGGGAGAAAACCCCGTTCTATTTAAGACATTTCAAGAACTTACAATATTGTATATGGTGGGAAAGAACATAATTTTTTTTTTCCATTTCACTGCCTCACACAAATGGATTTTGTGCCTGTGCGGAGACCCAATCAGAATGTTCTAGAACTGAGTAGCTTGGTCGAAATCCTGCCCCCTCTCTCTACCATACACGTCCTAGCCTACCAAAGTTACTGTCCCCACAGTTTCTCTTCGGCCACCAACTGAGTGGCTTTTTTCAGAGTGTTTTGTATGGTTGAGTAGCTTTGATTTTAACTTTAATGTGTTGTCTTCATTTTCTTTCTTAGATTGTTTCTTGCTGTATTATTTAACTCTTCTGTAGTCATTTCTTTCTTTCTTTTTCTACTGAAAAAAAAGAGAAATATTTTTTTTCTTTGCTTCAGGACTCTGCCCCTCTTCTTCTTCCCTTTTATAGCCTCAAATTCTTTTCAAACTCTGCTTTTCCTGTAGGCAGAAGGTTTCCTTGCCAAATGGGCATTCTCAATGTCTATATAATGTTTTAATGAGGGACATCTAGTGCAACAAGTAAAGCCTTGTTGGAGCTTTACTTCTCAAGGCTTGAAGAACTGGGCTTCCAGGCTGAAGCTTTATTGTTGGGAGCAATCTTTACAGGTTTCTGACCAGGCTGCTACAAACAAGCCCCTTCCCCTCTTCTTCTACAATGGCATAGAAATCATGGAAACAGGCTGCCCGCCATAGATTGAAGATGGCTTCAGAAAAGTCATCATCAGTACCAGTGCAGATCTTGATACTAACTCTGATTTTGATACTGACGGCAACAACTTCAGTACCGACAGCTACTTCAGTTATCTATAGTGCTCTTGGCATGGGCTGCTTCCTCAACATTGGTTTTGACACCACCAAATACTGCTGTTTTGGTAACATTGGCTGCCTGTGGCTTTGGCTTCTTCATTGCATAAGTTGAAGACTTCTCAATCTACCCATTCTAAATCTGGGCATAAGAGAACATTATCACTAGAGGGACATTCAGGATTGAAGGAAAAGTCCAGGCCTAAGGAGAAGAAGAGATCTAAGCATACCAAACAGCCCTAGGCACTGGCATCAACAACACCTCCAGACTCAGTGCTGATGGTGCAAGTTGGATAGGAACCAACTGTCATCGCTCAATCCAATGGCCTGTCAGTACCAAGCACACTTGATATTCAACCTCTTTTGGTGTGAGAGATGGAGGCTGTTCTTAATCAAAATGTGCCTGCTCTACAACCTTTTCCTCCTCCTTACTCTGCTTCTGGACATCAAGCCATTACTTTTCCATCACATTGTGGCTCTCCCAGACTCAGGCCACTGCTGCAGTCTCCAAGATGGGACGCATCTCTTTTCCACAGAGAACGTTCCTGGGCTTATTCTTGCACCTCCTATCAAAACTATTGGTACTAAGAAGCCTCACCTTATACAGTGGGCCCTCCTGATCCATGGGCTCCCAGTCTGTGGTTTCAACTGCTTGTGGATTATTGCTGCCATTTAATAATATGGGGCATGGCCATCTGCATTTTTTGCCATCCATGGGGAGGTGTCCCAGAACCAAACCCCCATGGATCTGGAGGGCCCTCTGTACTTCACTTTCTTATATGGTTCAATACTGACAGGAACATCTCTGCCATGGAAAGAGCCTCCCAGGTAATATCATTACTATTTTCCATCATATTGGGATCAGTGCCATTACCGTGAGTTTCCCCATTATCAATTGTCACAACTTTCTCCACATCAGTACCAATATTGAGCCCGGTATCCACATACCTACCTGCCTCCCTGCTCGCCTTGACGCTGATCACCAGTGGGCCTTTTGACCTCACAGCGACATCCATCAAAAGTTGCACATCACCTTCTTCCATTTCCAATACCTAGGACAACAGCTGCTTTGTCCAGACCTCGACCTTCTCACTTCCTGTTGTGGTGCCCGTGACTGCTTCTTTTGTGACCTCTATAATCTGTGCTGCTCCCATCCCAAGCATCATCCCTTGCTCATCAGCGTCTTCTGCCCCCATGGTATTTCCTATCACTACCTATCCATCTACAGTACCAGCCCCCACTACAGCTCTATCATCCACTCATCTTCCTCAGGAGAATGTCCCACCTGGCTTCTCTGATGATGACTACAAATTGTATTCTTCTTCCCCAGTATCACCCTCTCCTCTTACTTCCTCTCCTTCAGCCATCGTAGAGGGTACAAATCCACCATCACCTCTTGAAAACATAAAGGTGTTTGAAGAAATTGTTTTGTGCATGGCAAAATCCCTTGGTTTAGATATCATGGTTCTACCAATTCTAGTGTCTGATCCAGTCTTCCAGATGCCTACACCAACAAATGCCTACACCACCTACCATCCTTCTCTTGCTAGCTCTCTAAGACCTGATCAAGCAATCATGAGTCAAGCCAGCTTCACTTCCACCAGCCTCTCACTGACTTGAGAATCTATACAGGACTCAGCAAGAGGGAGTTTCCTTTCTTTTCACTCGCCTCCACCAAAACCTATCATGGCTGGGGCATCTCAAACTAAGGATGGTAAGAGATCACATTCTTCATCAGCTGATCAGGAAGATAGACATCTGGACATCTCCGGGAGGCACTTCTATTCTTCAGCAGCCCTTGCCGTTCAGGTAGCTAACATGCAGGTGCCAACATTTCTTGTGGGAGAAGATGCTAGTTTTCATACCTTATCTTCCAGATGAACAAAGGACTTTGCCTTCATTGGGAGTGGTTTCACATGTTAATTTTTTGGCCATATTTTTGTGTGGGCATCATGTGAGATGATCCCTACCTCATATAGACACGTGTGAGAAACACATGTAATAGTTGTAATATTAACATTCTGGTTACAGTGTCCACAAAAAGCAACCTCCTTGTCATCCCCCTCTTTTGAAGGAAAGATACTTCTATTTGCCATCTCATCCTCATGAATCCCATCATATTCAATTACTATTGGCTATGGGGGTTGGGCTTTCACAAGGATCATAGCTAACATGATGAAGTTTTGATAACATTTTATACACACACAAATGAACAAATAAAACAAAACAAAATTTTGACATCAATGACAGGGACACTTAGGGCTTGTCTAATCAGACCAGAATGGTCTGCCTTCTGGCTGCCTTCTCCAGCCAGTGTTGCTTAATGTAACTAATAGCAAATAATACAATATTATAACATAAAATTAAAATATCTCTCTCTCTCTCTCTCTCTGGCTTTTCTTCGCAAACAAAGATTCAGGAAGGACTGATCCTGCGCTTTCTGCAAGTGCGCTGGTGACTAAAAAGGCCAATTCGAGATAAACAAGTCCGGTTGCAGAAAGCACAGCAGAAGGTATCCTTGGGTGATGTTTCCGGGTTGTGATTCTTTCTGCGTTGTCATTTCTCTACAAGACTTGTTTGGTGTGAGTTCTCAAACAAGGCTGCAGCATTGTAGATAGTGCGTCTCCATGCCTCCCGATGTGAGGCCAGGGCGGACCACTGTTGGTGATCAATTTGGCCAAGCCTGAGATGTTGTTTCAGGGAGTCCTTGTATCGCTTTTTTTGGAGCGCCCCTCTTACGCTGACCCGTGGCGAATTCACCGTAGACTAGTATTTTTGGGAGGCGATGGTCCTTCATCCTAGAAATGTGCCCTGCCCAGTGTAGCTGTGTTCTCAATATCATGGCCTCAATGCTGGTGATCCCTGCTTGCTCAAGGACAGCAACATTCGTCACATAGTCAGTCCAGTGTATATTTAGGATTGTACGTATACAGCGCTGATGAAAGCGTTCGAGGAGTCATAAGTGTTGGCAATAGGTGACCCATGTTTCAGACTCATAAAGGAGAATAGACAGTACAATGGCTCTATACACACTGATTTTTGTGTTTCGCCTCAGGTGTTTATTACTCCAGACTCTTTTGTAAAGTCTTCTGAATGCGCTATATGCCTTTGCTAATCTGTGATCGATAAAACAATAAAGAGAGCCAGCATGGTATAGTGGTTTGAGTGCTGGACCATGACTCTGGAGACTAGGGTTCAGGTCCCTGCTCAGTCATGGAATCCCACTGGGTGACCTTGGAGAAATCACACTCTCTCAGCCCCAGAAGAAAGCAAGGGCAAAGGCAAACCTCCTCTGAACAAATCTTGCCAAGAAGACCCTGTGATAGGTTTGCCTTAGGATTGCTGTAGGTTGGAGACAACTTGAAGGCACATAATAATAATGATAAAACAATAAAATCCCAAGTAAAGAACTATGAAAACAAAAGAAGTAAAACATTGTTTAAAATGTTTAAATCTATTAAATCTTCTTAATATAATATTTTTGACTTTCTTAAATCTGTTCTAAAACACCTGATTTTAGAGGATGGGACTCCATTGGTCTAGAAGAGCAAATGTAATCTTGATCATGGTATAATCAGATAATTTGTATCAATGTTAAACATAAAAAAATTCAGTGGGTGAACTTAAGCCAGCTATTCTGATGGATGCCACTTTATCTTCCATGTTGTTTTCTCAAGAACTGACAATATTAGTCCCCCCCCCCACTTTGTACTTCATAGTATAATCTAATGTTTCTTTATCTATATTTTATTACCAGCTCTTTCATGTGGCCTATGTCCTCATCAAATTTGCAAATTCTCCTCGTCCAGATCTGTGGGTATTAGAAAGATCAGTAGACTTTGGAAGAACCTATAAACCATGGCAATATTTTGCTCGTGAGTATCAATTTTAGTGTCTTCTTTCAGTTTCAATCAACTGCAATTTGACATCTCATATGAACTAGGGAATTAGTAGTTTACTAACCATCGTTACCTAATAAGGGTCTGAAACCACCAGTGACTATAGAGGAGAGTAGCAGTATGTGAATTCATAGTTGGGCATTTTTTGAAGCAGGGATGAAGGTGATAGCCCTATGCAGAGATTGGTATACACACAGCAGTTAATGTTATAGGAATGCTCTGCATAGGATTGAGCTGAAAAGCTGTAGGCTAATACAGTTATAACAGACATGGAGCCAGATGATGTCAGTGGGACTTAACAGTGTTCTAGACTGTGTTCTTTTTAGCTGAAGGTTTAAAGGCGGCTAAATTCCATTTCAAAACTAGGTGGTGATGATGGTCCCTTTCCAGATGTGGCACAACATGTCTACTTTCCTTTTCCTTTCTCTGAGTCAGAGAAAGATGTATAGACTCAGGGGCTGTCTAAACGGTGAAAATACTCCTCATGGAATGTGAGGAGACTCCTATCTGTCTTAATGGGATCCTGCATTGTATTGCCATATTTGGAAGGAAGAGGGGCAAAAATGCCAAAAACTTTGAAGGAAAAGCCTGGAGTTTTTTAAAAACAGCAAGGAGGTGCACATTCATGCTCATTGAGACAAGCAATTCACTTTGAATCACTTTCCCATAGGAGAGAAAGTGCAAAACTGATTGACCAGATGAGTGATTTTTTGCCTTAGCCTGGCTAGTTGCTTGGAGAGGGGGGTGGGAGTTGATTCTCTCCCCCCTCTGAGTGTCTGGCCAAGCGGCTACTGATATTCATTTCCAGGCTTGGAGGATGGGAAGAGATGGTAGCCCCTTCGCCTCCCCTGCCCCCCCCCCCAATAGGGAATGCAATGTTTATGGGGGCTGTAAGACCCATTAAGACAAGTTGTAGCTGCTGTGACTTGTCCTTACTGCAGGTCATTCCATTTTTGGGGGTTCATATAGACAGGCCCTCAGACTTGTGTGAGTCAAAGGACAATGTGTAATTTTGCTAGAACAGCTGTGAGCCTTGGGGAGGTTAAGGGGAAGATTTAAATTATCAGGGTTTTTCACTCTTTGGTGTGACCCTTCATAATAATGTACTTACTATATTTGAGTAGTGCTCTCAAGACCAGGAACCCTTTCACACTATATAATTACAGCAGTATTATTCCATTTCATCTGATATGGTTCCATCCTTCCCATTTTGGGAGAAGCATTTAGAATTCCCAGCCAGAGAGCAGTAGTGTCTTGTTAAACTACAAACTCCAGGATTCCATAGGAGGCTGCCATGGCAATTAAAATGGAATCATAGCACTGTAATTGTGTAGTCTAAAAGGGCCCCAGGAATGACATTGAAGACAGGGAGGTCCTGAAAACACCCTCTCTCCCTCTTCTTCCTTTTAGATTCTAAGGCAGATTGTTGGGAGCGTTTTGGAAAGGACGCAAATGTTCGTGTTAGAAAAGATGATGATGTAATTTGCACTACAGAATATTCTCGGATTGTGCCTTTAGAAAATGGAGAGGTAAGTCCTGGACAATAATGACAACAATGCTACCTGGCATTTAGATAGTGTTTTATGTGTTCAGGGGATTTCACTTCATCCTTTCAATAGCTGTACTATAACAAACATGTAAGCCAGAAGATGCATTCTTAAAGATCAATGAATACTCTCCCCTTTTTGTCTGTACCCACAGTGGCTCCTATTTCATTCATATATCTCTGTATTCTCTTGTAACGCTATAGATTGGTAGATTAAGTAGACTGGTAGAAGGAAAGATTTAGGGGTTAGAACTCTGGAATTCCTCATGGCTCTTCCATGAACACACACCAAGGGTGCATCTCCACTGTAGAAACAATGCAGTTTGATATCACTTTATGTGCTGTAGCTCCATCCTACAGAATCCTGGGATTTGTGGTTTTATGAGGCCTGAGCACTCTTTGGCAGAGAAAGCAAAAGACCTTGTAAAACTAAAATTCCAGGATTCCATAAGATGGAGCTACAGCACTTAAAGTGGTGTCAAACTGCACCATTTCTACAGTGTAGATGCACCTCAAAATCTCCTACCAGGGACCCATTCACATTACAGAATTATAGTGCTATTATTCCACTTTAACTGCCATGGCTACCTCCTGTGGAATCATGGGGTTTGTAGTTTGGTTAGGCATTGGAGCTCTCTGGCTGAGAATTTTAAACACCTCTCCTCACTGTCAGTCCCATGATTCCATCTCATGGAACCATGGCAGTTAAAGTGGAATCATAATGCTATAATTCTGTAGTGTGAATGGGCCCCAGATATCCTTCTTTGTGTTCCTTGACTTACCACAAGTGCCAGTCACCTTTTGCTGTATTTTAAAACATGATGGGGTATTTTGAAATGAGCTTCTCATTTAATTGGTTTGTGTGCATTACTCTTTATCTATGGCTATAAACCAGAAGTGGGAATCACATGGCCCTCCAGATGTTGCTGAACTATAGCTCCCAGCATTCTTCACCTTCGGTTACATTGGCTAGAATGGCTGGAACTTGCAGTTCAATGATACCTGGAAGGCCACGTAATTCCCACCCCTGATTTAAGCCAACACTTAGGTCTTGAATTGGTAAACACTTATCATACAGGTAATCCCCTTGTCTGTATTATCAGGACGTCCTGTATTACTAAATGCTGCCTGGCATGGATAAAGCTTCCAGTTAGCTCCTAAAATAGTATAGTTCCAAGATAAATTTGAACCTAGTGGTGCTCATTATTATTCTACAGTAAGCTCTTGTTAAAAAGAGATTTGGATCAGTTTCTTTAATCTTTAGAAAAACCTGCTCTGGCTTATGGGGAAATTCCACAAAACATTTGGTATTTTCCCACTGTCATAAGAAGCCATTATTAAAAGGCCTCATTGTAGGCCTTACCACACTCAGAAGAAAAGTATCAAGGGAGGAGGAACTTTCTGTTTTCTGCACTGCCTTGCCACATAATGTTGTCATCCTTCTGGCATTCTTTCATTCTGGTCCTGTGGGGGACAAAGGTAAAACGGCATCTTTTTGCTAATGGGTTTTTCTGGTTAGCAAAAAGTTGCTGGTTTACTTTGGTCCCTCGTGGAACTGGAACAAAAAAATGACAATGGCATGTGGTAAGGCAGCACAGAAGATGGAACATTTCTGCTACCTTGCCACTTTTCTTCAGAGTGTGGTAAGGCTCTCAGTGTCAGCAAACAATTACTTCATGAATCCATAGGCCAGATCTCAAAAATCACATTGGTCAAAAACCACTGATCTTTTAATAATATAACTGTATGGTAGGGATGTATGTATAATCATTACTGATATTCACAGTAATCATAACTATTATTTGAAGTACATTATGGGGTTAAACCATTTCAGTTATATTGTATTCTATACATAGAATTCCATTCAAATGGGTCATGGTGTGGATTCCTATATATCACAGACAGAACAAGGCTCTTTCATCCTCTAAGAGAAGCTGTGTTCTTATCTTGGAAATAGTTGAGAGCCTAAGCAACTGAAACCTTTTGAACACATATGGCTCAGTTTTTGACATATGGGTTGCTTCCACACTGCAGAAATAATACAGTTTGACACCACTTTAACCGCTTAAAATAGATCCCCCTCTCATTCTCTGTCTCTTTTTTCTTAGATTGTGATATCCTTGGTCAATGGTCGTCCAGGAGCAAATAACTTCACTCATTCCCCCACACTTAGAGAATTTACTAAAGCAACAAATATTCGTTTACATTTCCTCAGAACCAACACACTTCTTGGACACTTGATATCTAAAGCTCAGCGAGATCCCACAGTGACACGCAGAGTGAGTGAATTTTTTTTTTTTACAGAAATAACATAAATAGTGATTGATCAGAAGAGGCATTAAGCCCATGAGATCTTCTACTCAGTACTACCAGTCTTTGTTTCCAGTCTGCAAAATATCTGTGCAATTTGGGTTAATTTTATTTTGAAAATAAAGTAAAAACAAAAATCCCCCCATTCACTTTACGGGAAAAAAGAAGAAGAGGAACATTGGTAGTCTCTGCATGTGGTGTATTATGTCAGAGTTATGGAATTTTGCCCCCCCCAGATGTTTTTGGATTGCAACTTTCACAAACATTTTACATTGGTCATGCTGACTGAGGATTCTGGGAGCTAAAGTCCAAAACATTTGGAGAGCCAAAGGTTCCTCATCCTTGGATTATGGTTTGGTTACTTCTTTGAGGACATAAAAAAAGTCAAAATTTCATTTATGTTATATATTTATTGGATTTATACTACACTTTTCTTCTGGGAGTTTCTATGAGTGCTTCCAAGCAGATGATTCCAAGCACTACCAACTAAATGATATTGTGCTTCAATTCTACCCTACCCTCCTTAACAGATTTTGTGTAGTGGGGGGAAAAGTCTGGAAGAAATAGTGGAAAAAGACAGAGTTACAAATAGAAGATATCATTATCTGGACCATTTGTAAAAATTATGTTAATGTAGGAAGGCAATCATATCACAAAAGCCTTGTATGGAAGCAACCACTTTGCCTGATGTATGTGGAAGAATTTGTAGTGTGTGAGACTGCTGTGTTAATTTGTAATGAATGAGACCCATCCAGGCTATCTCTCTCTCCTCTAACTGACAGTGGTTGTATGAAGTGGTTCTTCATAGAACCACTTCATAGGACCACTATGACAGTGGTTCTATTGTCTTTCCCAGCAATCCTATGTGAAATTTTTATTTGTTGAACATGATAAAAATTATATTTGTACCTTCTCTGTGTAGAAGGTACAAATATAATTTGTAAAGCATGTAGTTTATCACTGAGCTATGAGCTATTCATAGCTTCTGGTCACTAAGCTATGAATAGTGACCGGAACTTAGACTAGTGATTCTTTTTGACTACATCTCCTAGCCAGTGTTCATGTCAGCTGGGTTTTCTAGGAACTGTATTTCAAAATACTAACCTTAATACTAAAATCTAAAACAGTAAAATCCAAACTCTGGGTGATATTACTGGGTGATATTACTGGGTGATATTACTGGGTGATATTACATATGTTATATTTTTATAAGTTTTTCTGAATGCAGAATCCATTATTTTGCTATTGAAATGCATTATGTGGCTCAGATTGCTGTAGAGGAAGATAACACTACATGTTGGGGCAGGAGAGTAGACTTGATGACCTTTTGGTTCACTCTATTTTTGTGATTCTGTGACCATTCACACGATTTAGTTACAAAGGAAGTGTAAAACAAACATGTAGCTTTACCCAATCCCCTTCCTTATGCATAAAACAGAGAAAATTACATGCCACACTTTGACCAGCAATTTTTGTCCTAACAAGGAAGCATGAATAACCTGCATATTTCCCCCCCCCTCTTCAGAATGGGGACTTGAATCCCACATTTCCTCACTATAAAACATGTAAGTCATGTTTCATAGAGACATGCATATCTCCCAGGAGGGGTGGAAAGCCTTTGGAATGGACATTACTGAAGAAGCACAGAAACTACAGTGGGGCCTTGGTATCCACTGGGGTTAGATTCCAGACCTCCTGTGGATACCAAAATCCATGGATACTCAGGTCCCATTATAAACAATGGCATAGTGAAATGGTGTTCCTTCTATAAAACAGTGAACAGCAAGGTTTGCTTTTTGGAATTATTATTTTTTGAATATTTTCAAGCTGTGGATGGTTAAATCCACAGATAAAGAATTTGTAGAATAACTTCCTGGCTCAAGTGGAGCTGATTGCTTATCCGCCCCACCCCCTGCCACTATTGCCATATTTACTTATTTATTTATTTGTATATTGTATTGTATTTTATCTTTGTTTTAATGCTCTATTAGTTTAATTTAGTTTTAAGGGGTGGAAAGGTTAGGATTGGGAAGGATTGTTTTAACTTGCTGTGTTTTAATCTTGTTGTACACCGCCCCGGTTGCTGAGCAGAGGGCGGGTTAAAAAGAAACATTTATTATATTATTATTATAGATACTGTATGTTCTTTGTTTACCACAGTATTTGTATTATCGAAAGCCACTCCCTGTACTAGAGAACAAGAAGAGTGGGGTGCATATTGTAAGAGACTTCAGAAAACCTGGGACATGTAGAAAAATGACCTAAGCAGAATATGCTTTTACTACCATCACTTTCATACTAATTAAGGCCTATCTCATTTAATAGCTACTTGATCAGTTTTTGTGTGTAGAGAGAAAAATCTAAGTACCAAATAAAGCCTAGGTTGCAGCTTTTCCAGATTTTAGTGTTCTAGAACTGCTAGAAAAACACTGAGTAGGCTTCTAATAATATTATTGTGTAAGATAAAAGTTTGTGTAAAATAAAAATAATTCCCCTGCAGTTGCAACTTCTTGACTTTTCTGGTCAGGATAAGATAGCAAAGTTTATTCTGTTGAAAAAAACCCCCACAACTGATTGCTACACTTATTTACATGCTTCTGGCATAGACCCAAAACATAACACCAGACAAAAAATAACAGAAACACCACCAGTGGTCACTTACAGCTCACAATTGTGACCACTCAAATGCATCATCAATGATCCACAACCCATTCTGGATCAATATACAGCCCTTTCATAGGGTTCAGGTGTAGCTGGCCATGTTCCAGCCCTTCAATTATATTTCAGATTTTGCTCTGCTGTATTGCAGCTGACTTCCTTCACATTGATGGCTCCATTGCTTTTTATCCAGTCTTTGCAAGGAGTCTGGAAACTGGGCTTTTCCTTGAAACACTTAACTTTCCTGTAGATTTAAAATGTTTACCCAGGAAACTGCAGAATTGTTTTGAGAAGGATTTGGCTTTTCTAGTATTGAGAAAACCTGATGAGAAGAATCCTGGAGTGACAAGAATCATTACAGTTCAAGACTTAATCTGTGTAAAATTTGCACATGGTTGTATTGCACAAAAAACAGCATTATAATACTTTATTATACAGTACATTATTATACATATTAAACATGTATTACTATAGATCAGTGGCTCTTAGCCTTTTCTTTACCAGGGATCCCCTTTAAATATCTGTTGTTGCCATGGACCCCCAAGACTTAAATCAAGATTTAAAACCCAAATAAATAAATAAATACACCATCCATTGAACCTTCCCTCAGAGGCATTGGATGGTGAGGGAAGACTTTTCTCCTGCTTCTTGCTGCAAGTTTGTAGCTGGAACAGATTGAATGGCAATGTGCAGGTCAAGCCAGCCAGCCTTTGCCTTGGCGTCTGTCATGTGGCCACTCCGTTGCAGGGAGAAGGTGGGCCAAGCAGCCTTAAAGCCTTCACAGACCACCTGTGAGGACATCACAGACCCCTGGGGGTTCCCAGACCACAGGTTAAGAACCACGGTTATAGATGTTTATCTTTTCTATCTCCTTTCTTTGTTTCTGTTTTCTTTTTCTTTTTCTTATGAATGTTTACAAATTAGATTTTCTGTATTAAAATAAATAAGGAGTACTTATAATTTTAAAAAGAAAGAAAACAGCATTTCTGTGGAGAAAATGCTGCTTCCCACACAGGAAATGCAGTTTTCTGTGCAAAACAAACACATGTGAATTTTGTGCAGAATAACTCCTGAATTGTGAATATGCTTCAAAAACTGTAGTTTTTGCAGATTTTCTTGCAACAGGAAGAAAACTGTTAAAATTACTCATTGCTCCCTTCAGGAAGAAATCTAGTGAAGCATTACATCCCTAGAGATTTCACTCATTGGCTTAAACACACTTCAAGGTGGGGGAAGACTGCTATTCCAAAAGTACTGGATAGTGGCTATACATTTTGTCCTATAACTCTGCTTTTGCAAGGGCTAGATACTTGCTATTTACAAAATAAAAGCTTGAAATTCAAGCCAAATAACTATTCAGATGGGCACCATGGGACATAACCTAATAACTGAGTGAAATCCAACAAAATGGAAATTTGACAACCCTACTTAGGTGACAGTCCTATACACACTTACAAAGAACCCTCAATACCTAAATGGGCTACACAGTGTTGGTGGAAATACAGGGGAAAGTCCCTGCTACAAACTAGGTGCCAATTCTTCCATGACATATACTTTGGCAACACTATTACAAGTTGTAATAATGTCACCCAGAGGATAAAGAGCACATTTGCTTGTTCTTCCAGTGTCATCTTCAACCAGCAGTGTCCCTTTGCATTTTACACAGGGCAAACAGGATACTCTCTTGGACACAAATCTTATATTAGAAATTATAGTATTGAAAAAAGCAGTGTCAGAACACTTCAGTATCACAGGAAACTGATCTCAAGGTGACTAAATTGAAATACATTTACAAATTGCAATATATCAACAAAGTTCTGAACTGAGAGAATATTTTCTTGACACATGGCACATATCAATATGTTTATTTGTATTACAATTTTGTGTGCACAGTTGGTCTTGCCCAAAAGAGCTCTCCTGTTTTGTAGTGATATTTGACTATTTTCACTGGCGGCACTAGGGTGTGTGAAGAGATTGAATAGCACCAAGTGACACCGTCAGGGGGAGGGGTAACACCGGCTTTAGTAATGCCACAGACTATTTTGACTCAGCTATCAAAGTAATATATCAACAAGGCAAAGGCTTTTCAGTACCATACGTGTTTATTTGCTTATTTAATTAGGGTTGGTAGTTCTCAGGGCCTGGCCCCAAGTCTCCAGTTTTCATGGATCATCTCCAAGTGGGAGATAATAATAATAATAATAATAATAATAATAATATAATATTTATTTTTATCCCGTCCCTCTGTCAAAAACAATTGGGGCGGCTTACAAAAATTAAAATACCAATACAGATTAAAATCCCCAAACACCACCCACCCCCACCTTCCCCCATAAAAAGACATTAAACCAAAATGCATTAAAACAACTAATCTAAAATCACATTAAAAATAATAAATAATAAATAGCCAGCAGACTAAAAGGGGCCAGGCCAGGGACCAGGAGCTCCTGAGATGAGGGTGCACATTCTCCAGTTTGTGGGGGGCGGGGGCTCAGTTCCAGGCAAGAGGAAAGTACTTTGTGCAGATCTCCAGCTCAGCTAGGAGAGCAGCAGCTTGCTATAATTTGCAAGGCTTAATTGATTTGATGCTGAAACTTGCAAAGTCTCTCTGGGAGGGGAGTGTCTATGGAGTTACTTATTTATCTTCTTCCCTCTATCCCAGCCATTGAGGCACCAGGGATCACCCTCTGCTCTGCATCCACCAAAAAGTAGATTAGATTAAATGTCCTTTATTTCCCCCCCTCCATCCTAAGTAAAAAGATTATCAGACGTGGCAAAAAGTCCAAGAGCAGCACGTGAGGACGACATTACTGTCCTGAGAATGGATCCCGGTTTCAAATGATGTCATTGTCACATGCTGTTTCTGTGCTGCAGCCGTGCATAAATCATCACTTTTCATGGATGGGACCTCCCTGTCAATTGAAAACGACACCTTATCCGCGGCTGTAGCACAGAAGCAGCATGCGACAATGATGACGATATCTGAAACCGGGACCTGTTCATGAGACAATAATGTCGTCCTCACATGCTACTCTTGGATTTTTTAGCTGTGTCTGATAATCTCCTAAATGAGAAAGAATAATCCCTTCATTTCACCTTCATATGGAAACAGCTCCTTTAACTTTCTGTCTTACTTTCTAAACAGGAAAATGTTTTCTCTCTGTGTTTGTTTATGTGTGTGTGTGTTTGAATGACAAGCTGTGAGCAACTGTGGTTAGTACATACTGTGTAATGGTTAATGGCAGCTTTTTCCATGTCTCAGGTTTTGACCTGGAAACCTCAGGATCTGAAATAATCCTGAAGTGACAACCCTATAGTTTATGCTTGTATGCACAACCTTTTACCCACCCTTTTCCTTTTAACTACTCTTTTGTCAGGATCGGTCCCAGGCGTGACCTTTTCCTGCCAAGTTCAGTTCTGTTGTAATATTTTGTGGCTAAAAGTGTTTGCATTTCTCTGTACTTGCTAACAAGTATATAGTCGAACAGGGAAAAAGTAGTATGTGCTCTATGTTTGTAACTATCTGATAAAGCCAGCACCTGGCCTCAGCTATGGGGAAAAATGGGTTGAGCCTGGGTTCAGTGGGGACTGAGTGTGGGGATGATGGATAGCCAATGACTGTATAGCCCACCAGATTTTGTAGATTGTAGAATGCTTTTAGTACACTGATTGTTAGTTAGGTTTTAATCTGAGCAACAAACTTGTAGCGTTAGCTCTTTGAATTACTGTGACAATAAAGTTTTCTGTTTTTAACTCTGAAACTGCTGGTCACTGAGTCTGAAGAAGCCAGTACATGACAGCTTTACAACCAGCTGTAAGACTACTTTTCATCCCATCACTATGCTAGTATATTTGGCATTTTTATTACATTTCCCACTCTCCTCCCACCCATGTATTTGTATGTTTCAGGGGTGATAAATCATCGGGAGCTGGGGACTGTAGAGGGCTGTCTTCTCCCTCCCCCAAATTGCCAACAAATAAATAAATAAATGATAGGCAAAAAAACCCTTCAATTTTTGCTATATTTCCCTCCTTGGGCCATTTTAGGCCCAGAAGAGGACTATTTATTAACAGGAAATGAACCAGAAGTAAACTTCAGATTCAGTTCCTGTTTTTAAAATGGCCAGCATCCCCAAAAATGTGGTCAAATTGTCTCCAGATTTCTAGGGGTGTTTGGAAGCATTTGGGGGCAAAAAATTCAAATAATGTGGGGCTAGAGGACTAAAAATAGCCTTCAGAGGCTTCATAGAACCTCTGGGATATGCTATTTTCATCCCTGGTGTATGTATTTGTATATATGTATGTGTATGTGTATGTGTATGTATATATATATATGCTTGACTGCTGATGATTTATTCCTTACATCTAAAAAATTGGACTAAAGTCAATGAAAGCTTATGCTGAAATAAATTTGTTGTTGTTGTGTGCCTTCAAGTTGTTTCCAACATATGGCAACCCTAAGGTGACCCTGTCATGGGGTTTCTGAGGCTGAGAGTGCGTGACTTGCCCAAAGTCACTCAGAGGGTTTTCATGGCCAAGTGGGGATTCAAACCCTGGTCTTCAAAGTCGTCATCCAACACTCAAACCCCTATGCCATGCAGGCTCATTGTAATAAATTAGTCTCAAAAGTGCCAGAATACCTGTTCCTTTTTATACTGAAACAGATCAACATGGCTTTTCCATACCTTCCAACTGTCCCGATTTGGCTGGAACAATCCCTATTAATCCTATGTCATCCCAGTTTTTCAACTGCTTTTAAAATGTCCCAGCCTCTCTCTCTCTCTCTCTTCCTCCCTCTTTCCTCCTTTGTCTTTGACTTACTTCTGTTGATGCAAAGTGAGCTCAAGGTGCAAAAATATTTTGCACTCAATTAACTTAACAGGAGTAATTGGAGAGGAAGAAGTATTTCTTCCTCTCCAATCCCTGTTTAAGTATTTGAAGGGGTGTCACATTGAGGATGGAGCAAACTTGTTTTCTGCTGCTCCAGAGACTAGAACATGGAACAATGGATGCAAGCTCCAGGAACAGAGATTCCACCTCAATATTAGGAGGAACTTTTTGATAGTAATTGCTGTTCGGCAGTGGAACACACTCCCTCGGAGCGTGGTGGGGTCTCCTTCCTTAGAGGTCTTTAAACAGAGGCTGGATGGCCATCTGTCAGGGATGCTTTGATCGTGATTCCTGCATGGCAGGGGGTTGGACTGGATGGCCCTTGTGGTCTCTTCCAACTCTGCAATTCTATGATTCTATGATAAGTGGAATCTTGTACTTCTCTGTAAACTCAGGGGAAAGCAAACTGCTTCAGCCCCCCTTGCTTATCTGTTCTTCCTCACCAATAACTTCTTGACCATTCTCTAATGTTGCTTGGCCACATGTGTCCTGGTTTTCATCTGTGAACTCTCTCTCTGAACATGGATTCCTTTTGACCTTCTCCCTTTTATTGTACATGACTACAGCTTAGATAGGGTGGAGAACATTTCTCTTGCTTTTTAAAATGTACACAAAAGTTGTTAGATGTATTGACATTTTCAATGAGTCAACCCAGCTAGCCCAGCTTTATCAGATGTACATGCTTTAGTGGCAGGGAGTGGTGCTAAGATAACAAGATGTTCCACTCGCAGAATACCATTTGGGTTAGTAGAGCTTGCAAATGGCTTATAGCCCAATCCTATGCATATTTACTTAGAAATAAATCCATGGTGTGCAGTGGGACTTATTCACAAATTGGTTGTGTCTACCAATATAGTCCAGGGGTACAATCCTATGCCTGTCTGCTCAGAAGTAAGTCCCCTTGATTTCTGTGGAACTTACTATCAAGATAATCAGTTTAGGGTTAGAATTGAATTTTTAGTCTTAATTAGGCTTGTGGATTGACATCTCTACAGTATTACACTGGAAAAACTGGCAGCTGAATGATGCCAATGACTAAAAAATTCTGGAGAATAATTAACAATTTGAGAATATAAAACAAAGATGCATTGCCTTGAGCTTCTGGTCAGTGTTATGAATAGTGAGGAGGAAATTGTCTCTATTGTATTATATCTTTGGCTGATATTGTGTTAATGCTAAATCAGTGTGAACAGAATTTATCTCCGAAATCATAACTTGTCCAATACTTCATTTTTAGAATCCCAAATTCTATTTAAATAACACTATAGCCTTTAAAATACTCCGAAGAAGGATTTGAAAATGTGGGCCTACTCTCTACTGAAAGTTCAGAAACCACAGATGGGCTAAACATCATAAAGTAAAATAATTACAAATCTTTTTGTAAGTGCTGAAAGAATTAAGCACATGAATTATCTCAGAAACCTGTACAATGTATTTTAAAATAAGCCAATATTAGTATCCTCCTAATATTACAGGAATTGAGACAAAATAGTTTGTAGTGGGTTCATGCCTGAACTGACAGATTTGAACTCACAACTTGAATTCACTGCTGACCTATTAAATTACATCTATTCTCACAAGGGTGAGGCCTTATCTCTTGCTAACAGTGCTCCTTCTTTCACCGGGGGTTATAATGATTTGCTTCTATGTCTACTTATTCTCAGTCCATCTTTTCATATCTCCACTCTACTTTTTTGAGAGAGGCCATCAACCTCCTCAATCCATGGGAATAAATAAATAAAAGTTTAAAAGCCAAAGTCTTTAAAATGCAAGTTTTAGTAGCAGAATAAACACTGTGTGGTAGATGAAGGTATCTATGGTCATATGTACATTTCACTAGCCAATTCAAATCAAACATTCATAACCTTTGACAGTATATGCTGCGAATAGGATTGGCTGCTACTTATCTACAAATCTTGTTTCTGTTGTCTAGTACTTCTACAGTATAAAAGACATCAGTGTTGGTGGGCAATGTGTTTGCCATGGACATGCTGAGGTCTGTGATTCAAAAAGTGACCCAGATTCACACAGGTAAGGAAACTAGGAGTACAATCAAAGTACCTGCACTTTCAAAATTAATGCTTTATGGATGGATGCCAGTTTATGCAGGTTTTCTTAACAGTCTTAGAATTCACTGCAAGCCAGTTAGAATGTTAGTCTTTTAGGAATGGAGATGAATGTCGTTATTTTGTAATACTCAGTAATGGCCTCAAGTCTCAAATACATTGACCAAAAAGACTGTACCATCATTCTCATATTGCGCACATTTATTTTCCACTGTTGTCTTAGGTGCAATGGGTGAAAAAGCCTTAATAGGTATTGTAGTGGTGGCTGGTGGTTAACATGTCTATGGGTTTGTGAATCCCTTCTGATGTTTAATCTGGATTGTAAAATAGCTCTCCAAGGTTCTGAATTTATTTTGAGAAAAGAATTCAGTATCCTGGATAACTCCTTTTAAATTTATACTAAAACTTGGAGCAGAATCACCACCCCACTTACACAGAAGCTATTAGACACCACTGGTGTGCTGAATAGATTTTCCGATCCAAAAGAATTTGTATCATGTGGATCCCTCTTATCTAAATAGCCTCATTGTCCAAATACATTTTAGCTGCAGCCGAGGACACATTTCCACTATTTAAAATTCCACTGGTCTTTAGGATGTCCATACATTATCAGATGCAATTACAGTGCCTGAAATTCCTGCTGACCACAGCTGTTACAGGTGCAGGAGTTCTGCCTTCTTTTGCATCTGGTGACATCAGCAATGTGAATAAGATTTAACTGCCATGTGTAGGAAACATCTACTTCTCTGCTTACCATACCATGTTCCCATCCGTACTTCAGCCTCATGACTATTAAAAAAGAGTTGAGTTTAATTTTGAAGCAATTGTTGTTGAGTTTAATTCTGAAGAAACTGTTGATATACAGGGACACTCAGGTTTGTGAATGCACATATCATATGAAATTGTGAATTGTACAAAATAATAGTTACATTGAAAAGGGGAAAAACTAAAATGAGGTTTACTTAAACATCCAGGTACCAGTGTGAATGTCAGCACAATACTTGTGGGGAAACCTGCGATCACTGCTGCCCTGGGTATAATCAGAAACACTGGCAGCCTGCAACAACCAGCAGCGCAAATCTCTGTGAACGTAAGTGGTATAATAAGATGCTTTCTTATTGTTTACTGTGATATCCTGGTTTACAGCAAAAAGAATTAACTTTCTCAAGATTAATCCAGATGATGGAACAGAATGAGCAAATGAGTTCTATATTTTATCCTGTTGGACTCTTACAATCATGTGTTAACACCAGAAACTTTAACTAAACACATTTTATGAAGGTCCACATGGAGAAGTATAAGTGAACAGATCCTGTGCTGTTCTTTTCCACCTAGTGTTATGTGAAAGGCTTCATAATCACTTGTTAACATCAAGAAATCTAGTCTATCACCCTGTGTTAACAACTCCACAATCTCAGTTCAACTAATTTTTTGTTTAGATCACCCTTCTCCAATCTGATGCTCTACAGATTTGTTGGACTGCAACTCACATCTTCACCAGCCACTGGCCATGCTGTATGGGAGTTATGGGAGTTGTAGTACAGCAAAACTGGAAGGCCCAGGTTGTGGGATCAGATGATTGATCAGATGGTTGAAGAGACATTCTAGATTAATAGGGGTTCAGCATTTAAGTTCTGTTGTATATGAAAATGAAACATATTCCATGTAATACTGACATGAAAGTTTCCACTACAAGCATACCATAAACAATTGTATAATATTTCTTCATGGCCTATCAGGATCCAGCCTGGAACTCTACTGAAAGTGCCTGCAACTTTCTACTGATTGATCACATTCAAACCTCAAATATAGAAAAGTGGTTTATAAAGCAAAGCCTAGCTAGATTTGGATCCTAGCAACTGCCTTCCAGAAGTCACATACTAGGGGCCCATCTACACGAGGGAAAAAAAAAAATCCAAATACCTCATAGTATTGGCATCTTGCAGCAGCAGCAACACATTTAAAAAGTTTTTCTGGCCTCAGAAGCCCCCATAAGCTTCACATTCCTGATGGCGGCCACGAGGGATTTACTTGCATTAATTCTTCACCGCTGCCATTTTTTTAAAAAAAAGTCATCCCAAGGTGCTCTGGTGCAATATAGTGATTCTCCAATTTTATAGAAAAACAAAAAAGAAAATATTCATCCTGTTTTATCGCCTTAGCCAGTGATTGCTAAGGTGGAAATCCAACATGACAGCAGAGGGAGCCTCCTAGCAAGCCCCACCCCCGCTCTTGCTGAGCCAATCAGCTTTGTGCTTCCCTTCAAGTTTTTTTTTATTGTTCTATAGTCCAAATGAGCAAAAATGTGCACCTGCCTTGCAGTTTTTGAAAAAGTGTGGTGAGATCTGCAAAGGTTTTTACCCTGTTGTTTTTGTTGTTTTGGGTCCCCCTCCTTCCAAATAGTGTTGATTGGTGCTGGATCCTGTTTAGATAGGTAGGATTCCCAGTGAATTTTATGACGGGTATTTTCACTGTTTAGATGGGCCCTAGGTTTCGAGTCTGTGCAAAGATGTAGTTGTTAGAGTTGGAATGTTGGACTGGGATTTGGGAAGAAGTCTCACGTCCCCACAAAAACATGAAACTCATTGCATGAACTTCAGCCTGATCTGACCTATCTCCATCGGGTTGTTGTGAAGTCAAAGGGGGGAGAAAGAGGGCCATATCTACTGCCTTGAGCTCACCAAAGGAAAGGTAGTATATAAATGTAGCACATAAATTAATATAAATCCTGGCTTGTTAACCAAAAGAAAGTATGATTGATAGCCAAAAGGACTTTCATTAATTTAACAAGACTTTGGATTCAGAGAAACTGGGCCATGTTTAGAGTAAATGCATTGAAATCAATGGGGTGTGAGATGGACATGATTACCTTTATTCCTGCTAATTTCAGTGGCTCTGCAGTAAGTATGATTTAGTCAGGATCCAGCCCTATAAATTACAACCATGCTGTTAGTAGTATCTGAAGTTTAGAAGTAGGATTTTGGTTTTATTGGGGATGAGAGAATCTTTAGCAACGTATGGCTTGCTCAGATCAACCAAGACAGATTCTTTTCCAGAATAGCATTATGGCTGTCAGTAGAAGTGTATTTTTTTTAAACTACGAATCACTGTTTGGACAGCCCAAGAGGGACAGCTGAGTGCATACACATCTGTTGTTGCTGTTGTTACTCACCTTTTCCTCAATTTGAGACTCATATAAAAAGACATATAAAACATTGTTAAGAATTCACAATATGCAAAAGTTGATATAAAAACATCTCAGCTGGCTGACCTACAAAGCTTGAAACTGATAGACAGAGAGTGCAAACTATTTGACCAACTAAATATACCAGAACAAGCAGCACCTGGATTCCGCATGAGTGATACAGAGGGTGGGGGGAAAAATCTGTTTTCATAAAAAGGAGTGATTGTGCATAAGTAAATAATGTGACATCATATCTTTAAAAAGATACACTGAATACATGAATAAATGACCATATAGAAGTATTTAAGGTAGAGTATATAACATTATGTTTCTCTCTCATAGATGGAATGTTAAAGTGACCTCTCTGAGGTATGGGGCAATGCTTCTGGCCCCCTTAGCAGAAGCAGGTTCAGTTTCTCATGATCTTGGAATTATTTATGTGGGGAAAACAAAGCTGTTGTAGGAATGAAAGAAAATGGTGAATGCAAAGAAAGGGAGCAACTGCCGGTAACATGCATCTACCTGATAGAAGGGTGGAGTTAGAGTCTGGGTCACCTAGATATAGAAAAAGGCTAAAATAGTCTTTCCAAATGTGGTGCCCACCAAATTCATTGTACTACAATTCCCATTTTGCTGCATTGCACATTGAATGTTGAGATGCTTTTCAAAAATTATATGCTCAGCTACTAATTTGCTCCACCGTTATAATGAAATCTAACATGTCATCTCTCTAGCTTGCAACTGCCATGGACATGCCACTGACTGCTATTATGATCCTGAGATTGAGCGACGTAAAGAGAGCTTAAATATATATGGAAAGTATCAAGGTGGAGGGGTCTGCATTGACTGTCAGGTAAAATAGTCCTTCTCCCATCTGTCCCCCTTTGTCTTGCAGTCAGTAAATACATGATAATTAGAAACAGCACACAGAGAAGCAATTGTTGGCTTTTGGAAGACTGGGCCTTTTTCAGTCACTACAGATTTTCTTAAGTTTTAGGACATTTTCAGATGGGAGAAATAACCCCCGCAGAGGTCGGGAGAGAAATGGGGCTATTCCGCTTCCAGCGCTGCGTTTCACACACACCCATCCTTCTCTCGACCTCCATTTGTTCTCCCTCTGTCCTGCTTTCATTTTTCTTCCACTGTTTTTTACTAATGGAAGTTTCTATTAGTGAAAAATAGCGAAAATAGCAGAAGTGGCACATTAGATCCAAGTTCTGGTCAGTCCTCATCCACATTTAGCACCCAATTAGACTAGTAGGACTGGCAAGGTGGGCCCAAGGCATTTTTCTGCTTGAGGCAGAGGATTAAATAGTGCCTTCTTCCCCAAATTTAGGTGGGGAGAACTAAGGCCAACCACATCATTTTGGCACCTGGGGCCAGTTCTGTTGAGAAGGTAAGAGAGACAGGCCCATACTCAACAGTAGGAGTGATCAAATCAGTTGAGGAAGAGAAGGAGAAAAGAAGAGAGGAGCCCATATTTCCCTAGTACTGTTTCTGCCCTCAGAGGGTAACTGGCTTTCCACTTTCAGTCTGGGTTCAAAGGAAACATCCAGAGAAGCCATGGTGTACTTTTGATCTCATTGCTCAACTGAAAGCAGTTCTTGTCAAACCCACAGTTAGATGTGTATAAAACAAAATTTGTTTTTCAAGAGAAAGAGGGAAACTCTTTGTCTTCCATTTGGCATTTCACTGTGGAACTTTTACTTTGTACTTCTGCCTTTGAAAGAACATGCTAGCAAAACTTTTTCTCTGAATATCATGAAAGTGGACGAGTGACTGGAATCTTAAGAGACATTGTCTGTTGCATCTCATGTTGATTGTCTGCAGTTGGACTGGGACAATGAAGTTGGGTGAAACTGCATAACCATGAAATCTAATTATAGCTTTTCCTTCCTAGAAGAGGCGTATGGATTGAGCTTGCCCTTTTCCTCATTTTTATTTATAGAAACACAATTAGTAATGTTTGTGCAAATGAAAAAAATGATAGAAACTCAGATATAGCGTACCAGACCAGATTAATGTCTGGTTTTTGGAATAAAGAGAATGATCTTATTTTTTGTTCTCTGTATTGGGCAATGTGTTACTGGGATGCTGATGTCATTTCCTTACTGTAGAACCAAATTTTCATATTCACAAAATTTATTACCATTGATGTCGAAATAAGACAGCGGTATGGTTTTTATTTTCTAAAATACCCCTTGGCTTATTGAAGTTGAAATGTTATCTTGGCTGGGAAAAAGTGTTCTGCAGTGTATAAAATCCAGATGACTTGGCTGTTGGCATTCTATCCTAATTTAAATTAAAAGAGAACCAAATCCATCTTTATTTTTAAAAATGCCAATAAACAGAGCAAGACGTCATGAATTCATCTTTCCTCTAATGACATTTTAATTCTACTACCTCAGCATTTTATATTTTTTCATAGTAATGTCATGAAATCCAAGAATGTACCAGGAAAGTCTAGAATTGCACGGGAAGAAAAAAAACCCATTTTAAGCAGGATGCCATTATTATAGCCTTATAGATCTAGCAGCCATTACTGTAGTAGCCATTACTGTTTCTAGAAATTCCAATATCCTACAGCTCAATCATGATGTAGGTTGACAGATTTCTTTCGGGGTATCTTAGATTTCATGATGTTATCATGAAAAAATATAAAATGATGACGTAGTAGAATTAAAATGTCATTAGGTGAAAGATTTCACTGCTCAGGAAGATATTCCAAATTGCAGTTGTGGTGTCTTACCTCACCAGGTAGCTGTACTGAACAGATTCTTGATTCGTTAAAAAAATTATTTATTTTATTTAAAAAAACCAGTTACAATTACAAAATCAGAAGAGAGGAGCAACAGAGAATAGCAACTAACCAAAACTGACTATTATAGCAAAAAACAAGATATCAGGGCATTATTGAATGAGCCATCAAATGTTAAACTAAAAAGTTTCTAATTCACATTAAGTACATCTTTCCAAAAAGCATGATGATTAAAAGGCGGTAATGTTGATTGATATAAATTGTTAACATAATTTAAAAGGGGAAGCTACTTTTCCCCAAATGATCTGCCTTAGGTCTGTAGTGTATTAATTTTCATTGGCAATTTTTCCATTAATAAAGTGTTCCACAAATGATTCCACCATTTATCTATGGTCCATTGTACCAGTTTGGGCTATTTCTAATCTGAAATAACATGAAATAAGAAGGCCAGACACAAAGCTTGGGTAAAAATAGGGGTCACTTTATTTTATTCTATCACCTATTTAATCTTTATTCCTGGAATATGCAAACTAGGGAGAAGACCCAATGTGGGAAAAGCTGGAGTTGATGGTCTCACCCAGACCTACCTCCCAGCTTCCCTGGGTGAAACACCTGAGCCCTGGGTGGGTTCCCATCAATGAGGCTACCCCCTGGGCACCATCTGCTGGAAGGCAAAAACCCCAGGATGAGACACGTCAAGTTGCATGACTTCTGGAGAGGGCTCAAGCCTCGGGCTGGCCTCAAAGATAGTCTACTCCCCACCTTCCAGTCGCATGACCTGCAAGGGTAGTTTGATACAGCCATCCTTCACCCAAAAGGGGTGCCATAGGTGTACACCAAACTAATCCCCATCTCCCCCACAACCTGCCAGGTGACCACCTATTTATGACACCATAGGCAAAAAAAAACAGTGGAAAGGGGAAAAATAATTCTACCTGGCCCATAAGCCAGTAAGTTCACACTGTGACAGAGGAGGGAGGGTGGGTCGAATTGAACCAAAAGAGGAGGAGGGAAGGGGCGGGCATTGCTTAAATGGCCCTTGCTCCATCTTGAACCTCTTATGTCATGTCGTGAGATGTCATGACCCACTTAAAGGCCTCTCTTCATGTGAGGCCATCAAAGCACCTCTCTCCATGCAACACTACGCTGTGCTGGGGGTGTTCATTAGTTCTTTACATTTAAGATTTGCATTGTCTTCCATAAAGACTGATAACAATAATAGAGTGGACAGAATGTAATATTTTGGGATGTAATAACAGAAATAATATTAAGTATGGTCCTCCAATAACTACAAAAATATTCACAAGAAATCTACTTAAGTAAATATGTGCCTTTCTCAGGACAACCCCTCCAACACATTGATTCTTGATACTACCGCTTAGTTTCTGACAATACAAGAAAAGAAAAAAACTAGGACCAGGTCCTGCCGACACTCTGTAATGTTCAATGTAGAACTGTTGAGTAGGAGTGTTCTAAAATCATATATAATGGCTTATCTTATATTTTAATCAGTTGAATTGCATCAAATAACCCATATATACAGTAAGTCATCCATATAACCTGATACAGCTAATATAATAATATGCAAGTACTCCACTGTGCCACTGTAGTTACTTAATGGATAATTTCACAATCTACAGTAATATATAACTAACATTTCAATGTACAATGTACACAGACTTATTTCATGAACACGTGCTCAAAAATACAAACAATGAAAGAAAGATGAACATCTCAATACATTCCAACAGACTACGGTAGTAATTAAACATGCTGTAATATATGGTTCTTTCACCAATGTCTCTCAAATGTTCAACTGTAGTTATCCAAATACTCCAGTACAAACATTTTGAAGTTCTTATATAGATTTTCAAAATACTCTAATGTTGACATTCAGCTCATTGTTGCTTATCAAAACATATGATCCAGTGTTAACATCCAGCTGTTGCATATCAAAAACATTGATGGCAAGTCCACGGAATTTCCACCGTTTTGCAGAATGCTTCTTCAGATAAAAACTGCTGTTATTTAAAAAAATTATAGTATGCTGCTAATTTAAGTTCTGTTCAATGATAAATGCCTTACCTATGTATGAAGATTTTATGTCGTATTCTCTTTCTGTGAAATGTGATGTAATCCTGGAAGCAATGTGAAAAAACTATTGCCTGACTAGCTTTTAAATGGCTATATGAAAACACTCCTGTTTTTGGGACCAGGTGCAAGGAAGAGAGTGGGGAAGAAATACACTTAAAGGTAACCTGGAATTACAAAAAACATGAGAAGTCAATATTATAATTCAATCCTTCGGGTAGTGAAGAGTCAAGTTTGTAAATCCATTTGGCCTCTTGTTGTAAAAATACACTTTTTGTGTCCTGATAATTTCTATGTTTTACAGCCTCTAAACCACAGAAAAGTTAGTAGTTGCAAGGGTTGCTGTTTTTCTTGTAATATAAGAAAAGAAGGCATCAGAATGCACTGTATTTCTGTCATGCCATCTTCTTTCTTTAGTTGAAGTGCAGTAATGTATTTAAATAGAGTACTGTTAAAATACTGATATTCACCTAGGGGTTGTTCAAACGGTGAAAAAACTCCTCACAGAACGCAAGGAGAATCCTACTTGTAGATTTTCCTTGCTTTTTTTCTAGGCTGTGAGGCAGTGTTCTGGAATAGTTTTTCCCTGGCCTCACAGCCCAGAAAAAAGCCAAGGAAAATCTATGTATGCTGGCCGTGAAAGTCTTCGACTTCACAAATCCTACTTGTCCTAATGGCATCCCATGTGATTTTGCCACATTGTGAAGGAGGGGGGCAAAAAAGGCCAAAAACCTCACCAGAAAAGCCTTCGCAGCTTTTCCCGTCTTTTTTTTTTTAAGGGTGTGCATTTCTGCTCATTAGGACAACAAGTTGATATGATTTGCTTTCCCAAAGGAGAGGAAGTACAAATCTGATTGGCCAGATGAGTGCAGGGGGCGGGGCTTGCTAGCAAGGTAAGCGCCCTCTGCCGCCATGTTGGGTTTTCGCCTTAGCGGACAAGTGCTAAAGCGAGAAAATGGGGTGTTGTGGGGTTTTTTTTGTTGTTGTTGCTTTTGTGCTTAAGTGAAAAATTGCTCAATCGCACCTTGAACATCCTTGGAAAAAAAAGGTTGGTGGTGGCAAATTGAGGTAAGTGCAAACATGAGTAAACCACTTGCAGCCACCGTGTTTACTAGTGGGCGTGCAAAGCTTATGGGGGCAAAAAAACAAACAAACAACCATTAGGATAGGTCACAGCTGTTGCAAAATGTCATTACTATGAGGGGCTCCATTTTTTATGGGCTCGTATAGACAAGCCTGTTTTCTTCCTTAGGTGTTCTTTCAGTTGCATTTTTGTCATGTCACCCTTTTTTGTTGTTATTGCATAGCATAACACAGCTGGCGTAAACTGTGAGAGATGTGCAAAGGGTTACTATCGTCCTTATGGTGTTCCAGTGACAGCGCCACATGGATGTATCCGTATGTTCTTTTCCTCTTATCTTTTAAATGATGAAATTATTACTTTTTCTGCACAAAAGGTCAGAGGAAGAATTGGCAAAATTATCTTGAATACATTTTAGAATGTGGGATGAACATATTTCTCTTGCATTTAGCACCCATATAGAGTAGTATAAAATGACTTTAGCAAGAATAGTTTCTCAGAACTTGGAAATGTTACTTTTGTGGACTCCAACTCACAGAATCTCTCAACTAGCATGACTGGTGGCCATGCTGCTTGGGAGGATTCAAGGGATTTCTATGTGAAACAAGTACCACCTTTGGGTACGCTTTTATTTCATTAGTTTATTATTAGTACTGGGATGCAAAATGCCACACTTGCCAAATGTTTTCCTATGACAGAGATGTTAAGAGTACTAAAGCACCTTGTTGCTTGCTCTGTGCAATGGAGTGCTTCAGATAGATTTTGCCCATGCAGAAAACTTATTTAAGCCATAAGGTACCTAGGCGGCTGCTTCTGTTCTGTCCATGGTGTTTGTTAAGACCAATCAAGCAAAAGCTGTTGCACTAGTTGCAACTGCCTCTAGACAAAGACTACTGCAATTTGCTGTGGGTGAACTGGCCTTTGATGAGCTCTTAGAAACTTTAGCTGTCTCAGAATACTGCAGCTGGATTGTTGGCTGGGACAGGTTGAACTGAATGTATCAGCCTGCTTCTTAAACAAATGAACTGGCTGCCATTACATTTTCCGAGGCCAATTTGAAGAGTCAGTGTAATTATTCTGAAACCTTTACTTGCCTTGGGAACTGGGAATAGGAAGGATTGTCTGTGCTGACAGGATGCTGCCCATACATAGGTGTTCTTCTTCAGGGGCTCTTTTCTGAATACTCCTGCCTTTGGTAAATCACATAGGTGATGATCAGATAATACTTTTGCAAAATCCCAGTCCATCCCTGGGGAGATGCATTGGTGAGACATCGCAAATAATTTTGGCTTCAGGTGTGGGCCTTCTTATGTACCCAGGCATTTTAAAATGCTGTTTAAACTGGTCTAAAACATTGTTGCAATGTGTTTGTTTTGGGCTTGTTTTCCTCTGTCCCTCAGCTGTAACCTGAGCGGTGAAAAATACGCACTTGAATACATTCATAAAGATACTAAAGATACCATGATATAAAAGATGAAATTTCAGTTTGAGTTATCAGACTGTAGCTTGGCAGACAAATGGGCATTTCTTTGTCTATGAGATGAAGAAGAGGAAGCATATAATGTGTAAAACACCAGTCCCAAATCGCTTAAGCTTCTGTCAGTAGGAAAGCATCATATTGTCATATGAAGTAATATTACAGTTCTAGATTTCAGTGTTATCTAAGAAGATGTGCAATTGAAATTATTGTAATTGTGATGTTAGCCTTCAGTAATTAAATAAATGCAGCTGAAGAAAGCTATTGTAATGATGTTCTTTCATGCAGCCTGCAACTGCATTCCAGAACATTCTGATGGCTGTGAGGAAGGATCTGGCAGATGCTATTGTAAACTGAATTATCAGGGCAAAAGCTGTGATGAGTGTGCTGATGGATATCATACTTTTCCCTTCTGTTACTGTGAGTATCAGTACATTAACACATCTCTGATTTTCTGCCCTTTGTTTTACTAAACATCACTCAGCATCCAGTTGTTCCAATCTTTGAATTTTCAGTAAATCATCAATAAACAAGTGTTATTCTGATAGGTAAGAGTAGGAAGCAAATATTCTGATGTTTTCCAAGCAATCTAGATAAGAACTGACAGTCATTTATTGAACCCTGAGAGAAAGAAGACCTTTATATCTACTGTATAGTTATCTTTCTCTGATTGGTTGTTTTCTGGAGTAGGGAGCAGACATCTGTGAGTTCTATTTTTAAACATGTTTGCTCTCTAGATGAGTTCTTTCCTCTCTCCTTTTCTGGTTATTAACAATACAGTGAAATGTCTCAGGGTTTCCCCCCGCCCCCCATGCAATTCAGGTTAGTCTCAGAATGTCATCACGACTTGTGGTATCTGAATGTCCTGTCCATTTATATTTTTATATATTGACTCTTAAATTGTTTCTTGTTCTATTGAACTATAGTAGGACCCCCGTATCCACTGATTCATTATCCACTGATTCAATTATCCATGGGATACAAAACAGCACACCTCCCATAGAGTCTTCCTAGAAAATGTGTCCTCTCTAACCTTTTCTAGGTCCTCCAAGGTAACTATTTTAAACAGGAAATCCCATTATTTTCAATGGTGTTTGCTATTATCCACGATTTGTGGTATCCATGCCCCCTGAACCAATCCCCAGTGGATACGGGGGTCCACTATATAGACTACCTTCAGTATCTTTGGAGAAAGGCAGTATATAAATGTACTAAATTAATAATGTGGCCTTTAGTTATTTTCTCAATGGCTATGTCATTTTTCTCCCACTTAAAAGGGATTCCTGTTCATCCTGTAACTACTCCAAGCCCCAAAGAGGACCCTTCAGCTGGTCATATAATTGGCAAGTTTTGTTTTTCTGTTATATTGATATTTTATCATTTGAATGGCCCAGTATCAGTGTCAGTGTGTAGTCCTACGCAAGAAACACCTGCAGAGGAAGTGAATCTTTGCTTGTCAAGAGCTCATCCATCACAAGATGTTCTGAATATGTGAAGACTTGTCTGTTTTTTAACACTGAGAAATCTCTCCCTTGACCTCAGTTTCTGCACCTGGAAATGACTATGCAATTCCTTTAGCAATGCAGGGCTTAAGTTTTAAGACAGTTCTTGAACAAGTAGTATTGTAATTATCTATGAAACACTGTCCCTCCCTCCTCCCTGCCCTGCTTTCTTATACATGAGGATTTCCTTTGTGTGTATGTAACTCTGATATGCTCTTCTTTCTTTCTCTATATTAGGAGGTGGCTGCAAACCAGGATTTTTTGGACCACATTGTCAGCGTAAGTTCTATAAGTCCACTGAAAGATGCCCAAGTCAAATGCTGCACATTTCTTTTCCCTCTGTTCTAAATGTGTTCAGAAATCAAGGCTATTGACATTTAATTATTTTCCTTTTTATAAATATGTGTTCCGTAGCTTGTCAGTGCCATGGCTCAGGAGTGTTGAATGTTGGTGACTGTGATCAAAAAACAGGACAGTGCCAATGCTATGCTGGATTCCAGGGGACTGCCTGTGAAAGCTGTGCAGTAGGATATTTTCATTATCCTTTCTGTCAAAGTAAGTCTCTGTTGTTGTATTTGGGTTTTTTAAATATTGTATTCAAATATTGTTTTTGGTAGCTGTCTTGGGATCTATTAGGTGGAGAGGTAGAATATACATGTATATAATAAAGGAAAGGTCATTTATGAAGTCATATCATATAGAGTGGTGGTTCTTAACCCTTTCTTTACCACAGACCCCCTTTAAATATCTTTTGTTGCTACGGACCCCCAAGACTTAACTCAAGATTTAAAACCCTAACAACAACAACAACAACAACACAGTTACACCATCCATTAACCCTTCCCTCAAAGGCACTGGAGGGGAGGGAAGAGTTTTCTCCTGCTCCTTCCTGCAAATTTGTGCCTGGAGAGGATTGAAGAGCAGTGCACCGGCCAAGCCAGCCTTCTTTGCCTTGGCTCCTGTCACATGAGCTGAGCAGCCTTCAAGTCTTCGTGGACCCCCTGTGAGGAAATCATGCCCCCCTGGGGCTCCATGGACTATAGGTTAAGAACCACCGATTTAGAAATTTCAGCAATCCAACAGAGTTCCTAGAGACTCCCATATAAATAGAGAGTAGAAGATAAGGTTTGCATGTTTACCCGCTGCTAAGAAAACCAGGAACCAGGTTATTTTGAGAATTGGGTTTTGTTATAATAGGAGATTGTGCAAATTCTTGATACCTGATACAGTTTTAGAGGCCTGTTCGTCTCAACACTGAAAAAAATGTGCCTAAGGAGGAGAAGAAAGAGGAGAGCATGGGGAGAGATGAGGGAGACAAATGTACACAGAGGTTTTTTGAGGTCCTTCATAAAACCAGACTGAATCTAAAAACCTGGAAAGTTATCACCCACAAAATGTACAAGTGCATACAGGGGAACAGAATTTTCAATTTCTGCTCTGGGCCACATGACTTCTAACCTCCCCCCCACCATTCTTCTGCATCTCCCACTATGGGTATTGCCATGCAGCACATAATCACCTTACAAACACTAAGGGCGAAGGGCAGTATTAATTTCCTTAACCACAGAACAGTAATTGCATGTTACACAAATACAAGCAGAGCAGTGCCTCAGAAATTAAAGGGGTCCTACACTGTAGGTAAGACTGCAAGCTCTAAATCTAGATTGAATATACCAGCTTTTTAGTGGCTTTTCAAGACAAATTTTGAGGGCAGGGGTGGTGAATGTTTTGACCTACAACTTCAGTAAACCCCACCCAGCTTGGGCTTTGGTAAGGGATTGTAGAAGTTCTTTTCTCCTAGCTTAGTGTTAGGCTTGCAGTGCACATTGAACAGATTTCCACAAGGACACAAATAAATTGACCGGGACTGTAATCAGTAAATCAACCTGTGGATTAGCAAACAAGCCAAAAGAAAACTGAAGGGAAATGTTCACTACAATTCTGGGATGATTTAGCCAGGGGTGCACTTAAAGGTGTTGTTTGATTCTATGAACAATGCTGCTCTAAAGTGACCTGTTTTTCTTGGCAGGGTGTGAATGTAATTTAGCTGGCACTCTCCCAGAAATATGTGACTTCCAAGGGAGATGCTTGTGTCGTTCTGATGTAGATGGCATTCAGTGTAGCAGCTGCCGCTCTGGGTATCATTCTTTCCCCTTTTGCCAAGGTAAAAATATTTTAGAAAGTTTTTTTTTCCAGTGGGAATTCAGACATGCAAATAAATCTAATAACACCTCACTTTTGGGGTTGCTAATTGTAAGTGGTGGAACAGGTAAGGATCTCACATCTTATTGTGCTGTGAAATTATATGTTGACTGGAAAAGGGAAGGATGCAAAATCTCTCCAGACTGCATGCTCATACCTTGAGAATTGGGAACGGAGTATATTGGCCTAATTCTTGGACCCCTGTCTTTCATTTAGATGTAAGAAACTTCCTTACATTGAGTCAGACAATATGTATAGCCCTATTCAAAACTTTACAAGGTTAAATATGCTAAAGGCACTAGGTCCTGTCTGATCTTGGAAGCTAAGCAGGATCAGTCCTGGTAGGTACTTGGGTCAGAGACCACCAATGAATATTAGGTGCTTTAGGCTATATTTCAGACAAAGGAACCAGCAAAACCACCTCGGAGTATTCCATGCCTAAGAAAACCCTATGAAATTCATGGGTCACCATACGTTGATGAGCACACACACACACACACACACACACACATATACATTCTAATATTGGGACTAAGTCCTGTTGAGTGTAACATAGCTCACTTCTGAGTAGATGTATATAAGATTACACTGTTAGTAAGGTACTGGTCACCTCATTAGCATCAGGTAAAGTTTTCCCCAATGTGCTATTTTAAAATGCTAGAGTTTAAACCTTTGACTACAAAGACTGGACTGCAGCCTCTCCCCATACAGTAGAGGTGGGCAGTTTACAGCTCACAAGCCAAATATGGGTCTTTGAGGCCTTTTCTATGGTTCATCATGCTCTCCTCTTACCACTGAAGTGCTGTAGAATTCCCTCCATCCTCACTTCAGCTAATACTCAGCAAATTAGGCAGAACTTGGGTGACTGCTGTTTCTCCTATCCTTCTTCCCAACATTCTTCTCTTTTCTCTTCCTCCTCTTGCTTACCCTCCATTTCTTACAAAGGACTTTATCAGACGAGGCAAATATCACCAAAAAACCGTGTCATTTGGGACATGATGATAGCACAAAGTGCAAAATTATCAGATGTCCTTGTTGTTCACCCGTCCCTGCTGTGTCGTGCTGGCACAGGTAAGGCGTCACTTATTGATGGGCAAAGCCATCAATAAAAAGTGACACCTCATTCATGCTAGGACTTTTTCGGATGGGCTTTAGTAGCGGAAGCAGCCTCGTCCAAGTTGCGAGGCTGCTGTGCAGCAGGGGGTCCATTTCGGATGACGCTCTCCCCTGCCGATCCTCTGCCGATACTGTTGCCTAACTGCTGGGATGCTGCAGCGCCATATTTGGTGATTTTCTAATCACGATCAACTTTTGTGATTAGAAAGCCGCCAAATATAACACTTCAGCGTCCCAGCAGTTACGCAACAGTATTGGCAGGGGAGAGCATAATCTGAAACGGAACCCCTGCCACACAGCAGCCTCGCAACGGGGACGAGGCTGTTTCTGCTAATAAAGCCCATCCGAAAAAGTCCCTAGTGTGACACAGCAAGAATGGGTAAACGACATCATCATCTGATAATTTCAGCCCTTTCTGCTATCATTGCGTCCTAGTGATGCAGTTTTTGCCATGTCTGATAAAGTCCAAAGTATTTGCTCTGCGCTCTGTGGTGCAAGCCCTCTGGGTATGTAGCCCAGAGCGTCTCCTACAAGAGGGCTCATTTAATCTACCTTCTATCCTGGCAACTAATTCTGCTGATGAAGTTTGGTAATGTGTCAAAATAATATAACATAACTGTGTAAGGGGTTATTATTATTATAACATGCCAATAAACAAAACAATGAAGGAAGATCACTAAAAAAGGGAAGAAAGAAAAATAGCTTTATGTTTATATGGATATAAAATATTTGTTTATTACTTAATGCTACATTGGAAAATATTGCAAACTTTAGAAGGTCTTCTTATTGCAAAATGCTGGATTAAGTCAATAGCAAAAGAGGTTGAACTAGCATATTTCTGGATCTGGAGAAGATTCAAATGCTTTAATGAAAAACATAAAGCATTTTTCTGTTGGTATATAAGAACATTTAACTGGAACTGTATTGGTTCACAGACTTGGAGAAAATGCACCCCAAACTGGCTTGGTTTAAATTTTGAGGTTTAAAAATGGTCATGAAGCCTGGCTGGTAAGAAGAACCATAGAAAAACGAAATGCATCCAAAGAAAGAAAAATATCAGATGAAAGCTACTTAAAAGGGAAAGGAAACTTTAAACTATAAATATATAGTCCCATATATCAATGTGGAGTTGCTTGGGTCACATTAAAAGAGGGAGTGCATAACTATTATTTTGCGTAACAAGTTTTTATTATGGATTTCAATGGAGCTCTTTGAATTTTTCAAAATGCTCAGAAAGCAGAAACACACACACAAACACATACATATATACATATATCACTTCGATGATGCTTGAACTTGTTTTTCTATATGTAGTATATGTATTTTGCTTTATTTAGATATATAATATATGAAAAATGGGCAAATGAAGCAACTCTATTGTTACAACATCCTTCAGCTGTGTGCAATTTACATTTTCTCACTGTTTTTTTACCAATGCACACAGGGGCAGCAGGGCCCAAACTTAGCCCTCAAGATCCAGCCCTAGCAGCATTGTGCAAGGAGTTCCCAAATTTTAGGCCTATCTTTCCACTTCCTTAGACTTCTGCTTCCACTTTCCACCTATCCATCTCCTACCCATTGCCTGGAATCTAATATACAGAACCCAGATAATGCAGAGAACAGCTGCTAGAAACAAAAAAGGAAATGGGAGCACAATTAGCCAAAGTGCTTTTCTTCTGTTTGGAATAAATTAATGGTAGAAGTGGATTTTTTTTTTGTTTACTTTTGGGACTTTAACCCTCCATTTGGTCATTCTCGTGTAAGTCCTGTTGGAGTCAGTGATGTTTATATTTGCATAATAGATGTTCATATTTTACATCTGAATTAGTGTAGAATCTGCTTGTAGACTGGGCACATCCCAGATGTAAACTAGTACAATGAGAGCCAGCATAGTGTAGTGCTTTGAGCGACACCCCGCTTGGGCATAGAAACCCACTGGATGACCTTGGGCAAGGCACACATTCTCAGCCTCAGAGGAAGGCACAAGAAAACCCCCTCTGAACAAATCTTGCTAATAAAATCCTATGATAGGTTCACCTTAAGGTTACCATAAGTTGGAAATGACTTGAAGCCACACAACAACAACAACAACACACCCCAAATAGAGAAAGTTTTGCATTCCAAAATGCTTTGGAGAGAATGTCAACACTCCTACACAGAGATAACATAGTCGGAGTCATTCTGGGTATAGTAAGTTCATGACAATTATAGGTAATCCTATAATTACCTGTATGGCATGCCAGAATCTTTTCTGCCTCCTCACACCCCTGGGATTACACAAGGACAACTAGGGTAGTGGAGAAAGACCAGTCTTCATCATGCAGGCAACTCAACAGGCTTCATCATGCAGGCCACTCAACATGGGAAACCCACTGGGTTTCCATGTCCAACTGGGGTGTATCATACTCATAGGACATCATCAAAGAGTGTTTTTGTAAGAATTAATTTCTTGCTAAAGTCTAATGAGTCCCAGCAGTTTGAGAACTTGCCAAAATTCACAATGAATTTCAATAATAATGACCAAGGAAATCTATCCTAGTTCTACCCAAGATGAAAATGGTAAATATGGTCAAGATTCTATCTTGAAATCAAATCCAGTGATTACAGTGTATTTGAAACAGGAAACATAGAATATTAATGTTGGAACTTCATAACTTTGATATGGTCTAGCGACTATTCAATAAACTATGTTATTGATTAATATTAAGTTGCTGCATAGCTGAAGAATCAGCAACAGTCTCTTTAATAAAAGATAGCACTCCATCCAGATTGCGTTCTCCATTCCTTGGGCACATTCAGATATTAGTTCCAAATTGGCCTTATTACTGGAGGTGTGTGATGTGCCCTAGGAAGAGAAGTGGTTTTTAAAAGAGTAGTGAACTTGCAACCATATTTTAGCATCTTTTATCTTATACAGTGCACTGCATAATAAATAGATGGAAGTGGGTTTCCCCCCCCTGTAAGTAGCTATTCATCTTTCAGTTTGCTTTTGCTTAATTTAGAGTGATCAGCATTTTTAAAAATACATAGAATGTCAGGTTATTCTTTGAATAAGCAACATTGTAGAAGCTGGGGCCTCTTGATCAATAGGCTTTTTGAGCCAGTGAATTATTACTGATGGATATTAGAATAGCACTATCATCAGCACTTTCCAAAATAACATTTTGTTGGCTTAGAATAATTTAAAAAAACACAACAAACTTCAGCTTGGACCTAAGCCATATCAGATAGACAAGAAAGTATGGGGATTTTCTTTGGTTGTGAATTATTACCAACCATTTGAAAATTTCATTTTATGCAGGTAGAAAATAGTTATTTTTAAAAAATTTTGTTGTAAATTGTAAACAGTTACATAGCAGGAAATGTATTATTCCTTCGTGGTCAATTTGCACTAAAAGCAACATCTCCCACCAGAAGGATTAGGACTTTATATGATTTCTTGGAGTTTTGCTGAGGGAGGTACATTGAAAATTACAATTGAAAGAAAAGATGTATACAATAATATGTCATTTCCTCATTCTTCCCACACAGAGTGCAGCTGCGATGCAGCTGGATCTGTGGACAACTCCTGTGGCCCTCAGGGTCATTGCCTTTGCCATATAAATTATGCTGGGCCTAACTGTAGCCAGTGTGCCCCTGGATATTATGGTTATCCCAGTTGCTTGCGTAAGTAATTAATTGTGGCTTTTACTTATTTTTCAGCTGCTAAACTTACTAGATACACATTTTTAAAAAAATAATTCCTTGATTTATGGATGGGAGATTCCTGTTTTTGGTTTTTAAATACAATCTGTGGCTTCTGTAGCACCAGACGTAGATACAGGCCCATTCTTTGTCAAAATCCCACTTGGAAGTCGTTTCCCTGCAGGAATCAGTGTTGCTGCTGTGTGTGACTCATCTCACATTCTATTTCTTGTGGTTAGGCATGCTAATAAACTGCCATTAGCATTACACAGTATCATGATTGATGGCCTTTAGTAGCAAAAGTGCATAGTATGTTTATGGCCCATAGGAACAGTGGAGTACATACCATGGACACAGAATGTCCCAGGCTCATTATAAGCAGCTAAATTAATTATATTCATCAAGAATACATTTATATATATTCAGTAATTATATTCAGCAAGAATGGGAAAAGCTATCTGAGACTTTGGAGAGCAGTTGCAGGTCTAGTGTGTCATTGGCATGATGGAAAAGTGGTTTGGCTTAAATGTATTCAAAATTGGGAGGAGGGTGTCCAGGAATGGGTGTTGGGTGTTACACAACACCTGTTTGGACCTCTGCAGGTGTAATGTTGTTTTATGGTGGCTTCAAAGCCACCACTGTCTACTAGGAAGAGTAGAAGAGACTGGAAACATTACTTTTTTGACCTACAGTTCTCAGCTAGCATGGCTGACGTATTTTGGGAACTGTAGTCCAAAAGTAATTTCCCCATCTACTAGATAAGGCACAGAAGTTCAGAGTGCTGTGATGATCACCTTGCAGCTTACAGCATTCATGACAACTTCTGCAGAAATTGGAGCAATTTCCATTCTGTTGTCAAAATGACTCCTGTCCTCCGATTAACTGAAGTGGGTGGGTGGGGTGAGGATGTGCATTCAAAACTGTGGATTTTAGTATACCCATCACTCCAGATAACATAAGAGCTATTATACAATGTAATTTTTTAATGAGAAAAGATATTTAAGGGCTTATTTATGCTAACCAGGATACGCCGGCTCCCTGCAGAGGTGGCCAGTTTCCCCTCCCACGTTACCTTCAGAAAACGGGCCAGAGTCCACACAGTATGCCGGCCCATCACTGAAGCCGTGACCTCTGCTGAGGCTGCCATTTTCTCACTATCACGGAAGCCAGGCATGTGACTGGAGGCCCCCTGCATTTGACTAGCCTCAGTCACATGCTGCAGGAACCCTACCTGGCTTCTGGGAGAGCCAGGGAACTGGCAGGGGCAATGGGGAGTGGCATTCTGGGACAGGGTCCTGTGGACAAGCAGGGCCCAATCCAGCGTAAATGGAGTAAACCAGGGATTATCTTAAATTGTGGTAAAGGGCCCTATCCCGGCTTGCTTCCATTCCAGCCCCATATCTGCCCGGGGGCAGATTGGGGTAAATGCCTTTTGTTGTTTGGACTACAGGGCTCTGGAATGAGGGCAAATCAGGGTATTTGGCCAGTGTAGACAAGCCCTAAATATTGCTGCTAAAACTTTAGATTTTTGGAATCTGAAGCTGTGGAGTAGAGGGTCAAATAATAGGTTACAAATTATATGTCATTAGGAGCTAAAGACCTCTAGGGTTCTAGTGTTCTTGAAACGTGTCTAAGTAGATGTGCTCCTAGAACACTAATGTCTGTATTATCAGACTTTCAAACAAAGCCTGTGTTTACTTCCTAATGACCATCACAAACAAAGGAAGGTAATTTAGAAGCTGTGGGAGGTGTAAAAAGTTAGTACTGTGACAATCAGAGGTCTCTCAGCACTGAAGGAATTCCTGCTTCTGCCTATAATGTATAGTTTGACCCTAAGTGTCTGCTAGAAGCTGCTTGGATGTAGCAAATTGGCAGCATTTCAGCCATTTCTGAGGCTTTTCCTTCCCCTTCCCCTTCAGCTCTAGCTCTCAGAGACTAAGCCCTTGTATAGTGGCACATTAAGACATAAGAATAGAGCCCCCCTTCCTCAGCTTCTGCTCTGGGTTAAAGTCCTAAGAGGGACTGCCTTCATAGCTGGAGGCTGCAAGGTAATAAATAGACCTCTAATACTACATCATATATCTTTCTCTCTTTCTAGAAGAGGGAAGTATGGAATGTGCTGTTCCACCAAGAAGCTTTGCTTGCTTGAGCATGCCTACAAAACATGCATTGAATGATGCTGAAGAAGTGTTTAGTATAGTGGCTCCTAACTATGGGTGTCTAGATGTTGGGTTCTAACTCCCATAACCTCTCCAGCCACATCATTTTATCCAGGGGAACAGTGAGAGTTGTGGTCCAAAAACCTCCAGGGACAACCTGAAGCTTAGTGGATAACAAAAAATCTATTATACTGATCCTGCTGTCCTTTCTAAAATTAGCATCTTTGTTCAGCTTGTAGGTGCTCGTCCCATGGCTCATACCAGGATGCATGTGATCCAGCCACAGGGCAGTGTGAGTGCCGACCTGGTGTAATGGGCCTGCAGTGTGATACATGCATCTCAGCAGATAGGCACTTTCCTCATTGCCAAGGTAATTGTTACAACGACATTTCTAATTATGGCAAAATTGTAGAGTCAGTCAGCCAATGGCATGGACATCCATGAACTGTGGGGATTTTGACAAGTTCAGGACCCACCATAATTTAGTGAGATGAATAGTTTTTTAGGCTGTCATCATTAACAATCAGATGCTTACATCTGAGATCAGCAAATACTTCGGATGGTTATTGGCAAGTGGCAGGTTTTCTGATGGCTAGTAGTCCAGTTGGGTAGATGGAGAGTTTAGTAGCAAGCTTCCCAAACTGTGGGAAGGAGGCTGTTTTGGGGTTATTCTTGTTTGAGGCCCTAAGGAAATGCACAACATTTAAAATGTTCTTTTAAAAAATGCCAAAATAATTTTTAAAAACTTGTCAAACACAAAAATCCTAGGTTTAGGGACCAAAGGCTATACAAAACAGTGTAATGTTGACTTCTTGCTGGAAACTCATAAAGGGTGACTTCCTCTAGGAGGGAGTTCCACTTCTGAAGTGCACTATTGAGAAAACCATGATGAGAAAGCCATATTGGCTAGTGCCTCAAGATTGGCATTCTATTCTCCTGACTTCCCAGGAAAACAACACTGAGTGTGACAGTATAAGGATCTTTACACAAGGTTGTGTACATTGTGTTGTGAAATTATTTCCAGTTCCCTTCTCTTACTGTCAGCCCCAGTGCATAGCAAATCTTGGACAAGTTACATGTTTGGATGACAGTTTCCAAAACCCTACTTCAGACTATCCTGGCCAGTTATAGTCCAAAAAGGTAATATTTCCATTCTCTGATGCACAGCCAGCCAGTAATTGATCTATATGCTTCCAGACTGAACCCCATGGCTTTGAGAACAAAAGATTTACAGACTGTTTTAATAAATACTGTACATAAGAAGAGGCTTGCTGGAAGAGTTAGGTCAAATGTCTAGCATTCTGTTTCCCATAGTGACTGACAAACTGTTTCAGAAAAGCTGATCAATTGGTGCTTAAAGATCACAGTTCTTCTTCACTGTTCCTTCCCTCCCCCCTTCCCCAATTAACCTGGAGTTTCCATTTAGTCACCAAGACTACCAACAACAACTAATACATCCAATATGGATGGAATTTGTTTTGATTTGAAGTGTGAGTAGTACAGGTGCAAATCTCCATCCCTCTGCTTTCCTGTGGCAACAACAACAACAACAACAACAATAATATGGATTGAGGCAGGGAACAACAAATTACCACATAGACATAACATTGGTTAAAAGCACAGATTAAAAACATATTATCAGTTTAAAAAAACAAGTAAAACCAAGACATTTAAAAACAGTCAACACACAATTTAAAATTCACACTTTAAAATAATTTGGTTAGGCCTTATGGCATTAAAGAGGCTAGTCTTTAATGCCATAAGTTTCCTCAGTGTCACAACCCAATCAGTGAAAGCCAGGTTCTCAAGTAGATGGAAGACCTAGGGCAGGTTTCTATATATCAAATGGCAACAACAGTGATGAAGGCCTTGTCTGCATGGGCCTAATGAAATGACTTCTCACCATTCCGATGCCCAGCTATCCAGACGATGCAGGTTTTTTGCCCCATTTCTAGCCCAGACGTCATTGTGGCAGTTCTGGCAAGAATCTGGGGTAAATATCCCTTAAAAAAGAGCAGGCACAAACAAAGATTCCTGAGATGTATTTATTGAATATGTTCCATAAATTAGATGATCAAATCCAAAAGAAATATTGGAGAATTTTATCCTATATGATGACTACGGCTAGGTTAGTGTTCGCAAAATACTGGAAGACACAAAAGATACCATCAATAGATGAGTGGTTACTCAAACTACGAGAGATGAGTGAAATGGATAAGTTAGCAATTATTCTAGATGAGAAAAAAACACTCAAGGATCTGAAAGAGTGGGAAATTTTAAATCCCATGTGGAAAGAGAAACAGGGAGAAGAAATAAGTAAATAAATTAGATTAGTAAAGTAGAGAAATAGAAGAGTATTTGAAAAAAGAAGAAAAACAGAAATAAATAAATAAATGTATTGTTTCATTTCTTAAAAGGGAAGAGAATCATGAAGTTATCAAATGGATAGAAAAGAGGAAAAAAAGGAAGTCAAGTGTATGAAAAGAATAGTATGAAAGGAGTATTTTGGGAAAGTGAGAGGGAGCGGGGTGTTTGGATGAGCACAGAGCATTTATGATTGGTGTGATAGAGTAAATATGTATATAAATATGTATAAAAGAAGTATATGATGTATACGATGTATGAGATAGAAACATGTGGTTATTTTATGGTATGTTTACTGGAAATGAATACAAAATATTAAAAAAAAATAGAGCAGACACATGGTAAAAAAAAACCCCACAGTTTGCTGCAGTTCTTCCAGAGAAAACTGTGAGTTTCATTACTGCAGTGGGGGGATGGCTGCACACATGGTCTGCGCAGTGCCCAGCACAGCCATTTTCTGACTGGGCTGCACATGTTGCATTGGCTGAGGTCACCACAAGAATGGCCTTGGAAGATGTGACCGGCATGGGGAAGAGGAGTGCTGATATGCACATGGGCCACAGGTGCATGGACACCCATCTGTTGCTGCAACAGAAGGACAGATAATGGGGGGGAAATGTCATGGGCCCAGAGCTGGAATACTCTGGCCAGAATGGGGAGTATTCTGGCCACTGCAGACAAGACCCAAGTCAATGCCAGGGCCTCAAAACACTCTGTATCCAATGCACATTAGAAGTACTATGAATACTAAATTAACTTAGAGAGATAATTCACAGTGTAGTAACTGAAATGCTTTCTTCAAAAGCACTAGATAAACTATTGAAAGTAGTTTTTTGAGAATAAAACAATGCTGCTGTTTTGTTTTGTTTTAAATAATCAAAAGGAACCAGCCATGAGTGTGACCCAGCTGGAGCCATGGATTCATACTCTGTAAGTATTACATTATAGAACTGGCATGTGGTGACTGTGGCTACAAAGCTGATTGGCAAATTCACTAAGCACCTGGGGGCTTGTTCTAACATAGTAGACTGAATATCCAAGGATGTCTAAGCAAAAAACAAATATCAGGGAGCATGGCAGCATTTAGCTATTCTGATAGACAATTCAGTGCTGGGAATATTTAGTTTAGAGAATAAATGATTTAGAGAGACATGATGGCTGTTTTCAAATATGTGAAGGGCAGTCAGTATACGATGGAGCACTAGATTGCTTCAGAGGGCAGGTCTAGTGTGAGGGACATTGAAGGAAAGCAAATTTTGCCTAAACATTGAAGGAAAGCAAAATTTTGCCTAATGGTACAGCCTGTTTAACCAGGGAACATTCTGCCTCAGGAATGGAAGGGCTGCTCTTTGCTGGGATTATGCAAGCATCGAATGGACAGTCATCTGTTGGGTTACTGTAGTTCCAGTTATTCTAAAGTAGGAGTTGGAGTAGATGTCCTTCCAGCCCTTCTGTCTGTATAGTTCTGTGATAATGACAGGAAGAGTTTAATACAAATTAAAGACCTGATGCTTGAATGCATGGTGGTATAGCCTTCAGTCCTTTAAAAAAAAACTAGCAAGGGGGGCAAGAGGCTGGTGCATTCTATAGAAAACCTCCTAGTTTAAATATTGCATTCTTGTAAGAGAAGGAGATTTTCTGAATCAGTCCTTTGTAGACATGGAAACAGAGTTGAGGTGGGGTGGTGCTAGTACAATGAGAAACCCCTCTAGTTCATAGAGTGATGGATGTGGATGGGGAAACAGTGCCTTCTTGTTTATAAGGTGTTTGGGGATTTGTACAGGGTGGATTATGAGATCAGCTTGCCTGCCTATAATATCTCCTAATATTTTGATATTAGGTGATATTATAAGTGGACAGGCAGGTGGGCTATGTTTCACATGAAATGTAAAGCAAAATGCTTTAAAGTGGGAAATGTGATCTGGCCATGCTGTTACATGCCTTAGTTACCTCTGGTTTACATACTATCACATGGTTTTCATGGGGTTGCTTTTGAAAAAGGCCCAGAAGCTTCAGTTGGCTGAATGAGCTCGGATTGGCTCAGGGAGCGCACAGCTCCCTTGTTGCAATAGCTCCGCTGGGGATTGGTCTGTTCCCAGACACAATTAAAAGTGCTGGTTATGATTTACAAAATCCCTATATGTGCTGGTCCTAGGCTATCTGAAAGTTCATATCTCCCTATATGAGCCTGCTTGTACTACAGTCGGCCCTACATATCCATGGATTTTGTATCCATGGATTCAACCATCCACGGCTTGAAAATATTCAAGAAAAAATCCAAAAAGCAAACCTTGATTTTTATTTTATATAAGGGACACCATTTTATTATGCCATTGTATCTAATGGGATTTTGGTGCCCATGGATTTTGGTGCCCATGGGGGTTCCTGGAACCAAACCCCAGTGGATAACAAGGGCCCACTTGTATAAGATCTTTTCAAGAGGCCCTTTCTCAGTCCCACCACCATCCTAGGCACATTTAGTGTGAACATGGGAAAGGGTCTTCTCAGTGGCGGCTTCCACACATTGGAACTCCTTCCATAGGGTGGCTAGAATGGCTCTCTCTTTGTTCCCCTTCTGCTAGTAAGTGAAAAGTTTTCTATTCAAATTGAATATTAGCGACTGATGGCAAGGGCTTTCAATGGTGTGCTGTTTCACTTATTTTTTTAAAAAAATCTTTTCCTTTTAATAGGTTTGTTTTAAAGAGTTTTAATTCTATGGCTTGTTTAATTATATTTTAACAATATATATTTTCTATGTGTTTACTTATGTTTTTGTAAATATTCTTAACTGTATTTGTTTTCATTTTTATAAGCTGTCTTGGGTCCCAGGTACTATTCTACTCCCACTGTACTTAGAGAATGAGGTGGGGAACCTCACACTCTGGATATGAATCCATTTCATTTGAGGTCCTAGCCCAGCCCACTGGAGTTCCTCTGGGTCACACACTAGATTACCTGGCATTTACACAGTTGAAATGCCTCTCCTAAGTCCTCGGTACTGGTAGGGGGAGTTTTAAACTTAAATATGCTGGAATTCTTTTGGTTATGCCCTTTTGATTTTGACCTCATTCACCTTTGGAATATGATCCCTGAGAACCTCTCTGAATTTGAATTTTGCTGTTATGTAAGGTTCTCCCTCCCTTCCTCCCAAGGGGTGTTTGTTTTTTGGGAGTTATTTCTAATACTACATGTACTGGGTGACTTTTTAAGGGTTCAAATATGCTCCTCCAGCCTCAAGTTTTTTTGGCTGTGGACTGGACTGAATGTACTTGGATTTGAGTTGCCTCTGTTCAGGAAATATTGTTTGTCCTTTGGCACCCTGCTATTTCTCAGCCTCTGTTCCTCTTCAGTATTGACCTACCTCACTAGCTTGTAAAGCCCCTTAGTTTCTTTTAATAGAAAACATAGTATTTCCTTTGTCTGTTAGGGCTATTGCCGGTGTCTGCAGAATGTGGAAGGTCCAACATGTAGCACCTGCAAACCACTTTACTGGAACCTGGCCAGAGAAAACCCTGAAGGATGTATAGGTAAGGCTGCTTTGATACACTTCATGCATCCAAAATTAAGCCAGTGGTTTCCCCTCCTCAGCTAACTTTCAGGTTCAGACCTGTTCCAAGACTTTCTCCTACTTCCAGCAAAGGACAAGATGGCACCCCCTACTTCTACCCCTCCCCCATTCCACATACAGAAGTCACCTGGGCTGGCAGATGAATTAATTTTACTTAATTTTGTTGTCCACTGCACCTGAAGGTAGCAGGCAACTTTGGAGATGCAGGCCAGGCCATATGGCACTCATAGCTCTGTTATCCAATGAAGGAGATTAGTCACAAGGTTCAGGAGGAATGGGCAATTGGCTCCTGCTATTTCTCTCCCTCCCTGCCCCCCCATCACCGCACTGACATGATTTCAACCCAGTCCAGCTCCTTCAGCCAAACACTGCTTAAGGTTCCAAAGAGCAACACTGGTCTCAATGGAGATGGTTTGGCAACCTTCAGAGTGCAGTCTTCATAGAGTCATAGAGCTGGAAGACATCATAAGGGCTGTCTAGTCCAACCCCCTGCCAGGCATGAATATACAACTAAAGCAGTCCAAAAAGATGACATCTAACCTCTGTTTAAAAACCTCCAATGAAGGATAATCCATTGCCGTCTGTCAGGAGTTTCTTTCTAATATTTCGTTAGAATCACTTTCCTTGTAATTTGAATAAATCATTTCATATTCTTGTCTCTGGATCAGCAGAAAACAAGCTTTCTTCATCTTCTAAGGATGGTTGTTATGCCATCTCTCAATTTTCTTTTCTCGAAGCCAAACGTACCCAGCTCCCTTAAGCCATTCCTTATAGGGCTTGCTTTTCAGATCTTTGTCCATCTTCGTTGCCCTTCTCTGGACACGCTCCAGTTTGTCAATAACCTTCTTGAACTGTGGTGTCCAGAATTGGACACAGTATTCCTGGTGAGGTCTGACCATAGCCAAACAGAGTGATTCCATTATTTCCATTCATCTGGGCACTCTATTCCTGTTGATGCAGGCTTGAATTGCATTAGCTTTTTGGGCTGCCATATCACACTGTTGTTTCATGTCTAGCTTGTGGTCTACTAAGATTCCTAGACTCTTTTCCCATGTACTTTTCACATGTCTTAAATGTTTGCCTAGAATTTATCTGGCTTGTACATTGCAATATTTTTAAACTGAGTTTTGACATGGATTCATAGATAGCTAACAATCCATTATTCATTCATTTCTCTTTAAGGAACTGGTTTCCATTAACAACACAGATGTTTAAGGTTGCTTAGCCAAATGCTGTCCTGTAGTGTCTAAAATTATACAAAATGGTGTAGTTATGCAATATTTATAGACTCTTGAAGCTCAATTAGCAGCTTCACTTTCCTGTGCAAATAACAATGTTGGGGAGGATATATTAACAGGAAAATTGTGCAGAGGAAAAAGGTTAGACATCCTACCTCAGCATTCCTGGATCTTGAAGCAGATCAGGATATCAGGACAACAGCTGTTTTGTTTTTTTAAAAAGTATTGATAGGCACACTCAACCTAGCATCTAGTCTGATTCAGAGGGCAGCATTTTGTTGGGAGAATTTTTTTCTTGGAGAATTAATGTGTCCAGGAAACAATCTGTTGGACGCTTTCTAAACTGCTCCTTTCCTTATTTATGAACAGCCTAGTATTTTGCAGAGCTATAGAAGAGAGGTGGGTAGGCTTCAGATTTGTAGGATCTACTTTGGCTTTTCTTTTCTTTTTTTACCATAATTCTGAAATCCACCAACAGGAGGATATCGTAGAAAACGTATACACTTAAGAAAGGTGTATGAACTTAGCCTGTTTTTAAAGACTATTTTGTGTTTATTTTGTTTTTATATTGTCCTATTATGATGCATCACTTTGGGCTCCAATCCGTAAGAGAAAATTACGCAAGCAGTTTGCTGCTATAGGATCCTAGTCTGTAGAACAATACAATACGCAAAATGTACAACAATGCACAACATGTATTTAAGAAGTCTAGAATGCTAGATGTATGGGAAGTCATCCTATACACCAGTCTTTCACCACAAAAAAGATTCACATCATCTTTACAGTTATATGTCTCTACTGGTTTAGCCAAAGTGATAGGAATTTGTACTGAATTTACATAGGGCCCTTTCACACTACATAATTATAGTGCTATAGTTCTACTTTAACTGCCATGGGAAAGTCCTATGGACTCCTGATGTTTGGTGAGGCACTAGAACTCTCTGACTGAAAATTCTAACCCTCCCTAAACTGTACATCCCAGCATTTCTAAGAATGTTGCCATGGCAGTTAAAGTGGAATGGTGGTGGCCCCCAATTCCCATTCCTAACCTCACCATGTGTAGATGTTCTCAGAGAGAATATTGTACAAACAGGTCTCAGTTTTCCCTCCTGTGTTAACAGATAGAATCCAGAGAGTTCCTTTAGGTACATCCAGAGTTTAGCCCTTAACAGGCAGTAAATATAGCATAAATACGTTCTGAGAATATGGCTTTTGGGTGGATTTGCTTTCTTTTGCAGAGTGTCAGTGCAAAGCATCTGGAACATTGAGTGGAGTCAGAGAATGCCGGCAGGTAAAAATGTTCCCTTACAAATACCTTGAGCCTGTCTAAATGGTGAAAAACAGACAAACAAATAAACAAATGGTGTGTGAAAGAACGGCAATCCAGTCACATGACCATTCTCAAACATAGTGTCATTTTGAAAAGGGGCAGCAAAATCCACATTAAGGTCTGTTCGTGCCATGTCCGGGGTTTCATACAGATTTTTCCAAAAGATCTGTACAGCTTGCGAATGTGCAAGCATTTCATAGAATCATAGAATTGCAGAGTTGGAACAGGCAGCATAATGTGATTGGCTGGACGAGCGCAGGGGGTGGGGCTAGCGAAGAGGGAAAGCGGCTGCAACTGCCATGTTGGATTTTCAGCTAAGCAGGAGTCTGATAAGTCCATAAAACAGTGATTATACTCTTTTTTAAAATTTATTTTTCTGTAAATATGCTTGTGCACACCACAGGAAACTTTTTTAAAAATTGTCAGCGGCAGATTTAAAATCACAAGTAAACCACTCGTAACCGCCAGCTGGCTAGGGGGTCATCAGAGTACAGTCATCCAAGCACATCTCTCTCTCCCCCACACACACACCTTATGGGACAAGAACACCCCTCTCCTGATGCTGGGACTTGCGGAGGCCACCGGAGGGAGGTGTGTGGGTGGGTCCAGCTGCTGCTGCCCCTGCCCTCCATGTCCAGCATGAGGACCACCAGCAGCAATCAAGGCAGCAGCACCAAGAAGTGGCTCAGGAGCAGCGCCTTCATACTGAGCGCCCCATTGCCGCTGCCTCGTCCTCTCCCTCTGGCAGCCTTGCCACTGAGTCTCCCACTGTTGCAGCCTTCAGGAGCAGCTGCCATGGCTGCTGGTGGTGCTGCCACTGCCGGTGCCTCCGCCACTTCCTCCTCCATCTCTGCAGAGATTCAGCCGTTGCTTCCCTTGCCATGGAGTGGGTGACAGGGTGCAAGAAGGGACGCCCGGTGGCTTCTTCCTGGAGCTAGGGAGGAGCTCGGTGTAACAGAGCCAGGCTTGGAACAAGCGAGGAGGAGTAGGAGGAATGGTTGTTGACAGAGGGAAAGAAGGGTCAGCTACCCTCTTTGGCCCCCACACCTTGTTGGAGGAGCTGGGCGAGCGGGGAAGGAGAGAGCACAATGGAGGGGCTGCTGGGGAGGCCCTGAGCAACAAAACTGCCTCTGAAAATCGCAAGTAAATCACTTGCGGTGGCCAGCTGGCTAGGGGGTCTGCAGAGTTTAGGGGGGAGTTAGCCATGTAGGCAGGTCACATCGTTGCGAATGCCTGCCTTTTCTAATGTGTATGAATGTGTACATATTATTTCCCCCTCGTATAGATAGGTCCTTTGCTTAAGTCTCTCTCTCTGGCTTTTCTTCGCAAATGAAGATTCAGGAAGGACTCATCCTGCGCTTTCTGCAAGCGCGCCGATGACTAAAAAGGCCAATCCGAGATAAACAAGTCTGGTTGCAGAAAGCACAGCAGAAGGTCTCCTTGGGTGATGTTTCTGGGTTGTGATTCTTTCTGCGTTGTTGTTTCTCTTCAAGACTTGTTCGGCGTGAGTTCTCAAATAAGGCTGCAGCATTGTGGATAGTGCGTCTCCATGCCTCCCGATGTGAGGCCAGGGCGGACCACTGTTGGTGATCAATTTGGCCAACCCTGAGATGTTGTTTAAGTATTGTGTTAATTTCTGATTGAATATAACGGTCAGCCAGCTAATCCCTCATAGAGCCTTTTCCCCAATGAGTTACAAGATGAAAAATTTCTGGATTTCAGAGGGTTTTTTCACACTACAGTACTCAGTTATAGATCCATGAGTCCGCTTCAACAATCATGATTCCATCCTATGGAATTTTGGGATTTACAGTTTAGGAAGGAGTATTTAGAATTCTCAGCCAAAGAATTCTAGTGCCTCACCAAACTACAAGTCCCAGGATTCCATAGGATGTTAGCATGGCAGTTAAAGTGGAAGCATAGTGCTATAATTGTGTAGTGTGAAAGGACCATTAGTCAGGGGGTGGGGAGGGGAAGCTTTCCCACTTAACTTTACACTTCTTTGCTTGAACATGACTTTCTGTGCTGCTTTTGACCTTTTCATCCCTTTGTGTAGTTTTATACCTGATTTCCCACTGGTCTGCTGCCTAGAACCTTCTCTCTTTGAGCTACTGAGAGATGATACCACACATACCACTTCCTTATACAATGTGGTGCAATTGACCTCTTTCTCATACTCCGATTGTATTTTTCTCTCTGGCTACAAACCAGTGACCACCTAATGTCAAAATATTCCTTTTGTGCCTGTTTAAAAACACATTATTTTAGACTGCCATTCAAGTTCATTGTTTTGAAATGAGAATTACATAAAGGGAAAAATTAAAAGTTTCCTGAATTCTGATCCTGTCCTTTCCTTTACAGGTCAGTGGTGAATGTTATTGCAAACCTAATGTTTGTGGAGATTCTTGTGATACTTGTGCAGATGGCTATTATGGTTTAGAAGCCAAGAACTACTTTGGATGTCAAGGTACATTATGGTTTATTTATAACAGCTATTGGATAGGACAAGCAATATCTAAAAAGATAACCTTCAGAGCACATTTTGCACAAACATTTGAGACTATTGTTTCAAATATACAAATGTGAGCCAACTATTTAAAAATTGGCAGGTTACAGTGGGCTGCCTGTTTTTCAAGATTAAAACATCTGCTTTTTACCTGTAAAAGCCTCAGTAAGCTTTGGTGATGATGGCAGTAGGAGAAAGGCAAAACTACAGAACGGTCTGGCAAAATTGGGTTTTTTATTTTCCGGCTATAATCTTAAACTCAGTTAAGCATGCTTAGGATTTTTATAAGTACATCCCTTAGATAAGAACACCTAAGAGAACATTTATGCATCAATTGTTTAGTATTTAGGGAAATATTCAAAACGTAGTTTTTACTCATCTCACAGATGTTAAATCTAGATTAATGACACACTTCTTCAAAAATGTAATGCACCTCCATTTATTTGTTTTGGTAACACACAGAATTGGAGACAGAAAGCGTGACAGATCATTTGTTCTTTTTGGAATCTCTTTTCTAAAGCAAATACTTTATATGATGCAGCTTTACAAGGCACTTACAGAGGGTGGCAGGAATTGGAAAGGTCTGGAAACGATGCCTTATGAGGAGAGACTTAGGGAGCTGGGTATGTTTAGCCTGGAAAAAAGACGGTTAAGAGGCGATATGATAGCCCTGTTTAAGTATTTGAAGGGGTGTCATGTTGAGGATGGAGCAGGCTTGTTTTCTGCTGCTCCAGAGACTGGAACACGGAGCAATGGATGCAAGCTCCAGGACCAGAGATTCCACCTCAACATTAGGAGGAACTTTTTGACAGTAAGAGCTGTTCGGCAGTGGAACACGCTCCCTCGGAGCATGGTGGGGTCTCCTTCCTTGGAGGTCTTTAAACAGAGGCTGGATTGCCATCTGTCGGGGATGCTTTGATCAAGATTTCCTGCGTGGCCGGGGGGTTGGACTGGATGGCCCTCGTGGTCTCTTCCAACTCTGCAATTCTATGATTCTATGATTCTATGAACATTGCTATAGTGAGTCTCTGCTTCCCTCATTCTGTTTGTGCTGCTGTTTGAAGAGAAATTGCCAGAGGCTCTGGTGCAATGCTAGTTCTCTCCTTTGCCCTTTTCTGTCTCTTGAGCATGTGTTCAGTCTACACACACTAATGTGAGGTTTCTGGAGCTGTGCTAGCATCCTGGGGAAGTGTATGCATAAATCTATAGGAACTGGTAGAAGAGATCATGAACACATATGCTGTGGGTCTGAAGACACTGCTAGAAAGATGGTTTCAAAGTCTGCAGAAGTAATTTTTATGCTTTATTTGGCACTAATTAAATCTCACCATACTATCTCCATTTATTTGTGCTGAACTTTTAAAAAGATATAGACAAACTGGAGTGGGTTCAGAAGAGGGCAGTAAAGATGGTCAGGGATATGGAAAATGAGTAGTATGTGAAAATGTTAAGAACCTGGAGAAAAGAAGATGGAGGGAATGACAAAACACACACTTCATGTACCCAAAGGATGTTGTACGGAAGAGGAAAAAGATCTGTTACCTGTTTAGGAACTAGATCCAATGAACTTAAGTTACAGAGGGGTAGGTTTTTAGTGAACATTAGGAGAAACATTGTAATGGTGAATGAAACTTGCTTAGAAGGCAGCAGGAACCTAACCAGTTACCTAGGGGACAGAGCCAGTGGTTGTGGCAGCATCATAAACTCTCCCACTGCCTAAGGCAATTGGAGAAAAGCTGCCACAATGGCCCTGATTGCCACCTCAGCCTCCTGCCTCCTCCATCTTTCTTGTTCAGAGGACAGGAAGGTTTTGTGGAGAGCCATATGGCTAACACAAAGCCATCTGCACTGCTCTCAACGATAGAGTCGTTGAGGTACAGCTCCTTGTCTCTGAGGGTTCTTTTGCAGATCGTAGCTGGATCCTCTGGGAGAGCAACTGTTTTGCTAGCACTTACAATGCCTGGGTGGTTCTGGAGAGCAAAGTTCTTTGGTGGATGGTAGTGGGGAGACCTCCTGGGAGGGGAATGGTATGATTTGCCATTCCATGTGCTACATTGCCCGAGGCAGGAGCTTCAGTCTATCTGATAGAAGGCCCAACTCTGCTAAAGGATTTGTGGGCTGTACCTCATTGGACAGCTTCAAGAAAAGGCTGGATAAGCATCTGCTGTGGGTGCAGTAGTTCTAGATTTGCTATACTAGGCAAAGGGTTGGACTAATGGCCTTCAAGCCCCCCCCCCAACACTGATTCTATGGGGACTTGCTCAGTTACCTTCACTTTCTCCTGTATACCTAAAGTTTTTATTTTTGATAACATCCAGTTTACATAGTCTGATTTTAAAACTTTGATTTTTCTCTTGCAGGATGTGAATGTGATGTTGGAGGGTCTGTAAGTCATGTGTGCGATGAACTGTCTGGTGACTGTCAATGCAGAGATCACATTGTTGGAAAAAATTGCAATGAGTAAGTGAGTTGGAAAGGTTTTTGTGTTTATTTTATGCAATCTATTTGTGTCCTGCCCTTCATTAAAATCCCTAAGTGGGTAGCAATATTAAAAGAGCAAAATAATAATTAATATTAGAGCAACAAAACAAATCTAATGCAGTCAGTAATTATCAGCAACAAATACACAGCAGAGATCCAAGGATGTTCATACATAGTTCATACATGAAAAACAGATAGATCTTAGCCTGGTGACAAAAGCTATATTCTTGAGGGGACGACATTCCAGAGACAGAGTGCCATGATGGAGAACGTTCTGTTTCATGTCCACCATCTAGGGTCATGAGATGGGCTTCCCCCTAGATATAGGAGCATGGGGCAAGCTGGACCATGGAGAGGCATTCTGTCAGAAACACGAGTCCAGGTGATATAAGGGACACACACACACACACACACACTCCAGCCCTGTTCCCTTAAAGTACCATTAGCCATTACTCGAACCTCCATTTTCTCAAGCTACCATATATACTCATGCATAAGTTGACTTCATGTACAAGTCAAGGGCAGATTTGGGGGCCAAAATTATAGAATTTGCTATGACCCATGGATAAGTTGAGGGTTAAAGGAAACTGCTTAATGCAGTGTAGATGTGTAAATTGCTATTGCTTAAAACAAAATTGTAAGCCGCTCTGGTAGCCTTGTGGCTGAAGAGTGGGGTATAAAATAATAATAATAATAATAATAATAATAATAATAATAATAATATCAGCTACAAAGTCCCCTTAAGGGAGCTTTTGGACTTCAGAGGTCTGTGGAGGGGACCATTGGAATTGATCCAGCAGTGCTGCAGAGAAAGATCAAGGTAAAATTCACAAGGAAATTATCTACACATGACATACTCTCCAACATTTCACAGATGAAAACCAGGACACTTGTGGCCAAGCACCATCAGAGCGTGGTCAAGATGGCAAAAGGTGTTGATGAGGAAGAACAGACAAGCTAGGAAAGGTTGCAGCAGTTTACTTTTGCCTGAGCCTACTGGGAAAGGCCCCCTCTCCTCCTCTCACTTCTTGAGCTAATTGAATTTGAACTACTTTTGCTCTTTGAACTTAGTTTGCAGCAATAGGAATAAGATGATGACAAAGGGGGAAAGTGGGAGAAAGAGAGAGATACTGGGACATTTTAAACGGAGCTAAAAAGTTGGGTGACATAGGACTAATCAGGACTGTCCCTACCAAATTGCGACAGTTGTAGAAGGTATGACATGATAATGGGGTTAAAGGGACACACACACACACACACACACACACACACACCTAACACTGATCTTCTGTTTGCCCAACAGCAAACCCTAGATCCAAGGGATGGCTTGCTTGGTGCCTTTCCCACCCTCTCTGTTAGTCAGTTGTTTGTGGTGTTTCTGAGATTGTGGGTGTATACCTGAGATACCTTGACACATATAAGCCTGATCTGGGCCGTTTGGTCTGGATGGTTTTTCAGGGACATTGGGGGAGAAGGAAGGAAGAAGATGAGGCTACCAAAAAGGCCCAAGACCTCTGCACACCTCAAGCCAGGAGCAGTTTGCTGGGTTGCTTTTTGCCTATCTGCTCTCTCAACAGCCCCCATCCGCGGAAGCTCAAGCTCCCTGGAAGTTCCAGAAAAAAACATCCAGAGCAATTGCCCCAGTTCGGGCCTCCGGTGGGAGGGGGTTGAGGGAGCAGATTGTTGAAAATCAACCCAGCAAACTCCTCCTGGCTTGAGGTGTGCAGAGATAGGCTCTAGTGCCTTTTCGGAAAAATTGGCTTCCTCCTTCCTTCTCCCTCAAGCTGGGCATGCTTAGTAATCACAGTGCTCTAATGGTGTGAAAGGGCCCAGGGTCTTAATGTTTCTTTTAATAAGTAACAAAGCAAACTTAAAACAAAAAACAAATACTGCCTTGTCATTCCATTTTGTATTTATGAAAGGCCAGAAAGGTACTATTATTTGCCTGATTTACATCACATGAAATATGAAATTGAGGATGGAACATCTCCTACTGGAAGAGGGATCCGGTTTGGTTACAACCCTCAAGAATTTCCTGGCTTTAGTTGGAGAGGTTATGCACAGATGTCCTCAGTACAAGTATGTATTTAATGTCTGCCCTGATGTTATTTTTGTGAAATAGCCCTGGGAAGAAGGAGTGAGTTGTTCATCTCCTTAGTCCTGCTGGATTTGCTTCCATATATACTGTTTCTTTAGATGATGAAGGGTGATTTGCAGAGGCAACATTCTTTATTAAAGTCTAGTCTGCACATTAATCCTGTATCTGGGAAAGGATATTCTAAGGATCCTCTAAGCAGTGCCTAAAGTGGTTTGCCATATGAATCACCCATCCACTTGGCTATATCTCAGCTAGGGAAGGCATCACCAGGAAATCCAACATGGTCAAAGAGATTCTCCATATAATTGAGCTGGACCTATATTGCATGTTGCCCTGAATCTAATAACTAATTTGCCATAAGGCAAAAGTGTCCTCATACATATAGATTGATCTTTAACATGTTACAACTGAACAGCAGCAATTTTGTCCGCAGAGTATACCAGCGAATTCCATTTTCACAAAAGTTGTGGATATATCCATCTACTACTGTTACCTGTTTCCTAATCAAAACTCCTTCGCAGTCATAGATTAGTAAGTGCTGACGATTATCTGCATAGTGATGGAGGTCCACAAACACAGCTGGTGGTTTAGATTGATAGTAGCGTATAGTGGTACATGCATTTAGTCTTTCAGGTGATTGGTAAACCATATTTATATGGTTATGTTTATAGACACATTATAGGCATTTGAAATGCAGTGGCAGAGAACTGATTAGAAGTGCACTAATTTTCAGCACACATAGATAGCTCATGCATTATGAAGTTTTAATTCTTAATTTTGAAAACTTCCCTATAAGCAGTTCTGAGCAGGAAATGGAAGAGAAGGGTGCTTTGAAATAGTAAACCTTCATTGGTTTGGAGCGGTGAATTAAAAAAAGTGTAACCATTTGCTTTTCATGATATGTATTTGGTTTAAGCTCTGTCAGTACCATTCTAACAACTTACTGACTATAGTGGCTTATGATAAAAGGACTATTGAAATGGTAGATATACCACTCCTCATGGGTAGAAATGGCATGGTGGTCTACTGTACCAAGTAAATGTTGTAAATTTTAGCTAGAAATGGGAGAAACATGCTTAGTAGAGCCATTGTGTCTTTTTGGACAGCATGTTTTCTTTCACAAACCAACATTTCTAGATCCTTGCAAAAGACCAAATAAATCTTTTGTAAAAACAATATAGACATATTCAAAGAAGTTGTTGGAAGTATCATGTACAGTATATAACATATTCCTTTTGTAAGTTATTAATTATTCACTTTGCTTTATTCTTCCAACATTTACTCCTTTGGGAGGGGTCATTCTTTTTAATTAATTACATCAATGTTGTTAACAGTCTAAGGAATGTTGCGGTGGTAAAATATGAATTTATGAATGTCAGCTTCTCAATTGCACTGTTCTGTGTTGCTTTTTCAAGCCTTCAAAAACAGAACCTTTAAAAAATCCACATCTGGCCCAGCACCTGCACAATTAAAGCCTATCTCAGGGATCCCCAGGTGTAACCTTCCAGATGTGTTGGGACTACGTCCAGTCATCCCTAGATAGCATGGCCATCTGAATTTGGAGTTGAGACAATATTTGATTATTCTTTGTGACTAGTTTTTTTTAGATAGCTTGTTGTTAATGGGACAGTAGAATAGCTAATTGTTTCCTATTGTGTTGCATTAAGTTAACCTGGTGTAGCACAGCAGATGGATAGCTTAGTTGGAGGGTCTGAATGACATCATTCCAACCCTGAAAACGTCTAATCTCCCATCTGTCTGTCCCCAGTGACTGTGTGTGTGTCTGTATTTGATAGGAAAAAAATAAGTTAGTGCTTTAGTCTGCATTTGGAAGCTAACAGGATAAATACAAAAGGAGAGAGGCTTGAAGGAGGAGGAGAAGACATTGGGAGATGTATAGAAAAAAAGATGAGGTAGAGCTGTTGAACAAGACAAAGGGTCTAATGGAATCTTTATGGAACTGTAGGCGTGTTAATGTTAGCTCCAGACTTCGTTAGCATTAAGTTGGGCTTCCATAGTTTTGCTGTCAACCCTAAAATAACTTGGGAAAATCTTCTTTTCAAATTCTGAGTTTAAAATGGCTCAGAGAACATCCACAATATTGGCTACACCATCCATGATTACTACTAGTACTAGTAGTAATATTGGTATACAAAAGTTAACGCCAAGCTTAGCTGTGTGATGTCAAACCTTGAGCAAATTCACAGTGCAGTCTTACATGGATCTACTCAGAAGGCCTTTCAATGGGGTTTATTCCAAGGTAAGCAAGTTTAGGAATACAGGCATAAAAATAAGAAACTTCCTAATAAATCTACTTTAGGCTGAACATCATTAATTATTTTGGACTGTGTTATGTCACAGCCTTCCACATCCCCCCCTTTTTAATTAAGTGTTTACATTTGCTAAATGTAGGAGTCTAGATGTTTTCTGCCTGTGGGTCTTAGTATTAAATAATATGCTTTCCTGTCCTCTTCTTTGCTTCTTTTTTCCCAGCCAGAGGTGGTAGTGCCTGTCACTGTGGCTTCTCCTAAGCTCTTCCACCTAGTACTGCACTATGTCAGCTTGGTTTCAAAAAGCTCTAATGGGACGATCTCACTTGCTGAGGGAAAGCACTTTGACCCTAATAACACTTGTAAGTGAATTACATTTCTTGCTAGGTTTGCCTGTCTTTCTCTTCCTAGTGAAAATGCTCTCTTCTCTGCATAAGTGCTTTCTTCTCTGCATAAATGTCTTGCATTTGTGTGTATGTGTTTATGCTTTTATTTTCTATAGGAATTGAATATTTTGCTTGCATGCTTTCTGATGGTTTACCTTTTGGCACTTTATGGCTTTTGTTTTCTTGTTTATTAACTTCCATTTTACAGAATGAAGTGAGGATAACTCTGAATGTGAAGAAACCAAACCTCTCTTTATTTCGCGTTATCTTGAGGTATATTAATCTCGGAACTTCTGCAGTATCTGGCCACATAATTGCATATCAAACTCGGCCACAAACAGGTAGGTAAAACTCCACAGCCACAGAACTATCCTGATCAACAGATGCTTAACAAGAGTCTTCGTGAAATGAACTCAGTTCATTTAACGAAGTTTGTGTACATAATCAGAGTAGTTTGGTTTCTAAAGAAATATGCAGTCTCTTGGTATCCTGATACTCTCAGCTTTCATCTTTGGCAGATCTGCAGCAGCTGGTGGTGGTGGTGACATATAGTAGCATGATAATGAGGTGTACAAATTTCAACAAGAAGTTAATTTGCTTCTGTATGTCAACTTGTCACAAATTCTGCTTTCTGCCTCCCCACTCCCAGAAGCCATGTAGGGTCTTGCAGCATGTGACTGAGGCTGGTCAAATGCAGAGGGCCTGCAGTCACATGTTGCAGGACCCCTGCCTGGCTTCTGCATTAGTGAGAAAATGGTGGTTGTAGTGGTGGTGGCAGCAGCTTCAGCGAAGGGCTGGTGTCCTGTTTGAACTCCAACCCATTTTCTCCAGGTAACAAGTGGGGGGGAAAGGGCCACCTCTGCAGCCAGGACATGCCGGCGGCAAGCCAGCATATCATGCCTGGTGTAGATGAGCCCTTAGTGGGGAGAACCATATTTTGCCCATCCCTGGTCTAAACTTTCTAATTGTTTTGGTGATGTAAATATGTGGTAGCAGAAATACCCATCTACGGTAATACTTGAAGCTGAACAACACACTCATTCTTGCCTAGAAAAGTGTCTGGTTGAAGGAAAGTAAAAAGCTCCTGATGACTCAGTTTTATGTGCCTTGTATTTAATACAATTTAATATAAATATATTGTATTTAATTTGCTTCAGAAAGTTTGTTAATTTGCTTCAGGAAATTTGTTGATATAATTTGCCTGTTTGTATCGAACACTTGATCATGAAGACAATACCTCATTCTTCTAATTAAACAATGTTAGTTGTCACAGAGGTTGCCTAATGACACGGCATTCATGGCTTTTGTCAGCAATGCAAAATTTCTCTCTGTTCATCACTGTTACATATTTTGTTCTAACAGATGTTTCCTCAGGTGCTTTTAGAAACAGGCATTTTGACATAAGAATTTTATCAGACCACCCTCTTGAAATGTTCTTTTGCCAGCATATTATGAAATGTTTTTATTCCGGCAAAAGACCCCCACTACCAGACCTATCTTAGCCAGTATCAGAAAGGCAGCCCCAGCAGTAATGGAGCATGAATAGAGCTCTGTTTACTTCTGGGTTCCAAATCCCGCTGTCTGCCATGAGACGACGCGAGCGCAGCAAATTTTAAAATTAAAGCAAAATAAACACATAAAACAAGCACAGAAACACATTTTAAAAGTCCCAAGTCCCTTACCTGGCTGATGTGATCTCACCCTGAAGTGCTCTGTCGTTGAGGCTGTATTCCTGTAAGCACAATGGCACAAAGTTTCAAACGCCGGCAATGCCAGCAACAAAGCACCACAGGAGAGCAATTGATGGCTTGACTTGTCAATAAAAAGAAATGGGTTTTTGACAAGACATGATTGTGAAAGGATGACGTCATCTTGTATGTGCGCCCTTTCGCAATCATTAGGCATCGTTATGATGCCATATTTGCCTGGTCTGATAAAGTCCACAGAATCCTTTGGCAGTGTTTATTTAAAAGCTATCACTTCCAGACTCAGCTATAGGCAATTTATGTGGACCAGCATGGTATACTGATATGCGAGTTGGACTAGGACTCGGAGTTCAAATCCTATTTGGTTATGGAAAGCTACTGGTTGACCATGGGTCAGCCATATTATCTCAGCCTGAGGAAAGCAGTGGGAAATCTCCTCTGAATAAATCTTGCAAAGAAATCCAGTTTTTATGAGAGAGAGAGAGAGGCACTGAGCATGAAGTAGTGGTTTGTGTGTTGGAATGGGACTCTGCGAGACCAAAGCTTGAATTCCTGCTCAGTCTCAGAAATCCACTGGGTGACCTTGGTAAAATCACACTCTCTCAGCCTCAAAGGAAGGCAATTATTTATCCTCTCTGAACTAATCTTGCCAAGAAAACCCTGTGATATGTTAACCTTAAGGTTGCCATAAGTTGGAAATGACTTGAAGGCACACAACAAAGAGAATTAATTTGAAAAGGAGACTGAAATCTAAAACCATTGTCTAGTTGCCTGTAGCATAAAGTGGACAGTATACATCCTGTGATGTGTGGCTGGATCTTGATACCCTGTCTAAGTAGTTACATTGCTGTGTGTAAGAAGGAGAAGCCTATTTATCAGCCTGACAATGAGCCATGTGCTTGTGAACTCTATGCAGGAACTCTATGTTCCTGTTATTCTTGGACCAGAATTATTCTTGCTTAACCAAGCTTCAAAATGTGACTTTTGGAGACTTCAGCTCCCAGAATCCTTTAGCCAGCATGTGCCATTGGCCATATTCATGTTAGATTTTAGACATGAAGTGCAAAAAAGCCCATGTTTCCAAACTCTGGATGCAACCTCTACTTACTAATCAGGATATGAAAATGGGAACTGATCTGTAAACAGAGATTAAACCACACCGTTCTGGTTCAGATATCACAAAACATTATGTTCTAAACCAGCCATGCTGTAAGTGCTGAAGATGGTTGCACAAAAAGAAGAGACAGTGTATGGACATACAATTTGTTCGTGGATTGATAAAACTTATTGGCCAGAGGCTATTACTTCTTAGTCAAGCCATTGTTTCAGCGCAGTGCTCCAGGCAATGGAGCAATCAGTGCAGTGCTCCATGCTGGCATACTGTATCAGAGCTTTGAAAAATTAACTTTTGAACAGTTACAAAAATCCCCAGTCAGTGGACTTTATCAGACTAGCGTGTAAAAACACTATAATCACATGATGAGCACTAGGACTTTAAGAACAGGAGTTTACTTTTGTGTTAGCTGCGGCGTGTGATCTCAGCGGTTCTCACGAGAAGACACAGGCACAGTTAAAACTCCAAAAACACCTTAAATAACAAAGTAAATCAACTCCCAAGCACTGAAACAAAACTAAAAACTTGCCAGCAAAACAGGAAAGTTCCGAAAAAGAGCATCCTATCAATCGTCTTGATGTTGCCACCCGGAAGTTTTCTTCCTGGCAACAGGGAGTGGGAAAGAAGACTGTCCATTCACGCTGTATTATCGCGGTTACAGCAGGATGTGTTTTCATGTGTCTTCAATACTGCGAAAAAAGCAACATTGAAGATCAATTGATGGGTTAAGCTCCCAATAAAAAATTACGCCTTATTGACGGCTGGCACACACAATGGCCACAGGATGACGACATCGTCGTCTGATCATTTTGGCCTGTAATGTTATTATCGCTTCGTTATGATGCGATTTTTGCCTTGTCTGATAAAGTCCAATATAACCACTTGACCCAATTCATTTCATTTTACTCCCTTGCTTTATTTAACAGTGTAATATTGCTGTTCATTTCGTTTTAATGACTAAAATGTTCTTGTTGGAACACGTTAAGCTGTGCTTCTGTTAATTTACTTGTTTTTCTGTCAGGAACTCATCAAAGGATAGATACTGTGTTCCCACCCAGTAGTGAGCCAGCTTTTATCACTGTCCCAAGAAAGAACTTTGGAGATCCATTTTCACTAGGTCCTGGAACATGGATTTTTAACATCGTGGCTGAGGGAGTCCTTTTGGTAAGAAGTTCACCTAGAATTATAACATATATAATAAAAAATATTGTATTTTTTAAGAGTTGATTCTGTTCTGGAATAAAGGAAAAATGTCAATGGAGGAAGTTAACACTGCAATAGAGAATAAACAGGCAGTATGACAGCTCATGTACTCCAAGGTCTAATATTGAGACTTGAACTGGGAGACTTAAGAGAGCCCTGGTGGCGCAGTGGTTAAATGCCAGTACTGCAATCCACCATGCTGCAGGTTCAATCCCAGAGGGCTCCAAGGTTCACTCAGTCTTCCATCCTTTCACAGGTTGGTAAAATGAGTACCCAGCTTGTGGGGCAATTAGCTAAACTACATTGGAAACTGCTTAATGCAGTGTATATGTATAAATTGCTATTGCTTAAACAATTTGTGAGCTGCTCTGGGAGCCTTTGTGGCTGAAGAGCAGGGTAGAAGTACCTAAAAATAAAAATAAATAAATAAATAAAGATGTAGAGGCTTACCACATGCCAAAGTAAATCGGCAGGGCAGCCAGAAGCTTCCACTTTCATGCTCCCTTATCATATGATGTCATTGTTCTTCCGGAGTTCAGCCATTCCAGTCCTGTGGGACACTGAGGGAAAACTGTGTCATTTTTCTAACAGTTTTTTTCGGTTAGCAAAAAGACACAGTTTTACCTCGGTCTCCCATGGGACCAGAATGGAAAAATGACAACGTCATGCAGTAAGCCAGCATGGAAGATGGAACCTTCTGGCTGCACTGCCCCTTTACTTCAGTGTGTGGTATGCCTAACAGTCATTTACTTGAGACCTGCTAGCTGAAGGGCATCATATTTGGGCAGAAGCTCTGCTAAAACACACTAGAATAACATCACAATTTTCACATGATCATTTAACATGTGTCCACCAACTAATACTTATGCTAGTCTTGTTCTGTTCCACCAGGATTACTTGGTGCTCTTACCTAGTGATTATTATGAAGCATCTATCTTGCAGTTACCAGTTAGAGAACCTTGCACATATTCAGGACATGCCACAACAGATAAGTTAGTTCTTCTGCTATATTAATGAGACAATTGCCATGGTTTATTATTTTATTCTATTTTAATGGTCTAATCAAGTATTGTCTTCTTTGTTCTTTTTCTTCCTCTTCTTCTCAAGTTGTTTGCAATATGAGCACTTGCCATTAGAAAGATTTTCTTGTGTGCTTGGCTCAGAAGTAACGTTTTTCTTGCAAGGGGGAGAATACAGGAAAGTTGTTTTCCAACAGCCAACAGCCAGACATCCAGTTATGTCTCACATAAGTGGTCAAGAGGTAAGATGTTTCAGTTTGTATTTAAGGACTTTTTTGGATGCTGAAAAATAACACAAGCAGCCTCATCAGCTTGCGAGGCTGCTGCGCTGCAAAGCGTCAGTTTCGTATGACGCTTGCCCCTGCCGGTACTACCGGTACTGTTGCAGTACCGCGGGGAGAGTTGAGCGTCATATTTCCTTGATTTTTACTCACGATCGTGAGTAAAAATCAAGGAAATATGACGCTCAACTCTCCCCGCGGTACTGCAACAGTACCGGCAGGGGCGAGCGTCGTACGAAACTGACACTTTGCAGTGCAGCAGCCTCGCAAGCTGATGAGGCTGCTTGCGTTATTTTTCAGCGTCCGAAAAAGTCCTAAGTCTGTCCCAGTATGTAGCACATTAACACATTTCAGCTCTGTATATCCCATAGTATCCCTGTGTGTGGTGACATTTACATGGGGTGGGAGGGTTATCTGGAGGAAAGGCCTTGCGGGGATTGGATTCAGCTTTGAGGACATGAGTGGGGATCATCTAGATGAAGTTGGACTGTAACTCCCAACATTTTTAGCATATTCCACATGATTCCCACCAGGGGAATTAAATCTTTGACTATTTTGTCCATGCATGTGAAGGCAAATAATTTCATTTTTTTACAAGTTCCATGTAATTTTTGCCTCATATTTGCACATCTTGAAGTATTTCAGGAAGCTGTTTTGCAATGTGGATTTTTTTTTTTTTTTTTTTTTTGCAGTGTGGAATTTTTGCACCCCAAAATCATAGATGTTGTACAATAACTATTTCCAGAAGTGCATGTGGGTTTTTTTTTGTTTTTTTTTTTTTTGGTGGATATACACATTTTTCTGGAAACCTACATGTCGTATGTGGACAAAAATTATATTTTTCATGCCAAATCCATAGTTTTGCACAAAAACAGTGGGGCTTACTGCACTGCAAAGAAAAGTGGCAGTGAAGCAGGAATGTTCTGTCTTTTGGCTGCCTTACCGCATGATGTCATCATTCTTTTGGTCCGGTCCCATGGGGTACTGAAGTAAAACTTATTTTTTTGCTAACTGGAAAAACCTGTTAGCAAAAAGACATAGTTTTATCTTGGTCCTCCATGGAACTGGAATGAAAGAATGCCAGAAGAACGATAACAACATGCGGTAAGGCAGAACAGGAGACGGAACCTTCCTACTGCACTGCTGCTTTTCTTTGGAGTGTGATAAGCCCCAGTGTGTGCTTCTGGAAATAGTTTTTTGCGTTAAAAAAGCACACATGTATTTGTGCATAGAATGATTTCCCAAAACACTTCAGGCTGTGTGAATAGCACATGAAAACTGCACAAAATTCTCACATTTATGTGTGCAGAAACCAATTTTTCAGCCACGAAATAAATATCAGCAAATATTCTTTCCATCACTATTTCTGTCTCTGATTTAGGACTTGGATTGTCCTCCTTTTGTTTTAAATAACTAATTCCTTGTGAACACAAATTGAATCCTTGTGGTTATTCCGCCTGTTATCAGCTTCGGCTGATACTCCAGCTGTGTCCTTTCCTGGAAGTCAGGAATCTTGAGGCCGTTGTACATGCTCTGGTAACCTCCCGTCTTGATTTCTGTAATGCACTCTACATGGGGCTACCCTCATGCTTGGTCTGGAAACTTCAACTAGTAGAGAATATGGCAGCCAGACTGGTCTCGAGTACATCCAGAAGAGACAATATAACACCGATCTTAAGATCACTCCACTGGCTGCTGCCCATTAGTTTCCGGGCCCAGTACAAGGTGTCGGTTATCACCTTTAAAGCCCTAAATGTCTTGGGTCCAACCTATCTTTGGGACTGCCTCCTTCCATATAATCCTCCCCATGCACTCAGGTCCTCTGGGAGGAATTTGTTACAACCTTTAAAAACTAGGCTTTCTTAGACCTCGCAGAGGGCCTTTTCAACTATTGCTCCCAGATTATGGAACAGCCTGCTGGGTGAGATCCGTCATATCACCAACCTAAATAGCTTTTAAAAAGCTCTTAAGACGGATCTCTTCCAGCAGGCCTTTCCTGAATAGATACCTGGCTATTAAAAAAAGAGAAGAAAATTAGATCTAGCTTGTCCCGACCTTGCTACGGCCACTGTCCATTGTTTATTTTTAATTTTTGTATTTTGTTTTAAATTATGTTTTAATTCCTGATTTATTAATTTGCATTTTAAGGGGGGTGGGATTGAGGGTCCGGGATGTATATTTTAATTGTTGTAAGCTGCCCCAATTGTGTTTCGTAAAGAGGTGGGATATAAATTATTATTATTATTATTATTATTATTATTTAATATTTCAATATGATTTTGATACTCTTTAGGTGGATCTTCAAATCAGATTAAATGTTCCCCAAGCAGGCCGCTACGTAATAGTCCTTGAGTATGCCAATGAACACAATCAAGTGTATGTTGGTAATGTGGAGATTAATAGCCTGGGACAAATGACAGAGGCGAAAATTAATATATACAGTTGCAAGTATAGGTGAGAAAATCTGAAAGTATTATTTCCTGTGTCATGAGGAGTTGCTTTTTTGTGTTTGGTTGGTTTTTAATAATCTGTGTTACCTTTCTTTATAGTTCTTTAGGACCATTTCCTTTTTAGTCAAGTTATACTACTTGTTTTTCTTTGCCAGAATGCTTATTTGTTCAACCATTGTCCTTCAGCAAATTTCTAGTGCTAATCCCATCTTGTTTCCATTTCTTATTCTTCTGTTTTTCAGTTTATGTGCTTTGACATTGGAGATTCTTTCATGCTGCCTATTTTTGTTCTTCTGATCTTCCACCTGCCTGTCTATTGACCGGGATTGTGAAGTAGATTTTTTTTTTTTGTCCTTCAAACTTTGTCCTTCAAATTTGTGTGAAAGAGTTCTTGGAAAGAGCTATGAAAAGAAGGACCGTGACCTCATGGCCACTCACAATATCACTAACAAGTTCACATTTGGCATTTGACTCGAAGTATTTTTAGTTAGGATGAAAATGCTGACATCCATGCCTTGTCCATTATCTTGGAATTATGTTTTTCTCTGCATCTAGACGGCCAACATTTATAGCATCACAACAGCATTGTTCACATGCCGGGTATACACAGGTATTTCAGACACTTAGACCTGCTCAGTAATTGACATTCTGTATGTGGATCACCCCTATAGCTCATGGCTTGTACATGAAAGGAGAACAGAACCAGGAATGGTAGAACCTGCAGTGGGTGTATATTGCCAGGCATGTGACAGTTTCTTGTATCTCTGATATTTGTTTATTTATTTATTTATTGACACAGTGCAGGGAACTGAATCCATATGCCTCTGAATCCATATGCCTCTGAATTCATATGGTCTAATGACAGCAACAGTATCACCATAATTGTCTTGGTACTCTTTCCTTCAAAAATGGAGCAGATATTCACCTAATGTGTACAGTGAGTCCTCTTTATCTGCAGGGGTTTGGCTCCAGAACCTTCTGCGGATAGCAAAAAATGGAGATGGTTGAGTCCCATATTAATCAATGGGCACCACCATTTTAGGTATGGGTGCCACCATTTTAAGTATGCAGCGCTGCCATTTTAGGTACGGGTACTGCCATTTTAGGTATGCAGTGATGATCCGTGGATGCTAGAATTGGCAGATATTGAACCTATGGATACAAAGGGCTCACTGAATAAAATAATTTTACAGTTTTTAGCAAAAAGACTGCCCTAGTTTGTGTGTGTGTGTGTCTGTTAATGTCTAGCAAGTCAAATCCTAATGTGAATAGATTTTAGAAGAACTTCTACCATTTAATTCTTTTGACTTCAAACATAATTTTAACTTTGTATTACTGCTTTCCCAGATCTTTCTCTCTGTGCATCCCCCCCATCAATGTAGGTTTTTATGTGTTTAATAGTACTGGTTGCATATTGCTAAGTGATTCTCTTGGCTATTTGTTATGTGAAAAACGGGTGGAGTTCAGAAAAATTAAACCTTTTTTTCCAGCGGACGAAGTCAAACATAGTTTACATTAAAAAGTCAGCAGCTTTAAACAACTTTTAAACTCTCTTACAGCTTCCTGTGTCGCAGCGTTGTGATTGACGATCTGAACCGTGTTGCAGTTTATGACCTTTTGTCTCATGCAGACCTGCATCTCAGGTCATCAGCGATACATTTTCACCTGGTATGTTTCGATCAGAGTTAGGGCATGTCTAAATGATGAAAATACTCCTCATAGAATTCGCTGGGAATACCATTTGTCCCAACAAGACCCCATGGCAATTTGCCTTATTCAAAAGGGAGGGGCGAAAAACTTCATTTACTGCGTGGGAAAAGCCTTCATGGCTTTTCCCTTGTTTTTTAAAATAATGCAAGGAAATGTGCATTTGCACCCATTAAGACAACTGATTTGATTTGCTGTGCAGTTGTGGAGAGGGTGGAACTGGGCAGTTGATTGGTCAGATGTACAAAAGGGGTATGCTTGCCGGCAAGGCAGCGCATGGAAGCACCCTGTTAGATTTTGAGTTAGCAATCATGCACTTTTTTTGCTCTGCTGTTCACCCAAATAATTTTTTAAGCAGAAAAAAAATGCTTTAATATATTAAAAAAATGCTGTGCAGCAATGGCAGTGTTTATCGTGCTAATTTATGGCTGCCATCTTGATTCGTGGGCATGTGAACTTCAAACAGTGAATAGTGTCTCAGCATATTGTTTTTGCTAAAAGATTGTGGAGACAAAAGAATGCTGCTGCAGATTTGCGGTAATGCACAGGAATGGGCATTATTTCCTCTTGCCTAGATGAGCCCTTAGTTGCCTAAAGTGAGAATCACAGAAATATCAACATTTTCAGTACTATGTAAAAGCTTGGAAAAGTTACTTGTTTGGACTACAACTTTCAGCACACTGAGTTTGGGCAGGGATCTTTTCAAAGGTAATGGTAATTAATGTGTCTATATTTTGGATAGAGGACACAGAAAGGTGCCTTATATCTGGTCAGACTACCTGTCTGTATAGCCTGGTGTTGTCTAATTTTAGTGCCAATGGCTCTTCAGGCTGTTGGGCAGAGGTGTTTCTCATTACCTGCTCCCCAATTGCTTTAATTGGGTATGGCAGGAATTGAATGCAGGACCTTCTATACACAAAACGCATGCTCTATAACTAAGCTACATTGCCAAGTGAAAGAAAGCTACAAGAGTGTAAATCTCTATGACTACTGCCACACTGCAGAAATAATGCAGTTTGATACCACTTTAACTGCCATGACTCAATGCTATGTAATTCTGGGATTTGTAGTTTTATGAGAGAGTTAGACTTTTCTGTCAGATAGCTCCTAACCTGTTAGGAGGAGGACAAAGCCATCTTTAGAAGAATTTAGATTTTCTCAAGAATTATGGAAATGATCCATAAAACTAAAAATATAAAGTGTAGATTTGCAAAAGCAAAGGCTGACTATGTAGATAGGTGACTTCCAAAACAAGCAACCAGAAGGTCATTTAATTGTAGGTTATCTGCTGCCACCTATTGGATACTTAAAGTTTTCCTCTCTTGTCTCTGTGCCTTCTGCGCTTCCAAAACAGAGGTCTTATCTATATGAGGGGGGAAAAATACGAACATGTTCGGAAAGGCAGGCATTCGCAATGATGCAAACTGCCTACATGACCGGAAGACCCCCCTAAACTCTGCATAGCCCCTTAGCCAACTGGTGGCCGCGAGTGATTTACTCATGATTTTAAATCTGCTGCTGCCAATTTTTTTTTTTAAAAAAAACAGTTTCCCAAGGTGCACACAAGCAACACTTGTATTTACAAAGACAGAAAGAATTTAAAAAGAGTATAAAATCATCATTTAATTGACTTACTGGGCCCTCACTTAGCCGAAAATCCAACATGGCGGCCCCAGCTGCTTTCCCTCTTTGCTAGCCCCACCTCCTATCCTCATCTAGCCAATCAGATTGCACTGCTTGTTTTTATTTGTGTGAATGTGTGTGTTCAAATGATCACACATTTGCATATCATATGGAGCTTTTTAAAAAAAATCCGTAGGAAGCCCCAGACGCAGTGCACACGGACTTTGAGGTGGATTTTGCTGCCCCCCTTCTGAATGAGACCTATTTGTGTAAACAGCCATTTGAACGGATTGCCGTATGTTCGCATGCCGTTCATATTTTTTTGACTGTATAGATAGGACCAGAGTTAGGCCTTGTGCTTTAACATAGTGGTATATAAAGCAGATAAAGGCAAACGTGGAATGTGGCTGGTTGATTCCATTCGAAAGGAGTGAAGTTTTTAAATTTGCAAGTTAATTATATATTCTTACTTAATATTGCTTTAAAAATTAAATGCCTATTAGCAGTTATTTGTTAAGTTGCACAGAACTGGAATGTGACCAGATCCTGTTCCCACTTTGCACTTTTCAGTCTTCAATTTGGCAGAGATATTTGGATAACTTGACTCTTCTATTTCTTGAGTGATGGCAATATTCCTAATGTAGAATATCATGCTCATCTATGTTATTTGTCTTTTATTTATTTAAAGCAATTTCTGTACTGCTGTTCGTATGAGATTTTTCATCAATTTACAAGGTGAAAATTTACACTAGTAAAATCTTACAATTAAACGGACACCAAATGCCAAAACTGAAACAGTGTAATAAAACAGTAAATAAGAGGCACCAAAACTAAAAGACAACAAAGTGAATAAGTTTCATAAGCCAAGGATAAACCAGGGTTTGTTGTTAGCTTGGTGATTCTGCTTGGTGGGACCAAAAATCAGGATTCTAGGTCTGAACATCACACATCTTTATCTGTTTTGGTTTTCCCACTTGCACAGAAAGACTGGAATGGGATCAAATTAGTTATGTACACCAGTGCAATGCATAAGCACTAATTGACTTATTATGTACTAAAATGTACACTTGGACAGGAATATGATCAGAAACAGAGTCAGAGCAAACATATTCAGTGGTAGCCATGTTGACCATGCAGCAAAACACAACAAAATATGAAATCCACAAAACAGTGATACCTTGTGAACAGTGAACAGTGAAAAATACAACACACTGTACATCATGTAAGCTTTTGAAGCTCCACCGGCTTCTTCATCAGGCAACAATGTTAAAAATCATCAGAGAAAAGTGATGTTGCTAGAGTCACAGGCCTACCTTTTGTCTCAGATGTTACTTCTGTTGTCAATTAAGATAGTTTAGATATCAATGCACACAGAGGCTACTCCTCTTCTTGGCCATGTGAGGAATGGGGACAAAGGGCAGTAAAACACTAAGGGCTTACTGCACTCCAAAGAAAAGTGGCAGGGGAGCAGGAATGTCCCATCCTCCATGCTGCCTTACCGCATGACATTGTCATTCTTTCATCCCAGTTCTGTGGAGGACTGAGGTAAAACCACGTCTTTTTGCTAACCAGAAAAACCTGTTAGCAAAAAGACATGGTTTTACCTCTGTCCTCCATGGGACTGGAATGAAAGAATGCTGGAAGAATGACAATGTCTTGTGGTAAGGCAGCATGGAAGATGGAATATTCCTGCTCCCCTGCTCCTTTTCTTTGGAGTGTGGTAAGTTTTAAATGCAGTAATGTGCAGTAAAAGCAGGATAAATGCTTCTTATACTCACACCTTCTGAACTTCTGTTTTTGGTAAAGAAAAATGAGCTGTCCAATGCAACACAGTGACTGTCAACAAGGTATACCTTTGACTTCATGTAAGGTATAATAGTTGTAGTTTTCTGCCCACCACACCACATTTGTGTCTGAATTTTCGCAAATCATTTTAATGGGGGCATTCTTCAAAAGGTGCTGTAGTTAAGGAAAGGAATGTTTAGCTCTCTGTTTTCCTGTTTCTTGTTTGTCTCTTATTGCGTACAAGCTATCTATTGTTTCCTTTTTTATTTTATTTTTAAAGTATAAATGACATATGGTTCTCACATATTGTAGCTGCCTTTTTTCATATGGTGCAGTCATCTGGTAGAGGGGGGAAAATGAAACATGCAGGTCATCTTTGCTTCCTAGAATAAAGTTTGCATTATTCCAGTGGAAGATTTTTCCCTAGAATATGTGGAACCTCAGCTATACTGCATTGCCACGTATGACCGTTCAGCAAGGTAACATCTTCCTTCTTTTTTTTCTTTGAACACTGCATAATTTTGATACTGAAAAGCTGTCCTTTGATTTAGAAATAACTTTCCATCAGTGCTATCACTGTACATATTCTTAATTAAGGAAAATTGTTTTCAGAAGTCATGCTTTCTTAGGAGATTTTCACATGGGGCCAAAATGCCCTGTTACTGCCCCGCCACCTCCTCTCCCGTTCCTGCCACGGAATAACGTAAATCTTTCACACACTTACCTTAATTCCACGGCAGAAACAGGATCCCCCTCCCCTTGCTTGCCGGCTGTAAATTCAGCTGTCGTAAGGCTGTTTTTACAACCAGCTGTCTGAAACGTTATCATGTTATTGCGTGATAATGGCCAGGTGGTACATTTAAAAAATAAAACTCCCCCAAACATAAAATCAGTTCACCAAGCACAAAAACACACTTTAAATCACACAATCAGAACAGGGAGGGTAAAATAAAGGGTGCCACTTACCTGGATGTCCAGATCGTACCAGGAAGTGCTCGGAACGGACCTCCCCTCTGCGGCTGTCATTTCGGAACAGGAATGGGGCTCCTGTTCGCACACCCGTGATTGTGTAATAGCGACAGAACGGGAGGTCTATTCACAATGAAAAATCGTGATTACATTGTTCTGGAACAGTCACGGGAGCAGGATGGATGCAGGACAGAACGGGGTCAACGTCATCCGAAAGGGAAAACCTTTCCCGACCCTGTTCTGTTCCTGCCACGGGATATATAGCCCATGTGAAAATCTCCTTAGTAGCGACGTACATGTTTTCACCTAGAGATGTGCAAGACTCCTTTAAAAATTTGACTGATTTTAGGTGATTTTAATTGTTTAATCTCTTGCATCATAATACTTAACAGAGTCTTCAACTGAGCAGGACCCTCAAATTCACCTAATTAAAGGTGAAAAAAGTGGGTCTTGCTAAAAATACCACAATGTTCTGAATTCCAGTCTTCCAGCTATACCCATCTTCTAGGATATGTCATTCCTTTTTCCTTCACTCAATTTTCTGTCCACTCTGCTCCCTAGCAGCTGACTCTTTTATGCCACTGAGTGTGCTTAGTCGTCACTGAGCTGTTTTTAGTTCCCTGCTCACTTAGGGCTATTTTCCTTCTAGGCTTTTTTTGGACATATGAAATCTTGGGGTATCCCCAAGTTTGTTGAAATCTCTCTTTTGCCTGTGCCATTTTGGCTACATAAATGTCCTCACTCAGATGATTAGATGATGCTGATGAGTATTATATATGATCTGGGGGCAATTATAGTTACTCACCAAATATTTACTTAGGCATTTTGTTAGTATTCTGTACCGTCAGTCTCATGTTCTCAGCAAGCCAGATATTTATATGTTCTACATTTATTTGACTTTATTTTTTAGTGTCTATTAACAATCTTATTATTTCTCCCTTTTCAAGTGCTTCATGCATCCCTTCACAGTATGAAACAATACCTTTAACAGTGGTGTTGGATGCTCTGAGGGATGGGAATATTAAAGAAGTGGTAAGAAATATGGTCTATCAAGATTCACTGAGTGCCCCCTTACCATATGCACACACAGCTCATGGAGTGACTTTGACTTCTTCACAGGTAACTACATTTTGTATTAAATACAACTCACAGTACAGTATAGAGTAAGAACTTGTCTACACTGGCAGGAAACCATGCGCCTACCTTGTAGTTGTGGTGGGTTTCTTTGATCTGCAGTGTCCCCCTAAATTTCACACGCAACAGGGCTTGTCTGATTGCATTGGAGTAAAAAAGGCAGCTCTATCCTAATCATATGTCCTATATATCATACTATTTCTGGCCACACAGCTGAGCTGGTTCCCCCGTTCACTCTTGTTCACTCATGCATGCAAGTAAACAAATATACATGGTGCCAGAGTACTATATGACTGGGTAAGCAGAGGTATGCTTATCCAGATATGTGCACAATCAAAAATGTGTGTGTGTGTGTATATATATATATACATTTTTAAAAGCCACCAAAAGTCCCACCCTGCCTTTTCTCCGAAACCAATCCACAGCTGCCACATGGCCAAAAATCTGGGCTTTCCCCTCAAATGCAGAGCAAACTAGAAATCGTACAGATCTGGGGTTTCCTGCAGAAACCCTGGTGAAAATGTACATTGTAAAAAATGTTGTGTGTCAACTGTGCAGTGAATATAGGGTGAGTATGTGTTTTATTGCCCATGTAGACAAGCCCTAAGATCCATTTATGCCCATTGATCTGTAAATGTTGATCTTATCTAATGTGCAACTGAACTCTTACAGATTTTTTAGGTGCTTCTCTTTGTTAGGTTTTTCTTGTGGTTTTTTTTTTTTCCGGGCTGTGAGGCCGTGTTCTGGAATAGTTTCTTTCTGATGTTTCGCCTGCATCTGTGGGTGGCATCTTCAGAGAATGGTTGGGTAGGAGTGTATGTGGAGTTTATATGTTGTGACCCCCTGTTGGAGAATATATGTAAATTTGTGTAATTGAATGGTTAGTTTCTGGGTATAGAAATGCAAGGCTCGTTAGTGTCTGTTTGGCTAATGGTTGGTTGATGGGCCATTATCTGCTGGAACTCCTCCTGTCCCTGGGTGGAATTCCTTTGTAAGTGTTGAGTTTTGATTCTACTGTTCTTCAAAATTGGGAGCCAGATTTTGTTTACTTTTAAGGTTTCTTCTTTCCTATTGAAGTTGTCCAGGTGTTGTGGATTTCAATAGCTTCTCTGTGCATTCTGACATGATAGTTGTTGGCCTGATCTAGAATTTCTGTGTTTTCAAATAGCATTTTGTGTCCAGGTTGGTTTATAACATGTTCTGCTCCTGCTGATTTTTCTGGCTGGCCCAGTCTGCAGTGTCTCTCATGTTCCTTGATTTGTGTTTGCACACTGTGTTTAGTGGTCGCTATGTAAACTTGTCCACAGCTGCATGGTATGCGGTAAACTCCCGATGCATCTATATGATCATAAAAAAATCCGTTTGGGGGGTAAAAAATACGAATAGGCTGTCGTTTGTATACATACGAACCGCCCACATGATTTTTTTTACCCCCCTAAACTCTGTATGACTCCCTCTTCCCCAAGCTGGCTGGAGTGAGCAAGGCAAGCAGCAGTTTTAAATCTCCTGCCACTTTCTTTTTAAAAGGTTCCTGCTTTGCGGACAGTCGGTTTTCCCTATTTACAATATAAAATAAAAATAAATAAACATATATTTCATGGACTTACCGGACTCTCGCTAGCCGGGAATCCAACATGGCTGGCGCTCCCAATTCCCCTCCGTGCTAGCCCCGCCCCCTTTACTCAGCCAGCCAATCAGATTACACAACCTGTTCGTATGTGTGTGAACGGACCGTACAGAGCCATCAGCCATCCAAACGGCATACAGATTTCTCATCGCGATCCACTTTCCCTCCCGAACGCCGCATGTGCATATTTCAGGGTGGAAAACCGCCCCCTCTTTTGGATGAGTGTGAATCCGAATGGCCGTGTGTACCGAAGCGCGAACTTCCACATGCCATACATATTATTTAAATCGTGTAGACAGGACCTCCTGTGGCTGCCTCACAGCTATGAGAGGGTCTCTTTTGTCCTTCACTGAGTGTAGCATTTCTTGGATTTTTTTGGTTAGTCTGTAGATTGTTTGGAGGTTGTGTTTCCTCATCAGTTTCCCTATTCTGTCTGTGACTCCTTTGATGTATGGCAAAAATGCCTTCCCTTTGGGTGGCTGTTTTTCTTCATCCCTGTGTTTTTTTCTGGGTTTGGCTGCTCTTGTGATGTTTAATCTGGACTAACCATTAACCTGTACAGCCCAGTTTAGGTGCTTCAGTTTGTCCTCCAGGTAGTGGGGTTCGCAGATCCTTTTTGCACAGTCTACTAATGTTTTTATTGTGCTTCTTTTTTGTCCTGGGAGTTCTTGTGTAGGTATCTGTTCGTGTGTGTAGGTTTTCTGTATACCTTGTGGCCTAACCATTGGTTTGGTTTGCGGATGACTAGGACATCCAAGAATGGCAGTGTTCCTTCCTTCTCTTTTTCCATCTTGAATTGGATATTTGGGTGGATGCTGTTCAGGTGGTTTAGGAATGAGACCAAATCTTCTTCTCCATGGTTTCAAATGGTGAAAGTGTCATCCACATATCAGAACCACGTTGTGGGTTTTTTTGGTGCTGTTTCCAGGGCTTGCTTTTCAAAATGTTCCATGTAAAAGTTTGCTATCACTGGGCTCAGGGGGCTGCCCATGGCTACCCCATCTGTTTGTAGAATTCATTATTCCACTGGAATAAAAGCTTCTCTTTGTTGCTTTACAAGAATCTGATCTTTTATCAATACTGATTGTTTGATGTAATAGCTAAGATCTTGCTAAGATATGATTTATTTCTTTTAAGCTCATATTTTATTTAAATAATTGCTAGTGTGCTATTGTTACCTTACTCTCTCTATGACAGACTTTATCACACTAAACTGTTATAATGGTATTATTCCACTTTAACTGCTTTGGCTGCCTCCTCTGGAATTCTGGGCTTTGTAGTTTAGTGAGGTCTAAGAGCTCTCTGGCTGAGAGTTCTAAATGCCCCTCCCTAAATTGCAAGTCCCAGGATTCCACAGGAGGCAGCAGTTAAAGTGGAATAATACCACTATAACAGTGTAGTGTGATAATCCATGTTTGGCTACTAGATGAAGATGGAAACAACCAGAAGGATAATTCATATTTCTTGACTTTGCCTTTTTTGGGATAATGTCCTAAGGGAGGGAACTTGACATCTCCTTTGGGTAAGATAGAGGCCATTTTCTAGATCTGAGGAAAATCTTGGCAAAAGATGTTACCTTCCATAAGTAACCTCTGCTGCAAAATGACTTGAAATGAGTAAGCACTTAATTAATTTCCCACCATTACTTGATGCTGGATCAGAGGCACTGTGGGCAATTAAAATGTAGGCAGGTTTTAGATCTAGACAGGTGGTATGGGTGATGCTCCAGGGTACGTGTCAATGCAGCAGTGGAAGAAAGTCTTTAACAGTTGTCCAAGATATGCTGACCTGTATGCTGACGTTGAGCCTACTGAGATGGATTAGCTTTACCTGTTGTGAGAGGCTTCTCTGTCTCTAAAGATGGTCCTTTTGTTTAAGTCAATGAATTAGGCCACAAGCACACTAGGCATTCGGTTTATTCCCTAAGGATGCTTCCAGATGAAGATTTTATTCACTACTGGTCCTGCCTTATTCACAGAATAACTGTGCTAAGCCTTCTAATTGCTGGATCCAGGAGCTCTCATTCTGGAAGTACCATTTCTAAGTAGCTATCAGGGAATTAACTGTTTAAACAAAAGCTTTCCAGACACTGTCTATTAAAATCCTGTTAAAACGTCATATTTCTTTTGATATACGGTTTGTCTTCCCTCACTTTTAGTTTAGAGCTAAACTGAGCAACAAAATTAGTGTACAAAGATGGTTCCATTTTGATGGTAAATAGATTAAGACTCAAAGGCGAATGAACATCACCATACTAAACTTCTGTATGTTGACAGAACCAAATTACTCTGAGAGGGAGAGTGATACATTTGGGCAGATATGTGTTTATCATACATTTTTACCAGCCAGAGAGCCCAATGTTTCCGGTGCAAGTAATTGTGGATGGAGGACAATTTTGGTCAGGTGAGCCAGATTTTAGATTGTCTTAAGAAGTTTTTTTTTTAAATAATAGTATGTTGAGTTTCCACAGATTACATCTCAGTTTTCCTTCATCCACTTTAGGTTCTTCTAATGCTTCATTTTGTCCACACATTTATGGATGCCGGGGCCTGGTGATGGCAGAAAATCAAATTGAACTTGACATCTCCAAACATGACATCTCAGTAACTGTGAATATTCCTAATGGAAAAAGAATGGTGTTGGTAGGTGTTGTTATATTGATGACTGTTTGGTCTTTAGTCTAAAGTGGATTGTTTTCATCTAGATAGAGAGAACCTGGCTACAGTTGCCCACACTGGTAACTGGTAACCTACTGTTTAGAGTTCTGCAATGCATTGTATCTCGATTTGCCCTTGAAGGCTGCTCAGAAATTGGACTTGGGTCTAAACACAGCTGTTAAGGTATTTCATGAGATTGAGTATCAGGAACACAAAAAGTACCAGTGACCTTGCTCTGTTTCTAAGTTCAATTCAAGGTGTCTTTGTTTGCCTTTAAAATACTAGCTGATTTGAAACCTGGACGCTTGAGGTCTTCTCCCACATCTGGCTGACTGATACACTAAAATCTTCTTCAAAGGCCTTCCCTGTCATCTAAAAAATGGCAGGAAGCCATGGTAGAGAGGGCTTTCTAATTTGTGGCACTCTGAAAATAGAACTCACTCCCCAAGGAGCTTGCCTTCAGCCTACATTCATATCTTTTAGGCATCAGAAAAAGGCTTCTTTGTTTTCCCAAGCTGTTGGCTTCTGCATTTTCCATTTCTAATGTGATTGTTTTTAGTGGTACTGTCATAACAGCACTCCTTTTACAGTTAGCATTAAGGATTTTTGTGTCTGCACATGCATGTTTGTATTTTGTCAGCTATTTTAACTACCCTAGAATTTTTTTTAATGAAAGCTGATATATGCTTACATCAGCCTCAGAAAACCCCATGATAGGTTCACCTTAGGGTCGCCATAAGTCAGTAATGATTTGAAGGCATACAACAACAAATATATATCCATCCACAAATGTTGTTGTTGTTGTTGCTATTTCCCATCAGGTCGGCTTTGACTTAATAGTGACTGTATGAATGAGAAACCTCAAAGAGACCCTGTTCTTAGCAGCCCTGCTCAGGTCTTGCATATTCAATGCTGTGGCTTTCTGGATTGAGTTTGTCTTCCTGTCCATCCAGTGTAATAGTTCTTTCTTTTTCTGGAGTCGGTATTAGCACAATGCAAGTGTCTTTTGCACACACGTACTTTTGAGCCTGGAAACTGTGCTTGCATACTTGATCCTGCTACTTTCAGCTTTCTCTAACATATGCAATTTTATTTTCTGTTTATTTTAAAGGAAAGTATTCTGGCTATTCCAGCAGACAGTTTCAGTTACACGCTTCTCCATGAAGACACTGTGAACAAGTCACTCGATTTCGTCAACCAGTGTGGTGAAAACAGTTTTCATATTACGTAAGTCACAGGGCAGTCATGTACTGTATGTGTCTACTTGGAAGTCAGCATCACAGAATTTAATGGGACTTACTCCCAAGTAAGTGTGTTTAGGAATACAGCCTTGGGCCTGGAGTCTTCAACACTCTGCGTACAGTATATGTTGTAGGCCATAGGTAGTATCCAACTAGTGTTCCTCTTTCAGTGGAATGTGGAGGGAGGAAATCTACAATTTTTATTGATTCCACCTTCCTGTTGCAGTCTACCTCCCAAAATTTGCTCTAGAGAGTCCTTAAATCTTGCAGGATACATTATGTAAGAGCACAGGGGGTTCAAAAAGGAGGGGAATTTCAGAAAACCAGCTCATTTTGGTGACAGAATGCTAGTTGGATATCATTTTATTACTTGTCAGTCCATGTTTGTTTGTTTATTTATTTATTTATTTAGTGCCATTTGCTTTTATGGAGTGTTATGAGTAATGGGCTTGACAGGCCCTTACTGCAAGGGTAGTACAATCTAAAAACAGACCCAAAGGAGAGGAGGTAAATGGGGGCAGGATAAATTGGCAAAGGGTTAAGGGAGTCTTTCAAGTACAGTTGGCCCTCTACATTCAGAGATTTGACATTTGCAGGTTTAATTATTCATGGGTTTGCCTGTGCCCCCCTGAAGCCGAGGCTGGGAGAAGGCAGAGCAACAAAAATCTCAGTTTCAAAGAACGCCTGAAGCCTGCCTCTTCATGGGATTTGGGAGACTCTTTGCAAAGGAGATTTCTGCTCTCTGCCTTCCCCTGGCACTTAGCACTTCATTGGGGGGCTGGGACAAGCCAAAGGAGCAGAAATCTCAGTTGCAAAGAGCCCATGAAGCCTGCTTCTTCGCAGGATTTGGAAGACTCTTTGCAAAGGAAATATCTGCTCTCTGCCTTCCCTGAGCACTTAGCACATGCAGCAGAGGTAGGCCGGTGGCTGAGGGATCTGCCTGCCAGGCCCACATTCTTCATACTTCCCCACCTACAGCCACCTACTTCACAAGCCTGAGGAGCCCTTCTGGGGCGGTCCACTCCACCTCCACTGTACTGTATGTATTTGTGGTTTTTCCACTTTCGCGGGGGTCCTGTGCCCCTAAGTCCTGTGAATGTGAAGGGCTGACTGTACATATCTTTCAACTGAATTACAGTTGGGCACTGGGATCAAAGGATTCTTCCAAGAGCTTCTTGTATTGAAGAGAGGTTTGAAGGTCAGTGGTCTCACTGAAGCATTCTGGGAGGCAATTTCAGTCAAAAGGAAAAGGTGAAGTTTCAGACAGAAGAAAATTTGTGAAGTTGTTTTAAGGAGCAGGATGCCTTTTGGCAGTCAGGATGGTAGAACTAGTTAGTCCACAGTTAGGATGTGCCAGGAAGTAAGAGGGCGGGGGAAAGAGAGAGAGAGAATGAATAGGCCCCTGCATGTGCATTGATTTAAAATGTGTTAGAACAGTATATTTATTTATTTATTTATTTATTGGATTTATATCCCACCTTTCTCCCAAGATGGGATTCAAGGGGGGCAGTTCTCAGTCACTGATTCTCCAGATGTTTTGAACTTTAGTTCAAAGAAGCCCGACTCAGCATAGCCAATAGTAAGGGATTCTGGGAGCTGACATCCAAAACATCTGGAAGACTAAAGCTAAGAGATACTGCCAGGACTGGTTTAAGTTATTTGGGGGCCCCCTGAAATGCTTTATTTTGGGGGCCCCATATGGTTATCTCAGGTCAATGTAACCTAACTCAATCTAAGCTATTCACAGTACAGGATATTCAGATTATTACTAATAATGTTTTTCAGGAGGAGGGTTACTATGCCCCCCCCCAATGATGGGGTCCCCTGCGGATGCTGACACCGCTGGTGCCTTAAACCAGCCCTGGCTACTGCATTAGAGAGTGGGTGCTATAGACAGAAACTTTACATTTCATTTTTGGAGAAAAATGGATTTTGTTGAACATTATTTTAAAGGATATGAAATAACAAAAAGTTATACACTTGTAAACTAACACCTGTTAATTTCCAGGTTCAGTGAAGAATGGAAATAGGACAAGTTTCTAAAAGGTATATTCTCTTTTTCCATTTAACAGCCCTGTAACTTCCTCAGAATTCTGTAGAAATTCAGCAAGGTCACTTGTGGCAGCCTACAACAATGGTGCACTGCCTTGCAATTGCCACAGAAATGGTGCCACCAATCTTATGTGTGATCCTATGGGAGGGCAGTGCCACTGCAAGCAAAACATAATTGGCCGTCAATGTAACAGGTGCCGAACAGGCTATTACGGATTTCCATTTTGCAAACGTAAGTACACTACTAATAATTTTTTGGAGAAGTCATATATTGCATTACATTTTGTCATGTTTGAAGAACTGAATGTTTTATTCTGTGCCTGAGTTCAGAATTTTAAAACATTTTCTGTAACAATGTATCATGGGTCACCCATGCATAGTTTTTAGTAAACAATGTAAGTCAACATTAATGCAGGTCATGCAGTTATTGATTCCGTGAAGAAACGTAGACTGGCCATTCTTTGTGGATTTGGGGAGGAAAATATTACATTATACATGCTTGCAATACATAATAACACTGAAGTAGGTGTGTGTTCCCCTTAAAATGCTATTTATTTATTTTTAAAAAAATTATCCCTACTTCATCTTCAAGGAGTTCTAGATGACTTAAACCAAAACCATTAACTTAACAACACCAATATCTTTCTAGCTCACAAAGTGACATAAATCAAGGCAGCAGAATACAGAAGAACAGCAATATTTTAAATATTCAAAGATAGAGACTGGTTAAAACAGCAGATTAAAATATCACGCTGTATATCTTCTTAAAAAGGGCAGTGTTTAACAGTTTCCAGAGAGTCACTAATGAAGTTGTGAAACATTTTACAGAGCTCAGGTGTAGCCATTGTTGTGTTGCTACAGTCCAGCTGTGTCTATTAAATGGTAAACCATTCTTAAAATTGTGAAGCAACTTGAATGCATTGACAGAAAGATGATGATATATAATAATTAAAAATAAATAGTAGCTTTCCTTCTGTTCTTTGTTGTAAGTGCAATGCTGGCCCAAAGCAGGGGTGTACCAGCATTGTAGAACTATAGCACTTTGGTACCACTTCCAGCGGCATGGCTCCATCCAATGGAAACCCAGTTTTCATCTGTGAAATGTTGGAGGGTATGCAACTAGCATGTGTATTGTTCTGACTTTTTAAAAAACTTTTTTACTGTTAAATGTCAGAATAAAGTTGGATGAGGCAGAAGTGTGTTCTATTGAATTTATATGCAAAGATTAAAATATTGATTATGTTCTCCCAATCTCAGCGTGCCGTTGTGGACGGCGCCTTTGTGATGACATCACTGGCAAGTGTATTTGTCCTCCTCAAACTGTAAAGCCAAGATGTGAAGTATGCGTGAGGCAGCACTTTGGCTACCATCCCCTTGCTGGTTGTGTGGGATGCAATTGCTCAAGGAAAGGAGTTGTTAATGCGGTGAACCTTGAATGTGATAAAACGAATGGGCAATGCAGGTATGTCCATAGTTCTGGGTTATACTTCCCTGATTTAAGCTTAGGCCCACAAGCAAAGGAATCAGATTCTTCTGCCAGCTCAGCTGCCACCAGGGCTGGTTTAACCAGTCTGGCAAATCAGCATTGGCGGGGGGGCCCGAGTTCAAGGGGGCCCCCGGCCCCCTGCTGGCCTCCTTATCTGAGGAAGGAGACAGCCAGGAGACAGCTGGGAGGAGCCGCTGCTTTGCAGCAGCACTGAGAACTGGAGGCTGCTGCTGGTGAGGGAAAGAATGAGAGCAAAAGAAAAAAAGACGGAGCTGGTGAAAAGCTTCTGGCTCCTTTCACGTGCTCATTGGCAGCCTTTCCTGGCTGGCCCATCTGCCGGCTGGTTTCCTCCTTCCTCCATTTTCTCTCCCTTCCTTCCCTCGGGTAAGGTGCCTCAGACCGGGCAGCCTCTCTTCCTCCTTTTCCCTGTGCCTGCCCCTGTGCGGAGGAGGCTCCAGCCATTCAAAGCTCTCTCCCAGCTGAGCCCAGCCCGCCCCCTTCGCCAGCTTCAGCTGAGGGATTTCCTCTAGGCTTGGATAGCATGCAAATGGCTGCTCTTCAAAACTTCAGTCAGTAACACAAAGTAGACAGTGAAACAGAGGTAACAATGACAGCAACAGCATCTGAATCTTGTGGAGGGGAGGGATTTTTGTTTATTAATCTAAAACAGTAGCTCTTAACCTTTTCTTTACCAGGGACCCCCTTTAAATATCTTTTGCTGCCACTGACCCCCAAACCTTAACTCAAGATTTAAAACCCCGACAACAGCAATAATAGTACAGTCGTCCCTTCACATTCGTGCGGGTTACGTTCCACGGACCCCTGCGAATGTGAAAAATCTACGAATAACGACTGCCCTCCCCCTCCCCCACCACAGCGACCACGGGGTCTCCGGAAGCCCCATAGTCGCTTTCCCCAGCCTCCCCACTCCCTTCCTAGCCCTTCCCGGGGCCTCCGGAGACCCTCCCGAGACCCCGTGGATGCCTCCCCAGCCCTCCCCACTTCCGCCCAAGCCCTCAACGGGGCCTCCGGAGAGTCTCCAGAGGCCCCGCGGAGGCCTCCCCGGCCCTCCCCCCTCCCTCCCCAGGCCTTCGTGGGGCCTAGCAAGGCCCCGTGGAGACCTCCCCGGCCCTCCCCCCTCCCTTCCCAGGCCTTCGTGGGGCCTAGCAAGGCCCCGTGGAGGCCTCCCTGGCCCACCCCCCTCCCTCCCCGGGCATTCATGGGGCCTGGCAAGGCCCCGCGGAGGCCTCCCTGGTCCTCCCCCCTCCCTCCCCGGGTCTTCGTGGGGCCTAGCAAGGCCCCGCGGAGGTCTCCCCGGGCCTTCCCCCCTCCCTCCCCAGGTCTTCATGGGGCCTAGCAAGGCCCCGCGGAGGTCTCCCCGGGCCTTTCCCCTCCCTCACCGGGCCTTCGTGGGGCCTAGCAAGGCCCCGCGGAGGCCTCCCCGACCCTCTCCCCTCCCTCACCGGGCCTTCGCGGGGCCCCGCAGAGGCCTCCCCGGTACTCCCCAAGGCCTTGGTGGGGCCTCGCAAGGCCCCGCGGAGGCCTCCCCGGTCCTTCCCCTCGCTCCCAAGACCTTCGGGGGGCTTCTGGAGGGTCTCCGAAGGCCCTGCAGAGGCTTTCCCAGCCCTCCCCCCTCCCTCCCAAGGCCTTCGCGGGGCTTCCGGAGGGTCTCTGAAGGCCCTGTGGAGGCCTCCCCGGCCCTCCCCGCTCAGTCCCAGGGCTTTCACGGGGCCTCCGGAGGCCCCGTGTCGCGGTTTTGGGGGGGCCCGGGGGGGCCCTCCCAAAACCGCAAATAATCAAAACCGCGAATGTCAAGTTCGTGAATGTGGAGGGACAACTGTACAATCACACCATCTCTTAAATCTTCCCTCAGAGGCACTGGAGGGGGAGGGAAGATTTTTCTGCTGCTTCTTCCTCCAAATTTGTGGCTGGTGCAGATTGAATGGCAATGTGCAGGCCAAGCCAGCCAGCCTCTGCCTTGACTGCTCCACTGCAGGGAGGAGGTGAGCAGAGCAACCTTCAAGCCTTTGTGGAACCCCTGTGAGAACATTGCAGACCCCTGGGGGTCCCCAGACCACAGGTTAAGAACCACTGCAATTCACCCAAAGTGACACTGCTTGGGACATGCCACATCATTCCACCATATCTCACTTGGATAGCATCAGAATCATATCAGAAACTTCAGTCAGTAACACAAAGTAGACACTGAAACCAAGATAATGACAACAGCAGCATCTGAATCTTGTTGGGGGGTGTTTATTAATCTAAAAAGAATGAGTTTCCTGTTAGGGTTTTTTCCCCCACTAAAAAAAAGAAAGAAGAAGAATAGAATCATAGAGTTGGAAGAGACCTCAAGGGCCATCCAGTCCAACCCCCTTCCATGCAGGAATGAACAATTAAATCATTCCTAACAGATGGCCATTCAGCCTCTGTTTAAAAACTTCCAAAGAAGGAGACTCCACCACACTGCAAGGCAGTGTATTCCACTTCCAAACAGCTCTTACTGTCAGGAAGTTCTTCCTAATGTTTAGGTGGGATCTCTTTTCCTCTAGTTTGAACCAATTGCTCTGTGTCCTAGTCTCTGGAGCCACAGAAAACAACCTTGCCCCATCCTCTGGAGCCACAGAAAACAAACTTGCTCAAGGACAGCAACATTCATCACATAGTCAGTCCAGTGTATATTTAAGATTGTGCGTATACAGCGCTGATGTCACTATAGAAAATTGATTCCATGAAAAGTGAACTCACAAATTACAAGTGACCAAAGGAACAAGGAAACATGACACATTTGCTGACACTTAATCGTTATTATTTATGTGAATGAAAAATTATCCCCTCATGACCCATTCAACACACAATCCAGATCTGGAATGATGTATTTTAATCATTTATACTGCTTTTACTTCACTGTATCGTCTTGATCTTTTGCTGGAAGCTGTTTTATGAACACCACTCAAGATGGGCTATTGCCATGTTTTGCTTGTTTACTGGGAAATGAAATGAAAATATCCATTTTAAAATGTTATTTATTTATTTATGACAAATTTACTATATGGTGAATCTTCTTTTTCTTTTCCTTCACTGCTTTCCCAGTGTACTTTAGCTCATTATGGCTTCTTCTCATATGGATAGAGTAGATATCTTATACTGATTTTATGTACTGTTTGTTTTATATTTGCAGTACACTGCTTTGAAATCTTTAAATAGGAGTGGTTCATACATATTCATAAATATTCATAAATAAATCTGTTTATTAGAGTGCTCCTGTTACATGCAGTGTTTACCACCCTCAGCATTTTCCCCTGACATAAGAAATCGTCACTGTTAGATATAACTGTGGGGCTTTTTTTTAATTGTTTAAGATGCCGCTCAGGAATAACAGGCCGACGATGTGATCAGTGTGCTGCTGGTTCCTATGGCTTTCCTGACTGTAAGCCCTGCAATTGTAATAGAGGAGGAACAGAACCAAATGTTTGTGATCCACAAACAGGAGTTTGCCTCTGTAAGGTCAGGTGCTTTTGCATTCAAACTTTTATGTGGTCATCATTATTAATATTTTGCTCTTAATTTGAAAGTACTCACTATATTATTTTCTGAAACAATAACAAAAAAAAATCATTGGGAATATAGGACTGCCCTTGCTTGAACATATACGTCTTTAAATTAAACATGATCGCTCCCAAATGTCCTCTCCGACCTGTTATTAACAGGGCTCCTTGGTACACAGAAGGCCTCAGGGAGCTGAAACAGGAAGGATGATGACTGGAGCACTGATGGCAGAAAACTTGACTAAATATCCAACAAGTTACAGTATAGAAAACATCTTTGTTCCTATATGGTAGCAATACGTGCAGCAAAGAAAGCCTTCTTCTTTGCACATATTGCATCTGAATTATTTAGGGTGGTGAAGGGTCTAACTTAGGCACCTTCTCCCTGAATCCAATTCTAGAGCCCTCAGTCATTCACTGTGATGCCTTTAATGATCATTTCACAGATAAAATCTCTTGGATAAGAGCTGACTTAAATGCTATTTTTATAGCAGAAGTTGACAATGACAATGTCCAGCAACTCTGTGAGTAGGATAACACTGGTTCAGTTTCAGTTGGTGAGTACTGCAGATGTGAACAAGCTTCTAGGACAAGTAAGGAAGACAACGAGTCCTCTTGATCCCTGTTCTTCTTGGCTGGTTGTCCAGAGGGGAGATGCAGTTGATCTCAGCTGCAATGTATTATTAATGCTCCACTCAGGGAGCAAGTTTTCCATCTTGTTTAAAAGAAGCGGTGGTATGACCACTTCTCAAAGAGCCCTCCCTGGACCCCCAAACAACTACAGACCCATATCAAATCTCCCTTTTCTGGGCAAGGTGATTGAGAGGGCAGTTGCCTCCCAACTCTAGGCAGTCTTGGATGATACAAGTTATTTAGAGCCATTTCAAACTGGCTTCAGAGCAGGATACAGAGTTGAGACCGCTATGGTCACCTTAGTGGATGATCTTCGCCTGAGCACTGACAGGGGGAGTGTGTCCCTGCTGGTGCTTTTGGATTTCCCAGCAGCATTCAATACCAGTGACCACAGTATCTTTCTGGAATGCTTGAGGGTTTTGGGAATTGGATGCACTGTGCTTCAGTGGTTCTGGTCCTATCTCTCAGTTAGATTCCAAATGGTGCTGCTTGAGGATAAAAAAAAGAGCTCCTCAAAACAAGGAGCTGTTATATGGCATACCACAAGGTGCCATTCTACACCTTGTCATTCAACATCTACGTGGAACCACTGGGAGAGATCATCTGGAGTCATGGGGCAGGGTGCTGGTATGCTGATGACAACCATATATATTTCTTCATGCCTTCAGAAACAGTCTCAGCTAAGGATAGTGTGTCTCCTCTGAATGAATGCCTGGAGGAGGGAAGGGGTTGGATGAGGAAAAACAAACTGAAGTTGAATCCAGACAAGATGAAGATGCTCACTGTTATTAAGGGTCCTCACCTGGGTTTGGCAGTGTGTCAACCAATTATGGAAGGGATTACGCTCCCTTTGAAAGACTGTGTTCTGTCTGTGTGAGAGTGCTTCTAAATCCGTCACTCAAAATGACAGCTCAGATACGTGTGACAGCCAGTAGTGCTTACTATCAGCTTTGACTGATATGCCAGCTGTGCCCCTTCCTAGAGGTGGAGGACCTAAAGATGGTAATACATCGTAAGGCAGAATGGATGTGGTGTTCATTTGTTTATTTATTTTATATCCAACCTTTCTCCCAGCATGGGACTCATTAAAGCTGAACATGTGCACAAGTAACACAAAGCAGAAATGGACTGATTTTTTCCCATCCCTAGTTTTAGACTCTCAAGATCAAGAATCTTCTGTTATGTGTGTGTTCAGTGTGAATCAAACCATGACTACCAATAAAAATGTGTGACAACCATCCACAAAAATGTTTGTCTGGAAGGGCTTTAATTTAAAGAAACATATCTATAATATTGGTGGAGCTGTCTGTTGTGTACTAAAGGGGCACAATTTAAATGTACCACAGGCTTGAATTTATCTTTTCAAAAGGAGACTATTCCATTCAAATCTGTGCTACTGTGTATTAAAAAGAAAGCCCATAAACAATTATTTCTATTACTGGTGTATGTGTTACAGCTTTTCTCATGTGTATGTTACTGCAGGAGCTTTATGTGGAAACATTTAATGACTTCTTACAACTGACTTATAGGAGAATGTTGAAGGTATTCAGTGTGACATGTGCCGCTCTGGATCATTTTACTTGGACTCCAGTAATCCAAAGGGTTGCACCAATTGCTTTTGTTTCGGAGCAACCAATATTTGTCACAGTACAAATAAACACAGAGTTAAGGTATGTTTTTCTGAAAACTTGCTTCTAATGGAATAGCTAGAAAAGGTAATAGATGATCTCCTATTTTGTTTGAGTTAAAAGCAACTATTGGGTGGAGCATTAAAGTTGGGCCATGACACCAAGTAGAACATTATCTGGAAGAGAGGTTTACTTTCTCTGCATGCAAATAGATGCTTTGTTCCCACTCTATAAACTGCCCTATGCCTGAAGCTTCTCTTTGTTCTGTAGGGAGAAATTTATAGAACATGTTTTTTAAACAAATCATGAAATTGTTGCCTAAAGTTGAAGACATCTCAATTATTAGAAATTCTTACCTGGTTTATGGGCTATAATAGACTTGACTTAACTATTTAATATTCTCTTTTTAGGACCTTAGGCTGTGAAAAGTGCTTCTTAGAGGTCTTATTCTCAAACCTATGTCATTGTAAAGGCAATTTGGGCATTTTGTCCCACTGTTGGGTTGGTATTCACTGGTTTTAATTCAGCTGTTGCAGATTTTTGTTTGTAGAAGCAGGGTTGCCTTGCTTATTTACCATAAGTAGAAGCAGAACATTTTTTGCCACAATGATTGGCATCCTGATGGTATGACTCCCATTCACCCACACATAGTTTATCAGCATTCCACTTATAAATCAAAATGGAGAAATTCACTGTGTGATGTTCCAGATCCACACATTCTTACGCCAATCTTCTTCAATCTGGCATCCTTCAGATTCTGTGTTCTATAATTTTTATTTCCCTGATCATTGGCCATGCTAGCTGTGGATGATGAGAATTGCCAGCCAGTGCATCTAGAAGCCCCCAGGCTGGTAAAGCTTGCTTTGCGCTAATGATATGGTTGGTGTGTGATGATGGTGGTGACCACTATCTCAGAAATGCTGGAAACTGATCACTGTGGGCAAATGGAACAACTAGCCTGAGATAGTTTAGCCTGAGGTTGGTTTGTGGTGGCATGAAAGACCAGTGGCTGTTTTTACTCATAGAAAACATTTAGAAAACTTTATCACATGAAGAAAGCAGAACTTCCCTTCAGGAACAAAGTGGTCATGCACATGAACTTTCATGCTTAGGAGAAAGTTTTATTCAGCCTCAGAAAGCTTCCTTTATGTCTTTTGTCTGCTTTGGCATTAGTTTGTTGAGATGAGGAACTGGCTCCTGGAAGATGTGGATAATGGCATGAACATCCCAGTAACATTCAACCCAGGCAGCAACAGTGTTGTTGCTGATGTCCAAGAACTACCTCCCTCTATGTGCAGTTTGTACTGGGTGGCACCTTCATCTTACTTGGGAGATAAGGTATATGATCCTCAAACTTTGCTGGCTCTGTTTACTGCCCAAGACCCGCCTCAAAGACTTCCTTCTTATCTGAAATGTTTCTGCTTCTCTTAGCTCAGTGGGGCAACTTCCCTTTTCTTTTTTCCTATCTGCCCCCTCTTGCCATCTTTTTATTTGTTTTCAGCCCTTAGACAAGTGACGGGCAACTGTCAGGTGTCAGGGGGGCCCAGGAGAACTTGGTGGGCTGCATCATTTGCTCCACTCCCACAATTTTCATTTTTTCCCTTTTGCCCAAGTGCCTTTCAATACTCCGGTTGGGCTTGCGGGCAAATTTGCCACATTTTTGTCCTTTTGGGGACATTTTAGGCTTAAAAGTGTCCTTTTTTCAACATGTAGTGATTTGGAAGTCTCTCCTGGCCTGAAAGAATGGCAGAATTTGTCCCCATAACCCCTGGGAGGCATTTGAAAACATTCTGGAGCAAAACATTTTTTTTTTTAATTGTAGGACTCTTGTGCCCTCGGGAGTCACAGAAATGGCCCTGGGGATACAATTTTCCTACCTCTGCTATACACATAATAACATTTTCTAGGTGCAAACAGCCCCTTATTCCCATAAAAAATTTTTTGAATATGCTTGATCAGGAACATATGCCCTTTCCCCAGTACCTTTGTGTATTATAGCTCTGTGGAACCTCTTTCTGGTAGCTCTGAAAATGTCATTGTATGGCCCAAAATATTAAGATTGTGATTTTAATGCTTAGAAATAATGTCATAAACTCTGATAATGTCCTTAAATCTGTGATTCAGCTTTCTTCATATGGTGGCTACTTGACATATCAGGTGAAAACCTTTGGATTACCTAGTGAAGGCATGACTCTACTGGAAAAAAGACCTGATGTTCAGCTTACTGTAAGTAAAGTGTTATAACTCTGAAACCTTGATTGTTAGTGTTAAACTACTTTTAAAAAATTATGCCTTCTTCAGGTGATTATTTCTTTCTGGGTTTGTATCTAGGGAGAGGTTGGTAGTTTGTCTTACACTCACAGATTTCTCCCCTGCTCCTCAATTGATACAGTCTCTGAGGAAAGAGATAAGAGACTGAAATATGTATCTGAAAGTGCCATCTTGATGAACAAATGAAAATGAATCTGCTAGAAGAATTGTTTTAGTTCCTAGGAATGGGAAGATCGCACATTCAGGATGGTACTGCCCAGGTACTATCCTGAACAAAAGTTTTTGCACTGTTTCTGTTTTGCATTTTTCTAAAAGGATGCAGTATACATAAGCCATTGAATCATTACAGTATACATATATTGTTGAATACCAAGGTCAACATTACCCATGCCATAATATTTCTGATTTCTATCTGGTTGTGAAAGCTGGACAGCAAAGAAAGCTGATAGGAAGAATATCAGTTCATTTGAGATGGGACGGTGGAGGAGAGTTCTTTGGATACCCTCGACTTCTAAAAAGACAAATGAATCAATCTTAGAACAAGTCAAACCTGAGCTCTCCCTAGAGCCAAAATGACGAAACTGAGACTGTTGTATATTTGATGCACCATGAGGCAACTTGACTCATTAGAAAATAAAATAATGCTTGGTAAGGTAGAAGGCAGTAGGAAAAGAGGATGACCACATTCCAGATTGATGGATGCAATCAAGGAAGCCACAGCCCTGAAAGGCTTACTGTACTCTGAAGTAAAGCGGCAATGCAGCAGGAGTGTGCCATCTTCCATGCTGCCTTACCACATGACATTCAACATTCTTCTGGTGTTCTGCTATTCAAGACTGACATAAAACTAGGTCTTTTTGCTAATGGGTTTTCTGGTTAGCAAAAAGATGCAGTTTTACCTCCGTCTCCCACAGGACTGGAACAAAAGAAGGACAGAGCGCTGCAGTAAGGCACCATGGAAGACGGAACCTTTCTGTTGCACTGCCACTTTATGTCAGAATGAGCTGATAACAGGGAAACTTGGAGCTCTCTCATTCATAGGGTCACCCTCTATATATATAATTCTCTTGGGTATGTTGCCTTTCCCAGTGTGCTGATTGGCTGCTCAGGAAACATACCCAACCTACACCCAACCAATCACCACCCACATGCAAATTCCCTCTCCACATCACAATCCACTCAATCTGCATCACCGCCACAAGGGCCCTTCCCTCCTCTCCCTCCCACAGTCACTCATCAGTCATGAGCTGTGATGAGATCCAGGCAGTCAACTGGTGGCAGCAGCAGGATGCTGCTGCCACCGGGCCAGAGCCAGGCAGTCAACTGGCGGTGGCTTCAGCAAGGTAACAGAGCGAGTCGCCCTCAGCAATTCCAGGAAAAGTGTGGAACGCTGAGAAGGACAAGGAATTTAAACCCACAGGCCTACCATACAGGGTTGTCATGAGGTCTATGGACATTTTGGTGGGGTTTGTTAATGGCGTATGGTATGTCAGGTCCAGCTAGTAAGTTGAATTTGACTTGACAGCAATTAACAACAACAGTACATAAATATTGCACCTAGCAATTCATAGTATAAACATGTTGTTGTTGTGTGCCTTCAAGTTGTTTCTGACTTAAATGGTGACCCTAAGGTGAGCCAGTCACAGGGTTTTCTTGGCAAGACTTTTCCGAGGGGTTTTCTTCCTCTGAGACTGAGAGAGTGTGACTTGCCCAAGCATTGGTAGTTTCTCTTGTTTTTATACTGTACCTTTATATGGATTTAAAATGTGGTGGGGTATGTGTGTGTATTATTGCTTCTACTTTTAAAAAAATGTTTACTTCATGAATTACTTTGGATCCATCTTTTAGAACAAAGTGGGTTACAATCTTTTAAAATAATACATAAGAGAAAAAGAAAGAAAGAAAATTCTATACATACTGATGTTGGAATGGGAATATTTTTATATAGGGGCAACAGATGAAGCTAATCTATGTGGATCCTAACAATCCTTTGCCTGACAAACAGTATCATGGTTCCGTTCAACTAGTTGAGGTAAGAAGTAAAAGAACTCACTAGCTCTGTCATTTTCCCCTTTTCCTATTTATAGCACAGTGTCAAAAAGAAGATACCAAAATCCTCTTGTTTCAAAGTACGTTTTCAAGGCTATAATCCCAAATAGTGGAGAGTAAACCTAATCGGAAGAAAAATGGAATTTGTTTATGAGTACAGAGTACAGAAGTGGGTTATAAATAGTTGTTTCATGAAACTATAAATATCGATTAACACATGTGGAGAAACTGTGTTGTATCTGTAAACTGTAACCTGGAATGGAAACCATACTACACAGCAGGAGTGAGAAATGTGTCTCCTCCAGATGTTGTTGGACTGGAATTCCCATCAGCCCTAGCCAAAACAGACAGTGATAAGGAATGGTAAGTCTCCAGCCCTGGCTGCAGTGCCACATATCCAGCAGTAAAGGGAATGCTATGATACAGGTCAAGTGTAGGGATGGCCTATTTCCTTTGTTTCTTTTTCAGTAGGTAGCTGAGGGTGGTTCTTTAATGTGCAGTCTCCACTAGTGCAGGTCTTGAGACCAGTCTTTGTCTGTGACAGAAAAAATACAGTATACAAAAGCTTTGAGGTTTGAATGCAGTGAGGACAAACAATGTTTTTAATTGCATTTAGCTCTGCAGCATTACTAAGGCCGATGTCATCCACTCCTTCCGATGGTGCAGTTCGGCCGCTCTGCACCTCCTAGTGCTGCCACTGATTTGGTTGGAAGTAAAGTTTCCGTGAGGAGCATGCTGTTTGGGAGTCCAATGCAGGATTACCATAGGACAGCTTACTTTTGGCATCTACATGTTTCCATTTGTTTTGCTTGTACATTTGTTTAAAAAAAAAAAAAAGATGCAACAATGATGCTGTATTTCTATGGTGTTCCCTCATTCATCCAAACCTTGTTGTGCTGCCCTAGACGTCTCATATATGGAGGAAGTAAGGAGCAAATAATACTTTTAAAAAGCTGAGCTGTGAAAAAGACATCAAGGTTGTTGTTGTTGTGCAGTGTTTTCTCAGACCTAATGTGAAGTGTTTACAGTTAATCAGCTGCTTGCTCTGGTTGCATGATAGTTAAAAGTCAAGCTGGGTTCTCATCTGCTTCATGCTTGGACTTGAAAAGGAAAGATACTTGTTGTTACATTTTGCCTTGGGTTGCACATGTGCTTGCTGATAGTTGAAGGTCATTTTAAAAAATCACATTTTGATGTGTGAGCTCTTCTCTTGACTCTTAGGACATTATCACACCAGCCCCCCTTTTAGCAGCAATTGCAGTTAGTGAAGCAAATGGGAACATCCCCGGTATTGAAGCCAAAACTGTTGCACCTCCTCTTCACTTGCACAAATATGCTGCAATTGTGCTGGTTTGGCAATTTCTGTCTTATTGCACCAGCTCCATAACCCCACCCCTCTGCACATGCGTGGCTTTCTTTCTTTTTTCTTTTTTTCCAGGATTGCATAATTACAGGGAAATGATTTTTTAAAATTATTTTATTATTGTCCCGTAAGTACGCAAACACGGCAAAAAAAGGCATGGAGAAAAAGTAATTTTCTCCAGCTTGGAATAGCAAGAGGAGGAGAGGAAGTCACATGGTCCCCTTTTGCCATGTGGCTTCCTTCATATTGCTGCTGCCATGGAAGTATCCTATCACACAGAGGGGAATGCTTCCATAGCAGCGACATTGGGAGCTATTAACAGGTTTTCCCCATCAATGATAACATGCACTACAAAAGCAGATGAAGAGCAAGACACCAATGGGATAGAAAAGATGTTGTGCAATAAGCCAGGGACACATCTGCTACTATCTTGCTGTAATGTCAGAATATGAGGCTTGTGTGATAATGTCCTTAGAGGCTAAAGCAAAGTTTATCAATAAACGATATATCTTGTCCCGTAGTTCCTTAGCCAATACTCTCCCAAATGCCTTTCAGACTCTACCATCAGTATTCTATGCAAAGTCAATTATGTTTTGGGCTTCTTGAGAATACATTTACTGTATAGAATCATACTATTCTATATTACTTTTAAATACAGTAAAAGGAGAAGCTTGTTTTATTTTATTTTCTAACAATATTTTAATTAATATCCCAAAGCCATTTTTGTTCTACTTGACTAACATGCCAAGAGAGCAAGTAATTCAGATTTCAAGAAAGAGTTTCTAGATTCTTTTTTTGTGGTACATTATTACCTAAAATAGAAGGTTTTTGCATATTCCAACCAGCTTTAGTTTTAAAATAGCCATCTCTTTGTTTTGTATGCCATAGTAATACTTCTGGACTGAGCAGATTATGGATAAGATTTCTTAAGAACCAAATTTTCATTGTATCTTTTATGTGCAGGGAAACTTCAGACATGTAAGCAGCAATGACTTGGTATCACGAGAGGAGCTGCTGATGGTCCTGTCTAGACTAGAAGGGTTACAAATCAGAGGGCTTTACTTCACAGAATCTCAGCGGTTAACCTTGGGCGAGGTTGGTCTTCCAGAAGCCACTGGTACAGGAAATGGCAATGTTGCTTATAATGTAGAGACATGTTCTTGCCCTCCTGGATATGTGGGTGATTCATGTCAGGTAAGAAATTTTCTTTGAATCCACACTACATCATCCCCAAGACATTACTCATGGGAGCAAATATTGACTTAGCTATGGTGGAGAGAGATGATCATTCACATTGATTTAACTTAAAAGCACAGTAAAGATATATTTATGAACTGCATTGGCAGTTCACTGAAATATCTTACCTCTCATGTGTATTCTGCTTCTAGAAATTGTACTCCCTTGTGCTGTTATTTATTTTGTTTGATTTAGTAAATTACATACATCTGAACTTATTCAAGGTAGCTATCAGTGCAAACAGCAATACAAAACAGTGATCTAAAGCCAATTTTACTATAGTTCCTGACTGCTAGCATGACATCCTTTCCAGTATACAGCGCTTTGTGACACCTCCCCCAGCCAATTCCCACCACCACCCCGCTTTGGAGGATTTCATAGTAGCCCCTCCAGAGCAGGCTTTGAAGTGCACAGGAAGCTGATTTCACTGATGTCAGCAGACTTACCCTACTCGATCCTTGCCCAATCATACCCAATAACAAAAACAGGACTGTTTAAACAGTTCAAAGAGAAAAAAACAATATAACACATTATATTGAACTTAGCTTCTGAAGAACCATAAAGCAGAAAACATTTGTCATTGCTTCAAAGAAATATACACACAAGTAGCTAGGAACGCAGATAGCTAGGAATGCATCCACAGAAAGGGAATCCATCCACATATTTCAGGCATCACTCAGCTTAGCCTTATATTGCCAGTCAACAGCAGTGGCCATCCCTTCCACTTGCTGAAATATGTTGTTGCTAGTTTCTCCTGATCAGCGTTCCTCTGTGTGCTTTAGACATGTTAGTACATGTTACTGAATTACAGATTTAGCCAAAATTGTTCATTTGCAGAGCAATGGAATGAAAATGTCTTAATCCTAAATCTTGAATCTGGAAATCTGGGTTTAATTCCTTTCTTATCTGCCTCACTTTCACACCAAATGTGTGGTAAGATAAGATTATATGGATGGTCAAGATATTCCATAGTAGTTTGTTGGTGCTATAGAGTTATAAACTTTGGTGCATTTTTCTTAATTGTGAGCTGGCCAAATAGGCTGAACCTTGAAATAAAGTACCTTTATTATTTGTACAGGAAAGAATTTTGATGTGTGTAGTATGAATGCAAAAAGTTCACCCACTAAATGTGCCATTTTTTCTACCAAATCCCTGAACCCTGTTATTTCTTTCCTCTGATCATGTCATTTTTTTTATATCATTTCACTGATTATCATTAAGACTTCTTTCTAGGTAAATATGCTTCAGATTGATGTGCACACCTGCCCATTTCCTTCTCATTTTACAGTCATAATACTAGTCATTGTGTAATGTCATTTGAAAAAAATATTTGAAGGGGTTATTTTAAACCGTCTTCATTATATGAAATATTCAATTGATCAGCATGTTGAGGCTTGCGTTTGGTATAGGAATTAAACTCTTTCCATTCCTCTCCCTACTCACCAAACACACAATATGCCTCTTTAGTGTGGTCTTTCCTTTCCTTACCTAGCCTGATAAAAATATGTAGCCCAAAGGAATATAGAATTACTTAGTCAAGTAGCCCACACACCCTACATGTTTCCACAGAATTACTCAGCCTGTGATTTACACTTGTAATCGTCTAGTACTGTCTGACTGTGTTAGGCGGAGAAAAGGTGATGGCTGCCACACCTTAATTCAGATATACATTCATTTGCAGGAATTGCAAAGTGGTTCATTAACCCCAGGAGCTGCTATGTGTTGCACAACTTGACTCATGTATAAAGTTTAAAGGAGGGGCATATCACAGCACAGACTTAGTCAGAAGCAGAACAATCAGAGGTAGCATTAAGAAAAAGGGCTGCATAGTGAAAAGAGACTTACATATGAACGGCAAAGCCTAAAGTTAAGCAAAATGACAGCCGGAATGCAGAGGCCAGGCAACCTTGGATGGCTGGTGTTGTGCCTTGGCCTGAGGCACTGTTTAGGACATGCTACACAAGAAAGGATAGCATTTCCTCATCTTCAAGGCCAAGGGCAACAGCAACAAATTCACTGGGATTTTAAACCGAGACAGGTAACGTGCATTCTTTTTCTTCCCTTCCTTCCTTTTTACTTTTAAAATTTTAAAATATCGACAAGAGACATATTGACATGTGCAGTAGTGCAGTGTCTCTTAACCTTTTCTTTACCAAGAACCCCCTTTAAATATCTTTTGTTGCCATGAACCCCCAAGACTTAACTCAAGATTTAAAATCCTAATAATAATAATAGCAATAATACCTGATGATAATAATAATGCAATTACACCATCCATTAAACCTTTGCTCAGAGGCACTGGAGGGTGGAAGAAGACTTTTCTTCTGCTTCTTGCTGCCAGTTTGTGGCTGGAGCGGATTGAATGGCAATGTGCAGACCAAGCCAGTCAGACAGCCTTTGCCTTGGCTCCTGTCATGTGGCCACTCCCCTGCAGGGAGGAGGTGGGCCAAGCAGCCTTCAAGCCTTTGCGGACCCCCTATGAGGATATCATGGACCCCTGAGAGTCCCTGGACCACAGGTTAAGAACCACTGCAGTAGTGTATTTTGACTGAAAACAATACATCAAAACCTGATCTCCTCATCCATTGGACTATATTTTTCCTATTAGCAAATGTAATACAGTACTTGTTATAAACGATTGCTCTTATTCTGTGTAGGAAGTATTCACATTTAAGCTGTTAGCTGGATAGCTCCCCAGCATGTGTAAGAAAGAGGTCAGCAAACAGTTAACCATGCTGCTTCTCTTTATGATGACATTTGCAATCTTTGTTCCAAATACAAAAATTAATATGATTTAAGTTCATTTTTCTTGCAGTGAAATGTTGAACACAAGATTGGCATAATCAGAAGGATGGGAAGCAAATATTTTTCAGTCTGCATGATAAAGTGGGCATGTGACTGCATTTGTCAAAAGTTATGATGTGTACACACTGTCCTACATAGAAGTGTTATCTGTATAGGAAATCTTATTTTCTTTGAAACTGTAGGAGGAAAATTATGTTTGAGCATGCAGGGAAATTACTGTTCATTCTAGAACAACATTAAAAACATCAGAAGTATGGCAACTTACCTGCTAATTAATTCCTATTAACTTATCCCAAAAGTCCCCTTTCATTGTTGTTGTTTTGCTTGGATTATTAGTAGCTCTAATTCAGTAAGCTGTTTTTGCATTAATCACTACCTTAAATGGATGCTCTGGTGGCTACCTTGTGAAATTTGCCTTCACTATTGTGAATAGTGGCAGTTGTAAGAAATAGTCTAGTACAATCACTCCTATAGAATTATTTATTTACAAAGCGTTTCATGTATCTGTCCTCACTATAGTCATGTGAGGTAGTTCACTTGTATTAGTTGTCCTTTATAAATAGGGAAATTGGGTTGATACATTCTGCCTTGGTTAGTGCTAAACAGTGAGGCTAGTGGACATACAAGGTTTAAGGCCAAGGTCAAGATAGTATTTGAAGCTGGCAGAGTGCAAAGTTGTAAGGGCATACTTACATGGAGGTCTGGGTGCTAGAGAGGGAAAGTGAAAATGGCCAGTAGGTTTGTTCTGCCTTGCAAAACCATTGTATAAGGATAACTCCCTATGCAGTGTCAGAAAAAGTAGCTATGCTAGCATGAGCCCCAGTTACATTAACATAAAGCCACAAGAGAATTTGAATCCAAGTCTTCCAGGTCAGTATCTAAGTCAAACTACTAAATGGGCCACTGTTCACTATCTGAATGCAGCATTTTTTTTATTTTGACAGATATCTCCCTCTCTTTGCTTTTAAAAAAGGTTCTACTAAACATATAGTTTTCTATTGACTTTGATCTAGAAGAAAGAGCAGCATTTGCTTCTTAAATGCTTCTAGCCAATGAACATTTTTTCATGCTTCACTTGTCTTTGGGACAAGCCTGTACATACAAATTGTGCTTCGTATTAAAGAATGCTTCTCGTTGCCTAAACATCACTTCACGTATCCCCAGGACAGGAAATCAGGATGAGTTAAGAGAGGTGACATCACAGCTCGTCGTTTAGAAAATTAAACTATAAATCAATTCAGATGTCAGGTAAACCATAATGAATAAACCAAATTCTGTAGAAAGAACTTGCTAACTTTAATATAAAAGACCTATTTTTGAAATATTCTGCATTGCATATAAAATCTATCCTATCTGAGCATCCCTCTTGGGTTTAGAGTTAAGACAATTCTTCTGGATAGATTTGGGAGCCTTGGTATGTAGAGATACTTGGAACAACTGCTCCAGAAGTTCATAGACTGTGGAAACAGCTGACATGGGCTGTGTTCAGATGTTCATGCCTTGTCTTAGGGTCTGTCTATATGAGCCCAAAAAACCCAGAGTGTCCTGCAGTAATGGCATTTCGCAGCAGCTGCGACTTGTCTTAATGCTTTTTTGGCCCCCAAAAGCTTCATGTGCCCGCCCATCAAGATGGCAGCCATGAGTCAATTACTCATGTTTTTACCTACTGTAACCTGCTGTTGCCAAACTTATTTTTAAAACAACTTTTCAACTGTGCACTGGAGCAATATTTTGCCTTTCCAAAACAAACAAACACACAAAAAACAATCAAAAACCCACACAACACTCTGTTTTCTCACCTTAGTGCTTGCTTGCTAAGGTGAAAAATCAACATGGTGACCTGTTAGCAAGCCCTGCTCACGCACTTGTACAGCCAATGAACTTTGCACTTTCACTTCTATGGGAAAGCAATTATATCAAATCGCTTGTCCCAGTGAGGGGGAATGCATGTTCCTCCTGCAGTTTTTAAAAAAACTCCGGTAAAAGCTGCAAAGGCTTTTCTGCATAGTTTTTTTTTTAATGTTTTGTGCCCCCCTCCTTCACAAAATGGCAAAATGACTCAGCTTGCCATTTAGACAGGTATGGTTCTCCCCACATTCCATGATGAGTTTTTTTGCCATTAAGACACCCCTTAAAAAGTCAAGATGACCCTCTTATGGGAATCTTTTTTAGGCAAGGAAGCAAACAAGCTGGGTAGGTTTCCATTAATGTTAGTTTCTTGGATCATCTAGACCAGGAAACTACAGTCGTCCCTTCACATTCGCGGGGGTTACGTTCCACGGACCCCCGCGAATGTGAAAAATCCACAAATAATGACTGCCCTCCCCCTCCCCCACCATAGCGACCATGGGGCCTCCGGAGGCCCCATAGTTGCTTTCCCCAGCCTCCCCACGCCCTTCCTAGGCCTTCCTGGGGCCTCCGGAGACCCTCCCGAGGCCCCGTGGATGCCTCCCCAGCCCTTCCCCCTCCCACCCAAGCCCTCAACGGGGCCTCCGGAGAGTCTCCAGAGGCCCCGCGGAGGCTTCCCCGGCCCTCCCCCCTCCCTCCCTGGGCCTTCGTGGGGCCTAGCAAGGCCCCGCGGAGGCCTCTCCCGGCCCTCCCCCTCCCTCCCCGGGCCTTCGTGGGGCCTCCGGAGGCCCCAAGGAGGCCTCCCCAGCCCTCCCCCAGCCCTTCATGGGGCCTCCGGAGCATCTCTGGAGGCCCCATGGAGGCCTCTCCCGGCCCTCCCCCTCCCTTCCCGGGCCTCCCCCCTCCCTCCCTGGGCCTTCGTGGGGCCTAGCAAGGCCCCGCGGAGGTCTCTCTCAGCCATCCCCCCTCCCTCCCCGGGCCTTCATGGGGCCACCGGAGCGTCTCCAGAGGCCCCATGGAGGCCTCCCCGGCCCTCCCCGCTCCCTCCCAGGCCTTCATGGGGCCTCCGGAGCGTCTCTCGGGCCCCCGTGAAGGCCTCCCCGGCCCTCCCCCCTCCTTCCCAAGGCCTTCGCGGGGCCTCCGGAGGGTCTCCGAAGGCCCCACGGAGGCCTCCCCAGCCCTCCTCCCTCCCTTCCAAGGCCTTCGCGGGGCCTCCGGAGGGTCTCTGAAGGCCCCGTGGAGGTCTCCCCGGCCCTCCTCGCTCCCTCCCAGGGCTTTCACGGGGCCTCCGGAGGCCCGGTGTTGCAGTTTGGGGGGGGGGGGGCGGGGGGCCCTCCCAAAACCGCGAATAATTAAAACCGCGAATGTCAAGTTCGCGAATGTGGAGGGGCGACTGTATAGTGACTGACTTCAAAACAAGCCAGAATATTAAACAGTGGTTTCAAATTGACTTAATATTGGTTTCTTCCAAAGCTTTTTACCTGTAATGTACAGGCTAACTTCACTTCAAGAACACAAGCTTTCAGCAGATTCAGAAAAACTTTATTCTGTGAGCAAAGTTGATCACAGTGCAAAACCATTGTCAGGACTGAAGATTTTCAGTTAAACAGCATACTTAAAGCAAGAAGCAATTTAGGCAGTTTCCCCTGGGCTTACACCCCATTTGCCAATTAACCAAAATGGCCTCCTTCCCTGGCAGATCCCTCCTTCCCTCCCATACCAGACTTCCCCACAGCAATGACCTTGACAGCTTGCAGCTTGCTTATTTTCTCAGACATCTGCTCATTAGCCCGAGCCAAGAGAGACAAACAATTCCTCTCTACCGCTTTGGTGTTGTATAACCCATCATCCTGCATGGCACAGCATAAGCATAAGCAAAAGCCATAGTCTCCAGGTCTGGATGAAATGAAATCTGGAATGTGGAAGATATCTTGGATTGTTTGCTGCATGAAGGGAGGAGTAAATCCCCAGTAACACTCCAAAGGCCAAAATATGAGTATCCAAACAGGGCCAGTGTCTCCTCTCTGTTATGTAATATGTACTCATATGCTAATGTTTAGCAATTCTGTTCTTCTGCCTTAAAATCTTACCACACAACTAATTTTAAAAGGTGTATAAGTTACAATTAGTATTTCAACACCCCTTTTGTGTGCAATAGGAATGCAGCCCTGGATTTTATCGTGAGAACCAAGGTCTACTGACAGGACGGTGTGTTCCTTGCAATTGTAATGGAAATGCAAATAGATGCCTCGATGGTTCTGGAATTTGTATTGTAAGTTATACAAATTACTTGTTTGTATTTCAGAAGTTACTGAAACTTCTCCCTGTTCTTAATTGCTAACTGGTGAAATGCATGCTGCTCTTGCTTCTGCTGAACAGACTGGTAGATTGCATTTGAGTTCTTTTACCTATAAGACACACTAAATGTGGTCTTCCATATCCTGTTGGACTACACTTCCTGTCAGCCTTAGCCAGCATAGCCAGTGTTGAGGGAGTTACAGTCCAGCAACATCTAGGGGCCACACTTTGCCCATCAATGTTGTAATGGGTTCCTTATCTGTAGTAAAGTAATAACTTTGTGCATGCAATGCCATTCAATGCAATTGTATACATAGGGCTTCATCTGCACTGAAATGAGCGGGTTGTATAAACTTGTTCAAGTTGAACGTGTTCAAACAGTTTCATACATGCATAAAAGTGATCCCATAGATAGTGATCCCATAAATAACAATACAGTGCCAGCCCAAACATTTTGGTACCTGAAGCAGAGGAATAAATATCATCCCTCCCCCCAGCACTACCAAAAGATGCATAATATCCAAAGCCAGTCAGATATGACACAAGGCAGAAAATTTCACAGGTGCCTCTTCCCATCCCTGCCAGAAAATACAACAAGAACAAGTAGCCTTTTGCTACTCAAAATCCATTTCCTGAGGTGGATTGTGAACCTTGTGATGGAAGAATCATTATGTGATGGAAGAACCACTTCTGAAATAGCAATATCTTCCAGAGGAATAGCCTTGTTAATCTTCTGCTACAAAACCAAAAAAGTACTTCAGTATCTTGAAGATAAACAAATTTAACATGATATAAGTGCACAAGGGCTTGTCAACTTCCATGTGTGGAGCTACCTTTTTTAGCCATGCCAGTATATGCATTCTGCAGTATTTACTCTTTACAAAGAGTAAAAAGAGACAGATGTCCTGTTGAAAGTCCATGGCCATAATCAGCTGAACACACCACAGCTTGATATCTTTATATCCTGTGTGCAGCTGCTTTGCTACTTTCTTTACATGAGTAAACAAACAAGCCAGGAAGTTTGGGTTAGCTACAGTTTCATATTATATCTGAACTGTGAAACTATAGTTAATGGCTTCAGAATAAACCATGACATTGAGTTAGCTTTAAAACATGTGCATGTCCTGGCTTGTTGCATAAAGCCAAGATATGAAAGTGTGAACAGAAGACTTGTAACAGGTAATTCCGTATTAAAATTTACCATTAGTTAACTGCTACACTGCTTACGAAAGAGTGTAATTTACAGCTCTCCCCTCAAAGCAGTCAGACAGATATGAGCACTAATCAAAAAAAGAAGGCTTCCATCAATAAGAGTTTGGGAGGATCATAGTCATATAGTATTATGTTTCGCTACCTTTATTTTCAACAGTGTATTCTGAAAATACACCCCTTGGACCTGTTCCCCATTCTTTTTCTCAGATTTTTTCTATGGTTTCTGGCTCCTCTCACTCCCTGCTTCTTTTATCATGCTTATTCATAATGAGCCTATTTTGCTTGCACTGCATTGCTAGATGTTATACAGTACTTTCCCTTGACTTTGGTTTTGACAAACCCTTTTAGGATAAATATAGGAGCTGGAAGCCAAATCAGCATGTTCTAGGAGATGTATGAATCATGAGGCATTTTGATTGGAGACACAGGACAGGTCATAACAAGAAAGCACAGAAGCAAAAAGATCAAGAGCGGGATAGTTTACGTCATCCCAAGATGAGAGTTTTGTAAAAGTTCACTTTTTTAGCCTTGTTCCTACCAACTTAATGACCATACAAACTGTCTTATTTATTTTTTTTTATGTGCCTTCAAGTCATTTCTGATTTAAAGTGACCCTAAGGGGAACCTATCCTGGGGCTTTCTGAGGCTGGGAATGTGTTACTTGCCCAAGGTCGCCCAGAGAGTTTTTATGGCTGAGCGGGGATTTGAACCCTGGTCTCCAGAGTTGGAGTCCAACACTCAAGTGTTATAGTTAATATTATATATATTTTTTATGAATCTAACACAGCTTGCATCCTGCTTGCACATGTAGTTTGATTAGCTATCCATTTCCACTTAAAATTGTAACATGAAAAATGATTGTTTGCAGGATTCTATTTGTCTCTAGTAAAAAAATGTGAATATCTTGATGACAGGTTGATTATCTAATCAGCTTCAGTATCTGTGCCATAACAGTGGCTTGAACAGTAGCAGTGTCATGTACTGGCATTCCCAGATGCAGTGACCAGAGGTTTCAGAGTTAAACAGAAAACTTTATTGGCACAGAAATCCAGAAAGCAAAGCATACATGGTGGTTGCTCAGAATTGAAACTCAGAGGGCAGACAGGATACCAAAAGCATTTGCAATCTATGAAATCTGGCATGCTACAAAGCTATTGGCTATCCATCATCCCCTGACCCCTCCTTCTCTGACAATTGTACATTCCCCAGTTCTCAAGCATCCTCTGCAGCTGCTAGGCTTATCACATCATTCCACTGTGACCCTTACACTCCCCTTTTCCCACAGTTGTTACAAAGCACTCCTTAAGCAGTACAGAGAAATTAAAACATAATTAATAGCAAGGATACAAAGAAACACTGAAATTGGCAGGAATAGGGCATGCCTGGGACCGATCTTGACAAGCAGCTTCTGTAACTCTATATGCATAGCAAATGGCATAGAATAATGTAATACTGTGGTATAGGAGATTATCAGACGCAGCAAATATGGTGTGATTACGAGTGACAGGATACCACGAAAGCGTTCCCCTATTGCACAATGTCATCCCCCTTGCATTTTGCTGCTGTGAAAAAGGTGTTCTTTTTTTTCAGCAGGCCAAGCCGCTAATTGATATCCCATGGTGTTTTTTTCATGGTACAGTAGGACCCCTGTATCGGTTGGGGATTGGTCCTGGGGGTGTGTGCTGTGGATACTGAAAACTATGAATAATAGTGAACACTATTGAAGATAATGGGACTTCCAGTTTAAAATACCATAGAATTGCCTTGGAGGACCTAGAAAATGGCTAGAGAGGACACATTTTCTAGGAAGACTCTATGGTAGGTGTGCTGTTTTGTATCCCATGGATAATTGAATCAGTGGATAATGAATCAGTGGGTATGGGGTCCTACTGTATTGCTTGTGTGCAAAACCACGTCCTTTTCAGTTGGTGTGATTTCAGCATCAATGGGTGGTCCCCGCCAGAACACTTCCGGGCGAGAATGCAATAACTAGGTATGAAACACTCTTTTTATGAACCTCCCCATTTTGCTGGCAAGTTTTTAAGTGTGTTTCAGTGGTTGTGTATTTGTTTTGTTTGTTAATTTAGGTGTTTTTAGACTTTGAAGCATGCTTGCGTCTTCTTGCAAGAACTGTCAAAGTCTCACCCATGCAAAAACATGGAAATAAACAGCACTAGTGGTCGTGTTGCAATAATTCTGGGGCGGCTCTTTCTTGTGATTACAGCAGCGTGTGATAAGAAGTGTTATTATGCCAGGATACATATGCTTTAAAATATAGTGGGACAAAAACATTTGTAGATGCTCATTTGATTATCTTGTGGCTAGAGTATTTGATATATAAAGCAACGAGACATGGGTTCAAAAACTGTATTAACACTGAATATTACACTTGGAGGAGCCAGTATGGTATAGTAGTTTGAGTGTCAGATGGGAACTCTGGAGATCAAGGTTTGGATTCTTGCTTAATTATGGAAACCCACTGGGTGACATGCCATACTCTCTCAGCCTCAGAAGAAGACAATCTTCCTTTGAACTTCCTCTGAACAAATCTTGCCAATAAAATCTCATGATAGTTTCACCTTAGGGTCACCGTAAGTTGGAAATGACTCAAAGGCACACAGCAACAAACAAAATATTAGACTTCGATCAGTTATGTCTGTCAGCATGCTTTGTTCAATAGACTGTTTCATGGCATGTGAGGGAAGGGAAGGAACCTGTGTTCTACTGTGAAAGAAGGAGAGGATAAAAATATAATTTACTATAAAGTCATATATACTTCCAATAAATCATGTAAAGGGGCAAACAGGCTCTACAGACCTCCAGTAGCAGTCACAGTGCCACATATGAGAATGTCATGGACTTTGCCCTTTTCTGTTAAATCCTTGCTCTGGCATGCTATGAAAGAAAAGAACTATAAATGCTAACCGTTGTTGGTACCCTGGGACTAGACTGAAACTTCCCATGTTGTTGTGAGAGCCACTAGCATTGTCCTTGAAATGATGCCATGACTGGTCAATCCTATGCCAGGGCACCAGAGAGGTCAATCTTTTTGGAAAAATCCATGTTGATCAAAGAGAATGCAAGCCTGTTTGAACTAAAGGGCTGAAGAAGTTGGATACCCATCTATAGAAACAATGAAGCTAATTACGAACACTAGAGTTAGCAATTAATGCAAAGTTCATAAAAGAGAAAAGCAAACAACACTTCCATCCAGGAGTAGCCTAATTATGAATTTTTTAGTTATTAAACTCATTGCAACAGTGTGGCTGTTACAACATTTTAACATTTTTCACATCTTTTGAGGAAAAAATCCCCCAGCCAATATAGCAACTTCCCTGTAGGTCAGAGTCCAATTTCTTTGTTCTGTCTTATAGCAATGACTATGTATGGAGGAAATGCTTGAAAGCAGAGCCATTCTGATTATCTTCTTCTGATAATAATAACAAATCTAAGAGATCAACCTGTTAATTGTCTGGCTTTTTTTTTTAAGAACTGTCAGCATAATACTGCTGGTGAGAACTGTGAGCATTGCATTGAAGGTTACTTTGGTGATGCCAGTCAAGGAAACTGCAGGGTGTGTCGCTGCCCTTATACAAACAGGTATGGGGAGGGGAATAAGGAATGGAAAGAAATACTGTATTTATATTGTGCATGGCACACAATTGCCTTGATTAAGGTATCAAGCTATTATGGTCATGAAAGCTATGTTTGTTAAGTAATGTTCCTTTTTTAAATGAGTAAGGCTTTCCTAGACATGTTTCTGTTACTCCTTGCATCTTGTGTGAGGAGAAGCCCTATAAAGGTGAGGGTTTATCTTGCCACAAGCCCCAGATCCCCACCAGCTCACTTAAAGTATTTTGGGGTGCGTGAATGCCTCTTGAGGGGAAGCCCATGCTTTCATCTCATAGTAGTAATGTGAGGCACCTTCTTGCTTAGACCACAGACCAGTGATGGCTCCTCTACTCTAAAATGGCTTCCAAGGATGGTAAGGATAATGATGATGACCACCCATCATCATTCCAGCTCCCAGAGTCCCCCAGTTTGAATGGCCTCTGGCCCTGCTAGCCCTAGGTTTCTGGGAGTTGTCAAAAAGTAACATGTCCAAGTTTTGAACAGGTTTAATGGATGGGGTTCATTCTCATTGCACACTCAGGCAGTAAGTTCTGATTGGTCATAGGACTGTAATCAAAATGAGGCTACTGAGGAAAGAAAGGAGATCTATGCATGTTCAAGAGAACCCCAAAGTGTCCAAAAGTGCAAAATTCCTTTAAAAAACATAAAGGGGGGGGATTTCCCACAAAACAGTACAGTATGGTGTTAGTAGCCACAAGCTGTTGATTGCTGGCTGTGGGTGGGGAAAGGGAAAACTGGATGGGAGTACAGAATGGCATGGTATTCTGGAGGAGAAAACAGGTGGCTGGACTCCTTCAGTAGAAGGAGGGAATACAATGCAACTTTTTGTTGCAGTTCCCCTTTGTTATTTGGTTGCATATGGTGTGGCTTGCATATGTTGTTCTGCCAGTAACTGTGGGTGAGCTGTTGCTACTTGTGGAGAGGAAATTATGAAACAAGGGAGCAAAGTTACTGAGCTGTATTGTAAAAATGTTCATCCACTTGAACCATTTTGTAAGATATATATTAGCGTGCATCCCCCAAACGGGCTGCCTAATCATTTGACATTTATTTATAGGTATTTATACCCTGCTCTTCAGCCACAAAGGCCCTCAGAGTGGCTTACAAATTGTTAAGCAATAGCAATTTACACATCTACACCGCATTAAGTGGTTTCTAATTTGTGTTAGCTAATTGCCCCCACAAGCCAGGTGCTCATTTTACTGACTTACAAAAGGATGGAAGGCTGAGTGAACCTTGGAGTCCTCGGGATTAAACTTGCAACGCTGTGGCTGCAGTACTGGCATTTAACCACTGCACCACCAGGGCTCCCTTGATAGAATTTAACAAGCTATTACTTGGGTAAAGGATGGGACAGATTGTGGCTATTTGGCCTCCTTGAAGTACTATAGTTTGGACAAAAGTGGATAGATGGGACAGTCAATGAAAACATATAGAACAGAAGGCGAGAAGGCAATTTTAGATAGGATATAAATAGAATATGATGTGGATAACAAAGGACCTGAATCTTTGCACTGGGACTTAACTGATAGTGTTTGGGATCTCTGAAACAGAGAACCTCTGTAGTACTTAAATTTGGGATAATTGAAGGCTTGGAGCCTCACAAACTTTTGCCAGATGCAGAAGCAGAGGTCAAAAGCCTTAAGAATTTTTTTCTGGTAGACAATATATCACCAGATTGATGATGGATATGTTCAAGAGAATAATACTTGAAGGAACTCATTATAACTCTGCAGCTGTTTCTTGGACCTGTATGGACACAGCCGCACAACTTAAATTCCTTTAAATTTTCTAAAAGTACAGATTTACTGTTAGGAGAAAAAAAAAAAAACATCCCCAGAGAAGGTTTAACAGGATTTGATCTGAAATACATTTATGATAAAAAATTAAACGCTGAATTAATTGAGACACAGGGAATTAGTGTTCAGAATTTCTGTCTTTTCGTTTAAGAGCAACTGCATTACATCAGGCCCAGATCATTGGGCAAAGGGGGTATACTCACCAAGAGAAGAAAAAAAATAGTTTGGAAAGTGGATTTAGACTAGGCAAGTAGCATAGGGCAGTGGTTCTTAACCTGTGGTCCATGGACCCCCCAGGGGGCTGCGATGTCCTCACAGGGGGTCTGTGAAGGCTTGAAGACTGCTCAGCCCACATGACAGGAGCCAAGGCAAAGGCTGGCTTGGCCTGCACATTGCTCTTCAATTCACTCCAACCACAAATTTGCAGAAAGAAGCAGGAGAGAAGTCTTCCCTCCCCTCCAGTGCCTCTGAGGGAAGGGTTAATGGATGGTGTAATTGTATTATTGCTATCATCAGGTATTATTGTTGTTGTTAGGGTTTTAAATCTTGAGTTATGTCTTAGGGGTCCTCAGCAACAAAATATATTTAAAGGAGGTCCCTGGTAGAGAAAAGGTTAAGAGCCACGGGCATAGAGGAAAAGCCTACCTCACCCCACCCCACCCCACATGCCCCTGAAGCACCAAAATCCCAAATCACCCTGAATGCTCTGGGGCTCTTTTCAAAAGAAATTTAGAAGAGTTGATCAAGGATCTCCTTTAAAAAATGCTACCAGCAACTCAGGTGATTAGTTTTGCTTTGGCTGAAATGTAAATGGTCTGGAAACCAAGCTGTCTGGGGAAAACTTAGGGAGCTGGATATGTTTAGCTTAGAGAAGAGAAGATTGAGAAGTGACATGATAGCTATCTTTAAACATCTGAAGGGATGTCGTGTAGAAGACAGAGCCAGCTTATTTTCTGATGCTCCACAGACTAAAGCATGAACCAATAGATTTAAATTACAAGAAATGAAATTTCGCCTAAGCATTAGGAAGATATATTTTTTGTACTGTAAAACTGTTTGACAGTGAAATAGATTAAAGCAGTTCAGCATGACTTTAAATGCAGTGGCCCCATCCTATGGAATCCTGGGATTTGTAGTTTATTGGTGTGCCTTCCTCTGAATTATAGCATTAGAGCTTTCTGGGAAAAAAATCCTGAGTACCCCTTACCAAACTACAAATCCTAGGATTCCATGGAATGGAGCAATGGCCATTAAAGTAGTATCAAAGTGCTACAATTGTGTAGTGTGTATACACAAAACCAATAAAGTGTTTCATGGCACCTTTAAAAAACTGGAGTCACAAGAAGACTCTATGTTGTTTCTGTTGCAACAGATGAAAGACTGCATTCAAGTGTAATTAAGAATTTGCCACCAGATGAACTTTGAGGGAGGACTGTGTTAAGTTAAATATAGTTGCCCCTCCGTATCCACAGATTTAAGTATTCACAGCTTGAAAATATTATTTAAAAATAATAATCCAAAAAGCAAACCTTGATTTTGCCATCTTGTATAAGGGACACCATTTTGCTATGCCATTGCATATAATGGGACTTGAGTATTCATGGATTTTGGTATCCATGGGGGATCCTGGAACCAAACCACAGTGAATATGAAAGGACAACTGTAATGTGTTTGGGTTCCATTAATCCCCTGCCAAGCCTGTTTACTGGGAGAAACAGGACTGGACAAGTAACACTATAAAGAAATAGAAGATAGAATAGCACCCCATATATATCAAAGAGTAAATTATTCTTCTGGCTTACTACACTCCGAACAAAAGCAGCAGTGCAGCAGGAATGTTCTGTCTTCCATGCTGCCTTACCACATGACATTGTCATTCTTCCAGTGTTCTTTCATTCCAGTCCTGTGGGAGACTGAGGTAAAACCTCATCTTTTTAAATGGGTTTTACTGGTTAGCAAAAAGACAGTTTTACCTCAGTCTCCCACAGGACTGGAATGAAAGAATGGCAATATTGTGCAGTAAGGCAGCACAGAAGACAGAACCCTCCTGCTGCACTGCCGCTTTTCTTCGGAGTGTGGTAACACCCTCTGTGTATCACAGACTAACATGTTGTTGCACCAGGAACCTTTGATATGCTGACAGCCTGTTCCCCCTCTTGGCACTTTGAGTCTTCTGTGCCAGCCTTAGGAATCATGCATATGCAGTGGGTGAGATCCAGAGTAAAGATGGGGAATGTGTGGCCTTCCAGATGCTGTTCTGCAGCCCCTATCAGAAGTACCCAGCATAGGCACGGGTGAGAGATGGTGGGAGCTGCAATCCAGGAACATCTGAAGGGCCACAGATTCCCCATTTCTTGTGTAGCACATCAGTGGGTACTAGTCATGATAAATACTGGAGGGCAGTAGGCCTCTTCACAGCAGTTGCTAGGGAACACAAGCAGAAGGTGTTTCTGTTGTTCATAGGGAGCTGGCTGGGCCAGAATGTGGGGACAGAATACTGAATTAGATGGGCATGTGTTCTGATCCAGAATACCTTTTCTTATGCCTGTATGAACTACTATAGACACCGCTGTATAAAATGTGTCCAATCCCCTGAATTACCAGGCATTGCACCACTTAATCTTACACAGAAGAGTCAAGCTATGAGCCTGATATAAATGACTGGCTCAGTTCTTCTGTTATGAGGATACTATTTTGTGCATTCTTCAGAAGAGCACTGAGCATGATGATTATCTATTGCAGTTCACCAAATATAAATCTTTAGATTCAATACACCTTCAAGGAAGAGGAGCAGATGTTTATTCTCATTCTGCAGTAATCCATCAGTTGGTCCAATTTTCATTCCTTAAGTTCATATTGAAAAGTTTGGTAGTTTGCTTTGTTTTCAAGAGTGAATTGTACTTCAAAGGTTAGGACTGCATTCAAAGTGCACTATAAAAAGGGATAAGGGACAATATAAGAGCAAAAAATAGTTGCAGTTTATTTCTAATTTATTTGTGCTATCGTATTTATGATTGTGTCAACAATATAACTTGTCAGCTTTGTACACAACCTATGGATATTTTGAAATCAAAATATGTCAAAATATGCCTTGAAAACAAAACACTGTCATGTGTGTTATATTCTTTCCTCTTGTAGTTTTGCTACTGGCTGTGTGGAAAATGGTGGAGATATTCAATGCTTCTGCAGAGAAGGCTATACCGGAGTGCATTGTGAAAGGTATGTTACTGGTTTCAATGCTGATTTGCTATGTAGAAAGTTCAAGCAAATTCTCTATGGAAAACAAACACTAGATTGCAAAATATTGTGTATTCTAATCGTATGTCATAATTCACATTCTTGGGCTGCTGTCCAAAGGGCTTGGGGGGCTTGAAAAGACAAACAGAGCATTCTGCAAACACAAGCTGCTGCCTTGATTCAGAGTGTCAGAATGCCTTCTGTATTCCAAGGGAAGCCTGTGCACCATACACTCTTTGACTTTGACATGAGTTGCATAAAGTACCTGTCATGTGTTAGAACCTCTCTGCATGCATGCTGAAGTTTTTGCATCTGATCAGTAATGTGAAATGTGGATATAGTCCAAAGGAAACTGATTTGGGCTCAAATTCTACTGATTTGAAAACTGCCTTAGTTATTCTTCCCTTTCTTTAATCTTTTTAATTTAATATTGTTTTAAGGGGTGGGTGGATTAGGGTACTAATGAAATTATGGAATTTTTATGCTGTAAGCCACCCCGATTGCATTGCAGAGGGGCGGGATAGAAATAATAATAATAATAATAATAATAATAAATTTCTCTGTTTTGATTTCTGTCTGGGTATAGAATATGTAAGCATACACAAATGAGCAAATGTATATAGTTTACATGCATTTACAGGAAAGTTTGTGTACACTTAGAGGAAAAGCAGTGCCTGTAAATTTAGGGCTTCTTCAGGCCTTCTTTTGTGCTGTGAATCGCTATGAAATTCTGTTGAATGGAATCATTTAATTTGCCAACTGTGATAAAACAGAGGCCAGAGATTAAAAAGGGATGCCTCCTAGTTTAGGTGGAACAAACAACCAGAATTCATTGCTAAATCCATTTAGTGGATACAATCCCATTTCAATGTGGTTTCTCTTAAATCAGACCTTTAGAAACATCATCTCTGCTAGTTGATTGCTCCTTCCACATCCCTGCACTAATTTGACTTGCACAGCCTTGAAAGTAAGCTCTTTCTTTATGTATATAATAGCTTAATATTGAATTTCAGCACACACAGACCCCATGCATCCCGAATTAGTACTTAGAAACGGGGAACAACCATTACATAGCATGTAGTACCCTAGTTTGACCAACCTGTTCTCTGTCCCTGAAAGAAAGAGGTTAAAGTCTATTTTTCAAGGTTTCTCAGTCAGCAACTTGAGATCACATTCCTCCAAAATCAGGTATGCAAAATGTTTGACCTTCCAGATGTTTTTGAACTACACTTTGTATCCTCCATCACCAATAGCAGTGCTAGCTAAAGTTGATGGGAGTTGAAGTCCACCAACATTTGGAGCCTCAGGCATTTCCCATTTCTAGATGTCTGTGAAGCGTTTGATGATTCTAAATGGTTCATGTTACAAAATACTCAATGGGACATGTGTTTCATTTGTCAAAATAGGCAATTATAACCTAAATCCAATAAAACAGCTATATTTGTTAGATTTTATGTAAACTTTTAAGCCAGGAGAAGCCATTCCAATGTAAATTAATCTGCATTAATCATCAGCTGTATCTATTTCTGTATTGATTCATTGTTATAGCTGTGCTCCTGGTTATTTTGGAAATCCACTGAAATATGGAGGGTTTTGCCAGAAATGTAATTGCCCTGACAATGGCCAGCTAACAAACTGTGATCGCCTGACTGGAGGTATTGTATTAGATATTTCTTAAAAACGTACTATATTTCTCTGAAAACACAGAAAAGGAAACCATATCAGAAAGACACCTGCTTAAGTGCAGGATACTAGAAAGCCTCCTGTACAGTTGAAAATAATGCTTCCCCTTGAGTAAGCAATAAGTATAAAATTAGTCAGTAGAAGTTAAGGAAGCATGTTCTGCAATGTTTACAGTTGTTCCATCGTTATGTAGCTATAGGCAATATAAATTTCACTTATGGACACAAATAGATTCTAACTGTAGAAGAGTATAACCTTTAAATATGTTTAGAATTAGTCAAACAATAGCCTTGCTTTTGTTATTTTTGTCTATGATGAAAGTATCTTCTGGGAAAGATTCAAAGAAGGAAAGAAAGTAATTCCAAACTAAAGGCTTGTCTGGATGAGAAGATATAATGCTGATTGCTACACATTAATGCAAATTCTCAACAACATTCATTTGTCTCCACTTTTTTTTTTTTTTTAATACTGGAGTTATATGGTCTCTCCGAGATGTTCCCGAGACCACTCTGGCTGCCATATTTTGTACCAACTGAAGTTTCCAGACCAAGCATGAGGGCACCCCCATGTAGAGCGCATTGCAGAAATCTAGACGAGAGGTTACCAGCACGTGTACCACAGTCTCGAGGTCCCTTACTTCCAGGAAATGGCGCAGCTGGCGTATTAGCCGAAGCTGATAACAGGCTCTCCTGACTGTCGCATTCACCTGACTAGTCATCTGAAGCGATGAATCAAGGAGCACCCCCAGACTGCGAACACAGTCCTTAACGGAGAGCGTGACCCCGTCCAGGACTGGAGGTTGCTGTCACATGCAAGGGGGCCTTGGCCACATGTTGCAGTTCCCCTTCCTGCCTTCCAAGACACTGAAGGAAATGGTGGTGGTGGCTTTAGTGATGGGTCAGCATGTCTGTCAGGACTGCCTCCCATTTTGTGGAGGGAACGGGGAAACAATGGGCTTGATCCACGGCCAGGATATGACAGGGAGAAGCTGGAGTATCCTGGCTTGTGTAGATGAGCTCTCAATCTTTAGAGAAGATTTCTGAAAGGCTCCAGATAGTGATCAAAATATACAGCATTTTTGTTTGTGTCAGGAGGATATGTTGCCTAACAAGCACCAGTTTGCAATATCCTTGAGAAAACCAATGGATAGTGTAAACATGATTCTGATGCACAGCCATTATTATTGCTTGGAGAGCATGAAGTTTATCTTTTAGTATACCTAGAAAGGTGCTAAGCGTTTCTTTTGGTTTTCAGTAAACATAGAAGACATCCATTGCATCAAAATACTCACTTTTCTAATGACCATTTCAGAATCTTGAACTTGTGATTGGTGTTGTATCATGTAATTCTTAACTGGCTTTCCCCCCCACACCTCCTAATTTCCAGAATGCATAAATCAAGAACCAAAAGACATAGATCCTCATGAAGACTGTGATTGTAAGTAATAATGCTTGACCAGTCTGAATGATTGCTTTCAGGGTTTCATTTAAAAGTCCTAACTGGTTCAGTTTTTTAAGGGCGTCAACAATACTGGCATTCCTAATTTACCAGGAACAGTGTTTGGCCCTGTCTATACAGGGAGAAAATGTGGATTGATGTGCACTAACACCATATTGTAGCAGCTTCACTTTGTCTTAACATTTCTTTGGCAAGATCACTGGCATGTGAAGCTATTTGCTTTTGCTGTTCCAATGGGCATGCCTGTGAATCAAGATGGAGGGCACGAGTGAATTACTTGTGTTTTTATTTTCACCACTTGCCACTGTCAAACAGTATTTTTTAAAAAGGATATCTAAGGTGCAAAGGTGCGATATTCTGCTTAAATAAAAATAATAATAAAAAAAGGCTATTACACCACCTCTGCACATGATCGTTATGGCAAAAATCCAAGATGGCAGTTCTGGGCACTTGCCTTGTTAGCAAGCTCTGCCCCAGCACATGTCTGACAATCAGGTTTCCACTTCTGCTCTTTTCAGGAATGCGCATCAAAGCAAATTGATTGTCCCAACAAGCAGAAATGCTCATTCCCTATGGATTTAAAAAAAAAAAAAACTTTGGGAAAAGTTGCAAAGGCTTTTCCTGCAGAGTTTTTGGTGGTTTTGGCCCCCTTCCTTCGAAATACAGTAGATTGGTATGAGATGCCATTAAGACAAATCGTATTCTCCTCAAATTCTATTAGGAGTATTTTTGCCATTTAGATGACCCCTTTGTGATTCATGATAGCAGGTGGGAACACAGTTGGCCCCACCCACCCTAGTGTCAGTGTTTCCTTCCCCTCCCTAAAAGACTGCGAGGTTTTCATAGGCTTTGGTGAAGGGTGAGAAACTCAACTAATCAGGTGTTGTCAGGTCGGCTAGCAGACAGGTCCAGATGAAGCCAAACTTAGGCTTCACTCTAGTCCATTTCCTTGCTGTTTACACCAGGCTCTTCTGCACCTTTCCTCAGTTTGCTTGGTAGTTTAGTCCCAACCCACCCTCCCTTATTCTTGGTATATTAAATGAGTTAATATCTTTTTCATTAAGTTGTAGTCTCTGTCACAACTTTGTGTGGTTTTAGCATGGGGCCTGGGCCTAGTGTGGCAGAGGCAGAGCCTGCATGCCCGCCACACCTGGTTGGTGGGTCCGCTTAAGAGACCTCAAGGACATGGGTAAGTGGGCATGCCAAGATTGGGGTCGAGTGGCTCAACCCCCTTCCCAGGTGGCATGAGAACCATGCAGTATTTTCTACCCATGTGGCTTCCCACAGCTGTCATTCTTACCTCAGGTCCCATATCGGGAAAATGCAGAATATTAAATAAATAAAGAAAGAAAAATATCGCAGGATGGGCTTTACAGTTTCAAACAGCTGGCAGGTGGATTAACCAGTGATGGATCTGGACCCATGCTCAGTGTAAGCCTCTTCAGCTGTAATCAATAAAGCTGTGACTATTCCATGCCAACATATGTAGCTTGTGTGTTTTATGGTTTAAGGGTGCCGATAAGTCCACAATTGTTTTTGCAATGAACCTTTTTGCAAACCAAATGCCTAAGCACCTGAATGAAAGCCTGGGAAGGGGAGAGCTACTCTGTAACTTTTTTTAAAAAAAGATCAGACATAAAGAGACATACAAATAAATAACAAAAAACTTCATAAATGTGATTCTTACGGCTTTGTTGTTCATTATAGTAGTAAGTGATCATTTGTGGAAGGAGGGTTTTTTTGGTGTCAGATCTGGTGTTCTCGGGGAGTCTGTTCCATGAACTTTCCTGAAGACTAACGCTTTCCTGTGTTTGGCATATGTTCTTTTCCCCTTCAGCTTGTGACAGCTGTGTGATTACTCTGCTGAAGGATCTGAGTACAATGCAGGATGAACTCCACGTGATTAAGTTTCAGATGCAAAATGTCAATGCCAGCACCCATGCACTGGGGCAGATGAAGCATCTGGAAGACCGGGTCAGGCAGCTGAAGGTAATTGGAAGAACTGAACATTTCCAAGAGGAGGGAAAGAGCATAAAGAAACAGAGGAACCACTGTATAGAATAAGTTGCTCTTTCAAATCAGATACTGTGACAGATATGGGGGGTGGGGAAATTATTCCATGTGGCTGGGTGTGCGTCTTTGAATGATAAGAGTCATGAATTGGGCCATTTGCATGGTTCTTTCAGGTAAAAGGGAGTAAAACTTGCCAGTCTTTAAACAACAGTGCTGGGCTACCTGTCATTCAGAATGCTTGTGTTTTTCAGGATAAGACCTGGCACTTGTCCAAGGATGGGTACATCCTGGATCTGGGCCTGCATGAAATGCACTCACCTAGAGCAAACTGATCTGTGCTTTTCTTGTTTTTAGCTTTCAGCAGTTTCTTTAAACGGTGTTCCTGTCCCTGTTCTCAGAAGCATATCTAATAACTTCCAAATGTATGAGAGATTTCTATGTTCATTTTTTCAGTACACTCTCCCTCTTCTCCCACAGATATCTTAGATAAACCATATTTTTGTACAAAATAAATTTGGGTCCAGTTTTGAGGTTAATCATAGATCCCCTTCTGTTTGGCCTTATTTTCAGATATTGTTGAACCGCTATCGTTCCACTGTTACAACTCAGGGCCCAAAAGTGGATGAACTGGAGACAGACTTCATTGACCTTAATCAAAATGTTAATGCTCTAAAAGAAAAGGTGAGTTATTTACATTTTGTGTATGCCAGTATCCTTGTAAGATTTTTTAAAAAGGAATGCTGACATTTAACTGGTCATGGTTTTTAAGAGAAAATCTCAAGTATCAAAGGTATATTTCCAAATGCTACCCTAATGTCTGTCAGAAATAATTCTTACCGTGTCATGGGTATCAGTTTTTAATGAAACTTGCGTGAGAGACACACTTCTGATATTTTACTTCTAGAATTTTAAGAATGAGCATTAAGGTTCTGAGATCTGTCATGACACAACAGCAAATTGTCTTCTGCTATCAAGAACTATTTGATATAAGTAAATACTATTTAAAACAAATATTCATTAGTTGTAGCTCTTATTTCAACTTATCTTTTTTTTTTCATAGGCTGAAAATAATTATAGGAAAGCAGAGACACTGTTCAATAATTTTAGTAAGACTAACCAAAGAGGAAAAGACTTGATTTCAAAGATACAAAGTATTGTCATCAATATTAATGGTAAGAATAACTTCTGATCTTCTAATCAGGACAGAAATTGATTGGCCTGTAGTTGTGTGTGATCACATAGGTAGTCCTCTGCAGGTGCCCCAGAGATAGCTCAGACCCTCCAATTATTTGTGTCATTTAAATCAAAATTTCGACTGGAAAAACTCTGGCAGGCACGGTTATGGCCTTAAAAGTTTATGGTGTGTGTGTGGTGGTGGGGAAGCTATCCTGAAACAGTGAAAAGCAGTAGAAAAAGGCAGTCTGAAAGCAAGTGACTTCCAGTTGCCCAGAACATTACTTCTGCTTGCCACCACGATCACCACTGCAGCCTGTCAAAATTTTCCAGAGCTCACATTGACCCAATATCCCACAGTGCATGCCTGCCACATTATACACTATTCTGTTCAATCAAATCCCCTTTTGTGGAAACAATTCTACTTCATTCAGTACTAAATTAACTATAGAAATGTTAATGTTTAAGCTAATGTCTTAATTTTAATTCAGAAATTAATTCTCAGCAACTCTGTGACAATGTTTCAGTTTCTCCAGCTTGTGATATTTAGTAGTTCTAGTTTGTTTTATTTTTTATTTACAGGATTTTATATAGTCCATCAACAAGGTCCTCTGGGCATTTTTTTAAAAAATTATAGATCAATAAATACAAACATAAGTCTAAGTAAGTCCAGAATATAAATTAAAAGCAATGTCAATACATGTAATATAAACGGCACAAAGCCAGCATAAAATCAGTCTTAAAACCAGCAAAGGGGAAAGCAATTACTGCCCAACATCTGAAATGCACTAAAAATTAGAAGTTAAAAGGTCCAGGGAATATTAATAGGTCTACACCCACAAACATCATGGTGTAGGTCCCTCTGGAAGTTACAGGAGAATAGATTTCGATTGAACATTAAAAGGAACTTCTTGACAGTAAGAGTGGTTTGGCAGTGGAGCCCAATGCCTAGAGGGGTGGTGGAGTCTCCTTTTCTGGTTGTCTTCAAAAAGAGGTTGGACAGCTGTGTGCTGGGTCAGGGGGGTACTTTAGCTGGAGATCCTGCGCTGAGCAGGAAGTTGGACTTAATGGCCCATGATTCTGTGACTCTATGACATTTTGTAACTCCGACCCCCACCCTCTCCCATCTTTTGATGGGGGATGATAATTATGATTGATGATGATGATGATTATATTGATGGAGAACATGGAAAAAAGTATCTGATGAGATCATAAGCACTAGACAGATGTATATAGGAGAAGGCAACACTGTAGGTAATCTGATCCTTTGCCCTTTAAGGCTTTAAAGATTAATACTGGTACAGGATGAGCATTCCTTATCTGGAATTCCAAAATCCGAAATGCTCCAAAGTCCAAAATTGCCCACCAGGGTGGCTGAGATAGTGACATCTGGGGTGGCTGAGATAGTGACACCTTTGCTTTCTGGTGGTTCAGTGAACACAAACTTTGTGTCATGCACAAAATTATTTAAAATATTGTATAAAATTACCTTCAGACTATGTGTATAAGGTATATATGAAACAAATTAATTTCATGTCTACTCTTGGGTCCCATCTCCAAAATAGCTCATTATGTACATATATGCAAATACATGTATTCCAAAATCTGAAAAAATCTGAAACAAGTCTTTAAAAATGCCTTGTTCCTTTGAAGTTTTTTCCCCTTCTTCTTGTCATAGTTCTCCTGGATCAGATAGCTGATACTTCTGGAGAAGGAACTTCTTTGCCTTCAGGAGATGTTGCCAAAGAGCTGGCTCAAGCTCAACAAATGATGAACGAGATGAGAGCCCGCAATTTTGACCAACAACTAAGACAAGCAGAAAAAGAGAATGGAAAAGCCCAGAATTGTAAGAACTAAGAGCTCTGCTGAGATGCTGGGATGGAAATGGCTCTGTGTAGATTTTCTAGAATGGGGAAGAATTGTTGGATCCTTTGGAGATGCTCTGAGAGGTTGTAAACAATCTGGAACTGGAGCTGAAGGTAGTGGCAATGGAAAAGCATGCAGAAAGGGAGCAGTGTGTCAGATAACATGCCAGGTATTCCATACACTTATACATTCCATACCTGATAGGATTCAGCCTTCACCAGCCTGATATCCTCCAGAAGTGTTGGCCTATGAATCCTATCAACCCAACCCAGCATGGCTAAGAGGGAGAAAATAATGGGATGGGAAATGCAAGTGTGTAGAGCAGAAATATACATAATAGCATAGGCAAAAATCCAAGACTTGTGGGTTCTGAGGCTCAAGGGGGTCAGAGAGGGACTAACCAAATCCTCTAGTTAAATGTGAGATCTCCTTTCAGCGGTTGCTTATTACAATCCTGCCTATTTGCCTGCTGTTTTAATTCTTCTTTGCTGCCAGGTAAATGGCCAAGCATATAGCAAATCATGAGTAGTATAACATAACGGGATATTGTCAGGGTATCTGTTTGCTTGTTGGAGTTTGCCAGTTCTACTTTTCCTTTGATCCCTACTTGGGTGAGACAGTAAAACTAGTAATTGGTATATCACTGCTACAAACAACTACTTATTTCTATATCTGATATTAGATGCCACCTTGATTCCTAAACAATCTTTTTTACAAAGGAGACTTGCCTTGGGAGCAAAACTAGAATATTCATGCACTCATGTTTTCTGCCTTAGACCTCATTTTAAAAAAGGTTACAGTTTCAGTACTCCAAAAAAAGCATAAAGGTTAAAAACAGAGCTTTGTAATCTGTCAGATGTTATATAAAGTTTAGTCATCAGAAATTTCAACGTTTTTATGTATTAAAAATAATTTTTACAGAATTTAGATATAATAAAGCAGGCAATCCAGAAAATGGTCATGTAATGCCTTATGTTTTTTCAGCTACAAATGAGTTATCCAATCTGAATTAATTCATTGATGAGAAATTGATCCAAAATAGGTCTGTTGACAAGATGGGGCTTAACCTCTTTGGATGTTTATCCTCAGCCTGTCTGGATGCTTATGCTCAGGGAAGGTCAGCTTTCTTTTTATCTTACTTTATACATTCTAATTCTATAGTGCTGGATCGTGTAAGGAATGAACTACAAAAGCACCAAGCAGAAAACCAGGGTCTCATTAAAACTGTAAGAGAATCGTTAAATGAATATGAATTGAAACTGAATGACCTTCGTGAAGCTTTGAGAGAAGCAAAAGAACAAACGAAGCTGGCTGAAAGTTTAAATGTAGACAATAAAGTCCTCTTTGAAGATATTAAGGTAATATTGCATTTAAAATACCCTTCCTTCCCCTTAACAGATGATGAATCTGCCTAAATAACCTAGAAGCCCCAGATCACATCTAAGCAGGACCAGCCTTGGTTAGTTCTTGGAAGGGAGACCACTAACAAATATCAAATGTTGTGGGCTATATTTCAGAGGAAGGAACTGGCAAAATCAACTCTGAGTATTCTTTGTCTAAGAAAACCCGGCGAAATCCCCTTCTGGAGTCACCATTCATCGACAGGCTTCCCCAACAGTAACGGAGCACAAACAGAGTTCTGTTTACTTCCGGGTTCCTGATCTTGGCGATTCTCATGAGAAGATGGTAGTGCAGGAAATTTAAAAATAAAAGCAACAAAACCACACAAAAAGTACAGCAAAGCACAAGAACACACTTTAAAAGTCCCAAGTACATGGGGGGGGGTGTCATAAAAAGAGCGTCCCCTATCTGGTTGTCATGATCTCACCCAGAAGTGTTCTGACATTGATGTAGCATTCGTATGAGTACAATGGTGCAAGGATTCAAATGCCAGCAACAAAGCAGAACGGGAGATCTATTGACAGCTTGGCTTGTCAATAAAATAGGACTTTTTAACAAGATATGATCATGAAAGGATGACGTCATCTAGTATACATGCTTTTCACAATCATTAGACATCCTTACGATGCCATATTTGCCACATCTGATAGAGTCCTTAGACACTGCTGCATTATTTTGCTATTATAGTTCTTAGAAGCTTGTAGTGTTTAGTTTCAGTGCTGCCAGGTAAGTTATATTTCAGTCATTCATTCTGCCCAGACCAATTCCTTCTATCCTGGGATAAGCCAGCCATACCTGCATCTATAATAAAACCAGCCAGTTCCATTTTTACATTTATGCTGAGTGTGTAAACTGGAACCTGACCACTAATATCAAGTTAGGGTCCCAACTAGCACAGACCTGTTGAATCAATGGAAACTTGATAAGTCAACATTCATGTAAGATCCATTTATTCAAAGGATCCATTGGGAATAGCAATTGAATTTAATCCCAACTCCGACAGGGAGTAACAATTAGATTTCATCCATAGGTCTCCAGTGGCTCCAAAACGAGACAATGTTCAATTCTACAACAGCTCCTTATCTTGATTGCTAGGCAGGGTTTTCTTACAAAAACAATGCCATTGGGGGATGGGGCTTTCCCTACAATCTTAGCTAGAGCACGTAATAGGTATTTTTGGACCACAACTCCCAGAATCCCCCAAGCCAGCAGGGTCAATTCTGAGAGTGAATTCAAAAAAGTAACTCTTCCAAGCTCTGATCCCATCTCAGCCCACAGGAAGCATGGATAATAGAATTCTGTAGCAGCTGCAGCAGAAGCAATGGCTGTAGAATTTTAAAATACTTTTAATTTTCTCTCTCCTTCTTCCTGCACATGTCTTGATTAGGGAGTGGATTTGCAGGCAGCAGGACCAGCCCAAAACATGTAGCTGCCTAAGGTAACAGACAAAGGGCTTCCTTTCCTAGTCCATAGAGAAAAACGAACATAGACTGGTGGTTGAATTTTTCTTCAACCAGGCACAATTCAAAGCTAACAAAATGAAATTCAATACGGAGAAATGTAAGGTACTGCACGTAGGGCAGAAAAATGAAATGCATACATATAGGGTGGGGAGACCTGGCTAAAAGAGACTACGTGTGAAAGGGATCTAGGAGTCCTAGTAGACCACAAGTTGAACATGAGTCAACAGTGTGATGTGGCAGCTAAAAAGGCCAATGCGGTTTTGGGCTGCATCAATAAAAGTATAGTGTCTAGATCAAGGGAAGTAATAGTGCCGCTCTATTCTGCCTTGGTCACACCTCACCTAGAATACTGTGTCCAGTTCAGGGCACCACAATTCAAAAGGGATATTGACAAACTGGAGCGTGTCCAGAGGAGGGCGACTAAAATGGTGAAAGGTCTGGAAACGATGCCTTATGAGGAGAGACTTAGGGAGCTGGGTATGTTTAGCCTGGAAAAAAGACGGTTTAGAGGTGATATGATAGCCCTGTTTAAGTATTTGAAGGGGTGTCATGTTAAGGATGGAGCAGACTTGTTTCCTGCTGCTCCAGAGACTGGAACATGGAGCAATGGATGCAAGCTCCAGGTACAGAGATTCCACCTCAACATTAGGAGGAATTTTTTGACAGTAAGAGCTGTTCGGCAGTGGAACACACTCCCTCGGAGCGTGGTGGGGTCTCCTTCCTTGGAGGTCTTTAAACAGAGGCTGGATGGCCATCTGTCGGGGATGCTTTGATCGTGATTTCCTGCATGGCAGGGGGTTGGACTGGATGACCCTCATGGTTTCTTCCAACTCTACAATTCTATGATTCTATGAAAAGAATGATGTTTTCCATTATATAAGAGACAGCAAGATTGTTTAAGGTGTCCAGGACAGGATGTGTGGCATCCACACTTCTGTGTTCCACCAGTGGTGGCACAGCCAGAGAATTAATGAATAACAGCTGGGAGGCTGTTGGCAACTGTTGCCTGAGGCAGTTGGTTCACTATGCCTAATGATAAGGCCATCTCTGGCAGAGGAAATATTCTGGGCCAGCAGCTCAGAGATGTTTTCTCCTTTTTGCCATGCTTTGCCCTTTCTCTTCTGATTTACATTGTTACGTCTGACATGTGTAATTAATTTTGGACAGACCAGCTACAAGATAAATGCAAGACCATTGCTGACAAGTTGTGTGTGTGTGTTCCTGCCTTCAAGTCTCCTGTTGACTTATGGAGACCCCATAAATTTCATAAGGTTTTTCTTAGGCAAGGAATACTCAGAGGTGGTTTTGCCAGTTCCTTCCTCTGAAATATACTTTCCTGCAAATAGAACATGGAGTTAGAGCTATTCTTTGGCCAAGTAGTGCCTAATACGGTAACTATGAAGAAGAGTGTACCCGGTGCCCTGTTTGACATCCTGGCCATTGACCTCAGAGTTCCATTTTGTCTCCCATGCTAATGTTTAATATTTGCATGAAACAACTGGGAGAGGCCATTCAGAGTTTGGAGTTTGATGTCACCAATATGTTGATAACACCCAACTCTCTCCTATGCATCTGATTCCAGGGAAGTTGTTTCTGTACTAAACCAGTGTCTGCTATCAGTAACAGACTGGATAAGTGTGAACAAACTGAAGCTTAATCCAGACAAGACAGAGGGTGCTCTTGGTCGTTCAAAAGGCAGATCAGGGAATGGGGACTCCTCCTGTGCTGGATGGAGTTACATTCCCCTGAAATCTCAGGCTCGCAGCTTGGGTGTTCTCCTGGATTCAACTCTTTGAGCCCGGATGCCCAGATTTCAGCAGTGGCCAGTGTCTTCACAGTTAGTGCTCCAGCTGAGCCTGTTCCTTGAGATGTCAGTTTTTTGGCTACGGTGACACATGCCTTGATTACATCCTATTTGAACTACTGTAAAGCACTCTATACAAGGCTGCCTTTGGAAACTGTTCGGAAACTTCAGCAGGGTCAGAATGCTGACCAGGGCCAGTGATGGGAACATATAACTCCCTTGTTAAAACAGCTTCACTGACTACCTGTTCATTTCCAGGCACAAATCAAAGTGCTGGTTATGATCTATAAAGCACTATACGGCTTATGTCCAGACTATCTGAAAGACAGTATCTCCCCATATGAATCTGCCAGAGATTTAAGATCTATTGGGAGGGTTTTCTTTTGCTCCCACCATCATCATGGGCTCACTTGTTTAGAACACGAAAGAGACCTTCTCAGTGGCTGCTCTCACCCTCTAGAATTCCCTTCCACAGGAGGCTAGGCTGGCCCCTTCCCTGCTTTCCTTTCACCAGCAGGCAAAGACCTTTTTGTTTAAGCAGGCCTTTAATGTGTAAGCAGGAAAGCTTGTTATTGGGATGTATGGAGTTTCTTTTAATGTTTGTGTCTCTTAAGTGATTTTATATTGTTTCATGAGGTGGTTTTTAATGGTTTTTTAAAAAATATTGTTCCGTTTTTTAATTGATTCTATTTGAGAGCCATCTTGAGTCCCACTCGGGAAAAAGGCAGCATGCAAATTAAATAAATAAATAAATAAATAATACTGTAGTTATGGTTCTGCCAGCCTGAGAACTCTGTTTTGTGATCTCCATGTGCATACGTGTTTGTGTATAATCAGTAAGCCCTTTATTTCCTTGTCAGAAACGGACTGAGGAAATGTCTAAACAACAGAATAGCATCTTGGATCTTCTGGATTCTGCTGAAGCATCATTGTCTCAAGCAAATAGTGCATTCTCGTTGCTGCAGAGGAGTAAAGAGGTATTGAAGAAGGAATGCTTTCATTCTATGTAGGGAGAAAAAAGCAACTGTATCATTGTAATGGAAATAAAATTCATTGCAAATAATGACTTGCTTTTGTAGGCAGTAACAGCTGCTCACAAAAGATGTGAAATGAAAAACATGTTTTTCTTCTCTAATCTCCTATACTTAATCCGCTGTGCTGTGCTCAGAAGCAACCAGGCATCACGATTTGTGTGGAAAGCTAAAGTACACAAAAGACAGAATGTAATTTATTTATTTATTGCTGTTTTATAATATGCCTGGGTCACAAAGGAAAGAAAATAGCATTTCTCTTAAAATTCCAGGAATATGAAACTTTAGCTGCCCAATTGGATGGCGCAAGGAAAGATCTCAGTGAAAAACTGAAGAGTCACTCTTCGGCCAGCAAAGAACCTCTTGTAGTGAGAGCAGAAGAACATGCCAGCTTTTTACAAGGCTTAGCAACAAAGTTGGATGAGTATGTTTACTTTCTCTGAAGATTTATAACTTAAGAATCCAGGTCAACACCCACCACCACCACCCATTTATGCAGGATCGGTACCCACAGTTTCACTTACCCATGGTTGGGAGAAGAAGCTCTCTCTAAGCATCTGAAGGACCATATAGTCGTGCTGGAGGTGGTCTCTCTAGGCATCTGCTGGAAGTTGACCATAGAATCGCACCAGATGCCTAGAGAGGTATCCTCTCTAGGCATTTTCTAGGTCCTCCAGCACAATTATATGGTGTTCTATGGCAGTTCGCTACTATATGCAGTTTTTGCATATCTGCAGTAAGCCTGGGAACATATTCCCCACAAATACGTGGTGGCAGGTCAGACACCTGTACTATATTGTATGTTATATGCATTGTCTCTTACGTTAAAGGTAAACTGAGAAGGCAAAAGTAGATTATCCTTTGTAAGAGAACATTTGTAAGAAGATGGATGAGTTTCCCAAACTGTAGCCTTCCCTTACCCATCACCCTCCAAATGAGCTAGACTCCAAATCCCATCATCCCCAGCCAGCTGGTTCACCAGCTGTGTTGTCTGGTGATGATGGGAGTTGTATTCCAACACATTTGGAAGAAGGTTGCTATACTGGATCATGTTCTCAATCTTGCTGTCTCTCTGCAAGCTCACATAAACAGGCAAGCAGGCTGCTACCATTCATGGTAGGGGTAGAGCTTGGAAGCAATGAGTTACATGTAATTAATTGTGTTTTTTGAGGTTAACAATGTTACATTTGTTACATGGCAGGATGTTACATTCCAAAAGTAATGTAACAAAGAAGAGCCATAGTACTCTACTGGCGTATTGAGAAGTGTTACCTAATCACTATCAAAAATTACTTTTAAGTGCATTTTTGAAGTCATTTTCACAGATTTTTTTCATGTTTTATGCCATTCTTTTATCAATACTGTGTTTTTCTCTCATAAAAGTAATGAAAGGTAATAAAGAAAGGAAAAGAAGCTGTGCAATAAATAATGCAATAAATTCCATTTTCAACATTGTAGCAAGTAAAGGCAACAGGTTACTTGTTCAAAGCACTGAATGACTAACAAAACTTATTGCCTTTAAAAAACAGCTGAACTCAATAACCCTCAATACCCTGGCCACTCCTTGCTCTCGTCTCCCTGCCCATCATTAAAACACCTCCCCCAGATCTACCATTCTTGAAGATCCGGGGGGTGTCTGTTATAACCAGAAGTAAAAATCATAGCCAAAAATGTGTTCATCATACACTCGTGGATTGCTACTCTATCTTTTTCTGCCATAGGATCAAAAAAAATGCCAGCAATGATAAGCTGGTGACCTGTGCCATGGATGCTGCAAGTGCTTATGAGAACATCATTAATGCCATCAGAGCAGCGGAGGCAGCAGCCAACAGAGCAGCAGATGCTGCTGATTCAGCTGTATCGGTAAGAGCATCCCAAAATCAAATCATAGTGGTCTCTTCATTTCTCAGCCATTAGAATTTTTGGTGCTCAAGTTGAGCTTGTACATGGGGATCCATGAAGGTAAAGGTTCTAAGGTCTGCCCTCAAGGGGATGACCTATTAGAGTAAGGGAGTCATAGAGACATTAGGGAACCTCTCATCCCACTCTCCTAGCAGCCATTGCTCTCTTCTGCCTGCTGTAGTAAACAGGGCAGTGGTGTGGTGGTGAATGTTTAAATCCAGTCACTCTCATGGCAGCTCCCATTGCAACACCTCAACAGATTCAGGCCACACTGTTAATTGTACATGTGAGGGGGGCAGGGAAACTGGTGCCTCATGGTCTGAGTGATGGTGAGGCACCTTCCTTATTTGGGCCATGGTCTAACCCTTACCAGTTTATTAGGATCAGATGGCAGTCCTAGAACAGTGAGCTGGCAAAAGGCAATGCCATAGTTAGTATGTTGACTATGAGTATAGCGAGGGCTGAAATTGTGTGAGAAAGAACAAGGCAGGGGTACGGCATGTCCCCAAACAGCATGAAGTCACCAACTCAGGATTTTCCAAGACCCCCCCCCACTAATATCAGGGAGAAACTCTTCTGAAATACTTTATCTAGCAATTAACAAACCAGTTCTAGCAGTTTTCATCTGTACCAGGAGTGGCCCTTTTAATAAGCCACTGGTTTTTAGTTATCCATTCAAGACCAAGTCACTCAAACAGGGATACTTCACAATGCGATTTTGGACTGCATCAATAGAAGTATAGTGTCTAGATCAAGGGATGTAATAGTGCCACTCTATTCTGCCTTGGTCAGGCCTCACCTAGAATACTGTGTCTAGTTCTGGGCACCACAATTCAAAAAGGATATTGACAAATTGGAGCATGTCCAGAGGAGGGCGACTAAAATGGTGAAAGGTCTGGAAACGATGCCTTATGAGGAAAGACTTAGGGAGCTGGGTATGTTTAGCCTGGAAAAAAGACGGTTGAGGGGCGATACGATAGCCCTGTTTAAGTATTTGAAGGGGTGTCACATTGAGGATGGAGCAAGCTTGTTTTCTGCTGCTCCAGAGACTAGAACATGGAGCAATGGATGCAAGCTCCAGGAACAGAGATTCCACCTCAACATTAGGAGGAACTTTCTGACAGTAAGAGCTGTTTGGCAGTGGAACGCACTCCCTCGGAGCATGGTGGGGTCTCCTTCCTTGGAGCTCTTTAAACAGAGGCTGGATGGCCATCTGTCAGGGATGTTGTGATCGTGATTTCCTGCATGGCAGAAGGGGGTTGGACTGGATGGCCCTTGTGGTCTCTTCCAACTCTACAATTCTATGATACTATGAAACATTATTGCTGGGAACAACTGTTCCCAGTGGCCCACCCACCAATTACTGTGTGGATTGCAGCTGAACTCAGAGATTGCAGGGAAGTCTGAGAAGGGTGGCAGATGATACCCTTGTCTCTGCTAAGTATGCCACTGTCCTGTCATGTGGACCTTTTGAGCTCTGGCTCTACTACATGACTCTTAGATTGGATTCCTTAATAGAGTGGTCAGAGGAACTCCTCAAGTAGCAAAGTGAGTTCACATCCTGTCACAACACACTAGACCAGAGTTTCTCAACCAAGGCATGCCTCCAGTCATCAGTCAGTCTGCTTGCAGTCTGATGCATAGCTAAGCCCAGCTTACCCAGTGGAGTGGTGGGGGAATTATAGCAGGTTGAATTGGGGTGTGCAGAACGTAGATGTGGGTCTACTGGTAGATCACTAGGTGATTTGCAAGAGATCCTACACTTTGGAAACATTACTTTTTTAGACTGTAGTTCTGGCCTGAGGGATTCTGGAAATCATACTCCAAACGAGGATTTTTGGAACTGTACTGAAAAGGAAGGTTTTCAACAATACCAGCAGCAACAGCAAAATCATTCTCCTCCCTCCCTTCTAAATGTGGCTGCTGGATGAAAAAAAAAGTTTTGGAGAAAATGAAGTGTGTATTTTTGAGTGAGGAAGACTGTGAGTTCAAGTTTGGTACGGAAAACAAATTCTTTGGCTGAGCGTGTGCTCACAGGGGCCTGTTTTCCTTAATTGATTGCTTCCTAATCTATCCCCTCCATGAGCCACTCTTTTGAACCTTATTCCACATGGTGGACTTGGAGCTCTCAGCAAAAATTAAAATAGACCCTGCAAGGCTGAAGTATCCCCAACCGTGGCTTGGATTATGAATCTTAAAACTTTTTGAGGTGCTCCACCTGTCTTATACCTTACATGGCAATGCTTCATTTTCAGACAATGGAGAAAAAAGATCTTGCTGGAAGGGCCAACAGACTGAAGACCAACAGTGGCAATCTGTTAAATCAAGCACAGGAGGCACAAAAGACACTACAAGGTAACTTGAAAAGCAAATAAGTGACAAAGGGGATGATTAAAGCTTTGCAAGGTTTTAATACTGCTGTTCCAGACTTTGCCTTGTTACAAGCTGAATCACACGGTCCTTACTTTTTATTTATACACCAAATTACCATTTATTTATTTATTTATTTATTGGATTTATATCCCGCCTTTCTCCCAAGATGGGATTCAAGGCAGCTTACAATAATTTAAAAACAAATACAACTAAAACATTACAAAAGTTAAAAAAGAATTAAATTACAATTGTCCCTTCATATTCGCTGGGGTTTGGTTCCAGGTTCCCCTGTAGATACCAAAATCCGTGAATACTCAAGTCCCATTACAGTATATGCAATGGCATAGCAAAATAGTGTTCCTTATATAAGACGACAAAATCAAGGTTTGTTTTTTGGATTATTATTTTTTAAAGAACATTTTCAAGCTGTGAGTACTTAAATCCATGGATATGGAGGGACAACTATATTACCATTATTAAAATATGATAATTAAAAACACAACATAGATTAAAAACATAATATCAATAAAAATTGCAAACATTAAAAGCAGCAAACCAATTAAAATTCACATTTCAAACACCTGCCTAAATAAAAACGTCTTCACCTGCCGATGAAAAGACATACTAAATATTACTCTGATGTCATGCTGGGAGACTTCCCACACACCTGAAATTGGATGTTTTCACATGTAACAAAATTATGATATCAGATGAAGATGTTGGGTTTGAAAGAATTTTCTCTACTGTTCTGTGATTTCTACACTGGAGAGGCAGTTTTAGAGAAACAGATCTTCCTACATGAAACTTGAGGTGGTAAGATGTCTGTGTGAGGACTTTGCTGCTTTAAAAATTGCTTTGTAAATCAGCTCAGAGCCTTCTCCTAGGGCAGACAAGGGCATCCCTAACAAATTTTAATAAACATGTAGAAAAAAGGTTTGACTGGTTAAAAAAATTTCAAAAAAGTTGAGAATTAAAGAAATCCATGAAAGAGCAATGCCTTTATTGGCCAACTGAGATGCAAAAAACACATCATACAAGCTTTCGAAGCTTCACTGGCTTCTTCGTCAGGAAAAGATGTTAAAAAATCTTACAAGAGATGGAAGAAAAGGTGATGGTGTTGGAATCACAGGCCATCCCTTCTTGACTATCTGGGGACCGAGACAAAGGACAGTAAAATAAAGGTGTCAGAGTTACACAGCCAAATATATTTGCAGAAATTGCATGTAGAACAGAGCATGTAGAACAGAGCACTTGTGAAAATACAGAAGTTTGTGCTTCCCTGATTTAAACTAAAAGCAGGGTCAAGTTTTGATCAAGTTCCATTTTTCCCTTCCTCTGCCATATGCTTTCCTCTAGTTTTTCCACTTTACCACCCACATGAAGTTAGGGCAAATGTTGCAGATTTCCCACTCCTGCTTTAAACCACAAAGAAAAGCCTGCCTGTAGGGTATATAACATCCTTATAATAGATACTGACCATGTAGGGACAATATGTGCCATGATTTGATATACCCCTGTCTCTATATAGTCCTTAGATGGCTGTTTTTAAACTACCACTAAAACTAGTTTGGAGATATCTTAGACCTAAATCCAGTTGTCAGTCCCATGTAAAGTAGACTCATTGAATCAATCACTAAATAATATATCAACACTTGCGTAAACTCCATTAATTCTAAGGAGCTAGTATAATTGGGACTAGAAATTGGAAACAGTTTCTAAACATTTATTTCTCTCCATTGTCTACCTCCTAACCCTGATTCTATGGAAAACTACTCTCTGGTTGCAGGATATTGGATTTTTAATTAGAATTCCATGCTTGCCGCGTATATTCAGTGCTCATCCAAATAAAAAATGAAATGTTAAATGCAGCCAAATTTAGAGCTGAATTAGGCTGTGATGCCTTGCAGCCACCATTCTTTCTCCTGGGGCCGGTTTACACGGCAGATTTATTGCGGCAACTTGCGTTTTAATTCTTTTCCGCATCTGTGCCAGTCAGGTTTCTTTTTCTAATTATGCCGCTTTTTCGTTCAGACTTGAAAAAGTGTGGGGGGGTTGGCCTCCCAAGCAGACAAAGGCTGTACGGAGAAGGGCATAGCCTTGCATTTGAAGCCTTGCATTTCCGAGCTAAAGACTCACAGACTGCCCAAATAGCAGGGGGGAAGATCAAAGAAGTGGCCCTGTCTCTGTGTCTCTGTAAATCTGCCTATAAATGAACCCACTCCCTGAAGCAGAGGGAAAGACCTTGCTGCCATGCTGTGGATCCTAAGGTGAACCTATCACAAGTTTTTCCTGCACGATTTGTTTATTCAGGGTTCACAGACTTGCAAAATAGCAGAGGATTTTTGACTCTCCCTCCCTCAGTCACTCCCTCCCCCCTCTCTCTCCCTCCCCCAAGCAGAGCTGACAGATGGGAACTTTATGACTGAAAGGTCTTCGGAATCCTTTTTCTTGGCAGACCTTCTGCAAAATAGCAGAGAGGATTTTTCAAAAGTTTCCTGATGCTATTGAACGCAGTCCCTCTCTTTTAAGCCCGCCCCTTACATCATAGCAACCAATCACAGTAAAGATCTGCGGAAGCTCTTAACGGAATGGTAGTTTACACTGCCAATAAAGTGCTACATTGCAAATATACCTGCAAAAGTAGCGACATCCCCTGGCACGCTATATTTGGGTGTTTTACCTTCCCCCCTTCTGAATGAGGCGATGCTGTGCTGTGATCCGTGGGAACTATGAGCTATCTTAGCGGTATATTTAGAGGAATATTTGCCCGTGTAAACGACCCCCAGGGGAAAGTATGGTTAGAGACTAAAGCAGAGATGCTTCAGAAGAAAGTACAATAATGATTATCAAGCTGATTTACACCAAATTATCTTACAGAAATCACCCCAACTCTTGATGATGTAAAGAGCCGACTTCAAGAGGCTGAGCGTAAGAAGAATGTGATTCAAGGAGATCTCACAGTCTTCCAAAATGACCTCCAAGGGATAAAGAGAAGTAAGCAATTTGAAGCAGATTTTTACTGCTGTATGTATTGTTGCATTTATTATTATTATTATTTGTTGCAAAACAACTATATCAGTTGCGGGGGAGATTGGGAAGAAAATAAGGAGCAAAAATTATTTACTAATTTGGAATACTGTAGACCTCAAGTGATATAGTACAGGAGAGAGGTTACCCAGTTTATCACCACTGAAAAAGAAAATATTAGATAAATACCATCATGAATCTTTGTGCATCTCGGTCTTCCTGCTAGATGACATAGACAGCATAATCATGAATGCAAAGAACATGGTCAAAAATGCCAATGATATTACTACTAATGTACTTGAAGAACTAGACCCAATTAAAACAGAAGTTGAAAACATAAAACTTTCCTATGGAACCACACAGAGTGCTGACTTCAACAATGCTCTGAAAGAGGCAAACAAGACAGGTAAGTGATTCCTTTGCTTCAATAAACTCTTCCAGTCTTTTGATAGATGGATATTAGAAGACAATGTGACTGTTCAAATAGCTCTTGACATGCTCATTCAGACCTTGGCAAACATACTGAGTATGGAATTGGCTGTTCCTAAGAATTTCCAGGGGGGAAAATCACCCAAAGTACACCCATAAGTCCTTGATGTAGAACAGAGGAGGGAAACGCCTAGTTTGTGGACCTAAGGAATTTCAAATTGGAGAAGACAGTAGAGCTTCACCTGCCCTATGAGGGAAAGCATGGGGTGGGCATTGCTACCAAGATTCCAGTGTTGGATGCAGGACTGTTTCTATGGCCTTATTGGGTTTCTAAGTTGGCTTTCCCACCACACATGTCCCCAATGAGGGAAACCACAGAGTGGATGAAGCTACCCAAACTCAAAGAATGATTGCTGTAATGCCCCTGCAACTGGAGCATGAGTCTGTGTGCAGCTTTCCTCCCTAGTCACCCTATATGAAAAAGATGAAGAAGAAGTAAAGTTGGGTCCCTGGATACAGCATCAGCTAGAAGCTCCAGCTGGTACTGTAACCAGGTAGTCTGTAACCTCAGGAAGTGTATTCATGCCCATGATGTTAGGAGCATGGACACACCCTCTGACATTATCTGGCCTACCTGGGGTTGTTGGGGTGGGAATCCAATATGATACTGTAAATCTATTCACCATCACAGATCTAGAATGTCTGAATGGAGACTACCAATCAGTAATGGTGCTGCAACTCAGTTAAGTTAAGTTACATAGAATATTGTCAGGGATGCCCATTAATGAATTTCCCTCCATGATGTCAGGACTGATGTTGTGCAACTGGCCTCTTCAGCAGTAGTCAGTGATTGGGAGTGAAGAAAAAAGCAAATTGTAGTGGGGTCAGAATACTGGATCAAGTTGAATTTGACATGGAGCTGGAATATGAGACAGAGCTGTCACATCCTGAGTCAGTCCCACATTCATTATAACATTCAATTCCACTCTCCATTCCATTTAAGCTCTATAATACCTGTACCAGGAAAGCAAAACCATTACATTTGCAAAAAGGTTTTCTTGCATTTGCAGTCATTTCCAGGTTAATTTTTTTTTTAAATGTACCAATATTTTGATGGGGAAGAGATGCTAGGGGTGGGTGGGGGAGGTTGAGTGGTGCTTGGAATTAGAGAACAACAAAAGTGGGGTTCAGTGGTGGCATGCATCCGATGGGGTGTTCTTTCCCCACCCCAATTTATAGCCTTAACTATATCTTGTCCTGCTTGGTCTCAGCAAACAAAGAAAAAGGAAGCTTTTGAGTAGTGCTCAGGGAAGAATTTTTCTCTGAACCTCACTTTCTTACTCTTAATCAGCAAACAGTGATAACTGGGATACATGATTGAAATTAAGACTTGAATTACTTTAATGACAATACTAATGGAGAAGGCAATAACGGATCAGGATAATTATATTCTGTAATACTGCCTGACACTGAATAAGAAGGAACTTGGTTCTCTTTATTATCATGCAGTGTTACGTGCCTTCAAGTCAACTTTCACTTATGCCAACCCTATCATAGCGTTTTCTTGGCATGATTTGTTCAGAGGAGGTTTCTCATTGCCTCCCTCCATGGCTCAGAGAGTGTGATCTGCTCAAGATTATGCTGTGGGTTTCCATGGCTGAGCTGAGATTCAAACCCTGATCTTCCAGAGTCTTAGGGCCTGTCTTTATGAGGGGAAAAAAACATGGAGTACCTCACAGTAATGGCATTTCACAGCAGCAGCTACTTGTCTTAATGGTGTTTTTCCCTCCATAAGCCCCCGTGAGCTTCACATGCAAGATGGCATCTGCAAGTGATTTACTTGCATTTGTACTTAACCACTGCCAAAAAATTTTTTAAAAAAATAAATGATGTCTAAGGTGCACTAAAGTGATAGAGTGATTTTTCAATTCAACAGGACAGGAAAACAAACAACAACAACAACAAAACCACCCTGTTTTATCACTTTAGCGATCACTCGCTAAGGCGAAAATCCAACATGGTGGCAGTGGGTGCTTGCCCTGTTAGCAAGCCCCGCCCCTGTGCTCACCTGGCCAATCAGCTTTGTACTTCCTCTCCTATGGGAAAATGATTCATATTGAATTGCTTGTCCCAACGAGCAGGAATGTGCACTGCCCTCGCTGTTTTTTAAAAACTATGGGAAAAACCGCAAAGGCTTTTCCTGTGGTGTTCTTGCCGTTTTGGGCCCCCTCCTTCCAAATACAGTGGATTGATGCAGGATCCCATTTAGACAGGTAAGATTCACAGCAAATTCCATGAGGATTATTTTCACTGTTTAGACAACCCCCTAGTCTAACACCCAAACCACTACACCATGCTGATTCATTGGGCTCATCTATACGAGGGGGAAAAATATGAACAAGTCTGACAAAAGCAGGCATTCGCAATGATGTGACCTGTCTTCAAGGTTAAAAGAGCCCTCCCTAAACTCCGCATGACCCCTAGCCAAGATGGTGGCCATAAGTTATTTACTTTTTAATTTTTTTATTTAAACTTTATTGAGTAACAAACAATAACAAATATGACACTGACAATTATCACAAAATGCAAAAAAAAAAACCCAAATAATAACACAAATAATAACATTGTATACAAAAAAATACTAATTTAAACAACAAATAGACAAAGACTAATATATAAATTTAAAAGACTTCCCGCTTGCTCTTTTTTTAGCTCTATAACATAGTTTACAGCTTACCCCCTATATAATGAATTATCACCTTAATAACATACCTTTTTAACTTAAAGCCAAATAATCAACATTACTTCTGATTTACTCACAATTTTAAATCTGCCACCACCAATTTTTTTTTAAAAAAAGTTTCCCATGGTGCGCACATGCGATGTTTCGTAAAGAAAAAAGAAAAAAGAGCAAGTATAAGATTGCTGTTTGATCGACTTACTGGACCCTTGCTTAGCTGAAAATTCAATGTGGTGGTCACAGGTGCTTCCCCTGATTGCTAGCCCCGCCCCCATGTTTGTCTAGCCAATCAGATTACACTGCCTGTTTGTATCTGTGCAAATGTGAGTGTTCAAACGATCGCACATTTGCATGTCATATGGAGCTTTCTAAAAAAAAATCCAGACAAAGCCCCAGATGCTACACACGTAGACTTTGTGGTGGATTTGGCTGCCCCCTTCCTAATGACACGTATTTATGCAAATGTCCTTATGAATGGATTGCTGGGGATGATAGGATACTCAGTCCCCAAAGGAAGCAAAAATATCTCAGTAGAAGTCAGCAGCAACCTGTTCCCAAGAAGGATACTCACACATAGAGAGATTGTCTTCCAAACAAACAGGAGGTACTTTATCTTGAAACTCAAAGCAGTTATGATATGTACAGGTATTCACAAAGTAGATGGACAAACTGCTGTGCCAGGCACAAAATTTGCTCAAGAGAGAAAGTGCTCAGGGTGCAGCCTCCTTTTATATAGTCCCTCAGGGCATTGGCTCCGCCAAACACCTGGTGCCTTATATCAGCCTTTTGCACACTGCACTGTGCTTTGCACACCACACTCTACTGTGCACCCCACACTTCAGCCTGATGCAATGCCCTGCAGTCTCCTGACTGTGCAACTGTGGCCTCCAGGTTTGAGACTGGGCTTGGCCGAGACTAGGCTGGCAGACTTGGCAGTTGTCTGGCCATTTTCTAAGGAGTTCAGACACCCTCCTGACACAGATTGCCTTCTGTTCACATCCTGTTAGGATTACTTTCACTGTATAGACAAGCCCTTAGAGAGCCAGCGTGGTACAGAAGTTTCAGAGTTGGCCTCAAGGAGACTAGGGTTCTAATCCTCACTCAGCCATAGAAGCTTACTGTGTGATCTTGAGGAAATCATATGTAAATTCTTCCAAGAAAACCCTGTGATGGAATCACCGTAAGTTAGAATTGACTTGGGACTTTTTTGGATGTCTCAAATACACCGCAAGCAGCCTCGTCGCGTTGTGAGGCTGCTGCATTGCAGGGCGTCGCAATCAACTTTCGTGCTTAAAAACCGGTGAAATATAATGCTCAAATGTCCCCGCGGTACCGCAACAGTACCAGCAGGGGAGAGCATCGTCCGAAAGCGACGCCCTGCAGCGCAGCAGCCTCGCAATGCGACGAGGCTGCTTGCGGTGTATTTGAGATGTCCGGAAAAGTCCTTGAAGGCACAGAACAATTTTATTTACGTGCAGCAAAACAAATCTATTTAATTGAGGGAGAAATTTTTGGTTTTAGTCCAGAGAGAATTCAGCACGCACCAGTGAATTCAAGCAATTATACAGTATGTGTAAATTAAGTGAGTTTGCATTTTACATTTTGATATAAAATAATCCCACCTTCTCTCCCTCTTTCAAAAATGTTGCCAACAGTAAAGAATTTAACAAATATCCTTCCGGATCTATTTAACAAGATTACAAGCATCAACCAACAACTTATGCCAATAGGCAACATATCTGAGAATATAAATCGCATCAGAGAGCTCATCCAGCAAGCGAGAGATGCTGCAAATAAGGTGTGTGGTGAAAACTTCCATTCCTGCTTCTGTCCTTTATTCTAATATATCTTCACATGTTCACCCAAGTATCTTGATTAATCTCATCACTAAAACATTTCATTATGGATACTCGGGTGTCTTCAGGTCCTCTGTAAATAAAAGATAATCCTATAGACCAGGCCCTAGCTAGCAGTCTTTTTTCTTTAATGCTGTAAAGCTAAACTGCCTAACTAGAGAAAGAAGGTACAATAAGACCCCCAAATCTGCAGGGGATTTGTTCCACGCACACACACACACACACACACTCACGGATACTGAAAACCATGGATAACAGCGAGCACCATTGAAAATAATGGGACTTCTGGTTTAAAATACCATAGAGTTCCCTTGGAGGACCTAGAAAACATCTTGAGAGGATGTCTCTCTAGGCATTTTCTAAGAAGACTCTATGGTAGGTGTGCTGTTTTGTATCCCTCAGATAACTGAAACCACAGATATTGGTTCTACAGATACAGGGGTCCTACTGTATCAGTTTTTCTCTGTAGTCTCTGCATAGATCCTGCTCATCTGCAATCTACTATTTGGGATCAGTTCAGGTGATCTTAGGGAGAAGTCACGTCTGAGTAGATCCGATGTATCAGCTGTCATAAAGAAACTTCCTTTATCATCGGCAAAGCCTATACAGGGAAGCTTGCCCTTAATGGCATTGCCTCAGTTGCTACAGAAGTGCTCATGTAAATCCACTCTTAAGGCTCCTCCAGACAGAGCTGAAGTGTTGGGATGTTGCAGTATTAGTTGCCATATTTCTGGTTTTTTTATAAAAATAAAATAAAATAGATAAATCCAGAATTGCTATTTTCTGGCAATTCCTGGCATCAGCTGCAACATTTTATTCCTACCTCAAGTGAGTTTCTTTTTAATTCTGAGACATATTAGAACAATATGGTTCCCTCTCTTGTCCTCTCTTCTTTCTTTCTTTTTTAGAGTTATAGCAATAAAATGCAGTTCTCTTCATAGTGGTGGTCCCTGGACCTGGACCTGTACATGTCCCCAAGCCATTGGCAGCTGTTCCTTGGCAGGTTTCCAGGAAAAAAAGAAAAAGTTGTAGCCAATGGTCATAAACATGGTGCCAATTCCTAGCACATGAGGGGGGGGGACTAGTTGATGGTCCTCGATATCACATAGCCTGAGAAGCAGTGCATCAGTGAAATGGCATTTTTGGCACTGTAATTCAATCACTCAAAGAAGAGATGGGGGGAGAAGAAGAGAAAGAGGAGAAAATCTGCCCTTCAGACCATAGGACCACCTCAGCAAATCATGCCCTGGTTTTAAAAATCTTTGGAAGAGCTCTAGTGCGGAACCACCACCACCACCAAAAAAACCTGCCACAAAGAGCCACCCAAAAGAATAGAATGAGTGGACATGCAAGCTATTACAACCAGCCCAACCTGCCAAACCCCAAGGAGCTATACTGTAAGAACTCACACTTGTTTAGACCAGTCTAGAAGAGCCCTTAGAGAGCAGGCACAATTTTTAAAAATGGAAGATGGCCAGAGAGGAGGGCAGTAGTCTTACATTCTAATGTTGCTCACTGTGTCCAAGTAAGAATCATCACTCAAGTGCTTTAGATTGTCTATTTCCCAATTCTCTGGAGCAGGTTTTTAGGGTTCAAAAGGGGCTGCAGAAAAGAGGGTAATCACCAATTCTGGTGAAAGCAGTAGGATCTAGTGGATATAGAATCCTGGTCTATGTGAATTTGTGACTGATTATATTAATTTGTATTCTTAATAGGTTGCTATTCCCATGAGGTTTGATGGCAATTCTGGGGTAGAGGTTCGGCCTCCAGATATTCTTGAAGATCTGAAGGGCTATACGTCCCTTTCCTTATTTCTTCAAAGACCTCTCTCACGATTAGACAGCCCACAGCAGACATCTGACATGTTTGTCATGTACTTAGGTGACAAAGACGTACGTATTTCTCATGTAATTAATTCATTATTCTGCAAGAGAGGCTGTAAATATTTGAGTTATATGTAGTGGTTGCTTAGAAATTGTGGGGACTGTGGAGTACAAGGCAGGATAACTGGTTAATTAACAGAGTTTAGCAGCACTCTCCAGCTTCTTGCAATAGTTACTGTTCTCCTTTCTTGTACAGTACTCCCTTTTGCCCCATCTATACAAATTCACATACATTTCTCTTTCCTCTCCCCACATCTTTGATCCTAATTGTATAAATAACTATTTTTTAATATAATTAATTAATTTATTAATTTGATAGTGCAAATATCTAAACAAAGAACACTTGGATTGGGGTAATAGTAATAGCACTTACATTTCTATACCACTTTATAGTGCTAAGCACTATCTAAGCGGTTGACAATGTGTTAGCTGATTGCCCCCAACAAGCTGGGTACTCATTTTACCGACCTACAGAAGGATGGAAGACTGAGTCAACCTGAAGTGCTGCAGGATCGAACTCACAACGTTGTGGCTTGCAGTACCGGCATTTAACCGCTGCGCCACCAGGGCTCCTATCAGGGCCATTTGTCCCCAAGCTTGGCATGACCCCATTTATCCTTGTCTGCAAAGTCCCATAAACTGGGTCTGATGGACTCACTGGCTCCACCTCCCCCAATCTGTTCCCCATGCTAAAACTGCCAAAATATTAAGATTCACGTGACACATGCAAAAAAAAACACCAAAAAACCATTGCAAGTAGCAAAAAGAAAACAAGGGTGGGTGTGGATACGAAGCTCTGAAGTGAACTGAGCAGGGGAGCACCAGTACCAGTACCTGACTTAAATAGCCAGTGAGCTGACCAGAGTGAAACATTTTCTTGGCTTCTTCCAGTCCTGCACACTGGCTAAGACTTGCCGGCTTCCCCACTCTTCCTAGAGCTGACAAAAACTGTGTGGGCTTCTTGGAAGGGCAAAGCAGCCCAAGAAAGCAGAAACTACTGAGATACACCTCATACTATGAGCGGCAAATGCTGTTCCTAATAAATTGGAAACACTTTCAGTCATTTGAAATGTTTGATACTACTTAGCATGGTTTTAGTGTGATATATAAACACAGACAATAACTGTCTTCCATTTCCTGACTACCAAAGAAAAGGCAGTCCAAGACATTTTGCTGCTTAAAGTGAAGCAACAATGGTTGCACACAGGCACACTCTGCCATAAAATCTTACAGATAACTCCATGTTTCTGTGGCAGTAAAAGTAACAGCAACAATAAATTAATAACTAAACAGTATCTGCTACTAAAAGGGTGATACCTGAGTAAATTGCCTGACATACTAGATTTTTAGTCAACACTGTTATAGTGTTACTATTCCACTTTATTTGCTATGGCTGCGTCCTGTTGAATCCTGGGATTTGCAGTTTAGGGAGGGGCATTTATAACTCAGCCAGAGAGATCTTAGGCCTCACTAAACTACAAATCTCAGAATTCCACAGGAGGAAGCCAGAGCAGTTAAAGTGGAATAGTAACACTATAACAGTGTAGTCTGAAAATCTCCATATTCTAAGGACTTTATCAGACTAGCCTCTAAGCCTCTAAAAATGTTCTTTTGCCACCATATTTTACACCGTTTTTCTGCCGACAAAAGAACCCTTTATATCAAACGTTGACATGATAATGTGAAAAAGCAGCCTCATACTTCCATGTTTGCTACCAAGCATGATCTCAGCAGTTCTTGTGAGAAGATGCGAGCATGCTTAAACATCTAAAAAACAGCTAAATTAAAAAACAAAGTGTACACACAAGCACTGAAACACACTTAAAGACTTGCCTGTAACACAAGGAGGTTCATAAAAATAGCATCCCCTAGCTAGTTTTCGTGTTCCCACCCGGAAGTGTTCTGGTAGGGACCACCCATTGATGCTGGAATTGCACCAGCGGAATGGGGTGCAGTTTCACATGCTCGCAATCACAGCAAAAAAAACACCACAGCCAATCTATTGACGGCTTGGCCAATCAATAAAAAGAACACCTTATTTTCAACACATACTCACAAAAGCACAACGTCATCTGGTATTGGTGCCCTTGGAATTCATTCGGCATTGTTATGACACTGTATTTGCTGCATCTGATAAAGTCCTAACTGTAGGACTGGCCCTTTTCCATAGCAACCTAGCTGGCTAGTATGAGGGGGTTAGGATGAGTTGAGAGTCCTCCTCTGTCAACAGAGAAGAGCTGCACTGATGGGGTGATATGACTGCTGAAGAGGCGCTTGATATGTGTGTGGAAAGCTCCATGGCCATAAAAGTATTGCTGGCAGTGTTCCTACCAATGGTAGGCCTGAAACTGGGCATTCTGAGGGCAGGTCATTGGCCATATTGGAGCTAAGATTTCTGAAGCCCATAATGGCTGCATTATAGATGTCAAATGGTGTACTTATCATGAATACTGCCTAACAAATCTTGGGATCCAGTTATGTACTGCGGCAGAGGAGTAGGACATTTCTAACAGAATTTATCAGAAGATTTTCCTTGGGTTTTTTCCGGGCTGTGAGGCCGTGTTCTGAAATAGTTTCTTTCTGATGTTTCACCTGCATCTGTGGCTGGCATCTTCAGAGAATGGTTGGGTAGGAGTATATGTGGAGTTTATATGCTGTGACCCCCTGTTGGGGAATATATGTAAATTTGTGTAGTTGAATGGTTAGTTTCTGGGTATAGAAATGCAAGGCTCATTAGTGTCTGTTTGGCTAATGGTTGGTTGATGGGCCATTATCTGCTGGAACTCCCCCTGTCCCTGGGTGGAATTCCTTTGTAAGTGTTGAGTTTTGATTCTATTGTTCTTCAAAATTGGGAGCCAGATTTTGTTTACTTTTAAGGTTTTTTCTTTCCTATTGAAGTTGTCCAGGTGTTTGTGGATTTCAATAGCTTCTCTGTGCATTCTGACATGATAGTTGTTGGCCTGGTCCAGAATTTCTGTCTTTTTAAATGACACTTTGTGTCCTGGTTGTTTTATCACATGTTCTACATGTAACTTCCATGCTTCCCTGGAGTTGTTGTACCATTTAGATTGGACTAAAACCAGTTTAAACATCTAATTTAAAAACAGGGAAATGAAAAAGGGGAAAATTCTCCATATTCGTAACATAAATTTACATATTTAGAGTTCCAAAGACTACATTGGCATGGCTGTTCGGGATGGCCGTCTTATTTGTGCCTACAGCCTAGGAGGCAACGAAGCTGAAATAGAAGTGCCTGAACCAGTGTACGAGAGTGACACCAAGGAAGCAACTCTGGATCTTGTGAGATTTGAGAGGTATGGGACTATAATAAAGCCCTTCCCAATTTTTTATGGACTCATATTCAGAGCCTTCTAATTATCTGTTCCCTTTTTTTTTCTTTTTAGAATTTACCAATATGCAAAGCTGAATTACATTAAACGTGCAACCTCCACTTCACCATCAAGTCTAGGACCTTTTGAGGACAGCAGTGGGATAAGCTACACTCTCCTCAACTTGAATCCTGATAATGTGGTTTTCTACGTTGGAGGATACCCACCAGATTTCACAGTAATGCTTTTTCTATCTGATGGAAATGTTATAATGAGAAAGGGGTTTCCCCCCTTGTAAACTACAATTATATAGTTGCTCCACATTAAGTAACTTGATAATAATGTCCTGTAGGTAAATACATCTTGGCCTTTTGGGAGGGGGGAATGCAAATTCTTTGTGAAGAATCAACCTGATTTTGCATCAGAAGCAAAACTAATTTATTTTGTATTATTTGTTCTGCTTCTCCTGTGTGCAGAGATGTCTGTAGAGCAATCTTTTTTTCTTCCAAGACCAAAGGAAAGGCTGATCAAGGATTTTGGGGATGATATTGCTTGTTATTATTTCAATTTATGTCTCAGCATGTCTTCATTGATACTCATGGCTAAAAAGATTATTTCTTTCCTCGGAGTTGTCTAGACGGTTAAAATACTCCTCATAGAATTCAAGGAGAATATCTTTTGTCCGAACGAGATCCTGTGTTGATTCATGGTATTCGGAAGGAGGGGGGCCAAAAACTCCAAATACCATGTGGGAAAAGCCTTCAAGGGGTTTCCTGTATTTGTTTTAAATAATGCGTGGGAATGGTCAGATGTGTGCTGGGGGTGGGCTTGCCAACAAGGAAGTAGCCAGAAGTGCCATTTTGGATTTTTGTGTCCTCGATTGTGCACTTTTTCTCTGCTCTGAGCTGACCAAATAGCTTTCTAAAGCTTTTTAAAGCAGAAGGTTGTACTTGCACAGTTTTCCTTTAAAGTAAAAAAAAAATTGTGCAGCGGTGGCAACGTGTGGAGAATAATAACACACTAATTTACTCAGCTGCCATCTTGATTCGCGCATGTGTGCGCTTCAAATGCAGATAGATTTGAATACAATTGTTTTTGCCAAAAGATTGTGGAGACAAAAGAATGCTACTGAGAATTTTTAATAATGTGCAGGAATCAACATTATATCCTCTTATCTAGACAACACCTTGTTTTTCTCCTGCAACAATCCTGTGAGGTAGATTAGGCTGAGAGATACTGATTGGCCCAAGGTCACCCAGTGAGCTTCATGGCTTACTGGGGATTTGAATTGGGTTTCTCTTAGTATAACAGTCTAGAGGTCCTAAACATTGCACCAGTGGTTCCCAAATTTGGGTTCCTACATGTTGATAGATATCAGTTCCAGCATGTTCAGGAATTTTGGGAGTTGTAGTTCAACAACATATGAGAACCCAAGTTTGGAAACCGCTGCATTACTCCATATATCCAGCAAGTAAATGCTCCCAAATGTTTTAGGCTTTGCAACCATATGGACTAGAATTTTGGCTTTTCCTGTTAACTAAACATTCTCAGAATGTGGTAACCTAAATCTGTGCAAATTGCTGTGCCTGTACATTGGAGTTATGGAAATGCAGTATACTCTCGTTCCTCATGGCAGAGTCTCATAGCAGTCACAGCTTTACATTTTTATGTTTATGTTGAGCATTATTAAAATGCTACTATTGTTTCTGAATACTGTTTTTATTCCCAGCCTCCTGATACACTAAATCATCCTCGTTATAAAGGCTGCATTGAATTAGACAGCTTAAATGAGAGAGTTCTAAGCCTGTACAATTTCAAGAGGACTTTTAATCTCAACACTACTTTAGTGCAACCATGCAGAAGGTAAAAAAAAAAATCCCTACCAAATGAGAAGTGCTGTAAATAAATTTTGTAATATATAATCTCTAATATTATCTTCATCTCAGTCAAGGATGAGTAGACATGCCCAGCTTTTTAAAGCCTTTTTGTGTACTTTTCTATCATCTTACAATGACATCTACAAGTCATAAGAGTTTGTGAAGGATCCAATATACATTTGAATCACAAGCTGAGTATAGTTCAGCAAGCCTCAAAATGTAGGTATGCTGAGTTGCTAGTCCTGTGATCCAATTTCTATTCAGATTGTAAGATGACTATGCAGACAATAATTCTGGCATATATATTCAGCTTCATTTCTTTACCTCATAGGTAAAATCTTCCGTCCACTTAGCAGTATAATATTAGTTGCTCAGTGAACACAGAAAAGATTCATCTGTATGAGTGCACTGTTTAATGATGTAAGGCAATCACCTTTGTGGGAATGAAAAGTTGAGTGGAACCAAAGCTTACTACTGTGAGTGACACTTGGGAAGAATTCACAGGACCCTATATGGTGTGACTGATATGAGTAGTATTGAGCAAAGATGGAAAAGGTTTGGGCATGTCATGTCTTGTGCTTGCTCCCACCTGCCATGAGATTCATGGCTCTCATCTTGCTAGTGAGCCTTATCTAGCCAGACAAAAAGAAGATCCAGCCAAGAGCAGGAACTGGGTAGAAGGGAAACATCCAGGGGAAAGCAAGTGAATATCCTGCTATCCTCCTTTTTTCCTTTCACTTTCCTTTTTTTTTCTTTTTCTTTTTCTTCTCTTCCCCCTTCCTTTATATTTTAAAAATTGAATAAAATATGTTTAGAAAAAGCAAGGAAAGGGGTTTAAAGCTGCACTTTCTCTTCCACCCTCTTCCTGAACTATCTGATCCAGTAACTCTTAGGACATTATTACACAAAGCTTTTAAACTGCAATTAAAGCTGGAAAATAGTGTCTTTGGCCATACTTATCACACAACATCATATCTCTCTTTCATTGCTGCTTTGACTTCAACACATTGGTAGAGTGCCCCTTTTCATTGATGGGAAAATCCACCAATAAGCTCACATAGGTTTTCCGTGGTTTTTCCCCAGGCTATGAGGCCGTGTTCTGGAAGAGTTTATTTCTGACGTTTCCCCTGCATCTGTGGCTGGCATCTTCAGAGAATGGTTGGGTAGGAGTGTGTGTGTGTGGGGGGGTGTTATATACTGTGAGCCCCTGTTGGAGAAGATACGTAAATTTGTGTATTTGAATGGGTGGAGATATGCAAAGAGGATTAGTGTCTGTTTGGCTAATGGTCCATTGTCTGCTGGAAATCCCTCTGTCCCTGGGTGGAGTTCATTTGCATGTGTTGAGTTTTGATTTAGTGTTTTTCAGGACTGGTAGCCAGATTTTGTTTACTTTTAGGGTTTCTTCCTTCCTGTTGAAGTTGTCCCAGTATTTGTGGATTTCAGTAGCTTCTCTGTGCATTCTGAAATGATAGTTGTTGGCCTGGTCCAGAACTTCTGTGTTTTTAAATAACATTTTGGGACCAGGTTGTTTTATCACATGTTCTGCTACTGCTGATTTTTCTGGCTGGCCCAGTCTGCAGTGTCTCTCATGTTCCTTGATTCGTGTTTGCACACTGTGTTTTGTGGTCCCTATATAAACTTGTCCACAGCTGCATGGTATACAGTAAACTCCTGTGGCTGCCTCACAGCCCATGAAAGCCTTCGACTTCACAATAAGCTCACAATCGGGCTAATTTTTCACTAGTCCTCTGGTGAAATAAGTTCCTCCCACTACAGTTCCGATCTTGCACAGCCACATGACATCCATAAGTGTGATCCTCTTCCCCCCCCTCCAATGTCCCCCTTGCTATTCCCAAGCAGGCTGTTTTTCTTTTCCTTTTCCAAATTCTTTTCCTTTCTTGTTTATTTCTTTTTTTATTAAATCACATTACCATAACTCTCTAATTATGTTAAAAATTAAAATTAAACCCCTGCAAAAGGCACGATGGGTAGGGCATAGGGCAGGAAGACAGGGTTAAGGAGGCCATGTGGAAGAGAGTGTACGGGACCATAGATCGCCAAAGCAGCTCCTTCATGCTATTCCAGAAAAGTGCGCTAATGACTATTCCCAAACCTGTATGTTTCTGTTTCCTTAAATAATGTGATTGCAGTGATACAGGAAGCTTGTAATAATGTCCTATGATTCATAAGTTGTCTTTCTGAATAAGGCTCAGAGCAGAAAGGCCTTCTGCTGCCAGAGGTGCACTATGCTTCTTCATCTGGGCTTTGGCTTGGAATTGTTGTCAACTCTGCTTTTGTGATTCCAGGGTGTAAACTGTATTACCAGTTAGGGTGTGTCAAGTAACCCAACTACAGAGTACTTGGGTAAGGCATCTTGAGAGTATCAGGGTATCTGGCAGAGTATGCTGACTTCATTGATCATGTAATAGGTAGCAATGGGATTCTCCTTGGAAGAGATCCTACCTACTTCCAGTTCTGGGCAGGGGCCTCCACCACATTTTGGAATATGGCTTAGCATTTTATTATGATTGGAAAGATCCAATCAATACCATCTGAAAGAATTAGGATTTGGGCATATTCAGCTAGGCAAGTGCACAGCTTCTTCACTGGATGCAAAACCGAATGCCCACATTCATATATTCTACAAATTCACTTCACACAATGGTTAAAAGCACAGGTTGGGAATGTTACTTTTCTGAACGACATCTCCCAGAATTGTCTGCCAGCACTTACTACGCTAGCTAGGGTACTCTTGAAAATCTCAGTTTCATATTACATGTAAAATGGCATTAGTTTGAAGTTATTTCTCCCATCCTATGTTTGAAACATTGGATAATGAAGCACACCAAAGAATTTTAAAAGGAAATCAGTGCATCTTTTATAGATTATAGCAAAGCCTTTCATTGTATAGATCATGAAAAATGTTGAATTGCTCTTAAAGAAATGGTTGTCCTGATGCAAAACCTGTACTCAGTACAAGAGGCTGCCATCAGGACAGAATACAGAGAAACAGAATGGTTTCCAATTGGCAAGAGTGAGGCAATGCTGCATTTTATCACCCTGTCTGTTTAACGTGTATGCTGAACATATCATAGTAAAGCAGGATTAGATGCAGAGGGAGGAGGTGTAAAAATTGGAGGAAGGAACAGCAACAGTTTAAGATATGCAGGTTATGCCATACTACTAGCAGAAAATGGCAAAGACTTGGAACAATTACTGAAGAAAGTCAAGGAAGAAAGTGCAGATGCATTAAGGAAACAAAAATAATGACCACAGAAGGTTTATATAACTTCAAAGTAGACAATGAAGACATTGAAATAGTTCAAAATTTTCCAAGCCTTGGCTCAGTCATTAATGGGAATGGAGGCTGCAATCAAGAAATCAGAAGATTAGGGACTTCAACAGACCACCACCCCTAAACCTCGTCCTTTTGCTGGCATAGCTTTTCTGTTTTTATGCTGGCAAAAGAACTCCCCATGCCACACTTACCTTCCCTCCCATCGAAAAGCTTCCCTGGCAATGAAAGAGGAAGTGAATAGAGCTCTGCTCACTTCCTCATTCAGAATCCTGTGTATTCTCGCGAGAATACATAGCACAGGAAATTAAAAAATAAAAACAAAAATAAAAACATAGAAAAAGTTTTTAAAAGCACAGGAAACACACTTAAAAAGTCCCGGGTAAACTGGGGAGTGTCATAAAAACTGCATCACTTACCTGGAGGTCGCAATCTCACTGAGAAGTGTTCTGGCCAGACTGGCCATTGATGCTGTATTTGCATGAGTTAAATGGTGTGAGGTTTCATACACCAGCAATGCTGGCACTAAAGCGCCATGGGGGATCTATTGAGGGCTTAAGCCATCAATAAAAATAGGATGGGTTTTGGCCAGGACATAAACACGAAAGGGGGACGTCGTCTGATATGTGCGCCTTACCGCATTTATGTAGCATCATTATGATGCCATATTTCATGCGTCTGATAACGTTCTAGGACTTGGAAGGTAGCCTTGAGGGAGTAGACAAGATCCTGCAGTGTAAAGATATATCATTGAATACTAAAGTTAGGATAGTCCATGCCATTTCTCATTTCTATGTATGGTTGTGAAAGCTGGAAAGGAAAGAAAGCTGATAAGAAATTCAACTCATTTGAAATGTGATGCTGGAGAAGAGTTCTACAGATACCATGAACTGCTAAAAAGACAAATAAATGGGTCTTGGAACAAATCAAGCCGAACTGTCCCTAGAAGGCAAGATGACTAAACTGAGACCGTGGTACTTAGGACACATTGTGGGAAGACATGACTCACTAGAAAAGACAATAATGCTGGGGAAAGACAGTGAATTTGAGCAGGGAAAAAATAGAAGAAAGTTAAGCAGCGTCATCTCTTTCACACCTGTGCTCAAATACAATTCTGGCTCCTTTGGAAAAAAAAAACCCCACACCAATTAAGTGGAATTAAGTGCCAATAACATTCTTATCCATGCAACTATTTTTAAAACATAAAGCAAAACAAGCATTGTTTGTAAGAATTATTACATATTTTAACATTCCTCCTTTTAAGACTTTATATTGGGGGGAAATTGTTCTGTCATGAATGTTTTGCTTCTATAACATTTCTTTATAGCGAGAACACACTCATATAAACACGCGCATTTTCATATTACAGATACAAGGAACTGTCTGCCAAAATCTATTTTGAAGGCACAGGTTATGCATATGTTAATGTCAGTCCACCAAGCATCTCACATATACGGTATGAACAAACTATTCAGACCACTGCAGATGAAGGACTGGTATTTTTTGCAGAAAATCAGGTAATTTAAATACTTCTATTATGTGGACAGCCAGAGGTGGAGGGATGAAACTAACAATGTGAAAGTCGTTGATGTAAATTATACTTTTTCCAAATTCTGTCCAATAGATAAGGAAATATGAACTTCAGACACCTATTGAACTGCAATCAGAACATAATTAGTAGTACAATATATATATTAAAAATGTTGATGTTGTGTGCCTTTAAGTCGTTTTCAACTCATGGCATCCTTAAGGCAAACCTATCATGGAGTTTTCTTGGTAAGACTTATTAAGAGGGGGTTAACCATTGCCTTCTCAGAGATTGAGAGGGTATTACAGTACTTGTCCAACATCACCCAGTGGATTTCCATTACCAAGTAGGAATATGAACTCTGCTCTCCCAGAATCCTAATGCAACACTCCTTCTCTATGCTGACTCTGAATAAATATGCTTAATTCCAGGCAATGCCTCTAATATATTATATTGTACATTTTTTCTAAATTGCAGGACAAGTTCATCAGTTTGAGGATTGAAAAAGGTCGTCTAGTATTCAGATACAAAATAGATTCACAGCCCCCAGAAGAGATAGAAAGCAAAGTGGTCATAAACAATGGAATGGATCAACTGGTAAGTGTCTCCCCACCCACCATGCCCCAAAATGTAATAATGTAATATTTATAAATTAATAAATCTTGATAATTAAATATTTTAAACATAAAACATTTGTACATTTTTTAGAATTAAACATCCCTGGCTATTATCTCCTAGCTCTTTTATATTTGCTAGTTCAGAGAAGTAATTATTATTGCCTTGTATGGATTTTTTTTCTAAAACCTGGTGGAACAACAGGTGGCCCCAAGGCTAAATTCTCTTAGGCTTCTCTTACACTGGTTTTAAATCTTTTATTTCATTTCAGGTTGTTTTACATATTGCTCCTCAGCAGTTTACACTGATTGATAAGTCTAGAGTACAAGCAAAGGCAAATACGTTTCGGTTTGATTCATATTATTTGGGTGGAGTCCCAGCCTCTATAAGAGAACGGTGAGTTGCAACAATCTTGAGGATAAGGACTAATTTATAGCACAGAGTTTTGTAGATGCAGAGCAGGTCCATTGTGGCCCATCATGCTGAATGCAGTTGCTGCCTCTCCTAGCATTTAATGTCTAATATGAAAACTGCACATCACTGTGAAGGCTATGTTACATGATGGATGGATTGCATGCAGTTTAGTAGATCACAAGTTGTCTGGGCTTAATGCATATTAACTCAAAGAGCATAAGGTGTAATCAGAGAACCAAATAGTCCTTTCCAAAGTCTGAGCTGAAATGGAGGGCTTCTTCTTATAAGAACAAGGGAAACACCCTTATATTAAGTTAGAGCATTGGTCCATCTAGTTTAGTATTTTCTGTGACAGGAATGGACAATTGACCAAAGTCTGGGGGCTTTACATGTCTCTTGCTGGTCCTTGGAAGCCTATACCCCACAATTTTTAAAAAAACCCAGTCAAAATGGGTCCTCTGTGGGGGGGACTCTCTAATCATGTTTTGTTCTCCCTCCCCCATCTATTTTAATCACTTCTAGTTTGTGGGGGGAAGGCCCTCCCCTAAAACAGCCAAGGTGGGGGCAAAACATGGGATGGTGAAATCGCCCTCAAAGGGGGAGAATTTTGAATAAAAACTTGTTTACAAGATTAAAAAATTGTCAGGGGGAGCTTGACACACACACCCAAATGGTCTGGAGAGAGTTGCATGCAGCCACACTTTCCTCACCCATGGTTTACACTGCCTGTCAGTAGCTCCCAAGATAAAGTACCAGGCAGAGTTTTGTTCTAGTCCTACCTGGAGATTCCAGGAAATGAACAATGAATATGTGTTCTTCCATTGATTTATGCCTCCCTCCCCACAGCTACATCTCTTTGCTAGTTGCCCCCCCCCCACAACCTTGCCATATAAATGATAATTTCAGGGAAACACAAACAATATTAATCTCCTTTATAGTAGCAGGAATTGCATGATCTCACTCCCTTCATTGGCAAGGACTTTGGCATGAGAAGACAATGCACCAATCTGCTGCTTTTAATTTAAATCTGGGGCGGGGGGGGTGTTTGTTGTTGTTTCTTTGTTTTGGTAGACAACTTCACTGCTTCCCAGTATTAGATTTAGTAACTGCCTTAATTTTTTTAAGAAACTGGAAACATTGCAATTTAAAATTATTTGTAAGCTGTCCTGCAAATGTTGAGTGATATTGTAAGGCTGGACATAAATTTTAGGAAATAAATACATTCCTTGGGTGGCATCTTTCTCAGTTAAAAATGAGCTCCAATGAATATTGTGTGTTGCTTTATTATTCCTTGCAGTGCTTCAGAAATAAGTACAGCATGATCATTAAACAACTTCAGTATTTCTACACCTTACCTGTGTACTCTCCTGAAATTACTAGAATGTTGAAAACATGAGAGTTGTACAATTATATCCTTACAGAGCAAAAATTAGGTGCAATAGGTGTGTTTTGAGAAGTAAGTTACGGTATACGCATGCATGTATGTGTTCTATGAAGACTTGCTACCCATTTGCAAAATTAAGATCGTAAGTCGTCCCTTGCTAGGTTCCTGTGTTTCTTACACTGTCTAAGCAGATGTCATTAGGAAGTCCACAAACAGGGCAATAACACTCTCCTCGCTTTTGCCCTCAGAAATCACTATCATGGTTTGCAGCTATTCATAAGCTTGTATGTGTATATGTGCGCACATGTGCCTTCAAGTTGCCTGCTAATTTATAGCAATCCCATGAATTTCACAGGATTGTCTTAGGAAAGAAGTATTCAGATGTGGTTTGGCCAGTTCCTTCCTCTGAAATATTTAGGCCCTAGTCATAAACTGACCCTCCATAATTGGTATAGTTCCACTTTAAAGCCATATTTATAAGTCTGTTAAATGCCATATAAGATAGCAGCCATACCACATCTTGTGGAAGTTAATTCCACAGCTCAAGTTCATGCCATCTGAAGAAGTACTTGTTTTTGTCTGCCCCAAATCTTCCAGAGTTATGAGAGTGGATCTTAACTTTTCTCTAACCACCTCTTTCATACATCTTTATAAATTGTCTTCTTCCTTAGCTGTCATCTTTTTCTAAATCAAAAATGTCCTAAGTATTTCAGCCTTTAAGCATAACTTATTTTTTCTACTTCACTGGTCAGAAAAGCAAGAGAAGAGAGTCATAGCTGAACCTGTCTAAGTAGATTATCAGATGGACCCTTAGGGTCCGTTTCTGTCCCGCTACCCCCCACCCACCCCACTCCCATTCCTGCCGTGGAATAAAGAAAAAAGTTTCACACACCTACCTTCATTCTGCGACAGGAATGGGCTCCCCCTCCCTTCACTGCCCGGTCATAAATGCAGCCATTGTAAGGCTTTTACAACTGGCAATTGAAATCCTGGCTGTTCTCACGAGAGAACAGCAGGGTGGCAAATTCAAAATTAACACACCCCCAGCTGTCAAAAAAGTAAATGAAGCACAAAAACACTTTAAAAAAATGCTTCCCGGGTAGGGGAAAAATGTTTTTTTACTTACCTTGTCATCCCAATCACACCCAGAAGTGTCCGGCACAAACCTTCTAATGATGTCATGTTCAGTAGTCATCCTGGGAGCAGAATGGGGCTCCTGTTCACTTGCCTGTCGTTCCGTTATAATAATGAAATGGGCCTCTTTTTCATGGATTTTTCCATGAATAAGAGGAAATGGGGGAGGAACAGGAGCAGAACAGGAGCATCACAGGACAGGGACGACATCATCTAAAAGGTAAGCCTTTTATCGATCTCCTGTCGTCCCTGTCCTAGGATATTTTTACTGTCTGATAATCTCCTAAACCATTCTCTTGTCTAACTCCAGTTGCTGGTAGGTCTCTTGGATATATAGATATCCAACTATTGCTCTCTGAGGAAACAAGATGGTGTCCTGAAACTACGCTCAGTACACATGCATTCTTAATCCAGAATAAATGAAGAAGCCCTTAGTTTGGACTTATAGTTCACGAACACAGGCACAGACTATAGACCTGAATGTCCATCATGCATCATTCTAATGCCGTCATTTCCTAGTTGTTTTTCTCTTTGTATTACTGAAGCAACATGCAGAAGGAGGGCCAGTATACTGAGTGCCAGATTTGAGTTCAAGAGCCTACGGCTGCAATTTCTTTCCAGCCATGAAGTGATTTAGGGCAAGTCACAGTCTCTTAGCATCAGTTATTGAATTGCTGTGTGAAGATAAGTAAGACAGATAGTGGTAAACAATTCTATGCAATAGAAAAAGGAAATTGATAAGCATGAGTAACAGCAACTTCAAAGGCTTTTTATTGTTGTTGCTGTCATTTTATTTCTCAAAACAGCTTTAATATATCCACACCACCGTTTCGTGGGTGCATGATGAATGTGAGAACTTCATTTGAATCTTCCATTACCTTCTCCGAGACTCTCGGTGTGAGCAGAAAATGCCCTGATGATTGGAAGGTAACTTGTGTTTCCTTTCAATATTGCATCCAGAATATGCAAGACTATTTAATTACAATTGCTTTTCACTCATAAAATACTTTTAAAAACTTTAAAACCTTTAAAAAATATCTTCACTGCAGTGAGAGTTTTATGAACCCCAAGCAATCCCAAAGCTCATAGGCCTCAATGCATGTGAGATTAGTTAACCACACCTTCAGATATTAAGAACAGAAAAAAGGAAAGTAGGAACAAGACTTATTTTCTTTAAGAGAAAAAAAAATCCTCATTATTATTCATTGTATTTTTAGCTTATGAGAACTGCAACGTTTTCCAAGAATGGAGTACTTGGTTTGAGTGATGAAGGCTTCCCATTTCCCAATGATTTCCAAGTTGGTTTTGGCTTTCACACATTAGCGCTTGATGGGACCTTGTTAAATTACAATTTACGGGTATGAAAGATATATATTTATATTTTATTCTACTATAAAATTGTATGGCTGAAAAATACCACAGTTTTGTAACATCAAACAGGACATTTTCTTTTGTGGATAATTTCTTTTTGTTTTTTAGCCTGATATTCTTACTATTCTCCTGAGAAATGGCTCTATAATTGTAAAGTTAGCTGATGAAGAAAGCCAGCCTGGCAAAAGATATGGAGATGGTTTAATGCACTATGTAACAGTGATGAAAGAAGGTGACACGTAAGTTCTGTATTTTGATTATGAGAGAGAATAAATGCTTTTCTTAGAGAAGACTTTACATTTGGTTGTAAAGATCAGGATACTTTAAACTAGGTGACAGCAATGGATGTTAAACCTTAGAGAAAACAATAGACCTTGAAACTCTTTAGGATGTGCTTCATGGTTCCATATTATAGTACTGACAATGACAAAACATAGAACCAGAGTATTTCTAGCTTTAAGGGTCAAACTAGACATTGATTTATTTATGTGGTAAGCAGTGGGAGTCCCCACCACCGGTAATGTTGATGTCTGCAACTTTCATTGGGATTACAGTTGAGATGGTAAGAGTTAAACCTCCCCACACCATGATCCTGATGAAAATCAGCTATGCAGCTGCAAGCACTCTAGACTTTTTTACAAGTCCCATTGTGGATGGATAACACACAGTTAAGTTAATGTAGTTTGGTCCTCACTGTGTGAGTATGTTTTTAGCATTAGGTACACAAAAGCCAAGGAGAGCCAGTGTGGTGTAGTGGTTTGAGCACTGGACTATGACTCTGGAGACCAGGGTTCAAATCACCAGTCAGCCATGGAAACTCACTGGGTGAACTTGAGCAAGTCACACTCTCTTAGCCTCAGAGGAGGGCAATGGCAAATCCCCTCTGAACAAATCTTGCCAAGGAAACCCTGTGATAGATTCTCCTTAGGATCTCCATAAGTCAGAAATAACTTGAAGGCACATAACACATAAGCCAACACAAGTTTGAATTACAGCTTTGGGCTTTTTCCTTATCCCACAGCTGGGAATATGACTTGGTGGGTAACATTTTGTTTTGGTTTTACAGAATCCCAATTTAGCCTTAAGTAGGAACCAGAGATCATGGTTTAAAACAAACTTCAAATATCATGGTTGAAGAAAGAAATACATTTCAAACAAGGGAACTTCGAACTAGAGGTTACGTAGCTGGTTTTAAAACATAGTTTCTGGTTCATATGTAATAGTGAGTTGAGATTCTATACAATTGAAACTAAACCATCTCTGAGTATTCCTTGTCTAAGAAAATCCTATGAAACTCATGGGGTGCCATAAGTCAACAGGCGACTTGAAGGCACACTGTGCACCTGCACACACACACACACACACACACACACACTGGCTTTTCTTCGCAAACTAAGATTCAGGAAGGACTCATCCCGCGCTTTCTGCAAGTGCGCTGATGACTAAAAAGGCCAATCCGAGATAAACAAGTCCGGTTGCAGTAAGCACAGCAGAAGGTCTCCTTGGGTGATGTTTTTGGGTTGTGATTCTTTCTGCGTTGTCGTTTCTCTTCAAGACTTGTTCGGCGTGAGTTCTCAAATAAGGCTGCAGCATTGTGGATAGTGTGTCTCCATGCCTCCTGATGTGAGGCCAGGGCGGACCATTTTTGATGATCAATTTGGCCGAGCCTGAGATGTTGTTTCAGGGAGTCCTTGTATCGCTTTTTTGGAGTGCCCCTCACAATTCAAAATAGACACTTCCAAAGTCATCCTCCAGGCCATATGAGAAAAAAGAGAGATGTGTGGGAAGTCTTTGCTCACACTTGTTCCAGCCTATGCAAGTAACATTAAACTATGGTTTAGTATTACATGTGAACAAGCTTTTCTTTCTCGTTTGGTGGACATTTTTTCTGCAAACAGCTTCCTTACAGAAGCCATGACTGGGAGCACTGTATTTAAGAGTGCAGAGGCATTCACAGTTCCTCTGTGAAACATCCCTTTAATTCACCATTTTTTATGTACTCAGTGCTTCCCTCTCAAAAGAGGTGACTCTTTAGACAGGGAGCTCTCCAAACCAATGAAAATGGCTAAATCATGACCAGCATGTACAAAATGATATCTTGGCTTTCTCTATGTATACCAAATAATGGATGTTACAGGCTTTCCTCTTCCATATTTTCTTTGTATGTACTTGCACTAAAATATTATTTTCAAATCTCTTTTGCTAGCATGCTAGGAATTGTGATAATTTTTGACATCAATCCAGCTAAAGGAAAAATAAGATGAATAGTGAAATGGTGCCATTGTTTTGAAGATTGTGCCTGCTGTTGATTTATATTGGCTTGCTGGGTGGGGAGCTTCAATGATTTGATTCTGGTGACATGAGTCTCATGTGACAGTCATCACAATCATATGATAAAGCAGTTGATAGGACTTTCCATTATCGATTTGCTATCACAGCTAGCTTCTTCTCAGCCCATGAATACCAGCTACTGGGAAGCAATCTGGCATGGGACAATTTTATCCCATGACAACCAATTAGCCCCTAGAATTTTCAGTTTAGATAACAATCACATTTCAGCATTTTCTGCCTGAATTGTTAACTTGTTACATATGATTGTTCATATCTAAACTAATGTCTACATGAGATTTTTAGATCAGTTTTGGAAGCATTTGTGCAGTGCAGCCACAGAAAAAAGAGCTTATAACTTGTATAGATTCTTTGGCTACCCACAGAAGAACTTGGATTGTTCATTTATAAGTGGTGCAGACTCACAAGACAAAAGGGACAGTGTTGTTATGTCTAGTACATGGTGTTTTCCTGAGTGCTGCTTATGATGGCTTTGAATTCTATTGGTAGTCCCAAATAGAATAGACCCCCTCCCCTTGGATCAATAGGATTTATATGTTTACTCACTATTCAGTGATTGATTCATTAGGTCTACTCTGTTTGGAAATCACCAATAGGATTTAACTTCATGCTAGAATGCAAAAACCTAGTAGATAGGATACCCCATGTGTCTCTATGTGTCTTCAAGTAGCCTGTTGACTTATAGTGACCCCATGAATTTCATAGGGTTTTCTTAGGCAAGGAAAACTCAGAGGTGGTTTTTGTGGTTCCTTCCTCTGAAATATCACCCACAGAATCTGGTATTCATTGGCAGTCTCCCATCCAAGTACTAAGCAACACACATTGGAAACTGCTTAATGTGGTGTAGATGTGTAAAGTGCTGTTCCTTAACAATTTGTAAGCCACTCTGAGAGCCTTTGTGGCTGAAGAGCAGGGTATAAATACCTAAATAAATAAAATAAATAAATATAAGCAAGCCTGATTGGGACCACATATTTTTACATAAATAGTGCAGAATCTGATTCTGATTAATCAGAGTTTGTTGTAAAAGAAAAAAAAGAGAAAGGGCTTGTCTAGGCCTGCCGGAATACACTGGCTTCTGGCCAGTGCTTTCTGGCCTTGTGGCTGGCCTGCCCACCCCTGCCATGACAAAATGGGCAGGAGTCTGCATGCACATGCCAGCCGGTATCAGTGGGTCTTCTCCCATGCGTCACACTGTCTGAAGCCAGGCAGGAGGCCCTCAGCATGTGATCAAGGATGGTCACAAGCAGGGGGGCTTTATCATGTGCTGGGAGCCTCCTTCCCGGCTGCAGAGCAACTCAAGCAACAGTGGCATCCAGTGATGAAGCCCAGCATGCAGGTACAGACTCCTAGGGCTCAGTTCCACGGCAGTTTTTATTGCGATGATTTGCACTTTAGTGCATTTTTGCACCAGTGCCACATAGTTTACATGATCTAGTGCGAAATTGGTTGATCTGGTTAGTTTTTGGCTTTGTAATTCACATAGACAAAGGTGGGAAACGTGGCCTCCCAAGCACATCTGGGGGAAGATGCTGGGAACCTGAGAGGGAGGAAGGGAAAGAGAAAGAGAGAGAGAGAGAGAGAAAGTGCTGGCATCTTTCCCTCCCTCTTCTTCCCAAAGCAAGAAAGGTGGTAGGAAGAAGGGAGCCTTTCAGACACCGAGGAGCCATCCCCCGTTGCCAAGAGCTGGCAGGAAGGAGGACAGGTCTTGGGGGGATGATCACCCAGCCGCCAGAAGCAATGGAGTCGCAGGCTCTCCCTTTGCCCTGCTTCCCTCAAGCCCCCCTTCCCCTCACCCACCCACCCACTCTCTCTCTCTCACACACACACACATACACACACACACACAAACACGATCACAGCAGGGCTAGGGAGTGAATGGCCAGTGGAGCAGATCGCTACTCAATCTCTCTCTCTCTCTCTCTCACACACACACACACACTACACACACAGAGGAACAGTAATTAGCAGGGATCCCTCAGCCGCAGCAGCCAAGCAAGCTGGGAGATAACAACAGTGGCTGGATCTTTTCATTTGAGACGCCTCGCATCTCTTGAAAGTCTGCCCCCTTTACAGTCAGTCCAACCAATCATGGATTAGCTCTGCTGTGGCTGTTTCGGGAAGCTTGATGGTAGTTCCCACAGACTTTTGCAAAATGGTAGTTCACACAATTGATAGTGCGCTAAGTTGCGCAACTTTTTTTAAAAGTTGGGGAAAGTTGCAAAAGCCTGTATTATGATACTTTTGTGTTTTTAACTCCCCCCCCCTTCTGAATGAGGCTACTGTGTGGCACGATGTGTGGGAACTATTAGGAGTCTTATTAGTGAATTCTTCATGGACTTATTTTGCCGTGTAAACGAACCCCTACATTCCCATGCCAGATCCCTCTGGGTTTCCCCACATAACACGGGTTTTCCCAGGTATTTTATTAAAATGTTTTAAATGGCTTTACCCCAGCTTTCCCCAATTTTGTCTCGGCATCATCAGGACTGCCTGGAGGCGAAACAGGGCAAGAGCCCTGTGTCATTTGGACTGCAGGGCTCCAAGACAGAAGGAAGCCATCTAGACAAGTCCAAAGAAACATTCCACAGAAATCAGTTTGTCTACACTGGTGATTAAATTAGCCAAGCCCTTTATTCCTATTATGCTTTGGAAGGAAAAGGGTATGCTTGAAACAACATTAACTGCTCAGGGTATCAACTTTTGCAAATGTGAGATTAGCATCCATTAGAAGCTGGGTGTTTTCAATAGTTGTATCAGTATTACAGAATGACCTCCTTCTAGAGGATCCTTTGGACCTCTCAATTTGCCTGTTCTTGGAGGCAGACAAAAACATTTTTGTTCTATCAGGCCTTGAAGAGTAAAATGTTTGTTAATGAGACTAAAATTTCAAGATCTGTTTGCTGTTGTGTTGATCTATTTTATTGAGTTAATTGCTTGAGCAATTGTTTTTAAAGTTTTGATGGGTATTAGTTGTGCTTTATGCTGTAACCTGCTTTGGGAGCAATGATTAAAAAGTGCTAAACACACTTTATATGTAAGAAATGAAATATTTGCTCTGGTTTGTATTTTTCTTGTTCCAGGCTTAAACTGCTTGTTGATGATGTCCCCGAGTCAACAATAGCTGAAATGCTTCCCATAGTTGGAAGGAAAACACTCAGTCGGCCAATAGAACTTGGTGGTAATAATTTTGAAGGTTGCATTTCAAATGTCTTTATACAAAGGTAAGCATATATTAATAAACTTTGTTTTACATGTAGTAATGTGCTTACTAGAGCTGGACACAGAATGTTCCAAACATTAATAGGACTTGTTCTGTTTCTCAGAAAACCCACATTTATAATGATTAAAATAGAATTATTAGCATGGATGATGCACTTGACGACATAAATGAAAGAGATTATCTGCATGATTGAAAGTGGAAGCAGAATGCCAGCATGCAGAACATGAAAACGATAAATGCTGCCTTGTGCAGTGTTTAAACCATCCTTTCCCTATGTTGACTGTTGACTGCACTTAGCTCTCATTTTTCCTAGTCTGCCATGTGGGCTATTTGGGAATAAGCGTAGTATGGATATAGGCACAATATTTCCTGCACTGCATTTTCTTATCTAAAATGTGTATCATTATGATATCTCCAGATCTACATAACTGCATTGATGTTACTGCATGCTTCTGTTCATTTCTCTAAGGACTTTATCACATGAGCATCTAAAAACACTGTAATTCCACAATTGAGGAAAACGGAAACATAATGGCATGATTACAGTAATTATTGCACATTGCCGTAATTGCGCAACGCTATTGCTAATGGAAAATTGCACAACCACCTACTAGCATTTTAAGAACGGGATTGAAGCTCATGCTATAGTAACACTTGTTTTCGCATAGCATTATAATGACAGATTATTAACACTTCGAGATGGTCCACACATGCATCTTTAAAAGAAATTCTGCTACTTCCACGATTTTGCATGGGCGAGATTTTGGCTATTCTCACAAGAAGATGACACATTGATTAAACACACACACAAAAAAACAAACAAATTAACAAATTCACAATTAAATAAACAAAAAAAAGTTCTGAGAAAAGACGACAGTTCATTAAAAGAATGTCCTGGAGTTCTTTTTCACGCTTTCCCCTGGAAGTTTAATTATGTGTTCTCATTAGGAATGGGGACGGGGGAAAGGGAGGAACACCCATTCATGCTGTAATATCAGAACTACAGTTGGACAGAATTATCACACACTTGTCAAGACCGCAAAAAGAATGCTATTTGCAGCTATTCACAGCTTTTGCCCATGAATGAAAAGTTATGTGGAAGGGTGTGTGTGTGTCTGATGGGGGGGGAAGGATGGCATGTGTCTGAGAACAGGGGGGTGGGGGGCGTGATCCTGGTGAGGGGAGGCCATGATCCTGGTGGTGGGGGGAGGGCACGATCCTGGGAGGGAGGGGGCCCGAGCTTGGTGGGGGAGAAAGGCATGATTCTGGTGGGAGGAGCTACAGGGGGAGTTTGAAGGTGTATGTTACACCAGGTATAGCTAGCAATGAAGAAATTATTGTAAACCCAGTCCAGGATTACATTCATGGAATTGGCAAGTCTTTGTGAAAGAGGACCTATCTCACATGGTGTTCACATGCAGAAATAAGTGAGGTTATTTTTTCTAAGAAGTCCTTTTGGAATAAACCAAGATCTGGCTGTGTTTTACCACTGGATGATTTGCCTCTCTTACTGTATTGCATTCCATTTAGCAGCTGGAAAAATTTTATGTGCCATTTTTATTGGCAGAACATGCTAGTGCAAAATAAATTCAACTTCAGGAGTTCACTTCTGAAGGCAGCTGTGCCCAGAATAAACATCCACAATATGGACAATAACATTTTTGAAACTGCATATTTTCACATCTTTCAATTGTCACTGAAAGATGCTTTGGCTTGTTCAAGGAATACTGCTTCACTTTAGATGGATCTCTTTCTTAGCTAGTCTGACTCTCAAGAGGCAATGTGCATTCACTTTACTATTTCTTATCTCTATTCCAGAACTGGACAATTTCCTCATGTACAAAATCTAACCAATTATGATGAGAAGACTGATGTGTCTTTAGGATTCTGTATGATAAAGAAACAACCACAGCCAATGCTACTGCGAGAATTAACAGAGGCATACCCTCAAATGGCTTGGAAGGTCAGGCATTTGGTGTTTTAAAGAAAAGGGGAGAGGGGAAGCAATTAATCCAAAATCTATGGGCTCATCCAGCCAATTAGCTTTCAGCTTCTGCTCCTATGGGAAAGTAAATCAATTCACATCACTTGTCTCAAAGAGCAGGAATGCACATTTCCCCCCACTGGTTTTTAAGAACTCCAGGAAAAGACGCAAAGGCTTTTCCTGTGGAGTATATGGCGGTTCCCCCCCCCTTCTTCTGAATACAACGAAATGATGCAGGATCCCATTTAGACACATTGTATTCTCCTCACATTCTGTGGGGAGTATTTTCACCATTTAGACAACACTGAAGATCCAGGGAGAGGTACAGAGAGGTTAACTGATAGCAATGAATGCTCTTTTTCTTCACTTTCAGAAGCTGAGCACAATGCATTCTGTTAACTAAAGAATTCAAATTATGCCTCGCTAATGCTATTTTTACATGTTATGTTATCTTTTGGGGGGTGAAAACTGAGATTTGTTAACAGTAATAAAAAAAATAGCAGCCTAATCACAAGTTATTGAGCTGACTCCTGACAGTAGATTTGTTTTTCCAGGCTTAGTTACAAATCCTAAACATTAATTGAAATTCATTCCCAATATGTTCATCGGATTTAGGTGCTTGGAGAGTCTTCTAGTCCAGTGGTATGCATAATTTAATAAAAGTAAGATGGAAGTCCCCCTAATCGCAGCACATAAAATTGTTGCCTTTCATTGCAATCTTGTACATGTCTGCAGCAAAGTAAATTCCACTACATTCATTAACACTACCAGTGAACGTGTACAAGATTGTAGCCTTAATCAGTTACACTTCACAACACTTCTATTGCTCAGCAATAATTGTCTATAGTGCCTGTTGTTAAGTTTACTTTAAAGTGAGATGCAGAGAAGCTGGGTAGTATAATCAGAAATTATATATTGAAAGCTGAGAGGAGAATGATATCTACCATACATTTGATAGCCTCATGTTTTAATTCAATGTTTTTTGAAGCATAGGTCTAAAAGACATCTTCAGTGTTATGACAGAAACTAGGAAACAGAAAAGCAAGATGAGATACAGTAGAAGGAAGAGTAAATACAGAGTGATCTCAAGGAAGTGCATAATCCTTGATTCTTTCTCTCTTATTTCCCAGAGTAATGGAGCCCTGTTTTGTATTACGTTGTTGTTAGAGATGCCAGTGCTAAAAATATTTTTTTTTTCCCCTTGTACTTCCAGAGAGGGAAAAACACTGCCTATTTGACAGATGTTAGTGCACAGCAAAGCAACAAAGGTTGTCCTTTCCACACTCCATTAAATTTTGTCAACGGAGCTTATCACTTTGGCAATACCCCTGACACTCATTTGTTGTTTACAACTTCCCAAACATCATCAAGAGACCGGTAATAAGATTAATTTTTGTTCTAAACACTTTTCTTTCTTTCTTTCTTAGAATGTAGAACTTCACAAGCAGAGCCTGAAAAGTTTACTTTTTTAAAGGATAAGTCTCATAATCCCAAAGCCAGCATGCCATGCTGCTTGGGATATTCTGGGATTTGTAATCCGAAACTATTTATTTTTTCTGTGCTCTACATCAGGTACAGTTGGCCCTCACCTTTCACAAGGATGGAGGACCCTCATGAAAATTGAAAAACTGTTAATATAGGTCTGCTATTAACCTGAGAGAACACTGCTCTGGGCATTTGTAGGTCCTCGAGCACCTGAGGTGGGCTTATGGTTAAATTCTGGTGAAAGCACACCATAGAATCGTCCTGGAGAACCTAGAAAATGCCTAGAGAGAACATATTTAGTAATTTGTGAATAATCAGATCCATGAATGCTTAACCCACAAATTTGGAGGGATGACTATATTGTCAGCTTCAGAGCTTAGGTTCAGCCTAGCTAGGCTAAGGTCTGAGGAAAGTAGGTGAGAATCAAATGGGCCAGAGGCAGTAAGCAACAGATCAAGCAAACAAGGTCCAGAAGCAGAGAAATGATCGAAAGACAGACTTGGTGGGAAGGTACCAGTTTAAGAAAATGGGGACCAAAGATGCAGAACCAGATTCAAGGGATGAGAGTGCTATTATTGCATTGGATGAGTTGCTCAGACAAAGTTTGGAGCAGGAGCTATATATAGCCAGCCATGATCCTATTGGTCCCTCAAGTCATATGGTCCTAGCAGGTCTTAGCACTTGTGTTCTGGATTGGCCACAGTATGCATGGTGCTACAGCGTATCTCTGATTAGGCTAATCTGAGAGCTGTCCAACTGGTGCAAAGGGTAAGATGCTTCATTCTTCTATCTGTTGGCCCATTCACGCTACACAATGACAGCACTATATTCCACTTCATCTGCCTTTGTTCCATCCTATGGAATGCTAGTTTAGGGAGTGACATTTAGAGGGTTATTACATACCAAAGTAAATCAGCAGGGTAGCTGGAAGGTTCCACTTTCCATGTTGCCTTACCGCATGACATCACCCTTCTTCCGGTGTTCTGCCATTCCAGTCCCACAGGAGACAGAAGTAAAACCACATCTTTTTTCTAAGTGGAAAAACCATCAGTTAAAACACAGAGTTTTTACCTCCGTTTCACATAAGACTCAAATGGCAGGCCACTGAAAGAATGACAATGTCATGCGGTAAGGCAGCACAGAAAGCAGAACCTTCTGGCTGCCCTGCTGCTTTACTTCTGCATGCAATACGCCTCTAAGAATTCTCAGCCAAAGAACTCTGGTACCTCTGTTAAAACTACAAATCCCAGGATTCCATGGGATGCAACCATAGTAGTTGAAGTGGGATATAGCAGTATATTTGTCTAAAGCGAATGGGCAATGAGTCCCTGATTTAGGTTACCTGATACCTTACAGTTATTTTCAGATCAGGTTGTATGTCCAGAAGTACCAGCTGTATGAAAAAGAGAGCAAAAGGTATATATTTGACCATTCATGTGATAACCAATGTTTGATATGGTAGCCCTGCTTAGCCTTGAAGGACACTGAGTATCTTTGGACAAATTTCCCCCTTCATCAGAAGGTTACTCAGCATGCTTGAAAGACAAGAATGGCAAAACACTATGTACATGAAACATTAGCAGAATAATGGATAATAATAATATACCATTCTGTTTCTACATCCTAATTTTCTATAACTTTGTCTTCTCTTACACTCTCCCCTTTTTTTACATTCAAGGTCACATTTTGCAGTTGATGTTCGTACAGTATCATCTAGAGGATTGATCTTCTTCATGGGAGAGAAGGTGGAGAACAGATACACAGCTCTTTACCTTTCAAAGGGACGTTATGTCTTTCTGCTTGCTGCTGATGGAAGAAAAATAAAGATTAAGAGCAAAGCCAAATACAATGATGGACAGTGGCATACAGTGAGTGTGAGAGTGCCTCAAGTTAAAAATTAAGGTGTTCATTACTGACTAGAGTATACAGGGCAACTTTCTACTTCAGTTTTATCATCTTAGGGACACTCCCTGACTGACAACTTTCATTATCACATAGACTATTTCTGAATATTCTGTGACATCTTAGCAGCTGAGATAGTCCATACAGAGATGTGGGGCTCGTCTACTTTGGCAGGAAAATCCAGTTTACCTTTGGGTTATCCTGGTCTGCAGTGACCACGGTCTTTTCCACACAACACCCCAACACACCAAGGCAAGTTCAGGAGCACTTTCCAGACAGTTCTCTCTTTCAAACCCACCCCTGTCTGATAAATTGCAGTGTATGTGACCACTCGACTGTGGCCACTCTGGTTCTCTTCCCCCCCCCCAAGGATGAAAATGTATGTATGTCTTTTCCCATGGATTGGAGGGGCTTTGGACATCCTATTAAGTGGAAGTACGTGCAATTAACAATACGGGTATGCTGGTATATACTTCTCCAAACGACTGCCATGTATGCAGCAAAAAAGAAAAGAAAAAAAGGAACCGCTAAAAAGTGAAATTGAAACAGGGAAAGAAGCATTTCCTGATGGGAAAGGTCAGCTGATTGCCTAGCCCTGGGAGCCTCCTCCCAACCTCTTCTGTCCATGTGCCGAAACCTCTCCCCCAGCCCCACACCAGCATCGCTATGGAGTGTAGTCCACACACACCTGCATGAACATCCAGATTTTCTGCTCAATTCCAAGGTAAATCCCAGCTTTTGGGGGTCTAGCTTAAAGCCCTGAGCCACTGAAAAGACATGAATTCAAGCTGTTCATTATCAATCAGAACAGCTTGCTGTGAAAACAGGGTGAGATCATTTTATTTGGCCCACATGGACAAGCCCTTCATCACTGATATCAAAAATGCTCTTTGTGTATTATAACATTAATTTGTGGGTCCTACAACAAACTGTTTTCCAAGATACTCTGCTCCCTCAAAAACAGGAAAGGCTATGGGATTATGTGCTTCTTCCCCTTGCTTCTCCTCTTAAATATAAATATCCCCCCACCTCTAAACAACCACTGTTATTCTGGCACCAGTGGCAATAGTAGTTACATTCACTTAGGGTTCCCTTTTAACTGGGACTTGAACCCTGATACTAACTGTGATCCCCCCCTTCTCTGGGTGCTAATACTTCAGTAAACAAAAATGGCACAAGCCATCCACAAGAGAAAGGTATCAGGGGTCTTGGGAGAAGCCCAAAGTATGCAGAAGAGTGAACAAAATTTAAGCAGATGGGGGGGGGGAAACATTTCCCCCTAGCAAATGAGAACTAAGCATACTTGGTGGCCACAGAATATTGACTCTGCTTGTGGGGAGAGAGGGGAGCAGAGTATGTTGGGAAACTGCATGGCTGACATTCTATACTGCAACATTTTCCCGTGCCCTTAAGTATGATTAAAAAACAGAGACATAATATCTTTGTCAGCTGTTAGAGAAAACACTTAATAAATTCAGATGAAGCCACTAGGCATATAAACATTTAGATATGAAAACAGATGCATTCATCTGCCCCACCTCCACCTGAAATCCTGCTTTTGCTCTTTGTACTGGATAGACTGCCAACATCTTAACATTTCTCTACAACTTGAATGTTGGTTCTTGACTTCATGCCCTGCTTGTGCATTTTCCAGGAATATCTGGTGGGCCACTTTGGTCTGATGATCCAACAGGGCTCTTCTTGCAAGCATATATTACATGGACAGTTTTTGTTGTTGTTGTTTTAGTTTATACAATACAAGAATATAAAACACATTAAGTATTCAAAGTAAAGAGAGAAAAGAGGGGAAGAAAATGAGAGGAAAAGATAAATGAAGGAGGAAAAGAGAAAATATACAAACACATATATAATAATACATATATATCAATCTATATTTAAACCCAACCTAACCTAAGGACTTTGGAGATTTTCAGATGGGGAAATTATTCCCCAGGGAGATCGGGACAGAATTGTTTCTATTCCAGAAGCAGCACCGCATTTTGCACACTCGCTTCCCTCTACCGATCTCCCGTTGTCCTGATGCTGTCCTTGTTCTAGTTCATTTTATTAACAATGAACTCTGGTTAATAAAATATACTGGCAGGGAACTAGAACAAGGACAGTGTCAGGGCGACGGGAGACCAGGAGAGGGAAGTGGGCATGCGAAACGCGGTGCTGCTTCCTGGACAGAAACAATTCTGTCCCGATCTCCCCGGGGAATAATTTCCCTGTCTGAAAATCTCCTTTCTCACACGAGGCTGGTAAAATGCAGTTACAGCCAGATAATAGCATCTTTGGCTGGTACGTATCTCTCCCATTGCTGCTTTGCATATCAAAAGGTGATGGGCAAACCCGACGGTTCCTAATATTGCTGCTTTTCCATTACTGGGGGGGGGGCTCCAAACATGGTGGAAATGTACTCCACACCCCCTCGAGGGCATTTTGGAGCAAAACAAATTGGGGGGGATTACTCCTGGGGGCCACAAAATCAGCTGGGGGGGACTGTATATGGACCATGGACTGCACTTTGCCCATCCCTCCTGTACATGAAGAAACTGCTAAGCAACTACGTAACAGATTAACTGAGAGACTGTAGGTTGCAGCTTATTACTATCCCTTCATCCATGATCATTGTGTAGACACTAAATTATATTTAGGGCTGTGAATATTCAAGAGGTATGCAAATCAGCAAAATATGGTAATGAAGAACTGTGAAGAACTGGGTTTTCTTTTGCAAAGAACTGGTTTTATTCTTTTCTAAGCAAAGGAAACGAAGCAAGCTTCTAGCCCTCATTATTATAGAGTCCTCATAATTATTCAAGCAAGTGAATGACACCTTGTAAAATCTTAAGAGATGGTGATTACTGCATTGCCAAAAATGCAGAAGGATAAATTACTTCAAAAAGCAGAGCATGCTTATTGCTTAGAATGCAAAGAAAAATAGTGTTAGACCAAGCCCATACTTTGTACTGCTTAATCTTTCTGTAATATGTTGGCTAAAGACTTACATTTCTCTCCTGAAAAGGTGACATTCAGCCAAGCTGGACAGAAAATGCGTCTTGTAGTTGATGGTCTGAAGGCTCGGGAAGGGAACATACCACCTACTTTCTCTACTAGGACAGAGTCACCAATCTACCTAGGAGGAGTTCCTTCATTAAAACTTCAGGTAAAAAAAAGAGGTGTTAATTGATGTGGCATTAGATCAGAGGGTGGAGAACACTTTTCAGTCCAGTGGCTGGATTCCAATATGAGAAGTGGCTTGGGGCTACATTCCAACAATGAGTTGTACTAAGGGCATGTGGAGGAGTACAGAGACACAGCAGGTGGTACTAAGCAAAATGGGTGGTACCACATATAATTCTATTAATTTGGGTGTTTTTGGCATCACTTTTTTTCGGCATCACTTTTCAGCCCACTTCAGTTCTATTCAGTGTACGGTCGTCCCATCACATTCGCGGGGGTTAGGTTGCCCAGACCCCCGCGAATGTGAAAATTCCGCGAATAATGACTGCCCTCCCCCTCCCCCGCCAAAGCGACCATGGGGCCTCCAGAGGCCCCATAGTCGCTTTCCCCCGCCTCCCCCTCCCTTCCAAGGCCTTCACGGGGCCTCCGGAGACCCTCCCGAGACCCCGTGGATGCCTCCCTCCCAAGGCCTTCACGGGGCCTTCGAAGGCTCTGTGGAGGCCTCCCCCCCCCCAGGGCCTCCTCCCTCCCCCCCTCAGGGCCTTCATAGAGCCTTCCAATAAAAACATTGGTAGACCGTGCAAAAAGGATCTGCACAGGAATGAAGAAAAACAGCCACCCGAAGGGAAGGTATTTTTACCATACATCAAAGGAGTCACAGACAGAATAGGGAAACTGATGAGGAAACACAACCTCCAAACAATATACAGACCAACCAAGAAAATCCAAGAAATGCTACGCCCAGTGAAGGACAAAAGAGACCCTCTCACAGCTGCAGGAGTTTACCGCATACCATGCAGCTGTGGACAAGTTTACATAGGGACCACTAAACACAGTGTGCAAACACGAATCAAGGAACATGAGAGACACTGCAGACTGGGCCAGCCAGAAAAATCAGCAGTAGCAAAGCATGTTATAAACCAACCTAGACACAAAATGTTATTTAAAAACACCAAAATTCTGGACCAGGCCAATAACTATCAGATCAGAATGCACAGGGAAGCTATTAAAATCCACAAATACTGGGACAACTTCAACAGGAAATAAGAAACCCTAAAAGTAAACAAAACCTGGCTTCCAGTCCTGAAAAACACTAAAATAAAAACTGAACACTTGCAAATGAACTCTACCCAGGGACAGAGGGATTTCCAGCAGGTAATGGGCCATCAACCAACCATTAGCCAAACAGACACTAATCCTCCTTGCATATCTCCCCCCAGGAACTAGCCATTCAAATACAAAAATTTACATATCCTCCCCAACAGGGGTCCACATTATATAACACCCCCACACACACACACTCCTAGGCAACCATTCTCTGAAGTTGCCAGCCACAGATGCAGGCAAAATGTCAGAAATAAACTCTTCCAGAACACAGCCTCGAAAAAAACCAAGGAAAATCAGTGGATGCCGGCCATGAAAGCCTTCGACTTCACACAGTCCTACCTGTCTCTAGGGGAGAGGTAGCTGCCTAAAAAGTACAGGAAACATTTATGGCTCTGTTCCTAGGGTTGGATGCACAGAGTACAGGGCTGCTCAAGTACATATGATTGAATTTAACACATTCTGTATTGAATTTGTATTTTCAGAATATTCCAAAAAAGAGCTTTGCAGGTTGCTTGAAAAAATTTAATGTGGGAGGAAGACCTGTACATGCTTACCATCAGAACAGTGGTGTCTTGCCTTGCTTGGATAACACTTTGGAGAATGGGATCTCGTTTTTCAATGAAGGGGGGCATGTTGTCATTGGTGAGTACTGTAGCAGGAATTACTGGTTTTGATTATCAAAAGCTTGGCATTCACTCAGTTGAGCAAACAGAGCTGTGTCAAGGCTTATTTAGAGCACAACCATAAGTTAATAAGATGGCTGTGGGCCAGTGGAGTTAACACTATGCCAGCTGAATCTGTGTTTAATCCAAACCTCACCCAGCCTAGGAATTTTGGACTATCTTGGCCCTGGTCCAGCTTTGTGCCAGCATAGTAACTGTGTCCCTGGGCTGGGGGAGGTTTGGACCTGGCATAATGTTGCTCTCTCCTCACTTCCTCCTTCTCCTCCTCTTTTGTGGCCTTTCTTCTGGCTGATCCCAGTTGTACCAGTAGATCCTGCAGCCAGTTGAACTGGCAGAAGAAGCTTCTGCCTTTTCCTAATCCCTTATTGCTGGCACATCTTTTAAGTAAGGATTGCACTGTTATTTTTTAAAAAGAAAAAATAGTAAGGGCAGCCTCCTGCCTATGGAGGAAAGAAGCTGTAGTGGAGGATGTGCAGCCCCAGATGGTCCAGGGGCTACACCTACCCCACTCCTGCCTGCAGTCCACTCCCACCCACTTCTTCAAATTGAGAGAAGACAGGATGGTCACTTCTAATTTTCAAAAAGATGGGAGGAATTTAGCCTTCAAATGGAGATTTATGCCCCTGGAGGCTTCTCAAAAATCCATTTTGGGTCTTATTTTTTTCAGGAGTGTGGGTCTTGTTGTAGGTCTGGGGAAAGCCCTGAGGACAACACTGGAGATTTGGTGGGCTACTGGCAGGAAGCACAACACCCATTCATATTGCAGAGCTCCCTCTTTTCTTGAACACCTTCCCATAGAGCCCCTGCAGCAATTAAGCAGTGCATGGACCTGAGCTTGTAATCTTTAAAATAACTGTTCCCAATTATTTTTCTGCATTTCAGAAAAAATGTTCTTGATGAACTTGGACTATAGGATTGCATTCAGCATTCGTCCAAGAAGCTCGACTAGCATTTTAATCCATACTGGCAGTAAACAAGGGAAGTATTTAACAGTCTACATGGAAGAAGGGGTGGTAAGTGTGGGGTTTTTTTTCTTTTCTTTTATCTAACATGCCAGAACTTGTTGGGAAGGGAAGGGGAGAGATTCGGGCCTTGAACTATTAAGGTGTAGTACCAATTGCTACTGAATTTGATAGCAGCTAAAGTCTAGAACATCTGGATATCACCAGGTTGTTGAAGGCTCATCTAGTGTCACAAGCAGAACAGAGTTTGGGTGTACAGAGCTCCAGAAAATTACTCTTAAGGGCTACAACACCCAGAATCCCCCAGCCAGTGGCTAGGTGATTCTGGTAACCGCAGTCTTAAAAAGTAACTTTTTTATGCTGTGCAGGTGGTGGAGGGCTTGTTATGCTGTTGTTCCTTTTGAATTCTGCAATGCAAGCTACATTAACATCAGTAGGAGACACCGTTAAAATCTGCCCCTGACATTGGTGGCATCTGGAATAGTTTAATCTCCATCTGAGTGGTGTCCTTGTGTGCTCTCCAAGTGCTCTGCATATAAATGCTATTACTGCATTAAAAGTTTACAAGTAGCAAATTCGGCAGCAACCAACTAGAAAGCTCTAAGGTGGACATATCCTTTTGGCAGCAACCGACTAGAAAGTTCTAAGATGGACATATCCTTTCTACAAGAGTACAAATACACAGAATTTTAAAAATACCTTTTCCTAGGAGGTGATGTACCTGAACTTCAAAACATAACAATCTGGGTTTTAAATGAGGCAGTTGTGCCTAAATGCATTGATAAAATCAAATTCAGCAGATCATATATTTTTCTGTCTATGTTGTAATTTATATTCTTTTCATTATTGGTAATGTTTTAAAAAGTCTGTTTTTCACAGCTCACTGTCTCTGGAAATAATGGCGCTGGAGAGTTCTCGACATCACTCACACCTCAGCAATCTCTGTGTGATGGAAAATGGCACTCCATAGCAGGTACAGTGCTATTCATCAGGTTCTGTGCAATCTCATTGAAATACAGGATAAAGTGTCAAACATCACAGAGCTCTCCAAAAGTGTGCCTTATGCTTTGTAAAAAGACTGTTTCTGATGCATTTCCCCCTATGTTCCTGAAATGCACATCACAATTTTTGTCTATCTGCAGCTTGTGTACACATCTGGTTCTTTTTGTATGACTTCTAATTATAAACATATTGCAATGATTTTCTTTGGGGGTTTTCCGGACTGTGAGGCTGTGTTCTGGAATAGTTTCTCTCTGACATTTCGCCTGCATCTGTGGCTGGCATCTTCAGAGAATTTCTCTGATTTCAGATTTGTCTGAAGATGCTAGCCACAGATGAAGGCGAAACGTCAGAAAGAAACTATTCCAGAACACGGCCTCACAGCCCAAAAAAAAACCCCAAGGAAAATCTATGGATGCCGGCCATGAAAGCCTTCAACTTCATATTGCAATGACATTCTAGGAATCAGTTTGGAATAAGTTCAGAGAAATCCCATAGACTCCAGCAGAATTGTTCTGAAACATGGTTTATTACCTACATCTAATAACTTCATTTTAGGCTGTGGACTGATAAAGTCATCTTAATTCTCCTTTGTCTCATACTGTAACCTCAACAGTTATCCTTTGTGCTTTTGCCACTGGAACAACACTGAAATACATAAATAAATAAATAAATAAATAATATTTATTTATTTATACCCTGCCCCTCTGTTAAAACAATCGGGGTGGCTAAAGAGTAAATTCCTGCCAGAAAATATAGTAAGTAGAAAAATCCCTACCTCTATCACACCAAACTACATGTCACTCTGCAGCTGTATAATACTGTCCTAGCAGCACCTTTTCTGCTGAAAAGTGATTTTGGAGGGAGATATTTTTCAGTGGAGAAATAAAGCAGGGGGTGCTTAGCCCTTCCCCATTTGTCATTTTTCCTCACTCACCCCAGTCATTTTTTTCCACAAAAAAGGGAAACCATAAACAGGTCCATAAGCCAGTGGGAACTAAAAGGAGGATGAGGAGGACTGAGTACTGGAATAAAAGAGCTAGGAAGAGGAACAGGAAGCACCTAGCTAATATTGTACATAGCTAGTGTCATGTCTCCTTATCTCCAAGCACTGAGGCTTATCTAAATAGCAAAACTACTCCTCATAGAATTCAAGGAGAATTTGTTTTGTCTAAATGGGATTCCACATCAATCCATCATATTTGGAAAGAGGGGGCAAAAAACTCCAAACACTACACGGGAAAAGCTCTTGCAGCTTTCCCCATTTTTTTTTTAAATCTGAACAAAATGTGCATTCCCACTCATTGGGGCAACTGAGTCACTTTGCTGTGCATTCCCAATAAGAGTGGAAGTGGAAAGCTGATTGGTCATATATGTGTAGGGGGCGAAGCTTGCTAGCAAGGCAAGCACCTGGAACTGCCATGTTGGATTTTCACCATAGCGATTATGTGCTTAGGTGATGAAACAGTCTTTTTCTTCTTCTTTTTTGTTTATTTAAGTGGAAGATCACACTTCTGCACCTTGGACTTACTTTTTTTAAAAAAAATACTGTTTGGCGGTGACAACTGGTGACAATAAAAACGTAATTCACTCACGCCCACCATCTGGATTTGCAGGCATGCCTGTTTGAACAACAAATGCGTATGGCTTTGCATGCCTGCAAACTTGGGGAAAAAACACACTTTGTGGAGACAAATTAAAGTTGCTGCAAATTGTCGTTAGTGTGCATCAGTCCACATTTTATTGCCTTGTATAAATGAACCCCTGCATTTGTCCAGAAAAGTAATTGTTGGCTTGTGTGAAATTGTGTGGCTCTCCATGGTTGCTGCAATGAGACTGCAATTCTCATCAGCCCCTTAGGACTTTATCAGCCTACACTGTTATACTGGTATTATTCCACTTTAACTGCTCTGGCCACCTCCTGTGGAATTCTGGGATTTGTAGTTTAGTGAGGCCAAAGAGCTCTCTGGCTGAGAGTTCTAAATCCCCCTCCCTCAACTATAAATCCCAGGATTCCACAGAAGGCAGCCAAAGCAGTTAAAGTGGAATAATAGCACTATAACAATGTAGTGTAATAATCTCCCAAGGCAGCATAGACAATGGTGCTGGAAGCTGCAGTTCAGCAGTATCTTGGGGTGGGGGGAGCAAAACAATTCCCGCTCCTGGCTTAGAAGCATAGGGATAAAAAGTTTGCAGATAGATTGCCAAAACCTTTTATGTAACTGAAATCAGTCAGTTTTCCGGGTGGGAGGTGGAACTGACTGATTCATCTGATTGTTTATAGTAACTCAGAAGAAGAATACTGTGCATCTTGATGTGGATACAATGAGTAATTACACTATTGGACCATCAACTGTACTTTCCACCAGTCGTGCTCAACCACTTTACTTTGGGAGAGTTCCAGGTAGGAGGGCTTGTTATTAGTTAATCTTTCACACACTGCTATTTTATTTCACTTTGGGAAAGTTTCTGATGAGTGTGACAGCCTTCTGAAAAAATGGCACTGAGTCAAATGAAAGCTGAATTGTCAACTTACCTTTTATGTAGAAGTCTATGCTTTCCTCTACAGGCTAAATTAGATGCGGTGTTCATTTGGTGAATACAGTAAAAGAACATGTTTTCCAAGAGAGGGAAAGATGGAAGAAAAAGCAATAGGATTGTGGGGAGTCATAATTTAACCCTCTTCCATCAAAGCTGCTATTTGCCCCATTAGCACAAACAGAAACAAATAACAGCTGGAGGGGGGCAATATTTTCTGAATCCACTGTATGGTAGGAGAAGGGCTGCCTCTCCCTCTCCACCCCTTGTGGTTCTTGCTAAGATTTTTCTGCTGCTTCTATTTACATTTTGTAAAACATGAATGTGAATTGCATTCACACAATTGACATCACATCTAGTTTGGCCCTCATTCACATACACACACTGGTAGAAAGATCCAGTACAGCTACAACAGATTTTCTACATTTTTTTCTGTACATAATTTCACTGTAACCAAAGTATATGACTAAATCTCTGCTGTCAGGGCCATTCACTAATGATCCAGATTGTGGCACACTCTAGAGGAAATTATATGACAGCCAGCATTCCTGTGCTTGAAATTTCCTTTTTGCACTAATAGGAGAACCAGATACTATGTATTTCAAGATTTGGGGATGCACACAGATTAGCACTCAGTCAGCCAGCTACCAAGTTATGGGTAGGGGAGCATCTTTGAAAAATGCTGGTGGAAAATGTAGACCTAGGTTCCACCTCATAGGTGTGCCTTACATATAGGCATCCATAAGTGTTGCATTGATCTCCTTGGCATGAAGTGTGACTGACCATGTGCTCTAGTGTCTAGGGTAAGAGGCTAACCTGCATATTCTAGAGATGTTCAGTCCTCACATAAGTACCAAATACCTGAACAGAGCTAATACAACTATCCAGTATTGAATGCATGGTTACATATCCTCTGAGATGGAAGAAGAAGGCATAGCTAATACTGACCCTTATCAATTGTTCTATTCCACTCCAGGAAAAAAGGCAGGGTCCATTTATTGTGCATATGAGAGGGGAATATGTCTGTGTCAATACAGAGGGAGAAACCTTTGCTACAGAGCTTTGTATTGTTCTTTTGAAATCTATTGAAACTATAGACTTTTTCAGACAGGACTTACTGTGCAAGGAGACTCTGGAACAGTTACGACACTGTCGCGTGGCAGGGGGTCCATTTCGGACGACGCTGTCCCTCTCTCGGCGTCGTCCATGACTGTTCCGGGTATGACTGAAGGCAGCCGCGCCATTTTTTTACTGACAGGCAACTTCCGTGAGTAAAAATGGCACAGCTGCCTTCAATCATACCCAGAACAGCCACGGATGCTGCCGAGAGAGGGAAAGTGTCATCCAGAATGGACCCCCTGCCATGCGACAGTGTCGTAACTGTTGCGGAGTCTCCTTGTGCAGTAAGTCCTGTCTGAAAAAGTCCTATATCAGTGATGAGGTCCTCATATACAACAGGAGGAGAGAGAGCCTATTTGAAATGTTAATGTTGTTTACAAATCATGGCTATGTTCAAAATAATTTTAGGAAAACTTCTGAAATTTCTTTAAAGTGAAGATACAAATCTTCTGTTTTAGGCCACTTTCCTTTGATAAAGAGACAGTAAAGTATGTATCTCAGAGCCAGACTTCAGCTTTCTACAATTATATCAAGCTTCTTACATGAATTTAGCCTATTTTATCTTTTCTCTTTACAGTGAACCTGGAAACACCATGGCTTCCTGTTCAGGACATGTTTCTTGGCTGTCTGAAGGATGTTAAAATCAATGGCAAACCTGTCTTAATAAGCAAGATTTCAGACATTCATGGTGTTGTCAGTTTGCAAGGGTGCCCTGTTAAATAACTATTTCACATGTATCTTCTCAGGGTAAAATCTCCTAATGTACTGTATGAAAGGCCACAATATGGTTTCATTTCTTCTCATCTCTTTGTAATGCTTACCATTTGTGTAAACATGGTTTAAAGATGTATATGTTTTTCAGAAATGTGGACTTTGTTGCCGTTGTTGGATGCTTTATGAAATAATGTTCACTTTTCTGTGTACCACTCACTTTGTATGATAGAGCCATGAGAAATACAAAAGGGTCTTATATATAATATTATCTGGTGAAATTCTGCTCTCAGTTACAGTGATGCACAACCAGAGCAATTGCATTGACATAAGAGCCGAGCCTTGAGGCTCTTGACATGACAAGAATGCCCAAATTGGAACTAGAAAAATGTTTGGATTGCAAGCAGAATCTGACCTTGTAGACAGAATTTTATGAAAATAGAAAATGATGTTAGGCTGCCAAACCAGGTTTTTTTACATTGATGTGTGCATTACGTAATTGACAAAAATAATATAAATTGAGTATGAAGCACTTTAAAAAGAGTGAAATCCCAGGGGTGACAGTAGTAAGATTGCCATGACCAAATAAATACAACTTGCTTTTAAAAAGTCTTCTATACACTTATTGGGCCCACACATAGCAAGATTTTCATCAGCTTTAATTGAAAAGCTTGACTGAATAAGGAAAATGAGTTTAGACCAACTATATTTCTTTTCAAGAAGATGTAATGTCCATGAATTGTCTCTATGTAGTTTAATTTCTCTGAATAATAACAGAAGTAGAAATGGTACATTGCTTGTTTTGATCCTCTTACAGTCTGTGTGATTGTAAGACCTGCAATCAGAAACTTAAAAAACAACAACCCACAATTCTGGTAGACAGCTCTGCTTAAAGATTTATTTAAGATTCTACATTGTAATTTTTTCAGGATTTCCTTCCAGCTTTTTGGCCTGAACATTGAACAACTCACTTTAAAAACACCCATTCAGAAATATCTCACAGAAGCAGGCTATTACAATGCACCCAATTATTTTCTTAAACTGCTCACTATGACATTCAAGAAACTGGTTCAATAATGATATGGTCAGCCATTTTATACCAATGTATTGTCAATGAAGCATAGCTGAACACTGACACACTCCCTAAAGAAGGAAGACAGCAAAACAAACACTAGAAGACATACTGACCATGCCAGCTATTACCTCTGAGTTCATGACAACATTTACTTACATGTGGGAGTGTTTCGTCTTTTCATTTCTTGTTAGAAGTGTGACACTCAGGATCCTGTTGCATGTTTGTAAGTGAGTCCTATAACAGAGTAACAATAAGATTACTGGAAAAATTAATGCTAGCATAAGAAAGGTCCTTAACCAAGACTCAGACTCTTAAAAATAAAGCTCTTTGGTTAAAAGGAAGGTTAAAATGGAAGAATGCCTCTCTGACAGCAAAGCTGTTCTCTTGTTTCTTGTGGGGAATACATTGTGTAGGATATATTCCCAGTCAATTGTCACTTTAATTTACTTTTATAGAAGCTAGACATATTTGAAAATTGCATCTCAAGATCTTAAAATATGAATGGACAAGACTTCCTGCCCTTTGGGTTTTCACTATACAGTAAATGTATACGTTATATGTATATTTGTACAAACTCCATGGGCTGTATACAGGCCAGCCCCCAGGGTCTTTTTTCTGGTACCTCAGAGCCTCACCAGGCCCCATGAAGCTCTTGCACTATCTCCCCACAAAATTGTGGGTTGAAAATAGCTCAGAATCAGGTATCGTAGATAGAAACGGAAAAAAAACTCAGTGGGGGGCAGAAAAATGCTGCAAAAATTGACTGAAAGCAAAAGCAGAAATAACACTGGGTTTCCATTTATAATTATTTTCATGGAATGTGTAGCTCACTGTGGAGACCATCACACACTCCAAAGTAGCTCACTCCTGAACTAGATCTCACTTCAAAATTTTACAGAAATGGTCATGTGAAAAAAATAGCAATCCTTCTAATGGCAATATTTATTGTGTTTATTATTGTCTCATTATTGACATAGTTAAAGAATAACAAATCCACCAGCCATTAATAGGATATATATTACTTTGATTATAGCCTTTTCAGGTTGGAAATCACATACAGTACTTTCAAGTTTGCAGACAGAAAATAGCTATACCTTGTCCTGTAGTTTTGGATTACGGAGCATACTTTTCACACACCATCCCTTTATTCTCCCAGAACTTTCTGGACCATTGACATTTGTTTATTAAATTTATATATCAGTTTTCCACTAGCTGATTATGCTAATATATAAAATAAGATATAAAGTAAGTAAAAGATATGAACTAAAAAATTGAAAAGTTTTTTTTTAAGAATTAAAAGCACATCAATTAAAAAAGGAATGGAATGGCACCTACCAGATATAAATCTTCAGCAAACAAATCAACTTACACACTCCAAACCTGTTGAAGAAAAACATTTTCACCTGTCAGCAAAAGATGGACCATACCTGGCCTCCCTTGACAAGAACTTCCAGAACCTGAGAGCAGCCTGGCCCTCAATCACAATTGCCCCCAATGTGCTTTTGATCATGACAGGACATGGCATATTTTCATAATGCAAATGCACAATAGAGGTAGATAGTAAACAAGGAATGATAATGATAAAATGGGCTTGTTTATAAGAGGGGAAAAGAAGTGGATTGCTCCGCAGTAATGGCAATTCAGAACAGCTGCAATTTGTCTTTATGGTTTTTTTGCAGGCATAAGTTTCGCATGCTTGTGGGGCAAGATGGTGGCCGCAAGTGAATTGCTCATGTTTCTATTTACCTCATTGCTGCTGCCAGACAGTATTTTAAAAAAAAAAAAAAAAACACTATCCAAGATGCAAAAGAGCAATCTTTTGCTTTAACAAAAAAGCAAAAAAAAAGGCAATTTTATCACATTAGCGCTTGCTCACTAAGGCGAAAATCCAACATGACAGCTCCAGGAGCTTGCCTTGTTAGCAAGCTCCAGCCTCTTTCACACATCTGACCAATCAACTTTCAGATTCCACTCCTATTGGGAAAGTGAATCAATTCAGTCGCTTGTCCCAATGAGCAAGAACGCACCTTCCCCACAGAGCTTTTTTAAAAATATGGGGAAAGCCACAAAGGCTTTCCCAGTGTATTTTTTGGCATTTTTGGGCCCCCTCCTTCTGAATACTGCAGAGTGATATGGAATCCCATTAAGACAGATTGTCTTCTCCTCGCATTCTGTGAGGAGTATTTTCACCATTTAGACAACTCCAATGATAACCTACCATTTCCATTGTTTTCTAACCTCTCCCTGTTCTTGCTTCCCATAATACACAAGGAAGAGAACCTGGTTCCTAAAAAAAGGTATAACCACATCTATGTGCATCAAGTGGAAGTAAGTTATCCAAGGTTCTGAATTTCATTATCCCAAATAGGTCCAACACCTAGGATAGCCCTTTTACAGCTGGGCTAAAATCCAGACTGGATACATAGCACCCACTGAGATCAAAGCCTCCAGCCCTTACTAGTACGTCATTAAACTAATGCTTAATTGCAGCTGCAACTAGTAATTATCCTGGTATTTTTCCATTTCTCCTCTTCTGTATTTTCCTGCTTCCGTTTGGAAAAGCAGCTGAAGGACAAGTTTTCCACAGTCTACAAGAAACTAGAGCTTTAGTATACATAGAAGAGGTTGTAGTTGATAAGCCACAACATGGGACTTTGATAACATATTTCAACAGATCATTAAAAAAGTAAATGCTGCTATATGATAAATGCTAGCATTTGCTTTGTTAAATGAGCACTGGTCATCATAAATGTTTTGTTTTTGTTTTTGCCAGGATTTAATGGCATTGCTAGGAATCCTTTGCGCATATTAATGCCATTTAGACAGAAGCACTTATAATTAAAATGGGTGCATGCCAAAGGCCAGTTCAAGACTGTGATTTCTTGTACAAAATTAATTAAAGTCTTCATTGTGTTCACCCAGCCAGCACCTCTGTGTTGTAAATGTTGATTATTTCCATTTTGTAAACTCAGGTCTAAATCCAATTGTTAGTCTGTACTAAAGTAGGTTTATTAAATCAGTTACTGAGCAAACATTTCTGCAAACCCCATTTATTCAGTGTGATCTACTCTAGCTGGGACTACAAATTGGATTTACATCTATTAAGACACTCCTGATAATCTGAACCTTTCAACCTTGAGTACATCTGACTGGAGGCCATAGTGGCTCCAGCGAACCCTGAAAATCTTGATTTAGTAACCAATTTTAAAGTTAGTTTCTACCTCAAAAATAGTCTGAATGACTCTGTTTCAGATAATAGTAGCTGGTTCCTCAGCTAAATTCTGAAGTTTGTTTTAGTTTATTTAATGTTTTTTGAAACATAGGGCTTTTTCAAATGCGGGGGGACCCTGTCAAGGTCGGGAGGAGAACGCACTCAGTTTCAGATGACTCTGTCCTCCTCCTGACCTTCCCCTGTGCTTCCTCCGTACCAGGGGAGCGAGAAACATGCCGCTTTTTATTGATGGGGGTTCTCTGTTAATAAAAGTGACACATTTCTCGCACCTGCAGCACAGTGAGAAGCATGGGGGAAGGTCGGGAGGAGGATGGTGTTATCCAAAACAGAGTGCTATAAGCAAGACAGCGCCGTCCTCCTCCCAACCTTGGTGGGGGGTTTTTTTCACCTCCATAGTTTTTTTTTTCACCTCCCCACCCCTGCATTTATTTAAACAGCAGGTCTCTCCATATCAGACATTTTGGGGAGAAAGCTTGGGCAACCCACATTATCTCAGCCTCTGAGGAAGGAGATGGCAAACCTCTGAACAAATCTTGTCAAGAAAACCCTATGAAAGGGTTGCCTCAGGGTCACCAAAAGTCAGAAACTACTTGAAGGCAAGCAGCAACAACCTGGGCTGCTATTTTTCTTATATGTGCTACAATAAGAGTGTTCATTGCAAGGATATTTGCCTCTCTTTTATTCTGTCCACTGTTTCGTAGATGAGAACTAGGACACATGTGGTCAAGCAACATCTGAGTGTGGTCAAGATGGCAAAAGTTATTATAAGTTATAATGAGGCAGAACAGACAAGCTAGGAGAGGCTGAAGCCTACTGGGAAAGGCAAGACTCCACCCACCCTCTTGTCTCCTCACCCTGCCTCAAGCTAAACTACTTTTTCACTTTTCACTTAGGACTTTTTCAGACAAGGCTTACCGCACAACAAGCTTGTGGGAGAGGTATGGCGCTGTCGTGCAGCAGGGGTCTGTTTCGGACGACGCCGTCCCTCTCTCGGACTTGTCCGTGTCACTTCCGTGTATGATTGAAGGCAGCTGCGCCATATTTTACTGGGAAGTTGCTGGATGCTGTAATCTTACAATTACTATTCAGGGTGCAAATATTGCTTCCTCCATCACCCATGTCCACCCTCCTAAAATAGACACAGACAAATAGTAATTGTAAGATTACAGCATCCAGCAAATAGACATTAGAGTCTACATGGCCACTACACCTTGTCTGAAAAAGTCCTTAGTTTGCAGAGATCAAAGTAAGTTGGGTAAAAGAAGGAAAGTAGGAGGAGGACAGAGAAAATGGGACATTTTTAAATCATCTGAAAACTGGGACAACATAGGATTAACTGGGATTGTCCCTGCCAAACGAGAGACTATGCTCTTTATGAACATACTAGTGAGCCACTGGTGTAGCATTGGTGCACTGGTTTGGGGCAGCATTTCAAGCAGGAACACCTTGAGGACTGAGTTCATCTCCCAAATTCAAGCTGTGTTCCCCTTGGCTCCAGTCACAAGTTACCAATGATTTGGAGTCAGTGTGTGGGGTATATATACTGTGAGTCCCTGTTGGAGAGGATATGTAAATTTGTGTATTTGAATGGTTAGTTCCTGGGGGGAGATATGCACTAATCCTCCTTGCATGGAGATATGCACTAATCCTCCTTGCATATCTCTACCCAGAAACTAGCCATTCAAATACACAAATTTACATATCATCTCCAACAGGGACTCACAGTATATAAACCCCACACACCCCTACCCAACCATTCTCTGAAGATGCCAGCCACAGATGCAGGCAAAATGTCAGGAACAAACTCTTCCAGAACATGGCCTCACAGCCTAGAAAGAAGCCATGGAAAACCTATTTCCATGGGTTGTAAGGAGTCAGAGGGGAGCAGACTTCATTTAGCTGCTTATTGTAGAAAGAAAGAAAAGCTTGGCTATCACTTCAAGCAGAGATAGAGCAGCAGCGGCAGTGTGGAATTCCTCATTAAGAATGTTTCAAATGGGAACAAGACTACACAATGGCATAGGCTTGAATTCTATTGCTTTGTTCCAACTAGAGTTGACCCAATGACACACAAGTAAATTCTACTGATTCAATGAGCCTACTTTTATTGGCACTAACAAGAGGATTCAGGCCACAGTGTTAGGAGATTTTCACACGGGCTATATATCCCATGTCTGGAACAGAACAGGGTCGGGAAAGGTTTTCCCTTTCAGGCGACGTCCACCCTGTTCCGTTCCTACCTTGTGCCTGTTCTGTTTTCTCCCCGTGATATAGTAATAACAGGGAGAAGTCGTTAATAGGCACCTGGTTCCATTTCTGTTACGGAATCATGGGTGTGCAAATTGGATCCCGTCCCTGTTCTGGAATGACAGGGATGGGGGAGGAGCTCCATGGCAGGCATTTCCTGCTGCTCTATCTCTGCTTGAAGTGATAGCCAGGCTTTTCTTTCTTTCTGCAATAAGCAGCTAAATGAAGTCTGCTCCCCTCTGACTCCTTACAACCCAGGTAAGTGCCACCCTTCCCACCCCCCCTTCCCGGGTTACTTGTATTTTTTAATTTTTTAATTTTTTAATTTTTATTCTTTCTTTTGACAGCTGGGGGGGTTAATTTGAATTTCCCTCCTGTTTGTTCTCTCGTGAGAACGGGTAGGAGTTCCCCCGGCCAGTCATAAAAGCAGCATTACGACAGCTGCATTTATGTCCAGCCGGGCAAGGAGGGAGGAGGACCATTTCTGTTCTGGAATGGAGGTAAGTGTGCGAACATTACCTCCATTCCATTGCAGGAATGGGAGAGGAGGTAGCGGGACAGAATCGGGGCTTTTAGCCCCCGTGTGAAAATCTCCTTAGTCTTTGGGACATTTTTGAGAAAAAGAATTAGGTGAGGAGAAGGAGAAGAAAGAAAGGTAGCTACCCTGTCTCCATTCTAAATTGCTGCAGTATATTTACTTATTACCGCTAGGAAAATTATAAATGCACAAGGTTTTGCCATAGTGGGACATCATTGTGGCACAGCTGTGGCACATATAGCTGCCACATAAGGGCAGTTGGCAAGGAGAAAAGGTATCAAAAAATAGCTGTGGGACTGAAGTGAAGACATTTTGGCACTCCAGCTATTTTGGACTTCAATTTCCAAATGCAGCAACATGGCCAGCAATAAGGGGTTATGGGAATTGTAATCCAAAGATCTGGAGGGTGAAAGATTCCCCACCCCACCATAAGGGATCTTTGTTTAATTTAGATTTTGATTTTGGCACAGGGGACCTACACCTTTTGGACAATGCTGCCAAGTGTTGACTTAATGGGCTTCTGGCTCTTCTAGGTATGTGATTAACTGATGGATGCCATATTATTATAATCCTCCCCAAGCCCCTGGCAAAAAGTAACCTGTGAATCTATGTAAGTAGTTATATGAGATGACATATTGCTACTGTATCCACTGTGATATCATCATCATCATCATCATCAGGGCTGCTGCACTAATCTGGTAAAGACAACTTTACATGAGAGTTCAGTGGCAAGAAATTCTGTTAATAGTGTCAGCACATTCTTTGTGCCTTATTGTTAGTCAACCATAAATTTAAGGAAGCATATCCTGTTTCCATTTCTGAGTGCCATGTCCTCCTATTCATCTTTCTCTCAATATACGAGATTATTCATTTGCCCAAATGTAGCATGTTGACAAGCTGCCTCTTGTAGTAATTACACTTGTAGTAATTAATCAACATGACAATGAAAGGCCTGGCGCAGGTGAAAAGAACAATGCAGACTCACAGGCATTTGACAAGGTTTGCCCACCAATTGTCCATTTCGCTTTCAACAGCTTGGTGGTATTGTCTTGGAAAAGGAACCTCTTCCAGTTTCTTTACCACAATAGGTTGTTGTTCTGTGTCTTTCAGTCATTTCTGACTTATGGAGACTCTAAGTTGACCCTATCACAGGGTTTTCTGAGGCTGAGAGTGTGTGACTTGTACAAGGTCACACAGTGGGCTTCCATATGGCTGAGTGGGGATTTTGAACCCTGGACTCCAGAACTGTAGTCCAACAGTCAAACCACTATGCCACACCACAATTGATACAGCACTTCATTTGGCTCTTCCTCTGAGAACAAGGAGGCACAGCCAAACAGGAATCTGCCTTTGCTCCTTGCAAATTCCTCTCTCTACAGCTAATAGTCAAATGTGTGTGTGTGGAGGGGGGTGGAAACCACATTGTTAAAGTACAGAAGCTATCTTAATGCAACCCACCCCCAACAGTCCTGATTTGTCGACTGTCTCCGTTGATTCCTCTGCTGTCTCACTTGCTTTAGCTGCTTTTAAAATGTCCCAGCTTGTTTTTCCTCCTCACACTTGCCCCCTTTGTCCTCAGCTTACTGCAGTTGTTGTGAACTGATGTCAAAGTACAGAAGTAGCTTGCTCTTAACTGACTCAGCAGAGGGGAGAGGAGGGGGTGAAATCTTGCCCTTCCCAGCAGGCTCAGGCAAAAGCAAATTGCTGCTAACTGTCGTAAGCTGGGCAGAGATCATTCCCCATGGACAGGTCATTTTTTCAGGCCTCTTCAAGATGACTCCGAAGTGTGTTCTGGGACTAATGTTGCACTAAACCAGAATAGAAGAGTAAATTTTAAACAGATATGTGCAAGAATAATCATATCCGTACAAGATCCCACTTGCCTATTATCTCCTATAAGGTGCTTAATGCAGCACACAGCAGTTGATGATGATTACAAGGAAGTCTTGGCTATCATTCCTCTTATCGAAGCTTCGAAAAGTTATATTTTGGACTACAATTCCCCAAATCCCCCAAGCCAGTGTGTAGTCCAAAAATAAAATTTCCAAGTTCAGCCTTTTTTGTATGAATGTGCACTTTTACATGCTGTTTTTTAAAAACTGTAGTGCAGTCTGTGATGTTCTGAACCGGTACAAATGTTGCTGTATTTATATTATATTCAAAATAAGGTAGCATATTATTAGATATGGTATATATAAAATGTTAAGGTACATGGTCTATTGGGAGGGGAGATGGAGCATAGAATATTGGATGTAACTGGCCTGGAGTCTGATGTTTTTGAACATGTGAGTGTGTTAAGAGTCAGTTAGGAGAGTAGAGTTCGAGCAGGGACAACAGTCAGAACAGTGGAGTTTAGATAGTTCAGGATATGAGTATGTGTGATAGGGGAGTCTGAGCAAGTAGATCAGTTAGTACAGTCGGGTCAGTTGGTTCAAAAGTGCAATCTGAGCTGTGTTTGTGGAAGGCTAATTAGCATAAGCATATAAGTAATCATAACAACTTAGCTAAAACACTGTATTGTAGCCACAATGCATTTGAACAAGTACAGTACTTGTGAATAATTTCATTACATTTTCTTCTGTTTAATAAGTTTGTTTATACACACATGCCTTTTGGGGTCACTATGCTGAGACTGGGTTATTGATAAGAATAGGTACAACGGTGTCTGTGGTAGCAGCAAATGTACAATTGTGGTTTCTATGTTTGGTAACTAGCATTGGGGTTGGAAAGGAATCTACACAAAAAGAGTGACAGAAGTCATTGTTAAAAGAGGTAAGAGCTGCTGTTTAAGCTGGGTGTTCACAGGTGGCAACAGCTTAGATGATCAGGAAAATGATATAACATGTTCCTTGGTCAGACCTCACATCAGGGATGCTTTGATCGTGATTCCTGCATGGCAGGGGGTTGGACTGGATGGCCCTTGTGGTCTCTTCCAACTCTACAATTCTATGATTCTATGATTCTATGATTCTATGTGATGCAAGATGACACACAGAGGTACCCATGTAGTCTACAGACTGAGAAGTACTGCTGCTATGGTCTTGTCTATACAGTCAAAATAATACGAATAGGATACAAATGTACAGTGATCCATTCATAGGGACATGTGCATAAATACGTGTCATTCAGAAGGGGGGGGGCAGCCAAATCCACTGCAAAATCTGTGTGCGTTGCATCCGGGGCTTCATCAGGATTTTAAAAAAAGCTCCATATGACATGCAACTGTGTGATCATTTGAACATTCGCATTTGCACAGATATGAACAGGCAGCATAATCTGATTGGCTGGACGAATATGGGGCAGGGCTAGCAAACAGGGAAAGCGCCTGTGGTGGCTGCCATGTTGGATTTTCAGCAAAGCAAGAGTCCGGTAAGTCGATAAAATGGAAATCTTATACCCTTTCTTCTTCTTTTTTTTAGTTATTTATTTATACCCCGCTCTTCAGCTACAAGGCTATCAGAGCGGCTTACAAATTGTTTTTAAGCAATAGCTATTTACACATCTACACTGCATTAAACAGTTTCCAGTGTGTGTTAGCTAATTGCCCCCCACAAGCTGGGTACTCAATTTACCGACCTACGAAAGGATGGAAGGCTGAGTGAACCTTGGAGCCCGCTGGAATCGAACTTGCAACGTGGTGGCTTTCTTTCTTTCTTTCTTTCTTTCTTTCTTTCTTTCTTTCTTTCTTTCTCTTTTTTTTCCTCTTCTGTTTTTTTGGTAAATACGAACTTACGCTTATGCACACCATGGGAAACTTTAAAAAAAAATAGTGGTGGCAGATTTAAAATCGCGAGTAAATCATTCGCAGAGTTTAGGGGGCTCTTTTGACCATGAAGACAGGTTGTATCGTTGCAAATGCCTTCCTTTTCAGACGTGTTCGTATTTTCCCCCCTCATATAGACAAGACCTGTGCTTCACTTCTATGTATTCAATACATACCAGCTGTATTACATACATACTGCCATGACAGAAAGAGATCAAGTACTGGTGCACTGAAAGTACCGTTGCTGGACTTCACTACCCAGACAAAAGCAATGGAACTTACTTCTTTTAGAAACCTGCTGCATGTATCCAGTTCTTCCAGTTCAGTGCCATTGTATTAGTAGCACAGAAAATTATCATACTGCCTCCTAATTCCACTTGGTTCCTCATTCCACTTGCTTGCTTCGCCTCACAGACTTCTGCCTGCTGCCAGGAATCTTCAAGTTCCTTATAGTCACTCACTAGGTAATCAAAGACCACGAGGTTTCTAGTTACCTCATCTATCTCTTTGCTTTGCTTTGCACAGTCTGCATGTCTCCTGTACTACAGCATGCATTTTATTGTCTGCCTCTCTTGTGCCAGGGGAAGTGTAGGACTACCCGGTCACAAAGAGTATAGACTGATACAAAAGCCACGAGGGGGGGGGCAGGTGTTTCTTCTTCACTGAATATTTTCCTTGTGGACACAATATTAAATTGTTTGAATATTAAGCTCTCTGTTTAATTACAACATCCATTGGTAAACATTTCCATCAGGTCATGCCAGGCCTAAATGGAAGAGGCCTCCTTTTGTTAGCATGCCCTACTACCCCTCCCCGTGAGGTTTCATAACTAAACATATTGGACACTTTTGGGGGTCATGTTGACTATAAGATTAGGCATATTACAGGGAAGTCATAGGACACAAGGACCTGAGATGTGTCTACAACTATAATGGTGGGATTATGCGGAAAGCCCCTAGAGTTAATGGGTTATGCTAACAACCCAGTCGTTAAGAGGTATATGCTAATCCTTTCTCCTAGCCCTGAACATTTCAAGCAATAATTCAATCATGCAAATACCTTTCACCTTTCATATCCTTCAGAAATCTCTCCTCACACCCCCTCCTGTCCAACCTTGCAAGATTGTCACAAACCATCAATGTGCTAGCATTCCAGAATTAAGGCAATCAGTTGACTTTCAGTTTCCTTTGTCTCTCCCATTGGAGAGCTATCTAGCCTTTGTTATAGCCAGCACACACCTCCAAGGCATGAAATGGGTTATAAATACCATACCCTTGACCATGGCAAGGAGAGCTGCAGAAAGGCTGGCTACTCTCTTTCTTGATGCGTCACAGATGGAACCCCCGTACCACTCTCAGATGCTGTCTTAGGTCCTGTCTATATGGTAAAATAATACAAACACAATGTGAAAGATTGACGATCTGTTCAAATTATCATTTGCACAAATACATGTCATTCGGACGAGCGATAGCCAAATCCACTGCAAAGTCCATGTGTGTTGTGTCCGGGGCTTTGTACCGATTTTCTGAAAAGCTCCATACAACTTCTGAATGTGCGATCATTTGAATGGTCTCATTTGGACAGATATAAACAAGCAGTGCACTCTGATTTGCTGGACGAGCATAGGGGGCGGGGCTAGCAAAGAGGGAAAGTGGCTGCAACCACCGTGTTGGATTTTTGGCTAAGCAAGAGTCTGGTAGGTCGATCAACGATCAAAAGGCGATCTCATACTCTTTTTTTAAAATTTATTTCTTTGTATATATGAAGTGGTGCTTGTGAACACTTTGGGAAACTGTTTTGTTTTTTTATTTGACAGAGGCAGATTTTAAATCACAGGTAAATCACTCACGGCTGTCATCTGGCTAGGGGATCATGCAGAGTTTAGGGGGGCTCTTTTGGCCATGGAGGCAGGTTGCATCCTTGCGAATTCCTGCCTTTCAAAATGTGTTCATATTTTCCCGCTCTTCGTGTAGACAAGACCTTAGTTTCTTTGCTGCACAAAACTCTATTCTCTTTGAGGCTGGTAACTATCACCCTCTTCCCACCCCCCCTCTCTCCAACCTTTCCTGCTTTCTCTTCTGATAGCCTTATATGATTCATAAGGGTGTATATTCTTGTGTGTTAGTCTATATATTATTCCAATAAAATACTTTATTTTACTTCAACTGGAGCCTCCACTACAGTTAGTACTGGTATACATAGGTGGAAAGATCCCTGAAGTTACCTTCCTCTTGTAGGCCTTCTATCTGAGCTAATAATTCTCCCAAATATTGAAACAGAAGTTGGCATCATGGGTGGGACCCCACCTCTTAGGGTAACACTTTGATGGGGAAGAGGAGAGCCCAGATGGCAAGCCCCAGTCAGAGGCAGAGGTCACTGGTAGCCTTGCTTTGGAGGTGGAACATGGACCATTATCCCATGTGGACCATGAAGAGGAGGGAGAGACACTGAAACCATCTGAATGTTGGCAATTAAAGTGGTGGCAACAAAAGACCAAGATCTGCAATGGTGTTCTTTAAAAAGAACAACTGGGCTAATGAGCTGGCTATAAATTAACACAGCCAAGGCCACCTCTTTTGCTGCAAGGCAACAGATCTACTATCTTTGTTTGGCTGCTGTGTTACATTCCCTGCAGTCATGTTTTCTGAGCTTTGGGTTATTCCTTGGACTCTTCCTTTCAGTGACTCTCTGCTTGTCTTTGGACCCTTCTTGGACTGCTTTTTTGTGCTCAGACCCTGGACTGCATTGACTATGCTTCTTCTGTTATGGACCCTTTGCATTTGACTCTGGTATGGCTTGGTTTCTCCTTTGTTTGCTCTCCTGAATCACTGGTATACCCTCCAGGGCACTTGCCATCCTGAAACAGGACAACAGTGTTGTATTTCCTAGGGCAGAGAACAAGATGACACTCCCTGCCTAATTCACGTGTTAAAATTAACTCAATTGGCTGCTGCATTTTACTAAAAGGCTAGTGTTGCAACAACATTCCCTATTGCATCATTCCCAAGGGATGAAGAGTGGTTTATGCAGTGCAGGAAGGGCTGCATACATAGCTCTGTTGTCTATCCAAAGGTTCCCAGGGGAACTTAGGAGAACCCACTCTTACCTACCCTGGTAACCCCCACCTTGGAATATCAAATAATTGGCTATATTTTATAATTTGGCTATGGTGGCCAACCACGTGGTTACAGGTAAACCAGGGACCCCCAAATACCAAGGTGGGATTCATGCAAGACCAAGGGAAGGGTCTTTGGAAACTCCCCAAACAAATACTCTGATTAAGACTCAACTAATCCACTCAGCAATAGCAAGAGATCTTATTGCTTGTGAAACGGGATCTTCCTTGCCTGCTCCCTTCCAACAAAAGACCTTGCCTGTTTCCTATTCAATTCTAAAAGCATCAACCATTAACAGTCATTAACTCTTCTGGATTACCCATTGTTTTGGCCTGGGAACCTCTGAGAACCATTTTGTTTCACCCCAAATCCTATCCCCCCAGGGGAATTATTTCATATAAATATCACCCTAAAATACTACCCCAGTGTGCACTATCCAAATACTTCCTACTATTTCTGATAGCCTTATGTGAGTGCTTGAAACCTGGGCATTTGCGTGAATGTAGTTGTTATGATTTCCCAATAAAGATAATTTAATTGTGCTAAGTTTTGGCTTAGAGTCTCCGCCTTAGTACCGGTACACAAAGGTTAAAAGGTCTTGCTGTTGCCCGTCCTCTTGCTGCCGAAATTGAGCTAATTAAATATAGCCCATATTAATATTCAGACATTAGCGGGTCCCCCACAGACCCCACGCAATTCAGATAACAGTAGGGCCGGGCCTGGTTCCTCAGACCACCTGGATGGCTCTTGTGGGACCATTGAGGAATGGTTCTTTAACCCCTTCCCCTCCATCAATTTGTCTTTTCAACCCCCTTTTCCCTAGCATTGGACCTCTTTTCTCTTGAGAAGAAAAATCTAGTGTCCTTATATGCTTTCTTTTGTGGGTAAGAAAGCAGCTTGAAAGAGGGAGTGATATTTGCTAAAGAGGCAAAGTTTAAGCCACCCTTTCCCTTGTTTATTCCCAATGTTGACCTCCTTCATCTGCTTAAAAAAAAACACCTCCCCTGAATATCTTAAGACTTTAGTGACATGCAACCTGGCCTCTAGTATCTGAGCATGAAGGGTTTTGACTAAAGCTTTGCTGTTAACCATCCCAACACAGCTGTTGCCTGTGATTAATGCTCTTCCTTGAATGTTCATGAAAATTATTCTGCTTGAATGCATGCATTTCATACATTTAACTGAAGAAGAATCCTTCACATTTGGAGCTTACAAAGGGAAATGAAGGCTTGTACCAATCCCTCCCCTAAATTATACACTCTGCTTGGCTATTTTCCCATGCCCATGTGACAAAACCTTTCACACTCCAGAATGCTATTTCCCAGAGGTTCTCTATGACAGAAACAGAAACAAACATTCTCATCAGTATGGGGTGTATGTTTGTGTGTGTGTGTGTGAATCTCTTCCAATAGTCAATAACATGTGGACATAATATATTAAGGACACAGGAGATCCACAACCAGCATTTCTAGTTGTTTGATTTATTGTTGTTGTTGTTTTTTTAAAATGCAAAGCTGCTTGATCAGGGAACTCTGTGTGTGTGTGTGTTTTACCCCGCATGCTGTTTCCTCATTTGAAATTCTCCTTAACCTTGGAAGCTTCATAAGTCATATCTATCTATCCCCCAGTTTCATCTACTGTGGAGGTGACAATAGTTTTGTGTGTGTGAGAGAGAGATCAGAGGAAGTAGAGAGAAGGTTAACTACACATACCACCACCCTGTACTGTTTGCTTGATTAAATGACAGCCTCACGGAGTGGCATTCAACTGAAATAAATAAATACATAAATATATGTACATTCTAATTACAAAAATCCAGTGCCATATGTATTTTGTGGTAATAAGTTTTAAGGATATTCTTTAGCTGTCATGAAAAGACAGGCACCTGCTCCTTCTGAAAGAAATCCAAATTGGTTTAATTTCGGTTGTACTGCAAACAATGCCCAGAGCCACTAAGAACGGTAACAGGAAGTTGTCCGTGAGTAAAAAACAGCGCGGCTGCCTTCAGTGCTAGCTGCAACAGTCACAGATGACGGCAAGAGAGAAACGTCGTCGTCCAAAATGCACCCCTTGCCGCGCAGCATCCTCGTTACTGCTCTGGAGGCTGCTTGCGCAGCAAGAGGTGTCTGAAAATCTCCTTAAATTAAGGGTAACAAGAACGTTGGCCAAGGTGCAGCCCTTGAGAATATATTTGGTCATAACTGGATAACTGCCATTTTAAACAAAGTATTATGGAACGGCCTGCCAGACGAGATCCGTCACATTACCACCATGAATAGCTTTAAAACAGCTCTTAACATGGATCTCTTCTGCAGGCCTTTCCTGAATAGATACCTGGCCATCAGAGAAAAAATCTTATTATTCTGATCTCTATCCAGTTATTTTATTGTGGTTTTTTTTAGTATTTATTATGTATTTTTAAATGTTTAATTATTTAATTGTATTTTAAGGGGTGGGTGGGATGGAGGGTTTGTATGTATATTTTAAATGCTATAATCTGCCCCGATTGCATTTTGTATAGGGGCAGGATACAAATAAATTTTATTAGTAGTAGTAGAATTAGTAGTAGTATAAAAACTACTCCAAAAAAGTATAAAAACTTACAAAAAATGTCAAGAAGAAGCAGGCCATCATTCAGTGGCAACCTTCCCCGCTCCCCCACAATTCCTTGATAATGAAAAAGGCAGAAAAGCTTGGGACAATCCTATTCCAGACTCTTAGAAAGGTCACTTTAAAAAAAAGCATTTATGTGTTTTAAATGACACAACTGCTAACTGATTTCATTTGTTTTGTTGATGGTTTGGTATTAGTGGAAGCTGGACTTGGAAAAACTGTAGGGTGAAAACATGCACAGCTACGCAGAATATAAATATGCATCCATGTATAGTGGCATCAAGCTGGATACAGTGATAGGTTGGAGGCACATTAGTAGGTGTCTTCCAGGGTCTCCCATGAATCCTTCAAAGGTCCCAGAGGATGATGTTACTGTACTGCTGTGTGCTGGATGTAGTTTGGCTGCCTCCGGTTGGGTGGGAAATTTGGTTGTTGCAGAGTCAGTAGAGAATTTCAACTTCTGCAATGTTAAAAAAGAGAATTATGCAGGGATAAGTTGGACTTATACTTTTGTATGTCACTAACAGGATGCTGGCCCTCATCTTTAAACTTCAGCTGATACGCCAGCTGCGCCCTTTCCTGGAAACCAGGGACCTCGAAACTGTGGTACATGCACTGGTAACCTCCTGTCTGGATTTCTGTAATGCGCTCTACAAGGGGCTACCCTTGTGCTTGACTCGGAAACTTCAACTAGTTCAGAACATGGCAGCCAGGTTGATTTCTGGTGTTTCCAGAAGAGAGCATATAACACCTGTGCTAAAGCTCTCCACTGGCTGCCTATTAGTTTCCGGGCACAGTGCAAGGTGTTGGTTTTGACCTTTAAAGCCCTACATGGCTTGGGTCCAACTTATCTCCAGGACCGCCTCCTTCCGTACGACCCTCCCCGCGCACTTCGGTCCTCTGGGAGGAATCTGTTACAGCCTATGAAAACAAGGCTGTCGGTGACCTCCCAGAGGGCCTTCTCCGCTGCTGCTCCCAGATTATGGAATGACCTGCCGGACGAGATCTGTCTTATTACCACCTTAGACAGCTTTAAAAAAGCTGTCAAGACGGATCTTTTCCAGCAGACCTTTCCTGAATAACTATCCCGGCCCAAGACTCGGCTGTCCTTTCTGAGCTGCAATCAGATTTTTTAACTATTGTATGTTTTAATTTTTTTCTTTCTAATTTATATATTTTAATTACTGTATGTTTTAATCTTTTATAATTTAATATTATCTTAAGGGGTGGGTGGGCTAGGGCACTGTGTCTATGGAGTTTTTATATTGTAAGCTGCCCCAATTGCGTTGCAGAGTGTGGGATAAAAATAAAATTTTATTATTATTATTATTATTATTATTTAAGACACAATATGAAGTCGAATGCTTTCACGGCCGGCATCCATAGGTTTTCCATGGTTTTTTTCTGGGCTGTGAGGCTGTGTTCTGGAAGAGTTTATTTCTGACGTTTCGCCTGCATCTGTGGCTGGCATCTTCATAAAATACTATGAGACATAAAAACAAAAACAAGTGACATAAGGGACATACACATTTCAGCAAATGGTTTAGAGTTGCCAGAGTAAAAACTAGAGGGGGTTCCTGTACCTTTAGTGGCTGTATAGAAAAAGGAATTTCAACAGGTGTTGCTTGTCATGCAACCAGGTAACAAGCAGCACTTGCTGAAATTCCCTGTGCTACACAACCATTAAAGGTACAAGATCCCCCTCCAGTTTTCATTCTGACAACCTACACATTCCAATATAATATATTCTTATTAAAAAGACAAAGGAGGAATCCCTTTTAGGCATTTTGTAGCTATTATTCAAAACTCTTTATCAGACAGTAATAATCTATTTGTATATATTGGCTGATTTGTTCAGTCTTTTCTCCTCTAAGCCTTGGAGCCTTGGAGACACTCCTGATCAACAGAGTATAGACCTCTTGGTAACAACCCACCAAACCTCAGCAAATTACAAATTACCACACTGTTGTGAGACTACTGGTAGTCATTGTGAGTGATTAAAAACATGGCTAGAGAGCTGATTAGCACTTTTTGGAGGTTCGGGGGGGAAATCATGGGGGCGAGGGCAGAGTTGGCCTTAGCAGTGGTGTCTGGCCAGGGCAATGGGGGTTTTGGACATTAGCTTTGTGCTGATCATATGTCTGTGTAGCCAGGATATAGGGAATGAATAACACATACTCACTTTTGCTAGACAGGAAGATAATCTGCTTCTGCCCGCAGAAGCAGTGACACATACAAGTGACCATGTCCAAATTTTCTGGTATATTTCTCTAATAATTTGCTATTATTATCCTACCTTTTGGGAAGAGTGTATCAAGGAGATTATCAAACTGCATTCCCAACCGCGTCAGAAGATCACTAGAAGAACAGAAAGGGCAACATTACCAGATGCCATTCCTGGGCCATAGCGCTGCTGCAGACAAGGCTCCCCTTTTGCACGGATGGGGACAAGCCACGAGTAAAAAGGGACGCCTTACGGACACCTGTGCTACACCCCCAAAACACTGGAGGATGATGTTGTCTGGTAAGGTCACTCCCTTCCTGTTCTTCTAATGACCTTCTGATACGGTTTTTGCCACATCTGATAATCTCTGAGAAGATTTACCTTTCTTGGGAAAAATGTTGGTGGGGGCATTTTTAGCTCACCAATGGCAAGAGGGAAAGGAGGTTTTTTTTTAAAAAAAACCTCCCTACACAGCTCTTGTATTCACCACTGCAACTTTTAAAGGCTGCTTTTCATTAAAATAACAACAATACATAATTCTCTGTCCCATCTAGTTTGGCTTAAGTTAGCTGCAGATGAAGGCTCCATGGAGTGCAGTTGTTCATGGGGTTCTGAAGTAGGAATAATAGTTTGGCTGCCTGTTCGGCTGTTTCCCAATATATTATGCATATATATCTTGGTAGATAAATTATGCAGATATTCTTCAATGTTCATTCATCCAAAGGAAAGTTAACCCTTTAGAGCTGGTCCTGAAACTCAGCACTCAGTAAATAGGCACCACTTAACTAGATGCGCAGACACTAGGGTCCTGTCTACGCTGCAGAAATACAGCAGTTTGATACCACTTTATCCACAATACTTCTATCCTATGGAATCCTGGTATTTGGAGTTTGGAGAGGTATTTAGCCTTTCCTAATCAGAGAACTCTGGTGTCTCACCAAACTACAAATACCAGAATAGTATACAGTTGTCCCTCCACATTCACGGATTTGGCATTCATGGTTTTAAGTATTCACGGCTTGAAAATATTATTTAAAAAATAATAATCCAAAAAGCAAACCTTGATTTTGCCATCTTATATAAGGGACACCATTTTGCTATGCCATTGCATATAATGGGACTTGAGTATTCACGGATTTGGGTATTCACGTGGGGTCCTCGAACCAAATCCCAGCAAATGTGAAGAGACAACTGTAGAACTACAGTGAATAAAATGGTGTACTGTATTTCTGGCCCTAGGTGTGCATGTTATCTCTGTCTAAGCAATTTCCCCATTGTTGCCCAGGTTGATATTGATCAGAGTAGGCACACCCCAAAGTTTAGAGGGTCATACAGTTGCTCCTCCACATTCATGTGGATTAGGGGCGCAAGACCCCCACAAATGTGAAAAAAACACAAATAAAAATAGGCCTCCCCCGGCCTGCCCACAACCCCCTCCTGCCCTTCCATAGTGGCGATAGGGCTTTTTGACCCCATTTGCCGCTTTGGGAAGTGTGGGGGTTGGCTGGCAAGCCTTCCGCTCGCCCAGTGAGCCACTCCTCCATCCTTCCCGAAGCGTGATGGGGCTCTCCAGCCCCATTGCCACTTTGGGAAGTGTGTGGGGTGGCTGGCAAGCCTCCGGCTGGTCCAGCCAAACACTCCTCCGCCTTTCCCTCTGACTTCAATCATACCTGGAACAGTCACGGACGCCGCCGAGAGAGGGTCAGCATCGTCCGAAACAGACCCCCTGCTGCGCAACAGTGTTGTAACTGTTTTGGAGTCTTCTTGCATGGTAAGTCCTGTCTGAAAAATTCCCTAGTGAGCTTAATGTGTTAGTGGTAGGACCAACCCTAGCATTAGGCAGAGTGAAGCAGTCACCTCAAGCACCAGGTTTGCGTTGTAATGAAAAGTCATTACAAAATTAGTCCAAGGATGAGGAAACATTGGCCTTTCAATCATTTCAGACTTCAGTTCCTAAAATGAACTGAGCATGAAAAAATGTTAAGAGATTTTGTGAGTTGTATTTTAAAGCATTTGGAAGGCCAGCAACTCTCCATCACTGTGTTAGTTATATACTTGGTTATAATTGTATTTCTACTATCACAGAAGAGAGGGAAAGGTATTTGTGGGATGTTCTGTGTCATATGCCAAAATGCTGTGCTTTGTCTTAGTGAGGGGGGACAACATTTTCTGCTTTACCTCAGGCAGCAAAGTGACCCAGGTTGGCCCTGCTAAATGAGGGTTTTGAATCCTCAGGCTGTCTCACTCCTAATCCAATATTACCAATCACTTGTCCCTCGATTACACTAGGCCTCCTGAGACACTTTAACACAGGGATGTGATGTAGCCTTCCAGACACATTTGGATTGCAACTCCTAAAACCCCTTACGTTTGCTATGATGGCTGGGGCTCATGGGAAGTCCAGTTGCCTAAACCTGCTTTGACTCAATATATACCACCATCCCCATACCACGTGCTTCCCTTGATAGCCCCCTGACGTAGGTCATACCCAGATATATAGATATTGTTGCTTCAATATGACTGCATAGCTGAGTACATGTGAAAATCATAGGATAGTAGCTGACACTAGCATGTGAAAACCATAGTGTAGTTGCTGACACTAAACCACAGGTAACCAGAAGGCTCAACAAGTGTCTACACAAGTGATAATCCTAGGGAGGCAGTTTAGGATGTGGAATTGGCCAGTGCTGCCACTTACTGAATTGAATAGTAATGCTTGTCTGCACAATTTTGTACATGTCTACAGAGCAGAATGCCCACCCAAATTCAATGTTTTTTTTTCTTATATAATAGCTGTAGGGGAATCCAATTAAATTCAGTCTCTGAAAGGATGTTACAGGTCTGATATTATTTTTATTCACCTAAGAAATAAGCTATTCTGGAAAGGTCAATACAATACGAGCTAGTTAATTAAAGACTAGAACTTTTGCTTGGATTTCCATTAACTAAATTGGACGTGAGGGTAAATACTTGCGATGTATTTATGCATAAAAAGCAAAATAGGTACTGCAGGATGATCAGTTTTCCTTGTGTTGTACTTCACAAGGCAATTCAGGTATATGGAGATTTTATCTTTTAAAAGAGTATTCAGCTATCTAGCCAGGGGAACTTTATATTTAGATTACTTTTCCAGACTAACAATGATTAATATTTCAATGTATCCTCATTTTCTCTCTCCCCAATACTGTCTTGTTACTGATCATTGCTTTCCCCCTCTTGCTGCACTGTCCTATATTTTATGAGTAAAACAACTTTAAAAAAAGAATACAGTAATATGTTCACTTGCTACTAGCCTAACAGAACACAAGATCATTTTTATCTGGGGTGCCTCATGTGATAATAATTTGTAAGGCGTAACCAGCATGGGCTATACCTCAGTGGTTCTTTAGGGACTGAAAGACTCTAGTATCTCTTGATTTCATTATTTTAACTTCATTACTGTGCCCTTCAGTCTGCTCTTTGCATGACTGTAATGATTCAGAAATCATTCTGTTTATAAGCAATTACTGCAATGAAAGAAAACATCACTGTGTGTTGACCCCTTGATTCAAGAACAGAACACAGGGCCAAAAAATTGCACGAGAAAACAAGCATTCATATATCTCAAAAATACGGTTTTCCACCCCATATTTCCAGGTTTCATTCCAAAATCCACAGTGCAATTCAAGTAAAGCAGAGGGAGCACACTAAGGCACAGCAAATATGATGGCATTGGTACCTAAACCAAACAGCCTTGTCCTATATAATTATTGACTCCAATAAGCATGTGGGAATATATGTCAGTAGGGCCTGGTCCATTGTCCTTGGTACTGGGAAATGTGCCACATAGTAGATTTCCTTTATATTTGGGCAACCCCTGCTTGTGTTGAGTTTATAGAATAGGGACCTTTTGAGATATGCTAATGATGTCATCCAGAATTTTGGATTAAATCTCATCATTATCCAGGTGGTCCTGGCACTTAGGATTTTATCTGACAAGCTTTAAAAAATGTTCTTTTGCCACCATATTTTAAACTATTAGTGTGCCAGCAAAATAACCCTTTTTATCCAACGTTGTAATAGCATGAAAAAGCAGCCCTGTACTTCCACGTTGGCGGGTGAGTGTGATCTCAGTGGTTCACACTCAGCGGTGAGTGTGATCTCAGTGAGAAGATGTGAGTGTGCTTAAATGTCTAAAAACAGCTAAATTAAGAAACAAAACGAACACACAAGCACTGAAACACACTTTAAAACTTGCCTGCAAAATGGGAAGGTTAATAAGAAGAGTGTCCCATAGCTAATTTTTGTGTTCTCACCCAGAAGTGTTCTGGCAGGGATTGCCCATTGATGCTGGAATCATGCCAGCAGAATGGGGAGTGGTTTCAGATGCTTGCAATCACCTAAAAAAATGCCATGGCCAATCTACTGATGGCTTGGCCCAGCAATAAAAAAGAATACCTTATTTAAAATACAAAAACGCGAAAGTGTGACATTGTGCTAAATGGGCATCTTTCATGTTCATTGGGTGTCATTATGACACCATATTTGCCATGTCTGATAAAGCCCTTGGTAATATAACCCAGTTTCCTGGCTCTACATAACATTGGAAGCTGGCTGTTGGTATAGCTCTTCCCAGAGAGAGAGAGACAAACAGACAAGGAGAGACAGACAGATATGAATGCAGACTGGGGAGAGGCATGAGACTAGCCAACCTATAGAAGACATCCTCTAGTTGATCTGACCAAATTAAATTCACATAGCAAACACTGTGCGTCTATGGTTCAATAGACACAGAAGGACCTACCAAGAAAGTCGCAGATTGGGAAGGAGAGCTGAACAAAGCATGGGGAGAATCCCCTACACCCCTCATCCCTTGTGAAACAGACCTCTTACTTTCAAGAACTTCTGATTGAAAGGAAGTTCTGATAAATATAATCCTGTATTCACATATTAACTATGGAGATTTTCACACAGGCTATATATCTCATGGCAGGAACAGAACAGGGTCGGGAAAGGTTTTCCCTTTCGGACAACGTTGACTCTGTTCTGTCCTGCATCCATCCTGCTCCTGTGACTGTTCTGGAACAATGTAATCATGATTTTTCATCGTGAATAGACCTCCCATTCCGTTGTTATCACACAATCATGGGTCTGCGAACAGGAGCCCCGTTCCTGTTCCGAAATGACAGCCACGGAGGGGAGGTCCATTCTGAGCACTTCCTGGTACGATCTGGAATCCAGGTAAGTGGCACCCTTTATTTTACCCTCCCTGTTTTGATTGTGTGATTTAAAGTGTGTTTTTGTGCTTGGTGAACTGATTTTATGTTTGGTGGAGTTTTATTTTTTAAATTTACCGCCCAGCCATTATCACGTGATAACGTGATAATGTTTCAGACGGCTGGTTGTAAAAGCAGCCTTATGACGGCTGCATTTATGGCTGGCCAACGAGGGGAGGGGGAGCCTGCTGCGGAATTAAGGTAAGTGTGTGAAAGATTTACGTTATTCCGTGGCAGGAACGGGAGAGGAGGTGGTGGGGCAGTAACGGGGCATTTTGGCCCCGTGTGAAAATCTCCTATGAATTGCAGCAATGTGGAAAAGATATTCCCAACACCAGTGCAATAGGTTTTCTCCCATTTACATTGAAGTCCAGTAACAGAATAACCTATGCATGTATCCTCTGGCCTTTATCAGAGATGCTGCCTGCAATCTACAGCATTGCTGTTCTTTTGATGTTCCATAAGGAAGAGATTAAATGCATTTTATATGAATGTCTATAAAATTATTAACAAGTTGTAACACTAACAGAAGCAGTAAAACTGCTTGACCACTGGGACTTGAAGAGCCTCACATTTGTTTCCATGCTGTGGAAATGCAATTTCCAGTGCTACAAAATCTTCAGAAGTTTTGCCAGATCTGGATTGGAAGTCTTCCAAATGGAATTAACTAAAGAGCCTGGCTCTCACACATTGCAGAGAACTCCACATAAGTATTTGTATGCCGTCTTCATTATTCTGGTTTAGCTGAGCTGTATGTAAATCAGTTGAAGAAATATGGTTACAAAGCGATATATAAATATAATAAATAAATAGCATGATCCTTTGCACCATTACTTAGGACTATATTTCTTTTCCATATGCCATTCTGTTTACTTATTTATTGCATTTACATCCCTGTTTGCCTACAAGGAGCTCAAGGTTGTGGATACAGTTGTCTCTTACCTACCTTATGTCATTGTCACTCAGTGGGTTTCCATAACTGACTGGGGATATGAATCCTGGTCTTTCAGAATCCTAGTACAACACTCAAACCATGATACTACCCTGGCTCTTAGAGATTGCCCAGAGAATTTATGCCCAGATTTAAAGGGGTTTATGTCTTCCCCCTCTGGGAAACATGAAAACATCTGGAAAGCATGTCAAGTGCTGGAAAGTGGGTTAAAACCCAAATAACCCACATCAGCTTTGCCAGTGCAGCAATGTTCTTCCCCAGTGATCTCTTCTGCCATTGCTCACACTGCTTACATGCCCCTCTGTGCATGGAAAAAGTGGCTACCCTCCCTTTCTCTGTCCACAAAGAAGAAAACAGATTGCATCCTTCGGTGGGGAGGGATTGCCACCAGGCCAACTTTCTGTCCTTTACTGTACATCATGTCATCTGAAAAGTTGCATAAGCCTAATTGAATTTGATGTGGCTCAGTTCTGAAGGAAGGCATTTGATTGGGAGCTCGAAGTCATACATAATTAGCTAACACACATTGGAAACTGTTTAACGCAGTGTAGATGTGTAAATAGCTATTGCTTAAAACAATTTGTAAGCCCCTCTGATAGCCTTGTGATATATCTAACTAACTAACTAACTAACTAAAATAATGGCTGGCTGAATTTGGGAGAAGGAGAAACTATTTAGCTTCATTCTATAGCCAGGGGGAGGGAACTCTAGCTTTAGGCAGGTCAAAGGTGATCACCTTAGGTGGCAGATTTTGGAGTACAATTGGCTTTGTGCCATTTTGGATGGCGGAGGACAAATGATAGCAGGATTACTTCATGAGTTAAGCATCAGAAATAAATAGAAAGATGATGATCTCTTCTCTAGATTTGTATCTCTGTCATGGCTCACTAGAAGTATATAGCTATGTTTATACATTTTGAGAAAAGAAAATTCTCCTGTGCAGGGGAAAATGTGTTTGTGTTCTACAGTTCAACAATAAATTATGCCCTGGAATTGATTTCAAGAATATTTGAAATATTTTTAGCACCACCAATTTTTATTTTATTTTTATTTTTGTAAATAAAGAGAATTTTAAGTAGCAGCACAGAAAGTGATGTTTACAAAACATTCCATGAGCTTTGAACAAAATCCTCACAGCTTTTTCTTGCTGAATTTTTAACTGACAACATGCATCATCTGAAATCTTTTACTGGTCGGTTGCAAAGGTGTAACCAGTATGAATTGTCTTATGACTAAACTGTTTAGGATCTTTGCTTTAAAACGTTAATGGTATATTCTGTTGGCAGCCGCTTGGAAAGTATATCTACTGATGCTTTAAAAAGCAATAATATGCTGCATACATGGAACAGAAGCTTGAGAGAGCTCGAGTCATATAATACTGGTTTCGTACTGAAATTATTTTCACTCTATAAACATCTTTCCAAATTCAGAATTATTTGTGTGAAGAATGACATGATTGGGATTTCAATTATACCTCTGAGTTCCTCCCTCAGGATACATATTGGAGAAGGGCACATGAACAAGCATCAAGGAAGAAGGGAAGTGGGACTAGGAGATTCTAGAGGTTCGTGCTTCATGGTTGTGGGTCTCAGGAAGTACCCAAGGATAGCACTTTGATACCATGTTACTGCCATGGCTCCATCCTGTGAGGTATTTGTAATAATCATCCAGAGAGCTCTAGTGCTTCACTAAACTGCAGATCCGAGGATTCCACAGGATGCAGCCCAGGCAGTTAAAGTAGTATTGAAGTGCTATAATTATGTAGTGTGAAAGAAATGTTCCCTGTGTGCAGCAGTCAATTTTAACACTCTGTGAAACATTTAAAATCCCAAGCTTTCAGTCCTACATAATTTAAAATGTATTTGTTGTGTGGCTTCAAGTTGTTTCCAACTTATAGCAAACCTATTATGTGATTTTCTTGGCAAGATTTGTTCAGAGATTTGCCATTGCCTGAGGCTGAGATAATGTGATTTCCCCAAGGTCACCCAGTGAGTTTCTATGGCTGAGCAGGGTCGAATCCTGGTTTCCCAGTGTCCTAGTGTAACATTCAAACCACTATTCCACATTGGCTTTCTCACATTTATACTTAACGTTTTGTTTTATTTCATACAAAACAAACAGACCCAAACGTTTCTGTGATCCACTGTTTTTGCAAGACTATTCTTGGGTTTATGACTTAAATGTCAGTAATAAAGATGCATATCTTACAGACCTGAGGTTTAAGATCTTTGTGTACCTTCCGAGACATTTAAAAATCACAGAGACCCTTGCAAGTAGATATGCACACCTGCATGGCAAAACATGAGACAGATGATCCTTAAAGTCCTATCAGAACTGTGAGATTGAAAGCAATGCTACTCATAGTGGTGGTGCATGAAGCAGAGCTCTCACTGAGCCCTGAGCATTGATCTGAAGTACATTTATGGTGGAATAAAGCCATTAAACTTACTGACTTCTGAATAAACATGCATAAAACCACATATAGGATTATTTATGGGATTTACAAACAAGCAATGCCTTTAAAATTACAGGATCAGGAAATCAGTATTGCTTTTAGATTACTTATTTCCCCAGGCATCTAATATAGTACAGTATATGCTAAAGAGATGTTTCTTAACAACAAAATTTTTTCACAATTTGCATTTTGAAATATATTTCAACCGCTGTAGAATACAGGGCTCACATATTTTAAATACACACATAAATATCTAATTTTTGTATTTCTAGTTCCTTCTTTTGAATTACTTCTGAAAGTTGTGTGATCCAAAAATCAACCCAGCCACCCATTTGATTCTATAGAGTCATATATTTGGCTTAAAATCATTAGGTTGGTATATAGCTTATGGGTATTTACTCAGGAGTAAAGCACCTCATTGAGTTTGATGGGACTTACTCACAGGGAAATGTGTGTATGACTGCACAACTTGTCAGAACCCATCCTAAAACAGGAAGATAATGTGCCCTTTTCCTTTCTGTTTTCCATGTCATTAAAACAGGTTGCTGTGTGCTTTCAAGTCATTTCGGACTGATGGCAACCCTAAGGGGAACCTATCACAGGGTTTTATTGGCAATATTTGTTCAGAGGGGGTTTGCTTTCGCCTTCTTCTGAGGGTGAGAGAGTGTAACTTGCCCAAGGTCACCCAGTGGGTTTCCATGGCCAGGTTTCCATGGCCAAGTGGGGATTGGAACCCTGGTCTCCAGAGTCGTAGTCCAACACTCAAACCACTACACCACAGATGCATTTTCACATGGAATTTGGGCTAAGACTAGGCCTTGTGGTCTATTTAGATTCCTAGGGTACTCTTGATCGTGTGTAGAATACCTGACTTGCTTCACTAGTAGCTCTCAACCATTTGGAATTCGCTTGGAGGACTACCATGGGTCCTGTACAAACGGTGAAAATAGTTCAAATCGCAACTGCATGGAAGGCTATCTGTACAAATGGACATTTGCATCAGTATGTCTCATTCAGAAGGGGGAAGCCAAATCCACCGTAAAGCTCTGAAGGGAAGCCTTCGGAGCTTTTGCGTATCCAGGCGGGATGTGTCCCCCCCCATTCCAAATGAAGACAGACACAATATAAATTTGAAAGAATATATTGATAAGAATAATGTATATTGGCAATAAAGGCCACAACTTTACTGATTACAGCAGAGGTTGGTTGACAAGAACACATGGGTATGGATCCAGACAGCGACCAACCCGCCTGCTGATTGATGAGACTGTTGCTGGCCCATTTGCTGACACTAACCAGTCAGGAGGGGGAGGAGTCTGGGCAGGCCCCTGAATGGCCGCTAATCCCTCATTCTCCCCCTCCAGCTGCCAGGATTAAACAATAACAAGTGGGGAGGGGCATCCGTGACCACAGGCCCCAATCCGGCATGTTCCACTGCCCATTGCCCCCATAACATTTGGAGTCTCTGTGAACTTGACCTTGACCATGAACTTGACAGAGACACCTGCTACCGATGACCTTGGATCAGAATCCATGCCAACTGCCCAAAAGTTGTGCCAATGAGTAAAATAAATACATAAAATGCATAAATACATTATTACTGCATAGATACATGGAACTGAACCCTTGGAAAAGACACAACAAAGGGTGGGCGGGCTCCTGAAGAGCCACTGCTTTATCCAGAGCAGCAGTCCAGGATGTGTATCCGACCGCTGGACCAGAGTGAAGACTTTGCTGCAAAAGCAGCAGGCCCCACCCATCCCAGCCAATTGGATTGTTATGTCTGTAGGCTGCATCTGATTGGCTGCTAGCCATTTAAACTGACCAATCAGGGCAAAGCTAGCTCTTTTGCAGAGAAGGCTAAAGACCTTGTAAAACTACAAACCTCGGGATTTCATAGGAAGGAACCATGGCAAATAGTCCAGTTTCAAACTGGATTACTGTATTTATATAGTGTGGATTGGGCCAGACTGAGTCTTCCAGAAGCATATGCTTGGCCACAAAACATTGTAGCAGAGAGACCATTCACCCATCTCATGATCTCCATATCAACCCATCCCCACCTCTTTCCTTCTTTTAATTCAGAAAAGCAACCTCCTTGGAAGATTTTTGAAATTTTTAGGGGGGAAATTTTTTTAAAATGATTTTTTTGGGGTGGGGGAAGGGCTTTGAAGTTAACATGAGTCTCAGAGAGGACAGTTCCTGCGAGACCACTCCATTTCCTTAAGAAATTTTTTTTGGGGAAAAAAATGTTTAATGATATTTTTTTTTTTGAGGGGTTGAGGCTTTGAAATTAACATGAGGTTATCATGCAATTAATTTCATTAATTGCAATTCCATGCTGTAGAAATGCAATTAATGAAGTTAACATGCAAAAACAGTGGATCACAGTAACATTTGAGTCTGTTTGTTTTGTATGAAATACAATTTTTTTTAATGATTTTGTTTTGGGGCGGAGGGCTTTGAAATTAACACGAGTCTCAGAGAGGACAGTTCCTGCAAGACCACTCCATTTCCTTTAAGAAATTTTAGGAAATTTCTTTAAATTTCTAAAGTTTTCTTTATGAAATTTTAGGAAAAAACATTTTTTAATGATTTTTTTGGGGGGAGGAAGGGCTTTGAAATTAACATGAGTCTCAGAGAGGACAGTTCCTGCCAGACCACTCCATTTCCTTTAAGACATTTTTTTTGGGGAAAATTTTTTTTAATGGTTTTTCTGGGGGGGGGGGAGGGCTTTGAAATTAACATGGTCTCGGAGAGGACAGTTCCTGTGAGACCACTCCATTTCCTTTAAGAAATTTTTTTTGGGGAAAAAAATGTTTAATGATTTTTTTTGGGGGGGGGGAAGGGCTTTGAAACGAACATGAGTCTCAGAGAGGACAGTTCCTGGGAGACCACTGCATTTCCTTTAAGAGTTTTTTTTGGGGGAAAAAATGTTTAATGATTTTTTTTTAGGGGGGAGGGCTTTGAAATTATCATGAGTCTCAGAGAGGACAGTTCCTGCAAAACCACTCCATTTCCTTTAAGCATTTTTTTTTTTGGGAAAAAAATATTTAATTTTTTTTTTGGGGGGGGAGGGCTTTGAAATTAATATGAGTCTCAGAGAGGACAGTTCCTGCGAGACCACTCCATTTCCTTTAAGAAATTTTTTTTGGGAAAATTTTTTTTGTAATGATTTTTTTTTGGGGGGGGGGCTTTGAAATTAACATGAGTCTCAGAGAGGACAGTTCCTGCGAGACCACTCCATTCCCTTTAGAAGCCTGAGTAATGGGATAGGTCTTTCTGCTTCTAATTGTGATGCAGCCACTCCAAAGCAAGGTGCCAACCCACAAGACTCCTGCTGGCAAAGACGTCTTCAGTGCCGGGAGTGGCAGTGCGCAGGCGCGGGGTGGGGGCGCTTTTGCGCAAGCGTCCTTTGGCTCGGCGGGCTGCGGACTGTCTCAGTCGCCGGCTGCGCTAAGTAACTGCTGGCCGCGGTGCTGCGGTGAGCGCGGAGGACAGTTGAGCCGCCGGAGGGAGGGAGGGAAGGAGGGGGGAGGCTTTTGTTGTCGGCTCCCTTCGCTTGTGTGTCCCGCTGAGGAGACTGAGCGCCGGGCAGGAGGGCGTGAGGGAGCCTGCTGGGTGCCATGGCTGGGTCTGAGCTGGAGGGCGGCGAGACCGGCGAGGGGCCGCTGCCCATCGAGGACTCCGAGTTAGCCCTGGCCGGCATCAACATGCTGCTCAACAACGGCTTCAGGGAGTCCGACCAGCTCTTCAGGAAATACAGGTAGGCGGCGGCTCTGTGGTTGGGGGCCTCAGGGCTTTTATATATATATATATATATATATATATATATATATATATCTTCAAAGCATATATATATCTTCAAAGCCCTATATATATATGTATGTGTATATATATATATATATATATATATGAGGTTTGCCCCCCTAGGCCAGGGCGTCACCCTGAAGCCAAGTCAACGAGGGCACCACTGAGCAAGTACAGAGTGCAGTTCCTACCCCAACTCTGCGCAGCATTTTCCCTGCATAATTCTTATTAATATAAGATAGTGATTCTTAACCTTTTCTTTACCAGGGACCCTCTTTAAATATCTTTTAACGAAGGCAGCACTGAGGAAGTACAGAGTGCAATTCCTACCCCAACTCTGCGCAGCGATTTCCCTGCATAATTGTTATTAATATAAGATAGGGGTTCTTAACCTTTTCTTTACCAGGGACCCCCTTTAAATATCTTTTAAGGAGGGCACCACTGAGCAAGTACAGAGTGCAGTTCTTACTCGTGCTTTGCGCAGCAATTTCCCTGCATATTGTTATTAATATAAGATAGCGGTTTTTAACCTTTTCCTTACCAGGGACCCCATTTAAATACTGTATCTTTTGTTGCCGTGGAACTCAAGATTTAAAATAATAATAATAATAATAATAATAGAGTACAGTGACACCATCCATTAAACCTTCCCTCAGAAGTACTGGAGGGAGTGGGAAGACTTTTCTCCTTCTTCCTGCATGTTTGTGGCTGGAGTGGATTGAATGGCAATGCGCAGGCCAAGCCAGCCAGCCAGCCCTTGCCTTGGCTCATGTTACGTGGCCACTTCACTGCAGGGAAGATGTGGGCCAAGCAACTTTCAAGCCTTCGCAGACCCCCTGTGAGGGCTTTGCAGACCCCTGGAGTCCTCGGACCCCAGGTTTAGAACCATTGCTATAAGAATTTCCCTCTCTCTTAAGGATCTTACAGTCTAAACTAGGAGTCCATAGAATCATAGAGTTGGAAGAGACCACAAGGGCGATCCAGTCCTACCCCTGCCATGCAGGAATACACAATCAAATCAGGACATTTCTGGAAGCAGTTGATATTAAACATAAGTTTAGTCTCTTCTTCCCAATGCCTCTCTTTTTGGAATTTAAAGCTAGGTGGCTGTTTTTTTTGTGGTACATGGCTGCCCATCAGAAATACTCCCATCTGATCCTCTGTCTGCTGTCACTGTGGCAGGAGCATTTTCTCTGGAGAATGGACTGTTCCTCCTTTGTTGCACTTGCTGCTTCTATCCTCACTACTCCTAAGTCTTAACTGGAGCCAGTTTTAACCCTGCTTTTAATGCCAGTTCTCAGCCCTGGAACGTGTCAAGCAAGAGCAAAGCCCCTTAGTATGTTTAGAGTGCTTTCCTCTTCATCCATTCAGCACCCATACATCTTGGGGTTCCAGGTTAAGGCCTTGAGATTAAAATGGAGATCTGCTGTGGTTCTCTTCATAAACAAGATGATATTGTTGCACTATGCCTCAATTAATGTGGACTAACTTATTGCATGCCACTACCCAGTTCTGTGTAAATTTGCTGCTAATGAATCTTGGGATCTTCTTTTCTTCCCTTCAATAGGCATACCTTTAAAACTAAATTCAGCCAATGTAGTATATATAGCAGAATGGTTTGTATATACAGTTGTCCCTTCACATTTGCTGAGGTTTGGTTCCAGGACCCTCCGTGGATACCAAAATCCATGAATACTCAAGTCCCATTATATGCAGTGGCATAGGAAAATGGTGTCCCTTATATAAGATGGTAAAATCAAGGTTTGCTTTTTGGATTATTATTTTTTAAAGAATATTTTCAAGCTGTGAATACTTAAATCTGTGGATACTAAGTCTGTGGATATGGAGAGACAACTGTACTCTGAAAGTGAAGCAGTTTCAAATCATGTTTATTGACTCCCATTTGATTTCTTATTTATGCCACCCAATTTCTGATTCTTTTTTGAGCCCTAGCTTACTGGCTGGGTGAAGGAAAGAAGCTGCTGTGCTAGGATTCAAAGCTGCCCCAAACTTTATAGTGTTTATGACTTAGCCTTGAAGTTTAAAAGCAAGTTCTGGGGTTGAGTCTGGCTCTAGTTAAGTTCTGACTGAAAGGGGCTTTGCTTCTTCTGCCTAGAAGAACACTGGACGCTATGCACTTAACACTCTGTATGTGTGTCTGTGCCTTCAAGTTGCCTGTTGACTTATGGCAATCAATGAATTTCATAGGGTTTACTTAGGCAAGGAGTACTCAGAGGTGGTTTTGCCAGTTCATTCCTCTGAAATACAGTTGTCCCCCTGTATCAACGGATTTTGTATCCACGGATTTAAGTATTCACGGCTTGAAAATATTCTTTAAAAATAATAATCCAAAAAGCAAACCTTGATTTTACCATCTTATATAAGGGACACCATTGTGCCATGCCATTGCATATGATGGGACTTGAGTATTCACAGATTTTGGTATCTATGGGGGTCCTGGGACCAAATCCCAGTGAATATGAAGGGACAGCTGTATAGCCTGCTGCACCTGGTATTCCTTGGTGGTCTCCCATCCAAGTCCTAACTAGGGCTGACCCTGCTTAGTTTCCAATATCAGCCAGGATCTGGTGCCTTTGGGTTATTTAAGCCACTGTGAAAGCCTCATTTATGTGGTACTTATGTAAAAGCTCCTTGGCTATGAAGAGGGATTGCAGAAGGGCAGTTCTCTAATGAAATGTGTCCAGTGTTATACTCCATGGTGGTCCAAAATCATCCTCTAGGTAGTACTAGTAAATGTGGGGGAAAGTAGCTTTCTGACTGACACTAAGGTTATTTCTTGAAAGCATTGCTTTTCTGTATCTGGCTGGGAGCAGAATTAAATAGAGGTTCCATGCAGCACTTACTATAGCACTGTGTTACTATCTAATGCCTTTCTCCATGATCAAGATGATTATATTGTGTTCACAAGTAAAGGCCCCTATCAGTTAGGTTTGACAGGTGAAATATAGGACAGAGCCATCTGACAAGCAATATCTGCTGAAATTCCCTTTTCTACACGACTATTAAAGGCACAGGGACCTATCCGGTATTTCACCTGGCAACCCTACTGTCAGTATTAAAAGCTTCCTGCTTACACACACTGCCCCCTTTTTGACTCCTACTGAGTGTTGCATTGGTATTGATGATGCTTTATTGCTCTGTTTTATTAGGTTTGTGTGTGCATATGTGGCTTTAATTCCTTTTTTCTTAATATACAGTATATTCTTAATATACAGATACTTTTAATGTAAAAATACAAGGAGAATTCTGCTGGTAAACTAGTAATTAAAGGACCCTTTATCTCCTATGGGAGTAGAAACTGACAGTTTGTAGCAATTAACCAGCCAATCATCAGTAAACTTGCAGCTGTACTTGGCAGAAAGTAATAAGAGGGCACAACCTTTTACTGAAGGGACAGGAGTTCTGAAAAAACTACAGTAGCATTCTGCCTGTTCACCTTGGACAGTCTTGTCTGGTGTTGCACTTGAGTTTTACGTAAGAATAATAAAACAGTTCAAACTGGAATACAGTATTAAATGAAATAGATTAGAATAATACTTGAGGGTAGCAGATTAGATGTGCCTGCATGGTGTAGTGGTTTGTGTTAGACTAGGACACTGGGAGACCAGGGTTCAAATCTCTGCTCAGAATGGAAATCTGCTGGGTGATTTTTGGCAAGCCACACTCTCTCAGCCTCAGAGGAAGACAAGGGCAACCCCCCCTCTGAACAAATTCTGCCAAGAAAACTCTGTGATAGGTTTGCCTTAGGGTTACCATAAGTTAAAAATGACTTGAAAGCACACAACAACAACAAACCACTTTAGAAACATCAGTGTAAATGAACTTCCTCCTTCCAAACGTTATCGGAAAGGAGATACTAGTGTGTTTTAGTACAGGCCATAGATAGTATAGTGTACTGTACAATATATTCTGTGGTATATGTTCTTTCCTGAATGTTGTTTTGTTCACTTTCAATATGCTTTTAAGTTATAACTCTTTTCCCCACTGCCTCAAAAATACAGCAAAATAGAATTTCTGCCCTACTACTTTTCTTCTGTCCTTCCAAAATCTGCTCCTGCTGAGAATCCATTAGTTCTTTTCTCATTGGCACCTACTGGACATAAATGAAGGCAGCTTACGTAGTTATTCTCTCTGCATGAGCTACGCTGTGACCATAGTCACCTATCCTCCTTCCTCTTCCCATTTCTCTCCTGATCTTTCAGCTGCCACTGCATATTCTGCCTAATTTTCTTTACTACATAGACAGGCTTGGCAACTGAGTATTTGTTTCCTTATATTCCATACAGTAGTTTCTCACTACTACACAACTACTGAGATTTAAAAAGGAGAATTGTTGGAAACTTCCAAGCTGCATAGTAAAGATGCCACATAACCTGGAAACCCTTGCCTCTAATCTCAGCCATGTTTGGGGTAAGAGCTAGATACAGGTCCATGTTGGGCGGGGAAGCACTGTATATTTTCTCAGATGCACGTATTGAAGCTGCTTCAGGTGATGAAAACAGGCTTGTTTGCTCTTTGCTGAATTTTCCCCCTTTCTTTTAAGAGTGAGTATCCTTCAGATTCCAAGAACTAGTGTTGAATAAGTACTCTGCACTCCCTCCTAACACTTTTTAAAATTAGCTGTATTAGCATATTGTGTTCAGGAACTTCCCTCATAGTCATGGACAAATTTATTGTTGTGTGCCTTCAAGACATTTCTGATTTATGGCAGCAATATCACTGGGTTTTCTCGGCAAGATTTGTTTGTGGGGGGGGGGTTACCTTTGCCTTCCTCTGAGGCTGAGAGAATGTGGCTTACCCAAGGTCATGGAATCATAAAGTCTTGGAATCATAGAGTTGAAAGAGACCACAAGGGCCATCCAGTCCAACCTCCTGTCATGCAGAAATACACACTCAAAGCACTCGCAACAGAAGGCCATCCAGCTTCTGTTTAAAAAAATCCGAAGAAGGAAACTCCACCACACTTCAAGGTAGTGTATTCCACAGTTGAACAGCTCTTACCATCACCCAGTGGGTTTCCGTGGCTGAGTGGGGATTTGAACCCTGGTCTCCAGAATCATAGTCCTACGCTCAACTCACTATACCACATTGGCTGTCTTATGAATGCCAGGAGATGGTCGCTTTTGCACTATAGCACTGTAACTTCATGAAAAATGTCTTTTAAAAAAAACAGAGAATAAAACTTCCCTTCAGATCATAGGAACAACTGCTTCATCAAACCACATCCCAGTTTATAAAAACCTTTGGAAGTGCTCTAGTGCAGATCCAAGACATTTCTACAAATCCCCCCCCCAAAAGAATGAGACGAGTGGACACAGAGGTGACAACAACAGGTAAAACCGAAGGAGTTGCATTACGCGAACTCGTGCTTCCTTAGACTTCAGTTTAGACTTCTTTAGACTTTAGACGAATGATCTTCAGTCTTAATATATGCCCTCTTTTGCTCTGGGGAAGCTTTCAGTCATCCCTGCTCATTCCTCCTGGTGTCTCTCCTATTCCTGCAGCCCTTCATAGTGCTCCCATGTTGCACCTGGGTAAGGGAGGCCTATGATCAGCCATTTGCCACCTGCATAAATTGCCTTATCATCGCTGATCTCATCCCCCCTCCTCATTCAACACACAGTGTTTCTCATAACCTTCTTATTTGTATGCTCTTTTTCTTCTTTCCTGTTACCCCTCCACTGGCATGACTAAAATAGTATCAGTGTAGTTCTTTTATTCTACTTGGATACTGCTGAAGAAAGAGCAGTTTAAACACAAAGGCAGTGCATCTTTTTAATGAGAATGTTTCTTTGCATTCGGCAAGCATTTGCTGGAAGAATGCTGTCATCTTCTATTACTCTCCTTTTCTTTCAGTTCTGTAGAGCAGATTATCTGCTTAGTTGACTTTTTCTCTTCTCCATTTCCTTCCTCCAATGATCCCTCCTCCCAAGTATAGGATTATACAGATATTTTTGCTAATCAGAGCAAGTTTTGGTATTAGTCCTAAAACGTGAAGAAATGGAGACTCGTTAAAAAGTAATTTTTGCTGAAATCAAGAAAATTTATTTTGATTAAATGTCCCTAAGAACATACTTGGGGCCCATCTACATGAGGGGAAAAATCCCAAATACCTCATACTATTGGCATTTTGCAGCAGAAGCGACCAGACCAAATGGTTTTTCTGGCCTTGGAAGCCCTGATAAGCCTCGCATTCCTGATGGCGGCTGTCAGTGATTTACTTGCATTACTTTTTCACTGCTGCTGGTTTTTTTTTAATCATCCCAAGGTGCACTGGTGTGATTCGCCAAGCAAAGCAGAAAATATTCATCCTTTTTACAAATCGCTTTAGCGAGCGCTTGCTAAGGCAAAAATCCAACATGGTGACAGTGGGCGCTTGCCATCCTATTAAGCTCCACGCCTGCTCTCACCCAGCCAATTAGCTTTTTGCTTCCTGTCGCTTTTTTTATTGTTCAGTAGTCCAAAAGAGCAAAAATGTGCACCAGCCTAACAGTTTGTGAAAAAGTACGGGGAAATCTGCGAAGGCCTTTACCCTGTTGTTTTTGCCATTTTGCCCGCCCCCCCCTTCTGAATAATGTAGAGTGGCGCTGGATCTTATTTAGACTGGCAGGATTCCCAGCAAATTCCATGAGAGGTATTTTCACCGTCTAGACAGGCCCTTGGTCCTTCCTGTTCATGAGTTCCTCTTGGAACACCAAAAATGTTTGTGTCGGTCTTCTTCCATCCCATACTGATTTTATTTTTATTTTTTAATCACATATATATCCCACTTTTCTTTGCTCATGAAACTTAGTATACCTCAGCTTCTTGGGGTGCCTGGACGTACTACCATTTCAATTCAACATGTCTCCACCCTCCGTGCTTTTAGGAAACAAAGACCTTTTTATCTTTGCTAGAGTTTAACAGAAACCAGTTTTATTGTAGGTCCATTATAATTGCTAGCTGAGCCCCTCATTATCATGGTGTTCATTATGTGTTATGCTATTTTTAAATGCAATCATTATATTGTTGTATGCTCTCTAAGTGGCTTGTCTGACAGGCGGAATAGAAATACCCCCTCTTTACCACCACCATGATTAATTCCAAGGCATGTAATATACCTTACTAGATTTTACTAAATAATTGGGTTGAGAAAACTTGAGTGTGTGCTAGGGAGATAACTGCAAGATTAAGGGGAGAACAATTTATGACTTGTTGTGGGACTTAATTTACTGTTTGTTGATAGATATTACTTTGCCCATATATTATATTTTAACACGTGTAAAAGACCCTAATCACTATTTTAGGCACGTCTACAAGGAATAGTTTGGTATATAGCAATATTTTGTAGCAAACTAAGAATTTAGCCAATAATTGCATTCTGTATTCTGTAACAAACCAAGAGCCAGCATGACATAGTGGTTTGGGCACTGGACTATGACCCTGGAGACCAGGGTTTGAATTCCTGCTCAGCCATGGAAACTTACTGGGTGATCCTGGGCAAGTCACACACTCTTAGCCTCAGAGGAACGCAAAGGCAAACCCTCTCTGGACAAATCTTGCCAAGAAAACCCCATGATAGGGTTGCCTTAGGGTTGCCATAAGTTGGAAACGACTTGAAAGCACATAATAGCAAATTCTGTAAAAAATGGTATGTTCCCATTTCTGCTGTCTTTGTTGCCTAAATAAATCTGCTAACATATTAAAGAACAGAAGCAGACACAGTCAGCTCTCCTTATCCACAGATTATACATCTATGGATTCAACCAACCATAGCTTGAAAATATTTGGGGAGGAAAATATCCAAAAAGCAAACCTTGCTGTTCACCATTTTATATAAGGAACACCATTTTACTACACCATTGTATAAAATGGGACTTGAGCATCTATGGATTTTGGTATCCATGGGAGTGGGGGGTCCTGGAACTAAACCCCAGCAGATACTGAGGGCTCACTGTAATAGCTTGATGCTTCTGTATTCTTTGTGCGAAGAGAACAAGCTATAGCCAAGTTGGAGTCCACAGCCTTTACATGACATGCAAAAGGCTTGTAAACCTTCACAATTTTATGTTTTAAGACACTCCTGTCAAAGTTGCAGCCCTTGGTTTCCAAGATGCATGCTGTGTCCTGGCAGATACCTGACTTTCCTGTCTTTTGCACTGAAAGGAGTACAAAATCTGCCTGATACTGAGCACCTCATGTACTGCAGTGCCTTCTTGGTGGGCTGCAGGCTTGACAGTTTCCCTTTAAGGTGCTTGGTGCTTCCTTAGGCAGCTGGCTTTTGTTCTCTGAATATCCTTGCTCATCAAAGAGAGAGAGGGGGAGAAATCATTATATTGGTATGTGAATGAGCTGTTTGCAGCCTTGAATCTGATCACTGTTTCACATGAAGTTCCATATTTAATTGCTTCCTTTGAGGAAGCTAACTAATCTGATCTTAGAGACTGAAATACATACAGCAGACTATTATTAAACTGAGTCATCTAGAGCGTGCCTTCTGTCAAGTTCAGATAAAGGTTCAAATCGTTTACATGAAAATTTGAAAAAAAATTAGTACAGTTTTCACAGATCACAGTATTCACTCTTAGGAGTGCTGCTGTTGACATGTGGTCTAGTGATCTGATCATATACATCAGGGCTATAAAATATTTGACCAGGACTTTGATATAACAGTGATTTTACTCTTAAAGAGGTGTATGTAATTCTTTTCCACATTAACTCTCAGGTGTAGTTTAGAACATTAGGTTTTAAAATTAATTAAGTAATGTTAACATTAGAAAGTGGGAAATTAGTTCATTACCACCAACACTATTAATTGAAATTGTTTAATTAGTTAAACTAATGTTAATTAACTTTTTATTTCAATCGTTCATTTCCTGGACAGACCGTTGAACTTAAAGAACATGGCATTGAAGTTGGGACATAGGGACACATTTATATTGCCACCTTCAAAAATGCTGCTTTTGTTCGCAAACAAAGGGTGGCTTACAAAGGTTAAAACAAATACAGCTAAAAAATTTACATCATATAAAGGTTAAAAATATAATTTAATCAACAATGGAATTAATAATACAAATGTGCTTAGGGGCAGAGTCCAACACATCATGAAACTGCCTGGTTGAGGTCTGTCCTCAAGTATGGAATCTCATTTTACTATTGTCCAATAAATTTTGTCATTCATCTGTATCTGTCCTGTTTTCTAGCTCCTTCCCATCCTTACCAATTGTTCACTCACTTCTCAAATGCCTTGTTTATTAAGGGTTAAGAAGGAATAATGTTAAAGGTTAGTACGGAAAGATGAGTTAATTTCAGCTAGAAGACTTTGATCAAGTACAGCAATCAATTGTTAGCTATAAAAAACCAGTCAGTAAACCAAGAGAAGGGAATCCTTAATCAGAAATATTTTCAGTGACTCTGAGCATATGCAGATTTTTTCTGCTCTGAATCACTGCATGCTCTTTGCCTTTCCATCCCTTATTAAGAAAGATAAGTGTGATCTGCAAAGATCAGTGGTAGAATAAATGTTTTGCTAATGTAACTCAATGAGATTTCTGGTTGGATATTTTTTTAAAAAGAAGACATGAATTTAGCCAACCATATGTTTTGGCTCCAGGTTTCCCAAACCCCTCAAAGTGTGTGATCCACTCACGAAGGGGTGGATGAAAGATAAATTGGTATCGGGGAAGAGGGAAAATAGCCAAGGAAGACAGAAATGGGGAGAAGAGGGGAAAAATCAATTTTGTTATCCTAGCACACAGTACTGCTCAAACAGTAATAAACATTCTAAATGATTGCAAAGGTGTTCAGTAGGATTTACTTCTCAGTAGACATGGCAGACATGGTTTAGCTAATTTAATCTTTTGGCTCCAAACTAATAACCGCCATTTCATCAAACCTCTCAAAGCATCTAGCTCACTGAAGCAGGGGGTGAGTGGAAATTAGAATGGAGGGTTGGGAATGAGGTAGAGTGGGGCTGAGGAAATCTTTCAACTTAATTATTCAGATCCCTAGCACTGTGTAAGCAACAATAAATGCACTAGGGGAGGACAAAGGGGTTCATTGTAGCTCACCTCAAATAGTAATCTACAACAATGTATATTATAGTATAATAGAAACCAAAATAAATTCAATGGAGGAAAAGAATTGGAGAGGGTCACAATGCACTTTTAGAAAGACAGACAGACAGACAGACAAAGTAATAGGCCAGGGGAAGCACACACCTAAAGGGTCTGATATTCTGTAAGGGCCATGGCTGACTTGAGGGTTAAGCAAACAAATCAGTCCCCCATTCCATTCCATACTAGGACTCTTTCCCCACTTCTCCTTCCTCATTGGATCCCTAGTCCCAGCTTTTCAACTGCATCCCAGCTATTTTTCTGTTGGGTTCTACAGCATATGATGCATTATATGATGCCCTTCAGTCCTAATCCTTCTCCTTAGGCCTTCCTGTGTTACTGTATCCACCAGAGGAAGAGCTGTCCACTTGAATGAATGCTAATGTTCTAAATTGATCAACTTGTTAAAGCATAGGTTTAACTTCATCATTAATCAGGAAATCTGGTAAGTTAAGCCATGTCAGTAGAAAAACCCAACTGATTGATAAATTAGTCTCCTAGGACTGACTTCAGGAAGCAGTGGTTAAAATTTGGAATGTGCTCTCTCCTTCCCTCAATTTTTTGTCATATTAAGATAAGAAAATAGTAAAACCACTATAAAGGTAAATGCAAAATTGGAATCTTTCATCTGATCTCTGTGTTGAGAGAAATCATGTGGTGTAGCCATTCTTAGTCTGTAGCAATTCAACACTGTAGATAAAAAAGGGAACCTTCTCTCTCATGGAAAGAAATGAGCAAAGACAGGAGTGTAATAAACCTCTCCTGCTGTCTCTGTGTGATGATATTCAGTGGGATATTGCCTCGTATTCTGGAGGGACTGGCAAGTTGCCATTGATAGTTTGCCTCCATGAATTGTCTAATAGCCTTCTCAAGCTGGTTTACACTGATGGTCATCACCATATCCTGTGGAAGAAAATTCCATTTTAAAAAACAATGCATGGCATAAGGTTTATCAGTCTTAAATCTTCCATCATGATCAGTTTCATTTGATGACCTTGGATGATATGCAGGTGCTACTACTATGAGATGACAAAACACAACATAACTCCCCCCCCCCTGGTATTTTCACAAAGAGAGCCAGCAGGGTGCAATACTTTTTTAGTGTTGGACTAGGATTCTGGGAGACTAGGGTTCAAATTCCTGCTGAGCTGTGGAAGCCTACTAGGTGACCTTAGGCAAGTCACATTTTCTCAGCCTAAGAAGGAAGGGAATGGCACACCTCTTCTGAGTAAATCTGGCCAAGAAAACCCTGTGAATGATTGGTTAGATAAGATGGAGTTGACTTGAAGGCACAAAACAACAAATACAGTAATCTTTTACACCATGCATACTTTCATAAACTTCTGCCATACCTTCCTTGACTTCTTTCTGTAAATCCAATAGGCCCAAATGACCAAAACTGTTCATAGTATTCCTAGTATGGTGGCTCTTTTGATTTGTGTAAAGATATTATCTCCCTCCCCTCCTTTCTTCATGGCCTTAAAGAACTCACTTTTCTCACAGTTGCCACACATTGGCCAAGATCCTACATCTGGCATTGCTCTGTATGTGCCATTCTACATCCTCTTACTGCCCTAGTTGTCAATCCCCAGCAAAGGCCCCTCCTATTGCCACTTATTGGGGGGAGGGGAGAAATGGGAGAGATGATTCAGACCATGGAGAAGCAGCTGGTTTGAATTGGGGAGGGAGTTGAGGGTGTGCTCTCAAATGATATGCAGGTGATAGGCCAGAGCAGCTGGATCTTCATTGCCTTCCCTCTTCACTAGTATGTGACATCAGCAGAGGTCCCTCCCAGTACTTCACAGCTGTGGGATGGTGGGAGGTTTTTGGACAGAGCACAAGGGCAAGTGCCCCATCCAAAAAGAGACTTACATGTAAGATGCATGTTCATGCATCTAAATAGCAGGATGCTGGCCACTGGGCCCTTTTCTCTATTGAGCTATCCACTATGATCCCAAGATTTCCAGTTAGTACATCACCATCAGTGTATATTTTAAGCTGGGTTGTTTTGTGCTACTATGCAACACTGCCATTTGAACTACATTTGTCATTTTAATGCTCATTCCCTCAGTTTGGAGAGATTTGTTTGGATATATCTCTTTTCATTTTTACCATCTAGAATAACTTATTAGCAAATTTAGCATCCATACTATTTCCTTATAAAATTCCAACAAGTTCAAAAGCACCAGTCTTGCTATAGATTCTTGGGAGATTCTTCTTCTTGCATCCTTCCATTGGAAGAACTGTTACCGTAATTATTTCCCTACGCTCAGCTTCCTGTTTTTGACAGGATAACAATCCATCAGAGAACTTGTCTTCTTATCCCATGCCTGCCAAATTTATTGATGAGCCAAATGTGATGCCATTGGACTTTCTTGGCAGTTGTCTACTGTGTATAAATATACGTAACTGTGTGAGTAGCATATTGTTTCAATATTGTTCCAGATTGTTAAAGCTAGTCTTAGATGTAGTAATAGGAATTTAATTTATTTAAAACTTTTAAAGCCTGCATCTCAGGGCATGTGCCACCTGTACAAGCTGGCTTATAGGATTGCAAATAAATGAAAATACAAAGTTGTCTGGGGAAGGGTAGTCCCAGTTCTCCTCTTTTATTGGTGTTTTTTTCACCCCGGAGGTTTCTCACCAGTATTCTGGTGGCAAAACATTGAGCGGAGACTTCAGGAAGAAGAGTAAAGAAGAAGAATATACATGTAGATGAATATGATAAATAATATGTTACAATGACGTGTATAGAAGAATATGATAGATAAAATGGCACAGTGACATTTGCAGCTATTTTTACTGCTTGAACAAATGTCTTCCTTGTTGTGATTCAGTGTGCAGCGGTTCTGAGAAGAGAGAATTCCAAGTTAAGGATCATTAGGACAGGAATCAAAATAAAACTGTGACCATCATAATGATTATAGATCATCCCCTGTATGCATGGTACCGGTACCAGCAGCTTCAGTTATCCATTGTCCCCCCCCCCCAAATGGTCTCTAGGCATTTCCTAGGTCCTCCAGTGGGCCTCTTTGGTAACTTCTGCTGGAAGTTACCATAGAATCACGCTGGAAATGCCTAGAGAGGTAGCCTCTCTGGGCTCCTCCATTGCAATTCTATGGGGTTCACTTTCCCCTGTGGTTTCCAGTATGTGCAGTAAGTCTGGAAACCTACCCCACCTGGATACGATGGGCGACTTGTATATACAAATCTTTTGTTTTACTATACTTTGAATAAAGTGTACAGTTCTGTTTGCTGCATCTCAAAAAGAATACTGTTTGGAAAATGACAACCAAAACTGACATAATTCTGTCATGGGTAGTTGTAGCTACTAATACAGCTATAATTTTTCCATCATTGCTGGCCTGAGATGAGAGTCTTTTAATCATCCAGGAGACTGGAGGAAAAAGGGAAGTTCTTTGACCATGATCTTCGGGAACCTATACAGAGGAGGGGAAGTTGCAGCTGGAAGGAAAAGCGTATTTTAATTAAAGTATGGGTGGAAATCATAAACCTCCATTATTACCTTTTAAATTTCTGCCTATGTGTTTTTCTTTTTCCATTTTATTCCTGCCATGGTTGCAACACCTTCCTTTTTTTTAAAAAAAATTGCTGTCGTTGCTTAATATTGCATATTAGCTGTATAGTGGCTGTGCCTTTCATAATTGTTTAATGTCTTCTAATAAGGGTAACCGTCATTTCCAATGATTGAATAGCTGCATGTCTCAGTGGATTTTGTAGGAGTGGGGGAGCATGTTGGAGAAAGATTAGGTGTGTCATAATGGAGCTGTGGACTGATCAGTTTACAAAGGAAGAGGAAAGATAGATTTTAGAAAGAACAGTTGCTGTAAATATGAAGACAAAGCAGCAAAACCAGGTTTTCTGGATAGCCAGTATACTAAGAAGACATGTGATTATCCAAAAGTGTAAAAGGAAATAGAGTTAATAAAAATCAGTGAGAAATTACTAAACAGCATTGTGATTTCAGAAATAAGAAATGAAGTTCTTAGCCACATTTAAAAGCACATAGCGATATGAAGTGTAAAATAAGCATCTTGTTTCATAATAATGTTAAAAGACAGAGACAACTTGATTTAAAGAGGGGTCTGCCAAAGAGATGACTGTATGCATAGGCATCACCTGAGGGTCATTATAGAAATCAGATACGCTACATAATTGGAAGCAAAAGATAGAGGAGCTCCATTCTCTGCAAAAACAAAACCAGAAGCAAATTGTGGCACAGACAATAAACTACTAATATAAACAATTAGAGTAAAGCTAAAGAAGAACACTAAACCAACCATTGTGTCAAAATACAACCTGAAGAACATCCCTGTATAATTTAAAGATAATGTAGAAATAGATTTGCACTATTGAGCCTAATTGACTGGGAGCGGGAAAAACATTGGACTGAAGCCACGGACATCATCAGGGAGGAGTGCAAAAAGACATTGTCTGCAGCCAAAAAGAAAGAGAAGCCTCAGTGGATGACAAATGAAACTCTTCAAGCAGTTAAGGACAGGCAAGAAGCAAAAGTAAAAGGAGACAGAAATAGAGTTGGAACTCTGAATGCAACTGTTCAGCAACTTGTGCACAGAGACAAAGAAAACTACTATAATAATCAATGCAGAGAAATAGAAGGTGACAACAAAAAAGGAAGAACAATAGACCTCTTCGACAAGATCCAATAAAAAAAAAGGGAAATTTAAACCGAGTGTGGGGATGCTCTATGATCAACAGGGGAACACACTACATGACCAAGTAGAAATAAAAAGATGGAAGGACTATATGAAAGAGATGAAAGGTTGACAGATATATTCAGTAAAGAGGCATATGAAAATAAACCTTCAATTTTAGAAAGTTAAGTGGAAGCTGCGCTCAGAACACTTGGGAGAAATAAATCACCAGGAACAGATGGTATACCAATAAGAGTTGCTCCAAGCTACAGATACAGAATCTACTCTAGTTCTAACTAAAATCTTTGAACAAATATGGAAATTAAAATAATAGCCTACAGATTGGAAATGCTCGATTTATATTCCAGTCCCCAAGAAAGGGAACACCTAGGATAGCAGTAATCACAGGACCATTGCATTAATTTCCCATGCAAGCAAAGTGATGTTCAAAATTCTACAACAAATGCTTTTACCGTATGGAACAAGAAATGCCAGATGTCCAAGCTGGGTTCAGTAAAAGAAAAGGCACTAGGGATTATATTGCAAACATACGTTGGATAACAGAGCACATCAAATAATTTCAGGAGAAAATCAGCCTGTACTTTATAGATTGTAGCAAAGCCTTTGATTGTGTAGATTATGAACAACTGTGGATCATTCTTAAAGGTATGGGTGTGCACAACTTTTGATTGTCCTGTACTTGGGACAAGAGGCTACCATCAGGACAGAATATGGTGAAATATAATGGTTTCCAGTAGGCAAGTGGGTCAGGCAAGGCTGCCTTTATCACCCTATCTGTTTAACATGTATGCTGAACATATATGTAAAGCAGGAGTAGACGTGGACAAAAGAGGTATGAAAATTGGAAGAAGGAACATCAACAGTTTAAGATATGCAGATGACACCATACTATTAGCAGAAAATAGCAAAGACTTGGAATGGTTACTGAAGGAAGTCAAGGCAGAAAGTGCAAAGGCATGTTTACAGCTGGACATTAAGAACATCAAAATAATGACCATAGAAGGTTTCCATGATTTTTAAAGTACAATTGGCACCCTACATTCATGGTTTTCTCTTTTGCGGTTTTAATTATTCATGAATTTATAGCTGCTGTTTAACTAGCTTGACCTCCCCACCCCACTCCTCTTTCTCCTAGTCCTCTCAGTCTCCTCTCCATCCAATCCCATCAGCCCATCACTCCCTTTCCTACCTTGCCAACGCAATGCCTCAGCCAGATTTTAAACCCTTTCCCCGCCCCACTCTTCTCCTTCTCAATCCTCCTCTCAATCTCCTCTTCTTCCAACTGCGTCAGCCTGTCACCCCCTCCCACCTTGCCACCATGTGTTATATAGTATCTACTCTAAATGTTACTTTGGTCAGCAATCTAGCTGCTGCTTCCAAGTTGTCTTCAACAGCAGCCCCACATAGAATGCATTACAGTAGTATTAATTGGGAAGTTACCAGTGCATTGAACTGCTGTAGCTAGATTATCCCTGTCCAGGAAAGGCCATGGCTGAAGGATCAGTGAAAGTTAACCCCAAACACTCTGAACCATGGAGTCCACTTGGGCCTTTAGTGCAAAGATGAATATTTATAGGTGTACACCCAGTCTATGTACCTGGTCCCTGAGGGGGGGGGGGCAAACCCATCCAGGACCAGCACTTCACCCAGTTCCCCAACCTGAGAGACACCAGGCTACAGAGTCTGCATCTTATTGGGATTCAGTTTCACTTTATTGAAACTGAGCCTCATCCAGTCCATTACAGCATCCAGGCACTGATCCCACACCTGCACTGTTCCTCCTGATTCTGATGACAAGAAGATATAGAGTTGAATGTAATCAACATACTAATGGCACCCAACTGCAAAGTCCTCATCCAACAGGAATCCCCAATGTGAATTCTCTGGAAAAGGCCCTGTACATAGGAATGGGATGACTGTAACACAGTGCTTCCTAATCCCATGCCACAGAGCCTGTCCTACATGATACCGTGTAGTGAGGAAGATTAGCAGGATAGCACCTCCCTGCCACCGCCCCCCCCCCCCCGTAGGACATCTGTCAGAGTAGCTAAAGCTGTTTCAGTACAGTACTCTGTCCTGAAATCTCCAAGAAAGTTTGAAATAACCCAGTCACCATGAGACTTCCTGTTGTACTTAAGCCCCTTCCTTAATAACTGGCTATATGACTATGATTGAATTTAATTTCACATGGTAAGCTCTTTTACACACCCCAAAATTGCTTCTAAGCCATCATTATTTCATTGTATAGTTGTCCCTCCCCTCTCCATTGACGCCCCCTTGTCGTGGGAGAGAGGCTTGCGTACCCTAATGATGTTTTGAGCTATGCTGGCGGTGGCATAATAGCCACTGGTAAGGTCTCCCATGCCAGACAGGTCAAAACCGAAGGGTCTGACAAAGAGCGTCAAAGGGCAGGATGGGCTCTCTAGCCTCGTGGCAACCGTCCTAGGAGAAGGAAAACTCTAATCCCATACCCGGGCAGATGTTGCTCGTCCAACCCTGTAAGGTCAACCATCTAAGAGAAGGAAACTCTAATCAAACCTACGGCCCGAGGACCTCGCTGCCACATCCATGCTTGCGAGGCCACGGCAGATGAATCTCTGGTTTAAAGGGTGTGGCCAGTTCTGTGCACGCTGCGCTCCACCAGAAAAATCCATTGCACAGGCTCGAAGGACACATCCATTTCCAAAAAGCCCTGTAGCGACTGGCGAGGGACGAAACCGGCAGGTGTAAAGATGCACTGGAAGCCGCAGCCCCAACCCTGCATGCAGGCGGTTCAGGACATTGGTCGCTCGAGGCTGACCCGGGAGATGACAGTCTTGTTCGGCAGCATCCTGAATGACCAAGCAGCCTTTTTTAAGGAGAGCACTGCTTGCTCCATATGGAGAGGGGCCTAGAAAAGGTGGCCTAACGAAAGCTCATCCCCAACTACCTGGTTGGCTAGCTGCGGCCAACGGGAATCTTCTGATGCGGTCAAACCAAGGCAAAGAAACAAAGGCACACACCGGCCTCCAAAGGTGTAAATAAACTGACACTTGCATGCTGGAACATCAGAACCATGCAAGACTCTGAAGATAGTGGACGGCCTGAGCGTCGTTCTGCCCTAATAGCCCTTGAACTATCATGGCTTAATATTGACATTGCTGCTCTTAGTGAAGTTCGCTTCCATGAGGAAGGCAGCCTTAAAGAACATGGCGCCGGCTACACACTTTACTGGTCTGGCAAACCCAAAACCGAAAAACATCTGTCAGGAGTAGGCTTTATGATTAAAAACTCCATTGCCTCCAAACTCGAAACCTTGCCAACAGGACACTCTGATCGCATTATTTCCTTACGCCTCACACATGTTGTTCTCTTTAGTATATATGCCCCAACTATGCAAACCGACCCTGTAGAGAAAGACAAATTCTACACAGACCTACGCCAACTCATACAAAAAGTCCCTGTAGAAGATAAAATTATTATCCTTGTTGACTTCAGTGCCAGAGTAGGAAAGAACTCCGAAGCCTGGAAAGGTGTCTTAGGCAAGCATGGTGTTGGAAATTGCAATGATAACGGACGCCTCCTGCTAGAGTTCTGTGCAGAACAGCAGCTGACTATTACAAACACTATCTTTCAGCAGAAAGATAGCTTGAAGACAACCTGGATGCATCCCCGATCCAAACATTGGCACCTCATTGACTACGTTCTAGTCCGTCAGAGAGACATTCGTGATGTCCGTCATACCCGAGTGATGCCCAGTGCAGAATGCCAAACAGATCATCGCCTCGTCAGATGTAAACTAAATCTTCATCTTAAGTTCAAACCTAAGAGGGGTGGAATCTTAAAGAAGAGACTCCAAGTCAACAATCTTCAACAAGCTACCATGAGAGACAACTTCCAGGCAAATCTACAAACGAAACTTGAAGACCATCCTACAGATCCTTCTCCTAAAGTGCTTTGGCAACATATCAAAAACAGTATCCTCCAGTCTGCAGAAGAATCCCTCGGGTTCTCCCACAAGAAAAATCAAGACTGGTTTGATGAAAACAACCAAGAGACCCAGGAGCTGTTGGCAAGGAAGAGAGCTGCTCACCAGGTATACCTTGCCCAGCCAACCTGTCATGTAAGAAAAGCAGCTTTCCGCCTCACATGTAGCAAACTACAACAAAAACTCCGAGACATGCAGAACAAGTGGTGGATCAATATAGCAGAAAAGACACAACGCTGTGCAGATCTGGGTGATCATAGAGGATTTTATGAAGCTCTTAAAGCAGTGTTTGGACCTACTTATCAGATCCAAAGCTCCTTATACAGTACAGATGGTCAAACATTAATTACTGATAAAGCCTCCATCCTAAATCGTTGGGCTGAACATTTTCAAAGTCTCTTTAGCACCAACCGAGTTGTCCAAGCCTCAGCTATCCAACATATGATACAAAAACCAATGAAAAATGAATTGGACATAGCTCCCACTTTGGAAGAGACCCTTAAGGCCATACAGCAGATGAAAAACGGCAAGGCAGCTGGGATTGATGGAATCCCACCTGAAGTTTGGAAACACGGAGGTCATGCACTCCAGGAAAAATTCCACGAATTCCTTGTGAATTGCTGGGGAAAAGGGGAACTGCCATCAGACCTCCGAGATGCAGTCATCATCACCCTGTACAAGAAAAAAGGAGCAAAATCCGATTGCTCAAACTATCGAGGCATAACACTGCTCTCTATTGCTGGAAAAATCCTTGCAAGGATACTCCTGAACAGATTAGTTCCTGCTATTGCAGAAGAACTTCTCCCTGAAAGCCAATGTGGCTTCAGAGCCAATAGGAGTACTACAGACATGGTATTTGCCCTTAGGCAACTGCAAGAAAAATGTAGGGAGCAGAACAACGGTCTCTATGTAACATTTGTCGACCTCACCAAAGCCTTTGACACTGTAAGTAGAAATGGTCTGTGGCAGATCCTGGAAAGACTAGGATGTCCCCCAAATTCCTTAAAATGATTATCTTGCTACACGAGGGACAGCGTAGTCAAGTCGGATATGGCGATGCTCTTTCAGAGTCCTTTCTAATAACTAATGGAGTGAAGCAAGGTTGTGTTCTTGCACCAACTTTATTTACAATCTTCTTTAGCACGATGCTCCAAAGGGCTATGGCAAAGCTTGAAGAAGACGACGGCATCTATATACGCTACCGTACTGATGGCAGCTTGTTTAACTTAAGCCGTCTGAGGGCTCACACTAAGACTCTAAACTATCTAGTCCGTGAGCTGCTCTTCGCCGATGATGCTGCCCTTGTTGCCCACACAGAAGCAGCTCTGCAGCGCCTAACATCCTGCTTTGCAACAGCTGCAGAGCTGTTTGGGCTAGAAGTCAACCTGAAGAAAACCGAAGTTCTTTACCAGCCTGCACCACAGGACGAACACCACCATTCCCACATTGCCATCGGCAAATCTGTGCTCAAGTCCGTTCAGCAGTTCACCTACCTGGGAAGCATCATCTCCTCAGATGCCAAGATTGACAAAGAGATCGATCACAGATTAGCAAAGGCATATAGTGCATTTGGAAGACTTCACAAAAGAGTCTGGAGCAATAAACACCTGAGGCAAAGCACAAAAATCAGTGTGTATAGAGCCATCGTACTGTCTATCCTCCTTTATGGATCTGAAACATGGGTCACCTATCGCCACCACCTACGACTCCTCGAGCGCTTTCATCAGTGCTGTCTACGCACAATCCTAAATATACACTGGACTGATTATGTGACGAATGTTGCTGTCCTTGAGCAAGCAGGGATCACCAGCATTGAGGCCATGATATTGAGAACACAGCTGCGCTGGGCAGGGCACGTTTCTAGGATGGAGGACCATCGCCTCCCAAAAATACTACTCTACAGTGAACTCGCCACGGGTCAGCGTAAGAGGGGCGCTCCAAAAAAGCGATACAAAGACTCCCTGAAACAACATCTCAGGCTTGGCCAAATTGATCACCAACAGTGGTCCACCCTGGCCTCACATCGGGAGGCATGGAGACGCACTATCCACAATGCTGCAGCCTTATTTGAGAACTCACGACGAACAAGTCTTGAAGAGAAACGACAACGCAGAAAGAATCACAACCCAAAAGCATCACCCAAGGAGACCTTCTGCTGTGCTTTTTGCAACCGGACTTGTTTATCTCGGATTGGCCTTTTTAGTCATCAGCGCGCTTGCAGAAAGCGCGGGATGAGTCCTTCCTGAATCTTCGTTTGCGAAGAAAAGCCTGAGAGGGTGTCCCTCCACATTCACAGATTTGGCATTCACAGTTTTAAGTATTCCCCATTTGAAAATATTCTTTAAAAAATAATCATCCAAAAAGCAAATCTTGATTTTGCCATCTTATATAAGGGACACCATTTTGCTATGCCATTGCATATAACGGGACTTGAGTATTCACGGATTTGGGTAATCACGGGGGGTCCTGGGACCAAACCCTGGCGAATGTGAAGGGACAACTGTATAATGATGCTAAAATGTTGGCCAAGGTAACTATTTGATTTAGGGTCATAGAGACACTAATATTAAATTATTTTAGGATTATGAAGTTTTTTTTAAAAAAGAAATCTGTAGTAGAATCTTGGCTCGTATTTTGGGTGATCTTATTTTATTGTGTAGTGATATCTTTGGTCAATGACTAAATACTGGTAACTGTACATTTTGAGAAGTACTATAGACTCTAATCAATGCACAAGATCATAAATGGGAATGTTCCTCTTACAAATTACCTGCTGGTTGTCCCATAGAAAGCACTCAGGCTGAGATTTTAGAACTTAAATATAAATTAGATGCTGTTACCATGACGCTGTTACCATGAAGGTGGAATGATGCTATTATCATGAAGAGGAACTATGGATTGGATCCAGTAGTGTCAGTTAGAATTGTTGTTGCCTTCAAGTATAATCAAATAATCCAAACCACAAAAGACTTGAATTGTGTGCCTTCAAGTCATTTCTGACTTATAGCAACTCTAAGGTGAACCTGTCCCAGTTTTTTGTGGCGAGATTTGTTCAGAGGAGATTTGTCACTGCCTTCCCCTGAGTTTGAGAGAGTGTGACTTGCCCAAGATCACCCAGTGGGTTTCCATGGCCGAGTGAGGATTTGAGCCCTACACCTATTGAACTCAATAAGACTTAAGTTAGTAAAAATTAACTTAAGGACTCATTGATGTCAATGTATCTCATTTAAATGTAAGTCTAGAACCAACCCTTTTCCCACAATGTTGCTGCTTCAGACTCTTGTTTATCTGGTGGGTCAGCTTGAAGGGCACAGTGTTTTTTCTCTTAAGAGAATGAGAGAGCTGAAAAATGCTTGTTTTTTTTAAGTTTTCTCATCAAAACTTATTGCCATTACAAATATTAGCTGCATTTTCTAGAATGTGTATTTCTCTCTCCTGAAATGGTATTGTACTAACAACCACATATTGTGTACTTAAAAATCCAGGAGACTGAGAATGGTAGGCCAACATCTTACCTATTAACGGCTGACCATCTAAAATTTGGCAGAGAACTGTCAGTTGCTCGCTTCTGTGTCTCTTGATCCACAATGGGAGGAGACTCTGCCAGTATTGTGATAAAGGTAATTTTCTTACAAAGAAAGTAACCTGCTTCACCTGGAGAGTAGTACTGATAGTCTTACGCTCTGGTTTTGTAGGTCACAATAACAATGGTTTGCTTCTCAATCTTTGAAGACTGATATGCAGGTTCTTCCTTCTAAGCAAACTAGAAGAGAGACTTAGAGAAATGGTAAAATTACCTCATGAGAATTAAGGACAACTTAAAACATGCTTTCTGCCATCTTCAGATATTTGGAGAATGAAATTGGTTGTGAGCATGGGATAATGACATTATATCCTAGGTTGCAGTTTTGATAAAGCCATACAAATTATGAGCATGTTACTATAGACATGTTAATCTGTGTAGGCTATACAGGTTGACCCCTATATCCCCAGGGGATACGTTCCAAGACTTCCCATGGATACCTGAAACGGTGGATAATGGGGAACCCTATTTTTTTCAATGAGATGAATGCTGGAAGTTGACCATAGAATCACATTGGAGGACCTAGAAATGCCTAGAGAGGACATGTTTTTTCAGACATGGATAAGTGAAAGTGTGGATAGCGAATCTGGGTATGGGGGTTGACCTGTACTGGTTATACTCTAACCAGGAAATGCTTCACACTCTTTGTACTATGTGCATTTGTACAGCAGCCTGGTTACTAATATTTATTTGTTGCATTTATATCCCAACTTTTCTACTGTGAGATTGAAGTGACTAGAGATGTAACACTTCCAGAAATTGTGAAGCCATGGGGAAAAAGTGGTTTTTTTTTTCCTGGTTTTTTTCTAGAAAAAAATGGAAATATTCAGAAAATGCAACATTAGCACTTTTTACATATTGAAAGTTACTTTGTTACTTTAGGAACATAAAATATAACTTTGTACAATTTGATTTGGCATAAAATTATCACAATTTGTATATTAAAAATAGTGTTTTCAAATAAGTATTACAATTATTACAAGCAGAATTTACTTTTTAAAAGATTTTTATTTGTAACAAATGGAGCAACAAATCTCCTAAACTGTACGGAACCTCTTCTTTTTTCCCAGTTTTTCAGAAAAAAACAAACAAAAAAGGCTTTAGGAAAAAAATGGGGGGGGGGAGTTTTTTTTCTGAATTTTTTCCAGGCCTTCACATCTCTAGAAGTGGCATCTGTGACTCTACTCTCTGCTTCTTTTATTATCATAATAATCCTATGAGGTAGGTCAGACTCAGAGGAAGTGGCTGGCTGAAGGTCATCCAGTGAGTTTCCTGGCTTAGTGGGGGCCACAATCTGGTTCTCCCAAGTCCCAATCTAGCACTCTAATCACTACTTTACTACTGTATTTCACAGCCAAAGGACTCTGTCCCATATATTTTTGTAGTGCTTTCAAATGCATAATTGCAGTTGGATTGTGCACCTGATTTGTTATAATTGTTATCTTTGTGAAGTCGAAGGCTTTCACGGCCAGCATCCATAGATTTCACTTGGGTTTTTTCTGGGCTGTGAGGCCGTGTTCTGGAATAGTTTCTTTCTGATGTTTTGCCTGCATCTGTGGCTGGCATCCTCAGAGAATGGTTGTGTAGGGGTGTGTGTGTGGAGTTTATATGCTGTGAACCCCTGTTGGGGAGTATATGTAAATTTGTGTAATTGAATGGTTAGTTTCTGGGTATAGTCATCCGCAAACCAAACCAACGGTTAGGCCACAAGGTATACAGAAAACCCACACACACGGACAGACACCTACACAAGAACTCCAATCATCACCCAGGACAAAAAAGAAGCACAATGACAACATTGGTAGACCATGCAAAAAAGGATCTGCAAACCCCACTACCTGGAGGATGAACTGAGGCACCTAAACTGGACCCTACAGGCTAATGGTTACTCCAGATCAGACATCACAAGAGCAGCAAGACCCAGAAAAAACCACAGAAATGAAGGAGAAAAACAGCCACCCAAAGGGAAGGTATTTTTACCATACATCAAAGGAGTCACAGACAGAATAGGGAAACTGAAGAGGAAACACAACCTCCAAACAATCTATAGACCAACCAAGAAAATCCAAGAAATGCTATGCTCAGTGAAGGACAAAAGAGACCCTCTCACAGCTGCAGGGGTTTACTGCATACCATGCAGCTGTGGACAAGTTTACATAGGGACCACTAAACGCAGTGTGCAAACACAAATCAAGGAACATGAGAGACACTGCAGACTGGGCCAGCCAGAAAAATCAGCAGTAGCAGAACATGTTATAAACCAATCTGGACACAAAATGCTATTTGAAAACACAGAAATTCTAGACCAGGCCAACTATCATGTCAGAATGCACAGAGAAGCTATTGAAATCCACAAACACCTGGACAACTTCAACAGGAAAGAAGAAACCTTAAAAGTAAACAAAATCTGGCTCCCAGTTTTGAAACGCAATAGAATTAAAACTCAACACTTACAAAAGAATTCCACCCAGCAACAGGGGGAATTAGCCAAACAGACACTAACGAGCCTTGCATTTCTATACCCAGAAACTAACCATTCAATTACACAAATTTATATATCCTCCCCAACAGGGGTTTACAGCATATAAACTCCACACACACCCCTACACAACCATTCTCTGAGGATGCCAGCCACAGATGCAGGCAAAACGTCAGAAAGAAACTATTCCAGCACACGGCCTCACAACCCGGAAAAAAACCCCAAGGGAAATCTAATTTTATCTTTTATCAGTGGAATTCAGTGCTTGGTGTTGGGTACTAAGGTACTGGTTAAAAAAAAAAATTATGCAAGACTTGACTCAGGTTATTAATTCAAGTCTGTGGGATTTTGGAGAACTAGTTGGCAATAAGGTTTCATATTATATAGTAGGATCCCTGTATCCGCAGGGGATATGCTCCTGGAAACTGTGGGTAGTAGTGAATCCTATTAAAATGAATGACTTCCGGTCCAACCATACATTAGAGTCATGCTGGAGGGCCTAGCTATTTATTCTTAGAGAGAACACCTCTCTAGGCATTTTCTAGGTCCTCCAGCAAAACTCTATAGTCAGCTTCTGGAGGAAGCATAAAATAGAATCACACTGGAGGACTTATAAGATACCTAGAGAGATAGTATTTTTTCAGACATGGCTAAGTGCAACCGTGCATATATGTCCCAAAGACACAGGGGTCGTGCTGTGTCAGTTCTTTGCTAGCATTTGCAATTGCATGTTTCTGCCAAGAAGTGAGTACACAGATCTCTTTGCTTGTTTACTTCCAACAAACACTAGGCAATTAAACTTCTCCTTTCTAAAGAGCAACACGGTTATCCTGTTCTTCTGTTCTAAGTTAGCGAGACATAAGTGCCAGAAGAAAATGTAATGATTAATGATTTTGATGAAAAATAAACAATTGAGTACATATGAAAAACGGTGCTGCTTATGGTACTATAATACCAGTCGAGTGGGTTGAGAGTGATACTTATGCTCAAAATGAAAATGTGTTCTTGTTTGAGACGGATTATCCTGGCTTAGAACCGTCTGAACAAGAAATGAAGCTCACTTATTTTTTTGAACGATAACCATGACAAACATAAGTCATATCATGTTTATAAACTGCTGTTGAAAGTTGGTAAACCATATAAAAGTCACTGGGTTTTTAACAATCCTGTCTGAGCTTAGAATCCCTCATTAGAGGGAGGTATGGCTGCTTTGGTGGAATACTGGGATGGGGAACAGGTGGCCCTCCTGATAATGTTGAACTTCAGCTCCCATCGTCCTTGGCCATCTGTTATCCTAGTCAGGACTAATGTGAGTTGCAGTCCAGTGTCATCTGATGGGATACATGTTCTTCCTCCCTGGTGTTACGGATAAAAACAGAAATAAAGCTATTGTTTTAAAAACAACTGGGGATTCCTTTTCTGGTCTAAATCTAGTCTTTAACTCAATTTATGGAGGTCCACTGAATTAATGGAACTTATATAAATACTTATTTATCAACTTCATCTATTCTAGTTGGGAATAATAACTGGAGTTTTGTTTTACCATCCTGGCACTGATGTTTGGGAAGTTTATGGTGCTTCTGTTTTGTATGGACAACCAGGAATGGGGGGGGAGTGCAGGCAGGTAGGGTATTAAATAAAGCATTTCGTTGTATGCATGGCTTTTCTACCATGAGTATGCTTCTTCTGTTGAAACTGGTGGAGGGCAGTCGGTGAAATTTGAGTTTAAAAGCTGTTCAAATAAAGCCCTGGTGCCCACAAGAAGTACAGTAGTGTGGCTATTAGGCCAAATGTGAGCCCATTGATTGCAAATTGCTGGACAGCTCCTTGTATGCTTCCCTAATTTCTTCTATTTCTGTCTGGTGAAGATCTCATGCTACTGTGAACCCGCCTCTCCCCAAAGCTGGTATCTATGTGTCAGAGAAAGGGGTGGAGAAAGATAATCTTTCTTTCCAAAATAAGAATAATCTGTTGTCACAGTATAATTTATTAGATGGAACAGGCAGGGGGTCTAGATAGGGTGTCTCTGAGAAACTTCTCTGTGGAGTTATTGAAACCACTACTTTGTAGTCCATAACTTATGAATGTTTTACTCAAATCAATAAAGTCTAGATGCTTGGAAGTTCTACAGTAAGTTGTAGTTTGACTCCATTATCACTCAAGTCTAAATCTTCCAGAAACCTAATTATGTTATTTTGGTATAACAAGAGCAATGTAGACTTGTTTACTCCTAACTCAGCTGGTGAATGGTGACAAGATTTTAGTCAGAAAGGTCATGCAGCAACAATGAGGTGGTGTTGGAATGCACCAGAGCATCCCAGGATTTGCCAAAATACCTTGTCAAAATCTTCAGGGAAAATTCTAATGTAACACTAGGTCCAGTCACAGCTCAGTGAGGACTGAGTGTTGGAAACAGGTTATATGCATTGAGGTTTTGTGGGAATGAACATTGCTGGGTGGTTTGAATGTTGAAAATTAGCACTCCATACTACAAGTCTTGCTGCTGAGCCCAAGCGTACGTTGCAAATCTCTTCACAATTCAGTAGAACAGGGATGAAAAAACTGTGGCTTGTGGGCTATAAGTCCCCCTATTTTATTTTATTTTACTAAAACTGCCCTCATGGCCTCTAGAAAGCATGGGAGGTATTTTGAGTTTTTTAATTTGGTTTTTAAAAAGTTTAAAATTTCAGGCCCAGCAGGGTTCCATGGAAAATTAATGTGGTCTCCTTATTCTGGCAGCTGCCCAGTGATGCTCCAGATATTCTTTATAAAGGATAGGACATTTCAGTCCTTAAAGTAATGCTTTTTGAAATATAATGCAGCAAGAGTACCAGTCCTTTAACATTCTAGTCTTTCCTATATATTAGTCTTTTCTACTTCTATCTCTGTCTTCTTTTATAGAAGAGGATTAGTCAATATAGAATTTTTCTCTTTCCTAGCAAATAAATCCCTTTATGAAAATATCTAGTTCAAAGGTATGCCACCTTATCAAGAAAATAGTATTGAGCAAAAATGATCAAAAAGCCTAGATAAGATAATTAATTTGAGCATGCATTCTTAGAAACCTTCCTAGTAGCTGTGGAAAAATTAATTGACAGGAAGCATGGAGGTGGGAGAGGCTATTGGACAATAAAGTTTAAAATATGGAGAAAGGTACAGCAGACTAGGAGCTCAAGGTGATGGTAACATTTTGAAAAATGATATTGGGACAGAAAACTATAAAAAAACAGTTACAACTCTTCTGAATTTGAATGAAATGCTGACATTTGAGGGGAACAAAAGTAGACACTGACTATAATCAGTTGCTGTATCATATCTAAACATATTATTTATGTGTCTTGGCAGAACTGTAATTGCTGCATCTCTCTTGCCCATATAGGTAAGGTTGGGTGTATACTGTCAGACTGCTTTCAGCAATTATAAGCCTTGGACATATTAAACTGGTGAAGGAGAAAGATACAGTATGACTCCAATATTGCCTTTTATTACTGTGGAGCTCCTGCTTACCCACATTATCCCTTCTCCAGAACCCACTCTGGTTTACTTTAAGGGAAATAAGATGATTCTGAAAAAGGACACATATGTGTGTTTCTTTGGATCTCTGGTGGTGCATTGGTATCAACACCTTTGGTATCAACTGCTCCTCCTACTCTTGAAACTCCTTTGGTTTTGACAGTGCCCTCGGTACTGACTGCTGTGCCTGTATCTTCATTGATTTGTGAAGTGGAGTCTTTGCTGGAGCAGAATATGCCTGCCTTTTAAACCGAAGCCTCCACTGTGTGCTGCATTTCGCCAAGACATATGCCGCTACCTTCATTATTGCAATCGTACAGGGACTATCGGTACCAAGAGGATACACCATATACGTCCATCTCCTACATTGATTGGTACTGTCATGAGCATTTGTGGAGAAAAGCCTCCCAAGGTCCTACCATGTGTACTTTTCATCATATTGGAACGGATACCATCGACACAAGTACAGTTGTCCCTCCACATTCGCGAGGGTTAGAGCCCTGAGACCCCTGTGAATGTGAAAAAAACCGCAAATAAAAACTAGGTCACGCCACCCCCCCCCAGGAGCAGCGACGGGGCTTAGCAAGCCTGGTTGCTGCTTCTTTCCCCCCTCCCCCAGGAGCAGCGATGGGGCTTGGCAAGCCCGGTCTCTGCTTCCTCCCACCCCTCCCATCCTCCCAGGAGCAGTGACGGGGCTTGGCAAGCCTGGTTGTTGCTTCCTCCCACCCCTCCCACCCACCCCCAGGAGCAGTGACCCCGTCACAGTTTTTTGGATGGCGGGGGGTGCTCCCAAAACCACGAATAGTCAAACCGTGAATCTTAAAGCCACGAATGTGGAGGGGCAACTGTACACTCATGAGAGGCACTCTCGCTATCACCAAAATCGGAGCCATTCAAGATCCTCACTTGCACATCTACCTCCAGACTCTTCTCAGAGAGTCTTCTCAGCATCAGTCACCATGTCCATCCTCTCCATCAAGGCATTTGTCATCCTCAGCTCAACACCGGCCTCCCATCACCTCCTCCAAGAACAACAGCAGCTATGTTCAGACCTCCTCCTTCTCTCCCTCCTGCCTTGGGTCACTTCTGGGAGAAAGGTGGCATATAAATAAATAAATAAATAAATAAACTAACTAACTTGTAGTTTCCTTCCCAGCTATGATCCCTCTGCTGCCTACCTTGCAGGAACTCATCACACAGTCATAGCTCAAACTAGTATGCTTGACACCGGGTTCAAGGCACCTGGATAAACCTATATAGGACACAACATGAGGGAGTATCTGTCCTCTTCAGTCACCCCACTCGGAATTCAGTTGTGGTGGAGGCATCCCAATCAAGGAGTGGTAGGAAGATGCACGCCATACTAGCTGATAAAGAGGTCAGGAGGCTAGATATTTTTGGGTGTCGCTTTTATTCATCTGTGGCTTTGCCGATGTGGGTGGCCAAATGTATTTGTTCGCAGTCTCCCATCCAAGTACTAACCAGGGCTGACCCTTGCTTAGCTTCCAAGATCAGACGGGACCTGGTGCCATTAGGGTGTTTTAGGCCCTTTCAGCCTAAAGAAGAAATCTACCCTGTTTCTATCCTGGTGTTCTCAGTCCCAAATTTTCCTGCCTTGTAATTTATCTCTTTTCCCTTATCACTGAAATTCAGTTCTGTACTGGTAGATGGCAAGTCAGAAGAGAAAGTTTCTTTTCTATTCAAAATTAACAACTTCATCAATAATAACTGTTGGAAGTGTCAACAAAACGTTGGAACTTTAATTCACATGTGGTAGAGCTGTAAGATAATAAAGAAATTTTGGAGCAAAATTCATAAAATCTTAGAAGAAATCTTTCAATTTCAATTTGATCCAAAACCTGAATTTTTTTTTGTTAAATATGTTTGAGGGTTTAGAAGAAGGAGTGGTGAGAAAAAAATGGAAAATGATGTTGTATTTGATTTCAGCAGCTAGGTTGATAATAGCCCAAAGGTGGAAATCACATAAAGCCCTCACAATAGAAGAATGGCTAAGGAAATCCCAAGATTTGCTTGAAATGGACATATTGACTTCTAAAATTCATAATCTCCCCAAGGATAAAACATTGGAGAAATGGAGACCAGTTTTAAAATATTGGGAAGCAAGAGGAATATGTTATGATGTTGAGAATTTATCGTTAATGGGATAAAGAGGGGAAGGATAAAGGATGTGGTTTTGAGTGTAAGAGAAAAGAGATACTGTAGAGATACATATTTTAAAGCAAAATTTAATGAAGTACCTAGAAGATTAGTATAAGCAAGAAGCTGATTCCAAAACCATCACCTTATAGGAAGTCAATTGAGTGTTATTTGGCTACTCCATTTAATTTGTGGAATGTAAAGAAATTAATGAAGAGTACAAAATTGAAATTGAAGATATAAAGTTGTGAATATGAGTAATGTGAAATGATGATTAACCAATGGTTATACAAAATATTCAAAGTGGTTATACAAAATGTTTAAAGAGGGTAAGTCAATGTGCGGTGTAAAAGCAGTATGTTAATAAAATATTAATGATAAAAAAAGAAGAAGAGAAAGTTTCTTTTCTATTCAGAAATAGCATTGTTTTATCTTGGGCAAACAATACAATCCTAAGGTATACTCTAGGCATAGAGCCACTAAAAGTATCTAGCTTGTTAGGTTTTCAATACTGTTCCATTGTCTTATAGTTTGACCAAAGCCTTATCACCAAAACAAGCATTTATCTGTCTGTTCATTCTAGAATCCAAAAGATCCAAGCTAAGAAATCTCTTCCAGTAGGAATTGCCCTTTGAGCTGTATATGAACTAAACGAAAGATTTCTTCTATACCATACCATACGTCCACAAGCCTCGTTCCCAGTACCCCAACCCCCCCCCCCAAAAGGACCTGAGGAAATCTTACCTTTAAAGTCCTAAAATGGCATGGGAGTTCGAAGGAGTTTTGCCTGTTCATATATGAGCCTGCCCATACTTTTAGAGAAAGGTGGGAAGCATATGATCTTCCAGTTTTGTTGGACTGCAACACCCAGCATTCCTTACCATTGATTGTACTAACTAGGCTTGCTAGGAGTTGAGTACAAAAGCATCTGGAAGATACCATGATTTCTTCCCTGCTTTAAGATAATCAGGGGATGCCCTTGTCTAGGTGATATTGGGACATTATGTGACAACAAAGTAGATGGCCTTCTCTGTTGTAGAGCCCTGAGTGTGGAAACACCATCTCAAAGCAATTCAAAGACATAGTATGTTAGTCTGAAATGTCAGTAAACAAGGGGATCTTGTAGCACCTTTAAGATTAACAGAGAAAGAAGTTGTAGCTTAAGCTTTCGTAGATTTGGTCTGCTTCCTCAGATGCATTGAGGAAGCAAGTGTTTCTGATGGAACTGTTATATTCTTTTCATTGCTAAGCCCAAACCTGTTTATTTGTCCAGTCATTTTTATTGATGGGTGTCTAATTTCTGCCTTTTATTATTGTGTTTTGGTATAATTCTATTATTGTTTTTAAATAAAATAAATACATAGTTTTGGTATATACATTTACATAGACTTATGCATACTTTTGAAGCAACAAAGAATGTCTTCTCAGACAATTACTTTTATTATTGCTGGTCATTGTGTGTTCCAATTAAACTCTGGGGAGGAAAAAAAACCTGTTCTTTCTTGGAGCTAATTAAAATCCATGTGATCTCTTGTGAAATGGATGTTTCCTGGGAAACTCTGTTAATTTTTCTTAACTTTATAGCAATTAAAATTTTTGTTCCGGCCTGAGCAGAACATCTCTAATGTCCTCCTTTATATAATATATGCAAAACTATGTTCTGGTTTCTCATATCTTTATTATTCTAAAATCAGCTGTGGGGCCCCAGGGGGAAAGGGAGAATACTGTATATGAAAATCACCATTCTGCCCCTTTCTCTAATGGGAGGCCACAACTGCAAGCGTCCTTTCATTTATGGAGGCACAAGTCTAGATCCACCCTATTTCATTTAAAAGATATGTTGTTGTTTTTTAAAATTATCTCCCTTTATGTTTAATAGTTCTTCCTTAGCAGGTTCAGGCTGCAGTCCAGTACCCACTTACTTGGCAATAGGCCCCATTAAATCTGGGGGTGGGGGGAGTTATTTCTGAGTAAACATGTATATTGTTCTGTCAGTTCTGGAGTATGACAGAATATCCCATAACCATGTTTTATTGTTTACTGCCAAGCAGCTGTTTGTTTAAAATACAAATGAATTTTTATAGAATATTTTGGCAGTCCTCTCAGCTTCTCCTTGTGCTGTGAAACTTACCGCAGTATCGAATTACAAGGCACTTTCAAAACAAATGAGAATAAACCTAGCAGCAACTCTTGTTCTGATGTTGTGTTGCCCAGTGTATTCCTTGTCCTCAGTTCACCTCAATTCACCTTTGACAATGAATTCTTTTCCTATTTGCACTCTTTCTTACTTCCAGTATGAAGGTTATAACCTTAGTCAGGGCTTAGCTGCCCCCATTGTGAGCAAACACCACACTTATTTTAGTTGGCAGATTCTAGAAATTCTTATACATAGAAGAAAAAGGGTGACTTTTTTTTTATTCCTGGTGCACTAAAATATCTTTGGTAACCTATGGCCTCAAAGATAAAAATGGAGAAAACTGGGCATGAACGTCCAGTGCTGAATGCCTCTGGAAAAGAAGGTTGACTTTGTCATTTATAAATATATCCACTTCTCTGCATTTTCCTTGCTAAACAACATGACCTTGGGTCAACTATGGGAATCTTTAGTGCTGCTTTTCTATGTATTTGATGCTCTTTAAAGTCCTATCACATAGTCTCCTTACTTTCTCACTCTTAGCTCGAGAGTGCCTTCTTCAGTTATTCAACTGAAATTCAACACTCTGATCTCTACCTCTTCCTATGCCATTTCTCTCCTATACATCTCTCCTATCTTCTACCTCCTTCATTGATAAGTATGCTGAGAAATTTTCCTTATCTAAAGGTACCACATCCCATCTGATCTTCGAAGCTAAACAGGGTTGGCCCTGTTTAGTACTTGGATGGGAGACTGCAAATGAATACCAGCTACTGTAGGCTGCTGTAGGAAGGGACTGACAAACCCACCTCGGAGTATTCCTTGCCTAAGAAAAGCCCTATGAAATTCATGAGGTTGCCACAAGTCAGCAGGTGACTTGAAGGTACATACACACACAATCCTTCTTTGTGTTTCCATGGTCCTCTTCTCTCACACATCTTCATTTCCATTTCCTCTGTTAATGTCTCTTCTCTTATCCATGTAGTCAACGTCTCCATTTTTTTACCTCATTTTTTTCATTCCAATTTAAATAAATTAATGTCTTTTTAAAAAAAAAATATGCATCTGTTGTGCCACTCCAATTACTACCTGATTTCACCCCTCTACACAGAAATTCTTGAAGCATGAGGCTTTCTCCTGCTTTTATGACTTCGTCTTGAAGTGATCCTCTGTATTTTCATTGACCCTCTCTAGAATAGTTTACTATCTGCTTGCTGTGAAATATAGCTTTATCTAGTATCCTCATCTTTCTTGACCTCTCAGCTGGTTTTAATCTTGGTCTTTTCTGTGCCTCTTCATGTCCCAGTTTTCCATGAGTCTGTTCAACTGCTTTTTGTCCTGCTTGTCTAATCACTCATTTAATGTTTCTGCAGGGGAAGCTTTTCTTCTATTTCTCTTCTTGTTGTGTGCCTTCATTTCCAACTTATGGTGGCCCTAAGGCAACCCTTTCATGGGGTTTTCTTGGCAAGATTTGTTCAGAAAGGTTTTCCTTTACCTCCCTGTGAGGCTGAGAGAGTGTCGTTTCCATGGCTGAGCAGAGATTCCAACCCTGGTCTCCAGAGTTGTAGTCCAGCACTCAGACCACTACACCATGCTGGCTCTACATTTTTTATTTATCAGTTTCTATACAGTTTCCCATATCTAGCATCACGTTGAAGCAATGTACAACAAATAAAAACATGTCAAACATTAAAATGTAAAACATTTAATGAAACATTTTAAATCAGAGGCTGAAAACACAGTTCTCAAATTGGGCAGCACAATCAGTTCAGAAGGGCCTTGGTGAAGAGATAGCACTTTAATAGGCACCTGAGTTACATCATAGTTGGTGCCTCCTGAATACCAAAGGGTCCCTCAGAGATCTGTTCTGTAAACACACATCTTTTTCCTTTAAATCCTACCCTTTCATACGCTTATAAAAATCCCATGATTTTCAGTATCACCTCTAAACTGATAGCACCTGGCTTTTCCAGGACTGCCTCCCTCTATCCTTTTGTCATCTCCAGCAGCCTGACTGCTATTTCTGCATGGATATTTTGTCATCATCTGAAGCTCAGTGCTTCAAAACCCTAACTTCTCATCACGCTGCCTTCTCTTATTCTGATCTAAATGCCTTGTCAGTGTTGTTATCTCCTGTGTTGACCAAGCATGAAGCCTAACGTTACCTTCTATTCATCTCTCTCCCATGTTCTCCAAATTCAGCCTTTCATCAAATCTCAAATACTGTACTTCTCCTTGTACAACATAGTAAAAATATGGCCCTTTATATCTACTGTGTTTTTGCAAAATGTTTCGTTCACACTGTAGTTACCTGCTTGTACTACTGAAACTTTTTGCATGGACCTCGGTTGTCAACTGTTTACCTCTGTCCATAGTTCTTGGGCCCAAATGATTCACTTTTCTCATTACTCAATGTGATACCATTCAGTTACTTCCTTTCCATAGTATAAACTAGCTGGAAATGATAAGAGGGCTACAGTTGGAGGTCTCAGGTTGTGGAAGGCTCCTGAGGACTTATTACAGTTTAAATTTCAGTGGCATTAATTCATTTCTCCATAGAGGTCTCTTCCTGTTCTGTAGAACAGTGATTCTGCAGGACTGAATCTATTCCAAGTAAGAAGACTCAGGATTTTATTTTCAGTATCCTGACCACAGGTACTAAAGTGAAGAATATCCACTGTTGGGGAAACTTCTGTTTTAGCCATTAAACTTTAGCTGAAACATTCTGGGACCTGAGCCAGAGTCCTTTGCATAACACTGTGGACATATGTCATATGAGTGCTTGGCAAACAAATGAAGTGGTGCAGTTGTCTTCAACAATACCAGCCACCTATTACAATTAGATAATTTTGAATTGGTGTGGAGATGTGGAATGTGTGACCCTCCAGATGATGTTGGACTACAGACCCCATTATCCTTGATCGTTGGCCATGCTGGTTAGAGCTGGTGGATGTTGCAGTCCAGGAACATCTGGAAAGCTCTGCTTTACCTATTTCTGGTTTAGTTGCTCTTCTTTGGCTGATGGTCAACATCAATAAAGGTGATTGTACTGATTATCTGTAAAGAGATGCACATGTGCCATTATGATAGCTATGGACAAATTAAGTGGCACACAGGATCTTTGCACATAAAAGAGAAGCCTATCAAATAAATTCCCTGTTCAAATCTTCCTTGCTGCAGAGAAGGGAAGGTTTTGTAATACTAGTTGATGGTCGAATCTTAAGCATTAATGCACGTAACACTATTTCTTACTGTATGACCAATAGTTGAAAAATCTCTCCTTGGATATAAACGTGTACAGTGATATAGTACACTCAAGAAATATATGTACTTGAGTGATGTGCATGCTAAATATAGAAAGGGTATAACAGCCTGCTAAAGTTTCTAGCTACTGTCCAGCACACAGCTATGTGTGATTAATTTCTGTTGAAATCAGTGACACAACACCATTTTGTTTTTACTCTGATATCCCGCTGTAATCAATTGAGTAAACTGTGGGGTGTATTTTTTTTAAACAGTCCAATGCTAATTGCTAAGCACATTGAGTATCTTTCTGGACATGGAGAACTGTTGTGCTCTGTAAAGCTCATTACATTGACTATTTAGTATCATAGAATGCCTTTTAGCCTGGTAATTGAGACTTTGATCTCCCATCTGTCCTGTAAATAGGAAGCATATGGCCTTTGTTTCCTTGGGTAAACTTGTATAATAGTGAACTTTAGTGTCAACCTTCTCAAGTATGTGAATAAAGAGACAAAGAAATGTTAATAACCCTTCAGTATTACAATAACCTTTGTAATCCACCAAACCTATTTATAATAGGATTTATATATGGCACCACATCAAATTATTATTATTATTATTATTATTATTAAAAATAATTGAAGGCAATGTGGAACAGTTAAAACACAAATGTTTAAAGCTGCATTCTGTCATCAATAACTCTGACTGCAAGTTTGGTTTTCTGTCAGGAGATGCTTGTCTACAAAGAGAAGTCAGCAGATGTCAAAACCTGAACAATATGGATATCTTTTAGGAACACTTTCCATAGGATAGGAGCTAAACATGTTAAATTTCCTACTCTTGGACATTTCTAGTGTGGAACCACCAAGAGCTCCTTTTTAAAAGACCTCTGTGATTGGCAAAACATTTCCTGAAATTTCATTGTTCACAGATGATCAGGGCTTTGTACAAACTAGTACCAAACCTTGAACCTGACCTCATAGAAAATAGACAGCCAGTGTCTTCAGCAAGTGTTAAATATATAACTGCACGTCACAACAACCAGGCAACTGCATTCTGCACTACTGGCAGCTTTTATCCCATATCTAAGTGCATCCCCACACAGAGTACATTGCAGTTATCAAACCTTGTGGGTACCAGTACCTGTATCACTGTGACCAGGCGATATATTTGTGTAGCAAAAGGCTTGACGAAGTGCAGCTCTCCAAATGTTGTTGGACTAGGAGCATTTTGAACCAGTGCATCCTTTCACACTTTTTAGGAAGTAAATCACATTTTAGTCCAAATATAGTTTGCTTTTCCAGCACTGTAACTGAGGCAGAAATGTCAAAGAAACCTCTGGCACCAACTTGCTTTCTTGTGTCTTAGCATTTTTGCTCTATTGAATTTCTACCAAGAACGTTTCCCTGTTGCATTACATTGTTGTAGTCATTAATTGCATGCAGTCAGTAATTTCAGTTGAATCCGTACCAAATGCATATTGTATGCTTTTATTATTAAAACATAGACTATATTGAGCTGAATTTTATGCTGGAAAGTTTGGAATCCAACAGAGAGTACTTTAAAAATCAAATACAGGCAGAGTCTCCCTTTTCCAGAATTCCAAAATATTCCAAAATCCAAAATTGTCCACATGGGTAGTTGAGATGGTGACACCTGTTTTTTCTTATGAATCAATATATGTAAAATTTGTTTCATGCACAAAATTATTAAAATACTGTGTATAAAATTACCTTCAGGCTATGTGTATATGAAATATAAATGAATTCGTATTTAGACTTGGGTCCCAGTTTCAAGATATCTCATTGTATATATGCAAGTATCCCAAAATCCAAAATATTTCAAAATCCAAAATACCTCTGGTCCCAAGCATTTTGGATAGGGGAGACTCAACCTGTATGTTGAAAAAGTAAAACATTGCTTTGCATTTGGAAATGCAAAGCAATTCCAAATTCTGACCTTTATTCTGATCTATGTTTTGCTCATGATACCCTATTCTGAAAAATTAAGAAATTATGCTGTTCCTTTCCCCAAAACATTCATAAAAGTATTGGGTGTAATTCATTGGTTTTATTCAAACATGGTTTATCAGATTATTTGATTTTATTTCAAGCCCTGTTTAAGTATTTGAAGGGATGTCACGCTGAGGATGGAGCAGGCTTGTTTTCTGCTGCTCCAGAGACTGGAACACGGAGCAATGGGTGCAAGCTCCAGGAACAGAGATTCCACCTCAACATGAGGAGGAACTTTTTGACAGTAAGAGCTGTTCGGCAGTGGAACACACTCCCTCGGAGCGTGGTGGGGTCTCCTTCCTTGGAGGTCTTTAAACAGAGGCTGGATGGCCATCTGTCGGGGATGCTTTGATTGTGATTTCCTGCGTGGCAGGGGGGTTGGACTGGATGGCCCTCGTGGTCTCTTCCAACTCTGCAATTCTATGATTCTATGATTCTGTGATTCTAAGTACTAATAAGAAGGGCTGCAAACATCCAGTAATTTTACCTTTTCTTCTTTTTACAGAAACCATAGCCCATTAATGAGTTTTGGAGCCAGTTTTGTCAGTTTTTTGGTGAGTACAAAATACTCTTGTAATGAACTATATTTCATAAACAATATATGATATATGTAATTGAAAACATACATTTTTGTATTGTCACTGTTTATGTAGTGTTGTAGTGTCACTGTTTATGAAAGGGTACTTCAGACTTGTTTTTCCCCTGCAAATTGCCTGTAAGTATCCAATATCTCAAATCATGTAATAGAATGTATGTTTTTTTAACTCCATGATTCATAATTTAGGCCTGATCCACATATCACAAATATTTCTTCAAACCATGGTTTTAGACTCTTCAGATCATGGTTTTTGGGTTGAGATGCCGGGCCTAGTTTGCAGTTTTGGAAAAAATGAAAAAGACGTGCCAGAGGAAGTTGCTTATGATTACTGAATGAGGATTCTGGTTTTTCCCCTAATAAAGATTTTCAGAGAACCAACATGGTGTAGTGTCAGATTAGGGGGTTGTCTAAATGGTGAAAATACTCCTCATAGAATTCAAGGAGAATACGGTTTGTCTAAATGGCATCCTGAATCAATCTGCTGTAATCAGGAGGAGGGAGGCTAAACCTGCCAAAACCTCTGCAGTAAAAGGCTTTTCCCATATTTTTTAAAAACCTCAGCAGGGAATTATTCCCGCTCATTGGGACAACTGATTTGCTTTTATGTGCATTCCCAGTAAGAGCAGAATTGGAAAGCTGATTGGTCAGATGTGCTAACAAGGCAAGTGCCCGGAACCGCCATGTTGGATTTTCACTGTAGCACTGTGGGCCTAGGTGACGAAACAGCCTTTTTTTCTTTTTTCTATCTAATTAGTTGGAATATTGCACTTTCACACCTTAGATTTTTAAAAAATGTTATTCATCAGTGGTAACTGGTGACAATAAAAATGTGAGTAACTCACTCACACCCACCATCTTGATTCGCAGGCTTGCCCATTAGAACAGGGAAAGTGGATAGCTTTGCATGCCTGCGATCTTGCAAAAAACTCATTAAGACAAATAGAAGCTGCTGTGAATTGGGGTTTGTGTGCATCAATCCACACTTTCTTCCCTCTTATAGACAAGTCCTAGGGCTCTGGGAGACAAGGGTCCAAATCCCTGCTCAGCCGTGGAAATCTATCAGGTGGCCTTGGGCAAGTCACTTGATGCCGAGGTGACCCCAAAGAGAGCAATGAGATAGTGATCTCTGAACAAATCTTGCCAAGAAAATCATGTGATAGAGTTGCCACAAGTTGGAAACAACTTAAAAGTTTTGCAAGGCATCTAGAAAGGACTGTAGTTGCATTAACACAAATTTGTCTTGATGCACAAAAGTACATACTTTTCCCCCCTGCAGGATCCAAATGCCAAATTATGGAATGGGGAAAAAAGAGTTTCAGTGCTGGCATTGTTATGCGCATTGGATTCCGCCCACCCCTGTATGGCGTTCAGACCTGTTCAGTTTTCTGTATGGAGTGTCTAAAGTTAATCTACTTTTCTCCTCTTCTAGCCCAGCATTTGTACATGTTTGCACAAATTATACTGTGTTCCCATAAACTGTAAAGTAAGGCAAAAAAAAGTTTTTTAAAAAGAAAATACTTTATGAGCAGTGTCCCATGCCATGTACAACCCAAGTATTAGCCTTGGCTTGATTGCTTTAGATTCCTATCCAAAGTAAAGATGTTGAGAGACTCCTTTGTTTTAAGTCACTGCTCCTGGAATTTATGGATTGGGGCAAGAATTCCTGGGAGCAAATAATCCTCAACTTTATTTATCTTTGTGGAAGCAGCTGGTGATTTCTAGGTTCTTCCTACTCATGTCCCCATATCTCTATTTGTCCACCATCATTGAAATTTCCAACCCACAGTTTGATAATCTAGGTCTTGCCTCTTATCTAAAAAAGGACTGGTTAGGCGGGATGTAAATAAAGGGATGGATGGATGGATAGCTGGATGGATGCTTTGAGTGTTGGACTAAGATTTTGGGAGTCCAGAGTTTGAATCCGCATTCATCTATGGAAACCCACTGGGTGATCTTGGGTAAGCCACACTGTCTCAGCCACAGAGGAAGGCAATGGCAAACCTCCTCTGAACAAATCTTGCCAAGAAAACTCTGTGATAGGTTCACCTTAGAGTCACTGTAAATCAGAAATGACTTGGAAGCACACAACTACCGCCCCTGCCATCTTGTTAAGATGCTAAAAAAAATTTAAGCAAACAGACGATGATAGAGGAAAGGCTCATCTGTAGCCATTTCCCATACTGTCTAAATGGAGCTGCAGTATATCAAGCAGTAGTTCTCTGCCTATTAGATTCTGGGATGAACAGTATAGGTATTGCCTCAGTTACTTTCTTGTGAGCTTTAAAAGGCATCTAGCTAACTTGATGCACCTTGGTCTAATCTACCAAGACAAGTAATATTGAATGCAGTGGGGCTTAATGTATAGATCCTTCTCCTACAGTGCTTTGGCAACATATCAAAAACAGTATCCTCCAGTCTGCGGAAGAATCCCTCGGGTTCTCCCACAAGAAAAATCAAGACTGGTTTGATGAAGACAACCAAGAGATCCAGGAGCTGATGGCAAAGAAGAGAACTGCTCACCAGGTATACCTCACCCAGCCAACCTGCCATGTAAGAAAAGCAGCTTTCCACCTCACATGTAGTAAACTTCAACAAAAACTCTGAGACATGCAGAACAAGTGGTGGATCAATATAGCAGAAAAGACACAAGACTGTGCAGATCTGGGGGATTCTAGAGGATTTTATGAAGCTCTTAAAGCAGTGTTTGGAGCTACTTATCAGGTCCAAAGCTCCTTATACAGTACAGATGATCAAACATTAATTACTGATAAAGCCTCCATCCTGAACCGATGGGCTGAACACTTTCAAAGTCTCTTTAGTGCCAACTGAGTAGTCCAAGGGTCAGCTATCCAACATATGATACAAAAACCAATGAAAAATGAATTGGACATAGCTCCCACTTTGGAAGAGACCCTTAAGGCCATACAGCAGTTGAAAAATGGCAAGGCAGCTGGGATTAATGGAATCCCACCTGACGTTTGGAAACACGGAGGTCATGTACTCCATGATAAATTCCACGAACTCCTTATGAATTGCTGGGAAAAAGGGGAACTGCCATCACATCTCCGAGATGCAGTCATCATCACCCTGTACAAGAAAAAAGGAGCAAAATCCGATTGCTCAAACTATCGAGGCATAACACTGTTCTCTATTGCTGGAAAAATCCTTGCAGGGGTACTCCTACACTTGATCTTAGCCAAAAGGCCGAGAAGCGATACTCCTGAACAGATTAGTTCCTGCCATTGCAGAAGAACTTCTTCCTGAAAGCCAATGTGGCGTCAGAGCCAATAGGAGTACTACAGATATGGTATTTGTCCTTTGACAACTGCAAGAGAAATGTAGAGAGCAGAACAAGGGTCTCTATGTAACATTTGTTGACCTCACCAAAGCCTTCGACACCGTGAGTAGGAAAGGTCTGTGGCAGATCCTGGAAAGACTAGGATGTCCCCCCAAATTCCTTAAAATGATTATCTTGCTACACGAGGGCCAGCGCGGTCAAGTCAGATATGGCGATGCTCTTTCAGAGCCCTTTCTGATAACTAATGGAGTGAAGCAAGGTTATGTTCTTGCGCCAACTTTATTTACAATCTTCTTTAGCATGATGCTCCAAAGGGCTATGGCAAAGCTCAAAGAAGATGACGGCATCTATATACGTTACCATACTGATGGTAGCTTGTTTAACTTAAGTCGTCTGAGGGCTCGCACTAAAACTCTATCTAGTCCGTGAGCTGCTCTTCACTGATGATGCTGCCCTTGTTGCCCACACAGAAGCAGCTCTGCAGCGCCTAACATCCTGCTTTGCAACAGCTGTAGAGCTGTTTGGGCTGGAAATCAACCTGAAGAAAACGGAAGTTCTTTACCTGCCTGCACCACAGGATGAACACCACCATCCTCACATTGCTGTCGGCAAATCTGTGCTGAAGTCTGTTCAGCAGTTCACCTATCTGGGAAGCATCATCTCCTCAGATGCCAAGATTGACAAAGAGAGCGATCACAGATTAGCAAAGGCATATAGTGCATTTGGAAGACTTTACAAAAGAGCCTGGAGTAATAAACACCTGAGGCGAAGCACAAAAATCTGTGTGTATAGAGCCATTGTACTGTCTATTCTCCTTTATGGATTTGAAACATGGGTCACCTATTGCCAACACTTACAACTCCTCGAACGGTTTCATCAGCGCTGTTTACGCACAATCCTAAATATACACTGGACTGACTATGTGACGAATGTTTCTGTCCTCGAGCAAGCAGGGATCACCAGCATTGAGGCCATGATATTGAGAACACAGCTGTGCCACGCAGGGCACGTTTCTAGGATGGAGGACCATCGCCTCCCAAAAATAGTACTCTACGGTGAACTCGTTACGGGTCAGCGTAAGAGGGGCGCTCCAAAAAAGCGATACAAGGACTCCCTGAAACAACATCTCAGGCTCAGCCAAATTGATCACCAACAATGGTCCGCCCTGGCCTCACATCAGGAGGCATGGAGACACACTATCCACAATGCTGCAGCCTTATTTGAGAACTCACGTCGAACAAGTCTTGAAGAGAAACGACAATGCAGAAAGAATCACAACCCGGAAACATCACCCAAGAAAACCTTCTGCTGTGCTTTCTGCAACCGGACTTGTCTATCTTGGATTGGCCTTTTTAGTCATCAGCGTGCTTGCAGAAAATGAGGGATGAGTCCTTCCTGAATCTTCGTTTGCAAAGATAAGCCGGGGGGGGGGCTTAATGTCTAAATGTGAAAGGTTGGATTATAAATACCATGACTTCTGAAAATGCATTTAAACTTCTCAGTTATCAAGAGGCTGTGCTCCCTTGAAGTAGCTCTGTATATGGACAGTGAAAGGGACTGCCTTGGACGTGGTCTCTCAATTTTTGGGGTTAAACAGAGTTTAGGTGACCATCAGTCAGGAATGCTTTAGCTGTGGGTTTCTGCAGTGTAGGGTCCGACTGGACAACGTTTGGGGTCCCTTCCAATTCTACAGCTCTGTTATTTTCTATGCAAATATGTTGTGTGGTTAGTTCATGGGATCTTCATGTTGTACCAGTTGTGCTGGGTGCCAGAGCATTTCCAAACCTAGTTGAAAGTGCACATTTTACTCTTTAACACATTGTATTTTTGTATGTTTTATTTTGTACACTATGTTAGAAGAATTCCACCCTTAAATATGACCTACAGATCATTAAAATAAAATAAAAAGGATACCCCTTTTCTCTTTCTATAGCCCGTATTAATTCCATAGCTGAAAATGTGGGAATGTCTGAGGACACCTTTGCAAATTGTCTGGGTACAGACATGTCATGCTGGTTGCATTAGAAATAATTGACTTGTGGTTGATATTGTACTCAATAATATGATATCCAAACGATTAATGTGAAAAAATATAATATTGCAACTTTTTAATGAGAACAGCTGGTTCATTATTTCATTTCTTATGGCTTGTGGTAAGACTATTGGTCATTACTTACACACCAGAAGTACTGACAGTGGGTAACTTTTGTTCTTAACTATTTAGGATGCTACCAATAATCAATGATCATACAAATACAACTCAGATATGTATTTGTATGTACTTTTTATGCAATTTATATAAATTTTATGCATTTTATGTATTTTTTATTTTATGCATTGTTTAATTTTTTGATCTATGATGGTAGATAAAGAATGATGATGATAATCAATTATGATCATATGAAGTAGCCACTTACTAGCCAAGGGTCATGCAACAATAAGTGGCGTAGGACCTTTAAGGTGCTATAAACTGTTGTTCCATGTATACTGTGAAAATAGTAATGGGTTCTGTGGCACCTTGACATAATATATATGCATACATGGTAGTTTGTCTTTCCTTTTGGTGAAGTCTCACCAGAATTTGAAGCATCTAGGGAAACATTGCTAAATCCCAGTTGCAAGTTTTATTTGTTGAAATTTTCTGCCTGTGTATTTTTGTAAACATCAAAGCCTGCAAGCATTCTAGAATTGTAAACTAAAATTTCAAGGGGAAGTCATAATGATGTGGCTATTCTTTTGAATCACTCGTCTTGCAGTTGCAAAACTTAATAGGATTTTACCCCTGCCAACTTCACTTATCTGAGCTGGATTTCTGAACCAGTTTAACATCCCAGCAGCTTCATTGTACCCTAAAAAGCTTCTGCTTCTTACTGCTCTAAATATAGTTGCAGCACTTTGCATGCCTTTGTCATTCAAAACTTCCATTAGGGAAAGCATTGGAAATTTTTCTATGTGAAGACGAAATTATTGAAATGCAAAGGGAATTCTGCCCATGTGATAGCTTGACTTTGAGATGTATAAATTAGTAGGGGAGATGTACTGTATGTGTATGGAAGTATTATCTTGAAGAATCTGTACAGATACTGCTATAGTCCTTAACAGTAACTGGATGAGAATTTACATAATTCTTTTTTCTTTTCTTTTTTTGCTAATAAAATATGACAGCTTTTTCAATTCAACAGTATATGAAGCATCCAGTTATGTTCAGAGAAACAGAGACAAGGAATTAAATAATAACTTTTGCATTTCATTTTCTTGACACTTAAGGACTTTATCAGACGTCCTGCTTTTAACGTTTTTTTTTGCCAACATTAAAAAAATCAGTTTTTATGCCAGCAAAAGAACGTTCCCACCACACTCACCTCTTCTCCCAGCAACAGCTCCTCCATGAATAAAGAGGAAGTGACCAGAGCTCCATTCACTTTCTCTTTTGAAATTCTGTGTGAGGAAATCCTGTGGGAAATTCAAAAATAAACAAAAAATACATGCCAAAAAGTTAAACTAAGCACACAGACACACTAAAAAAAATTCCAAGTAACCCAAGGAGGGTCAAAAAAAGTTTGTCACTTACCTGATGTCCCAATCTGACCAGAAGTGTTTGTGCCGGTCTGTCCATTGTTGGGGTAAGTCTGAGATTTAAAGGGACAGAGGTATCGCATGCTGGCAATGCCAGCAAAAAAGCAGCAGGGAAATCTATTGACGGCTTAAGCCATCAATTTAAAATGATGGGTTTTGGTCTGTTTTTAACAGCGAAAGAGCAACGTTGTCTGATCCACGTGCCCTTTCACGGTTACCTGGCGTCGTGATGACGCCGTATTTTCCCTGTCTGATAGAATCTTTAGTAAGTTGCACTTCTCATGTTTATGAAAGAACAGGCAACTACCCTTGTATTTAAACTTTCTGTGTTGTACTGTAAAACAGCTTGACTTATTTTATTAAGGGTGTGTTAAGAGGCTGAGAAGTCCAGCAAGGTGTTAGCTTTTAGAGAGTTGGGGATTATAGGCCAGGTTTTGCTGAAATGCAAGCTGTTAAAAGAATTCCGTATGAATGTTTATTATAATTAATTATTATTAATTAGGTATTTATACCCCACCCTTCAGCCACAGTGGTTATCAGAGTGGCTTACAAATTGTTTTAAGCAGTAGCAATTTATACATCTACACTGCATTAAACAGTTTCCAATGTGTATTAGCTAATTGCCTCCACAAGCCGGGTACTCATTTTACCAACCTATGAAAGGAGGGAAGACTGAGTGAACTTTGGAGCCCTCTGGAATCGAACTTGCAATGTGGTGACTTGCAGTACTGGCATTTAACCACTGCAACACCAGGGTGCAGACCTAAAAAATAAATATGAATATTCTGTGTATGGACTTGGCATGATACTGCAGGTTCATGCTCTGTTGAAAACCAGTACATACTGTTATGTTAGTTGTGCCTTAGAGAAACAAAGATATCTTAGCAGATTGTGTCCTATGTCCTGGAGTTTAAAAAGAGAGTGCAAAGTGAAATATCTTCCACTATAAACTTTGTATATAGTGGAAGACATGCGTTTTGGTTTTTTTAAATTCCATAATATGGGGCACAATAGGATACCTTTATTCTCCTCAGGCACAACTGACATGACAATATCTTCCACTATATATGAAGTTTAGGGCCTGAATACCCTAAAGGCACCAGTTCCTGTCTGATCTTGGAAGCCAAGCAAGGCCATCCCTGGTTAGTACTTGGATAGGAGACCGCCAACCAATACTAGGTGCTGTAGGCTATGTTTCAAAGGAAGGAACTGGCAAAACCACCTCTGAGTATTCTTTGCCTAAGAATACCCTATGAAATTGATGGGGGTCACTATAAGTCAATAGGGGACTTGAAGGCACATACACACATATACAGTGTGTCCCCAAAAATGTATATACCCATAACAGCTTATACCTCTGGAATTTACAATAGTAAAGAAGTGTTGCAAAATTAGAAGAACTTTAAGTGAGGTTTGCAACTCTGTGCTTCAACAATGCGAGCAGTGCATTGTTGCATAGGAACAACAATTTGTCAACCTTCCATAAAACTAGAATTTGTAACTCTGATTTAAACTATTATAATAACATTTTTCTTCAATATAAATGTGTTTACTTAACCTTCAAATAATCACCATAGCTACTATTAGCTGTTGATGGGTATATAGTTTTATATGGTGTTTAAAAGTTCAGTCCTTTGAACACTGTGCTCGTTTTCACACTCTCAAAAATAAGTTCTTTTCTTATGCCCGCCAGAATAGCATTTGACCATGCAGTAAGCATGGGCAGCTCCTTTTGGGCTGAAGGAACTTGATCTTGCTTGAGCAACCTGAAGCCATGCATCCAGAGTATGTGAACTGAGGGCAAAGGGGCATGCACTTGTAGTTTGCTTCATTTCTTGTTATTTCATTGAATTCTCTTAAGTTATATGTGGTTGTTACGTGGCTTATGGTGACCCTGTCATATGGTTTTCTTGGAAAGATTTATTCAGAGGAAGTTTGCCACTGTCTTCCTCTGAGGCTGAGAGAGTGTAATTTGCCCAAGGGCACTCAGTGGGTTTCCATGACAGAACGGGGATTCTAGGAATCCTAGTCCAACAGTCTAATCACTACACCATGCTGGGTCCTCCCTTAATTACTCTCCCCACCTTTTTAGCTATATTGATGAGGGGGCTGATTGGGCTTCCTCCTCATCGTTGACCTCATGACTGGGTGCCTTGTTCTGACCTCAGAGGAAGCAACTTCACCAGTGGAATCTACTAGGGAGAGGCATGGCCAGGAAGGCTACAGTGACGGTCCCAAGGAGAAGGAGAAAAAAAGTGGTGCCAAATTGAATTTAGGTAGGAATGAGTGGACATCAAGTGAGGTATATTTAGGTGCGGTGCTAACAAGGTGAATTTGGGGCAGCTCTGGGGCAAAATACTCTGAATTGCTGCCGGATTATTTTTGCTGGTGTAGACAAGGCCTTATTGAAGATATTCAAAATTTTAATAAGTTTTCATAATTCTGTCATAACCTTGAGCAGCTATCAAGAGCTTTTCTAAGATTGGAGCATTCTGCCTCCACATTTAGACTCAAGAGGGCTTGCACTATTCTCTGAGCATTATTCTCTAGCAGGAGAAAAGGAGAAGGTAGATGGGAGGAAGGTGTGGAGAAGCAGCAGTGACCTAAAGTTCCACCTGGTAAGCAAAGTGTTGGAGAATTTGGTGGCACTTTAGTGACAGGGGATAGGGAGGGCAGCAGAAAACGCCTTCAGTGGTCCATGAACAGTTATGTCTTGGTAGCTGTGGGGGTGGGGGGGAATAATCACTTTCTAGTGAAGAGCCTGGACCAATCCTGTGTTCTCCACGTATGTTGAACTATGACTCCCATCCTTTCTAATCAGCATGGCAAAGCTGCTCTGTAAGTATTACAGTCAGGAAATCATTACTCCACCAGTATTTTTTTTCTTTTGTCTTCCAATGAATGCCATTGGATATGAATTTAGAAATGCTAAACTTAGAAAGTTAAGAATATGGGATTCATTTGACTTGCTTTTTTAGTACTTACTGTTGAAACCATTAACCCAGATGAATCAGATCAGACATAAGCATTTCAGATTTATGGTTATGGAGCAGTGTTAACAATTACATCAGGTATGTAATGATCAGTAGATAATCTTCAGTTAATTGTATACTATTGTTCCATTGGGAAGCCTTTATCCTACTGCCCTTCTTTGTTAAGCGCACAACAATAAATATTGCATGCTTTAATTCCCAAGTTAACTCTTTTGTCTGTGGCTTTTAAATAGTGCTCTCCTGTGGGACAGCTATTTCTTAAATAGTGAGCTTACTTCAAGTTATAAAGCAGTTATATAACATCCTCAGTTCTGGGAACGGTAAGTAGGTTTAGATTAGCCTGTTACTTTACGATTCAATAAGTATTTCTTTTTATGTTCTAACAGAATGCCATGATGACTTTTGAAGAAGAAAAAATGCAGTTGGCATGTGATGACTTAAAAGCTACTGAAAAGCTATGTGAGAGTGAAGAAACAGGCGTTATAGAAACAATAAAAAATAAAATTAAGAAGAATGTAAGTGCAACATCACTTGTGTGAATGAATGCCATTATGGCAACTGCTTTCCTAGATTGTCTCTTCTGTTTCTTTTAGCACATATTTGTGTAATCTTCTCTAACTTGGTTTTGTTGCATTTTTAAAAAGTCCTTTCCAATGATCTTTCCCAAACAACCTTAGTCTTGTAATAATCCTGTACTGTAAGGTAAGAGAATGATTTTTTGAAGATAATTATTATTCAACACTAATGGCTGAATGGTGTCTTGAAACCTGGTCCAAGTATCACACAGGGTCATCATGGCTCATTGACTGCATATGGGCCTCTGCTTGCTTTTGAAGCTTGGCTACACTTCCTAAGCAGACGTCAAAATGCAAGATATGAATTATAGCATTGTACTTAATGATTACAGTTAGTATGTTGGTGTTTTAGATAGTAAAAGCTGGTAACACATTTCCACTTCACTTAGCACTACTACTGTATACAAGCAGTTGGCATGTTTCCTCTGTTAAAATTGGTATGATTAATTTTGGCTAGTAATCTAGTTGAAGTATTCCATTGATTCTGTTTATCTTTGATAGTTCAATGGAACTAGTGCAGTATGCTGCATCATGTATAAATAATTTAAGCTTTGGCTCCCTTTGAGAACATCCTGCATTATTAATGCTGAGTGTATAAAGTCTGGGCAATATGTTTAGTTTCATTATTCCATGTATTTTCTAGTGGGAATATGAGGAGTAGGCTTTTATTTTCTGTGCTCAGTCTGCACCTGCACAGTAGAGATTTGCAGTAGCAGAGTGCCCTTTTAAATAGCCTCCACAATTCAGATAATCATGTTTTTGCAAAGACAGAAACATCCTCTGTCAATTGAAGAAAGAAGAGTTGATATGCTCCTTAATTTCTGTGTATTTTTATAAAATGTGTCCGGAGGTGCTACCTAGCTAGTCCATTCCTTTAATTGGGGAACCTCTTGAGCTGTAGGCTGAATCCAGTCCACCATGGTTCACTTTCTGGCCCACAGCCTTCTCCAGCAGGCCTTGTAATTTTTTTTCTCTGAGCACTGTGCTTGTCTCTCATCACTGGGATTTCCCTACTCAGAACTGAAGAAAGACAATCTGTGCTATGCAAGGAAACCCTGCGGATATCTCTGATCAGTGATCACAGATCAGAGAGTAGTTACAGTACATTTAAAATGTAATGCCTCTACATTTTAAAGAGCTGGGTATTTAAACTTCTCAGTAGCCATGCATAGAACTGAGCTGCATTTTGCATGATGAAAATTGTTGTCCGGGAGCTTACTTCTGAGTAGACATGCATAAAATCGAAGAAAGTTTAGTTGCTCTTGATACCATATATGGCAGTTACATAACAGAAATCTGCTTATTACACTGCATTTACTAAAATATGAAGGCTGAGGTTTTTTTCAAAATGTGGCCTGTTCTACTACAGTACTTATATTCCTTCCTTCACTGCAATTTCAATCATTCTATGGAATGACAAACTAATATCAAATAAGCTTCAAAATCGAGAGTGAGACATATGGTGAGTATGGTTCCTTCATGTATTCATCCTGACCAGAGGTCCACAGTTAGAGATGTAAAGCTCTCTCCCTTTATGAAAGAGAAGACAGAATATTTGTTTTCTGTCAAGTAGATCACTGCCATGATGCATTTACCGTACACATGAACACTGAACACAAGCTTCAGAGACATGTGAAGATCTACAATAATGGCAGTTTCCAAATGAGGTGTACGAGTTCTGCCTATTAAATAATGAGCCTGATACAATAACATATAATATTTATATGTATTAAAATTCTGATGCTTGTCCCCTTCAATATACTCCCCATTCACACTCACACACTGATGCAATCTTATTTTCTACTGGTCGAAGGCATGGAGCAGATCAGTTTCTGTCAGTTGTGTCAACACATCTGCCGTTTTCTTTGTACCGCATCAGTTGACTCAAAACATGTTCCTTTAAGCACCGATTTCACTTTAGGGAAAAGAAAAAAGTTGCACAGTGCCAAATCCGGCAAATATGGAGGATGTTCAAGTGTAGTAATGCGTTTATCGGCCAAAAACTGCTTCATAGAAAGTACTGTATGAACAGGCACATTGTCTTGATGAAGAATGAATTTTTCCACAGTTCTGGCCTCCCCCCCCCCCCCGACTCTTCTTCTCAGCTTTGTCAAAACTTCCTTATAATAATGCTGGTTAACTGTTCTGCCTTCTAGAACCCATTCTTCCAAAAGTTCTGTATATTCCGGCATATAAGATGACTGGGCATGTAAGACGACCCCCCCCCCCAATTTTTAAGTCAAAATATAGACTTTAGGGTATACTCGCCATAGAAGACAACCCCCCATCACCCAACCTCCCCAAAGCCGTGATTGGGCCCCCGCTTCGTGGCTTCGGGGAGGGCGGATGGTGGCTGGAAAGCTTCCCCCCCTCCAGCCAGCCACTCTTCCTGAAGCCTTCCCGAAGCTGGCTGAGGAATCGTGGGGGATGGCAGCCTGGCTGGGAAGAAGCTCAGCCACCTCCCGCGATTCTCCAACCCACGAGGAGGCTGGCCCCGCAAATGTGAAGGGACCACTGTAATAAAATCTAAAAGAATGTATAAGAAAAAGTACCCTAAGAAATTCATGGGTTCACCATAAGTCAACAGGCAACTTGAAGGCACATGTACATGTACACACACACACACACACTATGGGTAGGGCATCTTTTTTTAGAATCAAGAGGTGAAGAAGAAATCACAGGGCAAGCCATTACAGATTACAGACTCAGATTACAGCACTCCTCTTTTAATCAAAACTGAGTTTTCCTTTGGAACCCTGTTGCCCATACCTGAAGCCACGTCTTCCAGGATGAAGAGAAACACTGAGTCAAGAAAATGCAGTAAAGATAATGGTCTGTTTACTAAAGTGAGTTGGAAAAGGGTTAGGCCATATGAACTGGAGATTTCTAAAGAATACATTTCCAGAATCTTTATCTCATTTTTTACAGAGTACAGCTCAGCTAGTTTATAAAACATAAAACAAAAATCAAACAATTAAAAATGAACAAATGATGAGCACATAGAAACTCTGAGGCTGCACTCTCAGACTTATCTATGTGAGAATAAATTCCATTGAAGTTAATTATCTTACTTCTGAGTAAGCATTTATAGGATTGCACTAGGGAAAGTGGTTAAGTTTCTGGGGAAACAGCTGTGGAGAGTTGTTACCAAAGGGTGGAAGTTTTGTTACCACATGGTGGCACACAATTTTTTCTTAATGCAACTGGAATATATAAAAGGCTTGTGGCACTTTAAAGGTTTCATTTGGCATAAGTTTTTGTGTATTGCAGCCCACTTCACCAGATGCATGGAGTGTTGGAATGAGAGTGTTCCCAATCCGGGAAGAATACGAGATTGTGATGTACCTAATGTCTAGTTTGCAAAAATTTAATGACAAAACTAATCGCTCTCCTACAGTCTCTTCAAAATGCAGTAAGATGAACCCAATCCAGCCTTCAAGCAAAGAGAGTTCCCAAAACTCAAGCACTTTCCACCCTCTTCCCCCACCCCCCAAAAAACACCCCTCCTTAGGAGCTGGGGAATCACAGGGGATGGCTGGCCAGCCAGGGAGAGCCTCAGCCACCTCCACGATTCCCCAACCCACGAGGAGGCTGCCCAGCCTCCTCACGAGTTGGGGAATCGCGGGGATGGCTGGCCAGCGGGGGAGAGGCTCAGCTACCTCCCACAATTCTCCAAGCCATTAGGAGACTGACCAGCCTCCTCGCGAGTTGGGGAATCACAGAGGATGGCTGGCCAGCCTGGGAGAGGCTCAGCCACCTCCCGCGATTCTCCAACCCACAAGGAGGCTGGGTAGCCTCCTTGCGAGTTGGGGAATCACGGAGGATGGCTGGCCAGCCAGGGAGAGGTTCAGCCACCTCCTGCCCAGCCAGGCTTCCCATGCAGCCTCGGTGGCTGAGAGGCGATTCTCTCCGTGACTCAGAGTCACGGAGAAGACCCCCTCCCACCCAGGAAGGTGGACGCAAGGGGTGAAAATACCTGGTTTGCCTCATTCGCCCCCCTCCCTCTGTCTTCATTCCCTTTAGAAGGGAATGAAGATGGAAGGAATGGGTAGCAACCGCTGCAAGCCGCAGGATTCACCCCTTTCTTCTACCTTCCAGGAAGGTGGACGAAACGGGTGGAAATAGCCAGTTTGCCTCATTCGCCTCCCTTGCCTCCGTCTTCATTCTCTTTGGAAGGGAATGAAGATTGGGGAAGCGGGGACAGCCGTTGCGAACCGCAAGATTCACCCCTTTCTTCCACCTTCCAGGAAGGTGGAAGAAAGGGGCAAACGTACCGGGTTTGCCTTGGCCGTCGCTTGATCTCCTGTGTGTTCGTTCCCCACACAGGAGATTGAGTGCTGGCTGCAGCAAACCACAATGTTTGCCCCCTTCCTCTGTCTTCGGTTGCTCCCCAAAGGGGGAGAAGGCAGAGGAGGGGGGAGAATAAACCGGTAAACACTTTGCCTCACCCCCCTGCCCGATCTGCCTCTTCGCTCCCTTTGCGAAGGGAGCGAAGAGGCAGGAGATCGGAAGGCGGGTAAAGCAAAGTGTATCCGGTGTATAAGACGACCCCTGATTTTGGATGATATCTTTCGGGGTTCAAAGGTTGTCTTATATGCCGGGATAGGTATGCCCTTGATCTAAAAAACAATGAGCATGGCTTTGAATGTGGACTTGCTTTGACATGCTTTTTTCATTCTTGGTGATGATGGTGTTTTCCAGTGTATTGACTGTTGTTTTATCTCAGGATCATACTGGAAGATCCTGGTTTCATCGCAAGGGATGATTTTTTGAAAAAGGTTTGGATACGCCTCAAGTTGCTATAGAATGTCACATTGCTTGGCTTTTCAACTTAGCATTTTTCTGGCACACAACAGACAACTCTGTCTTTTCTTCGCAAACGAAGATTCAGGAAGGACTCATCCCGCACTTTCTGCATGCGCGCTGATGACTAAAAAGGCCAATCCGCGATAAACAAGTCCGGTTGCAGAAAGCACAGCAGAAGGTCTCCTTGGGTGATGTTTCTGGGTTGTGACAACACAGCTGCTTTAAACAACAACTGACAATTAACTGAATGACAGAGGGTGTTGATGTTTGTCATGGAGGTTCAGACAAGTTCAAGGTCACCACACAAATGTTCACAATCATTTCTCCCTGATTTGTTTGAAAGGTAGAAACAGTCTCCTTATTTAATAGACAGACCTCATATAGCATGTAACATATAATATGAAATTGTAATCTAGAAAATCCTTTCCTAGGATTTCCACACAGATTTCTTTTTTCTTTGTTTGTTTTTAATAACCTGATGGATAACCTCTTTTACAGTCTTTGTGCAGAACCACACGGAGTTCTGTTAGCCAAACTTAGTTTTGGCATGTGCCAATCTTTCATGAGTTGCAATCAAGTGGGCATGGCTCCCACCTTGCTACACTGGAATCTGATCACCACAGTAGGAGTATCTTGGGAATTTCACTGACTTTGCTAGAGCTTTGGTTGAAATGGGGGTAGGATTTTATTTATTTGTTTATTTTTATTTTCTATTAATATTTCTTCTTGTTCATGTCTTCTGAGGTTGACCAGGATCACCTCATTACAAGTGAATACACACTGTCTGTGTTAGGAGAATTTAAGATTCACATGGTATTTCTCCCCTTTTTTCATGGTTCTTAAACAGGTTGATGGCCGAAAGGCTGCCCCATCCATGACTGATCGACTGCAGAGGCAGATCATTGTAGCAGATTGTCAAGTTTACCTTGCTGTCCTCTCATTTGTAAAACAAGAGTTGTCAGGTGAGCTGTGACTTCCAGTATTCATGAGACTGCATTTTTTCATGGTGTTTGGTTGAAAGTTCTGCTACCCAGCATTCCTCTTCTTTTATATGGGAAGAAAGTACCAAATCTTGTTGTGCAAGTTGACTTGCTCATGATTGATGGGCTCCAGTTTATCTTCCTGTATCTTCTTAAGTCAGCTTTCTAAAAGAAAAGCAAATCTTCCTCTTTCCTGTGTATATTGTAGTGTGTGTGTTTTGGTGGTTTCAGTACGTTTTTGGAACATCACACACTGTTGTTAGTACATTGTTTCTGTTAACATTCTTGGTAGGAATAGAAACTTTTTAACGTTAATCAGTTAGTGTGATACCAGTCTGGCTGATCTTATTGTTACCTTAGCACATCTAGAGAATACCAGTTCATGAGAGTGTCTGCTACAGTAAATGTGTTAGCCTTTAAGATATCACAGAAATCTAGTTTTATTGGTAATATTTGTGAGTATTTCTCTCAAAAAGTAATAAACTTATAAAAGGTTGTTCTGAAGTGTACCTCATATCCTGTGTCTTAGCTGTAGATGTACAGTTAAAGCTAATGTGGAGTGAGTAGTGTGTGTTTGTGTGTGCATGCATGTTCAACCATTCCCTCTGTGCTTACTGCAGCATTACTGAACAAAACTGCATAAACACTTCCCTTGTGGTAAGCCACATAAGACCCAAATAAGCAATGCAGCAGAAAGTGGGAGAACTGCACAGTCTTGCAGTAATGTTAAGCTCCTAATAAAGCTGAATCATGGCTGTTGGCTTGAATGTTTTGTTTTAATACATAGCTTCATTTTCCAAAAGTTGGTATGTTTGTCCCCCCTTCCCCACTGGCATTTCTTCAAACTCTACATCTGTTTCAAAGTATTTGGGATGACAAAATTAGCAGTTTAACCAATTCAATGGTTTATATAACCATTATAACAATTTTATAGTTATAACAGCCTGGTACACAATTCCTGAATCCTATTGTTAATCCCATCTAAAGTAGACTCATTAAATCAGTGGACATGTGTGTTGACTCATAATTCAACAGTTGATTCCTTGGGTTCATTCTAATTAGGACTAACCAATAGGCTTTAGACCCATATATTCTTCCTTTTCTGATTCTGTGTGTGTCTACAGCAACAAGAAGGCAGTGACAGTGTCCTCTTCTCCATAATAACATATACTTAGAAACTGTTATAATTCCTTGTCTTCTCTGTTTTCACATTTGTATATAGTCGGTCCCCCATATCTGCTGGGGTTTGGTTCCCAGGCTTACCGCAGATATCGGAAACCATGGATAACAGCAAACCCTATTAAAATAAAGGACTTCCGGTAAAAACATACCACAGAGTTATGTTGGAGGACCTAGAAGATGCCTAGGGAAGATGCCTCTCTAGGCATTTTCCAGCATCACTCTATGGTATGTGACCCATGGATAAAGAAACCACAGATATTGGTTCTGCAGATAAGGGGTCTGGCTGTATATGCTTTGAGCATGGCTAAAAATACGAACTTTTTTTCTGTTATGAGGTCATCTTGTCTTTCAGCTATAGCAAACAATTTCCAGCTTTGTATTTACAAATTGCTATAGTTCTGGGATCGTTACACTGTAGTTTCTTCATTTTGAAAAAGCGTTTCTCTTTGACTGAATTCTTCATCTTCTCTTTTTCCTCCTCTTTAGCTTATATAAAAGGTGGGTGGATCCTTAGAAAAGCTTGGAAAATCTACAATAAGTGCTATACAGATATTAATACACTTCAGGAATTATATCAAAAGAAGATAACTCAAGAATCCTTGACTTCCGATGCTGCAAATGACAATCATATTACTGCAGAAGGTGTAACGGAGGATTCATTAAACAGACTGAAAGGTGCTGTTAGCTTTGGATATGGACTTTTTCATCTTTGCATATCCATGGTGCCCCCAAACCTGCTCAAAATCATCAACCTGCTGGGTTTTCCTGGAGACCGCCTGCAGGGTCTTTCTTCACTGATGTATGCAAGTGAAAGTAAGGACATGAAGGCCCCTTTAGCTACGTGAGTAGCTATATTGCAATGCTTTGGTAATAATTTCGTACTGAAAGTAAGTAAACTGCAAGCCAGCCTGAATTAAGAAGCACTATTTTCTTCTTTTTTTATTTGAAACATCAGCAGGTAAAACTAAGAGCAAGTTATTTCTTAATGTGCCATGGTTTAGGAAACAGGAGGCTGTAGTAAGAGGCCTTTAATTCAGTAGAGGCTTAGTGTATCCTCAGATCTTACTGAAAACAAATTCTGATACTCAAGTACTCAAGATTTTTTAGAATTCTTTGGTAATCTAAAACTGATTACATTTTTACTTTTTAATTGAAGTAGAAATGTTTTTTAAAATATATATTTTTATGCTTCTGTGTACAGGTCTCACCCCCCCCCATTGTATCCACAGGGGATATGTTCCTGGATTTACCATTCATAAGTGAAACTGCTGATAATACCAAACCCTGTTAAAATAAAGGACCTCCTGTACAAACATGCCATAGAGTTGTGTTGGAGGAACTAGCAATTCCTAGAGGACACCTCTATAGGCATTTTCCAGCGCAACTCTATAGTATGTGTCCTCCATTTTGTGCCCTTGGATAACTGAAACTGTGGATATTCGTTCCATGGATACAGGGGCGGGGGACCTGTGTGTCAGTGGTAGAATACCATTCTCAAAATACAGGTGCTTTGAGTGAGAGCACAGTGTAATTTCCATCCAGTATGTGGAACTTCTGTGTTTGTGCTTCTCTGTTCATTTCAGTGGAGAAGGGTATTTATAATTACTATAAGCAAGTGTAGTGCCCTTGTCTTTTCAATGAAATGTGATACTCCTATGGCAAAGAACCTCTATTTCACAAAGTCTGTTCCTCCAAAAAATTTTGGCTTGGGGTGAAATACTTTGAATGCAACATATGTTGCATTTTTGCTAATGAAAAATCTGTTGAGAATTGAAAACTCAGTAAATCTACCCCATACCTTTTGACAACTTGCATACTAATTGTTTTGGTGTCAGAAATCCAGCCTAAAGAATTGAAGTGGATTCTATGTTCTTCCATTCCCTTATAATATGAATAAGGTTCACCTTACTTCCCCTTCCGGTTATGGTTGGATATTATGGCCCAATCCAGAATACTCTGTGCATGCCACTTCTGTAAAGAAGGAGATTATATACACGGGATGCATATTGAGAGCTCCCTCCTTCAGAGAGAGTTGATGTTGAAAGTCCCCACATGCTGCATGCACATTAGTCTCTAAATTGAAAAGGGGAGTGGGGAGAGAAACCAGGCCAGGAGAGAAGCAAATTTTTGAAAGTCATTTCATTTATTCGCAGAAGAGTCCACTGTAGTGTATTTGAGAAAACATGCAATTTCTTTATCAAGGTTGACTATAGAGATCTGATACATTTAAATAGTTAACTATTGTATGTTAGTTAACTATTGTATATATGTGTGTGTGTGTGTGTGTGTGTGTGTGTGAATGTGTGTACTCATGTAGCCTTAGGCTACAATCCTAGACCTCTTTGTGCACAGTTGTAGGAATAAGTCTAGGCACAGCCTGGGGTGCTCTAGAAATTTTTACAGTGCAACTTGATCACATGTCTGACTTGGAAGCCAGTTTTAAATGTTTGGAGTAGGAGAGGGGGAAGCAGTGGTTCGGTTTTTCCAGTGTTTGGTCAGAAGGAATAGAAATGCTTGAAACACCTCAGGTAGCATAGGTTATTCTTTCCTGCCTGTGTGAGATTCTGTAGGGTTGTAAAAAGCATTTATAAAATTCTGAATATCATCTCTTCTCACTGTGATTAGGGTATTAAACATAACATTGATCTAAGAGAGGAACTGGCTCTCTAATCATGTGTGGGTCTTGCTAAATTAGAAAAAGAGCTAATGTTATTATCTTCATACATGTGCATGTGTGTGTCCTTTCAGACTAGCCTTGCTGTGGTACCATACAGTGGTTCGTCCTTTTTTCGCTTTGGATGGCAGCGATACCAAAGCAGGATTGCAAGAAGCTAAAGAGATTCTTCAGAGAAAAGAAGCTGCTTATCCAAACTCATCTCTCTTTATGTTCTTCAAGGGAAGAATACAGCGTTTAGAGGTATTGTGGCTTTCTCTCTAGCAATTCTGCACTATCTGTTCAATCTAAACAATTTCAATAGCACTAGCTATACTCAGTGTAACATATGCTGTTATCTTATCCCGCTCCTCCTACAAACTTCATGGCGGGGGGGGGGGGAAGAGACCAAGTTCTGCCACCTCCCTGGGAAAGGAAGCCCATTGGGCTTTACTCCCAAGTAAACCCACCCGGGATTGCGGTGTGGGCCCCTGAGGCAGTCGCAAAAAACCTAGCTCTGCTGACATGTGTGGGGTTCGGCTGAACAGCCCGGAGGAGGAGGGAAGAAACCCTTTACTTCCCTGCCTGGTGGTGCACTTGGGGCCTGCAGCTAATGGAAGCATTCCACACATTTCCACTCCCAGTGTGCTGATTGGCTGGCCCACAGAGAGCTTTGATTGGTTCAGAAATTTCCTAAGCAGCCAATCACAACACTGGGAACAGCAACATACCTAAGATTTTTTTATATATATATACACTAGCTGGACCCAGTGTACCATACGCTGTTAAAAAAATCGCCCAAAAACTCCTTGTAGACCTCACAACAGCCCTGTAAGGTAGGCCAGGATTTAAATTCCTCCTCCCCCTTCTCAGTGTTCCACATTTTTCCTGGAATTGCTGAGGGCGACTTGCCCTGTTACCCTGCCGCAGCCACCACCAGTTGACTGCCTGGCTCTGGCCCAGTGGCAGCAGTGGCATCCAGCCATCACCATCAGTTGACTGCCTGGATCCCATTGCAGTCCATGACTGATGAGTGGCTGAGGGAGTGAGAGGAGGCAGGGAACTTGTGTGGCAGTGATGCAGATTGAGTGGATTGTGATGTGGAAAGGGAATTTGCATGTGGGTGGTGATTGGTTGGATGTGGGTTTGGTGTGTTTCCTGAGCAGCCATTCAGCACACTGGGAAAGGCAACATACCCAAGAGAATTAGATAAATAGATAGATAGATAGATAGATAGATAGTGACAACTCTAAAGGAAAGGATTTTTTTTTTAAAATCTAGCTTGTTTACCCATTCTTGTTAACTTTTGGGGGATGAAACATGAGACAGAGCTTCTTATCTTAAATAAACAGCAGGTTTCTAGTGTTCATAGGTGCAAATAATCTGCAAAATATGTAGGCTGTTGTGGATTTCAAAACAGAGCATTGCCTTTGGCAAAGGATACTCATATTTGGCTACTGTTCTGTTGGTTCCTGTCAATCCACTTTTTAATTCTTGTCAATCCAGTGTTTTTCTGTCCCCTGTTGGGAGAAGAGATGAGGTGCTCTGAAATTGTGCAGGACTAGGAAGAAGCCAGTGTGGCATAGTGAATTGGCATTGGACTACAACTCTGGAGACCAGGGTTTGAGTCCCTGCTCAACCATGAAAACCCACTGGGTGACCTTGGGCAATTCACACTTTCAGCCTCAGAGGAAGACAAAACAAACTCTCTCTGAACAAATCTTGCCAAGAAAACCCCATGATAGGTTCACCTTAGGATCAATATAAGTTGGAAACAACTTGAAGGCACTCAACAACAATAACAAGAATAAAGTAACACAATTGAGAGGCAATTTAATGCTGCTAACCACATCATATGATACAAAACATGTGTATAATTTTGCTCTTAAATGATCAGCTGTACTATTGTACTAATGAAGAGCAGGTGCAGATCTGACTATTTTATAAGAATTTGTTTAAGGTGTGAAGTTTACTAGCTAGCTGAAAGTAGAATATTGGCAGAGGTGCTTTGCAATGGTGAAAGGGGTTTGGAAACAGGATTAGAGACATTTTGGTGTAAAGTAGCACCCCCGTATCAACTGATTCACCAACCGTAGATTCAGTTATCCGCAGTTGGCGATGGTGGGGAGACATTCCCCTAGATTCCCCTGGATCTAGATTTATAGGAGTGAGAATTCCAAATCTGGGACTGTCTCATGTCTGGGATCTCCACATCCAGATCCAACTGCCATGTATTTTTGAGGTGTTGGTCATTCCCATATGTATGCTGGGTTAAATGTTTATAGATTGTTGCTACTCTACTTTTTCCATGATACATAATTCATCATAAAACATCAGGGAACACAGGGAAGTGCCAATTAGTAAAAGGTGCGAAGTGAATGAAATTACCTGTCTGAGTGAAAGCCAGGACAGATTAATGCATTGCAATTGGATCCTCAGTTATTTAATGTCTTTGGCTTCCCCTGAGCAAAGAGATCCCGGACACAGTACAGCCCAAATGTAACAATGTAACATTTAACCTTGAGCAACCAAGAGGGAGAAGAGCTGGAATACCTTCTATAATTCTATAGTTCTGTGATTACCAGCCACCTCTGGCAGTGGGGGGCAGGGTTCATAGGAGAGGGCAGGTAGAGTGAGGTCACAGTCTCGCCACAAAATCTGGGAAAGTATAGGAGGGATTTATTTGGAGTGGGGAAATATGTAATGTAGCTGAGATCATCTAGCTGGTGTAAGCAATTGTGTCATTCAGGAGTTCTCATGGGATGGTTCAGGGGGATGAGGGGGAGGGAGCAAGAAGTGGCAAGAAAAGGAGGTGGGCAAGGGTGACCTATTATGTAAGTAAATTGCATGGAGCCCTAGCGGTCAGTGGTTTCAAGGTCCCCCTTCAACAGTTCTTCTACAGTGCTAGCAGTTATGTGCGCAGGCCAATCAAAGCCACTGTGTGTGAGTGAAAGTAAGCTTCCCATGAGCCTTCTTCCCCCATGCTGCATGCCTCTGTACCTGTCGGTTTCAAGAAGCCCAGCTCGGAAAAAGAAACATTTTGTGCTGAAATCTTTGCCAACTGCCAGCAAAGGGTCAAGAGAGCCCTTATTACAGGGCTGCAAAAATGGTGAAACCGCCAGATGTCCCCAGCAGTCAGCAAAGTGCAGTAAAAGTTGTAAGCACAGTGCAAAGACATAAAACAACATTAAACTGTTAAACTCAGTCCAGATGATACTTAGTCATATGCATCTGAATCACCTGTCCACTTTCTGATCAGTTGTTTGGGCGTGGGAGTTGCTTATCCAATTTCTTGTTCTTTCATTGTACCGTTTCCCAGTTGAAGGTTTCATGTTGATCCGCTGTGTGGGGGTGGGAAAAGTCCATTTTTCTTGTGTCCTGTTCAAGGTCCAGGGGCACTGTGATGTCCAACAGATCTCAAGCATGTGGAGTTGGTTGGTTGCTGTAAAGGTGTCTTCCCCCTTTATAACAATAAGTTTAAAGGGGAAGCCCCAGCGATACTTGATCCTCTCTCTCCTCAGCAGAACTGTGAAAGGTTGAGGGAGTCTCCTTTTCCTGAAGGTTTCCAGGGACAAGTCCTGAAACACTTGGATTCTGCTGTCCTGGTAGAAATAGACAATAATTTAGCTAGTGTCTGGGCTTTCACCCTGTAGTGGGCAAACTTAATGATGATAGATTTTCCTTGGGGTTTTTTCCAGGCTGTGAGGCCGTGTTCTCAAATAGCTTCTTTCTGACATTTCGCCTGCATCTGTGGCTGGCTTCTTCAGAGAATGGTTGGGGAGGTGTGTGTGTGGAGTTTATATGCTGTGAACCCCTGTTGGGTTCTTTGCTCTTTGCTGTTCCAGCAGATAATGGCCCATCAACCAGCCATTAGCCAAACAGACACTAACGAGCCTTGCATTTCTATACCCAGAAACTAATCATTCAATTACACAAATTTACATATACTCCCCAACAGGGGTTCACAGCATATAAACTTCACACACACACCTACCCAACCATTCTCTGAAGATGCCAGCCACAGATGCAGACAAAATGTCAGAAAGAAACTATTCGAGAACACGGCCTCACAGCCCGGGAAAAAAAACCAAGGAAAATCTATGGATGCCGGCCGTGAAAGCCTTCGACTTCACCTTAATGATGATATCCCGAGGCTGCACTCTGTTCTTCTGGTGTATCACTATGGAGCGGTGGATCCTTTCAATATCTGAGTTCTGAAGGTAGAGACCTGGGCAGGTGTCATTCATCCAGGTGAGTATGTGTGGTAGTAAGACATCCTGGCCCACTGATTCCAGAACACCCCTCAGACCAATATTGCCACAATGGCTCTGGTTTTCCAGGCCCTCCACCTTGTTGAGCAGGTATTTCTGCAACTGCTCCAACTTGCAGAGCCTACCTTCATGGGAGATGCCTGTTGTAGAGCCTCCTGTGCAGTTTCTTCAATACCTCTGAGGCGTACAGTCAAAGTGGAGAGTTTGGTGTTCAGGGACTTAAGTGCAGAGGACCAGTGCTTCTGCAGATCTCAGACCAAATCCTCCTGAAGTTTTTCCAACACTGTAGGGAATGGTGTGTCCATTGGACTTTGGAGATCTGAGTCTGTATCTTCTGGTCTCTTAGCCAATTTATGTGGCTTGGCGGTTGTTTCCACCGAGCCCTGATCGTGCAGCTCAATTTTCGGCTCCTTAACTGGGGTATAGAAGTCTGAGATTAGTTGTGTAGCAATCTCTTAGAAGTTTGCATCTGGGGCCATTTCCCAAGTTGCGATGATCTTGGAAATAGTCACTCCAAATTGGTAATTTTTGCGGAGATTGCTGTCCTCTTAAAATTTATGCATCTGACAACTTTGGCAGCTGGCCACACCCCCTCTGCTTTGTACTATTTTTGATTGATTACTTTAGTTCTGGAGGAGGTGATAAACAGCAAATATTAGATCAACAATTTAAAACCTATAGAGCAAGTCTCAGTATTGGACTTCTGTAATTGGCAATAAACTCAGACAAGGTTTTCTCTTCAGTACAGCCCCTGCAAGTACCACTAAAACCTACTCTGTGCAGCTGGGAAAACCTCTGGAGCTGGTTTTCACGCAGTTCAGAGGACTGCAAGGTAGAAGGAAAACAAATTCAATTGTGCTGGTCCCCAGCCCACCGGCACAATGTTGGATTTAGCCAGTAACTTTCAACACATACAGTGCTTAAGGACCTAAAGTAAATTTGAAGTGCCATTGTTCCTCTGGCTACATGCTTTAGCTGCTGTTATGTCAGAAGGGCTTGAAAGCTGTTGGTGGATGACTGTTTAGAGAGAAAGGCATCTTGGTTTTTGAACTTAAAAGTGATATAAGCAAACTTTGATAAACCAAACTGTAAGTTTATATGCTGAGGGATTTCATACTATATCTTAGATCAAGCTGAACGATTGGTCTTGAGGCTTGTCTACACTGGCAGGAGACCCTGAACCTGCCTCATAGCTCCTGCAGATGTTTTTGATCCACAGCAGCCCCATAAATGCCAACTCACCAGGGCCTCTCCAAGTATCCCACCATGCAGTAACTGTAGGCAAACTCACATTGTTGTAAAAGGGCAGTTCAGCGCTGATCATGTGTCCTGTACATCGCATTATTTCTGGCCACATGACCAGGGCTGCTTCATTTTTTCCCCTGTTTGCTTGTGCATGCGAATATACATAGTCATAGAGTATTGTATTACTGGATAGGTGGAGATGTGTTTATCCAGATATGCGCATAACTGAAAAATAAAAAAAATAGAAAGCATGCCAGAATGGAGTCCTGTCCACCGGAAGCCCCATTCCCGGCTTTGCTCCGAAACCAATCTGCAGTCACCACATGGCCAATAATCCCGGTTTTCCCCTCAAATGTGGAGTAAACTGTGAATCTATCAGACCTGAATTTTTCTTCAGAAACCCTGATGAATATGTGAATCTTCACAAAAATCATGTGGCAACTGCATCACAACTTTGGGGTGAGAACAAGGTTTTTTGCCCATGTAGACAAGCCGTTGGAGGAATTTGCAGCAAAGTGTTACATCTTCTAGCTCACTTGATATTCTTTGCTATTTGAAGGAATTAGTCCAGGGATGGGCAACTCTATTGCTTCAGATATTTTTAAAGTGCAATTTACACACTTCCTCGTCATTAGCTATACTGACTAAAAACTACTGGGAGTTGTAGAGGGGAAAAAATCTGGAGGGCCACAGTTGTCTGCTCCTATTTTAAAATTTATCATGGATCACAGTTCTCTTTAGAAACCAAATGAAAAGTAGTTAATGTCACATGGTGGGGTTTTTTGGTTGCTGCAGCGCTGCCTTTGTGAACCTGGTTCCCTCCAGATGTGTTCCTCCAGCCAACTATTCAGAGATTCTGGTTGTCCAGCACAACTGGATGGCATCAGGTTGGCAAAGGCTGCTGTAGAGGTACATCAAGCTATTATGACCTTTCTAGAAACTGTTAATTCTGCCTTTAATAGAACACACTATGGCATTTATTTAGTTCTGGACCACATTCACTGTCAAGTAAGTGGCACCTCTCCAGGCATTTTTTCTGGGAACTATGGAGGTACTGTGTTACCTGGACATAATAGTTGTTGTTGTTACACTTCTATATTGTATTGGGGTGCTCTGAATTTCAATGATAAATTGGTATTTTATTTATGATAATGATGATAGGCTTGTTTCTCTCTCTGTAGTGTCAGATCAACAGTGCCTTGACATCCTTTCATACTGCTTTGGAACTTGCAACTGATCAGAGAGAGATTCAGCATGTCTGCCTATATGAAATTGGTATATAATAATACTAATATCTTTTCTTTCTGTTCCATTTAACTACTGCTACTAATACTTGAACAGAAAACATTGAGTTTATAGTACACATTACATGCATAAGATCCTTAACTGCTAATTAGAGGCATCCTTTGAAAAGAATGCATTTTCCTATATGGCATAACTTCATGACTTTTAGCTGGTGAACAAGGAAAGGGGAGATTTCATAAATCTTCAGTTTTTTGTAACTAATTTTTTCTATTGGTGCATAAAAAATCTTTGAAATATGTGCTCATCTCCCCCATGAACATGTATACTTCAGAAGTTAATGTTATGAAGCTGAACATGTAGCTGTGAGATAAAAATGTATCTGTATATTTCTATATGTATCTATATATATGTATCTATAGATATAGATACAGGTAAAAATAATATTTTATAAGTTGGATTCAGTCATCCTTAGAACAGCCATACTGTTCTAAGGAAAGTCAAGCCTCCATATCCACAGATTCTGCACCCACGGATTCAACCATCCATGGCTTGAAAATACCTGCCCCCCAAAAGATCAAAATAACAAATGTTGATTTTGCCATTTTATATAAAGGAGACCATTTTACTACACCATTGTATATAATGGGACTTGAGCATCTATGGATTTTGGTACCCATGTGGGATCCTAGAACCAAACCCCGTGGATACCAAGGGCCCACTGTAGATTTCTTACAGTGTATATTGACTGTTTTTAGTGCAATTACACGTAGACTTGTTTGGTTTCAAAAGAAACAGGTATTAACTGTTTGGTGTGAGGGTAATGTTTCCTCAAGTTTTAGGGAGTCCTTTAGACATAAGAGATGCAGACATTTTGTCTAACAAGCCTGTATGCTTACAAACATCCCATCCATTTTTGAAATGGCCTGTGGACATGCCAGGGCCCTGTGCTATTTGGGCACTGAATGTTTAGGACTTATTCAGGAATCAGATGCCATGTGCTCCAGATGCTTGTGTCTCTTTTCGTTATACAGTAGCTGTACTAATGTAATATATAATCCATTTCATTTTTGTGTTTAAAAATGTTTTGCTTGTTCTTATAGGGTGGTGTAGCATGATTGAAATGAATTTCAAGGATGCATTTGAATCCTTCGAGCGTCTTAAAAATGAATCAAGATGGTCCCAGTGTTACTATGCCTATTTAACAGCAGGAAAGTATCATAATGTGATTTGGATGTTTATGTGTGTGAGTGAATCAGTGATTAAATGCGCTGATTGAATGCCCTGTGTGTACTAGCACATTTCAGCAAAGAAAGTTACCTTTAGATTAACAGATCACAACATGACTGTAAGAATGAAAAATGGCCATTATGAGTGCACTCCTATTTACTGTTAATTAGATTAAAGTTGTGAGCATGTGCTGTTACTTCACCCACATGATGTCCTGTGTCATTTCCATATATATTACTACTATTTGTTCATTTACTAGTTGCCTAAACATTTCTAGGTGCTTTGCAAAACTAAAAAGTACCTGCTTGCAGGGCTTACAATCTGATAGTCATGATACAAAAATGATGAGACAATGAAGGAGAACAAGCAAATGTAAACACTAATTATTCATGAATATGCATTGAAATTTATTGAACACATGAAATGGCCAGTGAGGATCCCTAACAGAAGAAATGTTTTGTTTTACTGCAGTGTGTCAAGGTGCCACCGGTGACATGAATGGTGCACAGAACGTTTTCAAGGAAGTTCAGAAACTCTTTAAAAGGAAAAACAATCAAATTGAGCAGTTTTCAGTCAAAAAGGTCTGTTTAACATGTCAGGTTGACTTAGTATTGTGATAATGATGATCATCTATATCAGTGCCTTAAAAAGGATGGGTTTTGAACAACTGTTGCTAGGATAATGCTTTTTCTGAGTCTGTTAAAATTATGGGCCCATTGTTGGATAATAACTCAAATGTTCATTGTTGGGATCTAAAAACCACTCATTTCTACCCTGCTGGTTTGCACTTAACAGGGTGGGAAGTAGAGGGGGAGGGCTATTTTGTCTGAGACATTTTTGTCTGACTTGGTGGAGGGGTGATCCTCCTGCAAATTAAGGGGCTTTATACTCAGAGGATCCAAGGTTGTCTCCATCTTGCCCCACTATTGAGTATCACTTTGGGGGCTTAATTATTGTGGGGATTACCTAAAACTGGAACCCTGCTGGCGGTAAAGTTACACCTGCTGTAAGTGGAGTCTGCAGCCCCTCTGTTAGTGGAGCACCTTTTCTTCTTTGGGAAGAAACACCATGTAATCCAACTCTCTATTCCCTCAGACAGCTATCTAAGTGTACTGTATAAATAGTTAGGAGCCTGATCCAGATAATGAGTGAGTGCGCTCATTTGACCCTGCTGATTGCATAAGGAATGTAAATTTTATTGGAGAAATGAGGGATTTTATGGGCACAGAGACTCTGCATCTTGATTCATACAGAAAAGTGCCTTTAATTCTAAATCCCTAGGATTTGCGATCTGTGTGCAAAAATAAGAAGGTTGCAGGTTGTTACATCTCAAATATGTGTATCCAAGGTTGAAGAATGTTGTGTATATAATCATGTCATGTTGTTGATCTACAATCATGCCATGTTGTTGATGTGTTCGTTTCACATGAATTTCCACACAAGGAAGAAACTTTATAGTCTATGAATCAACTTTTAATTCATTATTCCTTCAGCTAGTGAACATGGTTAGCTAAATGTTAGTTTGGGAATGAAATTATGCTACCTGAAAATAAGTGGAGCATCTAAAGAAACCAGAAGCCTCATAGGCTGTGTGCATCCAGCAGTTATGCCCATAGCTGAATGTGTCAGCTGTAGAGGGGATCAAAAATAGAGAGGAGAAGGAATTGGTCCATCTGATTTCCAGCAACTTACAGTACCTGTCAGTTGAGGTTTTGTGTGTGTATATATACGTGTGGGAGAATGCATATCATAAGATTAAACTCTCCATTTCATGTTATATTCCCATCAACCCAGTTACATAGCAATCAGGTACTCATGTTTAGGGCTATGTAGCCAGCCCTGATCCTGAACTACAGAGGATCAGGAGGAAGGAAGGTGAAAAAGAAAAATGGCTTTGCCCTCAGTAAACCCCCAAGCAGTATTACAAAGTTTCTGTTCCAAGATGGCAGGATCCTTGAGTAGAAACGCCCTTGAACTCCAGTCAAGGTGAGGGGTACACTGTGGTATTTTGTTGTAAGTCCTTACTTATAACTGCACTCCAGTCTTGTATGACCGTAACTTTTCACCATGGCCTTTAAAAAGTATTCAGATTGTCCAGTTGTACAATTTGAAAACTTTAATTTACATGACCACAATGAGAACATTTTGTCCTTGGCTTTGATGAGGGGGGGGTAATAAATAACAATTTGTGCTCTTTGCAGGCAGATCGATTTAGGAAGCAAAAACCAACTAAACAGCTCTGTGTATTGGCATCCATCGAAGTACTTTATTTATGGAAAGCTCTTCCAAATTGTTCCTTCACCAACCTACAGCACATGAGTCAAGGTACAAGATGTGATTTCTGTCTCCTGTCTTTTGCACATGATCTTGTTTCTTTCCTCAGACAAAACATTTTTCTGTAATTAACATTTGTTCTGATCAGAAATTGGTTTACTCATCTAATAACTGGCAAACTAGAAATTCATGTCATTAAAAATATAACTAATAGAAACTGGATAAAAACGTCAAACTATATTCAAACCATTTAAGTACTTTTCTGCCCTACCTGTTCAAAAAGATTCTTTGTAATCCTGTCAGCCAAATATTAGGTAGAGTCCATAGTCTCTTTTCAGATAAGAGCTCTGCTTGTAGAATATCCATCTGCCTGGTTTTGGGGGCTCCCCCTCCACCCATGACAACTCATCCTTGTCATCTCAGGCTTTCTGCGTAGCATTTTCAGGAGGTGGAGGGATTGCTATGGAAAGGAAGAGGGCAGGGAAATTCACCACTTGTACCCCAGCTCATATGTCTGGATTCTAAACTTTGTGTATTTATTATACATTATGGTTTTGGTGACATGATTTATTTACCTTCCTGCAAAATATATATGAATATAGAGAAACTTTGCCTCTATATGCACATGCAACACACATAAAATTGATAGAGGAAAGTGAATGGATAGATAAAGGAAGGAGGATGTGAGCCAGTGATCTTGTTCTTAGGTCTTAAACCTATCTAGCATCTCTATAATAAGCTTTGCATTCTCTTTGGGAGATAATTTCTCCTCCCAAACCAGAAAATGGTTATGAAAAACCATTTTCATAATGTGGTAAGTGTCCCATTATGAAAATTGTCACCAAACAATTCAAGGATAAAAAAAGCAGCCGCACAAAGTACATACACACCTACTTGAAACCTGAGAATTGGAAGCATTTCAAAACAGTCCTACTACTATGTATGTCCAGGCTGGCCACATTAAAGATGTGACCACATCATTTTGAAAGTCTTCATGATAATCTCTAAAGTGGAATTCCTTGCTGCTGTGCAGGGAGTTGATGTGTTTTTGACTAACCAATCACAAAGTGCTTCCTAGCTGGTTGACCTTTGAGAACCCATTAAAGCTTGTTCTGCCTGTCCTAAGAGGTGGCATAGTCATAGTTCCATAGTTATGCAGTTTGGAGTAGTGATGGATCTAGCCCTGCACCTGAATTTCCCCAAGAAATCAAACCCAAGTTCACCTCAGATCAGTTGGAATGCATGTAGTTGGGTTGTGAAGAGGAGTAGCACCCCAGCAAAACAGCTTGTTCTTCCTTGGCAACCACTATTTAAAAAGTTCATCTTTAATTTTCCCAAATACCTGGCATAGGAATTAACGTTATGGATAGTGGCCACTTCTCTTCAACCTTTCTGTAGAGGAAGTTGTCAGCCAGGCTAATAAAGCCTTGTCATAAATTTGCGAAGAACAATATTGACTGATTATTTTTACCGAGAAGAGAGTTCATAACTATCAAAGGGGTTTACTGAGAGAACAGGATAGTACAATAGGAGGGGTGGGAAATTTGAGAACTACTGATCAACATTTAAATAGCAACAATTGGAATATTAATCATAGAATCATATAGTTGGAAGAGATCACAAGGGCCATCTAGTTCAACCCCCTGCCATCAAAGCACGCCCCACACAATCAAAGCACACCCAACAGATGTATGCAGTATTTAATATATAGCAGTACGAAACTTGCTTGCAATGGATAGCATTAAAATTTAAAGCAGGAAGGCATACATTAAAAGCTGACTGGATTTTTTTTTAAGTAAAAACCGACCGAGAACGTCAACTAAAGGAAAAATTCTTCAGTTTTAGTATCGTTATCAAGAAGACCCTGTCTCTCTCCTTTGCTCCTGTCTTCTGAGTTTATAGAGCAGAGAGCAGGTCTTTCAGAGCTAATTGTAGAAGCTGGGTAAGATAATATGGAAGCATGTGGTTTCTGAGAAACTCAGCCTAAATTGTTTAAAAGGTCAGCACCAGAACTACAGATAAAGTCCAGAAACAAATTGGGAATCAGTGCAAATAGAATAAGATGTACTGTTCCCATACCAAGCAACAGTCCATTTGCACTTGTTTTCATTTTGCAGCAGTACAAATTTTCTGTCTGCTTAAAGGCAACACCAAAATAGCTAAATTTGAATAATGAAATTATGGCTTAATAAATTGAAATATGAATGAGTGTCACACACCCACATGAAGCTGCTTTGCTTCTCTTCATATGAGTGAGGAAACAAGCCAGGAAACTGATTAACCAAATGTAGCTGCCTGCTACATTTGACTTGTAGAACTGTGATTAAGTGGAAACATCATAGCACAATGATAGAGCATATGTTTGAGCACAGAAGGTCTCGGGTTCAATTTTGGCATCTCTAGGGCTGCAGGATTCTTGCCTGAAACCTAGAGAGCCAATGCCAGTCCATGCTGGGACTATTTAGGTAGGCGGACATAAATATACCTGTGGCCTCCTCATTTTAAAATTATTTTTTCCAAGTACATGAAGAAGAAAAGAGATTAAGAGGGGAGGGAGAATAAAATTTTAAAAAGCCAGTTCACATTGAAATTAACATGGATGATATAAATATCAAATACACATCTATGTCCAGATGGATGTAGGCAGGGTGGGCAACAAGTGACCTTTGTGGGGGGGGGGACCCAACCTGTACTAGGAAAAAGCAGGGAAGTTTTAGAAGAATTGCACACCTGGAACTTCCTCAAAAAGTGTTATTCTTTTCTAAAGCAAGCTGCGTGGTCTTGCTTTTCTAAAAGTACATGGCTTGGTGTGTATTCACATGCATGTGTTTATGTCTTTTTAAAAGAATTTAAATGGAAGTCAACTTCTGGTCACCTAAATTTAAAAAAAAAAGAAAAAAAAAGAATGGGGCACAGGGGTGGTTTTTGTGTTTGTTTGTTTGTTTTTGATGAGGTGTGGACCATAGCAGATCCCAGTGAAATGTCACTCCTGTTGCTCGGCCTTGATGCAGGCATTCCATGGCTGGAATGTTGTTGGTGCCGTACACTAATGGTTGCACTGTTTCAAGGGTCAGGCAATAGTGGCAAAGGAAGTCCTGTTTCTCCAGTGCCTGCCTTTCTTCACGGCCACAGTGCCCAAAGTCTTTTCTTCCTGATGCCACTGCCGACACAGTAGTAGTTAAGCTAGCATAGTTGAGCAACAGGATTCCAGCCCATAGATCCCATTCTACATCTACACATAAATAGTTATTATAGCAGATAGATCTTTAGAACACTGGGTAGTAGATGGTGAGTGCTTTGTTTCCAGCCTTGGAGTATAAGTGTAAGGGCTTGATGAGTGCATTTATGACAGGGTTGGAAAGCTGCATTTAACCCATCAACCCTGGCAAGGGCAGCATCACCAGAAATCACCCTATTCTCTGATTTTAAAAAAGAACATGAAAAATAATTATTTATAAATTCATATGTGGAGTGGACAAGGAGTAGCACTAAGACTCACAGAAGAATTCCTCATCCCCTGAAAAGACAAGCTTTCCTCCTTTCTCCTGTTCCTTCCATGTGAGTGGGGCTCTCCAGCTGTAGGCGTTCCCTTGCCTTTTGGTTGCAGTGCCTTTGCCTTTTCCCTCTGTGAGACTCAACTTCCTGCTTCACCAAAAGCTGAAGTAGATATTACTAGGTTTGTATAGTTGAAAACACGTGATTAGGCACACCTACTTCAGCTTTGCCTAAAGCAGGAAAAAGGGGGAAAGCAAAGGTGAAGCCCCCACAACAGGAGGGGTGAGGAGGCATCACCAATGTTGCTGTGCTTTTGCCTTTGGCAGGAGAGTCCTATTGATGGCAGGAGAGCTCCTTCACAGGAGAAGGGAGGAAGTGGTGTCTTTAGCCCCCAGCCAACTATTAAACCACCAAAATTAAGTGGCAAACCTCGGGGGGGGGGGAATCTTGCCCCTGACTTTTGATGCCAGTTTTCTTTGGTCTGGGGAGCTTGGGGGACCTCTGAGGAGGCTTCAAGGGCCACAGAAAGTGGGCTAAGGGGCTACAGTTTGCCAATCCCATCCCTGTGTGCTTATGGTAATGCCTTCTAAACAAGCCAGGATATGGAAACCAACTTTAAACCATTGCTTCCAGTTTTGGTTTGTTTAGAAGCCATTAACCATAATTTCCTAATCTAAAAGTAATGATAAATTATAGTTTACTGCAGCCTTTAGGGGTAAAATGCCTCTTTGCAGGTGCAGAGTACTAATTTATATACTGAGTTATAAAAGTGAGATTTGATAATTTGAAGGTGACTGGGGAGACAGAATTATAGTACTCTAATTACTTACAACCCAGGTTACCTCTAAAAGGTCATGGATGATTGACGCCAGATCCATCTTCTGCAGGAAAGACAGGAGAGGCAAAGAAAAGATGAGAGATAGTTTTTTACTGGCCCAATGTTACCATTTTTGTCTATGCAATACTGGCATAAGTGTTCCAAGGAAAAACAAAATAAAACTATATTATCACTAACATAGACTGCAGCTCCCATCAGTCCTAGCCAGTATAGCCAATAGTGAGGGGTGCTGGGAGTTGGAGTTTAATAACATCTGGTGGTCTACAGTTGTCCATCTCTGGAATAAAAGATCAATGTCACAGGTACTTATTCTATATTGATAACTTTTTTCTTGCAGTTCTTTTGTGCTTAGATTTATTCTAAATCCCCATGTATTATTTTAAGTAAGAGTAATTTTAAGTAAAAATTTCTGTAAATTGTGATGTCAGTATTAATGGGTACCCAGCTTGTGGGGGCAATTAGCTAACACACATTGGAAACTGCTTAATGCAGTGTAGATGTGTAAATAGCTATTGCTTAAAACAAATTGTAAGCCACTCTGATAGCTTTGCGGCTGAAGAGCGGGGTATAAATAACTAACTTAAATAAATAAATAAATAATAAGATACCAGTATTTCTGATTTCAGTTTCATTTATGCAAGTCCCGTTTATATCATGTAAAATATATTTTGGGTTGAAACTAATGTTTGCATATGAGGTGTGCATCCTATGTTTGGTAAAGCAGGTTATTTGCTTCAAGCTGTAGTTTGATGATTCTTGTATGTCTGACTTCTTCTTCACAGAATTGACAATTGGAAGGGGTCAGATTTGCACTCTTTGTCCAGTTCATAGTTGGGCTAGAAAGAAATGGAATGTGAAGGTAGCAGTGAATTGGGAATGTGATTTAAAATTTTCTTAGCAGCTTTCTCTCCTTAAATTGGTCAGCATCATTTCAGAGTATCATAGTTCTAACATGGGGGATTATGGGGTGGGGCTTAGGGACTGTGGTGGCATGAGGGAGGGGTGTGGAGAGGATGAACTGCACCAGGTGACACCATTGGAGTGAGGGGTGACACTGGCCTTAGTAATGCCGCAGCTTAGGGAGTAGAAACAATAACTCATATAAAAAAATAAACATTTCAGCTTAGTCGTGCTTTGTTTCCTGATAAAGCTTGCCAAGAAGTTGATGATTCTACTGTTGCTGGTTTGAAGAACCTGCTGCTTGGTGCCATACATAAATGCTTAGGAAATGCCGAAGATGCTGTTCAGGTACATTTTGTTATGCATCTAGTAGGACTGAAAGATAAAATATGTTAACATGTTTTGATGTTTCAGAACAAGCTGTATGAATTAGCAAAGAAATAATGCATTCCTTATTGATAGCATAGCAAATGAATATTCAAAATTGTGCAAAATGAAATAGCTAGAGAATGGACACTACTGAGCTGATTCTCTCTGATCCAGTAGAGTGAGACCATCTGGCTGGACCTAAAAAGCAAAGAGGAAAATACAGAGTATTTGGTTTTGTCTGGTTCCCCCCGCCCAAAAGACAAGCATAACTAGGATGTTCTCATTTGCTGTAATCTTATTCCCCTACTGGTATTTGGCTCTCCTTAAGTAGTGCATCCCTGTTGCTTTCCTCTATTGATATCCTTAAAAGCACATGCCCTGGAGCATGCTAAGAGCATATACTGGTTTTATCTTTTTCCCTGTGCCCCTTTCCTTGACCTCTTGTTTTTTTCACCAACTTAATTTCTCAACCTGTTTCCACTTCCCCTGTCTCTCAGTCCTTTAAAATGTACTGCACCCACAATGGACAGACCAGCCTGCCACACACTTTTGTTCACTCTGGTGTTTGAATTTCCCAAGAGCAGGGCCTTTTCTCTCTTAATTAAATTCTCAATTAATTCCCCTCTCATGATGCTTTTCTAGAGTGAACACTGGATTTGTGTCTGTCTCTGTAAAGGAGATTTGGTATGTGGACCCACAAGCTGCCAAACTAGGAAGGGTAGAGTAAGGTCCACATTGCAGAAAATTAGGATGGATTAGGTGGCATACTTTCTTCAAGATCTCCAGAATCCCTTCAAACAGAATGTGCCATATGCAGAAAAGCAACCACAAAGAACCAAGTGTAGTTCAGTTCTCCCTTCCCTGATGAGCTGAGCACTCACTGTTGTAGTTGGGATGGTGCTTGAACTCAGGAACTGTCGTGATAAAACATAAGATTTGAATGCAGAAGTTCTCAGGATTAAGCACTCTAATCTCCAGTTAAAAAGATCAGGTACAAAGTAGTAGGAAACATATTTTGCTGGTATTCTGAAAGACTTCTGCCAGTTGGATAATGCTGACAAAATACTGGACAAATACTGATAGAATATGGACAAAATACTCTGACGTGTTATATAAGGTCACTTCCTATTTTAAAGACTCAGTATCCTTCACTACATGTGCTTTTTCTCCAATGTTGCTTTGATTTGATATGTTAATCAATTTGGAAAGCTAATTGGTTTGACAGTGGAAAAGATGTTGCAAGCTGTAATGAGATCTTTTGTGTCTTGGGCAACAACTTATTTTGTTCTTGGAAATACAGGCCATATCCTCAAAACCAATATCCACAGTTTCAGTTATCCATGGCTGAAAAAATAAGGACAGAGACCATAGAGTTGTGCTGGAAGATACCTACAGAGGTGTCCTCTCTGGGAATAGCTAGGTCTTCCAACGCAACTCTATGGTATGGTTGTACTGGAAGTCCTTTATTTTAATAGGGTTCACTATTGTCTGCGGTTTCATTTATAAATAATAAGTCCAAGAACATATTCCCCATGGCTACGGGGGGCAATCTGTATTTCTGTATGTTGAAATGTGTTTGTTTTCTTTTGCAGTTCTTTCAACAAGCCCTTAAAGATGAACTGTGCCGCCAAAACAACTTGTACATTCAGCCATATGCTTGCTATGAACTTGGCTGTCTTTTATTAGAAAACCCACAGGTAACAAAGTAGTATATTTCAAAATGGCTTGGGGTACGGGTTGAGCTACTTCTTACTAGTCCCCGCTTCATATAATTATTGTTACATGTGATCTGGAATGGGTATTTTTCTCTTTGTGACCACCTTTCTTTTTTTTCCTGCTCTATTTGTTGGATATGTTCCTGCATTCAGCCTTGCTTCTTTTTGTTACTATTATTTAGCTTATTAATATCTTGCCTTTCCCCTCAAAACTAGGACTCAAGGCAGCTTTCAGCATTAAAATACACAGTATAGATTAAAAGGGGTGCTCCAAAAAAGCGATACAAGGACTCCCTGAAACAACATCTCAGGCGCGGCCAAATTGATCACCAACAATGGTCCACCCTGGCCTCACGAGATGCACTATCCACAATGCTGCAGCCTTATTTGAGGACTCACGCTGAACAAGTTTTGAAGAGAAACAACAACGCAGAAAGAATCACAACCTGGAAACATCACCCAAGGAGACCTTCTGCTGTGCTTTCTGCAACTGGACTTGTTTATCTCGGATTGGTCTTTTTAGACATCAGCGCGCTTGCAGAAAGCACGGGATGAATCCTTCCTGAATCTTGGTTTGCGAAGAAAAGCCAGAGAGAGAGAGAGAGAGAGAGAGAGAGAGAGAGAGAGAGAGAGATTGAACTCTATTTAAACTATTTACAACATTAAAAACAATGTGTATCAACCATTAGGAAAATAATAAAAAAGATACAATATAGCACATTATATTAAAAATCTTTGTTTTTAGAAGGCCCTTTCTGGCAATCCCACCAGATGTCTTGTGAGGGTGCCAGGACAGAGAGAAGGGCATCTTCCAAAGATCTTAAGGACTGAATAGGGTTATAGGGAGAATACAGTACAGTTGGACCCCTATATCCACCGGGGTTTGTTTCCCAGACTTATCACAGATAGTGGAAACCATGAATAACAGCGAACCCTATTAAAATAATGGGACTTCTGGTTAAAAATACCATACAGTTGCATTGGGGGACATAGAAGATGTCTAGAGAGGACACCTCTCTATGCATTTTCTAGGAAGACTCTATGGTACGTGTTCCTGTTTTGGGTCCTGCAGATAACTGAACCTGTGGAAATTGGTTCTGCAGATATGGGGGTCCGACTGTACTTCCAATAGCCTGGATCCAAGCCATTATGGCTTTATAGGTTGTAATCAGCATTTTCAGTTGAGCCAAGAAACAGACCAGAAACCAGGGGAGCTGTTGGAACAAGGGAGATGTGTATTCCTTGTCAACTATGCTTGGCCAACAAACTGGCTGCACTTCTTCCAGTCAGCTGAACATTCCGAGCACTTTTCAAAGGCCACTAACTAATCCATCTCATCCAGAGACCTTTGGAGCCAGGACACCAACACATCTTCCAGTATTTTGCCACAAAATTAGATATTGGAAATTTGCCAATCATTAACCAATATAGTGGGTGGGTGTCCTTTTTCAGTGAAAGTCTTGTAACTCCTTCTTTTAGACATTTTGGAACCCTGCTTTGTCGTAAAGAGATGCTGACCACTTTCTTTACCTGTTTGGTGAGACACACTAATCCTTCTCTGAGTCAGGCAGAATAAGGATCTAGCAGACACATGGTAGATCTCACTCCTCCAAGGATCCGTCTTACATCTTCAGGCTGTACAAACTGAAAAGTATCCATGTTCCCCAGACAAGCAAAATTACATCCAGTAAACCTTCATCAGGTATAGCATCTAAGTCAACAGATCCCAGTAGTTTTACCTGCAAAATGCTGTGCAAATTGTTCACAGAGGGTTGCTGTGTGGTCTTTGCTATACTTGCGATCCAGGCCATAATATGTCCCTGACAAGTTGAGACAGGCCCACTGGACAGCTCTTTGCTGATACTGTGGTGGCAGAACTGCCACCAAGTTGCCTTCAGATGGGCTGTAGCCCATATTCAGTCAGATTCATTCTGAGTTTTCTACGAATGTTGTTGTAGTTGCGGTCTCACTTGTTTCATACTGCCAGCTGCTCAGAAAACAATGGTTAGGTTTGGCCCTCTTTATGAGACTCTCCATCCTGGCCATTTCTCTGTTCCAGCAATCAACCAGGGTTCCAACAGTATCACCTGTTAAGGGAAACAGGAAATTTCCCAGGATCCACCAGGAAACTATCTGGATCCATCAGCCTCCTGAAGTGGACAATCTTAACCAGCCTCTACCCCTCCAGAGACTCCAGGTCCCAGCAAGTCTAAACCTCACCTCGTCTGTCCATGAAAATGGAACTGAAGAAACTTCCTCCACTCCAGGATGACCATCTTCCCACCCAGCACAGAAAATGAGGCCAACAGTTTGTCCTTCAGCATGAGAGGGGCCACATGCCACTTGAGTCAGAACCATTGTTGTCCTGAAGGACATGAAGTCCTGTGTCACTCTCAACAGGGCAATCTCAGCATGAATGTTGAAGTGTCTCGGCACACAAGCCGAGCGGATTCTGACAGTAACCATGAGACCAACCCTGCTAGCTCAGGATGGGAGATTATACACCAACAGTGAAACCCTCTTCCATCCTTGCCATCCATCTTCAAATACAAACTCAGACCTGTTGGATAGAATCATAGAATTGCAGAGTTGGAAGAGACCACGAGGGCCATCCAGTCCAACCCCCCTGCCACGGAGGAAATCTTGATCAAAGCATCCCCGACAGATGGCCATCCAGCCTCTGTTTAAAGACCTCCAAGGAAGGAGACCCCACCACGCTCCGAGGGAGTGTGTTCCACTGCCGAACAGCTCTTACTGTCAAAAAGTTCCTCCTCATGTTGAGGTGGAATCTCTGTTCCTGGAGCTTGCACCCATTGCTCCGTGTTCCAGTCTCTGGAGCAGCAGAAAACAAGCTTGCTCCATCCTCAGCGTGACATCCCTTCAAATACTTAAACAGGGCTATCATATCGCCTCTTAACCGTCTTTTTTCCAGGCTAAACATACCCAGCTCCCTAAGTCTCTCCTCATAAGGCATGGTTTCCAGACCTTTCACCATTTTAGTTGCCCTTCTCTGGACACGCTCCAATTTGTCAATATCCTCTCTGAATTGTGGTGCCCAGAACTGGACACAGTATTCTAAGTGAGGTCTGACCAAGGCAGAATAGAGTGGCACTATTACTTTCCTTGATCTAGACACTATACTTCTATTGATACAGCCCAAAATCGCATTGGCCTTTTTAGCTGCCGCATCACACTGTTGGCTCGTGTTCAACTTGTGGTCTACTAGGACTCCTGGATCCGTTTCGCATGTAGTCTCATTCAGCCAGGTCTCTCCCATCCTATATTTATGCATTTCATTTTTCCGCCCTAAATGTAGTACTTTACATTTCTCCTTATTGAATTTCATTTTGTTAGCTTTGGCCCAGCTCTCCAGTCTATCCAGGTCATTCTGAATTTTGATCCTGTCGTCTAGGGTATTAGCTACTCCTCCCAATTTGGTGTCATCTGCAAATTTAATAAGTATGCCCCTAATTCCCTCATCCAAGTCATTGATAAAGATGTTGAATAGCACTGGGCCCAGGACAGAACCCTGTGGCACCCCACTGGTCACATCTTTCCAAGACGAAAAGGAGCCACTGCTGAGCACCCTTTGAGTTCGGCCGGTCAACCAATTACAAATCCATTGAACAGTTAACTTGTCTAGCCCACATTCTACAAGCTTGTTTGCAAGAATGTCATGGGGAACCTTGTCAAAGGCCTTACTGAAATCAAGGTATGCAATGTCCACAGCATTCCCTTCATCTACCAAGCTGGTAACTTTATCAAAAAAAGAGATCAGATTAGTCTGGCACTGAATGAGGGGGTGGAATCATGATAGACCAGTACAACTCCACCTCAAGTCTCATCTGCTTTGCAAGCACCTAATAGGCAAAGCTGAGAACGACTGATACCCCTGGTTTCATCCAGCCAGCTCTCTGTGATAAAGCCAGGTCAGCATGCTCACTCAGTTTCAAGCACTGGATAGCCCCTTTCACATTCATCAACCTGGCATTTGTCAGCAGTAATTTTAACCCAGGGGGACTATCACCAGAGCTGACCAGAGTATTTGAACTTGGGGACCATTTGTGGGCATCCCCATAGTAACACAACGGTCTTCTTCCCTCTATATCTTCCTTTACATCTTCTAATTCCTTTTACTTCACTAACTGCTGAAAAGAGAACACACTGATCCAGCAGGCAATCCTCCTCGCTTCTCTCAAACAGGGGGAAAGGCCCTCTCCCTCATACCCCAGCCTCTCTAGGCATTTTCTAGGAAGACTCTAGTGGCAAGCCCTAAACTGGGGCGGGAAAAGCTCATATCTCCAGGTATTGTTGTAGTAGAATTTCTATCAGCCCTAGCCAGCATAACCAATAGCAAAGAGTGCTGGGAGTTGTAGTTCAAAAGCATCAGGAGGGCCACATTTTGCCCACACCTGCTCTAAGAAATTATTTGCAAGGTGATTCTGCCCTCTACTAACAAGGAAACTCTTGTTTAATCCTAGCACTACTTCTTTGTTTTGTACTTGAAATTTAGTGCTTGTCAACTATATGTAGGGTAATTTGTAAATCCAGTAAGAACTTAAAAATTTAGGTAAAAAATGGAGATCTTCATACTCTTCCTCTGCCCCTCCTATATTTCTATTTATTGCTTCATTTAACAGGAAGGCCTTAAAATAGCTTTTAATTAATGCTCTTCAAACTTGCCTCTAAGGGATTGCTTTCTTGTTCTCCAGTAACTTCTTGAAAGGTCAGGCTGAACTTGTTTTGAACATGGAAAGCATAACCACTGGCACTAAGATGGTGAATGTATCAGCATTTCTTGTTAACCCTTTCATTTATTTTGATGCCTCTGTAAAGAAGAAAATTGCCCTATTTTTATACATGTGTACCTCAGTTAATGAAGTAGATGTGTTCCTGGATATTCCTGGCAGAAATAACATGGAGAGAATAGGGATAGGTTACTATACCACAAAAAAAGAGCAATTCAACATATTTCAGCAAGGTTTTTATTGAAAATAATAATCTCTCTCTGGCTTTTCTTCGCAAACGAAGATTCAGGAAGGACTCATCCCACGCTTTCTGCAAGCGCGCTGATGACTAAAAAGGCCAATCTGAGATAGACAAGTCCGGTTGCAGAAAGCACAGCAGTAGGTTTCCTTGGGTGATGTTTCTGGGTTGTGATTCTTTCTACATTGTCGTTTCTCTTCAAGACTTGTTTGGCGTGAGTTCTCAAATAAGGCTGCAGCATTGTGGGTAGTGTGTCTCCATGCCTCCCGATGTGAGGCCAGGGCGGACCATTGTTGGTGATCAATTTGGCCACGCCTGAGATGTTGTTTCAGGGAGTCCTTGTATCGCTTTTTTGGAGCGCCCCTCTTACGCTGACCCATGGTGAGTTCACCGTAGAGTACTGTTTTTGGGAGGCAATGGTCCTCCATCCTAGAAACGTGCCCTGCCCAGCGCAGCTATGTTCGCAATATCATAGCCTCAATGCTGGTGATCCCTGCTTGTTCAAGGACAGCAACGTTTGTCACATAGTCAGTCCAGTGTATATTTAGGATTGTGCGTAAACAGCGCTGATGAAAGCATTCGAGGAGTCGTAAGTGTTGGCGATAGGTGACCCACGTTTCAGACCCATAAAGGAGAACAGACAGTACAATGGCTCTATACACACTGATTTTTGTGCTTCGCCTCAGGTGTTTATTACTCCAGACTCTTCTGTAAAGTCTTCCAAATGCGCTATATGCCTTTGCTAATCTGTGATCAATCTCTTTGTCAATCTTGGCATCTGAGGAGATGATGCTTCCCAGGTAGGTGAACTGCTGAACGGACTTAAGCACAGAGTTGCCAATGGCAACGTGGGGATGATGGTGTTCATCCTGTGGTGCAGGCTGGTAAAGAACTTCTGTTTTCTTCAGGCTGACTTCCAGCCCAAACAGCTCTGCAGCTGTTGCAAAGCAGGATGTTAGGCGCTGCAGAGCTGCTTCTGTGTGGGCAACAAGGGCATCAGCGAAGAGCAGCTCACGAACTAGATAGTTTAGAGTCTTGGTGCGAGCCCTCAGACAGCTTAAGTTAAACAAGCTACCATCAGTACGGTAACGTATACAGATGCCGTCTTCTTCTTCAAGCTCTGCTGTACCCCTTTGGAGCATCATGCTGAAGAAGACTGTAAATAAAGTTGGAGCAAGAACACAACCTTGCTTCACTCCATTAGTTATTAGAAAGGGCTCTGAAAGAGCATCGCCATATCTGATTTGACCACGCTGGCCCTCATGTAGCAAGATAATCATTTTAAGGAATTTGGGGGGACATCCTAGTCTTTCCAGGATCTGCCACAGACCTTTCCTACTCATGGTATCAAAGGCTTTGGTGAGGTCAACCAATGTTACATAGAGATCCTTGTTCTGCTCTCTACATTTCTCTTGCAGTTGTCTAAGGGCAAATACCATATCTGTAGTACTCCTATTGGCTCTGAAGCCACATTGGCTTTCAGGAAGAAGTTCTTCTGCAGTGGCAGGAACTAATCTGTTCAGGAGTATCCCTGCAAGGATTTTTCCAGCAATAGAGAGCAGTGTTTTGCCTCGATAGTTTGAGCAATCGGATTTTGCTCCTTTTTTCTTGTACAGGGTGATGATGACTGCATCTCGGAGATCTGATGGCAGTTCCCCTTTTCCCCAGCAATTCACAAGGAGTTCATGGAATTTATCGTGGAGTACATGACCTCCGTGTTTCCAAACTTCAGGTGGGATTCCATTAATCCCAGCTGCCTTGCCGTTTTTCATCTGCTGTATGGCCTTAAGGTTCTCTTCCAAAGTGGGAGCTATGTCCAATTCATTTTTTATCGGTTTTTGTATCATATGTTGGATAGTTGAGCCTGGGACTACTCAGTTGGCACTAAAGAGACTTTGAAAGTGTTCAGCCCATCGATTCAGGATGGAGGCTTTATCAGTAATTAATGTTTGACCATCTGTACTGTATAAGGAGCTTTGGACCTGATAAGTAGGTCCAAACACTGCCTTAAGAGCTTCATAAAACCCTCTAGAATCACCCAGATCTGCACAGTGTTGTGCCTTTTCTGCTATATTGATCCACCACTTGTTCTGCATGTCTCAGAGTTTTTGTTGAAGTTTACTACATGTGTGGTAGAAAGCTGCTTTTCTTACATGGCAAGTTGGCTGGGCAAGGTATGCCTGCTGAGCAGTTCTCTTCTTTGCCAACAGCTCCTGGATCTCTTGGTTGTTTTCATCAAACCAGTCTTGATTTTTCTTGTGGGAGACCCCAAGAGATTCTTCCGCAGACTGGAGGATACTGTTTTTGATATGTTGCCAAAGCACTGTAGGAGAAGGATCTTTAGGATGGTCTTCAAGTTTTGTTTGCAGGTTTGCCTGGAAGTTGTCTCTCATGGTAGCTTGTTGAAGATTGTTGACTTGGAGTCTCTTCTTTAAGATGCCACCCCTCTTAGGCTTGAACTTAAGATGAAGGTTTAGTTTACATCTTACGAGGTGATGATCGGTCTGGCATTCTGCATTGGGCATCACTTGAGTATGACAGACATCGCGGATGTTTCTCTGGCGGACTAGAACATAGTCAATGAGGTGCCAATGTTTGGATCGGGGATGCATCCAGGTTGTCTTCAAGTATCTTCCTGCAGAAAGATAGTGTTTGTAATAGTCAGTTGTTGTTCTGCACAGAACTCTAGCAAGATGAGTCTGTTATCATTGCAATTTCCAACACCATGTTTGCCTAAGACACCTTTCCAGGCTTCGGAGTTCTTTCCTACTCTGGCATTGAAGTCACCAAGGATAATAATTTTATCTTCTACAGGGACTTTTTGTATGAGGTGGAGTAGGTCTGTGTAGAATTTGTCTTTCTCTACAGGGTCGGCTTGCATAGTTGGGGCATATATAACTGAACTACTCCTGAAAGATGTTTTTTGGTTTTGGGTTTGCCAGACCAGTAAAGTGTGTAGCCAGCGCCATGTTCTTTAAGGTTGCCTTCCTCATGGAGACGAACTTCACTAAGAGCAGCGATGTCAATATTAAATCATGATAGTTTATGGGCTATTAGGGCAGAACGACGCTCAGGCCATCCACTATCTGCAGAGTCTCACATGGTTCTGATGTTCCAGCATGCAAGCGTTAGTTTATTTACACCTTTGGAGGCTGGTGTGTGCCTTTGTTTCTTTGCCTTGGTTTGACTGCATCAGAAGATTCCCGTTGGCTGCGGCTAGCCAACCAGGTAGTTGGGGATGAGCTTTCGTTAGGCCACCTTTTCTAGACACCTCTCCATATGGAGCAAGCAGTGCTCTCCTTTAAAAAGGCTGCTTGGTCATTCAGGATGCTGCTGAACAAGACTGTCATCTACTGAGTCAGCCTCGAGCGACCAAAGTCCTGAACCGCCTGCATGCAGCGTTGGGTCTGCGGCTTCCAGTGCTTCTTTACACCTGCTGTTTCGTCCCTCGCCTATCACTACAGAGCTTTTTTGGAATCGGATTTGTCCTTCGAGCCTGTGCAATGGATTTTTCTGGTGGAGCGCAACATGCACAGAACTGGCCTCACCCTTTAAACCAAAAGTTCATCTGTTGTGGCCTTGCAAGCATGGATGGTAGCAGCAAGGTCCTCGGGTGGTAGGTTTGATTAGAGTTTCCTTATCTTAGATGGTTGACCTTACACGGTTGGATGAGCACCATCTGTCCGGGTTTGAGATTAGTGTCTCCCTTCTCCTAGGATGGTTGCCATAAGGCTAGGGAGCCCATCCTGCCCTTTGACGCTCTTTGTCAGACCCTTCGGTTTTGACCTGTCTGGCATGGGAGACCCTAGTGGTGGCTACTATGCCACCGGCAGCATAGCTCAAAACATCATTAGGGTACGCAAGCCTCTCTCCCACGTCAAGGGGGCGTCAATGGACAGGATTGAAAATAACAATAGGCACATGTAAAATGAAGCAGCCAGATCAGGTAAGCCTTGCAGAAATAAACAGCATGTTTTAACCTTCTAGGGGTCACCTGAAGCCTTCTTCCAAGATGTGTCCAAGGTTGATTTTTTTTTCTATCATCAGCCTCCACTTTTCTTCTGATTTCTATTTTGAGGGCTAAACTTCTAGATCAGCTTTTTTTTTTTTAAGCATGTTTGGAGGTAGCTGGAGAGCCAGGGTTATCTGCTCTCCTCTTTTCTCCCATGTTCAGTAAGGAATTCTGGAGTCAGCTGCTGTTTTTCTTGGCTGTTATAAGTAGGCATACACTTCTACCATAGGATTGGCTAGAATAGAATTCTGCTCTTTCCCAGCTCAAACTTTGTTTATTGCATTGTTTGCTTTAGTCCTGCTGCTGCAACAGGACACTAAAAAGTTGTGTTTCTCCAGCTACCCATCACCATCTTTTGAATGCAAAGGCTGTTAAAAAAAACTTCTAGCTAGATAGTGTCTAGATAGAGTATGAGGACGGAAAGGTGGGAGGGTTGTAAAAAGTCTTTGTATAAGGGTACCTCACTGTCAGAGGCTTTGTTAACTGAGATATGCTTGTATTTTTAAAACACCCCATTCATGTGGGGAATTGATTGCAAAGATCTTCTTTATAGAACATTTTAGGAGAGTATGTGTGTTCATAATTTTGTATGGAAAAGGAAAAGGACTGGGTGTACTTAAGTGGTGGAGCATGGTGTTTCTCTGCAGAAAATCCCCGGTTCAGTTCCTGGTATCTATGGGTAAGACTAGAAAAGGCTTCTCTCTGAAACTCTGGAAAGTGTTTGCTAATCTATGTAGACTCTACCAATTGTCTGACTGTGTTATGTATAAGATAGCCTCCCATGCTCAAGGAACTGAGAGTATGGCGTTTATATGAGAAAAAACTCATCTCAAGCTCTTAAGAAATCCTTAAAAATTAGTAACGCAAACTGATTTTAATAAGAATATTAGAACTGGCTGTGTGTTTTAAATGCATTAACATATTGAGTAAGTTGCACTTGAAAATGAGATAAAATTTTTAGCATCTGAACAAGCTAAAATTCTTGTCTCACCCTAAACATGAATTTCATAGTTAGGTATAGCATGGGTCTTCTTGTACCTTACTTACGGGCATACAAAAAATATTAATCTTTTATTTGGAAGTGGTTGATGCTGTTTTAATAAAAGGGACAGATTTCAGGTAGTTTTGAGATACATGAAATGTCCTTAGTTCTTCTAATGATTTTTGGTGGTCAGTGTTGTCCTGGCTTACCTTGAAATCCTGAATTGTGATTAGAACATTAAAATTAATGTATTTTTGCAAATACACATTTTTAAAATTATATTTTTTCCCACTTGCAGACTGTTCCAAGAGGCAAAACCTTACTGCTTCAGGCAAAGGTAAAAATTCAAAATGGATGAAGTATTTTCCCTTTCTGTTTCCTCTATAGAATACCTTGCAGGGGAGGGGGCTATTGTAGGCAGTCAGAGTGAGAAGTGAATGGTACCTGTATTACATATTTTCCATCTTAGGAAACTGCATTATCTTTACAGGTTTTTAGCTGTCTTTAACTTGTACTGTCCTTCATAAGTTCTCTCTTTTTTGGTAACTATGAGCAAGGTTAATAAATGTGTTGCCTTTCATTGCAGGAGGAATTCACAGGGTATGATTTTGAGAACAGGTTGCATGTCCGCATACATGCTGCTTTAGCCTCTCTGAAAGAAGTGGTCCCCCAGTGAAGAGCCAGAAGTCTCACCTCTTCTTTTCTTATAGTTTCTGTACTCTCAGAACGAAGCTATTAGGGAGGCCAGCTTCTCTCCTGAAAAAATCACCTGTGCCAGAGAAGATTTCCACAATATGTAGAACTGGTGGCAGAAGAACGTTCCAGTCTCAACGATTAAAGACAAAATTAGCCAAAAAGGTTAAGTGACACTGGGTTCAATCCAATAGCAACTTCTCCTGTACAAGCCCTGTTTAAATAAGTGGGAGCTAGAAGTCATGGAGATGTTCAGCCCCTGTTGGTCAGTGGGGTTGTGCTAGAGAACTGACCTGATAGTTGAAATCCTTATATTCCAATGCTGGGGAACTGGGGGAGGGAGGAGTTAAATTTTGGTTTGGTTTTTCAGCCAACATATTAGCCTGTGATTGTACAAAGGAGCCTATAAAAAGCACACTTTGATTTCCTACAAAAATATTGTGTCAGTTTTTGCAAGTAGGGTTTTTTTGTTTCTGAATAGATCTTTGTTTCTTTTTGTAATAAAGGGGAACCAATTTTACATTAAACAGTACTATGTAATTGTTTCAAACTGTACATAAGCAGAAATGATGTATAATTTTTGCTCAGAAGCCAGCAAAAATTCAGCTGGAAAAAAGGATGCCCAGCACATTCACAGCACAACAGATATATTTATTTAAGTTTTTGTAATCTTTCAGGTATGCATGAATAACCTGATTCCATAATTCATGTTAAATTTAGAAATTTAGAAATATTCTTCTATTTTTCAGCCAAATGTTTATTTTTTAAAGTCCTTATTTACTATGTTAAGCACCTTTATATCAGTTTTAAATGGTACTGTGGCCTGTCAGACTTGCTTTTACAAGGTGTTTACAAATTATCATTCATATTGCTAAAATTAAGTTAAACATAAGAAGATATACCATGTGGTATTTTAAACCTTTGGTGTTGCTATATCTTTCTTCCAACGATGAAGCTTTCCAAGTATCATAGCAATGAATTAGTTTTCACACATCATTTTACTGAGTCATTTTTTAAAAAGCACATGTGGGTTTGGGGTTTTGTTTTTGGAATAGCAATCTTTCCTAAATGCTTTGCAGTTGTATAATCCTACAAAGCAGGGGTAATGCACTTCTTCCTTCGTAAAGCCTTATCTATCTATTTAAACTTTGGTTCTTGCGTGCTGTACAAAATTGCCCTTCACTTACCTTGACTGACTCTAGTGTGTTAATAGAACCTAGAGAGTGGAAATCCATTTTTCCTGATTTAAAGCTCTGGTGATATCTGGTGATCTTGTGGAACATAGTGTAAACAAGGCCTTCCTTACTCACCTCCACCACTGGGTGATAGTTTGTGTGGTGCAGCAGGTATAAAGCAGATCCCAGTGTGAATAGGCCAATTCCTTGGACTGTTGGCTATACATTAATTTTGCTGGACTGGATTGCATGTCAGTCTCTCTTCTCTGGTCACGAAAAATATCTTCACTTCAGCCATTAAATCTGCTGCTGTCTGGGGGGAAAAAATCAGATATTAGAAGGTATACTGCTGCTTTGATTTTATAGTAACACTGAATGCTGTGGATATATTTCTTCAGCCCTGATTTTCTTCCTTTGGGGAAAGTCCCTCTTTTAAGTTGACAGGTGCTTTTTGTTATGATTTACCAATTTTGCTGTAATGGAGGCATACATGTGAAAACATTGCACAAACCTGTGTGTCTTAACATTGTGGTATTTGCAGTTTTACTTCCAAACTTAAAATTCAATGTTCTGTTCAGATACTTGCAATAGATTTTCACACTGTTCAAACTAGGAGTTGTAAAAGTGAAACAGGACAGGAAACCAGCAACAGCTGTGCTAGAGTCTGCATTTGCAGTTACAACAGGATTGTTTCCATCCTGGTTTCCTCATAGAAAGAAGTAGACAGTAGTGTCAATTACTAATAGTGATTTATAAGTAGATGTAAAGTATTTGAATAATATATTCCAAAATATATAATTTTAATAATTATATTCCATATTTAGTCCTTTGTTGGTATGAGCAGTTTTACCCTACTTGCATTTTTTTTCTTCAGACACAATTCACAAAAATTAAACCAGGTCAGCCTCATAAACTGCAATTGAAGCAAGCTTTGTTAAGAGAATTTGCACCAGCTTAAATGATTTGTAGACAACCCACAAGTAAAAAGGTGGGCATAGCTATTCAGAGTTACAAAACCCTTGTACTATGGTCTTGAACCTTCTCAAAAGTAATCAGATGAGAGGTCAACCTGTAATGACATGATCATGGGCCTGTGCCTATCACCAGATCTTACCAGAGGTGCACTTGTCCTTTGAGCAAAATAACCTTGCCTTTTTTGTTGACAGTGGCTTAGTGCCACCACCTGGTGCCACATCCATTTGTGTATTTTGCTCCTTCTCCACTCCCACCCGCTCATGCACACTTCAGAGAAGAAACCTCTAGCTTGTAAATGTCAAAGGTATTTTTATATTAGATTATGCCAGTGATGAGAACTGTATTTTATGTAACTGGAATATGTTTTTTATACTTTATAGCTCAGAGGCATGGTCTAATAGCAATAATGAAGTAAGCATTCTCTTTGGTTTATATAAGATGTAAGAATTTACCAGGTCAGGTATATTTTTGTTGTTGTTGATATCTTTTTATTGCATTATGACTTCAAGTTAATAATTTGAATTTTTACATGTCACTATAAATGGTTTACTGTGATGTGCTGTACATGTCCATTAATTTACAGAAGTTGTACCTTTTAAAAATATTTCTGCTCGGTAAAATTAAGAACAAGATTTGAGCTTTTTCCCTCTTGGTAATTATTCTTTAGTTAAATAGCTTCCTTGTTAAACATATGCTAAGTTCAAGGATACCTGGGTGTTTATCAAAGTAACTTCTGGGAAAACTTGATGTTATGCAAGGAAAATGTGTGATTCCTGGTAGATTTTTTTTTTAAGCAGCTGTGGACATTTTGAGTTTGGTCAGAGTAGGGGAAGGGGGGTCCTAGACCTTCTCTGTATCAATTTTTCCAATCATTGTGCTTTTCTTCTTCACAGGAGGCAAAAGCTGGGCCTGATATCTCTCCATCACCCTTGCCATAAATGAGTGAGGTGTGGTGAAGGCACTCTAACTGCTCTCATAAAATCAGAAGCACCAACCTACAAATGTACTAAGGTTTTTTTTTAAAAAAAACAACCTGTGGGGAGACTCACCTGGTGAAATGTCTAGATCAGCTCTTAGGACTCCACTGAGGCTTTAATCCTTTGTCTGCCTGTAGCACTTTGGTGATGGGTTTCCATGATTGAATGCTCCTCCATATTAAATAGACATATGAAAAACTAGTTTGCCAGGAGAATTCTTCTAGCCTAGAACTGTTGAGCTTGACACCCAGAATCCTGGGTATAGCCCAGACACAATAATCACTTCCAGTAAAAATATGGCCAAAATTCTTTGCACTTGTAGCTACCCGAACACTTATTCTTCCATTGTATTTATTAAAGCTTCTCCAAGTTTACTGATTCACACTTGACAACATATATCACAATACAAAATATCTGTGATGGGGTCAACTGAGAATGATGTACATGCATTTAAATGGCTGGTTGTCCCCCCCCCCCATTCAATTACACACACCCAGTTTAGAAAGAACAGAAAGACATAATCCTTTCCTTTTACACTCTCACATGAGGAAACCCTGTTATTTAATGGTACATGTGCTCTTTAGAATTAATGCACTACCATGTTTACTCTCTATTTGGGTACTGATTGTCAGTTCAATGTATGAATTGCTTTTCATTTATGAGTTGCACAAGAGTATTTCATAAATTCGCCAAAGCTCTGTTTCTGTTGTTCTGTATCACTCCCATAAAAAATCTGTATTGGTTCATTTTAAAAAATGTTTTCCTTAAAGGTTGTGTTCTCTTTTCTGCCTTTAACTTTCAGTGCTTTGTTTCTTATTCTCGTCACAGTTTTTCTTAAATAAAAATCTGTAGTACTGTTCTGAGTTGATTTCTCTATTTAAGAATACTGTCGACTATGGTGTTAATATCTGCTATCCTTGTGTCTCCCTTAATATGTTCCCATCAGTATATTAGCAAGAGGCTCAACTTGATCACACAAATTGAAATTGTATATCTTTGTACTCTACAAATGTGCTGATGGGATGCAATAGTAGTACAACAGAGGAATATGATTCCAGTTTTAAAAGTCTGAATATTCAATGCTAACAAAATTGGAAGGGGAAACTCAAAAGAAGGTCTAAGTAAGTTGTTTTCATGACAGAAATGGATATTGTTCATACATGAAACTTTGTAATTTCTGATTAGGAAGGGTCCCTCTTCTTCCTCCTGGAGAGAGAAGAGTACCACAATTAGAGATAGGAAGTTGAATGGCACCTACACTGTCTCCTTTAGGATCACTTGGTGGATACATTTTAGAGCTGGCTGTTGGATATGCTTGACATGTGGTGGGGGGAATTATCTATGTCGAATTGGCTGGAGGCCTTGGAGCTTCTTTTCCTCCTACCAACTTGTGATGGACAATGTTTTCTGCCAGTGGTTGTGTCATGTGGAGAGCTAATGGATGGATTGTCCTGCCTCTGTCTGTTGGATTAGATTAAAGCCCTCTTCAGGTATTCATAGAACAGGTGAATAGGGCTGTAGGGCTGCACATGCAAATGTCCTGGAGAAAGACTCATGCATTGAGCATGTAGTTCTGAAGCAGAACTTTAAGCAATGCTGGGTTGTTAGAATTCTGCCCATGATGAGGAATCCTGCACTATGTTGCATGTTTTTTCAAACATGCCTAGATTTCTTCAGACCTTGTGCTCCACATTCAGTAGTCTCTCTCTAGGCAGGGTACTTGCACATGAGGCCCTGCAGCTCTATTACCATGTCCTCAGGGGATGCCTCATCTTACACCCCTTCCCAATAGCATATAGACTTCTACAATCTGGTGCCCTCCACATATTTTGGACTATAGTTCTTATAAGCCCCGTCCAATATGACTAGCATTCACTGATGGAGTTTGGTTTGGGATGATTAGCACATCCAAGAATGACAGTGTTCCTTCTTTTTCTTTTTCCATCGTGAATTGGATATTTGGGTGGATGCTGTTCAGGTAGTTCAGGAATGAGACCAAATCTTCTTCTCCATGGTTCCAAATGGTGAAAGTGTCATCCACATATCGGAACCATGTTGTGGGCTTTTTTGGTGCTGTTTGCAGGGCTTGCTTTTCTAAATGTTCCATGTAAAAGTTTGCCACCTGAACAGCATCCACCCAAATATCCAATTCACAATGGAAAAAGAAAAGGAAGGAACACTGCCATTCTTGGATGCCCTAGTCATCCGCAAACCAAACCAACTGTTAGGCCACACGGTATACAGAAAACACACACAGACAGACAGATACCTACACAAGAACTCCAATCCTGGAGAAAAAATGGACAAAAAAGGCACAATAAAATCATTGGCAGACTGCACAAAAAGGATCTGCGAACCCCACTACCTGGAGGACGAACTGAGGCACCTAAACTGGGCCCTACAGGCTAATGGTTACTCCAGATCAGACATCACAAGAGCAGCCAGACCCAGAAAAAAACACAGAAATGAAGAAGAAAAACAGCTACGCAAAGGGAAATTGTTTTTTTTTTTAACCATACATCAAAGGAGTCACAGACAGAATAGGGAAACTGATGAGGAAATACAACCTCCAAACAATATACAGACCAACCAAGAAAATCCAAGAAATGCTACACTCAGTGAAGGACAAAGAGACCCTCTCACAGCTGCAGGAGCTTACCACATACCATGCAGCTGTGGACAAATTTACATAGGGACCACTAAACGCAGTGTGCAAACACAAATCAAAGAACATTAGAGACACTGCAGACTGGGCCATCCAGAAAAATCAGCAGGAGCAGAACATGCTATAAACCAACCTGGACACAAAATGTTAATAAAAACAGAAATTCTGGACCAGGCCAACAACTATCATGTCAGAATGCACAGAGAAGCTATTGAAATCCACAGACACCTGGACAACTTCAACAGGAAAGAAGAAATCCTAAAAGTAAACAAAATCTGGCTTCCAGTTTTGAAAAACAATAGAAACAAAACACTTACAAAGGAATTCCACCCAGGGACAAGGTGATTTCCAGCAGATAATGGCCCATCAACCAACCATTAGCCAAACAGACACTAATCATCCTTGCATTTCTATACCCAGAAACTAACCATTCAATTATACAAATTTACATATACTCCCCAACAGGGGTTCACAGTATATAAACTCCACACACACTCCTACCCAACCATTCTCTGAAGATGCCAGCCACAGATGCAGATGAAACATCAGAAAGAAACTATTCCAGAATATGGCCTCACACCCTGGAAAAAAAAAACAACAATGAAAATCTATGGATGCCGGCCGTGAAAGCCTTTGGCTTCGCACTGTCAATAATCTTTGAGAATTCCTGGAGAACAGGAGAGGTCCCAACAGACTGGAGGAAGGCAAAATGTTGTCACCATCTTTAAAAAAAAAGGGGGAGGGGGAAGAAGACCCAAATAATTACTGCCCAGTCAGCCTGACATCAATCCTAGGAAAGATTCTACAGCAGATCATTAAACAGTGTGTAACCACTTAGAAAGGAATGCCACGATCACAAAAGTCAACATGGATTTCTCAAAAACAAGTCGTGCCAGACTAATCTTATCTCTTTTTTTTATAGAGTTACAAACTTGATAGATAAAGGGAACGCAGTAGATGTAGTGTATCTTGATTTCAGTAAGGTTTTTGACAAGGTCCCCCATGATATTCTTGCAAAAAAGTTAGTAGCCTGTGGGCTAGACAATGCAACTGTTAGGGGGATTTGTAATTGGTTGACTGACCGAACCCAAAGGGTAGTCACCAATGGCTCCTCTTCATCCCAGAGAGAAGTGACCAGTGGGGTGCCACAGGGATCTGTCCTGGGCCCAGTGTTATTCAACATCTTTATCAATGACTTGGATGAGGGAATAGAGGGTATGTTTATCAAGTTTGCAGATGATGCCAAATTAGGAAGGGTAGCTAATACCCCAGAGGACAGGATCAGAATCCAAAATGACCTCAGCAGATTAGAAAACTGGGCCAATACTAACAAAATGAATTTCAACAGAGAGAAATGTAGGATACTACACTTGGGCAGTAAAAATGAGATGGATAGATATAGGATGGGTGACACCTGGCTTGAGGGCAGTAAATGTTAAAAGGATCTAGGAGTCTTAGTGGACCACAAGCTGAACATGAGTCAGCAATGTGATGTAGCAGCTAAAAAAGCTAATGCGATTCTATATTGCATTAATAGGAGTATAGTGTCTAGATCAAGGGAAGTAATAGTGCCACAGTAGTCTGCTTTGGTCAGAGCTCACCAGGAATACTGTGTCCAGTTCTGGGCACCACAATTCAGGAAGGATATTGAGAAGCTGGAACATGTCCAGAGGAGGGTGACCAGGATGGTGGGAGGTCTGGAAGCCACGCCCTATGAGGAACGGCTTAGGGAGCTGGGCATGTTTAGTCTGGAGAAGAGAAGGTTGAGAGGGGACATGATAGCTATGTTTAAATATTTGAAGGAATGTCATACTGAGGATGGAGCAAGCTTGTTTTCTGCTGCTCTGGAGACTAGCACATGGAACAATAGGTTCAAACTACAGGCAAAGAAAACACTAGGGAGAACTTCCTGACAGTAAGAGCTGTTTGGCAGTGGAATACACTGCCTGGGAGTGTGGTGGAGTCTCCTTTGGAGGTATTTAAATAGAGGCTGGATGGCTATCTGTCGGAAAAGACAAAGGCTTTCACGGCCGGCATCCATAGATTTTCCTTGGGGTTTTTTGCCTCACAGCCTGGAAAAAAACCAAGGAAAATCTATGTCGGGAAAGATTTGATTGTTTATTCCTGCATGGCAGGGGGTTGGACTGGATGGCCCTTGTGGTCTCTTCCAACTCTATGATTCTATGAATCCTGAGTAATTTTGGTGTCTTCCTAGCATAGGTAAAAGACTTTGTCTTGTTGTTGCTTTTGTACTTATTTATGAAGCACCTATAGCTGGAATATGACAACGCCCCCCCCCCACACACACTTTAAGACCTTTCCAAGTGAAAGTTTGGTAACAGGAGCCAGTGTGGTGTAATGATTTGAGCACTGGACTATGGCTCTGGAGACCAGGGTTTAAATCCCTGCTCAGCCATGGAAACCCACTGGGTGACTTTGGCCAAGTCACACACTTTCAGCCTCAGACTAACCCCCAATAGGTTCACCTTAGAGTTTCCATAAGTCCGAAATGACTTGAAGGCACACAACAACAACAGGATGAAGAGGGATGGGAGAGTGGAGAGAAACATGCCACAGAAATTTGTGATAAAAACATTAACAGCATGTTTCTATGATGTCCAGTAATGTGTGCATGCTCAGTGCAGGACAGCTCCCTACCCCCACCCCTTGTACAATAGTTTCATTTGAATATACAGAACTGAAGGGCATCTGATTTACTGCATTCAGAAGCTGGTTATACGTAGAGAAAGCAGTTGATGTTCCTTATCAGTACAATTTGACGCAGGAGGAAGCGCAAATGGTCTAAACAGTGGTTCTTAACCTTTTCTTTACTAGGGACCAACTTTAAATATCTTTAATGTGATGTCTTCACAGGGGGTCTGCAAAGGCTTTTGAATGTTGGGATGTCATACTGAGGATGGAGCAGGATTGTTTTCTGCTGCTCCGGAGACTACGACACGGAGCAATGGGTTCAAACTACAGGGAATGAGATTCCACCTAAATATTAGGAAGAGCTCATGTTTAGATTCCACCTAAACATTAGGAAAAGCTGCTGTCTTACTGGCTATCATTCATGAAGGTCCTCCTTCCTGCAGTGGAGTGGCCATGTGACAGCAGCCAAAGCAAAGGCTGGCTGGCTTGGCCTGCACATTGCCATTCAATCTGCTCCAGCCACAACCTTGCAGGAAAAAGCAGGAGAAAAGTCTTTCCTCTCCCTCCAGTGTCTTTGAGGGAAAGTTTAATGGATGGTGTATTATTATTATTATTAAATATTATTGTTTTAAATCTTGAGTTAAGTCTTGTGAGACCATGGCAACAAAAGATATTTAAAGGGGGTCCCTGCTAAAGAAAAGGCTAAGTACCACTGTTTTAGACTACAGCTCTTAGCAACCCGTGTCAACCTAGGCAATGAGGAGGAATAGTGGGAGCTGCAGTCCATCATCTGAAGGGTTGCACTCTTCCCCCATTTGGTCTAACTCCCGAGGTGGGCTCATGTGGCCCTCCAGGTACGGTAGGCTGGCAATGTCTGTCTATACGGCTCATGGGAACTGCATTCCAAGAACATTGGACTCCAAGAACATTGGCTGGGCTACAAATTCTCCTCTCCTCATCGCGGTAAGGCTTATTTTCTTCCATGGGCGAGATTTAAGCGCAACTGTTCCACAAAGAAGTCTGGGGCGCTGAAACCCACAAGGGGCTGACTAATCTAGACGTGTACATTTAGACGCCTGAAAGAGCCACGCAGGGCGAACCAAAGGGCGCCTCAACAGACCCGGCGACGCCCACTTGCTTTGGCGCTGAGCCCAGCCAGCTTTTGTGACCTCATAAATGCGTACGCTCTAGCCCCGCCCACCGAGACCCTCCGGCTATAAAAGGCCGGCCGGGCTCCATGGACACTCCAGAGGAGGCTCCGGCAAGGGGCGAGGAGGGAGCGTTAGCGCTGCCAGCGAGTGAGATTGTGTTTTTAAAAGGAAACGGAACTAAAGGTTAGCGCGTTCCCACAGCAACAGCGAGGAGAGGGCACGAGAGAGCCCCCTAGCGGCTGGCGGGGGAATGAAGGAAGAGAGAAATGGGGAGTGACAGGGAAGGGATCAAGCTACACTGTTATAGCGCTATTATTCCACTTTAACTGCTGTGGCTGCCTCCTGTTGAATTCTGGGGTGTGTAGTTTAGTGAAGTCTAAGAGCTCTCTGGCTGAGAATACCAAATGCCCCTCCCTAAACACCAAATCCCAGGATTCCATAGGAGGCAGCCAGGGCAGTTAAAGTGGAATAATAGCGCTATAACAGTGTAGTGTGAACTGTGGATAGGAAAGGACATGGGAGGGGGTCCCTGCACAGAAAGGAGCCAGGGTCCTTCTCTCTTCTCCTCGCCCCCCCCCCGCCCGCCTTTTTGCGGCTCAGCAAGTGACAGTCTTTGGGAGCAGCAGTTTGAGAAGGCAACCTGCGCCCATATGAGGATCTTTGGACGGCTAATGCAGGGACTGGGTTGTTGTTGTGTGCCTTAAAGTTGTTGCCAACTTATGGTGACCCTATCACGAGGATGCCTTGGCACGATTTGTTCAGAGTGGGTTTTGCTATGGCCTTTCTCTCCTATAGCCACACACTTCAAGGGTAAAGCAGTGGTGTCCAACCTGTGGTCCTCCAGGTGTTTTGGACAACAGCTCCTAGAATTCTTGACCATTGGACCAGCTGGCTCTGGCATCTCGGAGTTGGAGCCCAAAACACCTGGAGGGCCACAGGTTGGACACCATTGGTGTAAATAAGCCTACCTCCTTCTGCAAACGGAAAAGGTTAAGATGGTCAGGGTGGAATCCCAGTGATGGCACCAAAAAAAAAAAGGGGGGGTAACTTTTCTCTGAAAATCCTCTCAGGAGTTCTGAAACTTGAATTACTAAGCCTTTCCAAATTCCTGAAAGGAACTTGGGAACTCTGTTTCAAATGGAACCTTTGATATGGAAATTGTTTCAGGAATTCTGAAACTTGATCTGCTGGTGTTTTCTGAACCCCTGAGAGGATTTTTATCTAGCAGGCTTTGACTTATGGAACACAGTGTATGTTCCCCTAGAGAGATTTTATCCATAAAGAATTTGTTCACCTATAAAACCTGAAAATGCTCAGAGCAGTAAGCCGCTTATGAGAGAGTGAGCAATAGTAACAATGCTCTCAGATCATCAGCTTTTCTTTCTCGGGGTCCTTCAAGACTGCAGTCACCTTGTCTCATTTGCAGGATAATATGAGAGGAAGGGATGGGCATTGTTGTCTTCTATTTGTTATCCTCCTGTATTTTCCCATTGCTGCTTCCACAATGTTTTCTTACCACAAACATTTTAAGGAGAGAGCTGCAGAGTGCCTGTTGCGTAACAGTGTAGGATCCTTCCATCTGGAAGCATATTTGGCACTGTGTGTGTGTGCGTGTGCGCGCGTGTGCGTGAGACAGTAATTAACAGTCATGTGTGTTCCATATTTATTTGGAAGAAGGTCTGAATGTGTTTACTGAAATATGCTCCTTTAAATTGAGTGGACGATGATGGCACTCCAAATGTTCTTAGTCTACAGGTATGGATAGGTTGTTACCATCATGTCCTCCTTGTGGACTTCCTTGTTGGTCGTCTTGAGGAACGGGGATACTGTATTATGTAGATCAGAACTTTGGTCTCAATTAGCAAAATCTTTTTCTGTGTAGGGTCACTAGTGATGATGATGGAATTGGGAAACTGCGCATTCTACAAAGGGAGGCAAGGGGGAGGGCGCATCCGCACTGACACAAAGTGCACAATGAAAGGCAGTCCAGAAATAAGTAAAGTTCCTGAAGATTTGGTGTTTCGAAATAGGAAAAATTGGATGGGTGGGTTGAAAGCTACTAGCAGACTCCAGAATTTGGAAGGGTTACCTTTTTCGCACTACAACTTCCACAATTCCATGTTTTGAATTCTGGGAGTTATAGTTCCAACTAGTAATGTTTCCAAGCTCTGTTAAGATCTAACGTTTCACTATTTGTAAAGCACCACCACATTGTCATTTGACCTGTGGGGAAATTCTGATGGAACTTTTCATAACCAGTAAGTGGTCTTTGAAAATGTTTCTGTGAATTAATCCATAGTAGAATAACATGAGTCGTCCCCACCCCCGGATTTTCACCAGTGGGCTCATTCTTAGATAAACTCGCATATTCTAACAAGATATTTTTCACAACAGAGGCAAAACAAAGAACCATATTGTAGATGTCAAAGGCAAGTTGGCTTTATTTGAGTACCAAAAATTTATCTTTGAATGGCAACATTATTTCAGAAATACAGTTGTCCCTCCATATCCACAGATTTGGTATCCACGGATTTAAGTATTCATGGCTTGAAAATATTATTAAAAAAAATAATAATCCAAAAAGCAAACCTTGATTTTGCCATCATCTATAAGGGACACCATTTGCTATGCCATTGCATATAATGGGACTTGAGTATTCATGGATTTTGGTATCCACAGGGGTCCTGGAACCAAACCCCAGTGAATATGAAGGGACAACTGTAAGCCCCATTGAGTTCCACGGGACATTTTGTAGTAAGTGTGCTTCATATTATTGCCCCAAGAAGGAGTGCAAAAACAGCTGAGGTGATACTTATCACTGAACCAATATCTGCTGTTGAAGAAAGATGCCAAAACTTAGACCTTGGATAGAAAAGGTGGCAAAATAATTAATTGTAAGTGACAATGCTTATTAAAAGCAAAGATAAATTTATGGTTCAGTCATTGCATTTGTTTTGCCAACAGAGGCACTCATACGATGTGGCATCCTCACCCTAAAACTCTGGTGAACATGTTCAGTATGCATTTTATGGTTTCCTTATGTTGTGGCAACATGCTTTTAATACAGAGGTGGCCAGATTGGGGCCCTCTGAATGTGCTCCCACTATCCTTTATGATTGGCTATAGTGGCTAGGCCTGATGCAGTCCACCACAAATTTCGCAGCCCCCCCCCTGCTGCACAGACTGCAGCTTAAATTCTTCAGATATATACAGTTGTCCCTTCATATTCACTGGGGTTTGGTTCAAGGACCCCCCCCCCCGCCTCCGTGGATACCAAAATCCGTGAATACTCAAGTCCCATTATATGCAATGGCATAGCAAATGGTGTCCCTTATATAAGATGGCAAAATCAAGGTTTGCTTTTTGGATTATTATATTTTATTATATTTTAAGAATATTTTCAAACCGTGAATACTTAAATATGTGAATACCAAATCCATGAATACGGAGGGACAACTGTACTCTATTTAATGGCTAAGGTGCTAGTGATCATTTGTGTAAACTGATCTTGCATGTCATAGGGCAAATCTGAATAACTTAAGAATTTGGGATAGGTGGGAGATTGAAATACGCTCGCGACTTGGGCAGGAAATTCTTAAGAGCATTTTTAAAAATGGCCACAACTTTGATTCAACAAACCATCCAATGTAGTTTTACCATCCCTGCTTTTTTATGAACTCATGTGTTCAACTACAGTTCTGAGAGGAAGGGGATCTAGAAGCCACAAAATTATATTTTACAGAAATTGATTTTATTTTAAATTCTTTATATTTCATATAGATATATAGATTTTATGCTAGGGCCAAATTGAGGAGACCGTGATCTTGAAAGGCTGTCAATTAATGGATGAAATAAATTACTACATGTGACTCCATTCTCAACAGACTAAATCAGATCTTTGAAAAGTTACTTTTTCGACTTCAACTCCCAGAATCTCCCAGCCAGCATTCCCTTCCTGGCTGAGGGAATCTGAGAACTATAGTCCAAAAAGTAACTTCCCTAAGCTCTGGGCCTGACTCCCAGTGACAATAGTCCTCCTCCTTCATCCAATTTCTTTTTCCTTCCAGTTGTGAAATTGCAGTTTTTGTCTTCAACTGGCAACAATGCACACCGCAAAGCCCAGGATGGTGGTTCCTTATGGCCTCAAGACTCTACTTGAGGGAGTGAGCAGAGCAGTTCTCAAGGCCAGTCCATCCAACATCACAGAGTTTGCTGCTGTTTATTTCAGGGACCTGATAGCTTTCCGGGAAGGTTTGCTTTTGTTTTCTCTTTGTACTTTTTAAATAAAGTTAAGCATTAGTTTATAGAGCAATTCTGACCATTGTTGTGGTGGTATCACCATGTTGGCTCCATTATGTAAGTGGTTAACAACAACCTCTCTTTAGTCTTTTAAAATCATATCCTTTGAAATTTTATATTAATTTTTTTTCTATTTCTTCCCCCAGAACACCCTAATTTGGACATTAAAGATCTGGTGAGAGAATTTCATCTCACTAGAGGTAGGAAATTAGCACAATACTAATAGTTCTTTGATAAGATTATATGATACATAGAATAACAACAATTATATTATTAATGTTAATATATTTATTAATATTTTATACTTAAAATACCATTGTACAGTAGTTGCTGTGACTGTGATTTGTAGGAGAAGTCTGATATGAGGTACAAGGGTTGTTTTTCATGCCATTTCCCCACCAACTCCTCCCCCCAAATCCTTTTCCTAGAAAGAATAAAAGAAACTGGGGATGCAGGGTAAATTTCTATCTAAAAAACAAAATAAAAAGCAGTACTGTGGCAAGGGGGTTAAGAGATTGCACCAGTCTCCCATTTGGATTGCAGCCTCAGAGATGTATTGTACAGTATGTATTTTAGACAGCTCTAAGAATCTCTCTCACTCTCTCTCTCTCTCTCCCCCTCCCCTCTGGCTTTTCTTCACAAACGAAGATTCAGGAAGGACTCATCCCACGCTTTCTGCAAGCATGCTGATGACTAAAAAGGCCAATCTGAGATAAACAAGTCTGGTTGCAGAAAGCACAGCAGAAGGTCTCCTTGGGTGATGCTTCTGGGTTGTGATTCTTTCTGCGTTGTCATTTCTCTTCAAGACTTGTTTGGCATGAGTTCTCAAATAAGGCTGCAGCATTGTGGATAGTGCGTCTCCATGCCTCCCGATGTGAGGCCAGGGCAGACCATTGTTGGTGATCAATTTGGCCACGCCTGAGATGTTGTTTCAGGGAGTCCTTGTATCGTTTTTTTGGAGCGCCCCTCTTACGCTGACCCGTGGCAAGTTCACTGTAGAGTACTATTTTTGGGAGGCGATGGTCCTCCATCCTAGAAACGTGCTCTGCCCAGCACAGCTGTGTTCTCAATATCATGGCCTCAATGCTGGTGATCCCTGCTTGTTCAAGGAGAGCAACATTCATCACATAGTCAGTCCAGCGTATATTTAGGATTGTGTGTATACAGCACTGATGAAAGTGTTCGAGGAGTCGTAGGTGGTGGCAATAGGTGACCCATGTTTCAGACCCATAAAGGAGAATAGACAGTACAATGGCTCACAGCACAATACATGATCTGGAATCCTGTTGGACAGTACACTAGTATAAAAATAGTTATGCAAGCAATTTTACTTTTTTTTAAGGTTGTGTTATGTGGTCCCTAGGGCAGCTGGTCCTTTCACAAGCATATGCATAGGCCTTCCTCTCATTTTTGACCTGGGGAGGAGTTAAGTCACTGTTGTGCAATGGGGGAGCACAGGGTCTTCACACCAGTTGCACAATTAGTTGCATAACTTTAAAAAAATATTTTAATCCTTTAAACTTGTTCTAACTTGTTCAATATGTTTTTGTCTATTAAAATTAATTTTATTGTTTTAACCTGTTGGTATTGATTTTTACCTGTATGCCTCTATAAGATCTTTTGATATAAAGTGGGATAGAAACATTCTAATAAATAAAAGGATTCACACAATATGCCCAAATACCCTAAGGGTACCAGGTCCCGTCAGATCCTGAAAGCTAACAGAGTCAGCCCTGGTTAGTACTTGGGTGGAAGACCGCCAATGAATATCAGGTGCTGTAGGCTATATTTTAGACCAAGGCAATGGCAAACCACCTCTTAGTATTCCTTGCTTGCTCTGTGAAAAGCATGGGATTGCCTTAAGTTGTCAAGCAGCTTGAAGATGTGTACACACACACATGCATGCATATGCATATGGACAAAATCAACATAATAATTTTTTTTAAAAAAATTAAATAAACTACCATATTAAAGCATCAATACCTTAAAACAATATAAAATCATTTAAAAATACTTTTTATAGATGGACAGGCCCTATAGATGCCTGGGTTGTAGTTACCACATGTACTGTAGTGAAGCTCTTGGTATACTGGGATTCTTATAGAGTTGTAACATAATTCTAGTTCAGGCGAAAGCTCTGTTCTCCATGCCACATATATTTCTGCACAAGGAAAGAGCTGAGAGTCAGATTGGGGAAACAATTGGGAAAAGTGACTATATGGTATGTTCTCGCTTTGAGGGTGGAGGCAAGATATAGGGCAATATTGTTACTTTAATAGTATTGCTAGAGCTTCTCTGAATCCAAGGTGTGAGGGTCATATTTTTTAAGAGAAAGTAGATGTGTCCCATCCCAGAGAAAGGCAGGGTATAAAATAAACAAATGAGGTTTTTTTAAAAGAAATCTTTAGGATGCCTTCATGGGCAGAAATTATACTGAAGCACAATAGAAGCATGTCTATCTAAACAAGAGTACTTAGGGCTTGTCTACACCAGCCAGAATACATGTTCTGGCCAGAGTATTCTAGCCCCAGGCCTGTGGTGTTTCCCCGCTCCCCCCATTTACTTGCACTTCCCTGTGCTGGTCGTGTCTTCTGAGGCCAGGAACAAGGCGCCTGACCATGGTCACATGGCATGGGTGCCTCACGGTGACCTCAGCAGGCATTATGCATGATACCTGTCTAGGAAATTGGTGTGCTGGGCACCATGTGGACTGCATGTGCAGAACCCCTCTACCTGTTACAGTAACGGAACTATTATTTATTTATTTAGGTACTTATACCCCGCTCTTCAGCCACAAAGGCTATCAGAGCGGCTTACAATTTTTTTTAAGCAATAGCAATGTACACATCTACACTGCATTAAGCACTTTCCAATGTGTGTTAGCTAATTGCCCCCATAAGCCAGGTACTCATTTTACCGACCTACGAAAGGATGGAAGGCTGAGTGAACCTTGGAGCCCTCTGGAATCGAACTTGCAACCTGGTGGCTTGCAGTACTGGCATTTAACCACTGCGCCACCAGGGCTTCCTATAATCACTATAAATTGTTAAGTGACAGCATTTTACACATCTACATTGCTTTATAGCATGCTAGGCACTAAGCCTTTTCTAATGTGTGTTAGCTAATTGTCCCCACAAGCCGGGTACTTATTTTACTGACCTACCAAAGGATGGAAGGCTGTGTGAACCTTAGAGCCCTTGGGATTGAACTTGCAATGTTGTGGCTGCAGTACTGGCATTAATTCACTGTGCCATGAGGGCTCCCTGATGAAACTCACTGTTTCCTCCAGAAGAACTGGAGCAAACCGAGTTTTTAAAACATGTTTCCACACCATTTTAAGTGGTGTTTTCCCCAGATTCTTGTCAGAACTGTCCAGACATCATCTGGGCAGTTCAGACTAGGATTGGGGCAAAAACCCTGCATCGTCTGGACTGTTGGGCATAGGAACGGCATTTATTGGGTTCTAAAGAGCTTCATGTCTGGATTTCCCCTTTGACTTGCATCCCTTCACACTGCCTGAGAGGCTGTTTTGCAGGTTCACCTAACTTTTTGGAGTGGTTCAGATGTGTGGTGGATGGGAAGTGAGCCTCAAAGGCTCCAGAAGTAGAATGCTTCAGAAGATCCTGTATGGGTGTGGGTGCTTTGCCCACGGCTCTTTGAATGACTCCGATCCCTCACAAGTCAGGAATTTTGTTCAGATTACGTGTCTGTAGTCATACATTCTGTAGATGTGCACATTGGCCAGCATTCTGGTGACAACATACATGGGGCCGTTTACACAATGAAAATGTCCTGGGAAGAATTTGTGTCGATCCCTGGCAGCTTACACGTACATCGGGTCAGGTACGTGATTTTCGGAAGGGGGGCCACCTTTTATCCCTCAACCTGCGGGACTTCCAGTCCCGCAGGTTGTGCCGTTTTTTAAAAAAGTCACTGGAGGATTCGGAAAATCGGAAATGTAAACAGCGTGGGACAAAAAGTCTCGGTACTGGGATGACCGGAAATGGTGACTGGGGGCAGGCTTAGAGCCCAGGGACCAGAAAAGGAGGGGTCAGTCACCCGTTCAACAGATCCAGCCTCACCAGCCGAAAACAAAGGCATCCCTTCCAGCTGCACGAAGGTTGATAAGTGTGTGTGTGTGTGTGTGCGCGCGTGTGTGTGTGTGTACTCAATTACCTTTTTAAATGGATTTCTACACTGCAAACCCTTCAGCTGTACCTTTTCCTCAACTGCCTGTTACAGAGAGATCGTAGTAGCTTGGTCACCTCCCTTTAATTCCCCCTCTCTGTGTTTGTGTCTTTCAAAACGCCTGCCTATAGCCATCTCTGCAGCCAGCTGTAGGGGTTAATATTTTAAAAAGGCAAGAGGAAAACCAAGCGCTTGATTTCAAAAGGAAAGCACTCTGCTTGTTTTCAAAGCACTCAGCTTGATTTCAAAAGGAAAGCCCTGCGTCTGAGCGAAAGATCTATCAGGATCTTTCAAAATGCTTTCTGCCTCTTCGGAAAGGGTTAAAATGTTCACGAAGCAAGGGGGAATAACAAACCACTGCCCCCCTCTCTCCACCCCCCCCAGCCAACCAATAGCATCGCTCGTGGCACGGAACTCTAAGGGAAGTGCGTCACTGAGGTTGTGAAAACACGAGTAATCGCATCTTTGATTGACAGCCAAAAAAAAAAAAAATTAAAACCTAAACAAAACCGGAACTATGGACATGTAAATATCAGTCACGGGACCACACGGGATATCCATATCAGAGACATAAATCGTATAAACAGCAAGGGGCAGATTCGTGATCACTTTGTCCCGGTAGGCAACGCGACAATTTCTGTCGTGTAACTGGCACCATGGAAGTCATTAGGGGTGATGCCCATTTATGAACTTTTTCAGACCATGGGGAAAGAGGTATGTAGTGCCTCCTTCTGCATGGCTCCCACCCAGGTGTGCAGCAACAACAGCTGGGAAGCTGCTGTTTCCTTACTTCCTTACCTTACTTACTTATGCAGAGACTGATCTTTTTTCCTTGGTGCTCAGGAGCAGCCAGAATGAGCCAGGCATATTGGTGCAACCAGGCATAGCCAGGGAGACAGAGCTGTGCCTGACAGCCCTGGCAGTTGTTGCATGCCAGGGAAAGCAGCTGGCCAGGAGGAGCAGCCTCTGCTGCTTACCATAAGGATGTGGGCAAAGAATTAACATTTACCATCATGATGTACGGTTTTAGTAGATGTGAAACAGCAAAATGTCAAAATACAAATAGTATAATATGTTTAGAATAGAGGTTCTAACATGATTAACTATTAATCACTTGGCCCATTAAAAACTAACAGATTTATTGTAGCATCGGCTTTTGTGGACTAGATTCCAGAATGCTTTGTGCTACAATAAGCCCATTCATTTTTTTAAGCTGCAGAGAGATTCTCAGTTGCTTTTTGCTGTAAAAGACTCCAATAAACATCAATTGTTAACAGAGCTCTGAATCAATTACTCTTTTGGACTATATCTTCAAGACACCCCTCCCCCTCCCCAGCCTATAATTGATATACATTTTTAATACATTAAAAAAAATGTTTCCAAGCTCTGAATATTAATAACATTTAAATTGTTGCTGACTGTTGTTCTTCACCTTTCTTAGTCCTTTTGTGCTTGTTCTCTAGAAAGAGGATGCATGTTTATTTCTTATTGACTCCCCACATATACAGTCATGTGAAAAAGAAAGTACACCCTCTTTGAATTCTATGGTTTTACATATCAGGACATAATAGCAATCATCTGTTCCTTAGCAGGTCTTAAAATTAAGTAAATACTGTACAACCTCAGATGAACAGCAATAAATCATGACACGGTATAATATGTCACGTGTTGTTGTTCATCTGAGGTTGTATTTACTTAATTTTAAGACCTGTTAAGGAACAGATGATTGTTATTATGTCCTGATATATAAAACCATAGAATTCAAAGACAGTGTACTTCCTTTTTCATGCAACTGTATTTCTTTATCTTCTTCTAAGGAAAATGTGTTCCCCTCTCCAAGATGGGGACAAGGGGGATTACAGTCCAGCACACCTGGAGGGCATCTGGTTGGGGAAGGCTGGCGTAGGATCCTCATGGACTCCCTTTTCAACATCATTTAAGTCTGCTGCAAAACCAAAGTTTATCAACAAACTTCTCTCCAGCTAACGAAGTCATAGCATCCGCTTTAAATGTACAGTAGTACTGTATCTTTCTGGTAGTAACATTGCATCAGTTGATTACCACTGCAAGCAGAATGATATCTATCCTTGATTAAAATGTCCTGTTTGGTAAAGTAACACTGGGGGCGGGGAGAGTTAATGTAATAATACTGGAAAAAAAATCTTTATATATTTTACTCAAGTTTACTTAATAAAAAAGCGGGTAAAGCCCATAATATCTCCAACTTTTAATAGCATGCACTCAGCACTTTCCCATTCATCAGTTTTGTAGTAAACCTAATAAAAGCCACAACAGTTGATATTTTGCAGCTGCATGTTTGTCAGAAGCTGAGTGAAAGGTAACAAGTACTAGTCGAGGTAAAAGGTGGTTAGGGTGATTCAAAGCATGTATTGCAGCAGTGCAAAATTTATTTGTGCCTTTTAACATAGTGGTGGGGCAGACATAAATGCCTGAGCCCTATTGGTTGATTCCAGTTAGAGCAGACTCATTGAATTAATTGATGAATGGTGAATCAATGCAATAGGTAATCCTCATAGGATTCAGGCTAAAGAAGGTAAGAGTAGATAGACTCTACTAGCAGAGTATCAGCTCTGCTTCTCCACTACAGATCTCCTGTAGTTTAGTGCATTTTTCTCACCTTCCTTACTTTTTACCTTGGGGTTGTCTAAATGGCTAAATATTCCTCATAGAATTTGAGGAGAATATGATTTATGTAAATGCCACCCTGCATCAGTCCACAGTATTTGGAAGGAGGGGGGCCAAATCCACCAAAAACTCCAAAGGAAAAGCCTTTGTGGCTTTTCCTGAAGTTTTTAATAAGCTTCTCAGGGAATGCACATTCCCACTCGTTGGGACAATCCGGTTCACATTACTGATAAAAGCAGAAGTGGAAAGCTGATTGGTTGGATGTGCACAGGGGGCGGAGCTTGCTAACAAGGCAACTGCTCAGAACCACCATGTTGGATTTTTGCTTAGCGATTAAGTGCTGAGGCAATGAAACAGCCTTTTTTTCTTTTTTTAAAAAATGTTTAGTCAGAATATTGCACTTTCACACCTTAGAGATGCTTTTTTAAAAAAAATAATAATAATACTTTTGAGCAGCAGCAACTGGTAAAAATACAGTAAGACCCCTGTATCCACTGGGGATTGGTTCTGTGGGGCTTGTGGATACCAAAAACCATAGATAATAGTGAACACCACTGAAAATAATAGGACATCTGGTTTAAAATACCATAGAGTTGCCTTGGAGGACCTAGAAAATGGCTACAGAAGACACATTTTCTAGGAAGACTCTATGGTAGGTGTGCTGTTTTCTGTCCTGTGGATACTTGAATCAGTGGATAATAAATCAGTGGATATAGGGTTCCTACTGTAAAAACATGAGTAATTCACTTGCGCCCACCATCTTGATTTGCAGGCATGCCCGTTGGAACAGCAAAAGCAGATAGCTTCTTATGCTTTCAATTTTGCCAAAACACCCGTTAGGACAAATAGAAGCTGCTTCGAATTGGCGTTAGTGTGCATCAGTCTACATACACCCCATATAGACAAGCCCCATGAATTGTTGTTGTATGCCTTCAAGTAATTTCCAACTTATGGTGATTGTAAGGCGAACATATCACAGGGTTTTCTGAGGCTAAGAGCATGTGAGTTGCCCAAAGTCACCCAGTGGTTTTCCATGGCTGAGTGGGGAATCAAATCCTGGTCTCCAAAGTAACAGTCCAACACTCAAACCACTACACCATACCAAGAGATCTTTACAGTTACTTGGCAATTGCTGCGATGGTCTGTTTATTATATACAAGTATCAGTAGAAATTTGGAAAAGAAAATCTTGACATATTCTCTTAAAAACAAAAGAAATCATCAGCAGCAACAGTCATTATTAATCTTTATTTATATTCTGCTTTTTCCCCAGAACTGGGACTCATCCTTGCATCTCCATCCCAAATGCCATATATTCTGGTGCATAAGATGACCCCCCCCCAATTTTTAAGTTAAAATATAGAGTTTGGGATACACTCGCCATGTAAGACGACCCCTCCTTCTCTTATATGGCGAGTACAGTTGTCCCTTCACATTCACTGGGGTTTGGTTCCATGACCCTCCATGAATACCCACATCCGTGAATACTCAAGTCCCATTATATGCAATGACAGCGCAAAATAGTGTCCCTTATATAAGATGGCAAAATCAAGGTTTGCTTTTTGGATTATTATTTTTTAAATAATATTTTCAAGCCATGAATACTTAAATCCGTGAATGCCAAATCTGTGAATATGGAGGGACAACTGTATATCCCAAACTCCCCCCTCCAGCCACCACCCATCCACCCTTCCCAAAGCCACGATAGGAACCCCGATCGTGGCTTTGGGAAGGGCAGGTGCTGGCTGTAAAGCCTCCCCTGCTCCAGCCACCACCCAGCCACCCTTCCCAAACAAATCGAAGGTGGAGGAGAGGGGCAAATGTAAGGGTGGCTCGAGAAAGGGCTTTCCAGCCACCCCCCCTCCCCGAAGCCATGATCAGGAGCCTGATCGCGGCTTCAGGGAGGGTGGAAAGGTGGCTTGAGGGGGGGCTTTCCAGCCACCCCTCCCCAAATCCACGATCGTGAGTCACCCCCCCTCCCCGAAGCCATGATCAGGAGCCTGATCGCAGCTTCAGGGAGGGTGGAAAGGTGGCTTGAGGGGGGGCTTTCCAGCCCCCCCTCCCCAAATCCACGATCGTGAGCCCGATCGTGGCTTCGGGAAGGGTGGCTCGAAGGGTGGGCTTTCCAGCCAACCCCACCTCCCCGAAGCCACGATCGGAAGCCCTATTGCGGCATTGGGGAGGGTGGAAGGGTGGCTCGAGAAAGGGCTTTCCAGCCGCCACCACCCCTCCCCGAAGCCGCTATTGGGGTTCCGATCACGGCTTCGGGGGGGGGAGTTTACAGAGGGGTGGCTGGCTGGACGGGGTCTCTTCTTATAGGGCTCCCCATTGTGGCTTCGGGAAGGGCGGGTGCTGGCAAGCCTTCCCCCATCCATCCAGCCACCCGTCTCCGAAGCTGCAATGGGGAAGCCCTATTCCGGTGTATAAGACAACCCCCTAATTTTTAAAAGATTTTGAGAAGGTTAAAAAGTTGTCTTATACGCCGGAATATACAGTAATAGAATCTTACTCCACTACACTATAAAAAATTACAGTGACTTAAATCAGATCCATAACAATTTCTTCATCATTTAGACTAAGTTTCTCCAGTCTGCTGTTTTCCAGATATTTTGGAGGACAACTTTGAGATCCAAGTAAAGTAGCTGATGCATTTGATGAGGCAGACTGAGTTCACGAAAGCTTATGCTAGATATTTCTTCTTCCCAGTTAGTCTGGAAGGTGCTTCTGGGCTCCTTTATGTCTTTTTATACCCAGTGGTGTGGAATCTTGGGAGTTGAAGTTCCAAACATCTGGATGGTACCATGTTGAGGAAGGCTCATAAAGGACCCTTCCTTCTCTCTACAGCCTATGTGTGCTTGATCCTGCCTGCCTGTGTATTGCCCTCCTTTCTTTTGGGTTGGTTTAGTAGCCCCATGTTTCATTGCTAGCTTCCTTCCACCACAAGAGGTCCTCAGGACGCTTTTTATTCAAGGTTACTTTGCTTTAGAATTGCCTTTCCTCTTTTTAGTATCAGGTTCACAATGCTATACAATATCATAGTGTAAAACCACAATATTGAGAGATAACTTTCTTTTTAGGGATGGTTTTCTGTCTGAAATATATAGGGTTAGATCCAGACTTAGTCATATTTAGAGTAAACCCATTGCAATCAAGAGAACTTAAGTTATCCATGACACAGAAGTGGGTAAAGTGTGGCCCTCCAGAGGTTGTTGGACTGCAGTTCCCAGCAGTCCTAGCCAGTATTCCTAATGGTGAGAAATGCTGGAAGTTGCAGTCCAGCATCCTAAAGATATGACTTTAAATGAATTTCATCTTCTTGTTTTCTGTTCATTCTTCTAGCCTATCAAGTTCATTTTGAATTGATTCCATCTTCTATGGGACAAATTATACTCCTTCCCTCTTGTGCCAAGTAATTTGATTAGCATCCCCTCTGGTACCTTTTCCAAGCCATTCATAAGTATGTTAATCAGCACAGGGCCTAGAATTGAGCCCTATGGGACTCTACCTGGCAGGGCCCTCCAACTTGATCCAGAGACATTTATGAGCAGCTATGGTTCTATTTACCACTAGTATCATCCAGCCAACAATCTACTGTTCTATCAAAAATACAATCAGAGAGACTTTGTCAAATGCTTTGCTGAAATCAAGTTGTACAGTGTCTATAGCACTCTCATGATCTACCATAATAATATATCAAAAAAGGAGATAACTGTAAGTTTGGCATAATTTATTTTGATAAACCCATATTGGGTTCTAATAATAAATACAGGTTGAGTCTCTCTTATCCAAAATGCTTGGGACCAGAAATATTTGGGATCTTGGAATATTTTGGATTTTGGAATACTTTGCATATATCTTGGAGACAGGATCCAAGTCTATACATGAATTTCATTTATGTTTCATATACACCTTATACATGTAACCTGCAGGTAATTTTATACATAATATTTTTAATAATTATGTGAACAAAACAAAGTTTGTGTACATTGAACCTTCAGAAAGCAAAGGTGTCACTATCTCAGCCACCCATGTGGACAATTTTGGATTTTGGAATATTTTGGATTTCGGTATTCCAGATAAGAGAGACGTAACCTGTATATTCCTTTTTCTCACACTCCCTTCTTAATCATCCATACCAGTAGGTGATTTCAAACTACACATGAATGGCTACCGTATGTATATTATCTCTGTGCCTTGGCTAAATCCATGTGGCAAGTGCCTCCCATATTTCGATGAAAAATGAAGCTGTGAAAAGGTCAATCATGTGAATGAATCATTAATTTTTTTTTAATTCCCTGTTTACAACCTTGAGGTTATAAGTGGCTACTATAAGATGCATGAAACAATGTCTAGTTTCAGAAGCTACCTCTGGCTCCCTATTGACCTGGTCATTGGCTCTTCTCTTGATAGACAAATGCATTAAACTTTCAAAGTGGACTTGACAGACAGTGATTCTGAGTAACACTACATTTCCCTAAAGCCCCAAACAGCTTGGCCAATAGATGGGCTGGATAATTTTTTCCCCAAATTTGTTTTTAATCTCTGGGGGTTACAAAAACAGTCCTGGGGGACCTCATGTGGCCCATAGGTCACACTCTCCCCACCCTGGTCTAGAGAAATGAAGGTTGAAAATCATCACCTTAGATGACCAAAAGCTCCCTGCCCTGATTTAAAACAGAGAAAATGGTCCCAAGCACCTGGAGGACCAAAGTTTGGGAACCACTGCTCTAAGACCTAAATTCAATTGCTACTCACTCCTAGTAGCCCCATTTGATAAATTGCTGAATGACAGGTCAATATTTATGTAAAACCGTTGATTGAATGAATTTAGTCTAGTTGAGATTAGTAATGAGATTTTGCCCTAGGAGGTTTGGACTTCAGTTCCTAAAAGCCCCTCTTAGCATGGTCAGTGAGAAGGCATTGTAGGAATGGGACTCCAAAACATCCGCAGGGCCAAAGGTTACTTTCCTAGGCTTTAAGAAAAAGCCCTTTGACTTGCTTCATATTTATTCCTCTGCAGTGGAAGTATGGGCTGAAGGAGCAGCTACAGAAGGGCCCCGTTCCAAAAGGGCTGACGTCGGAGATGCATTTCGGTCAGACTTGGACACGACACCGATGTCTGACGAACCCAAACGGAAAGAGAAATCGACTGACACTGAAGAGGACCAGATAAGTGAAGAACCTCAGCGTGAGCTGAGCACCAAGACTACACAATACCCATCAACTGTGGATGAATTTGTAGAAAAGGCTGGGGATGAAAAGGGAGCTGGACTTGCCTATGTCCCTGCCGATCCAGCCCAGCTAGCGGCACAGATGCTAGGTAACATTGAAACCTTTGGTTCTGAACCTGAATTGAAGGATGTGGCCATTTCTGTGCAGACCCTTCCTGCATTATCCCACAGTTCAGAGAACATTGTAGCTCCTGCAGCAGTGGCAGAACATGTGCCAGCAGCACCTGTCCCGGCACCCGCCCCTGAATCCGAACCCGAACCCACTCCTGAACCTGAACCTGAACCTGCCCCGGCAGAAGCAGCTGCTGAAGAGGAAGCACCTATCCCAGCAGAAGTAGAAGCAGAACCTGCCCCTGCCCCTGCCGAAGCAGAACCTGCCCCTGCCCCTGCTGAAGCAGAACCTGCCCCTGCTGAAGCAGAACCTGCCCCAGCCGAAGAGGCACCCACAGGTTCAGTGCACTCTCTCAGGGTTGGGTCGGCCACTCAGAGTCACTCCTCCATCCGTGGGGATGTAGTTACCCCAGACACTCAGGCTGAACAACCACCTGCTGACGCAGTAGAGCCCGATGCCTCAGACCCCTTGCAGGAAGAACAGCCACCCCCACCAGCACCACCACCTCCTCCTGATAAAGACCTATTGCAGGCTGAACCTTGTCAGAGCGAAATTGAGCTCACATCAGACTTATGTATCACACCCATGTGCAATGATGACCCTGAGGCTGGTGGAGAGCCCCCACCACCACCATACGTAGAGCAGTTTCCGCAGCAGATAGTCATTCCCTTCGTAGACACGGTAGCACGTCTCTTAGATCCTCTAACAGCTTCACTAAATGCAGGCCAGTTGACTAGTATTCTAGATCCATCTGCAGATGATGCAGAATGTGACCCTGACAGGATGGATACTCCAGAGCAACTGAGATCAGCTGATCCAGGTTTTATTATGTCAGGTAAGAAAGTTGAGCTCTTTCTGTTGTAGTAATACTGTAGCTCCATAAATAGTAAACTGCTCCATTTCCTCAAATGTGCTTGTACTGGCAAGAGCCCTGTTAAAACAAGTAGGGCTTGTGCCAGGAGAGTGCCTTGAGGACTGGAGCCTTGGTGCTAAAGTCAATGTTAATCCCAACTAGAGCAGACCCACTGAAAAAGACTGGGACTGGTTAGTCACCATCTACTCTGTGTAAGTCTCAGTGATTTCAGTGCATCTGCTGTTGTTGGGACCAGTATTGGATTTAGCCCTTAAGTATTTAAATGCAGGTACCCGTATCAGTACAGGGTTGAGGCAAATTAAGGGAGTTGCAGATCCCATCCCACTTGCCTCAACAGAATGTGCACGTATGGAATTTTCACTTCAAGGTGTGCAATTGATTGCAAGCCCCATAACTTCACATTGCAGCAGTATTGTCTGTCCCATTTTCCTGTCACAAGTCTTGTATTATTTTCTGCAAATAGACTGGGTAGGGCAACACTCAGCAAGCATGTTATGGGGTAATTGTGGCAAATGACCTATTTTGGCCTCTCTTTAAACCAGTGTTTCTTAAACTTTGTTCCTCCAGATGTTTTAGACTTCACTTTCCAGAAGACTTAACATCATGGCAGATGGCCAAGGATTCTGGGAGTTGAAGTCCAAAAGCCAAAGGTTGAGAAACACTGCTTTAAACCTTTTTCACAGTACACTGTACATCTTGAACCCAAATTTCATATGTGCTCATAGCAACTATGGGTAAGTGATGTGGGTGATTGCGGCTTACTTTTTTAACATCAACCATATAAACCAGGGAGGTGGGAAATGGGTAGCTTGCCAGATGTTGCAGAACTGCAGCTCCCATCAGCCTTCACCATTGGCTGTTCTGGCTAGGGCTGATGGGAGTTGTAGTCCAACAGCTGCTGGAGGGTCACCAATTCCCCACTTCTCAGAAGGACTCTCAGCCATGGTACTAATGTGGTATTTGCATTTAAACTAAATGGTGGTGGTTGCCTGCGCTGTCCCATTAGGCCCAGTCTTCTCCAGCTCATCTACAGGGAATGGACTAATGTTGGAGGCCTGGTTTTTCTTTTGCAATGTGGCCTCTTCCACTTATTTCACTCTTTTAGTAGAAAGTGGGTAGCCCACCCCTGTTCTCAGCTGGTGAAGGTATCCTAACATCATTTTTTCCCACTGACCTGGCCTGATTTTGTCCTAGGCTCATACACTTTCCCCAAATTCAGTCACATCCTATTAGAGAGGTAGGTAGGTTCAGTATAAAAGCATGTTACAGAAGAGAGAATGCTGGAGGGCAGAGAAATACAAAATGTTTGGCATGGTTGGAGAAGAGGAACAATGATGTTGCAGTAGAAGTAAGACTTGCAGTTGGCCAGACATTTTATATGTCTGCACTTTGGAGCACCTGGAACTGTAAATAAATAAATAAAAAGGTATCCTAAATTTTATACACAGCTTAAGAAACCACATTGTGAATTTGATGCTTTGGATAGAAAGCAGCATTTTTAAAAGCTGGTCATGAGAGTTGGAGCCCTTTTTTCTCCCCAACCGTTCTTGCAACAAACCAGTGGTGCAAAATTGCTTGAAAGAATTCAACATGTTACATCTCTGTAGCTATCACATTTTGGATGAAGGTGGAGAAAAATCTAGCTTGCTGAGGCTGTGCTGTCAATGGGTTCTTCTGTGTGTTGAATGCCTTCAAGTTTATTTCAATTTACATTTGGTGACTGCATGTCATTAATGTTGAGAGATAAATTGAGCTAGATCCACCCTGTATGATCAACAGAAAAGCATCTTTTGATCTTAATGCAAGTTTCATCACCATCAGCAGCACTGCTGTTGTTCCTACATTTCAGCCATGCTAAACTCCCACCTCTGGCCTCCAGGGACTCTCTCCTCTCTGTAACATGTGTCCTTTTGCGGCATCGAGTTACATGTAAGGATATGCAATATGACTGCAGTTCATGCACCCTAGTAGATGGTCTTTCATGCCAGCAAATTTTCTTTCAAATTTTTATTTTATAGCCATGGCAACAAGCGAACCAGGACAGCCACCACCATATTCTAATGTGTGGACTCTCTATTGTCTAACTGATTTGAAAGAACAAGGTCGTAAGTCACCACCACCTCAACCACCCCTTCCACCTGTTGGAACTGGTGCGCCTGTTCCCCAGGCAACCCTATTCATATCTAGTGGTAAAGACCAACCGCAGTATCTACAGCCGCAGATGATACAACAAGGTCATCCACCACAAGTGTCCTCTCCAACTTATGTGATGATGGAAGATGGGAAGAAGGGAAATGCGCCACCTTTCATTTTGGTGGGCTCTTCTGTTCAGAATAAACAGGACTGGAAACCTATCCCTGGCCATGCTGTCCTCACACAGCCAGATGCTGCTGGTAATGTGAGGAGGTTCGCTACCATACCTGTGCCAGTCGCCAGGCCAGCAGATCCGAAAATGGCCAACCCCAGTTTTAACTCTGCACAGGATAGCGGCAGGCCTCCAACTCCAGTTTTTCTTTCAGTTGCCATACCACTGGAAGATGTGATGACTGGGAAGAAGGGCTCAGGCGCTGGGGATAAAGCACCCTTTGCAGGCAGTTATGGCATAGCAGGAGAGATCACGTTTACTACTGCCTCAGTACGCAGGACGGAATAGAGTAAAGGTAAGTCCAGAAGCAAGCTGGTAGTCTTGGTGAATAGGCCAGCAGCTGCAAATATGGGTGAAAATGGGGTCAATGTAGTGAGCAAGGTTAGGTGCCCAAATCAGGGCAGAGGCACATGTGTCCCCCTTCAGATGTTGGGCTGCAATTTCAATCAGTCTTTGCCAGCCTAGATGATGGTGAGGAATGATGGCAACTGTGGTTCATGTACATCTGGAAGATTGCATGTTCCTTTATGCCATCCTAAATAAAAAGTTATTTTGTAATGGGCTGTGTTTTTGGTAGTTTTCAGCAGCAACTTTGGGGACAGAGTGATTTTAAGGATTTATCTCCTGGGAAGCACCCAAAGTTATTTTAAAACAGTGTTTCAAAAGGTGGTTGGTATGAAAGCTGCTAATAGGAAAGATGCCCCTGTGGCAAGTATGTTATTTTTGTAGTGTTTCCCTCCTGGGAGCTGTGAACTCCACATCTATAGAGCTGCTGTGGGTTATGCTTGTTTTATGTTTTTTAAGCTAGGGGGCTGCTGATCAGGTGAGACTTGAATACTGCTGGTGCAGTTTAGGAACAGAAAGACTTCTAGCTAGAGTGATCTACTTTATTTTATTTTTACCAGATTGCTGAGATGTCTCGGATATAGTCTGGTATACAAAGACTTAAAAACAGAACTTTAATGTTTTGAGCCTAGGAAATTGTTTTTAGGACCCAAACAAACCGAGCTTACAGTCCTGCCATAAAAATTTCCTTGCAGGTTACTCCAAGCTTGCTTCATTTAAGGTATGGGTGGGTGAGGATAGTTCTTCATTGTATTGCTGCTGTTGTTAAACAACCAAGAGAAGTCTTTCTCAATCTACTGCCACCACCCAGAGATCTCTCACTAGAGAATGATTCATTGTCTGACTTTAAATCAGAACTGATTTTAATAGGATGCATTCCTAGATGTTATTGCAAGTCCAGCAGTGTGCTTACTCTCTCATCCTGGGTTGTTCTTTATGTTGCGCTGAGAACTTCAGCTATTAGGTGCTTTACAAATGGAAAAATATATATATAAAAGAAAGAATGGTTAAGGCTGCAATGCTATATCTAGCTTCAAGCATGAGCCTCATTGAACACACAGATATAACTGCCTAACAGGATTTCAGCTGACATTCCTAAAATGTGAGAAGTATTTAACAATGACTAAATATACTAATGGCTTCATTCATGCAGTTGGTTTCTGAGAGGCAGCTTTGAAGCTTGCAAGCCTTGGTCCTGGATCTTTTGGCACTGCCTTCCTTTTTTTGATTTGCACTGATCACACTCAAGAGAGTAGTGTGGGTTAGAATTTCGATGAAGGGACACAGAATTTTGGTATTGTAATATGAATGGATAGGTACTTTAGAACAGAATCATTTTTCCTGTTGCCAGTGAAGGTAAAAGATCAAAGCAGAGGAAATTTTTTTTTGTTAAAAACTTAGGGCTTAAAAAATAGGTTATATTTTATGGGTTCGCTAGAGGTTTGCTAAAAAGTGTTGTCCAGTTCTATGCTACAGTCAGTCTTTCAATGGGAACTAATGTTAGCAAGCATTAGTGAAGGTGCCTTCTTGCAATACATCAGTAAATCCTGCCCAATTTGCTTCCACCTGTTTGCACTTCAAAGTTCACTCCTTTCGCCTCATTATGTTTTTATACAAAACAGCTTCCCCCAACCTGATGTCCTCCAGTTGTGTTGTATGGCAGTGTACATTGTCCTGAGCCAGGATGAGCATGTTGTTTCAGAATGCTGGGAGTTGTCATCAAGCAGAATTGAAGGACACCAGATTGGGGAAAGGTGATGCAAAAAAACATATATCATGACATTGCTGGCTGATTATTCCATGTATAAGGTAGTTTGCCAAAAAAAGGGAAGGGAGTGGAATTAAATCAATTGGGATGGAATATAGTGCCCGTATTTTCAAGTCACAGTGATTCTGAAACAGTCAGTTGGTTCCCACTACCATGATGGCAAGCAGGGGTGGGAATCATACAGCCCTCCAAATATTGTTGGATTGCAAGTTCCAGCAGCCCATGTCGGCATAGCCAATGGTGAGGAATGCTGGAACATGCAGTCCAACATCATATGGAAGGCCACGTTTCTTACCTCTAGCAGAGAGTTAGATGTCTTTTGAGTGGCAGAGTGGCCTGTTTAGAAAAAGAGCTCAGAGTTACTGCCGGTGAGGGGGGGGGGCAAAATTAGCTTGGGGACTGGCACTGGTCCATGCGCCACCATTTTGAATAGCACTTTTCTAAATGTGGTTGGATTGCAAGTCCCAGCAGCTGTAGGCAACAAGGTGAAAAAATGCTGGGAATTAGCAGTTCAACATCTCTAGATTGCTGCATAATTTCCCCCACTATTATAAAGGATAAAATTTACTGTCTCTGACAAGGTGCAATTCACAGAGTTGATTTTTCCCCCTCCCAGATTCAGTCGAGGTGCTGCTGTCCAACATTTCACCCCAGAATGGAAACCTGCATCTTTAATTAAAATATTGATTAACTAGTACAAGCAATAAAGCAATGCAAGCGATCTGAATCTAAAAGCTTCATTTGCATGATTTTGATTTGTAGAGTATAAGATTAGTAGCCAAGCAGAAAAGAACTAAAATTAGGACAACTTCTTATTTTGACCAGATGAAAATTTTAACACTGATTTGCTTGTGAAAACATACCTGGGGCTAAAACATATTTTTCCTTTTCTTAAGGTACAGTCCTCAAGGTGAAAACACCATACTCCCTCTAAATTATTAGCCTTGTACTCATAGGCTCTAACAGGGTGGACTAGGAAACACCCATTATGACATACAAAAACTTGAATATAATTTATCTGTTCTTTTAAAATGTATTAACATGCAGACATGAGGGGAAAAAACCCAATAGGCTCTTAGGAGAGAAGCCTTTCTGCTTGGGAATGACAAGTGTTGTAGCTCAACACATTTGGAAGATGCCAGGTTGGGGAAGGCTACAATTGTGAGACCTTTACCTGAGGGCAAGAAGTGAAATGCGATCAGCCATGGGACAGTTTAAAGCCTTTATTTAATAGCAATTAAATAATTCACTATACTTCCAAACAGCAATTAAATTAATACAAGAGCAACAAGCCCTCCGGAATTTATGTACTCCATTTTATACAAATATATAATCCCATATTATTTTTAATGCACCCCAAACAAAGGGGCAAAATCTGCTGTGTACAGTAGTCGCAGAGCTATCTTACTGGCTTTAAAATGCACACACATTTGGGGGGGGGGTTTGCTTCTGACTGTAAATGCCCAGATACATTTGAAGTATCCCATCCCTTTGTTGAAGACCATCCAACCCCCTCACTTCTCATAATGCTGAGCACCTCTTAGTGCATTGCAGATTTTAAAAAAATACTTCATCTTAGTTCAAATTAAAGTTTCAAAGATTTAAATGGCTCTTATTTCCTTAAAGATATGAGCATGGTAATAAAATGTCAAAAGAGAAATTTTAAAACACTGCACTAAACATGGAATCATCACTGTTGTGTAAGGTTATCTGGCTAATCCTATGTAATACCTGTTGGTGGATGGGAGGACAGACTAGTGCAAGGAGAGTAACTTTTTTTATACTCACTATCCATAATCCAGTATTTTATGAAGTAATGAAACATCACCTTCCAAAAGGTAATTCTTCTCAAGAAGTGGCATGCCCTTCTCTGGCTTCATGCCATAATAGTATTGCATTTCAGGAGTGTGCTTTTGATATTTCTGTCTCGTAAGAGGTCTTGTGTTTCCATTATGCCAGCATAGCTATCACTGACCAAAGAGAGACAGAAAACCTGAAGGTGCCTTGTTTTCCATTTGACCTAGAGCTGAGCATTAGTTGCATTGGCTTCTTCAGCAAATATAGGTAGCATCCCCTCTCTCTTTTGAGTAACTGTAACATGTGTATGTATGCATAGTGTAATAATATAGGGAGTATGACAAAAGCTCCCCCAAACAACAATCTTTTGCCACCATAGTTGCTGTGGAAGCTGCATAATAGTACATTCAATTAATACTTGTCAGTTTTTTTTCTAGGAGCATAGGAACAAAGGAAAACACTGAAAACTGGTTAAGACTTATTTGTGTTAGCCCCAGACTTTTCAATGTAATTTAATAAATATCAGGCAAGCTAAAGTAGTTTCTGTCCCAGTAGTTCCCAGAGTAAATCCAGTCTTGCCCACCAGTGTAGGGATTAGGACCTTGATGGAACCACCTGAAATGGAAAAAGAAGGATATCTAATTAAGAGGAAAAAAATTACATATATATCCCATTCAAGAAGTATCTGAGGTGCCTCATGCTCTGGAAACACTGGACATTCAGTCAATTTATCTATCTCATCCACATATACCTTAAGAATTCATGAACTATGGAGCCTCCTACTCACTACTTTGATCCAACTGAAATAAACTGCAAGAAAAAAAGAGGACTTTTATGGTGTTATAAATTTAATGAAAAAATATTCAATAGAGAGGATTATGGTACAAAAAATTATTTTGAGGAAACATGCTCTAGATGGAGTGCGGGCCATTTCCACCACATTTAGTTTTTTTAGGCCCAGGAGTGGCCTTGAAAAAAATCCAGACAGTAACTTCCACTTACTTCCTCTTGTTAAAAGAGGGCTCTTCTGGGCCTAAAATTATCCCAGGAGAGGGGATAAAAATGGCAATAATGTCCTTCATGCCCCATAGAGAGGATATTTGGAGGATATATATATATATTTGGAGGATATATATATATATATATTGGTGGAGGGGTGTGCGGCTCATGCGGCCCTCTAGCCTCCCATGGTTGCCCATCTCTGATCTACTGGATAAAGACTTCTATCCAAAATGATACCCCTCCTTTTCACTTTCATGCCCATTTTAGTCCTGAAAGCTAGCAGTGGGGACTTGGCAGCCATCTGAGAATGCTGGCCCCAGCTATTGGTCCTCCTTGCAATTTAGCATATATTTGATCCAAAATTTCGAACTTGTGTTTTAATTGGGACTCTTGCATGAGAGTCAAATTGATAATCACACTGCTGGGGGAAAATGCTGTCAAAAAGTATCTGTGATGAAAAGAAGATAGTATGACAGTAAGGACAGTTAACATTCAGAAAATATAGTAGCAGGGAGCAGTAGACAGCATTGTTGCTACCACATTACAGCCATATTCTAACTGAAAATTAAAACATTTTGGACAGTGTTTTCTAGTATGGTGTACGGAGCCAAGAATGAACATCAAGACTGAGTATTCCACTCTTGCCTCTCCTATACTCTGTGTGCTGGCTTTGGTGTTTCATTCATTTATCAATCCAGAGTTCTCTGGCATGTCCAAACTATCTCAGTAACTCTGGCTTGACACAAGTTCCTTACTTCAAACATAACCTAGAATAAAGCATTATTGGTTGGGAAAGGCAACAGAGGAGTGTTGTTCCTGATGATCATTCGCAATTTCACACACCGAAGAAGTAACATCAAAAACTAAGCTATCTAGCAAAGAAGAGAGATCTAGAAAAAGAATACATGCTTATTTTAATAATCCAATATTAAGCACAATATTAATGCATTTCATGCTTTCTCATGCCTTCTTGTTGAGTTTATACCAAAACAGTGTATTTACAATTTTAAGTAGGATAAAAATGTAGGCTGAGATCCTGTATTGTCAAGATGCAATTATGATGAAAGAGCTCTGCTGACATAGTTATGCCTGACAATGCCCCTCCCCCAAAACCTACCTTTTCAGCCTAGGACAGTGATGGCGAACCTATGACACGTGTGTCAGCACTGACACGCATAGCCATTTCTGATGACACACGGCTGTAGGCCTCCTCCCTCCCCTCCCGCCTGCAACCTCACCACCCTTCCTCCACCCCCTTCCCTAAAGTGGCGATTGGGGATTCCTGCTTTGGGGAGGGTGGGAGGAAGGAGGAAAGTGGCGACCGGGGCTTTGAAGCCCCGATCGCCACTTTAGGGAGAGTGGGGAGTGGTTTTTGGTTTATTAAATACAATTACAGTATATATAACAGTTATACATTTAAGTTATTTAAACAATAAATATCGCAAAATAATGTTTTTTCCTCAAAGTGACACACCACCCGAGTTATGCTCAGTTTTTTGGCGAAGTTTGACACACCAAGCTCAAAAGGTTGCCCATCACTGGCCTAGGAGTACTGCAATTAAAGGGTTTCCAAGGTGCTACAGATTGGGATGCTGGGAAATGATGTCCGTAATGCTTTCCCACTCATAGGACATGCTAAGAACAGGCATTTAGAGAGATCCCCTCCAGGGTCCTGACACAACTGCTTGTCTGAAGGTCCCCCATGACTGGGAGAGTGCTGCAGACACCATTCCCCAGCACCTTGATCTGCAGTGCATTTGAAATCCTTCAGCTGGGGTAACCCCAAGTTGAAAAGGTAGGTTTTGGGGGTCACATCCGGTCATTACCATAAAGGTAAGGATCAGCTATAAGATCATAAATCCAGCTCATGATCTTGTAACTACTGGACAGGATGGCAGCTGTGATTTTTAATGTCATTGCTCATCTTCTTGTTATTATACAGTTGCACAGCCATGCTTAGAGGAATGCAATTTTGCTTTTGCAAAATTCATATTCCTTTCTTGATAGTAGCTACTAATGGCTAATTATATTTGAAATATTCACAAAATTACCAGACTGGTGAGAAATACAGGCCTCTGGTTTCATACTTAGGTACATCTTAAGAAACCTTGTACATTAACATGCAAGGCCTAGCGTTCAAGAACTGCCAAGAATCCTATGCATGCAAAAGATTCCAAACAAGATAGTCATTTTATTCAGGTTGGAAAGAGTCAGAATTTTGATAAGAGAACCAAATTTATACTTGGAGAATCCCTTACTCTTATTTATAAGCTTTAAACACATCTCTAAGCATGTCAGGAAAGCAAGCAAAGAAGTTATCAGAAAAGATCAAACCTGGGAGCCTGGGCCACTGGCTGACTTTTGGAAAAAATACAAAACATAATGCAACTTACAGTGACACAAGACATTTGAATTAGCAAACCATGAGGGAAACAGTGAAGAGCCTTTCCTGTTGGTGCATAATAGCTCCTCCATTATGCACCATATTTCCAATGAAGACAACATTTGGAAGTGTGTAGAAAAGCTATTAGAGACTGCTCAATAGATTCTGACAGAAAAATAATTATTCCAAGTCAAGAGCCAAAGAAAACTTTAAGAAACTCCTCATTCCTTATCTACAGCTGTTTGTTCGAAGTGGAAATGTACTTTATTACTCAAAGAAACCATGTCAAGCAGCAATTCAGCAATGGCATCAGAGAGGCCTTTCATCCCAAATGGTTAGTTACCATTATAGCTGCGATTTTAAAACGCAACTTTTCCATTTCTCCAAAGTTAACTAAAGCATTTACTTTCTGAATGCTACCAGTCAAAAGTTGCCTTCTGAATGCTATAAGCCACAGGCCTGTGGTACAAAACACCCTTTCATCATCACTGCCTCAGCACCCACAACACAACTGAGGCAGCATACAAAGCACAGCATGAGCAAGCACTTGAATCAAGTGATAGTCCTCTATCACCATTTAGTAAGGCCACTCCCCTGTAACTATAAAATTAAGCTTATGAGTTTTAGTTACACAACAAAAGGTGTGACGTTATTCCCTCATTATGCTACAACTGTAATATAATGCATTTGTAGCTTTGTTATTGAAGAAGGGGGATTACACGTAACTTCTTGTTTGTAACTAATTACTCCCAAACCACCCGATAAAGGTAATTTGTGCAGAAGAGTGTCCAGTTCTTACTCTATTTCTGCAGTGCTGGGATCAATAACTATTGTGCATATATACCTGTATGCACATATGTTCTTAGTGCTAATGAGAGCTACTAGCATTCATACTACAAACACTATGCAAAGACCAACATCCTCATGAATGTGGATCATATAAAATATTTTTAGCTGTCTGAAATAAAGGGGGGGGGAATCAATGAAATTTTGTTTTGAATGTCTCTGAATTCTTTAGTCCCATTTTTAATTCCACCTTTGCTGTTTCTTGTTTCATGTTACATTCTGAGTTAAGTCAGAACAGAGCACTGGAGGACCTCAGGTTTTTTAAAACTTCAAAAATTAAAAACTTCCAAAGCTCTCTGTTAATACAGTTGTCCCTTCGTATTCACTGGGGTTTGGTTCCAGGACCCCACTGTGGATACCAAAATCTGTGAATACTCAAGTCCTATTATCTGCAATGGCATAGTAAAATGGTGTTCCTTATATAAGATGGCAAAATCAAGGTTTGCTTTTTGGATTATTATTTTTAAAGACTATTTTCAAGCTGTGGATACTTAAATCCGTGGATACAGAGGGACAACTGTATAGAGTTGGTCAATGAAACTATTGCTTGTAATAATAATCCAGCAATTAAATCTTTCCTCCAGTTTAAATCTGAGAATCCATTCCATTCCTGTTCACACCAACACACTTGGCCTTTTGCCAGTGATGACAAAAGAAGCCCAGAGCACAGTCATTGCATTCATGTTTCCATGAATATCAACAATGCACCATTGTCTTAGCTGCTCACTGATTTTGTAAAGGCTTACTTATATCCCATTTTGAATGTTAACATGTAATACCCAATGCAGTGCAGAGTCCACATTTTTTACCATGACAACAATTTGATTAATTCCCCTATTCAAAAACTGGAAGCCTAACTGGTACCTTCAACCACCAGAAAGGCAAGATAGGACTCCTTCAGGACACAAAGATTTGGGCAAATGGTCAGTCTCTCCACCCATGCTACAGGTTCTGAAATGCCTTAAAAGCTGTTCATTTGTAACAGTTTAAATAAAAACTAATGTTTAATGCAAGAAACTGCAACTTGCTTGCTTTTCAAGCTGAGAAACCAACAGCACAGAGCCTTATGACCCTGTTTTCAGCTCTTTGGACAGAGAAGCAATTTTATCCCGTCATATTCTTTGTGCAACAACTCAGGGTTATTAGAGTACAGTAACCTCTTGACTGCAAGCAGTTAAACATTCCGCTAAACTGAATAATTCACTGAAGGAACAATGTTACCTCCTCCCTAACTTAAATGGCTTCTAAAAATGAGCATAAAGAATGAATCTGATCTAAAAGCTGAATGGTTTATTGAGCATCTTGCCTTGCCCTTAAAATATACTGTAATTTATTTTTGGCAAACCTATTGCATATGAACTACACATTTCACATCCTGGAGTTTCCAATACCAATAGATGAGCTTAATGGCCAAGATGCAACAGTGGACTTTGATATCCAGCACAAACAGAACTGAGATTTTCTTCCCTTCCTTCACCTGCTACAATCTTCTGTTGCACCAAACAACTACTCAGAAGAGTTCCTCAACCATTCAGAGGAGATTTTTAGAGTGCTCCATGAGCATCACTGATTCTGGTGGAAGTGAAAGGATCCAGCACAAGTATATTACTAGGTCCTGGCCACTGTATTGAATTGTGTTTTCTCCCTCAAACTCCTCTGAAGAAAGCGATTTAAATATGATAATGAGATATTAGCCTGCACAGACCCAAGGTGCTTCCAGACAAGCCTTTTTTGTGCAATTGCCCTGTCTCGACCATGGAATTTACAGGGCAGCTCAGACATCATTGTCTTCCATTTGTAGCCCTCCTGGATTTTACTATTTCTTTCATTTTTTATCTTACCACAAAAATATCCATTAAAGAGAGCAAGAGAAAATAGCTGCACAACACCTTCTGATAGATAATGCTAGGACAGTCTGTCTGGAAGCATCCTTAGACATGGGATAAATGAAAAAATAATTGGCTGAATTGTTTTTAAAAATGCCGCTACAGAAGCAACTTTTAAACATGGCTGGTTTTTCATAATGTACGATTATAAACCATAAAAACTGTATCCCTTTGAAAAGATGCACTGTTTGTTATATCAACAGGAAAGGTAGCACAGAGAACCTCTTGGTATAACTGAGTGAGGCATAAGGTGCTCAATTTTAAAGAAACCTAACAGCATGACTGGTACAAACATTAAGAATACTGTTATTTTGAGCAATTTTTCCTGTTTAAGATATTTACTGATTGGCAAAGAATGGCTGCATTGACTTCATAAGCACTGCTATAAACACATATAGTAGCTAGAAGTTACTGTTCTCTAAAGTACATTCAATATTATAAAAATATGAAAGAACAATATATTAAATGTATCTGACACAATTTGGTCTGCTACTGTATTTCATACCAAGCTCCTTTGGATTGAATATATGAGAGTGTGTGCCTCCATTTTTCAAGTTGGAACAATACTGACTGCATTTTTCATGAACAGTAAAACTAATTTTCTTTATTCTGGATATTTTCACAGCTGGGAACTATGGTTTAAATGCCCCTTTCAGAATAAGAATGTGGGCTTTATTTCACAACATTATTTTGCTACCACCTTTCAGCTTCTTTGAGAGTCACATTTCCAAACCAGCATAAAGATGTGAAAAAATATACGAGGGTATGCTGTGGGGAGGTATATGTGTAGGCATGCACAAAGGTAAAATGTATTTAAAATGAGGTGAAGAATCTGCGCCTTAAGTTTCTATGAGATATTGGCTGAAGTGTTACATGTATACTTTGCTTATTTCAGTTATGAATCCTTTTGAAGAATCATGTGTCCCAGTGCATACTGATACAAAGGAATACATAAAAATAGTTTCACAAAAAAGAACTTATGTTATTTCACCTACTAAAAAAGTAAAATAAAATTCAGACTCAGAAACACTGCATGAATATGATTTCTAATATGGCAGTGGGTTTTCTACTTCTCTGTCTACTATTTCCAATGGAGCATTGCCAAAGTGACACAGGAATTCAGGCATGCAGTTCACTTGAGGCTATGTGCAGAGTAAGATATACTAGAGTATGAGGTGGCTGGAATACTGTGTCCAGTTCTGGGCACCACAATTCAAAAAGGATATTGACAAATTGGAGCGTGTCCAGAGAAGGGCGACTAAAATGGTGAAAGATCTGGAAACGATGCCTTATGAGGAAAGACTTAGGGAGCTGGGTATGTTTAGCCTGGAAAAAAGATGGTTGAGGGGCGATATGATAGCCCTGTTTAAGTATTTGAAGGGGTGTCACATTGAGGATGGAGCAGACTTGTTTTTCTGCTGCTCCAGAGACTGGAACACGGAGCAATGGATGCAAGCTCCAGGAACAGAGATTCCACCTCAACATTAAGAGGAACTTTTTGACAGTAAGAGTTGTTTGGCAGTGGAACACACTCCCTCGGACGTGGTGGGGTCTCCTTCCTTGGAGGTCTTTAAACAGAGGCTGGATGGCCATCTGTTGGGGATGCTTTGATCATGATTTCCTGCATGGCAGGGGGTTGGACTGGATGGCCCTTGTGGTCTCTTCCAACTCTGCAATTCTATGATTCTATGATTCCCAGTTCCTGGGGCTCCTGGATGAGGCAGATTATCTAGATCCATTTCAGTCTAGTTTTATCCTGGTTACAGGATGGAGACAGCTTTGGTCATCTTGATGGACAACGTAGACAGAGAACTGGATGGGGCAGTGTGCCCCTATTGGTGTTGCTGGACCTCTTGAAAGGTCTGCTGAACCTCTCAGCAGCTTTCAATATCATCGACCATGGTATCCTTCTGAGTCACCTCTCTGAGATGGGCTTGGAGGTACTGTGGCTTACAGTGAAGGTGGTGCTAAGGGATTCCTGCTCCACTGCTTGGCTATTAGCCTCTGGAGTCCCTCGGGGTTCTGTCTTGTGCTCTATGCTATTTAACATACACATGAAACTGCTGGGAGAGACTGTCTGGAGTTTTGGGTTCAGGTGTCACCAGTATGCTGGTGTTACTTAACTCTATTGCTCCTTCCCACTGAATTCCAAGGAAGCTGTTCTTGTTCTAAACTGGTGCTTGATAGCTGTAATGGACTGGATGAGGATGAACAAATTGAAGCTTAATCCAGACAAGACAGAGGTGCTTCTAGTCATTCGAAAGACAGATCTGGGAATATGGATTCAACCTGTGCTAGATGGGGTTACACTCCTCCTGAAAACACAGGTTTTCAGTTTGGGGGCATTCCTGGATTCAGCTGTGAGCCTGGAGGCCCAGATTTCGGCCATGACCAGGACTGCATTTGCACACTTAAAGCTACTGCACCAACTGTCCCCGTTCCTGGCAAAATTAGATCTGGCTATGGTGGTACGTCTTGGTTACATCCCATTTGGATTACTGTAATGCATTCTTGTGTAGGGCTGCTTTTCAAAAGTGCTCAGAAACTTCAGTTGGTCTAAAGAGCTGCAGCCAGGTTGTTAGCTGGGGCTGGCTACGGGGAGCATGCAACTCCATTGTTGCAACAGCTCCACTGGCTGTCAGTCCATTTCAGGCACAGTTCAAAGTTCTGGTTTTGACCTGTAAAACACTATACTGCTTGGTTCCAGGTTATCTGAAGGACAGTATTTCCCTTTATGAACCCATTAGACCTCTAAGATCGTTTGGAGAGGCCCTTCTCTCTGTCCCACCACCTTCTCAGGCTTGTTTGTTGGGAACAAGGGAGAGGGCCTTCTTAGTAGCTGCTCCCAGACTTTGAAACTCCCTCCAAAAAGGCAGCATATACTGCTCCTCCTCTCTGGTCACCTAAATGAGTGGTAGGTATTTTCATAAGCTCCAGTGTTACTGTACTGAAATTGGTTTGTGTATGCAGCCAAGAAAATATAATTCTAGTTCTGAAAAGCAGAGGGGTAATGCTAAATCCTAGGCTGTAAGAACAACAGTCCAGCAAGGAAGGAATGACTCATATGAGCAGAACTAAGTGGTTAATTACCAATAATAACTGCTCCACCTGAAAATGATGAAACAGTGATTTTTACAGAGCTCCTCTGACAGTCCAGGTCCAGCACTACACAGGCAGTAAACCTGAACTTTGTCTATGGATACTAATATATTAAACAAAAGGTGCTGAAGCAAGGTACTGAAGTTTAAAGAGATGTAAAACAGTCAAGCACAAACCTGTCAACCGTTTTTACTCAAGGTATCTACCCCATACACTGACCTTGTCTTCCACTCTTCCTCAGACTTAGACCGGTTTTTACGAGCTGCTCTTTGTTTTTCTTCAAGCCTTTTCTTTTCTTCACTGGCTACATCTATCAATAACAACAATAACAAAAGCTGTGTCACATTCTAATATAGTGGAGTCTACTTAAATAGCTGCGATATCAAGAAGCTGGTAACAGTGGCAGTGCAAGACTTTTGTCTATTTTATGAACTGGACCGTAACTGTGTAGTAGATTGTTACATCCCGACATGTAAAATATTTCTTATATCCAAATAATGTGACTAGAGAAATTATAATATGAGTATGATGCTTATAATGATGACAAGCATGTTATAACTAAGATTGTTGTTACTCGCAAGCTTTTTCATGCTTGTAGCTTTGTTCCTATAACAATACACTGGAACAAAAAAAAATGTTTCTTTGCTGCCATCCTATTCTGAACATATCTCTGGGTTATGGGAAGTCATAAAAATAATAATTTGATGGCATCAGGACTACAAAAACAAGCAAAGCACTCAGACACATGACTTCAGAATGAGAAAAAGCTTGAAACCAAATGTCCAGGAAGACAGAAGTCTTAATTACGTAAAATTCATCACCAACAAAGGACAAAGAATGAAAACAAGCTGCCTTGTTGACTGTGCTGTGCAAAAGCAGATGAAAATATTTTTGAACAAAAATATTTCAAGTATTACCTAATTAGTATATGCTTACACTTTATATCACTATGCAAGCAATTCCTCTATGAAGAGATCTGTGAAACATGGTTGCCAAAACAAATCTATACATGAACAATAAGCCCTACAAAAGGAAGCATTTAGACACAAATATTTTAATCACTGCAAGTATGTATATTTAAAAAGCTATGAGTTTAAAATTACCTATGTCACCATTTTCCATAGCTCTTATATCGGGCCTTAACCGGCAGTCGGTTTTAGGAATAACACTTTCCATTTCTTGATCCAGTTCATTCAAAGCCATAGCAAAGGTAGTGAAGTTGTACATCTAAAAACCCCCAAACATATACAGAGAATTAACTGCTTTTTTGAACACAGCTTTGTTTTTTATACAGGAAGATCAGCTGGTAACAGGCTTACATACTCCCAGAGGAAGTATCTAATGGAACTCCTCCTTGGGGCCATTTTATTTAATGTTTTCATTAAAATGACCTTGGGGAAGGAAGTAGAAGCACAGTCTATGAAACATACTGGTGTCATCAAGTTATCTGAGAAGCCTTTTAAACACAGAAAAAGGCAGGTGTTGTGTAGTGTGAACTGAAAGGTCTGAAGAAGTAGAATAATGCAAACAGAGTAAACTTCAATATCATGGAAACAGTTAAGTAATACCCTATAGGACTGATCTGTATACATTTCAAGTATAGATCTGAGAACTTAATAACCACAAGAGTGATATAGGCTGCCAATGTGATGTTGAGCATTCACTAGTATGGCCAGCAACTAATTGCACAACTCTTACAGAAGTACTAAGCCTTTGTATCACCCCTCTATATTAAGGAACAGAACCCTAACTAGTTGTTGAAGCAAAGATAATTAAATCAACATGTGACAACCAACTTTTTTTGGCATGTGCACTGTAAACAAAATATTTCAGTTTTTTTTTTAAGTGGAACTCTAGTGTGTACTGTATTGATGTACAAATGTAGAGTGAGCATTACAGCTAGTCCAATAACGTTGTTAAAGAACATGGTCATTTGTTCTCATATTTCCAGTTGCAATGAATAAATTTAAACTGAAAATGAGAAGGGTTTCTAGCCATAATAGATATTAAATTCTGGATTAGTATTCCTCAGATAGGAAAAAAAATCAGTAGTTGCTGTTTCATGTCACATGGCCAATCTAAGGGATCTCTTTCTATTTAACTGTGAATAAGGGTCCCCAGATAAAAGAGAAATGAAACACATCAGAAACATTTATTGAACAAGAAAGTGAGAATACAGTAATTAAAAATGGAAAGGTCTGGCATCCATGCTGAAATGGTAACTTTGCTCATGCAGGCTATCTAATAGTCTGTTTAACTAAAGCCCAGTTAAGTGATCAGAACCTAGTTAAGCTTTTGGAATTATCACAGAAGAATGAACTCCCAATACTGCTAGAGTGGAAACCTCTTTCTTTTCATCTGCTAATTCACCTTGAAGGCTACATAACTAGAACTCAGAAAGCTCCTTTTTTGGACTATAGCTTCCAGGGTCCCCCAGACAGCATGGCCAATGAAAAACAATCAGCTGAGAAAAGAACCACACCTGGAAATGTCAATTCACATACTAACTGGGATAACTGTGTCTTTTACCAATGTCACACTCAACTTAATTGTTAGCAAAGAAATGATGGGTGGGTTGGGGGGCTGATCAAATTTAACTGCAGACACCAAACTGTAATCTGACCAGTGGGTTTGCTGAAATGAAACCACAAACTAGAGCAAAGATGTGTGTACTGTATACAGTTGTCCCTCCACATTCACAGATTTGGCATTCACAGATTTAAGTACTCACAGCTTGAAAATATTCTTAAAAAAATAATAATCCAAAAAGCAAACCTTGATTTCGCCATCTTATATAAGGGACACCATTTTGTTATGCCATTGCATATAATGGGACTTGAGTATTCATGGATTTGGGTATTCATGGGGGGTACTGGAACCAAACCCCAGCGAATGTGAAGGGACAACTGTATTCTGTCTCTCCCCTGCAACTATACAGATAGCATGAGATACTGATCACATCAAATGTCTAATGCATACACACATGACAAAGAAAAAGAGAGCACATGTATAAGGCCTCAAGAGAAAAAAGATTGACAGGACAGAATTAAGGGTCTACTTCACCTGTGTTGAGTTTGAAGGCCTTGGAGCTATCCTCCACAATAATACACTTCCAGGAATAATACACACACTTTCAGAATCTGGCAAGGGCATTTCTTCTGGTTCATCAGAACTGCCCCCCTAAAAGAAGAAGGCGTGCGGAATATAGTAACCCAAGAAGCTACAAAATAAGATTTTGCAGTACCTCTGTTATATCAAAAGAAGCAATTATTGGGGGTGAGTGGGGTTTTGAGGGTTTGTTTTGTGTTTTTTTTTTTTTTGGTCATGCAGCTCTCCAGATGTTGTTCAAGTGCAACTCCCAGCTTTCTTGATCATTGGCTATGTTGGCTAAGGCTGCTAGGACCTAACCAAGTCTGGAGGGCTGCATGATTTTCACCCCTGCCCTAAAATAGTCTTGCGGTTCACTGTTTGCTTGGGAACCACTGATGAGCGTGGGTAATTCCATCCAGGTGAGAGAGCAGGCAGACAAGAAGGGATAAATTGCTCCATCCTTCCTCAATCAATCTGCTTGAATATCTGTACTAGCCATGAATGAAGGCAACACATCTTTGCAGTCAATAGAAAAGGCAGTGGACTGTGGGAGGCACAAAATGCTCTACTAAGAAGAGGGTGGTTTTCCAGTGGGTTCATGAGGATACATTTCTATACATAAATCATTATTTAAGTTTTTTCACTTCTCTCTAGTAGAACTTAAGGCAGCCTTAGAGGGTTGTACATTCCATTGCAAAAAAGGACAAAACAAAAAATTTTCCCCTCCCAGATGCTCCCTAAGGGGGGGGCACGTGGAGCACTTTTGCTATGTTTCAGGTGCCCATTTTAGGCCCAGGAGAGGCCTTTTTTAACAACAGGAAGTGAGCAGAAGTCACTTCATGTTCACTTCCTGTTTTTTTTTTTAAAGGCCTCTCCTGGGCCTAAATTGGCCAAGGGGCCCTGAAAACTGTGGCAGAAATGACTACTTAGAGTGCATTTGGGGGCATTTTGGAGCAAAAAAAAATTAATTTTTTTTGGGAAAAAAATTATTTGCATTTTTTGACCTGTGAGGGACTCAGGGCACTCACAAATACAACCCCTGTGGGTTGCATGTGGCCTGTGGGCTGCATCTTGCCCACCTCTCCTATATAAGACTATCAGGTGGTCTCCCATTCAGGCACAGATAAGACTAAAGAAGCATAGTATCTTAAGAGATGGGAGGGACCACAAGGGCTAGCTAGTTCAATACCTTGCCATGCAGAAATACACAACTGAAGCATTCCTGAAAAACACCCATCCAACCTCTGTTTAAAGACCTCAGAAGATGGAGGGTTCACCACTCTCTGAGGCATCCATTTTACTATCAAACACTCCCACGATGAAGAAATTTTTCCTAGAGTTTAGGTAGAATCTAGGACCAGCTTAGCTTTAGCAAAGTTGTTGTATTAAGTGCTTTTAAAGTCATTGCCACATATGCCTTCAAAACACAACTATAGAAGATCAAGTGGGGTGGAGAGTGTGCAGATAAAACTGCCTGGGGAATGTACAGATACAATATAGTAAAACTGCCTGAGGAAAGCAAGAAGGCAGCCTAGACTTCTGTGCCATCTCTGGAACAAAGAATTATGTACAGTTCTTACATTACATTATAGCCCAAACAAGAGATTGGTAAAAAGGAAGATAATTGTATGTACCATGATAAGGCAAAGCTTTGAGGGGAGTGGGTTTGTGCTCCTCTTCTCATCTTAGACCATTGGTGTTTTTCCTGTTTTTTAAACTGACTTTTAAAGTCTTCTTTCCTACTGCTAATATGACCTGTGCTGTAGATGTATGACTTTTTGAACTTAAATGTATGATACTGGACAAAATGCAATGATGTGCTGGTGCCTACCCACTAATGCAAGAGAACTTGCTCCCACACACTGCAGTCTTCCACAGTACCTGAAAACCAGCTCTCTGGAACAGATTTTGAGGGATACATTAGCAACCTCAGTAAGGGAGTGTGGATTGCCTCCTCCCACTTCTGCCGGAACCTCCACTTCTAACAGCAGAAATACCTTGTTGGATCCCACTGTTTTTATCTCTGTCTCAGTCCAATCTACTTATTGAATACATTACAGAAATAGATTTTCCCCCTCTTATGCTCACACTTTGTCCTTGGCATCCCGATTTACTGTTGCTGTTACTTCCCTTCCTCCTCCTCTTTTGCTAGAAATTAAAGGTCTTTTAAAATTTGATCTATATCTTACTCTTCTCTTAAAATTGGACCCAAAGGTATGCTTTATTCTGCTCTCGCACCTGAACTATCCCATTAGGAGACATATGTTTACTGCTCATTCTTTTGCTTACTCTTCAGTTCTGTCTTTGTTTGATATTGTAATTCTTTTGTTGTGTTTTAGAAGTCCAAGTTAAAATCCATGGCATTACTAAAGTTGCCACTATCCTACTCCATTTTTGTTATATCATGAAAGAAATGTTTCACATCTTAAGCATTTTATGTTACATTTTTTTCCTCCACAACATTAGCAACCTTCTATAAAACCCAATTTTGAAAACAAGGGAAGAGGAACATATATGAATACTCTGTTTTTCTTTGCTTCTTCTCCTGTTCCCTGGGCTCTTGAAGACAGCAGAAAATCTCCAGAGTCTTTCCATAATCCCAGTAATAGGTACTGAAAGCTAACTGCAAGCAGCAATCAAATGAATCACCTTTGGAGTGTTTAGACTGAAGACATTTGAAGTTATAAACTTTAAAAACATAGCATAATTGGTCTGAAATGAACACACACACACAAGTGGAAAGACTCAACTAAAAGATAAACGTGCTTAAATCTGTTCCACTGAAATTAAGGAGACGTAATTCAAGTTGGATGGATTTTCCTTGGGGTTTTTCTGGGCTGTGAGGCTGTGTTCTGGAATAGTTTCCTTCTGACGTTTCGCCTGCATCTGTGGCTGGCATCTTCAGAGAATGCCATCTTTCTCTGAAGATGCCAGTCACAGATGCAGGCGAAACGTCAGAAAGAAACTATTCCAGAACACGGCCTCACAGCCTGGAAAAAACCCAAGGAAAATCTATGGATACTGGCTGTGAAAACCTTCGACTTCAAGTTGGATACTTTGTTCACTTTATGTTTAGAGGTGAATTAAAGTAGGTTTTGTATAATTTAGTTTTGTATAATTTCATTCAAGTCCTTTAAAAGGTTCGGCCATCTTTCTGCCATGCATTTGGCATCAAATGAAGAACAAGCATGGTTTAAAAATCATTAACAGAATACTGAAAAGCCCAATTTTTCAAAAGATAGCAAAATCCAAAAGGCAAATTTAAGTGATACCTTTATGAGACCAACCAAAAAAAACACAAAATACATTATGCAAGCTTAGGAAGCTCACAGGCATCTTAATCAGGCATGGGTGTTAAAAGTCATTTTAGGAGAAGCAATGTTATGCTGAAAGTCACATCTTTCTTGAGACGTTACAGCTGAGTTTAAGGTGGTGGTGGAGGGAGGTTTGATGCAGGTAAAGGCCACACACTCTGTTGGCCATGAGGCATTTGGGACACAAAAGCAAGGCAAGGCAGTAAAGGTTTTTCTCCACTGTTAGAAACAAAGGCTATTCCTTTGAGATGTAGTCTTGCTGTCCTGTGTGAGGCTACAAGCTTCTTTGTTGGCAGAATACAATGAGTCTCTTCAAAAGAGCATTTCATGACCAAATGGCAGCTTATCTCCCATATTTGGTGCCGTTTGCAGGATTAATCAAAGATTAGGAGAAAAAATCATTGCACATATAATGGATTTAAAGAGCTCTTGCTTACTACAACAATTCCAGAAGGATCCTCTAAATACAGAAATACAAGACATCACCACATCCACCAAACAGGACAGAGGCCCAATTCAGATAATTGTTTGAGGCCTTATAAAGCATGGTTTATGAAGCCTCAAACAATTGTCTGGTTTGATAGAAACCCTGATCTTCATCATGCCTAAAGCAGCATAAAAAGGAGAGGAGGAGCAGGGCAGGTAGAAACTGTGCTTCTAGTCTCCACACTTCATAAACCATATTTTATGAGTGGGGAGACTAGAAGCACAGTTTGTACCTTACCTGCCCCTCCCTTCCTTTTGTATGCTGCTTTAGGCATGACAAAGAACTGGGTTTGAATAAAACCAGTTCCCATTAAGTCTGAAATGGGAAGGGAAACTTTACCTTAATACCAACTATGAATTTTTTAAAAATTAGGAGGGGCAAGAGGAAGAGACCAGGCTTTACGAAGTCTCTAACGGCCTTGTGAATTGATATATGCTGCAAACTAGACATGTAAAACCTGACTTTGGACATTTCTGGCAGTTCTGAGAAAGCACAGTGACTGTGTAAGTATTTTCAAATCCATCACATCATTTTCAGTTATTTAATCCAAGAGAAACAGCTATAGTTTGAGTAGTCTAAATTTGAGCAGTTTGCCATTCTATATTTTTATATATAAGTACCTGTTTATTGCTTTTCTTCTCGTCTGTGTTTTTCTTGTCATTCTTTTTATAAGCCTCAAATGTAGCAAGATCAACACTGTACAAACACTCAGTCCACTTTCCATAGAGTGCACAAAGTTTCTTTTTGCTGTCCAAAAACCCCACAAAATGATGAATTTTAGAAAACAGTGTAAGAATTTTAAATAATTCTAATATTCAGCTTCACACTTTACACAAACATTAAGAGAGCAAAAACAGTAAACTCTGAGAAGCTAACTAATGACTAATGAGAAATGTTGGGGAAAGCCCTGAAGAATAAAGCCACTGGACAAAATCTGGGCAGATGAACCAACATGGAGGCAATATTAGCTGATCAGAGGTGGCACCTAGGATTGGGCAGAGGGCAAGGTATTGGGATGGAAGCCTCCATGGGCCAGAAAGCCAGCATACATGGTTCAGATACTCTCCATTCTTCTCCTAAGTGCCCTTCAGCCCCTTTGAAAATATATTTAGAAACATTAACAAAAAGAGTTCTATTTACCTTTTGTCTTGAATGTAGCCTTCTACTTTGTGTAATTCCTTTCCAAAAAGGCCGCAGGGCTTGAAACTTAACATACATTTTTCACCAGTTCTGTGGAAGACATATCAAGTTACAGCTTCAGTCTCTTAAAGTTTACACTCACTATGTCTGCCTTGGATTCCCCTCCCCCCAGACTTAATAGTAAAGAGTATCTTTTAGGAAAAGTTAAAGAAAAAGGTCTACAACTAATATTCAACACATATATTGGATTTCTGACCACTGTAAAGTGGTAACATAATATAGTCTGACCTCACCAAGGAAGCAGCTGTGAACCTGCACATTCCAGCCATGTTCTGTGTCTGGATGAAAGACAAATCAGAGAGGCTCATATTGCCCGACAACACCAAATTCTTCTAAGCACCATTATGTGAGGGTTTTTTTTTTTTAAAAGGCAGTGACTTGGAATCAAGAGTACCAATTTACAGATGTTATAAATGGAGCATGCTGCATTTTCAAGGCAAGGAGCAAGTCAAATTTCTAGCTTACTTGTGATTGGTTATTTCCATATTCCCATATTGCTCAATCCAAAGCTTGCCCACAATAATATTATGCACACAGCATGTAGGATTTGTCCATGTGTATGCTTCATTGTGTCTGGAGTTAAAAAGAGAACACAGACTGTTAGAACCACACATCCTTTAAAAATACCTTTCTTTTTTTAAAAGAAGGTACATCAATCTGGATTCTAAACCATTTTTTACCACTGGCACTAAGTCAAGCAGTATGTACTGACCATACACACAAAAGCAAAAGAAAATGCTGATCTGATTTACTCTTTGACCTAGCATTTCCAGTACATTATTCTGCTGACAGAAACTAGATGTTTGCATACTGAACACAACACCCCCCTTATTTCCAAAGACATTTTTAACTCTTGAATATCTCTAAATCAGGTCATTTTCAAGCTGAGCACATTGCTTGCCCTGAATAATTTCTTGCAGATCAAATGCAGGCCATTCAACTTAGACAGCAAGGATAGTAGAGGTGAAGAGTATCAAAACACTACTGTAGTTATTCCAATCAAAAAGACATACACACCTTACTAATATCTAAACTCACACAGTGAAAGCTAGCCTTCAGTCCAGCAATCATGAAGTACATATTTCTGTCAGCCTGAAATAATGCAGGGGGCATCCTTTGACAAGAACACAACAAGTTGCCTTTCCAGAATGAGTTGGGAACTTTCTGAGTACAAAAAAAACAAAAACCAGTGTCTTGCCATCAAACGGTGCTCTGCTAAATTCTGTTACAAGAATACATGCCAGCTGTAAAATCAGATCTGGCTGAAGACCTGATAAGGCAGTTACTAGTTTAATTCTATGGGCATTTTATACACAACACAGTGACTGGAATGGGCTAGGGTTGCAAAGGTTTTTCAGAGAGACAACAGGACAACATCTTCAGCAAATACTCTGCCCAAGATGGCAGGATGTCACATTGCTTTTGCTGAGTTTGCCCCTCACTGCAAGAAATTAACAGAGGGAGACACCTCTGCTATGATTTTGACAATGGAGACAGCTGGATTCAGCAAAGAATCTCACATCCATTCTGAAGACAGCAATTATATTATTTTGATGGCTAGACTCCTATTCAGAGGCTGCAGCACATATGATTCCAGAAACTCAGCCATCCTCTGGTCAACTGTCTGCCTGCTCATTGTGGTCAAATATTCCTGAAGTTTTCTTATGCATGTTTACCTTTTTAATATTGCTATGATACCATGCTTTTAGTAAGGACAGTAGTGAGGGCAGCCTGACTTCTTGCAACTGCTAGAAGCAAAACCAAACAGCACAGCAAAGCTTCTCACACTGAGTCCTGCCTGTAACTACAGACATCTCAGAAGAAGAACTCAAAAAACAGTGCTTAAGACAGCTTTTCTCAACCTGGAGTCCTCCATTTATATTAGTCTACAACTCCAAGCATTCGTGGCCATTAGCCATTCCATATGTGGCTGCTGGAACCTGGAGGGCACAATGTTAGGCAAGGCTGACCAATGGGCTGAATGTCAGGCTAGGATCAGGAAGACTCCAGTTTAGATCTTCATTTAGCCATAAATGGAGATGCTGGACCAGTCCCAGCAATCAACCTTATCTAACCCATAGGTTTGGTAGGGTGATAACATGTGTGTGTAAGTCTAGACTATGTACCCCAACTTTAGACACCATCTGTTTCTGGAATCAGCATTAGTGTCAAGCCTGTCAGGTTAACAGGTCTGAGTATCTTCTTTGTTGTTATTTTAACATTAATACTGTAGCAATACCGTCAAACGCTGTCCAACCTAACTCTCCCCATTACTTGGTCCCAACATGTGCACTGCCTGTCTTCAAATATGTTCACGTTTCAGCAGCAGCATGGATGCCACCTATTCTAGATTTATAAAAGGAGAACCTTCAACACATTTAAGATGAGGCCTAAACAGCCAGATGCTCTGTGGGTGCCAGAGACAGAAGCTTGAACAACCAGCCTTGGAAGTGAAATTTCTCTTTGCCTAAGCTCTTTTCCTCCCCACTCCTTCCTCTTATCCTCCATGCCTACTTGATATCATCTTTGCCAGAAGAAGAGTCTAGCTTTTAGTACAATTCATGCAGTAATGCAATATCCATACTACAGGTTGAGTATCTTTTATCCAAAATGTTTGAGACCAGAAGTGTTTAGGATTTTTTAATTCTTTTTTTGGATTTTGGAGTATCTGTATTTGCGTGAGGCCGTGTTCTGTAATAGTTTCTTTCTGACGTTTCGCCTGCATCTGTGGCTGGCATCTTCAGAGAACAACCAGATGGGCCAACCAGAAAAATCAGCAGTAGCAGAACATGTGATAAACCAACCTGGTCCCAAAATGTTATTTAAAAACACAGAAGTTCTGGACCAGGCCAACAACTATCATGTCAGAATGCACAGAGAAGCTATTGAAATCCACAGACACCTGGACAACTTCAACAGGAAAGAAGAAACCTTAAAAGTAAACAAAATCTGGCTCCCAGTTTTGAAATACAATAGAATTAAAACTCAACACTTCCAAAGGAATTCCACCCAGGGACAGGGGAATTCCCAGCAGATAATGGCCCATCAACCAAACATCAGCCAAACAGACACTAATGAGCCTTGCATATCTATACCCAGAAACTAACCATTCAATTACATAAATTTACATATACTCCCCTACAGGGGTTCACAGCATATAAACCCCAGAGACACTCCTAACCCAACCATTCTCTGAAGATGCCAGCCACAGATGCAGGCGAAACATCAGAAAGAAACTATTACAGAACACGGCCTCACATCCCGGAAAAACCCCAAGGAAAATCTAAAGTTTATGTACATTGAACCACCAGAAAGCAAAGTGTCACCATCTCAGTGGGCTATTTTTGAGTATTGTGGATTTTGGAATTCCAGACAAGAAATGCTCAACCTTATACTACTATTTTGTCTATGGCATCTATAATATAGCAAAATTGGTTGACCCACTTACTCAAGTAGTTTTAGAGTTATTATTCCCTTAGGTTCAGCTTCAACACTCTTTCCCCAGAACTTGAGTTTAGGATAAATGGAACCATGAAACACAAAGTCGTTATTTAGTCCTTCCGCATAAAAAGCACTGACTGGTGGGTGATGACTAACTTGTTCCGAAATGAGTCTGAATCCAAGATCTTCTCTAAACACAGAAAGAGATAGTTGAGCAATAATTGTATCTAGACTACAAAAGACTAGGTTTGTGCAGTACAAAATGGAAATTCTTGAACAAAAGCTTAAATATTACACAAGCAAGTTATGGTTCAACCATCACCATACATGACAATAATTATATTGTACCATTCAGAACAGATATTAACAGCACAGCCAGGCAAAGGTTTTAATTATTGTCACTAAGTAGTGGTTAAAGACTTTAGCACAGTATATATCACATACTGGCTAGTTCTACCTCATGTCCAAGAGGGCATACTTGGATCTGCTCATTAAGCCAGTCAGTTAAATGCATTATGTATGTATTACCTGACCAGTTCATATGTCTCTCCAAGTAAAGGGTTGAATGGCTTTCCTGTTCGTTCCCACTGAGAGGCGACAGCAGATACAGCAAATGCAGCTACACACTGTGGAGAAAGCAATTTAAAAGCATATTTATACTGGCTCATAGTCTTTGTCTTTTGAAGAATTAATTTTCATAAGGAAAAGGTAGCGCAACAGCTCATAGTCTGATAGTCTGATAGACACAGAGAGGCGGGAGAGAGATAGAGTAATAGAATCATAGAGTTGGAAGAGACCACAAGGGCCATCCAGTCCAACCCCCTGCCATGCAGGAAACAGATGAACAGAGAAACAAAACTATCTCCACATTAGGAAGCAGTATGAATCTAACAGGTCAGCTATTATACTACTGAGTTTCTTTAACAACACTGTTGCCATCAAATGAAATGTTATTTCAGCAAGTACCCTTTAGAGCCAAGGGTCACGACAGTGCTCTAAATACTACAGCAATAAACAGCACAACTATTTATTTATTTATTTGGCTATAGGAAAAAGTATCTACATTAAAACCACCACCACCACCACCAACAACAACAACAATGCACATGCAACTCTTCAGAGTAGAAATACCTGCATTCTTTCTACAGGGTCAGAAAGTGAGCTGGCTTTATGAATTAAGTATGTGTGTTCCATGTATTCCGTCAGTCGCTGTAGGAAACTTAGCGGCTCATTAAATATTACCGGCATAGTGATCTTGGACAGCTCCTAGTAGAATTTTAAAAGCAGTGTTAAGATGTACACCAATTTACATGCATTACCTTGCTACTAATTTTGAGAGTGGTTTCTCTGTACCATAAAAAAAAATCAGTAGACCATTGGGAGTAGAGCAGATTGAAGACAGAGCAATACAATGAGAAGGAAACCAGCTTCTTCACATAAGCCTACTTTTCAAAGTTAAAGAACTGCTATGGTGCTACAGTAAAATGTTGTCATAATGTTGGAGCTAGACCACTCGTCAAGGGTTATCTTTACAGCAGCCACTGTGAACTGCACACTTGTCATAATGGCTAGAGGGGTTATGAAGAGAAACAACAACTTGCCTAAGGCTGCCTGGCGAAAACATATCTGAGTTAATATTTGAATCAAGAGCTTCCAAGAGCTCCCCATTTTATGATCTGATTTGTTGAAAGTAACACAATAACTCATTTATTAGTATCAGTATTAAATTGAAGTGAAAATGTTTCTAGAATTCTTGAAAACTCAACGAAGAATGTCAACATTTACAGATGCTGCCTGGTGTCTCAGCATGTTAGTGGAATTATTTTTTTCATGCTATATGTTTCCATCTGGGTTGTCCAAATGGTGAAAATAATCCTAATGGAATTCACTTGGAAGGTGATCCGTCTAAACAGACATACGATACATCGTATTCAGAAGGGGGGCAGCCAAATCCACTATAAACTCCATTGAGGAAGCCTTCACGGCTTTTCCCGGAGTTTCTAAAAAGCTCCGTAGGGGATGTGAATGTCCGCTCATTAAGATTCGCGTTGCTGTGCCATGGCAGTGCAAGCTGATTGGCTGGATGAGCAGGGGGTGGGGCTTGCAAACAGGGAAAGTGCCTGCTGCCACCATGTTGGATTTCCAGCTAAGGGAGAGATTGGTAAGGTGATGAAATGGCGATCTTTTCCTCTCTTTTATCTTTTTTTTTTCATTTGTAAAGGCAAAATATTGCTTGTGCGCACCATAGTAAACTTTTTTTAGAAAAACATTTTGGTGGCAGCAGATTTAAAATGGCGAGTAATTCACTCGTGGCTGCCATCTTGGCTAAGGGGCATGCAAAGTTTATGGTGGCTGTAAAACCATTAAGACAGGTAGCAGCTGCTGCGAATTGCTACTATGGAGCAATCCGCTCCCCCGTCCCCCACAGCCTCCTTATAGACGCTCCTTAGTGTGTGTGTCTAGTTTCTTGTGGCAGTGACTCAAATTCTGGTTTTCTATTGCTATTTCCATGTTCTACTTTCACTTTTATGCAATGTCTTGACTTATCAGAAACTTTTTGGAACTTATCCATTACATACATTCATTTCTAAGTGAATTATAGAAACTGAAAAGGCTGAGAACTGCAGTGAAACAGTCTAGTAGCAACAAGTTTAATATGAAGTCTGGGCATAGATTTTTATTGCAAGCCACATACCATTCCTATGCACTTTCTTAGGATGCTCCAAATACTGAAATCATTTCTGGAAAACATTGGAGAAGGCAGGCTTGTCCTATATTGGAGTGGAAGCAAGAGACCAGATTGATTAGTCCCAAACAATACATGAATCTGCAGAAAGTAAAGCAAAGATAATGAATGCACAGTTCTCCAAACTCCAACTCCCATTGTTTTTCACCACTAGCAATGCTGGCTAAGGCTGATGAGTGTTACAGTCTAACATCTGCAGGACTATATATTCCACACCTCTGGTGAAGAATATATAAGATACTGACCAGAACCAAATTCTGAACAAAGACCTATCTACACTACTGGTAACTACTCCCTTCCTTTTACATTTGTAATTAGGATGGGACATGTGGAATGAATTATCTAATCATTTCCAAGAAACTAGTTAGATACAGCCCCTCCAAAAGTGCTGAGAAATAGCAACCAAAACTATGGCATTGGTTTATAGGAAACAAGTTCAGTCAATCTCTTTGCTAGGAGCCTTGGCACAAATAACATGTAAATAAGCAGGTAAATTAATAATCAAAGGAAAACTAGGTGTTCTTGAACAGTAGGACATAAAGGAGGGGAACGACCAGTGACTAAAGAGGTAGATGTGAGTACTATTTTTTAATGTACTTATTTTTCCAAGCTCTAAAAACCAAATTTAAAATGGAAGAGAAGAGTGATAGTTCATGAGCATCATCCAGTAGGTTCCCACAACAGCCAGACCAGCATGTAGATGTATATCACAGCAGTGCTATCCATGCCTCTTTGGAAGATAATAGTGACCTTTTCCAATTACTTCTTGAAGCACAGAAGCCTGAAAACCCTGTTTCACTAGCATCCATAATGGAACAGAAAAAGTGAACATGCATATCACGAGTAGTAACAGATTTCCAATAGCACCATCCCACCTTCTGAATGATTGGCTTTGTACACAGCCTGTACTATAGTAACTTAGGTAAAAGATCCCTCTTCAGTTTTTCTGTACTTATACTTTTAACCAAGTCACCACCATGACGTTCATATAAATTATTAATTTTTCAACTTAGCTCTGGGCAGGTAGTACCATGTTCCAACCCTTGTCAACCTACAAACCACTAATCTGTCTGACAAGGCTATTAGATTAAAGAAAGCAAGAATAATGTTGCCGTATGCATTTATGCTACAGTAGGGAAGAGAAAATTACATGCATCAAGTATCATCAGTATTCCTACATCAGACCAACAGTCACTGGATGACGAAGAGGAACAAAACACATTTAACAAATAATAATCTACACTGATAAATTTATTTTTTAAAAATGGGAACATAATATTGAGCTATTTGGACAAACAAGCACATGATTGCATATGGAGCTCTGACTCCATTCTAACCATAATTTGTTCCATTCTATTTAACCTAGTTTACCTGGGATGCACCAGTAAAAAACAGTCCTTTCTTCAAGGATAATGTTTCATGAAACATGAGTCTGTATAACATGATCTACATGTTTTGTGGTGTTTTTCTTCTCAAGGAAAAAACCAAAATGAACAGTCTGCATATTACTGAACTGAGATTTTATGACTAATCTCCCTCACTATCCTGGGGAGAAAACAATTTTAGTATGGTACAGTATTGTATCTTCAAGCTATATTATAGCCAAATCCACAATATATTAATAATTATTATTTGCAATGGCTTTTTCCTATGGAATCCTGGGACTTTTACAAGGTCTTTTTACAAGGCAGTTTTACAAGGTCTTTAGCCGTCTCTGCCAAAGAGTGCTGGTGCCTCGCCAAACTACAAATTCCCAGGATTCCATCGGAAGGAGCCATGACAAATAATCCAGTTTCAAACTGGATTTTTTGTGTAGTGTGGATTAGGCAGAAATCAGTTTAGACAGTTCTACAGATCTATTCCTACTCCATAGTGGCAGATCAAGCTTCTTATCCCAACAAAGTTAGGTCAGGAGGTGCTTTTAGGGATCCACAGAAAAAGAACCTATCTTTAGAAAAGGAATTGTGGTTCAGAGGACCTGCCTAGAGTCCACTTTCTTTTCTTCACTCCTTGGAGGGGTCATGTTCTTACAGCACTCTTGAACACACTTGGGGCCATTTCACACTACACAATTATAGCACCACGAGTCTGCTTCAACAGCCATGGTGTCACGTTATGAAATCCCAGGATTTGCAGTTTAATTAGTTATTTAGAATTCTTTGCCAGACAGCTCTAGCACCTCACCAAGTCACCAATTCCGAGGATTCAACAGGACACAAATGGAGTTAAAGTGGTATCAAAATGCTACAATTGTCTAGTGTGAAAGTGCCCAAGGTGATCAGAAGCCATAGGAGGAAATCTGCAGACAATCTTGTTTTAAATTTGCCTATTCCCTTCAAATATTTTCTTGACTCTTTTGGGATCCAGCAACAGCAGTAAGTTTCCCCAATATTGCACAGACCTCAAAAAGGCTTTAAGGAGGAAGGCCTCCAATAGTTCTAAACAGTCATACAGTTCTATGCTCAGCACTAGCTTCTTTTTCTCTCTTTTCAAATTAGGGTATTACATATTTGCAAGTCACACACTCTCAGTCTCAGAAAACCCCAGGATAGGTTCACCTTAGGGTCACCATAAATCTGAAATGACGAGGGAACGTAACAACATTTGCTTATGCTTGTTTGCTGGGACTACTGGCCAGCCAAGGGACAGGTTAAACATCCTACACTAACAATTCTCTCCTCTATTTCGGATAAGAGCTGGTTTGTCCCTCTGCAGGATCTCCCAGACCACACTCATCTCAGTTAGTGTCCTACATGTGTGCACCACTATGGATCATGCATGTTCAAATATTCGTGTTTCATTATGTGAAATTCCATGTTCTGCATTCTATAGTACAGGAGAAGTCAAGCCTTCAGGAGAAGAAAGCTAATGCAATGGAAAGCAGAAGAGAAGTCAGTTCCCTGTGACTTCTGATTCAGATCAATATTAAACTGCATAGTTCTGAAGAAGTCAGAAACAAATGTATCCCAGCAGTGAAGACAGAAGTAACCTGTTAAGCACACATTTAAAAATGGCATCCTGGCATGGAGTAACATGCTTTTGCTAAACCATTCAAGTTGAACAGCCACAATCTTACCAGGGTTTTTTTTTTTTCAAATAAATAAATAAATAAATCCATTTTATATACTGTAGTACATTAACCCTATCTACAAGACACTACAGTCAGATCCCTATATCCACAGAACCAATATCTGTGGTTTCAGTTATCCATGGGACCCAAAACAGGGAATACATACCATAGAGTTGTGCTGGAAAATACCTAGAGAGGCATCCTCTGTAGGCATCTTCTAGCTCCTCTGTGATATGTTTTTACCAGAATCCTTTATTTTAACAGGATTCACTGTTATCCGCAGTTTTCAGTATCCAGAGTAAGTCCGGGAACCGAACCCCCATGGATATGGGGGAGGGGTGTGTGACTGTCTCTTGTCTAATCCATGCTATGTATTCAAAACTACTCTGCATCACAGTTTACTCCAAAGAACTCTGTGAATACTCTTTGGTAAAGATACTCAGTCCCTTCAAAAACAACAGTAGTTCAAAGTCTCCAAGGGTGGAAGCTACGAAGATGAAAACACGGCCAAGTGAGAAATATGGACATGTCACAAGTAATTTCTTATTTTTATTTACACTTAGGGGATTTCTCTCCCACACACACACTATAGAGGTGGGGAAAGTGTGGTATATGGCTCTGCAACTCCTTTCAGCCCTAGCTAAGACATCCAATGCTAAGGGATGACGGGAGCTGCAGTCCAACAATATTTGGAGCACCCCTTCCCCATCGCAGAATTATGACTTTTGTTTCTTTTTCTTTTCTTTTTTAACAGTTAGCTAAGTCTTGTATCTGATAAAAGTAGAAGTCCCTTCACAGAACAGGCCTGCATCCAGTTAACATTTTGATTCTACTTGACGAGGGACAGGAAGACCCCTTTATTAGGACAAAGGCTCAGTCCAGGATATCTGAAAAAGAATTCAGAAGTGAGACACAGGTTTTCCAGTTCAGAAACAGCTTTATAACTCTAAATTTCATTAAGATGATATCTGCCTCACACTTCATCTGCAACTGTGCATCAGCAGTAAGCATCTTTTAAATATTCGTATCATATAATCAGTTTTAAAAGGCTAAATTTGACTCTCCTAAATATACACAAAATCCCTGAAAATGTTTCACAGCTTGCAACTGTTTTCTTCCACCACCTAGTGAAATGGATGGCAAGATGCTGATAAATGAAAAAAATAACACATTTTTACATTATTGTACTACATCTTGCACTTAGCTGCTTTCATTGCAAAAGCAACTTATATTCTACTAGAAACTCACCAGAGGGGCTAACTGTGGCACTATTAAGTTCTGCACTGTTTCAGTGAATGAAGAAAATATAAAGATTTCTTAGTAAAACAGCATGGTTCAGTTTCAATAAGCACATTCTTTTGAATTCCTCACAGAAGGAGATAGTTATGAGCATGATCAAAAGACTGTCCAATTAAGTTGGGCCAGGAGTACATTCTAGCAGACTGGCTTAGAGAAAGTAAGCTGAGAGTCTCCAATGAAACTTAAGAGGAGACTCTAGTCAAGCTACTCTTTTAGGTTATGTCTGAAATGTAGGAATAATACCAACCTTGTAGGGTTGTTTTAAGTACTACAGTAGTCACGTGAAAGCACTTCCAACACTACAATATGACAATGCTCATCAGAATAATTTGTAGTCTGGACAATGACATTCTTTCACGATCCCTGAACATCCTGATCATCCTATCATTTTGTACAACAACTATTTCATTCTTAGCTATGTTTGGAGTCCTGTGGAAGACTAGCCCCCTAGAATTCCTTACTAGCTTGATTTATATTATCTTCCCTCTATAACCTCTCCCCTCCATCCAGCTCCAAGACTCTTTCCAAGAACATTTCTGTGATATGCTGAAGAAGCTGATGGAGTTTGAAGTATTACAAATAATTGATGTTCAAAATGTGAGTACCATTTTTTATTCACATCTGATCTCTCCCCTGCTAGTGCAATGGCTAGCAGAAAGTTCTGAAGTAACCAGAAGTCACTTGCATTGTCAGATGTGTGTCCCCAGAAAGAGATCAACAATTAGAGGAATTGAGGGATATTGAACAGATGGGGGAAAGCATCTTTCCTGTTCGTTTTCCCCACTGATGGTTTGCATCTAAGACAGATGGTCTCTATTTCAGCAAAGGCCTCCAACTCATTTTTTCCCCTGGCAGTACCAGTGAAGTACGGAGACATTTGCCAGATAGGGACCTCCTCCTTATTTCAAATTATATCTATGTATTTATCTATCTAGTTGGAAAGAAGCATCGTGCCAATTAGAACCATTTCCTCCTGCACCAGCACACATATGAACGCAAATTTACCTGTCATCTTATGGAACAATACTCCCCTCACTTCATGTTTATAGGTTAACATAAGGTTAACATAAATGTACAGAGGTGGAGCTATAAATCCTATATAACATGCAAGTTAGCAAGGCATGTCTGACTTGCTGGTAAGGCCATACAGAATGGGTTTCTTGGCTTGGTATCATTTAGGGCTTTTGAAATACAGTTACACAAGATGTCATTCTGAAATATTTCAGAAGTAACTTTAAAAAAGATTTCACTGTCTGAACCCTTCACCTCCCCAGGGCTATTAGCAACTTTGATTACGATTACTTGCTTACTTGAGAGACTATGTGATTTCAGTTTGCTTATGCTAGAATATGGAGACAGCATGGTCTGGTAGTCTGAGTGTTGGACTAGAACTCTGGGACACCAGGGTTCGAATCCACACTCAACCATGGAAACCCACTGGATGACCTTGGGCAATTCGCGCTCTCTCAGCCTTTGACAAAGGCAATGGCAAACCTCCTCTGAATAAATCTTGTCATGAAAACCCTATGAGAGGGTCACCATAGGTTGAAGTTGACTCGAAGGCACATAACAACAAAATGTCAGAGTAACGAGATGAACATTGCCTCAGTCGGGCTATTACAATTCAAAAGGATTCTGAAATTCCACGAAGGTTTCACTATAAACTTTCAACCAGTTTTTTTTTTAAAACTTTGGTTTAAGATACTGTGACACACAAGACTTTCCACTGATTTATCTATATGTATTTTGGTATTTTGTTCACATCTTCACTTCAGAACTTTACTCAGTATAAGAATAAGCCTTAAACTTGAGAACCCGAAAGTGAACACATCCAAAGAAAATGCAACTCCATCCCAAGACCAGCTGCTGCTCTCTTACTTTCTTATCAGCAAAGTTGCATATTGCATGCAAAACATTTCCAGTTCCAAACTTTGGCCAGATGTCTCTTTTATATGGCATATAAACAAAACTACACTTCTAGTGTCATGATAAATATTTATTTACAACTTTCTCCATGAAGTCTATAGTTACACCCATTAAAGACAAAACATACATTTCCTTCTCTTCACATATACAAATTAAAAAGCAGAACAAAAAAGGAACACAAACAAATAATGACAAAATATGGTTCACATTTATGTTACAACTTTAACATAATTTGTATGACAAGATAAGTGAATGTCTTAAGAATCCCAAGACAATTAGGAACAAGCCTTATACCCTGAGGATGTTTGTTCCAAGCAAAATATATTTCCACAGTGGTTTGACAGTCTGCATCCATATATCTGGAGAACTAGTTCCCTAAGTGGAGCCAGCCAATAGGTCAGACACTGCAATACAGTTGCAAAAAGATGAGAACCAGATGATTAAAAATAGGTACACATCTATGCTTTATTTCTCAAGAAATTCTCCTCTTGCAATTTTTTTTTAAAGTTATTTAAAAGTCCACTAAAAAACAACCAAACTACTTTTAAAAAATTATCATCCCTGACTAGAGAAAAATAGGCACAGAGTGGTAAGTGCATGGGGGCAAGATTAGAGATATGAAAATTTAGCAATCAAAAAACCTAATGAGGAAAACATCCTTAGTGGAAAGTAAAGAAATGCCAAGGGACTAGAGAACAAGTAAGAGCTTGGAGGCTCTAGTCACCTCTTGTTTACAATTTTGGCAACAGAGTTTTACAACAAGGCTTGTGGAAACCTGCCAAAATTAGTTTTATTCTTATACTTAAAGCTCACGCAAGCTTATCATTGCTTCCTGGCAAATAAAAATATTGGAAATCAATTGACAAAAGAATCCTAACTAGTCTTTTCTTAATTATCTGCCTCTCATCTTTTTGCAACTTTATTTTCTCAGTATTCTGCTAACAGGATAGCGCAAACTGCACTACAGCAGTTTTCACCTCTAATGTGATATAGTATATGATTTGATGGCAATTAAACAAAGTAAAGCTGATAGCACAGGAGTGGAGAATCCCAAATGCTCAGATTTAACTGTGACTAGAAATTCTGAAATCTTTTTCCCTCAAGCCTACCATAATCATTATTGAACCTCTGATACTTTCATTTCATTCCACACAAATGCTATAAGAACATTTGCTTTGAATAGGATGAATAAAACTGAGCTAAGTAGCAAACATTCAGATACTGAAACAAATGAAAGAGCAACCTATTTAAAATGAAACTTGTTGGTAAGAACATCTTATTTTCAATATTTAAGAAAAAGATCACTATTGATATGCAGAGCCTTCAAGGGGCAATTATAGATTAGTTTGAAACCATATTTAAATTAGAAGCTAAAATAAATGTAACCATATTAAATTCTCCCTGCACTGAAACCTGAGAAACAAGGTATTTGTTACATGTAACTGAGGATCTATTGTCCCCCTTTGCATGTAAAAACCTAAGAACAAATAAAGCAGTTATATGTTATCTGTTTATGCAGAGTGACTTTTAGTTTTTAATATTTTTAATATTTTAAACTATATATTGAAATATCTGGCTAGCATTAGCACAGAATTAATTCAGATAATGCTAAGGAGATCAAGTAACTGGAAACTAAAAATGCAGTAAGAGATGCACATTAAAAAAACATGAAGAAACAAGAGGCTGGTATTGATTTCAATGAGACAAATTTAAATGAGTTTAAAACATGCACTGTTGAGAATCCATGTATTTGGTTTGCAGTGTAGACATAATTTTTGTAACTCACTTAATATTTCACCACCCACAATGCCGACCAAAAAGCTGCTCAGATTAAAAGACTGTTGTTTCCCACTGTTCAAAGGGGAAGGTGAAAGTATTCCCAATTCTATTTTTCAAATACCACACAGGCTTTGTCCAGCACACCAAAAAAGGTAACAGTCTCTTTCAACAGTTGTCAAAATCCTACCTGTGTTTTTTGATGCCATTTGATAGAGTCTCTCCACTTTTACAGGGTTTTTCTTCAGACATATCAGATGTTATAGTATTGCTAGAATCCATGCTGTCTTCTAATGAGTATGTTGTCACAGTTTCAAATCCGCTCAATGATTTTTCGGATTCTGAATCTGAAAGACAGGTAATCACCAATGAAGCAAACTTCACCGCTAGTCTTTCACAGACTAATGGACACCTCCCTCACAGAGAGCACTGAAATTTGAGTAGACTTCCTATGCTGTAATAATGACAGCATTTGTCTAGTGAAAACTTAGCACTGGTGGAGACTCTTGTCTCTGGCAGAACATGAGTGAGCAAATTGTTCAGCACCAAGGAGTATAAGTTGATGGTGAATGTCAACAGGAGTAGTCAGGTATGAATTATTAGCGAAATATCTCACCTACTCCCAAACTTTGAGCTTGTACAGATGCAACATGTCCTGTCCCTCAACATGTCCTGTCCCACAAGCAAGGAAATATAAACAGACTGCAAGATAGTGTGTTCACTCCCCTCCCCTCTTAATCATTAAATCCCACTGCCCTTAACTACAGTTAGAGGTTATGCCAACAGCACCGTGACCCACTGTTGACACTAACTAGGTTTTGTCTTAGGCAGGATTAAAAACCTGTTTGGGATCAAGCTGTAAGATAAGAGTGGCCAATTTCATATAGTCCGAGAAAGAAGCTGTTGCAACTCCTTCTCCCCACCTCTATCTTTCATATTTGCCTTTGGAAGTGTGACATTTCACATAACAAGTCAGTACTGTGTTACTAGCTGAACATCCAAAGTTGGACACTTCCCAGTTTAAAACATCAATACATGCCTGATACACTTTCCAAAATAATTTGCTCCAGTAAGAAAGGACAATAACACAGCCAAACATGTTAAATATACTCACCAAGAACAAATCCAGTCCAATGATTAAGATTATTTTTTTCCACACCAACAGGTGTGATATAAAAATCAAAACACTGCTCAGTTCTGGAAAGTTCCAAGGACATTCAAAGCAGATGCAGTGGCCCATATGTTAGAGCCACAGAGAACATGAAAAAGTATTAATTACTGCTCCTATTTAGTTGTGCACGTAAGTTGTTAAATAAGTATCTTATTTATACAGATAGTTTACACTTTATACACACAGATAGTTTTTCCTACCATTTATGCTGTTTGTTATTTTATTTATTTATATCTTGCCTCCTCCTTAGCCTTGGGATTCAAGGCAGCTATATATGCACTGCTTAGTTATATATAAGCTAGCAAAAATGCACACTTGTATTATTACTATCCGGCATTGCTGTATCCCAAACTGCTTTGCTGAAGAAGATTTTGCTAGAACCAATACATCTGAATCACATACTGCTCAGAATCTAACTGAAAAGTCCAGGATTTCACCATCGTTCAAAAGGATCTGGCAGTACAAGGTCTGATCTACTACTTTACCAGGCCAAACGGACAGTTAAGCAACTGGGTAGAATGGATATCTAATTCAGGACTGATTACACTCCACACTTAAGAGACAGAAATACTGCTAACTATATATATTCACACTTATGCATTTGCTATTTTATAGATACTTGTCAACAACTATCCTTAAAACTGTATTCCTCCCCTCCCCACTTCTGAGATCAAACCCAAGAAAGCACATTTTATCTTCTAGTGTCAAGGAAAATCCAGTTTATTAACTTTTTCTTTCCACAGTGATAAAAGCAGAAAAATAGCCAAGAATAAGACACATCTTGCGATGCATACAGCTTATGCTATAAACTCATCAGATCAAAACAAAACATACGCATAGATGACAGTGCAAAATTTTGAGAGCTTCAGAACCCTATTTTCAGCAATTAATATTATGAATGTAAGACTACCACCAGAACTCAGAACACATAAGTAGGCACATTCTTTATTCAGGCTGGTTTATAACTTTCCCTTTCCCTTCCAATGTTATTATAATGTTTTGAGGCTGAGATGTATAGGAAAGCATTTGCAACACATTTTAATACTTATGTAGTGCAGATATCTTCATTTGCGAGAGAGAGAGAGAGCGAGAAAGAGAGAGAGAGAGCAGATAACAGAAAGATGGGTGTTCACTGGATAAGTTATATTATAAACAATGGAGAGCTCCCAGTTTCTTTCCCTGAAACAATTTGGGATCAGAATTCCAACACTAGCTAGGGAATGGAATTCAGCTTCTACCACTCCACCCCAGGGCAGCAGAAGAAGGTAAGAGTGAAATGGAGAAAGACAGAGGCTTTCTTTATGATCAGCTTGTTCTGCAAAACAAATCCAAAATCAAACTAAGCAGGTGAATGTTTTGAGATAACTATCTAGTCGAACAGGCTGTTCTACTGGATACATAAAGATTTGCAAGCTAATTGTGAAGCACACTGCTTTTAAACAGCAGAAGACATCTTTGAACTGCAGCCTGATTGCTCTTCTGACAGACATACTAAGCTGAAAGGAACTTAGTGTGGCATTTGTGTTTTAAGTAGTTCATTATTACCTATATAAAATTGTAATTAAAGAACTCTTATCCACAGAAGACAGAACAAGGTAAATTCTGTAATTTAGATCAATTCTTTAGAACAAGTAATTCCAACAGTTCTAAATCACCTGCCAAATACAAATGTTGTTGTTATTGTTCACCTTCAAATTGTTTCCACCTTATGGTGACCCTAAGGAAAACCTATCACAGGGTTTTCTTTGCAAAATTTGTTTGGAGGGGGTTTCTCATTGCCTTCCTCTGAGGCTAAGAGGTGTGACTTGCCCAGGCTCACCCAGTGGGCCTCCATGATCAAAAGGGATTTGAATCCAGGTCTCCTGGGTTCATAGTCCAACACTCAAACCACTACACCACACTAGCTCTCTCCAAATACAAACAGTTATTTTAATTAATCAGAACTGTTTCTTGCAAGGCTGAGACATGCAGTTACAAGTGATAAGTGTCCTAAATTAATTCTTTCACAGAGCCAGGCTTAAAAAAAAATCTAGTAATTCTAAGTTCCTTTTATATAAAAAAAGAAATATCCCAATGCTCATCCAGTTATTTTCTTTGTCTCAAACAATTTTAATATGCCTAAATAATAAAATTCCAGAGTACTGGAGGTAGTATTCCGGTTTGGATTTAGTAATGAAGCTTCATCAGAAATATGATAAATCATATTTTTCTACTAATAGCAACATTAAGGAGCTAGGAGTCTAGACTTACTTCCCCAAAGGAGGCACAGATTGCACAGGCTTTTAGATTTCCAGGATAGCCTTGGATATAATTTTAAGTGACAAATGCTTGTCTTAGGCATCAGTACATTTGTATGCATCCTAATACAATCAATATCCCAAAAAGCACTTTTCCCCAATCAGAATACCTTCCAGAGTTTTGCCACATTTTATCTTCTAAGATACATTTGTTTGTTTACTTTTTCTACATTTATATTTCTACACATCAGATGACACTTAAGGCAAGGGCAGATAAAAGAACGATTGGGATCTACTGGTATGTTTATGGACAATTTGCCATAGAGTAGGAAAGGTTTCTAACTCGCTACTGTTTAAAAATAGCAAAATGATTTCCTCCTGACTTACAACTGTTGAAATGGGGAAGGTGGAGCACCAGGTAAGGAGGAGCAGTCTTGTGTGTAAGAGAAAGGACTATAAACTCAGCTCCATTCTGGCACTGAAAACATGTCCTTGGGGTTATAATGTGCTCAAGCTCTAAGTTTATGACTTCTGTTTCTGGTTGATGGATCCTGAGACTCAATAAAGCAGCTCTGACAAGTCTGAAGCTTGCCTACCTCTGACTTAAGGCACAGGTGCTTTTTGGAAACATGTATGTTGCCTTTTGGTTTGTACAACTGGGGTTAGATAAGCATTATTTTATTTTTATTTTTTAAAAAAAAGACAATTACATGTTGGGGGACATAATCATGAACAAAGCAGGAAGCTACCAGGTAGACCACAGCCAACTCTGGCATTTCCCCAATGTGCTGTAAAAAGTGGTAACAACTTAGAGGCACACAGCAGGTTCTTCAGCTAAGCCTGGCCAAACCATTCATTCTCCGAACCACTTCTTGATCTCTGATCTTGACAATGGGTTTTGTAACTATATGATAAATGGGAACAACACATCAAATGGTTTATTCAGAAAAGCTTCCAAAAGGGAAATGTAGCTCAGCATTATTCTTTCTGCTTAACCTATCTGCATGCAGATTCCTGATCTCATAAAACCCATGCCTCTCCTCTTGTCACTCTCTCCCGATTAAAGGGAATATGATCAAGAGGTCTGCTTCTTGTTTGCAAGTTCTGGTTCTTGTTTCCAGACGCTCTCTTTGCGCATGAGACATGGCCTGGACAGCTATTTGTCTATTCTAAGGTAACTCTGAAATTGTAGCCAGCTGCATGGTGTCAGTAGCAGCAACAGTATTTGCACAGAGAGTTTGTTACAGTGCCTTTCTCCTTTCATCGGATACACTGGTCTAATTAAATTTAATCAAATGAATTGTAGTAATACAACCTAATAACTGCTTGTGATATGCTATAATCTGTGTTGTATTAACTGAACATCAGACTTTAAGTTTATACTTGTCCTTTAGGTTCTTAAGTGCCTGAACAAAGCAAAGTTTTAGCTTTTGAATCACATTTGTCCCCAGGTGCACGTAATAAAATAGGACAGAGAGGAACTGATGGCACTGAACCCAGAGGCAAGCACAGCTCTTACAGGAGATAAGCTGTGCTATGAATAAGGTTTACATACTTCAGAACTTGGAAAACTTACCTTTTTGGCCTGCAGCTACCTCAAATCTCACAACTAGCATAGCCATTGGAGTTGTACAAAAACTTTTCCAAGCTCCTACATGATGGAATGGAAACCTCATTGCTGCAGCTGTGATTATTAACATTAATCTCTGGCATATTCCTTTGTCACAGTAAATACAGTATATATATTTAATATACCATATATACAGTGTGTGTGTCACAGTAAAATATATATATATATATATATATATATATATATATATATTGCAAGTTCCCTGGGAGTAAGGGGGTCTTCTTTGCTGCTGTGGTGCATATGTGTCAAATTATGCCATCAGGGCTTGTCTTTGGACATATAAAGAAACTCACATTCTGATATGGATTTAGTTTACTGAGTCACATGCTTACCTGAAACAGCATCATAGAACTGTTCCTCACTCAAGATGCTCAAAGGTGGTGACCCTTTGACTAGTGACTGCTCTAATTCATGGTGTTCAGTGGCTAACGTTTCCAGAGCTTCAGATAAGATCTTGTTTTTCTCTTGCTCATGCTCCAGTTTCAGATTCCTCACCTATAAGTAGAAACATGTATGAATAAAATCTCATCTCTCCCAAGAATGTGAGACTAAAAGCTATTTCAAGAATAGGCTCCAGTTTGCAACTGAACCATGTCAACACACTCCTAGAATTAGATTAGAAATACTAGGCAAATTCTGTACTTGCCTTATGGCAAAATTTTTGAGACTTACAGAATAAGGAAGCATAAGAAAAGGGCTTGTATAAGCCAAAACTAGTAACTGAATTCAAGCCATTATGAAAGGCAACATAGACTTACTTCAAATTCATACTAACAGACCTGTGAAGTATAAAAGGAGACATGAACTGTCTCCTAGTAACATCACACTTAAATTAGTTTAAACACAACAAATCACTCTGAAGCACCTTGAAAACCAACATGTTCCATTTGGCATGAATGATCATAGATGTCATCCCATGAAAAAGTGTTTACCATATGCCCGCACACAGCAAAGACATCTGGTACATCTACAGCCTGAAAGAAGCACATCATTTCTAGTTTACAAAAACATCCTAGCTTTGTCATAGTTTGGAGCAATTTTTACTAGCCACAGTTTCAGACAGTATCACACTCCCACTCAGTTTTGAACTTTGGACCAGTTCATCTGGATGTCACTGGTGTTTTCTTCCAGCTGTAACCATTAGGACAGAAATGTCCTTCTGTAGACAGCAGAAATGTAGCCACTATCAACCATAGCATGGCATTTTCCTGCTTGATCGATGTAATGCAAAACTAGGAAAAGGGAAGACCATGCTTCGCAGGTATTTTGGACATTTCAGTCCAAGAATAGCATTTCCAAGCTCTGTTGCGACATAGTTTACCTGGGATTATCACCAAAGATTCAGCTATTTCTATATGCCACTGCTGGGGTACAGGCAGCTAGCAAATTCTGCCACTAACTGAATAAGCTCTAACGCTTAGCAGCTAGTTTCTATTCTATTCTACGTTGGTACTGATTTTAAAGCCCTAAATGACTCGTATAGGGTACCTCAGGAATATCTTTCTATGTGTGAATCTTCTAATGGGCTATGGAGTATAGGAATGGCCCTGCTTCAAATTCCTTTATGTGCAAATTCAAACTTTCACATCATTTGTGGTAGTAACCCTTTTTGGAGTCAGTGTTCCATAAGAGAGATGCACAAAACTTAATAAATTAAGAAAAATACTTTTAAGATAACTGATAGTACTAATTCACTCTCCCTGTGTATTATAACTTAAGAACAGATGTGCAGAGAAAAGTTACATTGTGCCCATGATAAGGCCAATGTTAAGTTACATCTATACAGTATATATAAAACTCTTGGGTATGCACAGTGGCCTTAGGTATGTAGGTATGTTGCCTCTTGGGTATGTACAATGAGTTTAGGTATGTTTCCTCTTTCAGTGTGCTGATTGGCTGCTCCTGTCACTTCCTCAGCCAATCACCACCCACACGCAAATTCCCTCTCCACCTCACAATCCACTCCTGCCACTCATGGCCAATCTCCATACTGGGAGCAACCAAACAATGTGCTACAGTGTTGGCTATAGTTACAAAGGCTGCAGGCCTTTCCAGTCCACCAATGTCTCAGGGCTGCACAATTCCCACTTATGATTTAAGCCTACACAGTAATATCATTTCTATTCCCGCTCCAACAGGACCCAGGCAGTCAATTGGCTGCAGTGGGAAACTGCTGCTGCTGCAACAGGACCCAGGAAGTCAACTGGTGGTGGCGGCAGGACACTGCCGTTGCAATGGGATCCAAGCAGTCAATTGGCGGCGGTGGCAGGACCCAGGCAGTCAACTGGCGGTGGTGGTTGCAGCAGTGGGAAGCCGCAACTGCCGCTGCGACAGAACCCAGGCAGTCAACTGGCAGTGGCAGGCCGCCGCCACTGCAACAGGACCCAGGAAACTGGGCGTGAGGTCTACCTGGTGTTTTTTTGGGGAGTTCTTTAATGCCTTATGGTATGCTGGGTCTAGCTAGTTTACTTGAATATCTATATGTCCAGTTCGTTTTGCAACAGAACAATGGAGCAAGGTATAATTTGGCAGGGGGAGGGGATTTTTGTATACAGTATTATACGTTTATATTATATATATAAAGTAGTGGCCCATACATTTGCAGTTATTTGCTATCCAGTTGACTTTAACTTATGAACATGCCAAGAAGTCCATCATCAACAACCCTGCTTATGTCTGACAAACACAGGCTGTGGTTTCCTTTATTGAATCAATCACTCTGTAATGCAGCCTTCCTCTTTTCCTACTGCCTTCCATTCTACCAAGCATTATAGCCTTTTCCAATGAGTTACGTTGTCTCTTCTTGTGTCCAAAGTGCATCAGCCTCCATTTGCAATATGACAGAATTCAGTATGTGTGCCCAAGCAATAAATCAAGAGTTTAAAAAGCAAGGCTGAAACTAGGTGGGAATGATGGGTCATACAAACTTTGTTTCATGCACACAACATTCTTGCAAACAAGCTTGTAGAATGTGGGCTAGACAAGTTAACTGTTCAATGGATTTGTAATTGGTTGACCGGCCGAACCCAAAGGGTGCTCAGCAGTGGCTCCTCTTCGTCTTGGAAAGATGTGACCAGTGGGGTGCCACAGGGTTCTGTCCTGGGCCCAGTGCTATTCAACATCTTTATCAATGACTTAGATGAGGGAATTAGGGGCATACTTATCAAATTTGCAGATGACACCAAATTGGGAGGAGTAGCTAATACCCTAGAGGACAGGATCAAAATCCAGAATGACCTGGATAGACTGGAGAGCTGGGCCAAAGCTAACAAAATGAAATTCAATACGGAGAAATGTAAAGTACTGCATTTAGGGCGGAAAAATGAAATGCATAAATATAGGATGGGAGAGACCTGGCTGAATGAGACTATGTGCGAAAGGGATCTAGGAGTCCTAGTAGACCACAAGTTGAACATGAGCCAACAGTGTGATGCGGCAGCTAAAAAGGCCAATGCAATTTTGGGCTGTATCAATAGAAGTATAGTGTCTAGATCAAGGGAAGTAATAGTGCCACTCTATTCTGCCTTGGTCAGACCTCACTTAGAATACTGTGTCCAGTTCTGGGCACCACAATTCAGAAAGGATATTGACAAATTGGAGCGTGTCCAGAGAAGGGCAACTAAAATGGTGAAAGGTCTGGAAACAATGCCTTATGAGGAGAGACTTAGGGAGCTGGGTATGTTTAGCCTGGAAAAAAGACGGTTTAGAGGCGATATGATAGCCCTGTTTAAGTATTTGAAGGGATGTCACGCTGAGGATGGAGCAGGCTTGTTTTCTGCTGCTCCAGAGACTGGAACACGGAGCAATGGGTGCAAGCTCCAGGAACAGAGATTCCACCTCAACATGAGGAGGAACTTTTTGACAGTCAGAGCTGTTCGGCAGTGGAACACACTCCCTCGGAGCGTGGTGGGGTCTCCTTCCTTGGAGGTCTTTAAACAGAGGCTGGATGGCCATCTGTCGGGGATGCTTTGATTGTGATTTCCTGCGTGGCAGGGGGTTGGACTGGATGGCCCTCGTGGTCTCTTCCAACTCTGCAATTCTATGAATTATTAAAAATATTGTACAAAATTACAGGTTATGTGTATAAGGTGTATATGAAACATAAATGAATTGTGTGTTCATTCATTGAATTGTGTGTTCATTCATTGGGTCCCATCTCCAAGATATCTCATTATGAATTTATATGCAAATACAGGTATTCCAAAATCCAAAATAAATAAATAAATGTTAAAATCTGAAATCCCAAACACTTCTGGTCCCAAGCATTTTGGATAAGAGATACTCAACCTGTATATTCTTTCCTCCTAACCTTGTTTTTAATGACAGACAAATTATTCATGACTATTAAAGCCATTTAAGTGAACTAACCATTTATCTTTTTCATTTAGCACAATGCCTTTAATTTTTTTAATTCATATTTTTTGAGTTACATATCTACATACATGTTTACATACTTATATGTATTGCCAAGATAAGTATACATACAAAGTAAATAAAAATTCCCATAATATTAGATCATGCAACTGTATTTTTAAAATAAAATGAAATCCTCACTCTTCATATTAGTTCTTTAATCCTATTAGACACTTTACTTCCTATCTAGTTTATTTTCTTCTTCTTTTTCTCCATCAACAAAATTCTATTCCTTCTCCAAAATCAAAATTTAACCATTTATTTTTGGTTCTAATTCCTTTCTTAGTTCCATATCTCCAGGTTTTTGTTTTGGTATGACAGAATACATTAAAAATAGGAGGTCTATCCTTTACCTTTCAGCTTTCTCAGAACTATTTCCTACTCTTCTTCTATCTTGTCTAATGGTTTGTTTTTTAACCTCGCTGTAAGCCTATCAAATTCTAACACATCATATAAATTTCTCAACCATACTTCTATAGATGGTATCTTTTCTTCCTTCCAATGTTTAGTGTACAATATTCTTGCGGTTGTAATCATATATAATAAGATCTTTTTCATTGCACTCCCCACCCCAATTCCTATCCTATCAACCATATTTAACAGATAGATTTCTGGGTTTAAACCATAGCTAATTCCCAATATATATCTTATTTTTAAATGTACTTTCTTCCAATACACTCTTGCCATTTGGCACCTCCACCATAAATGGCAAAATGTGCCCTCCTATTTCCTGCATTTCCAACATTGGGTCTTACCCGTCTTGTACATTCTGTCTAGTTTAATGGGAGTTAAGTACCATTGATAGAACATTTTGTAATAATTCTCTCATTTTCACCGCCAATGTACATTTTTGTGTAATCTCCCAGGATTTCTCCCACCTTTCCATTTCTATCACCTGGCCTAAATCTTTAGCCCATCGGATCATGGTTTCTTTTACTGTTTCATTTTCTAAATCTCTGTCCAACAGCAATTTGTAATATTTGGCTATATGATGTTCTTTTTTATCAAATATTATCTTATCGATCTCATTATATTTGCCCTGAAAACCTTCTAATTTTGAGTCTATTTTGTATCTTTCACATATTTGTCTATATAGAAACCAACTCACATTGTATCCTTCCTCATTCAATTCCTCTCGAGATTTAATTGCGGTAGGTACCTGGGTCGCGTTTTTAAGGATCTGTTGATAAGTAAGCCAATTATAATTTACAATGTCTTTAATTTTAAAGTGTAGCCAAACTTCTTATTAAACTCCTTGTAACTTATGTCAAACAGCCTGACTCGCCTCCGCAGTTACCAGTCTGAGTCACAATTTTATGTTTTGTTTTCTATTGAGTCTATGCTATGATAATACAGTAAACAATGGTAATATATTTTTGTAAATAAAGAGGGCCTCGATCACTGAATTCTTTAGAATATTTATTAACCTACTAATCAATTACTGTAGCACTGGACTAAAAAGTGGAGTTTTAGATATTAAAATATCATATGTCCCCCCAAAAAAGGTATCAAGGTGGAGTGAAATAGAGGCTTTGGTACTTCAGCTGTAAAAATTTCTATTACTTTGCAAATGTTATATCTGTACATTTCTGATCTAAGTGAATACGGTACATGTCATACATATTGATAAGCATAAAAAGTGACATACACTATCTTTTCACACAGCCAAGAACATTGTGTCATCACATATTTTACTACTGGAAGCACAGTTATGAGCATCCCACCTGTCACCTCCTCGCTAGTGCTAAATAAAGCTAAGAACTCTAATTCTGAGCACAGAAATATGCAAATAGAGTTACATATGATGCCCAATTCTGCATTACTTTTATGCTGTTTTCAATAATAAAAAATTAAAGTAATAATTTCTTAAAGTAATATTTAAGAAATATTTACCCTGCTTTTGCATTTACCAAGTATCCTTATAGTTTTAGCAATTAAATACAAATAGACTTCCATACCTGCAGGACCCATATCCATGAAATCCCTTACCAGCATCCAGGAAAAAGAGGTCTCTCTAGGCATCTTTTAGATCCTCCAGAAGGACTCTATAGTATGCTGCTGCTGGAAGCTGAGCATAGAGTCACACTGGAGGTGTTCTCTTTAGGTGTCTTCTAGGTCCTCCAGCACAATGTTATAGTATGCTTGGGCCAGAAGTCATTCATTTTAATAGGGTTCACTATTAACTGCAGTTTCCAGTATCTATGGTAAGTCTGGGACTGTATCCCCCGCAGATACTGGGGTCTATCTGTATGCTTTATTTAAATAAATTAATACAGCACCAAAACTGAAAATCAAATTGAAAACCATTCTAGCACATATTATAGCCAGCAGAACCACAGATAAACGAAAACTAATATTGATTAAAAGTTAAGGAGAGAGCTAAGATGGTTTTAGGAGATTATCAGACAACCTAAATATGGCATTATTACAATGCCAGGAGATCGTTAAAGGGCGTGATTTTCACATGACATTGTTCTTGCGTTGCTACGCTCCCGTGCTGGTCCCATTCCGCCATCGTTTCTTTCTATCGACGGACTAAGCCATCAATAGATCACCCATTCCGTTTCTATGACGGAACAATGGGTGAGTGAAAAGGTGCCCCATTATACTGGCATGATTCCAGAACATTTCCAGGTGCGATTGGGACATCCAGGTAAGTGACACCCTTTTCCCCTCTTCCCCTGGTTACTTGGCATTTTTAAAGTGTGTTTTTCTGCTTGCTGTCATTTTTTAAAGTGTATTTTTCTTTTTAACTTTGAATTTCCTGCATACTCATCCTCTCGCGAGAACAGCCCGGGATTTCAAACAAGGAAGTGAATGCAGCTTCGGAGAGCTGCATTCACTCCTGGGTTGCCATGGGGAAGGAAAGAAGCGGCAAAGGTAGGTGTTTGAAACACTTCGTTCTCGTGCCAGGACAGGGTTGGGAGCGGAGCGGCAGAGGAGATAGCAAGATGGGGACATTATTTTTGTCCCCATCTGATAATCTCCTTAGTGTGCTGCTTTAGTGATAATATCAGTAAGTGAACCTTCCTAAGCAGGGGAAAGCCAGGATGCCCCATGGAAAAGGTCCTCTCCCTTGCAGCCATCAAGCTAAGTAAATATTGAATATCCAGAAATATTGGAAGACTAGAGGAAGGAAGATAAAGAATGGGAAGCTGGGAGGCTTTGTTACTGTTGTTAACTACCTTTGAGTTGACTTCGATTCATGGCGACCCCATGAATGAGACATCTCCAAGACCCCGCCCTGCTCAGATCTTGCAGGTTCAGGCCCGTGGCCTCTCTGACTGAGTCTATCCATGTGGTGTGTGGTCTTTCCTTTCTTTCTCCTCCACCCCTTTCCTAGCATTATTGACTTTTCCAGTTATCCGTGTCTTCTCATGGTATGACTGACGTATGCTTTACAGGGGCTCTTTTGGAATAGCAGTTATTGGGAAAGCATAAAGCTGTGGAAAGCACTGGAAGGATTTACAAGTCCTTGAGTAACACCAGTTCTACATTTTTAATTTTTCCTCCTGATGCGATAAGGTACACAAAATAAAATGGGCTTTCTAAGTAGTCAAAGAATCCAAGGTAACACAAAAATGAAAGGACGCACAATGGTTTTATTCAGAGAATCCCCCAGAACCATGGTTTTTAGACTCACATTTCATTTTCCAGCCTTGCCCCCCCCCAATGGTATTGGACTATGTTACTCCTGCAGCCAATATGGCCAATGAGCAAGTATGATGGAAGTTAATAGTTCAAAATTCTCACAGAGACTCAAACCTGGGAAAGGCTGGTTTAGAGGATTGTAAACAAGCACTGTGTTTGCATGCCAACTCCTATCCTACCCTCTGACACATCCAGGACGTAATTCATTATGAACAGGCCAACTATGGTTTGAGTAGAACTGGAAGTAGTTAATTAAGAGAAAGGAAGGAGCGGGAGAACAGTACTCATTCATGATCCTTCCATGGGAGGGACATTGGAATTCACTAGGTCAAGAAATGCCCCACAACACAAGAAGTGTACATTTTCTTCTCTTTTACTTTTATTCCAACTTGAGATTTTTTTTATTCTGTGTGGAATACACTTGATTCTGCATACAGACACACTCCTTTGGACATAAGATATATTAATGTTCCACAATACAATACAATGGAACTCTTACTGTGGTCAGAATATACCCCACAACTCACACAATTTTAAGGTATGTTTTTTTTAAAAAAGAATTAATCCTAGTCACATGGACTAAGAAGCTACTAAGAAAAGATGAGATGAATTAAAACTGGCCTTGTACCATAAGCCAGTGTTCTGTACTCTCACATTTTTGAGGATCTGTGTCAACTATCATAAAGAAGCAGCCATGTAATGTAACATACAATGCTCATACTATTTACAGCTGGGTTCAAATCCCCATGGGGAATGGAACAGATAGGTATTAGTACGTATGCTAGGGTTTGCTTTACCACCCTGTACTCCTTCTATGTAAGTTTTTTTTATAGTCTAAAGAGCAGATGAGATCAGCTAGAAAGTTTAGCTGCACTTGAGATTTCCCTATATACACTGTTCATGTCTCTCGTGGGACTTCACTGTGTGCTATAAACATCAACCTTCTGTCCTAGAAGAACAGGAGCGAGGAAACTACCACTATAGGCACATAGATTTAGACTGATAATTACAGACTTCGGAGCCACAGGCGAGAGATGAAAATAACTTTTTCTTCACACCACATCATGGTTTTCTGCCCTACCCTCTGCAGTGTTTCATAAGCTAAAGGAAGAGGAGGAAGATAGGCCCTTGCCTCCAAGGAGCTTGCAGTCTAAAAATAGATGAAGTCAGAAGGAGGGAAAGAGATGGAAGGGGGGAAACATATTTACACATTCTTAAACTTGATTTTAGTTGGGAGTAGGGATTAAGGAGCTAAACTACTGGCTTCATGGGGAGAGGTGGCTTTTGGACAATGAGAGAGGTGGTACAACATAGAGACGGAGAACAAACAATTCATTGCCTCTCTAGCCACTTCATTCTGCATAAGATAAGTCAACTTATCTTAAAAGCAGGTGCATTCTTGTGCACATGAGAAACTTTGCTCTTTGGACATTTTATTTAACATGTACTTTCCAGATGTGTATGCAGTTTTAAAAAAATATAGGCCCATCTGCATTAAAGAATTCTTTCATAGAACACAGTGTCCAAAGTAAAAAACTGGGTAGGCCACAGGTTTATTATTATTACTGTTGTTCTTATTTATTTATGCCATCGGTGTACATGGTGCTTTATAAATAAAACATCAAAAACAGCCAGCCCTGCCAAAGGTGTCCAATCTAAAATACACACACATACACACGCACACACACATCAGCTGTGAAAAATGAAGTGTGAAAGGTAGGTTCTTGTCGTGGAAGCTTTTGTTAACTTGGAGCTCCCATTACATATACAAAAGATTTGAGTATGTGCATTGGAATTATCTGCACACATGCTCCGAATGACAGCTCAGATAGATGCAATGACCAGGGGTGCTTACTACCACTTTGACTGTTATGCCAGCTGCACCCCTTCCTAGAATTGGAGGACCTAAACATGGTAATACACATGCTTGTAACCTTAAGGCTGGACTTCTGCAATGTGCTGTACACTGGGCTACCTCTGTACCAAGTCTGGAAATAGTCACTGGTACATCCAAGAGTGATCATATCCCAACAATATTAAAATCACTCCACCGGCTGCCACTTAGTTTCTGGGCAAGGTACAACGTGTTGGTTATTACCTTTAAAGCCCTACATGGTTTGGGTTCAGGTTACCTATGAGATTGCCTTCTCCTCTATAATCCGCCCCATACACTTAGGTCCTCTGAGGGACATTTGCTCCATTCATCCAGGACTAGGTTGGCAACTGTCATCCAGAGGACTTTTTCTTCAGCTGCCCCTAGACTGTGGAACGGGCTGCCAGAAGAGATATGACAGTTGAATACGCTGTCAGAATTTAAAGCAGCATTAAAGACCAGTCCCTTGCCGCAGGCCTATCCAGATTATTTTAAATTGTGAATTTTTAAACTGTGTATTGTTTTAAAATGTCTTGGTCTTACCTATATTTTAAACTGATATATGTTTTTAACTGATGTGTTTTTTAACTAAGATTATGTTTACATGTTAATTTGTTGTTCCCCGCCTCGACCCATAGGTAGAGGTGGGTAATAAATAAATAAATAAATAAAACTAAATTTATTTTTATTATTATTGTTATTACTGCTACTTGCATGGGATGGGTACTCAGCTTCTTATGTGGAAGCAATAGTCAAAGAATTAATTCCTTATGAGGGAAATGGCTTATGAGTGACTCATAGGAAAAGCCTGGCTCTTAAACCAAAGGCCCAACCAGAGCTTGGGAAAGCTACTTTTTGGATTATAACTTGCAGAACTTTCTAGCTATCATGGTCAACAGCCACAATGGCTGGGGATTCTGGGAGTCATAGGCCAAACAATAAATTTCTCAAGCTACAGGCCCATTTAATCCAGCATCCGGTTTCTCACTGGCACTTCTGTCAGCCAGCCAAATACTGCAGGGGCTGAAGCTTTCCTACTGTTTGTCTCCCCAACAATTGATACTCAAAGCACACTGCTTCACAACCTGAAGTTCATCTATAGCTTGAGCAATCAGTAAACTTATCCTCTCAAAACCACTTTAGCAGATGGTACAATTAAGAAAATCAACACAATATTTTGTTTAAAACTGGTTACCAAAACAATGCCTCTATAATGTGAGGGTAGGAATCCTGCAGCCCTCCAGATGTTGGACTGCAAGTCCCAGCAGTCCTAAGCAACATAGTCAATGGTGAGAAATACTTCAAAAACAACTGGAGCACTGTGAGATTCCTCTCCTTGCTATAAGGGAAATGAGAAATTAAGTACTCTTTCTGCAACAGAAAGAGTACTTAATTCCACTATTTCAACCTTCTTCTAAACTCTTCTTTTCAAAAGCTCAAGAGATTGAAGGAAATTTCTTTCAACAAAACAGTACAAAAAAGTAACAAGTTCTGGTGATTTCAGTTCTGACTCCAAGCTGTTTTACTTATAAGGACCTCTGACATCAATGGGACCTGTTTTCAACGATGTGATTTCTTTGTTAGGATACTACAGTATTTTACTCTGTGGTCTGGATGAAATTAAATGGTCAGCTTCCTAACTTCAAACTAGGAACAATCTCTTAAGTTTTGCACATAGTGCATTTTAAAGCTGGCGTGTACTCTTAACTTGTTCTATGTTGTCAAAAGCAACAAACAGCATGTTTATCTGTATCTAAGCACCACTCCAACAATGCCACTAAACAAAATCAATATCAATATCGAACTTCTCTTTCGAACATGTTCTAGTTATTGGAGAGGGCATAATATCAGCTTCTGTGTTACCTAAAGGCAAACAAACAAACCTGTCCCTCTGAAAATTAAAACAACACGACCAGAGAAACAACATTACAAGCAAGCTAGCTCTTTTGCATGCTATTTCTGCCTAAGCCTAATTTTAACAGTAGCCCCCACTTTTAAAAACATCACACTCTCTCATTCCTTAGGACTGACTGCATTTTTGTTTTGGGCCAGTTTTAAAAGCTGGCTGTTCCAGCGCAGAGGAATTCATCTCAGAGTCAAAACGATTAAGTGAGTAACTTCCAGACAGTACTAGAAAGGCAAGGCAGTTTAAGAAACTATTAGTCCGGTTTAAGAAACTATTAGTCCGGTTTTAATCCAAGTTACCAGTTTAGGGGCTGGCAAGGGCAGCTTTTCAAGCTGGCCATGCTGAAACCTGGCATCGTAGCTTTACATTCCCCCAGCCAGTCCCCACACCCTGTCCTTTCATCTCCCATCACTGCCACTCCAATGTTGCTTCGTCAAACCTCCACAGGAAGAAAGCAGCACGCATGAGGGCTGCACAAAAACCTACCTCCCTTTTACTTGGGGCTTGGGGTTCTCCACAGTGGCAAGCCCAAACGCTGCTGCTGGTGGTGGTGTGCAGCCAGTCCCCTCGCCTTAGGACGCCCTTCCCTCCTCCTCCTCCTCCTCCTCCAAGCCGGTCAGGCCATTGCTGACCTCGCGCGCAGCCCCGCAAGGTCTCCGCGGCCGCCTCCAGTCAGTCACCTTCTCCAAATCGCCGCTGCTTTCGCTCCTGCTGCACCAACAAGCAACAGCAGCAGCACCTCTCCAACGCTTATCGCGAGAGGCAAGCCGGTCCCTCAAGGCCAGCCGCAGAGTCACAGCGCCCGGGAGGAGAGGAGAGGAGAGTGGGAGGAAGGGCTGGGAGGGAGGAAAAGCCCCAAAGGAGGCGGCGGGGTGGGGTTGTCAGCGGGCGCCGAGCCCGGCCGAACGAGGATGCTGGCGCTGGACCCGCGCCCTTCGCCTCCCTCTGTGGGCGTGGGTGGGTGTGCTGTGTGTGGTTGGAGGGGGCGTTTGTTCTCACTGAGACACACCGCCCCCCCCCCCGCCACCAGCCGGCCCGGAGGCCTCCAGAGGGAATAGGCAGGACCGGGTTAAGTTATTTTGGTCCCCCCTGCAATGCTTTATTTTGGGGACCCACAGGACTGGTTTAAGGAATTTTCGTCCCCCCTGCAATGCTTTATTTTGGGGGGCCCACAGGACTGGTTTAAGGAATTTTGGTCCCCCCTGCAATGCTTTATTTTGGGGGGCCCACAGGACTGGTTTAAGGAATTTTGGTCCCCCCTGCAATGCTTTATTTTGGGGGGCCCACAGGACTGGTTTAAGGAATTTTGGTCCCCCCTGCAATGCTTTATTTTGGGGGGCCCACAGGACTGGTTTAAGGAATTTTCGTCCCCCCTGCAATGCTTTATTTTGGGGGGCCCACAGGACCGATTTAAGGAATTTTGGTCCTCCCTGCAATGCTTTATTTTGGGGGGCCCACAGGACTGGTTTAAGGAATTTTCGTCCCCCCTGCAATGCTTTATTTTGGGGGGCCCACAGGACCGGTTTAAGGAATTTTGGTCCCCCCTGCAATGCTTTATTTTGGGGGGCCCACAGGACTGGTTTAAGGAATTTTGGTCCCCCCTGCAATGCTTTATTTTGGGGGGCCCACAGGACTGGTTTAAGGAATTTTCGTCCCCCCTGCAATGCTTTATTTTGGGGGGCCCATATGTTTATCTCAGGCCAATGTAACCTAACTCAGCCTAAGTTATTCACAGTACAGGATACATTTAGATTATTACTAATAATGTTTTTTTCAGGAGGAGAGTTACTATGGGGACCCCCACAATGATGCCCCCCCCCGCGGATGTGATGCTTCAAGTGCCTTAAACCGGCCCTGGGGCCCCATATGGTTATCTCAGGTCAATGTAACCTAACTCAGCCTAAGCTATTCACAGTACAGGATATTCAGATTATTACTAATATAATGTTTTTGCAGGAGGAGAGTTAGTAAGGGGGCCCCTGCAGGTGCTGACACCGCCGGTGCCTTAAACCTGCCCTGGGAATAGGATACCTCCTCGACTTGGCTGAAATTGCCACCCGGTTTCGACCTAATTTGGACTGGAAGGTCTTTCCTGGGCCCTAAAGTGCGCAATGCCTGCACCCAGCAAGCCCCTGCTTTCTGTTAAAGCACGAGCTCAGCTCTTCCATGAAGGGCTTGCTACAAAGGTGGCTTCTGGAAGGCTGCACCCCAAGGTGCACAGAAAGATTGGGGTAATGAAAAGCTCTTCACAACAACCCGGGAAAAAGCGCCCTTCCTGCACTTTGGCATAACCACAACACCTGATTCAAACACAGACAAGAGAGGGATGTTATTTGCCACCAGTTTCAAGGTGATGCCTTTTTCTGTGGCAGGACTATTCTTAACAGTTCCACCACCAACAGACTCTCAAAGGTGGAGTTTCACATCCCTACTACACCTTCAGACTAAGAAATGCTGGAGCAGTTGCATGAAGTTCCCACTTGTTAGGCAGAGTAGCCTCCATGAGAAAGAACATGGCAGCTCTATAGTCACTTAACTTTGTAAGTAAGCAGAGCCTTGATTACAACTTCCAGAATCTCCCCAGGCAGCACAGCCGCTGGTTGAAGCATTGTAGTCTAAAAAAGTAATTTTCATTACTTAGGTAAATACAGGAGCCTCCAAAAGGAGTACATTCATGTGAAGTGTTGTGCCATTGCTGCAGTCAAAACACCTACACTCCCTTCTTGAGGGTTCTGCACAGCTGATACAAAATCTGAATCCCAGCCCCAGGCAAATGCATTAGATCATTGTTGCTGTGTACCTTCAATTCATTTCTAACTTATGGGGACCTAAAGTGAACCGATCGTGGGGTTTTCTTGACAGAATTTGTTCAGAGGGGGTTTACCCTTGTCTTTCTCTGAGGCTGAGAGAGTGTGATTTGTCCAAGGTTACCCAGTAATTCCATGGCTGAGCAGGGATTTGAACCATGCACTCCCAGAGTCTTAGTCCATCACTATGCTACTCTCATTAAATCATCCATTAAGCATTCTTCCCCCACAAATGCTGTGCTGGGAAATGTGGGAATGCAATTAAAATATTGCCCTGATATAGTAGATACCCAATAAGAAGTTACATGGCAACTACAGCAGTTAAGGAATTTAATTAGGTCCAGGCCTGGACCACTAAATATGGTATGAAGTCATGTTCTCTTTACCATGTTCAATTTTATCAGTTTTATTTGGAATAAAATCCCATTACATTCAGTAGGACTTACTCACTGATAGATGAGATTAGGGTTGCAGCCCGAATTAGCGAGCTGCATATCTACTATACTTAATGTAGACGAACCACATCCTCGGAAGAAAGTTAAGAGAATACGGGTATCTTCTATTTCCTTTTGAGTTTATATATTTTAATTCATTTTGTAAAATAAATTACAAATGATAATAAAATCTTTCTTTCTTTTTAAAGATGCCTTAAACAGTGAGTTTCATTCAATGATAATATATTTTCCCACCAGTCAGGTGACATTTGGGCTTAATAATTCAATGTAGTTTGAGAAACACTGAAGCTATTTAATGAAAAAAAATCTGGAGAGAGAGGTCCCTGTGCATTCAATACACACATTCGATAATGTGGATTAGGTGCAAAGGACCCTAAGCAGTTTATGACTTGTGCCACACACTTGATCATATCTATATTCAGTGCTACAGTTCAATCCATACAATTCTTAGAAGCATAGTGTAAGAGTTTAAGCAAGAGGACTGTTTTTCCAAGTGTCCTCTTGGTGATTGAAACACTTAAGCTCCAACAGACACATTCCAGTACATGAGTGGCTGGGACTAAGGACAGTGTTTAATAGTGTGGTCTGGTTGATGATGGCAGACATGAGATGATGGCAGGGCCAAAACAAAACAAGAATAAAATGTGCCACAAGCCGTAACTGCAAAACAGATATGCATGCAAGCAAATGGAGCTAGATGACAAGAACTGAAAAAAGCTGCACAGTACAAAAGCAAGAGTAGTTACATTATTTACCTCATTTACAAAAAATGATCATATTTTACCGTTGAAGGGTGTTAAGATACATAACAGACTAACCCAAGGTCAATAAATCTACAATGTGGAATTTTAAAACTAAAAACAGCTCCTCTAAGCAAATGCAAATTATTTTTCTCATGTTTGAGCAAATGCAGTCTCACCACAGAATTAGATAGCAGGTCTTACAAGACAATAGCATATCTCCTACACAGATCAAGGCCTCTGTACATCATTTCTCACAAAAGACTGTACAGTATTTTATTATTTTAGTATTTTTGTATTATTTTGTATTATTATTTTTAATTAATCTTTTATTGATTTTTTCATTACCAAATGGGTATAATTGTAATGTGTAAATATAATGTGATAATAATAGTGTGTTTAGATTAAGAGGAAAAATACATTAGTGTTAGGATAGATTTATTTTTGTATTAGTAAGAAAAGAGGAAAACAATTAGTATTATTTTTGCGTTGTTGTTATGGCTTTTTGCAGTCGGGTGTATTTTTTAGTAGAATGGTCTTATTCCAATAAAAAATTCCAAATTCCAAAATTCCAATGCCTCCAATGTAATCTCTAGAAGCTATACTCTGCTTCTTTCCTGGAGAATAAATACATTCTGTTCACCTCTGCATAACCACTTTTCATTTTCCAATTTACATTCATTCCCCTTTACTTGCTATCATAAAGGAGACCCTCCCCGTTTCTAGTTTCTCCAGGCCATGACTTAATTTTTCCAATACTTAAACTTGTGATCATGCCAAATTTAATGAGAGTTAATATTGGAAGTATATGCACACTGCCCTTTCCCAATGACAACTGCAATTTACCACCTCCCCAAATACTTAGAATTCAGAAGCAAGTTGCTTCTGAGAACATTTTCACTAAAAACCTTTGGATGAGTTTGAGAGAGACAGACAAAACAAGCACCCTTTCCATTCCATTCCTTTCCCATTCATGTTTGCCTAGTACAGTTTATAACTGAAGGGAGTGGATAGCATGCTGAACAAAATGCCTTTCTGAGGCTCAGTGTGGGAGATTCGTTTTAAAATAAACAAATGACCAACTTTTTAAAAGTGCTGAAAAAGATAACTACCCTACCATAGCAAAAGCTGTCCAAAAGAAATGTGTACATCTCTAGAAAGCAGACAAAACAATGCACCCAAGATGGAAGGTCATTGCACAGCCACAAGGCAAATGTGTGGTGTAGGTGACAGAAGATATGAGGGGCCAGTTCATACTACACAATTATAGTGCTATGATTCCATTTTAGCTGCCATGGCGACATCCAATGGAAAATTTCCATTTTAGAGAGTATTCTCAGCCAGAAAACGCTAGTGCCTCATCAAACTACAAACCCTAGGACTCCACAGGATGCTGCCATGGTGTTTAAAGTGGTTACACTATACAGGGTACACACTATACAGGCTACACACACACCAGCATCCACGGGAAATATGTTCCTGGACTTACTGTTTATAAGTGAAACTGTGGATAATAGCCAACCCTATTAAGGTAAAGGACTTCTGATACAAACATACAAATAGAGTTGCATTGGCAGACCTAGTGATTCCTAGGGATGATACCCCTTTAGGCATTTTCCAGTGCAACTCTATGGTAATCTGTCACTGTTTTTTCAGCTGTGAATAACTGAAAGCACAGATACTGGTTCTGCAGATATGGGGGTGACCTGTATTATTAATTATGTTATGTTAATATTAATAGTATAAAGTAGAATATAGCCAGCATGGTGTAGTGGTTTGCATGTTGGGCTCAGGCACTGGGAAACCAGGGTTTGAATCCCCACTCAACCATAGAAATCCACTGTGCAACCTTGGGCAAATCACACACTCTCTGTCTCAGAGGAAGGCAAAGGCAAACTCCTTTTGAAAAAAATTTGCTAAGAAAATCCTGTGATAGGTTTGCATAGGGTCACCGTAAGCTGGAAATGACGTGCAGGCACATAACAACAAGAACAACAACTTCCTATAATTAGGCAATGTGAAAGTGCCCTAGGTTCAAATCATTTGATCATGAAGTTCACTGGATGACCCGAGGCAGTCAGTATATCTTCATTTAAACTACCACAGAAGATTGCTGAGAAGACATTTGCCACCTTAAGCTTCTTGGAGGAAAGGCAGAGTATAAATGTAACAATACATGCATAAGATCATATCTGTGGCGTTCTGGCTATGGAACCACTTGGAGGCCCAATTAGTGCTGGTTCTATATTGGCTTCATTTCAGTGCCAAGTTAAAACATGATTCCTTCTCAAAACTTTCAGGGTCCAGGGACTAGTTCTGGGTTTCTGTTTTTGTGTACACTGTTTTCAGATTTTTTTAAAGTTGTTTTACATTTTCATCATTGTTCTAATTTGTCTAATGCTTTTTATTGCCGGTAACCTACTCTGAGATCTTTGGGTATATGGCAGGATAGAAATATTTTACTAAAACAACTAACTAATTAACTAAATAAATGAATAAATTATGTTTTGCCACTGCTAAGCTTTGCCACTGCTATCTTTATATAGCACCTGAAGCAAAGTCTAAGAAGATGATGATCAAAGTTAACATGAGAGCAATCTCTGGAAGTAAAGGACTTTAAAAAAAAAGTGTGAAACAACTCCCTGAATTGAGTCCAGAAGTGTACTAGTTACCAGTGCAATTGAATCATAACAGTCTATATATGTGCACATCTCCCTCCATTAAGCATTAATGTTAAGTGGCTCTCTTCAAGGACAGGCATATAGCGTCCACCAAGCCTAATTTGAATGGTGCTGTTAGTGTTGATTGTGTGAAGTATCTCAGCAATCTTGTCTCCAGGGAGCCAATATGGTACCCCCACTCAATTGGATCCTCTATGTCTTATTTGATGTGCCCCCCGCAAAAGAAATAAATGAGAAAGAATGAGGGAAGATAAGAATCAAAACTGAGAGTAGAACTGGAGACAACATCTGCTGCCTCCAGCTCAATCCTGAACTTTACTGTTCACTTTTTATCAAGACAGGTTCCTGTTCCTCATACCAATCCCTATACATTTCAACTTAGAGGGCTAGCTGGCCTCCCCAATCTCTGTGTGCTAGAAAAGTGGTGGTGGTGTGTGTGTGTGAGAGAGAGAGAGGTTAAAAAAACAAAACAAATGATAGTGTTGACATAAAATCTGATACTTGTGTGATTTTTTTCTTTTCTTTACATTACTACAAAATACAACAACAAAATAGTTTGAGGAGGTTTCCTATAAGACAGGTTTATAGCTAACTGCACCAGCTAATTTAGGACAGCTAAGGAAACTTGGGTACAATATCTGAAAAAACCCCAAACCGGTATCTTGTTAGCAAATGAGTAAGAATACTATTGCTTGTGGAAGAGGGAAATAAACCCCCAATGTTTCCCCATGCATGCACAATGATTAATGGGTATCATTTAACCTTCATACAAAGCAGACCAATACTTTTAACATTTTAGTACCATTTGGACTACTCACAGTCAATGGCCTGGTGAATCTCCTTTTAGTCCAAACATTAAAGGAGCAACTGATGCTGTTTTGAGAATAAGGTCCAGCGCATTGGAGAGCTGCTTTAAAGTTCAGAGTACTGTAAAACCTGGAGTTGATTCACCACCCCACTGATGTGAAAGTCAGCAGTCACCACAGCTCACATTATAATCACAGAATCATAGAGTTAGAAGAGACCACAAGGGCCATCCAGTCCAACCCCCAGCCATGCAGGAATACACAATCAAAGCATTCCCAACAGATGGCCATCCAGCCTCTGCTTAAAAACCTCCAAAGATGGGAGACTCCACCACACTCTCAGGCAGTGTATTCCACTACCAAACAGCTCTTACTGTCAGGAAGTTCTTCCTAATGTTCAGAGGGAATCTCTTTTCCTGTAGTTTTATTCTATTGCTCCGTGTCCTAGTCTCTGGAGCAGCAGAAAAGAAGCTCGCCCCATCCTCAGTATCACATTCCTTCAAATATTTAAACATGGCTATCATGTCACCTCTCAACCTTATCTTCTCCAGACTAAACATGCCCAACTCCCTAAGCTGCTCCACATAGGGCATGGCTTCCAGACCTCCCACTATCCTGGTTGCCCTGATTACAACATCGTCAACACAGAGCAGCCAAACTTTCCTTTTAAATGAAAGTAAAGCCTGATCCTCCCCTATAAAATCTCTCTCTTTAAACTTGTGTTTGATTTTAAAATGTTTTTATACTTTTTCTATGTGGTTTTACTGTTTTTAATTTTATTGTGACTATTTTTTTTATTTTTTATTTTTACTGATTGTCTCTGGGAGCAGACTTGGGTCCCATTCTGAGAGAAAGGCAGCATACCAATGCAATAAATAAAGCAATTTATTTATTTAAAGCAATAAATAAATAAATAAGATAAAACTCTTATGTCCCAGACTAACTGTATAATGTGTGACTACTCACTAGGTCCCTCTTCATATAATTTTGCAGTCAGAAGCCATTCATTGAAGATTGTTTCAGTCAGAAATACTCTTGAGAGTTTGTGAAGGCTAGTTCAAAATCAAGATTTTTGCTGCATTTTAGTTTTGCTCTTTACTCTCCTATTATAAAGCTTCCCCTACTTAATACCAATTTTCTTTAAATATCATTTAATTCATATCCCACTCACAAGTATCAATATGGTAAGATATAAACGCACTACTTGTGACTAGTTTTTCAGAGCTTACAATAGGTTTACTGTGTGCATTGCTCTGTCATGTAGCTAGTGCCATGAGTCACAGTCAGCACAAGCTTCCTGATTTGCAAATACAAGTAGCTGAAGGAAAAGAAAAACCCTCAAAGCTGAACAGAGCTCTACTACCACAAGAATAGTCAATTACTTCATTACTACCTTACAACAGAATTATTCTCATTTAAATAAGTTTCCAAGCCTTGGCAACTAAAAACATAGCCTGACATTCTATAATAACGCCTTGTATTAAAACACACACACACACACACACAGGACCACACTTGCAATACTGTGTTCATTTTGAGTGTGTGTATGTGTATATGCACATGCCTTCAAGTCTCTTGTCAACTTATGGTGACCCCATGAATTTCATAAGTTTTCTTAGTCAAGGAATGCTCAGAGGTGGTTTGTCACTGACTTCCTCTGTAGCCTTCCTATTAACCCACACAACCTGTTATTCCTTGACAGTCTCCCATCTAAATACTAACCAGGGTTGATCCTGCTTAGCTTCCAAGGATGTCATGCCATGGTATTTAAGCCTAACACTTTATCAAAAAAGGATACTGCAGGTCTGGAAAAGGTGTAGAAGAAGGCAACAAAAGTATCTATTAAAAAGTTGCAACATTTGGACCTACAGTACTTAGTTTAGGAAAAACAGAAAGTCAGGGTGGAGATGACAAAAAGATGTATAAAGTTATGCCTAGTGTGAAGAATATGGAGGAAGCATTTTTCCCCCTCCAACACATAGTACTATTTTATTATTTATTTATGTATTTATTTATTTATACATACCCCGCTCTTCAGCCACAAGGCTATCAGAGCGGCTTACAAATTGTTTTAAGCAATAGCAATTTACACATCTACACTGCATTAAGCAGTTTCCAATGTGTGTTAGCTAGAAAAGTACCCAAAGTCATCCAATGAAGCTGAAAGGTGGGAAATTCAGAACACAAAAAGTACTAATTAACACAGTGCATAGTTAAACAATGGAATTTACTACCACAAGATGTGGTGATGGCCACCAACTTAAGACAGCTTTAGAAGGGGATTAAACCAGTTAAAGAGGTGGGAGCGATCAGTTGTTAACACAGTTTTAGTAAGAGGCTGAATGGTTTTGAATGCCAGCTCCAGGGGAAGAACAGTAAGAGAAGGCTATTGTCCTCATGTCCTGTTTGCAGGCCTCTCTCTTGACATCTTGCTGGCCACTGTGGGAAACAGGATCGTGGGCTATGCAAGCCTTTGGTCTGATCCAACAAGGCTCTACTAATGTTCTTACACACTCAGTTATATGATTTAATTTACCTTAAAAATAAGTAGAATCATTGCAACTGTATCTACTTCCATATTAGCTTGAATTATAATAATGATGTATTTTATTATAGCAACAGGTGTTCTGACCTCGACATATGTCATGTTTAGTTGTATGTTTATTCCAAAAGTTAACTCATAGCCAGCCACTGAGGTAGATGAAAAGTGAACTTTATCATGGAACTAAATTAACAGTAAATACAAAAGGAAATAAAGAATGGAAAGATGAATGAGCAGCAGAATAAGATAATAAAGATGCATGGACAAGGCCCCTGGAGTTATCACAGGTTTTCAAGGTATGTGATGGGCTTGGGGAAGCAACATGGCTGCATTCTGCAGCAGTTTTAAGCCCTTTTGTACATGTTTTGGGTGATAAAGTGCCTTGAACAATATTTTACAATGTTGTTAGGGATCTAAGGAATTTGGTATGCTGGTGAGCCTGCCAGATGAGCCACGATCGTGAAATTACAACACAGGCAGTTACCGCATGGGCAATGAGCAATTTTGACCACATGGTTGCACTACAACCATGTATACATATACTTGCCAAAAGGACAATTCATGCACGTGAAGAAGTTGACTCAGTGCCATAATAAACCCCTTAGCTTTTTAAAAGTGGTCACAGTTATAATTTCTATCACGTCACCAGAGCTACCCTCTGGGAGTTGCTTGCATTCTATTATATATCCTCAGTTTCTAATCTTTCATCATTCAGCTCTACTTTCCATCATTAAAATCATTAAATCCTACTGTTAAAATTGGATTCCTATTAACTGAAACTTTTAGGGTGTTTCCCAAGCTATATAAGGTAAAATGTACTACAGTAGGACCCCTGTATGTACTGATTCATTATCCACTGAATCAATTATCCACAGGACACAAAACAGCACACCTACCATAGAGTTTTCACAGCAAATGTGTCCTCTCTAGCCATTTTCTAGGTCCTCCAAGGCAACTCTATGGTATTTTAAACCAGAAGTCCCATTATTTTCAATGGTGTTTGCTATTATGCACAGTTTTCAGTATCCATGGGGGCCCTCAGAACAAATCTCCAGTGGATACAGGGGTCCTGTATTTGAATTCTTAATAATTATTAGTAATCCAAACCAATAATGAATAACCATTACACAACCATGATCCAAAACTGGAATCAAGGGAAAGAAACTCATCTTCTTGAATTGTTCTTTTCTAAATAATAATAATAATAATAGCATTTATTCATATCCTGCCTTTTCCCCAGGACTCCAGGCAGCTTATAAAGATTAAAACAGATAGCAGCTTTAAAATTCATAAACAAAAATTAAAAATATAATTGAATTCACACCAGAATATTGACTGACAATAAGTATGCCATATGAGAATATGAGAATACCTACCCCTTCTTGTTTAGTAAAGAGTTTGAGGCAGTTACTAAGAGCTTCACAAGTGTCTCTTGAAGTTTCAGATACTTCTTCAGCTTTCTTGAGAAATGAAGCTGGCATTCCTTTTTTTAAAAAAAATGAAAAACACAAGTGGTATCATTCTTCATCTTTTATTATTGATTGTATTTGTAGTACATACAACAAAACAGTTAAACTGTCTAACAGTAAATATTTAAAACCAGAGGTTTTATCCCCCCGACGTGTTCTAAAAGATCACAGAGGATGTATTTGATACTGGTGACATGGGAAAAAGAAACTTCTAGTTCAACCAACTTCTAGTTCAACCAGTAAGATACAGGCATACTTCAGTTAACAAAGTTTCTGACAATAAAGGTCATTTTTACAAAGTCTTTCTACATCCTGCAACCCTCCATTTCCTCTGTCTAGCTGGAATTTTTTAGCAGCATCTATGTCGGGAGGATGTTGAAGGAGGGCTGGAAAAACACAGACTTAGTGTTGCAGCAGCAATACAAAAAAAACCTTAAGCTAGGAAAGAGCAGGATTCTACTCTAGTTCATCCTACTGTAGCCATTATACCTGCCTACAACAGACAAGATAAACAGCAGCTCCCTCCAGAATCCCTTATTGAGTATGGGTGGACAGTAAAAGAGAGAAAAAGTGACAGTGAATAAGCCTGCCTTACTAGCTTCCCCCAGCATGTTTTCTGAAAGCACAGATCTATATGCTTGGCCACCAAAATGAAGTGGAGACTGATGAAAAGTGGAACCTGGTGAGAGGGGGAAGGGTGAAATCACTGATGTTTTTTGGAAGAAACTCTCAAGTGGTCTCTACACAGATTTCTTTATGCAAGGATTACTTGACCTGGGTATTTCATTTTATCTGTGCATATTGTTAGTTTTGGCATAAAACGTTTGCTGAAACATGTTGAAAAGCTTTTTTTCCCATAGTGCAGGGACCTATCCCTATTCCTTCCATGTTATTCTTCCTCTAGTTCCAAACATTCTATTGGAGAAGTAATGCCCAGGGGTGCCTCTACTTTATTAACTGAGGTACACCTGTACAGGGTTATATTATCTGTCAGTCTAAACTCTGCAAAGGTGGCTGCCATCTACTGAGAAATGATCATATCATTTCAAGACAACCAAGACAATGCTGGTGACCGCCCCCCTAATTTAACTAAACCATAGGACTGCTATTAGACAGATTAAAGAGGTTGGCGGGCGGGGGGGAAGCAGAATACAGGTTGAGTCTCCATTATCTAAAATGCTTGGGACCAGAGGTATTTTAGAATATTTCAGATTTTGGAATATTTGCATATACATAATGAGACATCTTGAAGATGGAACCCAAGTCTAAAAACACAATTCATTTATGTTTCATATAACCTTATGCACATAGCCTGAAGATAATCTTATACACAGTATGTTTAATAGTTTTGTGCATGAAACAAAGTTTGTGTACACTGAATCACCAGAAAGCGAAGGTGCAACTATCTCAGCCACTCAGGTGGACAATTTTGAATTTTGGAATTCCAGATAAGGGAGACTCAACCTGTAGTTTACTTCAGCCATTTTCAACCTTTTTACCCATGGGGAACTCTTGAAATAATTTTCAGATACCAGAGTACCCCTGTAAATCTACTGCTCAAAAAAGTCCCCCCTCCCCCAGTCACAACCTCTTGTGGAACTCCTAGTGACCTCTCATGGAACCCTTGTTGAGAAACCCTGGTTTACTTTTATCACATAAATCTTCTTATTACCTGGATGGGGGCATTATTGCATAATCTCAAGTTTGTCCCTTTGAAACAATACTAAATACACTACAATATTCTAGATAAGGGTATTAAATATTTCAGTAGTGATCTGTCAGTCCACAGAGGGTCTCAAAATCTATTTTAAAACTCCACAGTTTTCCCAGACACATCTTTGTTAGAAAACTTGACCTGTAAACCAGATGGTTATAAAACAGGCAAGTACCTGTAGTATGGTTAACTTTTTATTCATTTGCAAATGTTGCACAAAAGTCTTAAGACAATAAAAGTTGGAAGTGTATTTGAACATCACAGAGCTATAGACATGTTACAGCAGGTAGGTTCTTACTACTTTTGTAAGATGAAATTCTATTCTAAGAGCAACACAAAAAGTTCAGGGTCTTGTTATTTCTAACTAGAGTAAATCGGACTTGTTTATCTCAGATTGGCCTTTTTTGTCATCAGCGCACTTGCAGAAAGCGTGGGATGAATCCTTCCTGATTCTTCGTTTGCGAAGAAAAGCCAGAGAGAGAGAGAAAAATCCACTTAACCTACAAAACTTACACAATTTTTGGCTAACTGGGTTCTCATTGGGTCTGCTCTAGTAGGACCTAACAATTGTATTTAGATCAGGTATTTTAGCAAGTAGACTCTTGACTGAGAAGGCCTACACAGTTCCTGCACTTACTTCCTACAATGTATTAGACACAGTACCAATCAGTGAAGTTTTACCAGTGTAAAGCACACAGTGTTTATGAAGTACCTGACAATTTTGCTTCCTTAATATAACTGCTGAAATTTCACAAAGCTAATATGTTCAAATATTCATGCTAATTTTGTCAATTCTGCCCTTTCCCCATATTTACCTCAGCTGTGGACAACTTAGTGGCATTTAATTTTCATTTTTCCAAATGTTAAATTGCAATAAAATGTACATTATTTGTAACCACTGGGATGCTGAATAAAAGGTCTATTGAAAATGAGCTTGGCTAACTCTGGAAAGTTGGGCAGAGAAATATGGGCAAAACAGCAGTGCACTTGTATATACTGGGAATTAGTTAAGAGTGAGTTTATTTATACATTTATTTAGCCTATTGGAATAAAAATTGTTCCAAAGCAGCCATAGCCCCACACTGATTTTTAAGACGTTACCTTGAGTTGTGTCATATGACTTAATCATGATGAGGAAACCAGAAATCTCTTTATCTAGTCTTTGTTGGCATGACTGTGCAATCTGGAACAAAATAAACAAACAAACAAACAAATAAATAAAGCTATTTAGCATGCTATGCAAAAACAGCTCATCTTTAGGAGCCATTATTTATTGTGTAGGTTTTTCTAGCTGAAGACAAATGCTTATTTAAGAGGACCTACATCATAATAAAACAGTGCCAAAAACAGGTGAGACATTAGAAATCTGTGACTGTATCTCCCTGCCTTTATAGAATTTTTTTAAAGCAATTATGGAGCAATGGTAAGTTTTCCCTAATGGGGCAAACAGCAGCTTTGGGGCTGAAATGAAAGTTGGGAGGGTTCCTTTCCTCATTCCACCGTCCTGTTCCAAACCACCCCTCCACCTTGGCTGTTTGTGTGGGCACCTATCAGAAATTAAGGGGTCACATTGGTTCACCAGTGACCTCTGAGGGGCCCCCCCGCCACCTCCCTATCCCCCCAAACAAAAACTTTCTAAAGATTTTTGCAACTTAATCTTCCCAATTGCCCCTAGGGGGATTGTGGGACAATTTTACCAAATTTTGAGGACCCTTAGGCCATTTTAGCCCCAGGAAAAGCCTTTTTTTTCCCAACAGGAAGTGGCCAGGAGGTTAATTTCCAGGTCACTTCCTATTACAGAAAAGGCTTCTCCTGGGCCCCACATGGTGTTGCAGGGCATTTTGGAGCAATTTCCTCCCCAAAAAAATTCTTTCAATTTTGTTTTGTTTTTTTGAGATAATGGAGTGCCCAAGTGCCAAAAACACAGCCTCAGGCCTAAACAACAACAACAAACAAACCCCAAAACACCTGAAATACAAAACCATACAACATCCTCCTGCTTTAAAAAGTCAGAAGACTCTGATGTCTTATCTATTTGGGCCCGCACTATTCAAAAATACAAGAAGCGAACAACACAAACTAATATTTTTAAGAGGTACTCTTGCAATATTTCAAAATATAGATTTTTTTGTAAAAAGCTAATACATAAACATACTCAAAATCAGTGGTGGTACATTTAAAAAAAATTGGCTCGCCTGTGTTTTGGGAGCCTCCTGACTTTTCGGGTGTGGATTGGTTTTTCGGGTGCTGGATTGGTTTTGAAAAGACAGAGCAGGTGAAGGGACTTTTTAGTTCACTAGCACACTAACATGAAGGTTTTCCAATTTCCTGTGTAAGTCAGAAGGCTGCATACTATTTTGGATGTATTATAGGCTGACAAACGAAAGAAGACCTACCCTACATGTATCATTTGATTCATACACTGTATACTTCCCTGAGTTCACTCATGTTTTACTACACACACTTACCTTGCAAATAAATCTAATGGATTGAATGAGACTATTCCTAAATAGGCATAATTAGAACTGCACTGTTATTAGTTAACACATTAATCCTGATTTTGTCATAAGACTTTTTCAGACGTCGATTTACAGCGCAAGAAGGCTTGTAACACTTGCGAGGCTGCTGCACGGCAGGGGGGGGGGCGTTTCATACGACGACGCCCCCCTGCCAAAACCAACAGTTTCAGTTCCGGGAGAGATCGGAGGCAGCCGCATCATATTTGGCCATTTATTATTCACAGGCAACTTCCGTGAGTGAAAAATGGCCAAATGTGGCGCGGCTGCCTCTGATCTCTCGCGGCAGGGAGACAGCGTCGTACGAAACTGGTCCCCTGCCACGCAGCAGCCTTGCGAGTGTTACGAGCCTTCTTGAGCTGTAAATCGATGTCTGAAAAAGTCCATAATGATAATCCATAACCTTTTCAAAAGAAAAGCTGTTCTATTATACATTTTGACTTTTTCCTCTCAGAAATGATTTTATACTGAGATAGTAAAAATGACAGATGACATTAATTTCTGAACTAGAGCTATATGCAGTGCATTATGAGAAGTCAATGCACACATCAATGCATTAATCTATTGACACTAAAAAGGTGTATCACCACAGAACATCAGTTTGGATGCAAAATTAAACATGGTTGGTGTAGTTAAATTACGGCTTTGTGGGTAGCCTAAGGGTTCCTAGATCCTGGGCAAACCCAGATCAAAGAAAGGAATCTTTAGGCTTTCCTTGATCCTGCCTTTCAATTAAGTAATAAAAATGTCTACAAAATAAATAAGTACAAAAGGAAGCTTGAGGAAAGCTCATGACTTAATTACTCTTCACATCCTAGTGTTAGTTGTACTTTGATGTGTCATGGCTTGTTTATACTTACAAGGCCAACCCAGTTAACCAACTATAATTTGTCTGAGAACAAATAAAGGTTTGAAATGGCAGTTTGAACTAGTTTGTGAATATGTATTACCTGGTTTAGCATTTCGTTCCAAGAAAGTTCCACACTCTATAACAGGGGGTGGGAATTGTGTGGCCTTCCAGATGATATTGTACTACAACTCCCAGCATTTCTCACCAATGGCTATGCTGACTAGCACTTCTGGGAGTTGTAGTTCAACAACATCTGGAGGGCCACATAGATTCTTATTCTATGAGAAATGGAAGCTTCTTACTTTTAGGGAGTCCTGCAACTCAGCAACTGATATTGTATCATCTTCTTCCTCATCATCACTCAGTTGTTCTTGAGTACAATAGTGTGTGCTATATGCTGAGTGGTCTTCTATTGCATGTACCCAGTTCTGAAAAAGAAATGAGACAGAAGAAACTAGCCTTCGCAAATGTTTATTTATTGTATTTAATTTATTTATTGTATTTAATTTATTTATATCCTGCTTTTCCCCTGAATGGGATTTGAAGCAGCTTACAGTATAATTAAACAGAGCAGTTAAAACAATATGAAATATAAAAGTTTTAAAAAGCATTAAATAGTATATTCAAATAAAACACTATTTTTAAAACATTAAAATTTAAAACAATGAAAATACTTAAAATACACAATGTGTATTAAAACAGTAAACCCAGTTACACATCACTGCATCCTGATGTGTAACTGCATTTACACTGCATTTTGTTTAAACAAAAAGGTCTTTGCCTATTAGCAAAAAGACAACAGAGAAGGGCAGACCGAACCTCCCTTGGGAGGAGTTCCAAAGCCTAGGAGAAGCCACCAAGAAGGCTTTCTCCTGTGTCACCAACTGAACATGGAAAAGCCCTCCCCTGAAAAACATAAGACTTGGGCAGGCTTGTACATTGAAATATGGGCTTTCAGATAATGTTTAACATCAAACACACTAGATCCTATACAGCAGGATTGCTAAATCTATTCTGTTTTGCTTTGCTTTTTAACAATAACCCCAAGGCCCACCAACTTAAGGTGGAGTCAATTATCTACTGCATCCAATGAACCATACTCTGGGATGACTTCATACATAAATCTAAGTTAATTGAGCTAGTTTGGATTGGAAAATATCTATGGTTCAACAACTGGGAGCTTAAGACCCTTGCCAATCTGCAACAAATCATCTAGAGATCTATCAGTAGATTCTGATTTACTCTCTGGCCTCAGAGGGTGAACATTGGTTGTCACCATTAACTAAGAGGGACTGCAGAAAGTTAGCTAGTAATAGATGAACTGCAATGATGAGACTAGAGCTGGTCAAGAATGGGTTTTTAAAAAGAACAGATTCTGAGATAACTTTGCTTTTAACAATAACAGGACATGTGGCAAGCAGATCGTAACACAGTTCTTAATTAAAACTTATGGGCCATCAACAGTACACAAATTAATCTATTCCAGAGCATAACACTGTTTTCATTTGTTCTTGTAACTCCTTTTAGCCATCTTCTAGAAAGCATGTTATGAACTTGAGTGTGGCACTACAATATATTTTATGCTAGGTTTCCATGGTCCTCTATAAAAGGACTTGTGGAGGAAGTTATAAGGAAGTTAAGAATGTTTGAAGGAAAAATTTCAGACAGTGTCAGAAGACTAAATTAGTTACTGTCTCAAGTTACCTGTGATGCAAAAGGAAAGGAAAAAGCTGCAGTGTTGCTCATCATGGCAATTCTACTTTAGCTGCTTTCTTCTCGTATATCATCATATTAACTACAAAACTTTAGCCCTAGGAAATGTCTAACCATATCTAACAATTTCCATTCCTAATTCCAATTCACACATTTAATTCACAGGGAATAACACCCACCTCTCTTGACTGTTGTTGATTGGTCTTGGGAACTTTAAAACTGTGAACTGTGTTATCGAAGCACTTGACAGAGAAGAGATAGCCATCTGAACCTTTAACCTTCAATAGAAAGCAGAATCAGGAGGTATGCCTATTGAACACTGAACAGCAAATCTGCGAAAGTGCTTGAATTAAGTTCATCATACCACCATGATCCTTAACTGGCGTGGACCCTGTTAATGCTACTTTCACTTTATAGTTTTTGTATTCTATTTTACTGTGGTTTTATTAAATACTTATTTGCATATCACTCAGCATGTTGTAATGTGAGTGATTCCTATGTAGTTGTAAATAAACAAATCTTTTGTATGTATTAAATTGCTACTGTCCAGCAGAAGGCAAGTGAAAAAATTGCAAAGCAAAATGGATTTTCTAAGAACAAAATAGAATTATTTTATTTCCCACTTAAAGTGGACCTACTTATCCACATGTGAAACCCCTCTTTGGTACAATGAGAGAGAAAATAACATTTTAATGTCAGCTGGGACACATAATTTCCAAAGGTTTCTTTCAAAACTACAAAGGTACTGCTAGAAACCCATGTTGCATTATTAAGTAATAATATCACCAGAACAACATGTTTAGTTTTGCATACTGTGCAGGCCACAGCACTTAATGCACAAAATAAAGTTCACAGATCACATTTGATCACAGCGTCTAATGTTTCTGTTCATGTTTCTCCCTTTGTTTCAGCCTCAACATCATGCAACTATATTCCAGGATGTATCCAATAATTTATAGAGCCCTACATGTAATCAGTGGCCCAAAGCCAACTGCTAGTCCCAACGAGAGTAGATCCATTAAATCAATGGAACGTATATTTCTTGACTTACAAAATTCCCATTGATTGGGACTAGAAACTGAATTTAGGCCATGGTCTAAGTTAAAGCTGAAATGTACATTTGTGCATCAATTTGTTTTTCTAAGTTTGTAGTTTTATAACAGATCCTGTCTTTAGTAACAAAATATTCATTGTGAAGTTGAAGGCTTTCACAACCAGCGTCCATAGGTTTTTTGGTGGGTTTTTTTCCGGGTTGTGAGGCCGTCTTCTAGAAGAGTTTATTCCCGATGTTTCACCTGCATCTGTGGCTGGCATCTTCTAGAACATGGCCTCACAGTCCGGAAAAAAACTACAAAAAAGTATTCATTACTTGATTGTGATTTTTCTTTAAACTAGAACAATATGAGATAAATCCTAAAGAATGTAAGGCACTGGGAACAATAACAGCCAAATAAAAAGATCACCATAATCTATGTAGGGATATGTACGCAAGTATATGATCTCCTCAATCAAATACAACAGGGGTGTCATGCAGCCTTCCAGATATTGTTGGACTTCAACTCCCAACAGTCCTAACCAGCACAGCAAAGGGTGAGGGGACTGGAAGTTGCAGTCTAACAACACGTGGAAGGTCTCATAGCTCTCCTTCCCCAATATAAAATATACTGCACCTTTTCTTATAAAGTACCAGGCGGCTCACAAATAACAATTTAAATACAGGTTGCCCCCTGTATCTGCAGAATGAATATCTGCAGTTTCAATTATCCACAGCTGAAAAAAATAGGGACACATACCATAAAGTCATGCTGGAAAATGCCTAGAGATGTGTCCTCTCTAGGAATCACTAGGTTCTCCAACACAACTCTATGGTATGTTTGTACTGGAAATCCTTTATTTTAATAGGGTTTGCTGTTATTTGCAATTTCACTTATAAATGGTAAGTCCAGGAACATATCCCCCACAGATATGGGGGGGCAACATGTACAGAAAACCAGAACCTAACATGGAGGGACTATGGCAAAAAAATTATTTTGTTCCAGGTAAGTAATGTGTGTATTTGAATCAAAGAATCCACATTTAAACCTGAAAACATTAGATCATTACTGTTCACCCACATAACAGATATTTCCAAGTTTTCTTACTGTGCAAATAGCTTGTGTCAGGTGTTTGCATCCTTGGCGGCGATTACTGTTGCCAATATCAGCCCTTTAAATAAATAAATAAATAAATAAATGGGAGAACAAGTAGTTAATCATTACAGTCATCAATGTTCTAGTCTCTGGAATGAGATTCAATTTCATGCTTACTGTTTTTGGTACCACGAGAGGACTCCATGTTCCAGTACTACCCAATATGGTTTCCACCCAAAGAACCGTGAACTCTTAAAACAAAAACAAAAAACAAAAAAAGGAAATTCAGCTTCAATAACTAATGTGAATTAACAGCAAATAGCAAACAGCCTAGTGAATTAACAGCAAATAGCAAGAAGCACTGCTGAACAATATGCTAAACAGTGCATTTTTAAATGGGGTTAATTTCTTCTTAAAGCTGTTTAAGTTTTGAAATTGCTTCTTTGACATTTGGTCTCCTCAAGTCACATGAAACAAAAGTACTGCTTTTTTGCAGAGTTTAATTGTCTTAGAACTAAGATCAAAAGAAACTTTTCTAGAGACTGTACTATCATCACAAATGGAGTGGAATTGAGTGATCTTGACAGCAAGCTTTTTTAAGGCAGAAAAAAATAAAATATTTACTCTATATCATGGTGAGCAAGCCACACTATATACAACACACCATTCAATCATGGGAATAAAACATTTTCTATAAGGAAAAACCAAAGGCCCTTAAATATGAGATTTCACCCTTCCATGGAATTATAAGAAAAGAGATTCCATATGAACATTAGGAAGAACCTCCTGATGGCAACTGCTGTTTGACTGTGGAATGAGCTGCCTTGGAGGGTGCTAAACTCGCCTTCTTTGGAAGTCTTTAAGCAGAGGTTGGATGGAGTCTTTCCGAAGTGCTTTAATTGTATATTCCTGCATAGCAGGTAATTGGACTAGATGGCCCTTGAGGTCCCTTCTAGCTTTGATTCTATGATTTTATGACCTTTACAGCAGGACTGTCTATCCCCATGTCAGCTTAGCAGCGCAGACAAGACTGAATGGGATGTCAGAGAGGATGAGAGCCAATGTGGTATAGTGGTTTGAGGAAAACCCAGTGACAGGTTTGCCTTAGGGTCACCATTAAGTCAGAAGGCACACAACTACAAGCCAGAAAGGATGAGGTGTGTTAGGCCCCCAAACAAAGACAAGTCACTTTAAGGCCTTGTCCTACTGTCCAAGGAAAGACTGGTGCCTGGGAAGGGTGATCTGACCCTGGAGGTGTAAGAAGAGGTCAGCTGCTTGACGGACCTGTTATCACCTTATACAGCCCTTTGAAGGTTTATGGCCAGTATCACAATTTGTAACTTGCTGGTGGCCATTACATTCTGATTCCACTCCCACAGTTATGTAACTGTGCTTAAATGCCTGGAGTTTGAGTATTGTACTCTATCAATATATCTGAAGTAAGTGGTGAAATCCACAAAAGCTCATGCTAAAGTAAGTCAGAACTCTTCAGGGTGCCACTATATTGCTTCCTCTCCTCCCCGCCCCCTTTCACATTATTCACTTGGAGCTATCTGTGGTGCTGCAACTACTGATCTGCCCAGTCCCATCATGCTCTGTAAAGTCCCTTGTCAAGATCAGCCTACTCTGATAAAGTGTGTTTATTTATTTACACATGGCTTCTTACAGAAGATTCTTTGTAGAAAAGCCTTGGGTTTAGTTCTATCCCCATTTGGATCTACAGGGGTTCCAATCTTGCTTTTAAGAAATGAGGCAAAGATCAAGGCAGCCTATAATTCCAGAAAAAGTTTCATGTGCTGAAATGTAAGCAAGTCCAAAGTCTGACTCTGTCTAGCAAGGCAAAAGGACATTTTGTTGCACCCCTGTTGCCTTTATTATCCCAATAAAAAATAGAAAACAAATTAGCCATACAGAGGAAGGAACCATCTTAATAGGAGGTAGGAATTTATACTGGAGAAAGGGGGCAAGTTGAACTCTGGTGTGCAAGTATGAGGACATCTGTGGTTACTCCAAGGCATTGCCACAGGAAAACAAAACAGCAGCATGAAAACAAAGCAGGGTGGGAAGTTGGGCACCTTCCAAAGTAGTCCCTCAAATCGTTTCAAAGGTTTGTTGATCATCTGCAAAAAGAAGAAAGAATCAAGACATTAAATACAAGTCTAACCATATTAATAGTAGCATTAATATAAGCTGATGTACCTACCTTCCCAATGCCTCCTCCAAGTATTTGCTTCATGTCTGCACCTTGGGCTAACGCGAGGGGCGTCTGACCTGTTCAACAGAGCAGACAGATTTGCTTCAACAAATCTGACTCAAAATCCAGTAGGCTGACACCAACAAAAGCAATAACACAGGTATTTCAAAGAAAAGTCCGGTGCTTTAAGGAAAGCAAAGGCAGCTGTCTGGGTTTGAGCCACTGTTCTACAGGCAATTTCCCTTAGGCTATTAGACTGATCCAGACTATTAGACTGATCCCTTAGACTGATCCCAAATACTTTATCAAATTAGGCCCAATTTTGAATGTTAGACAGAGTCTCCCTCCCCCATGACTTTTATAGAAGATAAGCAACAGCACTACTTTTAGCAAGATCAGAATGCAGTTGATAGAACTGGTTGAGCATATGGGCTTTGTAAGAACTACAATAGGATTACTGGGTATTTATCTGCAGCAGCATCTGGCAGTTATTCACTGGCAGTGACAACTTAAATCCAGATTAAAATTATATAATACAAGGCCAATTTACAAATTCTTGACAGTGTTCAAGAACAAATAGCTAAAACTGTTGTTGTTGGCTTTTTTTAAAAAAATGAACTGTTTACAATTCACACATTCCCTTTCCTTTTCAGATGAAAGGCATGTTTGAGCTCATTAAACGAAACAGTGTCACATACCACTTTTGTTCTTTAGTTTAGAGTCTGCTCCACATTTTAGAAGCTTCAAAGCACAGTGCTTGTGGGCACGGTATGCTGCACAATGTAATGGTGTATTTCCCATCTGATCAGTGCAATTGATGTCAGGAGGATTTGACCTGTTTAACTGGAGAGAGTTAGAAAAACACTGTTTACTATAGTTACTTACTTGTAAGCAAGAATCATATCCAGAGCTCCTGATCATCCCACTAACTGGAATCTAGCTCCTTCTTGATTTCCATCTCTTTCAATTTAAGTAACATATACTTGGCAATTAAATTTATGATGCTGAAATAAATAACAAATGGTAACATCATGTATACCAGTGCTGTGAGTTTTCCAGTCTCGCCTTCTCGTGCAGCTCCTAGGAGGAGTTCCTCAAGTTTTCTTTCTTGAGTCCTTTCCACAGCTAAAGATAAAGAATTAATTAAAATAACACTCTCCTACATAGTTTATTTTATTGCTTGACTGATATGACAGAACGAGCAATTTTTTCAGATTCCCCTTCCCCATCCTTAGTTGTAGGTTAGTAGAGTTAATCTTCCCTATACTTGAAGCCTCTTAACCTCCAGAACAATGTAGGCCAAGGCTAGCTCAGTGGGAGAGCATCTGTTCTGCATATATAAAGCCCCTGATACAGTCCCAGTGTTACCAGTTAAGAAAGACCCCAGTCAGCACTGCTCTGGGAATTTCATGCAGAGACTGTACTGCATCTTTGGTTATCTGGACAGGCAGCTTGAATTTGCGCTTTCCTTGAGCCCAGATAATGGTCAAAGAAGCAGGCTCAACACATGCAATCTGTCCTTACAACCACATCTTATTCTGCATGCATTAGCCATAGTGTGCAGCTTGAAATACTTTAATATGCATGTTAATGAGTGTCATTAGCATCTGTTATTGCATACAGAGAAATTTAGTAACAAATCCCAACATGATCTATCTCACTTTGGTGTTAGGGACAACTGAAGTTCCAAAGCACATGGAAATGCAGAACTAAGTGATTGCTACCATCACTATCCTACAATGTAGTCTTAACTCTATGCTGCATAAAAAGGAGGAAGGAAGGAGATGGGAAAAAGAGATGTGGCAACATCTTTAAGACTAACTGTGTTTTTATTTTCATATGTGGCTTCATGAATATAAGCCCACTTCTTCGGATGCAGTACATAGAGATAATAAATTCTCAGGTATAAAGTATATTGTGGAGTTGAAGGCTTTCACGGCCGGCATCCATAGATTTTCCTTGGGGTTTTTCTGGGCTGTGAGGCCGTGTTGTGGAAGAGTTTCTTTCTGACGTTTCGCCTGCATCTGTGGCTGGCATCTTTTCCTCACAGCCCAGGAAAAAAACAAGGAAAATCTATAAAGTATGAATCTATAAAGTATTTTGTGGGAGTGAGATGACATTTAATAGGATCCAGAAAGATGCAAATCATGATCCTTGCCCTAAATTTTCAAAGGGCTGGGTAATGTGAGACAGGTCTTTCAGATCTTTGCAGTTAGTGTGCATGTGTAAAAGCAATAAATCTGCTTATCAAAGTCCATTTCCCAGGATTCTAAACTCTCTCTCTGAGAAGATGTATTTTGCTATATGTGCAGTAGTGAGGACTCTTGCATTTTGTGTGTGTGTAGTATGCCATTCTAATGGATTAGAATGTGTAAATATAATTCAATTCAGCAGTTTCTCTTTCTAGTCTTCCTTTGTAATTTCCTTGTTCAAGGACCACAACCTACAAATCACTGACTATGTGTCCAGGAAGGTTGAAATGTTCTGCAGCTGGTTTTTGGGGACTGCCATTGCTAATGCCAGATTTGTGTTCAGCAATCCTCTTGTGCAGAGACTGTCCTGTTTGTCCAATGTATAGAGAGGCATTGCTGACACAAGATGGCATATATCACATTGGAGGAAGAACAAGTAAATATAATTCTGTTGTTATGAGTGATGTTATTGGCCACTGTAATATTACTCCAGAGTAGATGTGGGGATAGAGTTGGCACCTGGCTTTGTGGCAGGGTCTTGTCCCTGTATTACCATCCATGTTATGTATCCTGTTGTAAGTGAGTAGTTGTTTAATTACTACTATTTGGAGACTGCCTGTAGGCCAATAAAGGCCTGCCTTATTAAGGCCACCATCCTGGTGATGACATGCACAGGCACATCTGAAGGTTACACTTGTATGTACTCTTTCGGACCTTGTGGAAAAAAACTTCCAGTACCTCCTTCTGCAAGACCCTCATGCCTAACATACAATAACAGGCAGGAGCTGTTAGAGACACCTTTGGCTCCTGAGCCATTGATTGGCTGCAGGGGTACTCCCTTTCTGAATGTTCTTGAGCACCAAGGTAGGAAGGAGCAGCCTTATACTAGGGGGAGAGGCTGCTTCTTCTTGCCTTCATGCTCAAGAGCAGCCAGAACAAGCCTGGCTACATTTTGACAACTGACAGTGGTTGGGGGAGATAGGGCTGCACTTGTTCCCCCCGCCAATACTGTTGTACGTTGGGGAAAGCAGCCAGACATAGGCAGCACCTTCTGCTATCTGCTGCAAGTAGGCTGGCAAAGACTTTCATTCTGCCAGCATGGCCTAGGATCTCAGTCTAAGACTATTTCTTCAGCTCAGTGAAACATATTAGTCTTATATAGTCTACATCATTTTTAGGACATACTAATAGCTAGGGCCCTCCCACACTACTTAATTCTAGCACTTCGATTCCACTTTAAGTGCAATGGCTGCATCCTAAAGAATCCTGGGCTTTGTATTTTAGTGAGTCAATAGAGCTTTCATAGGATTTCATAGGATGCACCAATGGCAGTCAAAGTGAAATCAAAGTGCTACTTAGTATGAAAGGACCCTTAGTAAGTACAATTCACTTGATTTTGTTTCTGTTTATTCTGCATTAAATTGTAAACTGCTCTGATAGCCTTTGTGGCTGAAGAGTGGGGTATAAATACAATAAATAAATAATAAGAAATTTTAACAATTTAGGATATTATTTCTAATGTTTCATAAAGCATTCTGCAAGTGCTAGTAGTTTTTTTTTATTATCTGAGCGAAATCTGGAGGAACTAAAGGCAAGGCCACTAAACTCATGTCAGATTGTCATTGTGCTTTGGTGCATGCACGCACGTACGCACACACATACACAGCACAGGTTAAGCCATATGACTTAAGATATAAACTAAATACTGGAGTATGATACTTTGATCAACTGCTTTAAATAGATCAGTCTGCCAGAATCTAGATGTATTTGTACACAACCTTGTATAGGATTCAATTACAGGCATGCCTAAGCTAACAAAGCCTCTGACAAAGAATCTCCTTTTAACTAAGTCTTTTTACACCCATACACCCTCCACTTTCCTCCTTGTCCTCTGTCTAGCTGGAACTCTTTTTGGCAATATCAGCATTGGAAGGATGATGAAAGGAAGCTGGAGAAATACAGATTGTTGATGTCAAGTTGCAGTAGCATGTTTGCAGCAAATAATGCAGTAAAAGCTTGAGCTGGGAAAGAATGGGATTCTATACTTAGCCAATCCTACTGTAGCCATGTGTGCCTGCATATACAAGCAAGGTCAGCCTGTTGCCTCCAGAATCCCTTGCTGAGCATATGCAAATAGCAAAATAGAGAAAAGGGAAGAATGCAGATAAGACTACCTCACCAGCTACCCCTAACATGTTAAAAAACAAAACAAAACATGGATCTGTAAGTTTGGCCACCAGAATGGAAATCATTAAAAAAAAAAGTGGAGGCTGGTGAAAGATTTTTTTTTTGTCATTGGGTGCATTTTGGAAGAAGCTTTCAAGTGATCTCTAGAAGGTTTAAAATGTTTTTCTTTACTTATGTAAAGCTTATTTGACCTGGTTGCTTCAATCCACAAGGGCATATTGTTAAAAGTGTTGCTGAAATATATTGAACTAATGTTCTGTTTTGTGCTATTGGTACCTACCACTATTCTTTCCATGTTGTCTCTGCCTATGATATCAAATTATCTGTTTAAAAAGTAGCGTGCAGGAACACATCTGCTTTGTTAACTGAGGTATACCTGTGTTGTCATTGACTTTTTGTAAAATAGTTTTATGTATTTAGGACCATCACCTCCCAAAAATACTACTCTACGGTGAACTCGCCATGGGTCAGCGTAAGAGGGGCGCTCCAAAAAAGTGATACAAAGACTCCCTGAAACAACATCTCAGGCTCGGCCAAATTGATCACCAACAATGGTCCTCCCTGGCCTCACATCAGGAGTCATGGAGATGCACTATCCACAATGCTGCGGCCTTATTTGAGAGCTCACGCCAAACAAGTCTTGAAGAGAAACGATAACACAGAAAGAATCACAACCCGGAAACATCACCCAAGCAGACCTTCAGTTGTGCTTTCTGCAACTGGACTTATCTATCTCGGATTGGCCTTTTTAGTCATCAGCGCGCTTGCAGAAAGCGCAGAATGAGTCCTTCCTGAATCTTCATTTGCAAAGATAAGCCAGAGAGAGAGAGATTTAGGTAATTTGGTTTTGTATGTATTGAATAATAGAGGATATCAGGTAAGGGGCTGGCAGAAGGGGGTGAGCAAATGGAATGTTTAGAGCAAGTGGTAATTGGTGGAATGTCTGAAGGGAACTGAATGAGGTCAGTGGTTGACATTTGGTCTGGCAAATCCAGAGTTGAGAAACTGGTATGGAGTGTGGGATGAATGAATGAGGATTAGAGTCAAGAGTCACTCAAGTTTGGGACTTAATGAGTAGGGTTTCAGGGTCTGAGTTAGCAGTTTTGGTAGAAAATAATGTGAATGAGAGTGAAAAATTTGTTTTAAATGTATTAAATTATTGATCTGTTTTGTTATGTTCAACTTCTGTTAATATAGTACTGTTTTTGTGTGTCATACAGTTTTTGCCTCTGGGAATGTGTTCACACACAGTGGGCTTGTCTAGACAAGGCCATATAATGTGGACTGCTGCGCATTAATGCAAATTCACAGAAGTGTTGATTTGTCTCCACGGTCCTTTGGCAAAATCGCTGATATGCAAAGCTATCCATGTATGAAGTACACATGAAGCCACGCCTATGAATCAAGATGGTGGCCACAAGTGAATTACTTGTGTTATTATTTGCTGCAAGTTGCTGCTGCTACACAATATTTTTTTTAAAAAAATGTAAATGAAAGGTGAGCAAGTGTCACCTCCTGCTTAAATCAGCTGTTTGGTCACCTCAGTGCAATGAAAAAGTGCATGATTGCTACAGCGAAATTCACAAAGTGGCAGTTCCAGCCACTTCATTCCTGGCAAGCCCATGACCTGAGCACATCTGAACAATCAGATTTCCAGTTCTGTCCTCACCAAGAATTCGCTGCAATTTGAATCAGTTGTCCTAGCGAGCAGTAATGCATATTTCCTTGTATTATTTTTAAAACTTCAGGAAAAGCCACGAAGGCTTTTCCCTCATTATTTGAAATTTTTGCCCCCCCCCCCTACTTCTGAGTAACATGAATTGCTACAGCATCTCATTTGGACAAAAAGTACTCTCCTCACATTCTATGAGAAGTATTTTCACCGTCTAGACAAGCCCAGTGTCTGTGGTGGCAGCAGAGAAGAGAGGGTAAACAGAGTTGGTGTCCAGTGGCGATAGAGGTTGCATAATATTCTGCACAGGAACCTTGAGTGCATCTAGCAGGTCCTCAAAGTTGGCAGCTATAGCAGTGGGACAGGAGGAGGTCCTTTACATTGGTGACAGGTGGAGATAAGGGAAAGCCTTCACTCTTGGTGACAGCAGCTTGATTTGTGGAAGCCTTCACATATGGTGGCAGTGGTGATTTAAGCAGAACCTTACATCTGGTGGCGAAAGTGGTGGAATAAGGAACAGGAGCCTCACAATACCTCTGTTCACAATAACCCAATATGTAATTTTTACTTCTGCCTTTGTATTTCAGTGATATTTGTGATTAGCATTTATCGTATTTTATTAATATGTGGCACTTTGAGTCATTTGGCTAAAAAGCTAGTCGTAAATGAAACAAATAAATATACCATACAAGGTGATCAAATGGTCCTTGATGTAAAAAGGACAACTAGTTGTAAGAGGTTACCCTAAATGTGAATGTTGGGACTGTGTGCATCAGAATGCACTGCAGTACAAAATATGCCATGTATCATATGGTGTAAACAGAACACCCTGAGGATGAAGGCACTTTGCGGCTGTCTGATCTGATAAGCTCCACTAAAGTTGCATTACATTTGACTCTCTGCAAACACATTTCTACACAAAAATGGCACTGGTTTCAAGCATGTATCACATGAGGTAATTCATAATTTCTTTCAGGGGTGACCCTATTGTCTTCAGTTGCAACAACAGTGTCCAGTGGAGCCCCAAATCCCTAATGTGCTAATGATGAACATGCAGTAGGAGCAATCTGATTTAAATAAAATGCTGGCTTACATGCAATAGCATGTAGTTAGTTTTTTTCTTGTCTGTCTGGTGCCATGGTTAAGTGAGTCCAATGATCCTTATGCATCCTTACTGAATAAAGAATCATGATTACTAGGTGAGTACCAAATATGGGAGTTTGGTTTTGCATTTCCAGGCTTTCTTAACATAAACAATCTAATCCTTGATCACTCTGTGAGCATAGGTTTTCGGGTGTGGGGGTTGTCACTGAATCTAAACTTTGAGTCTACTCCATACAAGCAAGCAGAGGTGTGGAAGCCACTGCAAGCTGCAGCCAATAAACAAACTGCTTGCATGCAAAGATTTACTATAGGAACTGGCAATTCTGAAATAGTTCTCTCTCTATCACCAACATATTCCTTGTATTGAGAAGAAAAGTTCTATAGCAGGCTCTGATCAGGCCATACACATGTTCAATGCAGGCAATTTCAAGCAGCCTCTCTGAATGAGAATAAATATTTAGTCACCTTGTCAAAATCTTATTGAAGGAATAGGAGATCACCTCTTTACATACTGAATGATCGGCCAAGCTACGCAGATACTGCAGTGGAAGAGCACCTTTACTGGAATTCCAATTCTCTTAAGTTCATATTTGGTACAGAATGGATACCTTCTAGCATCTCTCGTATTTCTTTACTTTGCGTAACATCTTTTGCAGTTTGCCCATTCCCATTAACAATGGAAGTATCAGCATCAGATTCCAAAAGTAGCAGAACCACCTCCTGAAAGACAAGTTCAGTATCCATTATCTATGGAGACCTCCCTGCTTTTATCTAGATTAGGGTTGTTGTTATTTTCTTGTTTTGCTTTTCTTCACACATTCATTTTGGAAATAAGGAAAGACTCTTGGGACATTCTTAAAACTAACCAATTTATTTCACTGCAAGTGTTCATCTTGTACATCTTAAATCCCACTCTTGAGGAAAAGGTGGGATATAAAGTGACTGATTGATTCATCCAAAGAAATGGACTAGACCACAAAAGCCTATGCCGAAATAAATTGGTTAGTCTTGAAGATGCCTCAAGACTCTTTCATTCTTTTTATGCTGAAAGAGTCTTAACACAGCTCTCCCTCTCTGGAGATTGTCATCTTGGAAAGAGAAAGTAACATCAAGATTAACTGGATTACATTTTGACAAGGTAACACAAAAAGCTTTGAAACAGGAAGTCAGAAAACAATAAGATATCTATAATAATGCAGGAAAAGCTATAGTGACAAATGGTGTACCTCCGAACTTAAATTCTATACACTAAACACATTCATTTTACCTTGCGCCCAGTGAAGGCTGCACGATGCAGTGGAGTGTCTCCCATATCATTGAGCACATTTACATCAGCACCAGCCTATAAAGAGAGATTGTTCAGTAGTGTTTGGCATTCAAGTCAATACGTTTCTAAAATATGGCTGGCAGGGATCAGTCACCAGGAGACCTATTATTTCAATCCTTTTCCAAAAACCCTTCTTAAGACAAAGAAGGCTTTTTAGCATTCTGAGTACTAAATAGGCTACCCAAACTGAAGAGCTTACAAATTTGCTGAACTTTCATTTCAGGTCTAGATTTTAACCTTTCCTACAATTCAGCTGTTTCAATGGTGGTTTCTTCCAATTTGGAATCTGCTTTAAAGGGGATAATATGAGGCAATTTTAGGAGGAGTATGGTCAAACATTTCTAAACAGTGAATTTAGGTAGTATAGTTACAACTATATTTGCTCCTATGGAACTTGGAGTTAGAACTTTTCAGAAGGAAAGCAGTTTGACTAATTTCCTCTTCCCATGTCTATTTGCTATTGCCTTCACAGGTAAGTGCAAGCTAATTTGGGCTCTAAGCTTTTTGGTGTTTCGGAAGATTCAGCATGTCGGTCTACTTCATCATCACCTTTAATCCAGTTTGTTCAAATTGGCATCAGTTCAATTTTTCTCAAAAGGGTTAACAAGGAGGTCACATCAAGCGGAACTAACTGGATTATGTGGTTTTAACAGTTACATAGCCGTACAGAATTTAAAATTAGAGGCAGGAGGCATGGAGCCCATTCCAGATGTCTGTGATGGCCTAAAGGCTCCTGGGCTTACTTCTGGGTGTTCCAGCTTGGTTCCCTAGTTTTCCAATTAAGGCACTCATGTTACTTATTTTACAGCACTAGGTTAAGTTCTGAAAAACCTTTAACTGAACAAGTACTCTTAACTGTACAGAAATATTATGTAGAAAGTAACAAGATCAGTACCTTCAGTAAATCCTTGACAACACTGGTATGCCCAAAATAGCATGCAAGATGAAGGGGAGTCCAGCCCAAGTTTGATTTGCTTGTGCCTAGAAGGTATAAGATAAAACACGACAAATCAGCACTGAAGCATGTTTTAATGTAGTCAAGAGCTCATACAGCCAGGGAAACAACAAAGGACCCTTAATGATTATACAGGACACAAGTTTAGGATGCTGTCTGATGGGGACTGTATTTCTGCCACCCTTGAAAGAAAGGTGATGTAGTGCTACCTTCCTGAATCTGCACACTCACTCTGTTCAATCTGTGCAGGGCTACAACCTTCATCATTATCAACCAGCATCTGGAGGCACCAAGTTGGAGAAGGCTGTCTTTCAGTGAACTGTGTCTCACAGAATTATGATTATGATGTGAAACAGAGACACTGTATATTTCTTTTAGCTTCTCTGATAGTGTGGACTTTATGTTAGATAACAGTGTTTTTTGATTATATACATGTTTATTTTCTTATTCTGAATTTAGGACCCATGCCTTTATGATTAAAACCTGTTCTTTAGCAATACATTCTTAGACTTTTAGCATCAGGTGTCTTCAGATACTCTTCTGCTATGAGGAACTGAAACATACAACCAGCATGAGACTATTCAGAACTTCAGAATCCAAAGAGAGATTGCAAATAATTCTTAAGACACCCCTCTCAAAATCAGGCAAGAACTGCACAAAATCTAAGTGAAAATAGTGTATGGGATTACACACACAGGACACAGCTATCTGTTCACTTCAAGCCAAAATAAAGGTTTATTTGTACCCAACCTTGCAGCTATTCCCAGTTCCGCTGTACAGCTGGGGGGGTTGTCTTGTAACTTCCATGTCAGGCCTAATTCTTGTGGTTGTGATAAAGGGTTGTATCATTCAGAGTGAAGAAACATGCATAAAAATCCTCTCTTGAGTCTAAAACAGTTGATATAACTGCCCTCTCACACTTTAGAGCAGGGGGACAATTATTTGGGGTTCAGGGCCAATATCCTCCCAGACCCCCCCCCACAGGCCATAACCCTCACAATAAGCCTGAATACATCTATTTTCCTCTGCTCAAAATGGTGACAGGAAGTAATCCTGTTGCCATTTTGAGAGGGACCGTAGAAGAAAACCACAGTGTTAGAGGTAGTCTGGGGATCCAGTGAGATGTAGTGGTTTGAGCACTGGACTACAGCTCTGGAGATCAGGGTTTGAATCCCTGCCCAGCCAGGGAAACCCACTGGGTGACCTTGGGCAAGTCACAATCTCTCAGCCTCAGATGAAGGTAAAGGCAAACCTCTCTAAAGAAATCTTGCCAGGGAAACCCTCTGATAGGGTCTTCTTAGGATTGCTATAATCTGGAAACAACTTGAAGGCACACAACAACAATGGGGTCCCAGAATGCTTGTGGGGATGGGGGATATTTTCACATGCTTTCACACATTTGAGGAGGTGGTGTTCTGAATGGGTTTGGTGCAAAACGTGCTCCAAAACATGCCAAAAATTATTTAAAATATTTGGGGGACTTGAGAGACTGGTGGAGGGTGGCTTCGGGGCCACAAAAATGGGGTCCAAGGGTTGTGTGTGGGCTGCAATTTGCTCACTCCTGCCCTGGAGGGCATGAGGGACTTATTTTAGTTTTTTAAAACTTCAGGAAGGATGAGGCTGTATGTGGCCCATGGACCCCAGATTCCTTACTCCCTGTTGTACAGGAACAGAGCATTTTATCAAATTAAAAAGCCACGCAGGTCAGAACAATATTTGCTGCCCATCTAAAGCAAAATAAGGAAGCAGTCGATCTCATCTCCCTTAGAAGCACGTTCCATAGCTGTGGTGGTGTGTCAAACCTGCTGCCTCTTGAGCACCATCAACCTGCCTCCACATGAAAACATCTACAATGAAGCCTTGATACCAACCCTTCCCCATGTCCCAGGTATTATTTGAAAGGAAAGCCATACCAACCTTTGCAATTGATGTTAACGGTAACCTCTCCCTTGTCCATGGTTTCCAAAAGCTGCTGGACTTCTTCACTTTTTCCATTTCTTGCATAATGGAGAAGCTGCTGCTCTGTTTCTGTGTTCATCTCTGCTAAAATACAGATACGATTTCATTGTATTTATCTGAATAATTTACAGCCTACATTTCTATTAAACAAAAGTAGTACTTAAGACAGCTATCATTCACCAACAATATAGTTCACAAAGTAGTGCTCAAGATAGTTGATATACACAAGCAGCTACAAAACTAAATCCAAAATACAGAAACAGTATCACAGATAATTAAGACATCAGAGTTAATTTAAAACATTAAAACTAATAAGGAGTTCACTCAATTAGAGTTTGTCTTCACCTGATATGGTGGAAATTAAAGAGAGGCAACCACATAGGTATTGTGGGTCTCCAAGACCAGCAATGTTAACCAAGAGCAATGAGGCAGTAGCTGCATAGTATTACACTTGCCCCTCCTCATTCGCAAACTTAGCATTCGCAGTTTTGCATATTCACGGGGAGGGCCGGGGAGGCCTCCACGGGGCCTTCGGAGACTCTCCGGAGGCCCCGTGAAGGTCTTGGGAGGGAGGGCTGGGGAGGCATCCATGGGGCCTCGGGGGGGGCCTCCGGAGGCCCCATGAAGGCCTTGGGAGGGAGGGTGGAGGTGACTATGGGGCCTCCGGAGGCCCCGTGGTCGCTTTGGCAGGGGAGGGGGAGGGCAGTCATTATTCGCGGATTTTTCACATTCGCAGGGGTCTGTGGAACCTAACCCCCGCGAATGTGAAGGGACGACTGTATTTCTCAACAGGATAATTGGGATCTTGCTGAAATCAATAAACAAAACCCTGGGTGCACACATCTATGTTAATGGAAGCCTTTCATGTCAATGGAAGCCCATAAGCAGGGACTAATGTTGCCTAGTCAAAATAGCAGCACTTAGATCCAGTTCTATGGACAAATTTTACAAGTAGTCATGCATTCACAGCATAATAATGTCAACAAAAGAAAGAGAAAAGACTTTTTTTATAGCCAGCAATAGCACGGCATATGCCTTCAGTTAGGTTCATTTCACAGACTTGGTCTGAAGTGTTCCTAATGAAAAGGTATTTGTAAGCTGTGCAACTTGATCAGAAATATCATCCATCTTGTTAGATGTAGCACTCAGGTCTTATCTATACGGTCAAAATAATCTGAACAGCATGCAAACGTACGGCAATCCGTTCATATGGACATGCGCATAAATACGTGTCATTCAGAAGGGGGACAGCCAAATCCACTGCAAAGTCGATGTTTATCGCATCCAGGGATTTGTCCGGATTTTTAAAGAAGCTCCCTACCACATGCGAATGTGCAATCGTTTGAACACTCGCATTCACACAGATACGAACAGGCAGCATAATCTGATTGACTGCATGAGCATGGGTGGGGTGCAGCTAGAAAACAGGTGCTGCCTCTATGTTGGATTTTCGGCTAAGCGAGGTCCGGTAAGTTGATCAAACAGCAATCTTATACTTTTTCCTTTTTCTTTCTTTCTTTCTTTTTTTTTTTTTTTTTTTGTAAGTATGAACTATCATTTGTGTGCACCATGGAAAACTGTTTTTGTTTTTTTTAATTCGGCAGCAGCAGATTAAAAATCATGAGTAAATCACTTCCGGCCTCCATCTTGGCTAGAGGGTCATTCAGAGTTTAGGGGGGCTCTTTTCAACATGAAGACAGGTCACACCATTGCGAATGCCTGCTTTTTCAGATGTGCTCATATTCCCGCTCCCTTGTATAGACAAGACCTCAGATACAGTACTTCAGATTCAGTTACTTAAGTGACAAGCTTCAGAAGTATGTGGCAGCAAATGTAACATAAACACAGAAGTTTAATCTCTTCATTCCACTCCAAAGTTTTAAGAATTAGCATGAGTAATTTTGTTGTTGTTCTTAGTGTGTGCATGTGTGTGTGTGTGCGCGGTGTGTATGCATGTACCTTTAGATTGCCTGTCGACTTATGATGAACCCATGAATTTCACAGGGTTTTCTTAGGCTGGTATTTGTTGGCGGTCTCCCGTCCAAGTTAAGCAGGGCTGATCATACTTAGCTTCCAAGATCAGACAGGATCTCATGCTTTTAGGGCAGTGGCTCTTAAATCTTTTCTTTACCAGGGACCCCCTTTAAATATCTTTTGTTGTCATGGACCCCCAAGACTTAAACCCCTAATAACAACATGTTGTAACAACAACAACAACACAATTATGCCATCCATTAAACCTTCCCTCAGAGGCACTGGAGCGGGAGGGAAGACTTCTCTCCTGCTTCTTCCTGCAGGCTTGTGGCTGGAGCAGATTAAACAGCAAGACGCTGGCCAAGCCAGCAAACTAACCAACCTTTGCCTTGGTTCCTGTCCCATGGCCACTCCACTGCAGGGAGGAGGTGGGCCAAACAGCCTTCAAACCTTCACGGACTCCCTGCAAGGACACTGCGGACCCACGGGGGTCCCCAGAACACAGGTTAAGAACCATGCTTTAAGGTATTTAAGCTGGTAACTTGAATTGTTACTAGTTAATGCATGCTTGTTTGACTTGCTAAGTGAAATTCTCAGTTGTTGAATAATATCAGTAGGTGAGCAATATTTGAGCAAGATAGTTGCTCAAATGAACTAGCAATGTACAGTTGTCCCTTCATATTCGCTGGGTTTTGGTTCCAGGAAACACCACCCCCCATGGATACCAAAATCCATGAATACTCAAGTCCCATTATATGCAATGGCATAGCAAAATGGTGTCCCTTATATAAGATGGCAAAATCAAGGTTTGCTTTTTGGATTATTATTTTTTAAAGGATATTTTCAAGCCATGAATACTTAAATCCGTGGATACCAAATCCATGGATACGGAGGGACAACTATATTTACTTGTAAGAGACTCCTATTATACCAAGCACTCGAAGCAACAAGTTTAAATACATATGTATCACTTATATCATTTAGGGAAGCTTGCTTAATAATGTGCAAAAAGCACCTTGCTTTTAGCACCTTGAAATACTGTTAAGTGTCATAACATTCCAGGCTATTAATGTTACCTTACCCTTCCCTGCTCTTCCTTATCACAAGAATTCACAAGAAAACAGCAAGTTTTAAACAGGAAGTTTGGCAAGTAGTGGGAGAACAACGTCTGATACAAAATCACAAAATGCTGAACAGGACAGCTACAATTAAGCAGCATACAGTTCTTCCAAAACCAGAAGGCAAGCTACATTCCTTTTTTTTTTTAAGTTAAAAACCCCATCACAAGGTAGACAAAAATCTTATGCCACACAAAAGCCAGATTTCAAAATATCTAGCAAAGGTATTCCAAGAAGAAAAAGAATCTTGTAACACTCCGAACACTTCACAGGTTTTCTTTGGCACACATTTTCACGGCTTGCATCTAACTTCACCAATACAGCCTTAGCCCTCCTCATTTAAGGTGCCACAGAATTATTTATTTATTTATTTATTTATTTATGCTGCAACTGAATAACTACCCTCTCCTCTATCAAATGCAGGAAATAAATAGTACAGTTCTAAATAAGTGATTTCATCTAGCACTACATAAACAAGATGTTTCTGCAAACAAAAGCAGTCAACTAGTACATGAACTTTAGTGCAAGTTAAGATAACAGCATTTCTTAAAAACATTTTCAAGTGCAATATACCACTGAATTAACAGTTCCTGTGGGGCAAGCAGTGTGGAAAAGCTGTTACCACCATGTCCTGCAGTGGACTTATCTGGCCAGATGCTTTGAGAAAGATTAAATAAATCTTTGGCGTGATCTAGTAGGGCTATTCTATAACTGAAACACAAGATTCCAAAATCTATCCTACTTTTTTGGAGTGGCCCAAACCAGAAGGCAATAATGCAGATGATCTTTAAAAATGGTTTCAAAATGAGCTGGGCTAGGTCAGATTAATGCCTATCAAGCCCAGCAACTTCTTAGCCTAGAGGCCATCCAGCTTCTACAAGGAGCCCACAAGCAGGAAGCAAACATGATAACGACCTCCTGCTTGTGCTTTGCAGTTACTGGGACTGAGCAGCATATGGTCTCTGGTACTGAAGGTACTGTAGAGTCATCATGAGTAGTAGCTATTGACAAAGGCATAACTATTTAATACCCCCACTTCTTCCCAAAGCAGCTCACAACATAGATGAAAACAAAATATAGCTAAGAACAGTAAAAACATTAAATTACATTAAATTAATGGTAAAAGGGGATCTTGTAACACATTTGAGACTGAGACAAAGAAGCTGTAATATAAGCTTTCATAGACTTGGGGCTTGACTAGACCAGAAGATATAATGCTGATTCCTGCACATAATTGCAAATTTGCAGCAGTGTTCATTTGTCTCCACAGTCTTTTGGCAAAATTGACAGTTATGTGCAACTATCCATGTTTGAAGTGCACACGCCTGTGAATGAAGATAGTGGCCGAGTAAATTAGCATGTTATTTTTCTCCACACGTTGTCACTGCTGCACAGTATTTTTTTAACTTTAAAGCAAAGCTGCGCAAGTGTGACCTTCTGCTTAAAAAAACTATTTGGCTGCCTTAGAGAAGCAAAAAAAGTGCACAATGGGCAATGCAAAAGTCCAAAATGTGTTTGTCTTTTGTCTTCTAGTTCTGGCCACATTATAGGAGAGCACTTCCATTAGCCATATATCACATATTCTAGACTACCAATGTGCTATTTTTAAGTCCCCTGTTTTCCACTGCTGGGCTATGTCCAACGTGACTGCCACTTCCATGAAATTTTCCAGCCACTTCCTTACTGGCAAGCTCGCACCCAGTCCACTTCCACTCCTTTCTGAGAATGTGCAGCATCCTGAATCAATTGTCCAAATAAGCGGTAATGCACATTCCCACACATTATTTTTAAAACTTTGGGAAAAGCCATGAAAGCTTTTCGCATGTTGTTTCTGGAGTTTTTGCCCCCCCCCTGAATAAAGCAAATCTCATACGGCTCATTCAGACCAATTGTATAATCCTAGAATTTTACAAGGAGTATTTTCACTATCTAGATAACCACTTGGTCTACTTCCTCAGTTGTACGGAGTGAACTGGTGCCTGGGAACAGACCTTATAAGCAGGCTGCCTGCTTATAAAGTCTGTTCCCAGGCACCAGTTCATTCCATACAACTGAGGAAGTAGATCAAGTCTATGAAGGCTTATGCTACAACTTCCTTCAGTTAGGGTACATCTACATTGTAGAAATCATACAATTTGATACCACTTTAAGTGCTCTAGCTCCAGCCTATGGAATCCTGGGATGTGTAGTTTTACAAGCTCTTTAGCCTTCTCTGCCAGAGTGCTGGTGCCTCACAAAATCCCAGGATTTTGTAGGATGGAACCATCGCAATGAAAGTGGTGTCAAACAGCATTATTTCTACACTGTAGATGCACCCTTAGTCTCAAAGGTGCTACAAGATCTCCTTGCTCACTGATATTCCAAACTAACACGGCTAAGTCTTTGAATTAAATAAACCATTCTACTAAAAATAGTACAAATTGAAAACTATTTCAAAGCACTTAAAGCATGACAATAAGCACACCCACCCACACCCATTAGAAGACCCTTCTACAGCAACCAGCTAATGGCCAAACACCTGTCTAAATGAAAAGGTATTTGCCTGCCAGCAAAAGACATAGAAGAGGCCAACGTAGCCATCTGTTGAAGGGTGTTCCACAGCCTGGGAGCAGCAACCAACTTCTCCCTCCTCTTTCAAGCTGTCATGAAATGTGCCTGTGATGAGGGTGTGACCAAGACAGGGAATCAAATAAGGGCAGTGCCTCCCCAAACAACAATTCTATTTTTCACCCAAAATTTTCTTCCAGTCCACAAATTTCTGTGACTCAAACAACCAAACAGTTCACTACTCAGGCATCCACAGGCAGAGGTTAATTGGTCATACCATGGAAATATGGGCACAGATCACAAATGCAAGAGATAAAGGCATGAATGATCTTAAATGTCTCAATTTGCAAATCAGAGGAATCCCAATAAATGTCTAGTGTCATAAACAAATACGGACAAAGAGCCAAAGTCGGTAAAATACAAAGGTAAAAATCATAGCTTGGAATTAACTTGTTACAAATAAGTTACAAAATAAGTTGCTCATAATTAATTCCTTTGTACAATAATTATGGAATAACAATATCACTACTGTAAATTGACAAGGATTAACTTGACTCCTTTTGCAACCGTAACTTTTTAGTTACTGGGGAGGGCAAGTTAGTCTGGTGTTGTAAAGTGGGTGGGAGTTCACAGAAGCTTATGCCTAATGTTTTAAGGGGACATAAGATTCTTTGTTGTTTCTAGTTACTGTAAATAGTGTGATATAGTAGAGCAGGAAGATCACATGGTTCAAGTTCTGGCTTGTGCTGCTGCCTAAAGATCTGTTGTGGGTGGTGAGATAAAAGGCGGATAGGAAAAGAGCATGTCTTGTTTCACAAGCTAGTGGCTCATGGCATTCAAGGTGATTTTTTTTTAAAGTATCAAAATTTATCTACTTTAGTTACTCATAAGAGAATAAAAGAATTACTTTCTAAAAATTGCAACTCAGTAACTAACTGAGGGGAGAGTGTTGGTTATTTTTTAAAAGTAAGTTCCCATATTGCACAGGTCTCTGCTTGTACTATTAAAATGTACGGTAAATAAAATGCCACATTGGTCACATATCGTGAAGGTGCATTCTTGAGGGGATGGATGATACGGTCCCTTCAGCTGTGGGTTACGTCAGTCACTGCCCAGGTGGAAGCAGGAAGTTACATCAGGTCTTTGTGATTTAGATTTCTTTGTCTCCTCCATCATGAGTCCATGAGGCCAGTTCACTGACTAGCAAAGCCCTAAAGGACAAAAGGAAAATCGAGTAATACTTGAAAGATGGAAATCCCAAGGTGTAATTTCTCCTCAGGATATGAACAAGGATGCAGTCACTGGGTGGGGGAAGGACTTGTATCATCCATCCCCTCAAGAATGCACCTTCACGGTAAGTGACCAATGTGGGTCTTCTTGGCCAATGTGGGGCCATCAGGACCACTTGTGCCTTCTGGCAGATCTTCCAACAGACCTTCCCTATGAGAGGGAGAGGAGGAAACAGATAGAGAAGATCTAACAGCCAGCGGGATCGCAGGGTATCTGTCCCTTCAGCCTTGTGATGTGGGAACCTGGAGAAGAACCTGTCCAGTTTGGAGCTGAACAGGGTCATGAACATGTCCACTTCCAGTGGACCGAATCTGGACTGGATCCCGAGAAATACCTCCTGGTTCAGCTCCCATTCCCCTGGCAGGACCAGATTCCTGCTCAGATAGTCTGTTTGCAATATTGAGCGGTGAGGGACAGTAGCGTCCTCTCCGCCCAGCTGAACAGCAGGTCCACTTCCTGGTGTAAGGACCTGGACCTCGTTCCGCCCTGTTTCACTATGTAGGGCTGTGGTGTTGTCTGTCATCACCATGGCATTGTGGCTCTTCAGCATGGGCATGAAGTGCTGTAGGGCTAGACGAGCTACCCTCAGTTCCAACCAATTGATGCTGTGTGCTTGTTCCTGTGGGCTCCAGAGCCCCTGCGTCATCTGACCCTGGCAGTGCACTCCCCAGCCCTGTAGGCTCGCGTCTGAAGTAACTAGGACCAGGTGCATGACCCTTGAACAGGGAGCCCTTGCTTATCGAGCTCTCCCGTGTCCACCAGGCCAGCGAGTCCTTCACCTGTTGTGGTAAGAGAAGCAGAACAGATCTCCTTAGTGCAATCTCCTTCTGGTATGGCAGTAGGAAGGCCTGCAGAGATCTGGAATGGAAGCGCACCCCTATTGCTGAAATCATGAGACCTAGGAGCCTGGCCAGTGAGGACAGTGGAACTGTTTTCAGGGACCTGGCTGTGCGAGCTTCCTGCCAAAGTACCTCCTGTCATTCCTGTGAAAGGGTGACTTCGGAATGCAGTGTGTCCAACTGCACTCCTAGGTGGACGATGGTACGCGTAGGGGACAGACTGCTCTTTTTGAAGTTCACCAGAAAGCCATGTTCCTGTAGGTAGCGAATTGTGAGCTGCAGATAGCTGTGAGCCTTCTCCACGGATGTCGTCCAGGTAGGGGTACAGGTGAATCCCCTGAGGCCTTAGGTTGGCAATAAGAACTACCAGGATTTTGTTAAATACTCTCGGTGCCAAAGCAAGGGGAGGGCTCTGAACTGAAACTGTTGTTCCCCGAAGGCAAAGTGGAGATACTGCCTGCTGTCCTCGTGAATCATGATGTGCAGGTACACTTCCAAAAGATTGAGAGGCTAGGAAATCTCCTGGCTACAGGGCCTCCCTGATGGACGTGTTTCCATCCTGAACCTCTTGTAAGTGACGCAGGAGTTGGTATACTTTAGATCCAGAATGGACCGAAGGCTGCTGTCCTTCTTTGGAAACGTAAAGAAGGAGTACACCCCTGAGAAACGTTAAGACTCTGGGACGTCCTCTATGGCAGTGATGTCTCAGAGATGTGCAATGGCGTCTGCGAGGTCCCTTGCTTTCCTTGAGCTCTTGGGGATTGGAGCTGGAAGAAATCTGCCCCTTAGTCTTGTGTCGAAGTCGATTTGATACCTGTTGGCAACTGTGGCAACCACCCACTTGTCTGCCGTCGAGTTCGACCAAGACGCAAGGAACAGATTGAGCTGGCCACTCACAGGGGGTGACTCCGAGTCAGGATTGTTGATGGGAACCCCCCCCCTTTGTGGGTGGGAGGTTGCCCTTCTGTTGGTACTTGGTTGTGACCCTGAGGCTTGTTTGATGACATAGTTTGGTTTGACCCAGGCAGGACGAAAGGAATTGTAGTTCCACTGTTTCCCAAATCCCCTTGATGAACAAAAGGAGTTGAAGGACTGAACGGGCCATCTCCCACCTTTCTTGCCTGGCTTCTTAAGAGTGGATGGCATTGCCATCTTCTTGTTCTTAGTCTCGATGGGGATTCCCTTCAAGGCCTCTTCTCCAAACAGCTTGAGGCCTTTGAACGTGGAGGAGACCAAAGCTGCTCTGGTGGGGCATCCACCTGCCAGTACTTCAGCCATACTGACCTTCTGGCTAACGTCAGGTTCTAATTGCCCTGGCTGAGAAAATCATGGCGTCTTGGGCCGCGTCCGCCATGAAGAAGAGGGTATGCAGAAATCTCAGGAGTGTCTTGTGGCGTACCCTTGGGTCAAGGTCTTGGATCTCCATGGGTTCCTGAAGCCAGATGATGGATGCCCGAGAGAAGAGGGATATCGCTAAATTGGCTCTCAGCCCACAGGCGACGGACTCATGGGCCTTCTTAATAGCTGCATCAGCCCTCTTTTCATCTGGGTCCCTGAGGGAGCATTCACCCTCCTTAGGAGCCAGAAAGTTAGAAATGAGGGAGGCAACCAGACTGTTGACCACTGGGGGCTTCAAACACTCGAGATGCCGCTGACTGATGTTGTAGTATTTCTGGGCTACCGTCGTACCCCTCCTTTCCAAGGAGGGCCTGTTCCACTTGTCGATTACCAGATTCCAGAAGGCCTCAGGGAAAGGAAGTTCTGGTTTCTTTGGGTGAGTGGTGCACATTACCGCTACAACCTCCTCGTTAGTGGAAGACGTTGACGGTTTCTGCTCCTGGTCTGAAGAGGAAATTTCCAAGGTGGCCATCATCTTGCTGGGTAGTTGGGCGTACCATTCTCCTTGAAACAGCCTATCTGAGGTCTCCTGTTCCGACACCTCAGATTCGGAGATCTCGCCTTCTTGTCAGTTAACACATTGTCGTTGGGAGTCCCGGACCCTCGGACGGCTTCAATAAGGCGATGCTCCTCCTCGGAGTCTGCGAGGAATTCCGCAGAAGAGTGATTAGACTGAGGGTCCTTCCTCTTCTTAGAGCATAGGGCTGCTTTAGAAGAGGAGCTCTTGGCCGCCCTGTTGGCGGACTTGGAATTGGCCTTTCCAGTTCTTCTGGATTGGGTCTTGGAGCGTGACTGTGCCTGGCCCACCAGGTCCAAAGGTAGAAGAACCGATGCCAAGGCACTAGTACTGGGCCCATCAGATGAATCCTCATCCGACAGCAGAGCACTGGAGGACCTGTAGGGCTGCCTTGATAGCTCCCTTATGCTTTTTGCAACAACCCTGTGAGGTGGGGGCAGGCTGCCCAGGCTCACCTGCATCCCTGTGAACCCATTCTATCTCTGATTCCTCTCCACTGGAGGAATGGGAGAGATGCCTCCTAGGACACCTCTGTTGTCACAACGGGCCGTGGTCTGATGAACTCGTACCAGGTAAGCCGGGACCTGGTAGGCCGCAGCCTGAATAGCCGAGGCCTGGGTGGCCAAAGTCTGGTGGGACAGGGCCTGGGAAACTGAGGCCTGAGTCGCTGGGGCCTGGTGTGCCATTGCCTGAGGCATTAATGCCTGGGAGACCAGGGCCGGGGGGGGCAAAGCTTTGGAGACTGAGGCCCGGGATGCCAGGACTTGTGGGGCCTGAAGAAGCATGGCTTGGGCCTGATGCCCCATAGGTTGAGCGGCTTAGGAAGCCTGGGAAGGGGGGGGGGCTCTGGCCTGGTGCCCAGAGGCCTGGATGTTTGGCGGGGCCTGGGATGCTTGATCTTGCACCAGCCCATCCCCCCCTGAGGTGATGGTGGCGAGAGTCTGAGTCCCATTGATAAGGGAAACCTCTGAAGGGGGGAGAAATCCCCGCTCCCCCAATTGACCCCAGGGACTCCATTGGGGTTCCAAGGTGGCTTGATGCCCAAGGTCCCTAGGAGCAGGGAGGACATGATGCAAGGGAGGAGGGCCAATTCATCCCCGCTCCCCCCAAGGGACCCTTGCACCTTACCGGGGGCTCCTGCCCCCATCCATGCATGGCAGCAGGATCCTGGGGCATGCCAGGAGCTCCAGAGGGGTGGATGGTCGATCACAGCCTCAGAGGAGTCTCCGGAGGCCAGCTTCTTCTTCAGCTGCACTGGCCTCCTTGCAGCTTCACTGTCGTTGGCCCCTCCAAGGCCTTCCCAGCCATGATGGCCTAGGAGGCTCTCCAGGCCGTGTCGCTCTGAGGGACCCCCAGTAGGGAGCCACCAGCGGCAGCGTTGGCAGCCGTGGCTCCGATATTGGCGCCCGCCGGAGTCTCGGTGTGGCTGGGGTCGGTGATTACATCCCTGGCCACTCCGGAGTCCTTTCCTGCCGACTGCGAGGCTTCCTGGGTCGGCCCCATCTTCTGCATGGCTGCCGGGAGGCTGGGAGCAGAGTAAGCCAGAAGAGAGGGAGAAGCAGGAAGGAGTAGCCTGAGAAGCCGTGAGAGGAGAAAGGGTGTTTTTTTTTTTTAAGGCGGGAAATTTAAACTGAAAAGAAGCAAGGCAGAGAGTCTCTGCACAGAGAGGGCTAGAAAGGAGAGGAAAATAGAAAAAAAGGACAGAAAAGGCAAACAAAGAGAACAGGATAGATGCAGGAGAGTTTCCTACAACCGGCTGGGCAAAGCAGGAAGTTAGAACTGGCCTCCTGGACTCAGGATGGAGGAGACAAAGAAATCTAAATCACAAAGACCTGATGTAACTTCCTGATTCCACCTGGGCGGTGACTGACATAACCCACAGCTGAAGGACCCGTATCATCCCCTCCCCTCAGAGAACAGCAGGTATATTTTCTCCTTCACACACATGCCTCATCACAGTTCCTACTGGCACACAGGTTCTAACTACTACACCACACTCCATGAAGCAGTTCCAAAGGGAAACCAGTTTGAAAGAATCCAGGGACCGATTGAATCTATATTATCAATTCTTAGCCCATTGCTACAGAATCACAGCTTCCAGCATCCTTCTAAGCAGGTTCCATTTCAAACCAGTTTTTTTTAAGAGTATAGTGTCAGAATGTAGCCCCCCATGATGACAAAATAAAAAATAAAAAAATTATCTGATCCTGGACGCCTCCAGGAACAGTGGTTTAATTATGTGGGCATTAGATGGTCCCCGAGGCTACAACCTTAACTGTAATAGAGTTAGCCCTCTACCCCAACTATATAATCCACTTTACATAACTTTTCTCACACTTATTTACTACCAAAATACAGTGGATAGCATCCTGTTAGTGACACACATCTCTCTCTCTGGCTTTTCTTCGCAAACGAAGATTCAGGAAGGACTCATCCCGCGCTTTCTGCAAGCGCGCTGATGACTAAAAAGGCCAATCCGAGATAAACAAGTCCGGTTGCAAAAAGCACAGCAGAAGGTCTCCTTGGGTGATGTTTTTGGGTTGTGATTCTTTCTGCGTTGTTGTTTCTCTTCAAGACTTGTTCGTCGTGAGTTCTCAAATAAGGCTGGACTGACTATGTGACGAATGTTGCTGTCCTTGAGCAAGCAGGGATCACCAGTATTGAGGCCATGATATTGAGAACGCAGCTGGGAAAAAGGGGAACTGCCATCAGATCTCCGAGATGCAGTCATCATCACCCTGTACAAGAAAAAAGGAGCAAAATCCGACTGCTCAAACTATCGAGGCATAACACTGCTCTCTATTGCTGGAAAAATCCTTGCAAGGATACTCCTGAACAGATTAGTTCCTGCTATTGCAGAAGAACTTCTCCCTGAAAGCCAATGTGGCTTCAGAGCCAATAGGAGTACTACAGACATGGTATTTGCCCTTAGGCAACTGCAAGAAAAATGTAGGGAGCAGAACAAGGGTCTCTATGTAACATTTGTCGACCTCAGCAAAGCCTTTGACACTGTAAGTAGAAAAGGTCTGTGGCAGATCCTGGAAAAACTAGGATGTCCCCCCAAATTCCTTAAAATGATTATCTTGCTACACGAGGGCCAGCGTGGTCAAGTCAGATATGGCGATGCTCTTTCAGAGCCCTTTCTAATAACTAATGGAGTGAAGCAAGGTTGTGTTCTTGCACCAACTTTATTTACAATCTTCTTTAGCACGATGCTCCAAAGGGCTATGGCAGAGCTTGAAGAAGACGACGGCATCTATATACGCTACCGTACTGATGGTAGCTTGTTTAACTTAAGCCGTCTGAGGGCTCACACTAAGACTCTAAACTATCTAGTCCGTGAGCTGCTCTTCGCTGATGATGCTGCCCTTGTTGCCCACACAGAAGCAGCTCTGCAGCGCCTAACGTCCTGCTTTGCAACAGCTGCAGAGCTGTTTGGGCTAGAAGTCAACCTGAAGAAAACAGAAGTTCTTTACCAGCCTGCACCACAGGACGAACACCACCATCCCCACATTGCCGTCGGCAAATCTGTGCTCAAGTCCGTTCAGCAGTTCACCTACCTGGGAAGCATCATCTCCTCAGATGCCAAGATTGACAAAGAGATCGATCACAGACCTTCTGCTGTGCTTTTTGCAACCGGACTTGTTTATCTCAGATTGGCCTTTTTAGTCATCAGCGCGCTTGCAGAAAGCGCGGGATGTGTCCTTCCTGAATCTTTGTTTGCGAAGAAAAGCCAGAGATCTCAGTTGATGTGTGAGATTTGCAAGTGGGTCCAATTAAGAAGCAATGTTAGCTAGCCAGCCCTGGGCCTTTCTCTATAGTAGTTCATGTATTTGTATAGTTAATTCTAGAAAATGTAGTTCAGAGAGATGTTGAGTTCCCATGTGAAACTGTGTTTTTAAAAAATGGTTTTAAATTATTCACTTTCTTGCAAACTATGTAGTTCCTAACTGAAATGCATAAACTGGGGTTTACTTTTGTCATCGTTACTAGCAAACCTTCACCCCACCCAAAACCTCCTTTATGGTAACCCCAACCTTGCTGCCTCCCCAATTTGTCTCCGATCCCTCCTCCATACAAAACATCTCGCTATACCTCTGGCTTTCCATAGCCTTATCTTCCTCTAGTGTTTCTAATTACCTTTTAAAGCCAATAGAACTGGTAACAATCAGTAATTTCATACTTTTTGCCCTAAGTAAAGAGAGACTTGCTTTTACTGACACTTTCTGTCCTGAATCTCCTGGTATGCTGCTTTATCAGATGACTCCAGGTTCTGGAAGTATTAAAGATGGAGAGAACTTCTCCTTGTCCATTTTCTTCACATTATTCATAATTTCATCCAGCTGAAGTAGGCTAAAAACCGACTTTTAAAAAATAATGCATGGAAATGCACATTACTGCTCCTTTGGACAAGCAATTTGCAGCGCATTCTCGGAGAGGGCAGAAATGGAAAGCTGATTGGTTTGAGGTGTACGGGGGTGGGCTTGGAAGCAATGAAGTGGGCAAAAGTACCGTTTTGGAGGTTCACATTGCCAATTGTGTGCTTTTTTGCTGCGCTGAGGCAACCAAACAGCTTTTTAAAGTGGAAGGGTGCACTTGCACACCTCTGATTTGCAGTTTTAAAAAAATACTGTGCAAAGCAACAAGTTGTGGAGAATAATAATGCAAGTAATTCACTCTCAGTCACTATCTAGATGTGCAGGCATGGCTGTGTATGAACTTCGAATAAAGATAGCTTGGCATATCAACAATTTTTCCAAAGGACTGTGGAGACAAATGAACACTGCTGCGAATGCATTAATGCACAGCAATCCTTCTTCTCTAAACAAGCCCCTGGTCTCTAGATTCACAGTCCAGTGAACCATTTCACCACACTGGCTCCCTTGGGAGCTGCTCTGTCCCCTTGAAAATTTGGATTGTCCTTTCCTGCATTTTCTTTGGCTTTACAATATTCTTTTGGAGATGTGGTGACTAGAACTGGACACTACTTGTTTGTATCACAGTATTTTTACACTGAATATAAAACTGCCAATCACCTTCCTAATGATGCCCTTTTCAGAGCCCTTTTGGTTGAGATTAACAAGCAGTGAGGCAGATAGTAACTTTGCAGAGCCTTCCCATGTGGATTCTTCTTTAGCAAAACCTATCATTCTATACGCTTGATAATTTTATCTCCAATAAAGTTGTTTAGCAATTTACCCTCAGCAGACATTAAGCTAATTAGTCTGTTATTTCCTGGAGTTCATTCACACTACAAAATTATAACACTGATTCCACATCAATTGTCAAGGTTCCTTCTAATGCAATTCTTGGATCTTCAGTTTAGGAACAGGTATTTAGAACCTAAGGGTGCCAGATCCCTTCTGATTTTGGAAGCTAAGCAGGGACAGATCTGGTTAGCACTTGGGTGGGAGACCACCAACGAAAATCAGGTGCTGTAGACTATATTTCAGAGGAAAGAACTGGCAAAATCACTTCTGAGTATTCTTTGCCTAAGGAAAAAGATCCCATGGGGTTGCCGTAAGTGACTTGAAGGCATGTACACACACACACTTAGAATTCTCTGCCAGAGAGCGTGAGTGCTGCCTCACTTTTTTTAATTTTATTTTTTATTTATTTTATTTTATTTTTATTTATAGCCCGCTCTTCAGCCACAAGGCTATCAGAACAGCTTACAAATTGTTTTAAGCAATAGCAATTTACACATCTACACTGCACTAAGCAGTTTCCAATGTGTGTTAGCTAATTGCCCCTCCCCCAAGCTGGGTACTCATTTTACCGACCTACAAAAGGATGGAAGGCTGAGTGAACCTTGGAGCCTGCCAAACTACAAATCCCAGGATTCCACAGGGGGCTGCCATGACAGTTCAAGTGGAAGCATAGTGCTATAATCATCTGATGTGAAAGGGCCCCTGGATCCCTTTTATAAAAATTGGCATTACTGTACATTGGTCCCGTTCCCAGTCATCTAAAGAAAGGCTCGTCTTAGCAACATTACACAAAATTTTGTCAGAAGATGATCAACAGTTTCACATTTGCGTTCTTTAAGAACTCTTAGCTGAATATCCTCTGGAACCAATGATTTGTTCTCAATTTATCAGCAAGTTCTAGAACTTCAATCTATTGATACTATTTATTTGCATCAATCCTCTGAATCACTTCCTGAAAGGGACAGTTGTATCTTCTGCACTGAGAACAAATGAAAACAATTCAGCTTCCCTGGAACCTTCCTTTCGACAATTGGTACTCATTTAACTCCTTCATCATTTAATCATTCAAATATTTCCAGTTGTTCCCTCTTCCAGATGTATTTTTAAATACTTGGCCTAATGTTGTTAACAATTGTTGCTGTATGCCTTCAAGTCATTTTCAACTTGTGGCATCCCTAAGGCAAACCCATCACAGGGGGTTCTTGGCACAATTTGTTCAGAGGGGGTTTGCCATTGACATCCTCTGAGGCAGAGAGAGAGTGACTTGCCCAAAGTCACCCTGTGGGTTTCCAGAGCCAAGCAGGGATTCAAACCCTGGTTTCTAGAGTCCAACACTCAGACTACTACACCATGCTGGCCCTCTGTTAACAATATGCTCCTCTTAATCACTGTTCACATCCTCCATTGGCTGTTTGCATTTCTTCTGTGTAGATTTTGTATCCCTTAATGCTTAATGAATGCTTGATACAGCAGTTTCATATAGAGAGCAGGAATATTTAAAAAGTGATTGTAGCAGAAAGATTAAGTACACGTCATATCATACTAATGCAAAACGCAGTAGCCAAACTGGTGCTGAGCGCGTATATTAAAGACCACATAACACCAGTCTTACTAGAACTGGACTGAATTCCAATTTGCTTCCAAGCTCAATTCAACATACTAATTTTGACCTACAAAGCCCTAACATCACCATCACCATCATCACCACATTTATTTCTACCCCATCCTTTCCCAATTTGGGACTCAATGTCTTGGGGCCAGGAGATTTGAAAGAATGCCTCCTGCCATATGAACCTGCCCAAAATTCAAGACTCTCAGAGGCAGCCCTGTTACATTTCCAACATCTTGCAAGATTCGGTTGGTATGCACAAGTAACAGGGCTTTCTCTGTTGCAGCCATCCTGGCTGTGGAACTCCCTACTAAAGAAAATTACACTGGCTCCATCTGGGCTGAGCTTCCAGCGGGCAGCTAAAACAATGTTGTTTCACCTAGTCTTTGATTTTTGAAACTGCTCTGTTTCAATTGTTTGTTTTAAAATTACATTTAAGGATTGTTATTAGGCTATTTTAAAAGTTTTTTAAAGGAGCATTTTAGGGTGTTTCTAACTAATAAAAATCTTTGTACTGTTTTAAATGCTTTTGTTTGTTGTGTATCACCCTGGGAGCCCTTGTGGACTGGTAGGTGATATAGTCGTCCCTTTGTATTCGTGGCTTTCTTTTCACGGTTTTGTGTATTTATGGAAAGCCGCCGAGGGTTTGCTCAGCCTTTGGCTCCCCCCCCCTCCACAGAATGTGCGGTTTTGCCTTCATTCGGGGGGGGGTGTTGTGAGACGAAGGCAGAGCAAACCCCCTTGCTGGCCGCCAAGGGTCTGCTTGGTCTTCGGCTTCCCCCCGCCACAGGGACCTAAAGCCAAGGAAACCACCAGCGCTCGCTGCAAAGCTGCACTTTCCCTTTGGGGGGGGGTTTAATTTATTCACTTTTTTTCAGTATCATGGTGGTGCTCTGCCCCTAATCCCCGCGAATGGGAAAGTACGCCTTATATACTTTAAATAATAAATAAACGTCATGCCAACAAATTGGTCCATTAGGTTCATTCATATCACACTGGCTGGCAACAGCCCCGCAGGGCTTCAGGCAGAAACCCTGAAGTTACCAGAGATAGAAGCAGTGATCTTCTGCATAGAAAACATGCGGTCTGTCAGAGGACAACTTGCTCCTTTCTTGCTGTTCCCCTGTCCCTTCGCTGCAATGCCACTCAACATTATTTGGTAAGCTCTTTAGGAGTTCTGTCAACATTTGCACAATGATCTTAGGATCTGGGGTGGTGGAGGTGGTGATGATTCTTATGCATTGTTCTAAAGCAGATTCCATTGACTTCTTTATCTTGAGAGCTTGGCAGTTCAGGGTTTCTGTGTCACTCAAGGTATGCTGGACCTACAACTATTGTAAATGGCTTAAAACATTTTTGCTATTAAATTCCATTGCATGGCTTTGGAATACTGCACTGAATTACAGATTACAAAATTAAATTGAGCATTTTTTTTTTGGTGCTCAGCAGTAAACACAGAAGGTTTCTCTTATAACTGAGTACAAGGTTAAAAATCTGATTTCTAAAGTACAGTATGATTGCATTTTCATCCTTTTGTTTGCAACTCAACCCAGTGTTTGTTTTCAGCACTATTTGTTTACCCTGGGACAGTTTTAGCTGAAACCAGTAGGGCAGTAGCATATAGAGGCACACAATTCAACACTGTATGTGTTTGTGTGTATGTGCATGTGCGTACACACATAGAGCAGCAACTGCAGCACATAACTTATTATCAGATTTAATACAACCAGAATGACTAGAATGCAATGCATAGTTACTTGAGAGTAAATTCTATTTTAATTTGAATTTTACTTCTAATTGCATAAGTTTCACTTATAAAACACACTAAGCTTTAATGAAAGATCTTCACCAAAACTAAAACACAACTTTCAATATTTTAATTAGAAATGCAAACAATCTTACATAGCACATCATATGAACCCCACCAAAGAAAAGAATGGAAGTATTCAGAGTTATTTCCCTCTGTCGTCATCCCTTTACCCTCCTCTTCAACATCCCATATACAGTTGGACTCCCATATCCGCAGAACCAATATCCGTGGTTTCAGTTATCCACTGAACAAAAAAAAATAGGGACACATACCAGAGTTGCACTGGAAAATGCCTAGAAAGGCATCCTCTCTAGGCATCTTTTGTTCCCCCAACACAACTCCATGGTATGTTTTTTTTTACCTGAAGTCCTGTATTTTAATAGGGTTCACTGTTATCCACGGTTTCCAGTATCTGCGGTAAGTCCTGGAACTGAACCCCTACGGATATGGTGGCTGACTGTACTGATCAGTCACAAATTAATAGGACTTGAAAACATTGTTCAATAAACATTTGTCAATGGCCCTGGCATTCCAACTGATGGTCTTATTGGTTCTGCTCCAAAAACAAGTCCTGAAACTGCTCTTTCCCTGTATTCCGTCAATTACACAATGACTGAAACAATGGCTTTTATGAACATCCTTTGACTACAAGACCAAGGAGCAGTGAGCTGCATGTAGCTTTTATCCCTTTTGTACACCCATTAAATGTTTATCTGCACTAGTATTTTATAAAGGTTGTATGGTTTTAGTAATACTGTCCTCTGCTAGATGGTTAATCTGGTGATGTTATTGTGATATTTTAAACTGCATAACTGTGTTTTACAGTTTTCTGTAACTTATTTTAAGTGTATGGAAACAAGAAAAGGTAAACTGGATCAGTTATTATGGTGGTAGTTGTGATGATGATACTAGTGTGGAAGTACTCAATGAAACAAGTTACATAACTTCACTCTATGCACTTTCTGTTCTGTGGCCTTCAACTTAAATAAGTCCTCTTATTTTGAAATATGCCTTGGGTATGTGTGCACACTCCCATCCCTAGACTATAATGCATGACTTAGATCATGGGAAACATCCTTGGGAAATACACATTTTTTCTCATGCACCCATCCCCCAAATTCTCTATCTAACTTGCAAGAAAGAAGGAAGCTGTTCGTTTTGCACAACCCTAATGTCCCTCAACTCTGCCAAAACAGGGAACAACAGTGGCCTAGAATACAAAGACTCACCAAAACACGGCCACAAGACCCCTAAATTGTGACTCTGCAAATATATCCTAAGATAATAACCAAGGAATCATTCATTTACAGCACTGCCCTAAGCCCTGTTGCATTAATTGGGCTTATTTGTGCCGAACACAGCTGTGTCAATTGCATGAACGTGTAAATTATCTCAGGAATGGACTTTAATTCAAGGTGTCGTTCTTGCCCATTAAAGGAGGGGTAAGTAGCACATGGCTGGAAGGCCACATATGCCCCCACCTATTTCGGAGGCCCTGGCATTCCCAGATGTGGAACTGTTCTGCTGAATTTCAGCAGGAGAGTGGCAAAAACAAAACAAAAAAACCCAAAACCCACTTCTCTCTTTAAAAACAAGGTGCACTCTCTCCACACACTGTTTAAAATCAGAGGGGCTTTTTTTTGCCACCACTGCATTTCACACATAAGCAAGAGGTACATATCCACAGGATTCACAGGGGGCCATGCAGCCTCTCCATAAATTGCCCACCTCTGCTTTAAAGCATAGAGTAGGCAGGCTATCTGAGGGGCCATACTTTGCTACAAATCTGTCCTGCTATTAAGATCCATCAATGAGGTACTTTTGAGAACACCCCAGGGATCAGTTACACAGGAGAATTAAATGCGGAAAATGCCGGCTTACCTTACTTTAACTCCAGTGCCTCTACATTTACACAATTTAGGCCAAAATTGGTTGATGTGATAAGTTAGAATTTTTGCAGTTCACACAGCTGGGGGTGTGGCCTCCAGGGCGCAGGGCAGTATGGGCTGCAGCGGCCACAGCCAGCGATCAGGGATGGGGCAAGCGCAGGGGGGTACAGGCTGCGGCAGCAGAGAGATGGACCTCTGGGACTGACAGTCCCGGAGGCCCACCTCTCCGCCGCCACAGCCAGCAATCAGGACAGGGAAAGCGCTGGGGTTGCTTCATCTGTTGTAAAAACAATGGCAGGTCCTGCATTGCAAGGCATCCCTTGCAAGCCCTCGCCCTCTCAGGTCTGACCAGTCTCAGCTCAGCTCTGCTGTGAGCCCCTGTTTTGGGAAGGTTGCTGGTAGATCCCACAGCCAATAGTGCCCAACTTTACGAAACTTTTTAAAAAGTCAGGAAAAATAGAGAAAGCTTATATCGTGCATCTCATGGGCATTTTGGCCCCCCCTCCTTCTGAATATGGTGACATTGACCCGAAATGTGTGGGGACCATTAGGATTCTGGCAAATTAGTTGAGGATTTTTGTGTGTGTAAACGATCCCCTAGTTTACACTGGCCCATTTGTCAGGCACAGCTTCCTCTTACATCACTTCTAAATTGTGAAATGTTCTTCCTTTAGAACTATCCTTACTCCCTATTCTCTCTACTTTTCAAAAGGCAGTGAACACCTTATATTAATTTAATTTGGCCTTTAAATTATGATAGTGGTTTTCTTTTCTCTCAATGTTGCTTGAATCACACTGTCTCAACCTCAGAGAAATGCAAAGACAAATACCCTGAACAAATCTTACCAAGAAAGCTCTGTGATATGGAGACCCTAAGGCAATCCTAAGTCGGAAATGATCTGAAGGCACACAAAAAGAATGATGTTTTATAATATGGTTATTGTTTTCATGACTGCATTTCCATTGCTTTTAATTCTATTGTTACTTTACTATATTTTTATTTTTTGTACAATATGAATTTTAAAGCTGTATCTGTTTTAATCTTTGTAAGCCAACTTGAATCCCAGACTAAGAAAAAGGTGGAATATAAATAGTAACAATATAATCATGATGATGTATTATTGCTTTTATGTGAGTTGTTACCAACCTCTGTAGTGATGTTTGTGTGAGGCAAACTATGAATAAATAAACATTTTAATGGGCAATAATCATTCTTTTGCTATTTTTTTTTTAAAAAGACAAATGTGTTCAGTTTGTTCTGTCTGAGCTCTGCAGGAATTCATTTTGTCAATCGATCTAATAGGTGGTCCTATCTGAAGCTGTTCATAATGAAGTACAGTATTTTATGTTGAGAATTTAGTTTTAGCTGAATTTTTTAAGTGAAACATGAACATGAAGGGATCAAAATCTTAAGTTCAATAAGTTTATACCATCTGGTGCTTGCAAATACAGTCGACCTTACACATTTGCAGGTTTAACTTTTATGGATTTGATTAATTGGCAAATTATTTGCTGCCAACTCTGTTGCTGCCCTATACCATTTTTAATAGGGACTGCAAGCCTTGTGAGACAGAGAGACTGCAAACATGTGGGGAGGCTTGTTAAGTCCTTAATAAAAATGGTGTAGGGCAACAGGAGGGCAAGTCCCACCAGCCACCCGCTTTTTCTGCCTTGCAAAGGAACCCCGCTGCTGTGATGGGCTGAATCCGTGCACCGTACTCTTTGTGTGTGTCAAATATGGTTGTGGGAGTAGAGATATCCTTTTTTTCCCCACTTTCGCGGGGGCCTGTGCCCCTAACCCCAGCAAATGTAGCGGGCCAACTGCACTTCGGTAGGGAAAATACTATACCCTGGGAATAATGTTACAGGAGAGAGAAGTAAAGTGATTAAACACTTCTCTCCTACCTCTGGAGGAGAAAGGACACTGCCAAATGGAACTGCCAAGAGGTCTAAAAGGGAGATGTGCTAAAAGAGCACCACAGGGTTTGTCCTTCTACAGTGTGTGATGTTTCATCACATCTGCTTATTTCTATAATATGTTGCAATCTCCACAAGGTTGGAAAAACCTGAATGTAACGTGTAGAAAGTTTGTGTCAGTAGGTTCACTGCACACTCATGGATATGATCACAGCAAATGCTTCTTCTTTACTTTCCTGAAACTTTTGCAATATTTAATAGTTGCACGTGCTAAGTAGTTATGGCCAATGACATCACTTTTGCTGAAATCTGCACATTTCATAGCCAGCTCCTATGTTTTCACTTAGAGCATCCTCCAAACCAACATAACTAAATGAAAATTTAGTTGATTTTGTTGTAGTGGAAAGCACCTATTTTTCAGATGCATTTTACTTTTTTTTTTTTAAAGAAAAAAGTTCTATGTCCCTTCCTGTTTGCAAAATGCCTATTTAATGGCCTGTCTTTAGAGACAGTAATAAACTGGGTGCTGGTGGTTTGAACTAAAAAGAGACAGATTCTCTAGCAAGTATTTATTATTTATTTTATTAAAATATTTATATCCCACCAAGCCAGCATACAATGCAATCAACTCAGAACAGTTTGAAACTATTCTTTAAAATAAAGTAAATGCTAAAAGCACATTAAAACATTTAACATTTAAAATAGTACAAATTTAAAACCATTAAAACAATTTTAACAAGTGTCTTTAAAACAAGGGTAGATAACTCTAGAGGGTCTGGGGGCCAATTGTCTGGACCAGAGATCCTCTGGGGCCACACTGACTGCCAAAAATGCCCCCTCCAGATTCCAGTTCTCAGAAGTAGTCCACTTCTGGCTTTAAAAATGATTAATTGTGGGTGCTAAAGTGCAGAAAGGGGGCTGCTTCCTATTTAAAAAGTGAATTCCTCTTCCTAGAGGTTTTCACAAAAGGCAACTAAGTGTTTCTGTTTGCTAGAAAAGAAACAGTCCAAGGAGTCTGGAATGGTCACAACTCTTTGGACCCCACATGAGGCCCCAGGGCTGTACTTTGCCCACCCCTGCTTTAGAACTGTTAACTTTGCCCTTCTGGCTTCAAATACCTCTGTAGAAGTATAAGTTAGAAAAAACTTAGCACTAAAAACCACAAACCTGGGCAGTGATGAAGTAGAGCCAGGACAAAGGCATCATGTCCCACCTCCACCCCCATTCCCTCTAAGCTTAGCTGCAATCCTCACAGCCACCTATGTGGGGTGGTGGTTTTTCCTAGAAAACTATCCTGTAGGCCAGCCTTGATGCAATGCAAAGTATTAGGGATGTGCCTTGGTCTTGAACATGCAATTAAGATCTACCAGCTTTACGAAAGAGCTGCTCCTGAAAACTGCAGGACTGGTTTGTTGACATTTCAGCAAAAAATGATTTCACTGGCCATAACCACTGGATATCTTTTCCTTACTACTGGGGAAAGAAACCCTTGGAAAAGTCTGAGATGACATTATACTATGCCCCTCTCTTTCTCACGCAGCCTCAAGTATTCCCAGGAAAAGTCCAGCATACTAACCACTATACACTGGACACCCAGTGGATACCAAAATCTGTGGATGCTCAAGTCCCATTTTATACACTGGTGTAGTAAAATGATGTCCCTTATATAAAATGGTGAACAGCAAGGTTTGCTTTTTATAATTTTTTTCTGAATATTTTCAAGCCATGGTTGGTTGAATCTGTGGATGCAGAACCTGTGGGCCAACTGTATTGCCCTTTGCCAGCTCAATTTTCTACAACTCTCATTTGACGCTAATGAACTGCACATTGTTCTAAGAACTTCTTCTCTTGGGTGCAGCAATGTTGGATACACACAGACAGATATGGGTCAACATAACTACAGTATCTGCTTTTTTGGACTATCTTTGGGGCATGGCCACGGAAACTATCATGATTACTGTCAGGACTTCAAAATATACTACACCACAGAATATGAGAAACTCATGCTGAATGACATGGTCACCAAGCTGTAATGAAGCTATAAGAAGGAACCAAGACCACTCTATAACATATGACCTCTAATAACCATCTGTCCAGAGCAAGTGCCAATACAAAGTAGGGAGACTTAACTGTGGTGAAATCTGCCCTGTGGAACATGGAAATTGTAGTTGTCACTTGAACCATGATTTTATTTTGGATGTTATTTTATCTCCTGAATGGATAAAGAAATAAACTAAATAAGCAGAACTTATCACACATTATAAGCATTAAAGTTTAAGGGAACATCTACTGCATCTGAACTTTGCATTTAGGTTATTTTGTCCAATCAGTAATCAACTAATCCTTTCAGTTCAGCAGTTTGTTTCTATTTTAAAGATAAGGTCACAGTTGTTGCTCCTACATTTTCCAGTGAAACTTGAATGAATTGCAACACCAATTTACTTTAAACAGTAAAAACAAACAAATAAAAAAACAAGTAGCAGCAGAAAAATTTTGGCAGCCCAAATGAAAAAATCTTAGAGTTTCTGTCCTTAGCTCTTTTTATAGTCAGCTCTATCACCACCACTCTAGGTAAACTTCCCTGCTTTAGAGGAGGATATGTGTATGTGTGTGTGTGTGTGTGTGTGTGCATCTTCAACCTGCCTGCTGACTTAAGGTGTATCCATGAATTTCATATTAGTTATTTTATTCATACCCCACCTTTCTCCTTGCATAGAAGAACCCAGGGGTTTTCTGAGGTAAGGAATATTCAGAGGCGGTTTGCCATTGTCTTCCTCTGGAATGTAGCCTACAGAACCTGATATTCCTTGGCAGTCCCCCATACTAACCAGACTTGACTCTGCTTAGCTTCCAAGACCATTTGGGATTTGGTACCTTCAGTGTATTTAGCCCTCACTCTAGAGGAGGATGTGCTTGCTTTTAAAAGATTAAATGCATCATTTAAATTGATTTCTCCAGTTTAAGTAGCTGTGTTTCAGCATACAACGTACACTGGCGGTATTAAAACACTATATACACCCATAACAGACATTGTTATGCTCACCTGAGCACACATACATGACGTCAACTGAACCATGAATGGCAGCACTCCAGACAGTTTGTACAGTTTTTAACGGAGCTGCCACCTTATTTTGCGCCAGGTCCATATGCATGCCTCTGAGAAAATGAAACTCAGCTTCTGAAACTTTTCTTTGAATTGTTGTTATTGCTGTGTGCCTTCAAGTCATTTCCAACTTATGGTGAACCTATCACCTGGTCTTCTTTATTGGGGGGGGTTGCCTTTGCTCTCCTCTGAGGCTGAGAGCATGTGACTTGCCCAAGGTCACCCAGTGGGTTTCCATGTGGATTCAAACCCTGGTCCCAGAGTCGTACTCCAATGCTCAAACCCTAGAGGCAAACTTAAATTAAGCTCCTCTCCCTCCAGCTCTCCCTCCTCCAACAAAGAAACAAGTTGTGTGCCAGTCAAAAACTTCCCTGCGGCCCTCTAACTTCACCACAATGCAGCCAGTCCGAACAATTCAGCCAACTTAGCACAAAAGATTAAGTCACACGAGACGCCCCTGACTGCTCTCATGCAGTGAGGAAATTTCCCCTCCTGGACAGGAGGAGAACCTCAAAAGTACAACAACGCTGGTTGTTTCCAAGCAAAAAGCCTGTCCGGCAGGAGGACCCCAGGGCGCGCTGTCAAAAGCCTCCCATTTCTCTTTCGGAGGGACCAGAAACGGTCACCCACTGCCTTATTATGGGGCAGGCAGGGACTGGGAAAGAGGAGGGAGCAACCCCAGGGGGCTTGAGGACGGCAAGACCCAGCTTGGCCCCTCTTCGCCTCAGGTTGCTGTTAGGAGAGCCACGACGAGCACTACCTACCAGGCAGCTCCTGGCCCTACTTTACACCGGGGTGGGATGAAGTGTGTGTGTGGGGGTTTTAAGAAAGAGAGGGTCTCAATGGGTCCCAACGAACCTCGAACCACAAAGCCTCCGAGAAAGAGAGGAAGGGGGACGGGGGAAAAAAAAACACCACCTCTCCAAAACTGGGCGCGCGTAATACAGCCGGCAACCCGAAAAGCGCGCCTTGCAAGCCTTCCCCTCAAAAGCACGCAGAGACAGAGAGAGAGACATACATACCCAGCCCGCCCGTTCTCTGTGTGTGTGTGTGTCACCGCTTCAGGCGGCGCCAGGCCGGCAGCAATTCGGTCCAGCCAACCGAAGAGAGACCTCCCTTCCTCCGCCCAAGCGCGCCCCCTCGCCCCGCCTGGCTGGCTCTTTTCTACTTCGCCCTCCCGCACGTGACTGCGCGCCGGCGGATTCGTAGCCACTCCTGTGTGGCTGCTTCTCCACCGCCGGCCCAGAGAAAGGCGAATCCCAAAGGAGGGAGGCGGCCCAGTCTTCCGCCTTGCGCTTTGTTTTCCCTTTCACCGGGAGGCGGCCTCATATTTTTGGGAGGAGGGGATGGGGAGGAAAGGAGGAGAAAGACGCCAAAGTGGTTCGCAAGGAGGCATCCACACTAGAGAAATAATCCAGGTTGAAGCTGCATTATTCGCATGGCTCCTTCCTATGGAATCCTGGGATTTGGAGTTTAGTGAGGCACTAGCACTCTGGCAGAGAAGGCTAAAGACCTGAAGTCGAAGGCTTTCACTACTGGCATCCATAGATTTTCCTTGAGTTCAGGACCGGTTAAAGGAATTTTGGGGGCCCTATATGTTTATCTCAGTTCAATGTAACCTAAGCCATCCTAATTAGCTAACACACATTGGAAGCTGCTTCATGCAGTGTAGATGTGTAAACTGCTATTGCTTAAAACAGTGATGGCAAACCTATGACACGGGTGTCAGCACTGACACGCGTAGTCATTTCTGATGACACGCGGCCATAGGCCTCCTCCCCCCTGCCCACAACCTCACCACCCTCCCTAATGTGGCAATTGGGGCTTCAAAGCCCCGGTCACCACTTTCCTCCACCCCCCACACCTCCCTAAAGTGGCAATTGGGGCTTCGAAGCCCTGGTTCTACTTTCCTCCACCCTCCCCAAAGCGGGAACCTCCGAATATGCGGAAACGCAAATGTGAAACCCGCAAGTGTGGAGGAACAACTGTAGCCGCAAATGTTTCATCCTCCTCTATTAGACACTCTGTGCCGGAGGTCTGTAGGCCAAAACAATAGAAGTCCGGCACAGAGCATCTAGTTCTGGGACTTAAGGTTAGGCTGGGATCTTTGCCCTCACTTCCGTCGGCAGAGATAATGTTTTTTTCCTCAAAGTGACACACCACCCGAGTTATGCTCAGTTTTTTGGTGAAATTTGACACACCAAGCTCACAAGGTTGTCCATCACTGGCTTAAAACAATTTGTAAGCCACTCTGATAGCCTTGTGGCTGAAGAGTGGGGTATAAATAACTAAATAAAATAAAAATAAAAAAGCTATTCACAGTACAGGATATTTGAATTATTACTAATAATGTTTCTGCGGGAGGAGGGTTACTACAGGGCCCCCACAATGATGGGGCCCCCTGCGGATGCTGACACCACTGGTGCCTTAAACCGGCCCTGCTTGTTTTTTTTTTTTTGTTGTTGTTTTTTTTTCCCCCAGGCTGTGAGGCCGTGTTCTGGAAGAGTTTATTTTCTGCTGCTTGTTTTCTGCTGCTCCAGAGACTAGGACAGGGAGCATTGGGTTCAAATTACATTAGAAGAGATTTCACCTAAACATTCAGAAGAACTTCCTGACAGTAAGAGCTGTTTGGAAGTGGAATACACTGCCTCGTAATGTGGTGGAGTCTCCTTCTTTGGAGGTTTTTAAACAGAGGCTGGATGGCCATCTGTCGGGAATGATTTGATTGTGTATTCCTGCATGGCAGGGGGTTGGACTGGAGGGCCCTTATGGTCTCTTCCAACTCTTATGATTCTATGATTTCTGCTAGGGGGTTGCATAACTAGTTAGTGTGCCAGAGTCGTGTTCATTATCGGAATTAACCAGACAAATCGCTCCACCAACTAAGAACAGCCATGCACCACCCCCCACAGAATCGAGAAAGAGCTCTCAATCTGTCAATCCTTTCTGTGCATGGCCATTCTAAGTTGGTGTGTCGTGTGGACGCCCCATCCCGAAAGCCCCATGAGTGCAGAAATGTAGGTGGCCTTTTGTTTTGTGAACTGTTTTGGCCACTGTGGTGGAATTCAAAGAAATAGCTGTTAGTCTGGTGTATCAGTAAACAAGGGGATTTTATAGCACCTTCAACTGGGGCCAAATCCATGCTACACAAACAATCCAGTTTGAAACTGGATTATTTGCCATGGCTCCTTCCTATGGAATCCTAGGATCTGTAGTTTTACAAGGTCTTTAGCTTTCTCTGCCAATGAGTACTGGTGCCTTATCACCAAATTACAAATCCCAGGATTCCATAGGAAGGCACTATGACAAATAATCCAGTTTCAAATTGGATTATTTCTGTAGTGTGGATTTGGCCTTGGAGAGAGAACATTGTAGCATAAGCTTTAGTAGACTTGGTCTACTTCCTGCAGAATCTGAGGAAGTAGACTAAGGGCTTGTCTATATATAAGAGAAAAAGAAGCCAATTGCTCTGCAGTAACGGCCATTTGCAGCAGCTGCAATTTGTCTTAATGGTTTTTTTTTTTTGCAGGCATAAACTTTGTGTACCTGCGGATCAAGATGGTGTCCGTGACTGAATTACTTGCATTTTTAATTACCTCAATTTGCCGCCATCAAACTTTTTTTCACCTTTACAAAAAAGAAAACACACACCCCATTTTATCACCTTAGTGGTAGTTAAGGTGAAAATCCAATATGGCGGCTCCAGACACTTACTTTATTAGCAAGCCCTGCCTCCAGGCTTGTCCGGCCAATCAGCTTTGTGCTTCCACTCGTATGGGAAAGCGAATCAATTCACGTCACTTGTCCCAATAAGCAGGAATGTGCTTTTTAAAAAACCTCCAGGAAAAGCCACAAAGGCTTCAGAGTTTTTGGTGTTTTCAGCCCCCTTCTTCCGAATTTGGTGAAACAATGTGGGATGCCATTAAGACAGCTTGTATTCTCCTCGCATTTTTTTTTTTTTTTTGCTGTTTAGACAACCCCTCAGTCTATGAAAGCTCATGCTACAATTTTCTCTCTCTCAGTCTCAGAGGTGCTATTAAGATCCTCTTCCTTACAGATATTTGGCTACTGTGTAACTTGCCTGTTTGTTTTCAGTAGACTCTCACCGGTCAAGCCCTGGGATCTGTTTAAATGCTACACTTCAGACCCAAGGTTGGCGGACTGTAATACTTGGTTTGTTGTGTGCTTTCAAGTCACTTCTGACTTGTGGTGCCCTAAGGCGAACCTGCCAAGGGGGTTTCTTGGCAGAATTTGTTCAGAATTTGCCCTCTAAGCCTCTGAGGCTTAGAGGGCAGAGGGCATTTTACTTGCCCAAGGTCCCCCAAGAGGTTTCCATGGCCGAGCAGGGATTTGAACCCTGGTCTCCCAGTGTCCTAGTCCTAAGCTCAAACCACTATACCACACTGGCTCTCAGTTCTTGGTTATTGAGAAGTAAATATAATTGCTGTCAATAAGGCTAGCCAAATAAGCATGCATCGGATTGTTGCTTAGTGCTAAACAAAGTGGGGTCCCAGGACCAGTGCTGGTTTCTGGCACATTAGGGGGGAAATGTTGGTTCCCCCCACATCAAATAGCCTGAGAAGCACTAGCGCAGAGTATGCCCAAGTTTCTCCATTGCAATGCAATCCTGTGCTGGGTTAAATGTGCATAAATAGCATTTGGATGCAAGATTCAGGGCCATTTCATAGTACACAATTATAGTGCTTTGATTCTACTTTTAACTGCCATGGTGCCATCCTATAGAATCCTGGGGTTTTAGTTTCATGAGGTATTTAGAATTCTCTGCCAGAGTACTCTAGTGCCTCACCAGACTACAAATCCCAGGCTGCCATGGGATGGAACCACAGCAGTTCAAGTGTTATCAAGGTGCTATAATTACAGTGTGAAAGGGTCCTCACTCTTCAGTCAAAAGTTGTAGTAAGTAAGATTGTAAATTGGGCAGAAGAGGAGTGCCTGAGTAGTTACCGAGTTAAGCAAAAAAAAAGGGGGGGTCAGGTGGGACCTTAAAAGATAACATACATTATTACAGCATACACTTGCAGACTGGATGGTTCAAACAAAACATTTTTCAGCCACATTTATGAGTAAGTCCAGAATCATATTACAGGTAGATTGATTCAGTCAAGGAAACCACAGCCCTGAGTTAGCAAGATTGGTAAAGAGTTGTTGATGACCAGTCCTCTCGGAGGTCTCTCATTCACAGGGTGACTTTAAGTCAAAGTCATCTTGATGGCAATTAACAAAAAACCAGAATCTCAGCAAAAGCTTATAAGAATTCTAGGATGCAGAATAGAGCTCATGGAGAGAATACATCTAGTTGCATGATCATTTTATTGAGTAAAATTTTGGTTTCCCTGACTCTGAGAATGGGGTATTTACTCCAAAATAATAATTAGTATTGTTTTATGTTAATGGCATGGAATCTTCGTTTGCGAAGAAAAGCCAGAGAGATGTTAATGGCATTTTTAGATTAACTTAGGGATAAAGCTGTTTGTCATATATTAGTTAGAGTTACCCATTCTATTTTGCAAAGAATGTACAAATACCTGTCTCTAAGAAGTTACAATATTTTGAGCAAATATAATTTCCTTCAGAGTTTCTAGATTTTTTTTCAACGTGTCACTGCATATGATCAGAATTAGGTAATGAACAACTTGATTTACCGAATGACTTTTCACCTGTAGTTCGGTTCTGAAGGAAGACTTCCCAGGCTCACAAGGTTTTTACAGGATAAGCCTCAAACTGACCAAACAAACCTTTATCCTGCAATCTTAATGTTCTGGTTCAGTGTTTCTTAACCTCTTCTTTACCAGGGACCCCCTTTAAATATCATTTGTTGCTACGGATCCTCAAGACTTAACTCAAGATTTAAAATCCTCCTCCTCATCATCATCCTCATCATCATATTATCATTAACAATTACACCACCCATCAAAACTTCCCTCAGAGTCATCAGAGGGATAGGGAAGACTTTTATCCTGCTTCTTCCTGCCAGTTGGTGGCTGGAGTAGATTGAAAAGCAACACGCAGGCCCAGCCAGCAAGCCTTTTCCTTGGCTCCTGTCATATGGCCACTTCACTGTGGGGAGGAAGTGACCTGAACAGCATTCAAGCCTTTGCAGACCCTCTGTAGAGAACATCACAGCCCCCTGGGGTCCACAGACTACAGGTTAAGAACCACTGTTCTAGTTTATAAGGTAGTTGGTTTTTTTTGTTTGTTTTTTTTTTTTACTAGTATCCTCAAGATCTTTCTTTAAGATGCTTTGGAGAGAAATTGGAAATTTTATCCATAGATGGTATAGATGAGTTTCAATATGAAGTTATGAATGATCAGGCATCTCACTAAAACAGGATTGACTGTTATCTGGGAATATCTACATTTTTTTAAATGGGAAAGATAAGAGATACCTGATCTGATAGTAGTTGTGCTTCAGAGATAAACAAAACTGGTAGGCTAGTGGGCAGCTACATTTATGTAAATTAAATGAACAGATTAAGTTTGTAAATATTCAGTGTTTTTTTCGTACCTGGGATCTTTGTGATGTAGAAAGAATGGATGGATGAATGCAATGAGATACATTCCAAACTGGTTGCATAATCTTGCTTCTAGTGCCTTACGTGTAGTTTCTGTTCATAAATGTCAGACTACAAGGTTGCCTGTGCCATCAGTACCTAAGGATAATTTTGCAATAATTCCATGATATTGCCAAAACTGTCAAATGGAGGAGGAACATGTTAAACTGTATTGCTACAATTATGCGCTATAATAATGTGCCTCGGTGTTGAAACAAAGGAATTTAATTTCCCATTAGATAACGTACTACAAAGTAGATCTGAAGCAACATCTGCAAGAATAGTCTTGCAGGACATGTTTAACCTGTGCCAACTGTTCAGAAACCAAGGTGATGCATAAAAAGTTGTTTTAAAAGTGCTAAGTGTTTATTAGCCATGTTTGTTATTAAAATATAGGAAGTAAGGAAAAGGAGCACCATATAAAAAACAATAAACAATAGGATGTTACATGTATTAGCCCAAACTATATAAACTTATATTTATGTGGTAATGATGTTCCTGCAGTATTCTGGTTATCCCTTTGTTAGCAAGAATACCAGAAAGGCATGCCATAGTGAGCTACAAAAACAACCCAGGACACTGAATACTCATATGAAAGAAATGTACAGCCAAAAGTGATACATATTTACTTGGAAGTAAGACAGATAAAGGTTAGTGAGGCTTAACTGAGAGTGTATATGTAGAGTTGTATACCTGGTCTCTTTCACACTACATAGTTATAGCACTTTGATACCACTTTAGTAGACATGGTGGCATTCTGTGTAATCCTGGAATTTGTACCATGGTGAGGCACTAGAGCTCTCTGGCAGACAATTACAACAACCCCACCAAACTACAAATCCCAGGATTCAACAGAATGGAGCCATGGCAGATAATGTAATATTAAAATGCTATAATTGTGTAGCACGAAAGAGCTCTGAGAGAATCTGAGTACTTCATTTTAGGAAAGGAGAAAGTTAAGAATCTTGCAAGTGTTTTGAAGAACGAACAGAATAAATTAAAGTTAAAGATCATCCAATGGAATGATCTTACAGCAGGTAGCAAAACTAACAAAACTAGTCACCAAAGTGCACATAGGGGATATTAAATTGCATCCAATGCATCACAAAACTTACAAATAAAACGAAAAGTATAGACATAGTCAACAGGCAAAATGAAGACACACATACACACATACATAGTTTAAGCAAACATACATAATTAATGGGGGGGGGGGGAACCTTCAAGGGAATCTAGTTATGGTGACCAGATCTTGCACCCTCATACCTAAAGAATTCTTAACTTGAACACAAAAGGCTATGTTATGCTGTTTCATCCAGAATACTTTGGTAGATTGATCCCAGTTTAGTCTGATTATGTACATTTTTTTATGTTTCAAGTTCTCTGGTTTCATGTTGTCTCTGCGATCTCTTAAAATCATGCCCAACTCTGTTGCTGTTTCTCATACTGTTTCCATTATCTAGAAATTTGCTGCTTAGTTGCTGTTCCAGCACCTGCTTGGAATCAAGCTTGTGCAACACAGACTTCTCCATTCGTAGTTAGCATTACAAGTACGGATCAGATCAAGTTTTATTTGTCTGTGACACAACGTCCATTACAAAACATTATGATAACATAGCTTACTACTGGCATACTTACATTAAACAAATCCACACAAATCCAGTTTGAAACTGGATTATTGCCATGGTTTCTTCCTATGGAATCCTGAGATTTGTAATTTGGTGAGGGACCAGCACTCATTGGCAGAAAAGGCTAAAGACCTTGGGGTTATCCACATGGTGAAAAAAATACCCCTTACAGAATTTGCTCAGAAAATGAGCTGTCTTCATGGGATCCTGCATTGTCTCATCGTATTGTGAAGGAGGGGGGCCAAAAAGAGGGAAAGCTATGTGAGAAAAGCGTTCGCGGCTTTTCCTGACTAAAAAAAAAACACCTCCAGAGATATGCGCATTTTCACTCATTGAGACAGGCGATTCAACATGAATCGCTTCCCCATGCAGGACACAGTGCAAACCTGATTGGCTGGATGAGTGCAGGTGGTAGGGTTTACAGGGCAAGCACCCACTGACACCATGTTGGATTTTTGCTTAGCGAGTGATCACTAAGGCGATAAAACAGGTTTGTGCTATCTTTTTTTTCTCATTATTTTTTGGGAAAGCTGAAATATCACTTGTGCGCACCACAGAAATAGGTTTTAAAAAAAGGTCGGCAGTGGCAGATTTAAAACTGCAAGTAATCCACTCACAGCCACCATCTCAGCTACAGTCATGCGGGGTTTATGGGTTCTGTAAAACCATTTAGATAGGTCGCAGTTGCTGTACCTTGATATTACTGCGGACCAGTTTTTTTTCCCCTTCGTGTAGACATGGCCCTTGTAAAACTCCAGATCCCAGGATTCAACAGGAAGGGGTCATGGCAAATATTTCAGTTTCAAACTGGATTATTTGTGTAGTGTAGGTTTGACCCAAGGAATCAAAAGGCAGGTTTAAAAAAATACAGGAACAAAACAATACGTTTCTGGATAAAATGTTGGACCAACAATAATAATGGCAACTAAAACAACTGATCCCTTTTCCAATATACTGCTGATGTTTGTTGGAATTTCCAGCAGATCTTTTGGGCTGCTACTGTGAAGGTGGGAAACTTGAGTGAAATAGATTTTAAAAGATTTGCAAAATGCCTCCTGCAGTCTTTGGGCAGTGTAATAAATATGGAAAAAGGCCTGCCACCTCCCCAGAGCCACAGATACACAATCGCTGTGTATAGGGGATCCCTTTATACCTTCCCTCAAGATGAGCTGATGGCATTGTTTGAAAACATAGGGCAGTAAAGGCTTTTCTGAGAGCAACACATTATAAGTTTTGGAAATACTGTTGGAAATATTGTTCTCTTTATAAAACTGTACCATGGAGAAAACTCTTTCTGTTGACTAGCAAGCTCCAAAATTCTATCACTAACAAAATTCTATCTAAGAATCAAACTCCAAAATTCTATCACTAACAAAATATTTGTCCTTATGGATTATAGAAGTCTGGACATCCTCAAAATAAGATTGGGACAATGGTGACCAGTAATGGCCCATCCACCCTGGGTGAGTGGTTCAGTGAAAACTGTAGACCAATAAGTCTCCTGGACATACTGTAGTGTCTCGTATGGCAGGTTTCTACTGAATAAGCTCCAAACCTAGGCAGAGGAAAATGACATCATAACAGAGGAACAAGCCAGATTTCGGAATGGTAGGAGCACAACTGAGCAATGTTTTATGCTCACCCATCTAATTCAAAAAGCCTGATGAAATGAGAAGGAAGCCTATATAAGCCTTGTGGATTTTACTTCAGCATTTAACCTAATAGACAGTGTTTGTGTGGAAAATTGTCACACACAAGCATAGATAAAAGTATGTTGTTGTTTTTTGTGGCCACTGCATTCCCACACTGATTTAAGAGTGAAGGTAGGTCTAAAAAGGTTCTCTCTCTGGCAAAGTTAAAACCAGAAGAGGGTCATATTTTATCTGACTCTTATACAAACTCAGTGGGATTTGTGTACCTGAATCTGCATAGGATTGGGCCATACATGTGTCTAGCAGGTGTTACTGACCTCTTAATTAACATGACTACTCACAAGGAAATTATTTTTCAAAGAGGCCAAGGTTCCTGACAATTATAATTTCTGATAATTTTGTTATTAAAGTCACAAGATTTGGGGCAGTTGTATCTAAACTGCCCCTGTGGCAGCATCTTTTTCACAAATGGCACTTAACCTAAGAAGGAAAGCTCCCAAAACAATCACTTGGGAGTCTTCTGTTTGAATTTGCTCTTGGAATTCAAACAGAATTCTGGTGACTTGGAGACATAAAGAACGGGAGCCAAAAGATTGCCTCATATTTCTGTTTCCTCTGGTTTTCCATCATAGACAAAATAGAACTTTTGAAGATCTACCAGTAGTGCTGTGTAAACTCTCACCACTGGAGTAGCAAGTATATGTTGCCACAGGAGTGATGATAAAGTTCTATTTTGGACATGATCAGAAGTGTAGGGAACAGGAAATACAAGGGCTTGTCTGGATTAGAAGATATAATGCTGATTGTTGCACATTAATGCAAATTTGCAGCAGCATTCATATATCTCCGCAGTTTTTTGGCAAAATTGCTGGTATGGGAAGCTATCCATGTTTGATGCCATGCCTGTGAATCAACGTGGTGGCCGGGAGTGAATCGCTCATGTTATTATTCTCAACAAGTTGGTGCCACTGCAGAGCAAGTGCGACCTTCTGTTTAAAAAGCTGTTTCGTCGCCTTAGCAAAGTAAAAAAGTACACTATCGCTACTGCAAAACTCCAAAATGATGCTTCTGGCCAGTTCGTTGCCGGCAAGCCCACCATCTGTGCATGTCCGACCAATTGGTTTCCACTTTCGCTCTTATCAGGGAATGCGCAGCAATACAATTCAGTTGTCCTAACAAGTAGGAGTGTGCATTTCCCCCACATTTTAGACAATACTGTGGGAAAAGGCGTGAAATATTTTTCCGTATAGTTTTTTTTTTAAACATTGCCCCCCTCTTTCCAAATATGGAAAATCACTGCAGGATCCCATTGGGACAAAAGGTATTCTCCTCAAATTCTATGAGGATTTTTTTCACCATCTAGACAACCCTTGAATGTTCTAAAACAGATTAGGCAGAACAATCCTGCAGGGGTAATAAGGGGGGAGTCCCAAAGGTAAAAGAACTGCCTTATCCAAAGTCCTGCTAATAGGAGGGAAGGAGGAGCAATCCTCACCCTTAAACAGTTCTCATACATTGATTCTAGGGCTGATGTAGATCTATGGCTCCCTTATGCTTCTCTTACTCCGCCGCCCCTGTTGTGAGGTTTATTGAGGGCAATGGTGGGACTTGGATCTTGTGGACACAATGCCTATTCTGGAATGCCAATTGATTCATTAAACATCTCCTTTTCATACTCTCAAACTCTGGAATTTTGACATCAAAGAAACACCAGCTATGGACCGTTCTTCATGCTTGCTTTCCAAAGGCATACCTTTCTCTCCACTGTTGGAAAGAGAATAATGTAATAAAAAATCTTATGACTTGGTATGGCTTGCCCTGGACCACAGAATTACAGGTCAAATGTGCCTACCATCTCAGCCTTCAGCACTGTAAACAAATATCTCCATAGGTGGACATCATGGAAGGGCAAAAAATAGATTGGAACTTACTTTTAGGTCTCTGGTAAATTTGGCAAGCATTTTTTTTTTTTTTGTCCCACTGGTCTAACAACTGTGAATATTAACTCTTCTCTCATCACTCACATATTTAGGCTCCTTTAAAAAGAATGTTTTGAGGGAAGCCAGGAATGAATTTTGCGTGAATGGACTTTTAAGTTATGTTCTTGTTCTGATCACAAATTCACGGGCATGGATATGCCCAGAGATGCCCTGTTTCTTAATGCCAGGTGTATGTCTGCCTACTGTGAGCCACTGTTTTCCACATAGATTCAGTTTGTGGATGTCAGGTTTCTAGTAAAAACAAGAGGAGATTACACAAATCCAAACTCTGTCAACCTCTGGATTATCTATTATTATGATTATGATTATTGTTTATATTGTGCCATCCATGTACATGGTGCTTTACAGAAGGTTATCTCCTGCAATATGTATCTTATGAAATTGAACTTGTCTATGTTTAGAACAATATTTTGAATAGTTTGCCAAACATTTTTCAAAGATGTCACACAGTTAAATATGGTTAATGTAAAAATGCTAACACAATTAAAATAGGATTAAAATAAATAATTTATGCAGGTCTATTATTCATGGCAATAGATTTAGATTTTAAAATAAATAAATCCTTAGTCATTAGACTACCCCTTATCTTTCTCTTCTATAAATTTATCATCCACTGTCACATTGCATTATCACCAAGGAAGAAAGTATTCCCTATTATATCTTCACAAGTGTCATGCACATTATGTAGACTTTTCTTTTCAGAGCACTCCAAAGTTCTCTCAATACCATTCCTTCAGGAAGTCATGTGTTAATGTCACACATAAGCTAACCAGCTATTCTGTCAATACTGAGAATAACCAAAGGCACATGGAGATTGGAGGAAATGGCTTCTAAAGCAGATATGGACAAAGTGTGGCCTTCTAGCTGTTGCTGCACTCCAGTTCCCATTTAGCCCTAGCCTGCATAGCCAATGGTGAGGATTCTAAGAATTGCAATTCAACAATATCCGGAGTTCCACACTTTGCCCACCTTGATTCTAGAAGGAAACATGTGCCTTTCTTGTAGTCTGAAGAAGACCTTTGTACATTTTGTTTCAGAATTTTAGTGATGTTGATCTAAGCCAGATTATTTATCAAAATTAACACATTGCCCCCCCCCCCCAAATAAGAACCTGCCCTTCAATGGCATTTTCTTTTGGTAGTCAAATTTCTAGCATTGCAGTAATGTAAAACATCAGCTGAGCATTAATAAATACAGTTTAGGCAACCAAAGAAAAGGAGCAGGAAAAGTTACCAAATGGAGGAATGTAAACACAGCAAATATAAGAGTATAAGGTGTGAACAATTTTCAACATCTAATTTTCTGAAATGCTAGGAATTTGGGGACTGAAGTAAATGTTAATCAGGGGTCAGAATCATTAGTTGGGGGTGGGCAATGCCCTAATTTTGATCCCCCTACTCCTATGTAATTATGTCAAAAAATGTTTTGGGACATTGCTAGACTGGCAGTATGGCAGAGATAACACAGTGCATGGATATAAAATCTGTGGTCCTCAAATTTTGTTGCACTTAAATTCCCATCAGTCTTTGTTATCACAGCCAATGGTCAGGCATAATGGAAGTTGACTGTAAACACCTGGAGGACCACAAGTTTCCTGTCTCTCACATAGTGGGAGAGATTGTATGAACCCATGCTGATTGTACAAACAAAATTAAAAAATACTGGATGTTGAGTCATAGAATTTTAGAGGTGGGAGGGGGGGAGAACCATAAGGACTATCGAGTCCAATTCCCTGCCATGCAGGAATACACTAATAAAACACTTCCTCCACCTTTTGTATAATGCAATTGTCTGCAGGTTAACAAATTATTTGTTGGACCTTACATTCTTGGCCGAGTGTGATTTCCAGCAAACAACAGGGTGATTTAAGTCTCCTATTACTCTATTTAAGTTTCTCCTTTTTGAATATTTAGTATTTGAATATGTAGTCATTTTAGTCTCAGTCTGTCTTGAAGACTTATACTACTGTTGTTTCTCTCCCTTTTAATTTTTACCTAAATGCTCTGTTTTCCATGCTCTGAGTCATGGATCTTCTCACAGGTGTACACATACTTGATATATAATACTACTTCTCCTCCCTTCCTGTTTGATCTATTTCTTTTGAATAGGTTATATCCCCCATTACTATGTTCCAATCACAACACTCATCCCACCAGGTTTCAGTGATGCCCATTTAATCATATTTGCCTTCCAGTGTTAAGAGTTCAAGTTAATCTTGTTTATCACCCATACTGTGTGCAGTAGTGTAGATACCCAAAACAGAAAAACACCAGATTAGTGTAGAGACATCTAAGACCATGTGTCTTCTTTCTAGCTGATTCCTTGTTGTTGTTTTCTACCTGCTCTTGGGCTCTAGTATTATTGCCACATCTAAAGCAGATGTGACACTGGCCACAGAGAAAGTAAGCATATTTCATATGCACATTTAAATGTGCTTTTCATATGCAACCATGTACTCCCATATAGGCTTAATAGATATACTGCTGGCCTGGAGACACCACACACAAGTAAACCAATGTATTTAGTAAGCTCATTTAAACATGATGGAGCAAATGTAGAGCCTAACCACACTGAGGAAAAGCGGCAAAGCAGCAGGAACATTCCATCTTTCCTGCTGCCTTCCCGCATGATGTTGGCATCCTTCCAGTGCTCTTTCATTCTGGTCCCGTGAGGGACCATGCTAAAACAACAACAACAACAATAATACTATCCTGCCCCTCTATAAAATGCAATCGGGGCAGCTTACAACATTAAAATCTACATACAACCCCTCCATCCCACCCACCCCTTAAAATACAATTAAATAATTAAACATTTAAAACACAATAAATACTAAAAATACTAAAAACAACACAATAAAAAGCTGGATGGGATTGGCCTAATTAAGATGGCCGGGTATCTATTCAGGAAAGGCCTGCTGGAAGAGATCCGTCTTAAGAGCTTTTTAAAAGCTATTTAAGGTGGTAATGTGACAGATCTCATCCGGCAGGCTGTTCCATAATCTGGGAGCAATAGCCGAAAAGGTCTCTGGGAGGTTGACGAGAGCCTAGTTTTTATAGGTTGCAACAGATTCTTCCCAGAGGACCTGAATGCACGGGAAGGATTATATGGAAGGAGGCGGTCCTGAAGATAGGTTGGACCCAAGCCTTTTAGGGCTTTAAAGGTAATATCCAACACCTTGTACTGGGCCCGGAAACTAATGGGCAGCCACTGAAATGATCTTAAGATGGGTGTTAAATGGTCTCTTCTAGATGTACCTGAGACCAATCTGGCTGCTATATTCTGTACTAGTTGAAGTTTCTGGACCAAGCACGAGGGTAGCCCCATGTAGAGTGCATTACAGAAATCAAGACGGGAGGTTACTAGAGCATGTACCACGGTCTCAAGGTCCCTGACTTACAGGAAAGGGCGCAACTGGTGGATCAGCCGAAGCTGATAACAGGCACTCCTGACCGTTGCATTTACCTAATTTGTCATCTGGAGCGACATGTCCAGGAGTACCCCAAAACTGCGAACACAGTCCTTGGAGGAGTGACCCCATTCGGGACTGGAGGTTATATCCTAGTACGTGGGTTTGGGGCTGCTACCGTGAGAACGTCAATTTTATCTGGATTCAGCTTCAATTTGTTTTTCCTCATCCAGTCCATTGCTGCCCTAAGACAATCATTGAGAGAAGAGACACGGGCTTTTCTGGTTAGCAAACAGGCACGGTTTTACTTGGTCCCTTACAGGACTGGAATTAAAAACATGATGCCATGCAGGAAGGCAGCAGGAAAGACAGGATGCTCCTGCTGCTTTGCCGCTTTTCCTTGGAGTGTGGGAAGGCTCATAGAATACTCACAGGCTTAACCATTTTTTTCTGTTGATGCTTCCTCTGAATTCACGTGATAACTGCAATTGTAACTTTTTATTACCACTTTTAAAATACGAAAGTATACATGTAAACTGTGGAGGCCACATGTGTACTACTCCCTATTGACAGAAATTGTCATACATTCAGTCCCAGCCAGATTATAAACTAGCTAGTAGGTTCGATGTTCTTGCAGCCATCACAGGCAGAAGATGTGATTGTGAAATGAATCACCCAGGTTATAAGAAAAGTTCTTCCTGTGACACTACTATCCACGGCCAATAATACCATCCCCTCTTACAGACTTCTAGCATTCTGGTGAAGTTGGTTCTGTTCTGGCAGTGTATATATGCCACCTTCTTTTCAATGATTTTTGCTTTTAAGAGGTTTTATTTGCTACTCCTAGGTCCATATTTATTGATTTGTGTTGAAATTGTTTGTTTATAGTTGGTACAATTGTGCATATCCTGAGACCTGAATATTGTACTACATCAAGGCATCTGAGGAAGTGGACCGTAATCCACAAAAGCACATGCTAAAATAAACCTGTTAGTTTTAGAAGTGTCAAAAGTCTCCTCTTTTCTTTCTCTCTCTGCTTTTTATACTGAAACAGATCAACACAGCTCTCTCTCTTTGAAAATGCATTGTTGCAAGATGTTCTGAGCACTGCTTATAAATATTAATAAACAACTCGTAAGTGTACATAAAATGTTTATAACTTGAGTTATCCTTTACATTTTTAAAAATCAACAGTGTCCCTTTACTATGTTGGCAAGAATGGAACCAAACATCCCAAAAGGCAATAAAAAGTAGTTGCTATTGAACCAACAGGGCTTCTAAGAAGCTTGTGTTCAGAATTAGGGCATCCACTTAATAAAAATCACATTTCTTTTGGACAGGTTAAGCCAAACAATGAACACGTGTTGCTGAGTTCCCAAAGAGTTCTATGTACAGTAATACAAAATTATCTTTACACAGTATTATGGGGGCAGCCACACTAGAGAAATAATCCAGGTTGAAATTGGATTATTTGCCTGGCTCCTTCCTATGGAATCCTGGGATTTGTAGATTTTTTGGGGGTACCAGCACTCTTTGTCAGAGGTGGCTAAAGACCTTGGAAAACTACAAAACCCAGGATTCCATAGGAAGGAGCCAGGCAAATAATCCAGTTTAAAACTGGATTATTTGTGTCATGCGGATCGGCACTTCCTTTAAACCTGGATGCTGGATTTAAGATATTGCCATTCTGTACAGTCTGCAACTACTGAATTTTACTTTGTTGACTTTACATATATCTTTCATTCTGCATCCTGACGTTCTATATTACACAGAATATAATCTATATTATAACTATTTTAGAACTACAGTTGCAGCTACACTGTAGAAATAATACAGTTTGACACCACTTTAAGTGCTGTAGCTGCATCCTATGGAATCCTGGGATTTTTAGTTTCACAAGGGTCTTTAGCCTTCTCTGCCAAAGAGTGTTGGGAACACTCTGCCAAAGAGTGTTCTACAAATCCCAGGATTCTGTAGAATGGACCCATGGCAGTTAAAGTGGTGTCAGGCTGCACTATTTCTACAGTTTAGATTCACTATACATCATCTATATAATAATTCCCAAATTTTGGTCCTCTAGGCGTTTTAGACTTCAGCTCCCAGAAGTCTTGGCTAACAGTCAGGAATTCTGGGAGCTGAAGTCTAAAACATTTGGAGGACCAAAGTTTGAGAACCACAGATCTATAATTGAAGATGGAAATCACACTATCCGTATTTTGCGCCATCTTTTATTTTGTGTAGAAGTGAACTCTTTATTCCACTGCAAGAATCCCAGCCTTTCTCTATAACTTTCTATCTCTATGTCTCTCTTGGAAGAGACGACGAGCAGAAGGGCACAATGCTGGAGCACAAGATGAGGGCAAGACCTTCGATCTCAGCACTGCGCATGCGCTCACTGTCAGTTCGCTGGTTACTTCTCAGGAGTAATTCTCTCTCAAGGCTCTTTGGAGTTTACCCGAGGCAGGGAATGAGTCCTGCTTATCCGCGGTGTAATGGCGGCCAGCAACCCGGAAACGGCGCAGAAGCAAGTGAGTGCGTGGACACCCCCCTTCCCCGAAGGTTTTCTTCAGGCGTGAAGGCAGTGGGAGGATAAAGGGTTTAAGGTTGGAAGAAAGCTATGTGGTTTTATCATTGCGTTGAAAATAGTCGTACAGGGTCAAACTAATGGTGGTTGTAGCCCATCAGCAGTGATTAGAGCAGCCTTTTCTCAACCTTTTTGCCCTGGTGGGACCTTTGAAACAATTTTCAGGTCTCAGGGAACCCCCAGCTAAAAATCTACAGCTAAAAAAAAAAGAAAGTTTATTCCCCCCCATCTCAATATCTCCTGGAATTATTTTTTTTCCTTTTCAAAATAGGTATAATTGTAATGTATAACATCTAATTTTAGTATAAAGGTGTAACTATAATGTAAATTAGAAAAGAAAAAAGAGTAATTATAGTGTGTTTAGATTAAGAGGAAAAATGTATTAGTGTTAGGATAGATAGTTTTATTTTTGTATTAGTAAGAAAAACATTTTTTTTGTGCATTATTGTTACGGCCTTTTGCAGTCAGGTGTTTATTTTTCAGTAGAATGGTCTTATTTCAATAAAAAAATTCCTACCCCCCCACCCCAAATTCCTAGTAATCTCTTATGGAACCCTAGTTGAGAAACCTTGGATTCGAGAGGTGCCCCCAGAAAGCCCACATACAGGATTTTGTTGTTGTTATTTGTCCACTCCTCACAGCTATTCTTCCTCCCCCTCCAATATCTTGAAATACCCATGTTTCAGATCCATAAAGGAGAATAGACAGTACAATGGCTCTATACACACTGATTTTTGTGCGTCGCCTCAGGTGTTTATTACTCCAGACTTTTTTATAGAGTCTTTCAAATGCGCTATATGCCTTTGCTAATCTGTGATCGATCTCTTTGTCAATCTTGGCATCTGAGGAGATGATGCTTCCCAGGTAGGTGAACTGCTGAACGGACTTAAGCACAGATTTGCCTACAGCAATGTGGGGATGGTGGTGTTCGTCCTGTGGTGCAGGCTGGTAAAGAATTTCTGTTTTCTTAAGGTTGTCTTCTAGCCCAAACAGCTCTGCACCTGTTGCAAAGTAGGATGTTAGGCGCTGCAGAGCTGCTTCTGTGTGGGCAACAAGGGCAGCATCATCAGCGAAGAGCAGCTCACGGACTAGATAGTTTAGAGTCTTAGTGCGAGCCCTCAGACGGCTTAAGTTAAACAAGCTGCTATCAGTACGGTAATGTATATAGATGCTGTCTTCTTCTTTAAGCCCTGCCGTAGCCCTTTGGAGCACCATGCTGAAGAAGATTGTAAATAAAGTTGGAGCAAGAACACAACCTTGCTTCACTCCATTAGTTATTAGAAAGGGCTCTAAGTATACAGTAGGACCCCCTTATCTGCTGAGGATTGGTTCTAGGCCCCCCCACGGATATTGAAAACCATGGATAATAGTGAACACCATTGAAAATAATGGGACTTCTCGTTTAAAATATCATAGAGTTGCCATGGAGGACCTAGAAAATGGCTGGAGAGGACACATTTTCTAGGAAGACTCTGGTAGGTATGCTGTTTTGTATCCCGTGGATAATTGAATCAGTGGATATGGGGGTCCTACTGTATAAAAAAGCAGAACACTTAAAATCATATAAATACATAACAAAACATCATACCTACACATATACAATACAAACAATACTAAAATGACTTTAAAACAACTTAAAATCACTCTTCAATGCTATTCTGAGGTACACTGCCTCTGAATATGGAAGCTCCATTTAACCATCATTGCTAGCAGCTGTTGGTCAACCAGTCTTCTGTGAACATGCCAAATTGCCTTCTACAGCTGTCTCAGACGCTGCTTAGTTATCATTATATCCCATGGGAAGAAATGCCTTATAATTTATGGCATAATTAAGCTTGAATGAATATGAATCACATGCTAGTTTTGGTGGAGAGGATTACACAATATGTTAATATACACAATATGTTAACTGCATGATATATTAATGCATCCTTGATACATAAACCTATGTTTTATTGCAGAAGCAAATCCTACCAAAGATGTACTCCCAGTTTTGCAATCTGCACTGCTACACCAGACACATATGCCTGACTTGTTGAAATGAGTGGCTAAATGAGTAAACTGATACCTAGTTATCTGGGAATAAGTGCCATTGAATGTCATAGAATCATAGAATTGGAAGAGACCACAAGGGCCCTCTGGTCCAACCCCTTGCCATGCATTTAGTCCAATTAATGCTGAGTAGATACATACAGTTGGCCCTCCATATCTATGGGTTCTGCACCCACCGATTCAACCAGCCATGGCTTTAAAATATTTTTGGGGGGCTGGGAATCAAACCTTGCTATTAGCCATTTTATATAAGGGATGCCATTGTATATAATGGGACCTGAGCATCCACAAATTTTGGTAACCATGGGTGTGTGTGTCCTGGAACCAAACCCCAGGAGATACAGAGGGCCCACTGTACATGTGCTGCAAAACAAAACAGCTACATTAAGATCTTGATTCAAGTGCTGTGTTTCTCATACAAGCATTTGCTAGCTTTAGGCACCTCCTACCACCTTTACGCCACCTGTGCCAAAATGTGGGTTGGAGCACTTACTTGATGTCTTGTTTTCTCCTGCTCTCTGGATGGCACTGCTGAATTTGATGTCTGTTTTAGCCCTTTGGGGGCATTACAGCCAAATCTTGATTGTTCCCTTGCAATTAAAGCTGTAGTAACTTGATCCTAAGTAGTGACTCTGCTATGGGGCAAACATCTGCTTTGTGACTTAATACACCAAGGTCACTGTGTCCCTCTAGCAGTTAAAGATCTTTTATGTCTGTTTCCCCCAAAAGTTTAGGCAAAGCACTGCTCTTAAAATGGAGACACATTAAAACAATGAGAGAAAAGGGGTATGGACTATGATAAAGAATATCTGCTATTAATGGGATAAAAGGAATAGAACTAAAAAGATGGAAAGAGTCAATAGACTAGAAGAGTACCATAATGATATATCAGAGAAAGCAGCAGAGAACAGATAGATGAAATGAATGTTAACAGAAGTCAGTTTAGCATTGAAATATGGAAATGTTTTTGTTTCAATAGTACCAAACACAAAGAAGTCATGGGTAAATTTTATTTTATTTGCGTATGCAACAATTATGTTAAACAGTATTACAATGTGTATTAGGACTTGTTATTTTTCTTTTTGCTTGAGTTTTTGATAATTGTGCAATAAATTAAAAAAAAATGGAGATACTGGGGTTCTTTTTTTATTGCTTCCAGACTAAATAGAGAGCCATTATTAAGGTGGTTGGGGTCCTGGAGCAGTTGCCCAAAAAAGGATCCCCTTTATGCACAAGTGGTAATTTTCCCCATAACAGGTGTTAATGTCATGCTGCAGTAAATTAGGTTTGGTGGTGCTGCTAGCCCCAGAGGAGCCCCCCTGGGGTCAAAGCCATCCCCTTTCAGGCCTGAGGGAGGGGTGAGTAGCCCCCACCTGTGTCCCAGCAGGCATGACCATAGCCAGCATCTCAGAGGCAGTGATCCAGAACATACCATCAGCCCTTTCACTCATTCCACGGCTGGGAAATGAGACTGGAGTGGGTGGTAAATACTATCATAGAATCATAGAATTGTAGAGTTGGAAGAGACCACAAGGGCCATCCAGTCCAACCCCCTGCCATGCAGGAATCAGCTCTTGAAGAGTTGGGAGTAAGAGACATATACTGGTAGTTCCTCTCCTAAGAAGTGTTTCTTTCTTAACAACATCACGATACAAGAGGCATGTGTGTTTGTGTGCATGCAGTCTGTAGCAGAATGGGGGGTAGCTAACTACTGAAGGTCTTGGAGCAGAGCCTTTGTGCCAGTTTCCCATTGATAATGTGGCCTGTTTTTCATTTCCTTTGCTGAATAGATGGAACAAATCAGCACTGTTGCAGGGTCACCAAGACTCTAGTTGGGACTAGCATCCGTAGGTTATCCTAGCACCCGCAGGACCCATTTAATAGTAATAAACATAATTTATTTTATCTTAATGGCCTTTTAAAAACTGTTTTAAAATATTTTTAATATGATTGTTTATTTTGTTTTTTAACTTTTGTTTTAATTTTAGTTTGTTTTAACTCATTATGAGCCGCCTTGGCTCTCATATTGGGAGATAGGTGGGATAGAAATAAAGGTTAAATAAAATTGGGGAGCAGTTGGTTCTGTGAACTTTACACACAGACTGTGAGAATTTGGGAGTAAGTGCAGAGATTTATAGAGATGGTGTAGTGGTAAGCATGCTGATGTGATCCTGGAATAAGAGTTGTTGCTTCTTATAACCTGCTCTTACATAAAATGAGTTTGTAACAGTGCATTGAATATAGGAGAAGCATAGTGTATTATGGATATATTTAAATAATCATCTTGATATTATATGTCTCATGACCTTTTGGCAGTTATTTAGCCATGTGAATGGTGCTAGGCAGGTTGAAATACAATTTAACATCATGTTCTGTCAGATAGAAGAAATTGAAGCCCTGTCTGCAATATATGGTGATGAATGGTGTCCTGTTGATGAAGATGAGAAAATATTCTGCATTCGGGTTAGTGAATGTTTGGAAGAGCCAAAGTGGACTCTCTGTCTACAGGTAGGTTTGCTGTTACATAATTTGTCTTCACGTTTGCAACAGGATTCTTCAGAAGAGAAATTTGCAGTGTAGATGGAATGCTATTTTATGAGTCAGAATTAAGCCTTTGACAGGTTTTTTTGTATCTGAAATGTTAAGATACCATACATTAATTTTCTTTAGAAAGTAAGATTGTGTCCCTGAACCAAATAATTATGGAACTACTTCTCTGAATGCAAAGAAGAGGAACTAACTTTGGCCCCTCCTGAGTAGTTCAAAGAAAAAAGGGAAAAATGGACATGACCATAGCAAGCCTCTTGTTGGATCATAGCTTATATCATATATGTAATTTCAGAACCAGCCAAATCTCGGTTTAGCATATGTAGCTGTTGCATTAGGAGAACTGGTTGAACTGAAAGTGTTGCTTTGCTTTATTATGTTCTGAAGGGGAACCACTCTAAACTTTGTTAGTTGAATCTGAAGTAAATTATTTATTGTAAGGAATTGTTTGTGTTTTCTGGGATGCCTGGGATCAAAATTTGTTTCAAGCTACTTTAGGGGAAAATGGATTTTAACAATAGCTTCCAGATAAGTATGTCGTGTTCATAGGGATTTTTGGCCTACCCACTTTCTATAGCATTGAAGAATGATCAGATACAAACAACATTGTATTTTCTATTTCTAAAAGATAGGCACCAACATTTTGATGTACACTGGCAGGCAGTTTTCTACCTCAAAGAAGAGCAAAGGTACATGTACTGGCAGCATGCGGGACTTGCTGCCTTTTGCTTTCTGTCAGTAGCACCTTCTGCTGCATTGCCACTACTTTTGAAATATTCCTGAGTTACAAAAGTGGTTTAACATGGAACATACAGAATGCTGTTGTGAGGCAAAAGACTCTTGTACAGATGGTTTTCTTGTACTCTTCCATGTTTGCAGAGATTGCCGTGTATCCCTATGGATTATAGGCTATTTCATTTCTATCCTCACATCTTTTACATGTAATGTTATTTAACAAATGATCAATTCTCAAACAAAGCAATAATGTATAGAGAGCTACAGGTGCTACTTAAAATGTTTTAGAGTTGCATAACTATTTTTAATGAAAATACTATTTTTTCTTTGTATAATAGGATTTCCGCCCCCCCCCCCATGTATGCTAATATTGGGAAAGTAGTTTGGGGTTCTGACTTCCCCGGTTAGTACTTGTCTTACTTGTGTAGTACTGTACAAGCAAAACCAGAAAGCCAGATCTCATGTATATTATAGAAGCACCATGTTCTATAGCTGTTAGGAAAGTGGTTAACATCTTAATTCTGTGCCTTTTTTAAAAGCAGAAGCAAGTTCCACTTTGTTCAGTGTGTTTGGATGTAGCCTAAAACCAGCTGTGGTATTACTTATTTAATATGTTTCAGAACTGTTCTGTATTGACAGTTTTCCCAGCTACTTGCTAATTTATTTTTCTTTCAGGTGATTCTGCCACCTGAATATCCAACAGCTGCCCCACCTATTTATCAGCTTAAGTAAGTGGTAGTTCATTTTAGGAATATTTTATTTTCATTTATTTTCCCACAAGTCATCATTATCCCATGATACTGTGTGTCATGTGCCACTAGTTAGCTGTAATATAAATAAGGGAGAGGGGAATTAAGGAATTTCTGGCTTCAGTTTTCTGCCCCATCTTTTACACCTACCCAGTGTCAAGAGTGTATTGTATTCTCAGAAATATATTCAGTTTATCCTGCATTGTGAGAGTGATGGGGATTACTGTGTTTGAAATAACCAACGAAAACATTGCTCCTTAAACAGTGTTTGTACATGAAAAAAGTGTGCCATATTACAAAGTGTAATGATATGCAACATTAATCATAACATGAGTGTTCTGTAATCAGCCATCAAGGGGTCTGTGCCTGTTCTGACATGGCCAGTACTGATGTGACTTCCTTCCTTATCCTGCTCTGCTTTACCTAGTATGGCAATAGGCTATCTTTGGTATTGTGGTTTACAGTAGAGATCATGGAGGTGTCCTTGTGATGTTTTCCTCCTTTTGCTATTTGTTTATTTCCATCTCTTCTGTACAAAGTTCTGCAAAGAAGGAATGACAAGTACATGGCTAAGCTGTGTGAACTCAGGCAGAGATAACAATGTCGGTTACCTCAATTTGAATGCATGAATAGATTATTTGTTTATACCTGGGTATCTGCTATTGCCTTGTGAGCATGTGTACTTTTGGGAGACCTGGAAATCAGCCTTGAGCTGCCATTGCATTTGATATAGGTGTGTAGTGGGTTTAGAGAAACACTACGGATACTAAGTGTGGATCCACAGTGGGTTCAAAAGCAGAAAGAATTTTCTCTACTTCTAATCCGCCTCCCTCATCTTTGCTGATATGAATACTGTCCTAGCAGGAAGAGGGAAGGGGAAGTTAGAATTGCTGCATAGTCTTACTTTCTCATAGTGTCTAGGGTTCATCATCATAACTTGCTACTTCTACAGTGCAATCTTATATGCTCCTTCTCAGAAGTAAGCCCATTGGTTTCAGCGTGAGGACCCCCTTTAAGTGTGTGCAGGATTGCATCATTGATGTTTTAAAGTCTTTTAGGAGTGCTGTGTATTCCTGCATGACAGAAGATGAATTAGATGATGCTTGTGGTCCCTTCAAACTCTTAAGATTCTATGATTCTAAGTCACAAGCAGTTTAGAAATGGATATAAGTCATCAAACATGTTCATTTTTATTCTAGTGCTCCTTGGCTTCAAGGACAGGAGTATGCAGAACTAGCAAATAATCTTGAAGAAATCTATATGTAAGTGATGCATTTCTTTAGACCTTTTTTTAAAAAACGTAAAGCCTCTCATACTTACATTTTAAAAATCCAAATACTGTACTGTAATAAATTGTCTTGTGCATAATTCCAGCAGGTGGCAGTACTGTGGAAAAAGTATGCTGAAGCAGATCTGTTTGCTGAAAGTGAAGCCTGTGGGTCCTGTATATGGGTGGGCCATCTCCATAGGGCTTCAGGCCATTTTTTTTTAGATTGGCCAAGTAATTTTTTTAAAAAAGTAATTTTTAATTAAATACTTCTTTAAATATTATTAGATTTGTTAATTTCCCCCATTATTTAATAATAACTAAAATGCTTTACCCCTAACTTTTTTGATTACTGTGCTATTTTATTTAAATTAACTGTAGTATGACATTGACTGTTGCTAGCAAAGTGAGAGGAACTATGATATTGACTGTTGTACTGACTACAGTCCGTTTAGCTCTCGTGCCAGTTCCAGAGGCAGGAGCCATGAAATCTTTTCCTTCCACTGAATCTATTGACCTCTGTTTTTGAATAACTACAGTCTGTTGTGTCATCTGAGTCAAAACACTGTTAATTTTAGCAATTGCAACAATTGCTATTATTAGTAGAGGTTGAGCATTTCTAATCCATAAATCCCCAAACCTCCAAAAACCAGAAACTTTTCGCTGCCAGCCACCCAGTTCTGCCTTCGAGGCTGTGGCACTCCTGCTTGTTTGTTGTCTCTCAGGTCCTCAGTCGCTCTCCAGCCTTGCGTTTCATACCTGACTGAACAAGATGAGACTGGAGAGAGAAGTGGGGCTGAGAAAGAGAACAGAGATACTTAGAAGGATTATTTATTGCCTGCCCTCTACTCTGGTTCTGTTCTTCCTTTCTACTTAGACAAAATGAGAATCATGGTGGGGTTGGAGGTGAAAAATCAGGGGCCTCTATAGTAGTAGAGAGCCAAAGTGAGTGGCCTGAGAGTCCCCTTTCCAGTTTGGTCATGGATGGGGAGGGAGGGAGGGAGGAGGGGGCTGCGAAAAGGCAGGATCTGCCCAGAAGAGAAAGCCTCTGCACCTTGGCCTTCCTTCTGCCTTTGCCCTCGCTTGCTTCCTAGATCAGAAAAAGTTCATGCCCTGGTATTTCCTGATTATTTATATTTCTTGACATATTTTTTTTTTAAAAATTACACATAAAATACCAAACAAATCACACAAAATAACTTCCATCATCTCATTTTCTTCTTGGCTATTGATAACTCCCCATTTCATCCCCCACTATATAGTCTTCTCCTTTCACCTGTTTTATATAATTCTGCATTTTATACATTCAGTTCTATCTTCATATTTAAGCTCCACATACAAGAGATTTCTGTTCTATGCCCATGATGTAGGATCTGAACTCCTTTGTATTTATGTTTATATCTAACATCAGACTCAACAAGGCCATAAGTCATGGAAACCACTAAAAAGTTAACTGGAGCAATGTCAAATGCTAAGTAGACAGCCCTCTCTTTCTCCTATCTGTGATGGAAATTAACTTACATCCATGTGAAAATGTAACATCAGCCAGAGAATTTTACTGCCTCCATGTGGCCTGGAGTTTACTGTACATTCCTACAGGTTGTGTTGGAATACACTACCTTGAAATGTGGTGGAGTCTCCTTCTTTGGAGGTGTTCAAACGGAGGCTGAGTGACCATCTGTTGGGGGTGCTTTGATTGTGTGTTCCTGCATGGCAGGCGGTTGGACTGGATGACCCTTGTGGTCTCTTCCAACTCTATGATTCTATGATTCTAACTGATAGTTTGAGAAGTAGGAGGCAGAACATTATACTGTTCTATTTTTTTCAAGGTGTTCTCTATACATACATCCCAGTTTACACATTGAAACAGATAAAATATAGATAAAAATATACAAAAATTATCATTTAATTGTAATTTAACTATGAATAACACTAGGGGGAAAAGGCATACATTTAAAAAATGAATTAAAGAACAGTGCAAGACTCTTATTAAAGTTCTATCTTTAAAAAGAGTTTCCCGAAGCCTATCAGAATTTTTTTTAAAAAAAGGTGTTTGCCTGCCAAATCAAGAACAGCAAGGAGAAGGCCAAAGTATCCTCCCTATGAACGGAGTAGTGTAGTTTGTTTGAAAGAAGCCAACCTGGATTTTTAAGTCTGAGCCCAAGACTTGCCAGGCTTGAAAGGACTATTGAAAAATGTCAAGGAAGAAAGTGGAAAGGCAGGGATACAGTTGAACATTAAGAAAACAAAAATCATGTAGGAGGCTATGAAGACATTGAAATAGTTAAAAGATTTCCTATACCTCGGCTCAGGCATTAATCAAAATGAAGACTGCAGTCAAGAAATCGGGAGACACTAAGACTTTGAAGGGCAAGCCATGATAGAACTAGAAAATATGCTCAAATGCAAAGATATATCATCAAATACCAAAGTCAGAATCATCCACATAATAGTATTTCTGATTTATATGTATGATTTTGAAAGCTGGACAGTGAAGAAAGCTGATAGGAAGAGAATCAACTCATTTGAAATGTGTTGCTGGATGAGAGTTCTGCTGGTACCATGGACTGCCAGAAAGACAAAGAAATGGGTCCAAGAGCAAATGGAGCCAGAATTCTTCCTAGTAGCCAAAATGACTAAATTGAGACTGTCATACTCTGAACATATCATGAGCAGACATGACTTATTAGAAAGCATGCTAATGCTTGGTAAGGTAGAAAGCAGTAGGAAAAGAGGAAAAGCACTTGCACTACCAAGACACTTGAATCTTGTTGAAAATTAGCAGTGCATGTTTCCAGAAGAACCAGTGTTCAAGCTATGAATACCATGCAGATTAGTCTATAATTCTGGCTGAATCCTAAAGGCACATGCTGGGGAATAAGACCTGTTGAGCAGAGTGGGACATAAGTCTAAGTAAATGTGTATAGCATTGCACTACTGGACTATTTTCATCCATGATTTCAAGAACTATATGGAGACCACTACATTTTTTGAAATAAATTGATTGTATGATTTTTTTCAGACAGAATCTTGGTGAAAGTATCCTTTATTTATGGGTGGAGAAGATACGGGAATTTCTGATAGAAAAATCACAGTCCTCTGATGCAGGTAAATGTGCTAAACTTATGTTACCCTTGATTATTTACTAAAATACAATATTCAGTAGAAAAAACACAAATTAAGAAAGTTTGAAAAAAAGAGAGGGAAATTGGAAGTGCTGCAGCTGGAAGTCTGTTTCTAGGCAGTCTGTGCTGTGTAAGGTCATCTGTAGCCATGTGGCACAATTGCTTGAAATAGAGGTAAGGTTTATGATAAAACACAGGAAGAGCTATGGCAATCTTCACAGTCTTTGTGCAACTGAATTGTGATGGTATTGCAGGACAGTGCAAGCAGAGCTGTGGAAAGGGTAAAGAATAGTTCACCTGCTGGAGAGCATAATCCACCCCTAAAATTCTAAAGTTTGCTTGCTTTTTCTCCTAGGAACTAAAGTTTGAGATAAAACATACTAATTTCTTAGCCCACTTCTCAAAGTCTGAGCATTAATGTTTATGGGAAAGCATACTTTTGGCCCATTTCTAAGCATTTGAAGCACTTCTTGTTTATGTGAAAAACGTCAGAAAGAAAAAAAAGCTTAGTAATCAAAACGAGAACTGCAATTATAACCCTGTAAATGTTTAAAGCTATAATTGGTAGAATTCAAACCAGATAGACAGATAAGCCATTTTTACAATGTTCTACTTGAAGTGCATTTTACTTTGTACAAATTAATTTCTTATGCTGTGTGTGATCTTAAAAATTAAGTACTGCCTCAGTGGTACACCAGCACGATTACAAGTTAACTTGTGTGTAGCCTGGAATTTCAGTCATTCCATCAAAACTGCAGTTTATCATCTTGAAACAACAAATAAATGAGACTTTTTAAGATGGCAATACATACGTAACCCTCCCAGACATCACATTTAATGAGGCTTGAAAACCCATCATCATAAATGAAACTGCTGGACCCAACTAGAATAAATCCATTGAATCAATAAAATTTACATTTATATTGTAAAAATAAATTTACAATTATTGTTGACTTTTACTGTTCAGCAGTTGATACTATGTGTCTACCCTAGTTGGAAGTAGCAATTGAATTTAGGCCATAAAATTCAGAGAGTTGTAGTCCAAAAAAAAAAAAAAAGGAACTTTTCCAAGCACTTGTTTCTGTGAGATGACTTGGACATTGCTTTTTTCCAGATTTTTTTGAGAGGTATGTGGTTCATATAGAAAAAAACGCCCTGACATGTAGATTGCATTTGCAGGCCAGTCTGTGGTTCTCTAGAAGTAATTTTGCAGTTTCAGAATTCACAGACATCCATGGAGGCAAACAACATGTTTTGCTTACCATGATACGTTTTTCTCCAAATATGCATATGCAAACATCACTCTTCCATTCCTTTGAAACTGGAAAAATACAGTGCATGAGAGCCAAGCCACACATAACTTCTTTCCTATGTGGAAAGCACATGGGTGTTGGGAAAAGAATGCAGCAGCCATTATGTTTGCCAACTGCACATCTGTGTAGTTTAGCAAATGAAAAGTTCTTAATAGATTAGGTCCAAAATGCTTTGTTGCACATTATATGGTTTTGATATTTATAACTAATTCCTTCATATATTCTGAAATGAAATTCTTTTTAAAAAACTATGTTAGTTAAAGTGTTCATCTTTGAAATATCTTCAAGTTGCAGAATTTGTTCAGCATAGTAATTGAGCTTTACTTCTGATTCTCCACAGTTACTATTACCAAACATAGCTGGAACTGTGAAAAAAGCCTCTTAAAATAGTCTTTGCTTTTATATCAGCAGGGCCAGATGTCAACAAAAGTACAGAAGAAACTGATGTGGAGTATGAAGAATCTTCACTGGATTATCAGCCCTTCCAGGAATGTACAGCTTTAACACTGAATTTTGATCTGTCTGAAAGGCAAGAAGGTAGAGTGGCTTTAGCTGAATTTATCATGTTTCAGCAGGGTTGGAACAAAACCAGTTTTTTTTTAAACCCCACCCCCCTGGGTTTTTTAAAATTTTAACTGGGTTGGATTTTTTTGTTGTTGTTTAAAGCAGGTTTTTTTTTTTTGCATTAAAACTAATATATGACTAAATCAGAAAATTAAGTAGCAAAATGCAGTTCAGATTTTATGCCCACTAGCTTAAATAATAATTGTTTTTTAAACATGCTCTTTTAAAGCAAGTTGTTTTGGTTGAACTTATGTTAATTGAAGGATTTGTTTCTGAATGGCATTTCTTGCACTATAAAATAAAATGATTAAAAGAAACAACTGATACTGGATACTGGCCTAACAATGAACAACTGCCAATAAGCTGTTAAAGTTAAAATGTTTAAATTCAAACAGTCACTGTTTCAGTAAGAGGGTTGGAAAATAGTAATAATAGCCAAATGTTTTTTTTAAAAATATGAATAATCAATTAAAAAAAACAGTGCTTTTTTAAAAAAGTCATTTAGTTTAAATGACCAGGTTTGGTTTAAGCCAAACCTGTGTTTTTGTTCTTTTCTGTATTACTGAAATCTTGAGCAGATATCTTGAGCAGAGCCAAATGAATTGCAAGGAATTTTGAAGATGTTATAAATTGCCAGATTCTTCTATAGCTGAATCTTTGTTAGGTGTCCAAAAAAGTTACTAAGCATAACATGGAAATAACGTGTTCCTTAATTGGGAAAAAAAGGATCTTGCAAAACTAAAAGAAGATTTGGTGAAATACTCATGTGTATCAGAAAGGCTTGCTGCTTTCTGTTGATCTGTCTCCAGTGTCCATACATTTGGCAAAGACATCTGAACTGGGGAAACATATGAGCACAGACCTTCATAGGAGCTGGAATCTAGGTTGCATAGGATTCCAGATTCTGTAGAAGTCTGTGTACATAGAAATCAATTGTCTTGACTTTTCATTTGTTAGCTGTCCACTCTCAAAGGCCTAAATTTTGTTGTTAGTTTTGACTGGACTAGACATGTTCAATTTGATTTGCCTCTGTGTTGACTCACCATTGATTGAATGTGTCTACTACAGTTGGGACTAACCAACAGGATGTCAACCAAAATAAGGACTGGTGGTGACCCCATAGCCCTGTTGTTTCTTTTTAAGATCCTTCTCCAAACCTCATGAAGTGATTAGAACAAGAGCCCATTCCATATATAGGGCAAATAACATGATGCAGGATGTGGGGAACAGGGACTGATCTTAGATAAAATTATGCTACATGAAGGGAGCAAGAGCAGAATCTCAAGGGGAGATATTGCCAGTACACTTAGTGCTCTGTATATTGCAATAAGATATAGTTGATTCAGTATTGATTTAAGAGCCTAAAGCAGGAGTAGGGAATGTTTCGCCCTGTCAACTTTGTTGAGCTGCAGCTCCCATTATCTTTCACTAGCTAGGGCTGATGTGCTGGCTAAAGCCGATAGGAGTAACAGTCCAACATATTTGAGGGCTAGATGTTCCCTGCCTCTGGCCAAGAGTGAGCTCCTGGCAGTGATGTTCTTCTCTTCTCACATACTGCAGCTCCCTGTCAGCTTTTCTGGTTTCAGTCAAATCATAGTTTGTCACTTCATTTGAACCAGCTAGCTATGTTTTACACTTTCTTATAAAAGAGGATCGTCCTTGAACCCAACCTATAGTGAGCCTTAGAGGAAGAAAAAAAATTGGAAATTGGTGGAAAATATGATGAGAAATACAAACAGGGTGACATCACTGATCATAGTTGAGGGATAGGGGGAGATTAGTTGAGCAGAGGCTTTGTGCATCTGCTCGAGAGGTGGTATGGAAATCCATCCATGCATGAATTCTGAATTCTTATATTTACAGGTGAAGAGTTACCTCCAATTTATCATGGAAACCCAATTACAGACAGAAGAAGCACTTTCCAGGCACATTTAGCTCCAGTAGTGAGCCCCAAACAGGTTAGTAAGATTCCATAGTGGTTGGGGAATTCTAGAAACTATAATCCCAAAAAAGAAAAAAAAGGGGGCTTTTCCTTATCCGTCTGGCTCTCCAACGCTATCTGGAAAAGCACAGTTCTCTTGCAGCCTTAGTTCCAAGGACCACTAGCCTAGTTTCAGAGCATAGTTAGCTCTGAAGGCTCATAGGGAGGGTATTACTAAGATTTATGTTCCTTGCTTTTCAGCGCTGTTAAGGTGTGATATATTGGTTCTGATTATTTGACTTGTGGTTTTCAAGGCTTTTAACACCCCCCTGCCCTCACAGATCTACTGAACCCTTCAGGTGGTGTGGGTTTTGGGGAAAATATGTTCTGTGTTGAAAACATAGGCATAGTTTCTCACATGCTCTTTTTCACTTCTTTCTGCTTCTGCCAGCAACAAAGTACAGTAGCACACCTGCACCACACATTCGCCATCTGTGGATTCAATTATCCACGGATGGCCATGATGGGGTGGGTGGGAGGGAAGGAGGCAAGCTTGCGGGGGGGGTATGGCATGGTGGGTGGGGGAGGAAGGGTTTGAACTTAACCTTTCCCTCCGTTCTCTGGGGTAGGGGTGTGTTCCGGCGCAGCCAGCATGTGGCCTGGGAAGGGAGGGAGCGGTCGAACTCTGGAGTGGGGGGGGGGTTTCCTGCACAGTGGATGGATGAGGGAGAGGCTGAGCTCGCCTCCCCCCTCCCTTCTCGGGTGGGTTCTGATGGGGTGGACAGGCTGGCAGGAGGAGGTTTCTGGCAGGTGGAGGAGGGAGGTGTTGAGCTCACCTCCCACTCTCTTCTCCAGGGTGGAGGTGGGGTTCCGCCATGGCGGCTGGGCAGGATGAGGATTCTGGCACGGCAGAGCTGGTGGGCAAGGGAGGGAGGAGGCGAGCTCATCTCCTTTCTCCCTTCTCCATGGAGGGGGGGGGTATCCAGTGCCACGGCATGGCTGGTTGGGGGGGTGCAGAGGAAGAAGGTGGCAGCAGTGAGGGCGCTCGATATTATCCATGGAGTTCACTATCTGTGGTGGAGCCTGGAACCAATCCCCTGTGGATATGGGGATCCTATTGTAGGTTGTTGCTTGTGATGAGCTACTGGAGGATCCATGAAACCAACTGAAATGGACTTCTGAGCCTTGTGCTCTGGCCACTATGGGTTCTGTGTCTGGTCTTACATCACCATACCAGTCTTCAGATGATATTGAGTCCATTGTGCTATCTGAACCACAAACAATGGTTTGCTTTCAGCGACAGAAGTTGTACAAATGACAAAAGGAAATTTTAAAGAAAAAAATATATCTTAATCTACAACTCATTGGGCCCAGGTTATATGTTTATGGTCAAACCATGGTTGGCTGCCAGGAACATGAGGGCTGGTGTGGTCCATCCCCCTCTATCACTTGGGTATAGTATTTCTTTACCAGCTTCTCTGCTTCATGGTAATTGTGGTTTGTCATGATGTCTCAATCAGATCAAAAGGGCATTTAGAGTTTTCACCTCAGCTGACATACCTTGAGCCAATTCAAAGAAAGAAATAGACAGTTGAATTCTAGTGAGCCTCCTAAGAACAGAGTTATTTTTTGAATGAACAGTGTGCTTGTGGAGGCATAAGCTACAGAAACAGCAGCCCCAATGGAAAATCACTGGGCCTCTAGTCTTAAAATTGCAGTTACACTTATTTTATATTCATGTATCAAGTATTTGTCAGTAGAAGGTGTTTTGACTGATCAGAAACTGGAGTTGAAACTAGTGTTCTGATTTTTGGCTCAGAATCCTATGGATTCTGAATGGATAATGTATCTAGGATGGAAGACTCCATGGTGGTCTCTCCTTTCAGCAAATATTCTTTTTTCATCTGTTATAGTGATTATAGATCAGATGATTTCATGTCAGACGGACACATGTGTAAAAGGTAAATTTCAAGTGGAGATTATTCTGTGTTTTGTTTGGTATGCTCTTTAATGCACTCATAGAATGATAAAATCATAGGTTTGGAAGAGACCATGAGGGCCATGTACTTGTAGTCCAACTCCCTGCCCTACAGGAATACACAATCAAAGCTTTCCCAACAGATGGCCATCCAGCCTCTCTTTAAAAGCCTCCAAAGATGGAGACTCCATCACACTCCAAGGCAGCACATTCCACTGCCGAACAGCTCTTACTGTCAGGAAGTTCTTCTGAACGTTTAGGTGGACTCTGTTTTCCTGTAATTTGAACCCATTGCTCCCTGTCCTAGTCTCTGGACCAGCAGAAAACGAGTCTGCTCCCTCTTCAATATGACATCCTTTCAAGTATTTAAACATGGCTATCATGTCACTTCATAACTTTCTCTTCTCCAGGCTAAACTCAATGTTTATTCAATTAAACATGAGAAAATAAGATAGTAAAAAGCAATAAATAAGAGTTATGTACTTAGAAAAAAACCTATAGGTCTTCTAGGTCTATCTTCAGATAGTGCCTTGTGCTGAACACATCAAAGTAGCCTCTGATGTCATGGATATTTGTATTTGCAAATGTTTGATTTATTTGTTTTATATTAGAGTATAAGGTAAGGAGCTGTTGGGAGGGGGGGAAAATGGAATGTTGGAGTGAATGGTGATTGGTAGAATGTTAGGAGATTTGCATAAGGTTGGTGAATGACAGTTGATGAATGACATTTGGGAGTTCAGTTAGGGTGTCTGAGTTCAACTAGGGTTGAAGAGAGATAGGAGTTTGGTATGGTTGGTCTGAGTTAGTTTGAGAGGAGTGTGAGAGAGTGTGTGTGGTGTTTTAAATGTAATAAATAACAAATCTGCTTTGACTTGTTTAACTTCTGTAAATGCTGTAAATATTTGTTTTTCTTTTTATACAATTTTGGCCTCTGAAAACACTATCTGTCTGAGAGCTTGGATTCAGACAATGTGTCTGTGGTGAAAGCAGCATTGAATATAGAAGGGTGGTGTCCGTTCAGGATAGGTATCCTGGGGGCTATTAGATGGCCCCCACAATTGGTGTTGCACAGGTGGAATAGGAGGAAGTCCTTACATTGTGGCAGAGGTGGGGATCAGGGAAAGCCCTCACTCTTGTAGTTGCAGTGAGTACTGTGGAAGTTTTCACATTTGGTGGGTTAAAGGGTAGAAATCCCATATTTGGCTAAAGTGGTGGGATTGCCTGAGAGTAACCCTCAAAGCTGGTAGCATTGGTGGGATTGCCAGAGGGGAAAACTACACAGTTAGTGGGATAAAAGTTGAGACCCCCCCCATTCCTCTTCCTGAGATTATCAAAGTATGATTGTCTGTAGCTTTATAAAGTGATTGTCCTCCCTGTTTCTTTCCATTGAAATCCATAAGTCTGCTACATGTAGATGGGAGAGAGTGGAACAGATGATTGGAAATTTGTGTACAGTAGGACCCCTGTATCCACTGGGGATTGGTTCTGGGCCCCACCAAGGATAGTGAAATCTGCGGATAATAGCGAATGCCCTAGCCACTGGACCCCCTCCCCACAGAGAAGGGAGAAAGGAGGCAAGCTCCCTCCTTACTCCCTTCCCTGCCCACCCTCTGTTAGCTTTGGCACGCCATTGGACCCCGTCCCCCCTGTGGAGAAGGGAGAAAGGAGGCAAACCCTCCTCCGTTCTCCCTCCCTTGCCCACCCCCCAACAGCTCCGGCACGCCACTAGAACCCTCTCAGGGGAAGGGAGGGGGGAGGTGAGGTTGCCTCCTCCCTTTCTCCCCTGCCCACGCCCCACCAGCTCCGCCTTGCCACTGGAACCCTCACGGGGAAAGGAGGGGGGAGGTGAGCTTGCCTTCCCCTTCACCCCCCCTGCCCACCCCCCATGAGCTCTGCCATGCCACTGGAACCCCCCTTGTGGAGAAGGGAGAAAGGAGGCGAGGTCGCCTCCTCCCTCTCTCCCCCTCCCATCCCCCTGCCATTGCCATCGGTGGATAATTGAATCAGAGGATGGCAAATCAGCGGATGCGGGGGTGCTACTGTATTATAGGGTCCTAATCCACGTAAATGGATTACTTATTATTTTAATAAGTCTCTGTCCCTTACACTGCTAAAAATACCCAAAGCAAAGCAAACTCTTCCTTTCTTCCTCTTGCTGCATCAGGCCCTCTTTTCCGATTGAAACAGTAATTTTGATAAAATAATCCCTTATTGTGGCTGTGTTTATGCAACATCCACGTAGATAAAAAAATGCAGATGTTGGAACTTCAATGTAGTGCACAGATACTTAAGCGGTACACCACAGATGGGGAATTTTTGGCCTTCCAGATTATGATGGACTACAACTTCCATCACTGCTAAGCATTTAGCCCTGCTGGCTAGACGACATAGGGAGCGTCACAGTTATATACCCCTGGTAATCATACTTTGGAGTAAAGTGAACTCTGTAATTTACCTCTGCATAGATGTACATAGCAGTGTGCATTCAGTGTACACATACCAAGTTGGACCAAGTCAGTCCCTTCAAGTGGGGAGAGTGGAACAGTTCTATCATTACAAATAAAATTCTAGCTAATTATATGCATGCTTTGTTGTTTACACTGCCCTCCTTTGGTGCTTTTCCCCTTTGGAAAGGGATATGGTGATTTAGGGAAAATGTTTTCAAAGCAGAATTCTCTTTGGAGATGCTATGAACTGTTTTTTGGGGTATGCTATGGTAGTGTTTCTTTCTTCACCACAGTAAGTGAATTTGCTGTGAAATAATGGGAATACAGTAAAGATAAATATTGAAGATGTATTTTGATAACTCTAGAGAGATGTCTCCCCCCATTTTTTTCTTTTTTTTGAATTAAAAGCTATTTGCTTGCCAGGCATGTTTTCTCAAGCTCTCACAGCTTTAATAATGTTTTGCTTAAAGTGGTATTAATTATGCATTGTTCATTAAAACAGTTTCTTTATCATAGAAATATCTAGTACAGGGAAAAACACGCTATTTGATAAGAAGAAAAAAACAGTTACAGTACTATGTTTAAGGAGATACAGGCAAAAGGACAAATACCTAATTTTTTTATTGAGTTCTTAGTGCCTGCAGCGCAGACAATAGATTAAATGAGTAAAGGAGGCATTGAAGAAGTCTTGCTTATTTCTGGTGATTAACACATTAGATTCTGTAGCTTATGGGCAGAAAGCAACCAGATTTTTTTTTTTAAAAAAAGAAAAGTATCCTATTTATTTCAGTTTCTTGGATGATCATAGGAGATAAGGACTAGTGTTAGATTCAGACATAGCTATATAGAGAATAAACCTATTAAAAGCAATGGGGCTTATGTTAGTCATAATATGCCCTATTGATTTCATTGGGTCTATTCTAAGTATGACTAAGTCTGGATCCAACCCAGTATTGGAAGGCAGTCTGGAAGGCCATAGGTTATGGATACCAAAGATCAAGGTGTGGGAAGGACGAACAGTTTTAGTACCTCTGCTTCATACTATATTTTCTTATACACAGAACCCCTTGTGACTGTAGATTAGTTAAAACAACTTCTCTGAGATCTAATTGCTATTAGCTTACTATTCTCTAATGATACCAGAGTCTTTTCTACCTTTCGGTGATACCCCAGAGATCTAAGACTGGCCTAGTGTACTTGGCTGACTGTTCTCCTTCCTGATCCACAGCGTACTTTTCCTGCTTTTCTCCCCGTGACCATTGGTTATCTTGCAGTTTTACCTTCTTCTGTCTCCTTATCTAACCACAGCTTTACTTAGATATTTGTAGTGACTTGTATGTTAGATTCCCCCTCTCTTTAAGGAAGGGTATATGCACAGTATCCCCAAATTCCCTCTCATTCAGCACTTCTACACAGTAGCTGCAATCTTATATGGTCCAGTGTGGCACAATAGTTCTGTATGTAGAACTACACTGTAGCTGGTAATCCACTGACCCTTGGATCCACTGCAGCACCCTCCCCCCTCCCACTGGCCATTCTGTCCCTGTTGAAAGTGGTGGGGGATTAGAGAAGCATCTGACTATGTCCCTGTATTTTTTTTATTTAGAGTATTTATACCCCACTCTTCAGCCACAAAGTCTCTCAGAGCGGCTTACAAATTGTTAGCAATAACACTTACGCTTCTACACTGTTTTATAGTACCAGGCACTCTCTAAGCAGTTTACAGTGTGTTAGCTAATTGCCCCCACAAGCTGGGTACTCATTTTACCAACCTACAAAAGGATGGAAGGCTGAGTCAACCTTGGAGCCCTGCAGGATCAAACTCACAACAATGTGGCTGCAGTACCGGCAATAGTGAAATGATTGTAACCACTTAGGTCCTCCAGAAGTCATTTCATTTCAGGTGTGGCTACAGAGATGTAGCCAGATGCTTCTCTAATCCCCCACAACTCTCACCAGGCATGAAGTGGCTGTACAGGGGCTACAGTGACTATAGTAGGTTCAGGGGGCTTTGTTCAGTGTGGAAAGAAGAAGGAAATACCAATCTGCATAGACCAAAAAGAGACATATGCCTGCATGTGCCACTAACATGATGGCAGTGATAATATCCCATATCATCCATTTCCCCAAACTCCATGTACAGATTTTTGGCAGTTTCTGGGGATTGCAGAGGGAAAGGAGATGCAGGAATGTTGTATTCAACAAACATTGTCCTCTTTGTGGATACAAATTTAGGATCCAGACTTATACTTAAGAGTCCATTTTTCTGCCAAGCTCAGCTCCCAAAATGGTTAACAATTTATCCATATTGAGCTGATGGATGTCTCTTCTGCACTCTGGCCGTTGGTGATACAACCCAAGCACCTGACTCTTGGTTGTCTAGAAAAGCGATAGAGAGAAGAGCAGGTCTTTGTTGCACATACAGGCTGTTGGTCTTTGGTGGTTGATACGATTACCTCCTTGAGTAGTCTAAGGAGATTTGTGTACCTGATATGGAAATGGGGACTGCTTGTTTTCTTTTCATTTGTAGCTTTAATATTTTGCACCTCCAGGCTGTCGTTCTAAATATAATTGCTTATTGGTATATTCTCTTCAATCCTGTGTCACTTCCAGATAAATATGCTTACCATCCATGAGTCTAAATTTCTTATATCTTCATATTAGGTTATAGAGTCTACTTTGATAGACTAAGAGAAAAAACATGCATACTATATTATAATCTGAATTAATTTTTCATTTAATTATATTCAAATATTCTAGAATTAACTATGGATAATGAGGCTTTTCAAGACCTTTGAGTGGAGTTTTAAAAATCTTGATAGCTGGTTGATCCATTTTTTGTCTTCCAAGGTAAAAAATGTTCTGGCTGAGTTGTACAAGAATAAGAAAATAGCCAATGCTACTCACAACATATATGCATACAGGTGAGCAGTCAGTTTTATTTAGTAATCATTATGTAGTGATGAAAAAGATAAAAGTTGGTTAATGCTGTTTATGATAGGATGACTTGGAGGTCTCTCATTCATAGGGACGCCATAAGTCAATGTGATGGCAGTTAACAACTATGGGTCCTAACTCTCAGACACGCTAGAACTAAGTGTGGTTTTTCACAGATTTTAAAATATTTGAGTTGAGGTACAGCTTTGGGAATTCCAGCAAAGGTGGAATAATAACTGACATGCTTACATTGGTATCCAGCACTCTGTTTTATTATTATTTTTAGGATATATTGTGAAGACAAGCAGACTTTCTTACAGGATTGTGAAGATGATGGTGAGACAGCTGCAGGTGGCCGTCTTCTCCATCTCATGCAGGTAAAAGAAACTCATTGGAATAGGATAAATTCTTTTTCTTTGAATCCAAAACATAAACATGAGAACTTATCTACAAATTTCTGTTAATGGGTATAGAGAGACACAGTACATTTTAAATTATTGTTTGATTCCCTGTGTATTTTGACAGATGGGAGTCAAATAATGGAATAGAATACAGAAAATTGGGGAAACATTAGAATTTGGGGATGCAGACTGTGAAGGTAGAACTGGTAGTTAACACACATGGGGCATTCAAAATAAAGTGGTAACGTCTGTGTCTGGATCTGTCCAAACATACTGATAAGCTGTGCTGTTGTCCTTCAGCATAACTGTGAACATGAAACTTAGCTTTCAGGACCATGTTTAACTGACTGCGGTTTATTATTATTATATCTTAATCTGTACAAACTGTGCTCAGTTTTAACTGTGGCTTATTGAAAAGTTTATCTCAAACCATCATTTGTGAAGTAGATTTGCTTCAACTTGTAATGGTGGTTGGTGCAAAAAAAAAAAAAAAAGAGCCTCTTTGAATATATTCCTCAGCATATTTGGATTGACTTGACGAGGAGAAGTGCTTAAAAACAGAAGAGTGAGTCCTAGGCAGTGATAGCTGGAAGGTTAATACCAGTGTATTATTTTGTAGATCTTGGATGTCCATAATGTTTTGGTGGTGGTGTCCCGCTGGTATGGTGGTATCCTGTTAGGACCAGATCGTTTTAAACACATCAATAATTGTGCCAGGAATATACTTGTGGAGAAGAACTACACTAATTCAGCTGTAAGTATATCCTAACCTAATGATAATAATGGTTCCATCTTAATAACATTTTTGCTTCTAAGTACTCATAGGGCAGAGGTTAAATATACGTATAACATAATTAACCATTTCCTTGGGCAAATCACACTCTCAGCCTTAGAGGAAGGCAAAGGTAAGCCCACTCTGAACAAATCTTGCCAAGAAAGCCCTATGATAAGTTCACCTTAGGGCTATAAGTTGGAAGTGACTTGAAAGAACACAACAAACAGCACTCTAGAATGTCAAATGCACATGTGAATTTTTCAAAGCATTTTCTCTTTTAGAAGCTGCACCTCCACACAATGTGTAAACTTGATTTGAAGATGAAAACTAGTTTGGTGGAAGAGATTTTTGGTTGGCTGGACTACTACTTTACTTGTTACTTTTTAAAGAACCTTTGGCCATTCCAACATCCATCCCTGAATTGTGTTTTGAGCTTTTAGGAAGGTTAAACATGGAGGTTCTTTGAGACAAACTCTGTGAAGGAAACACTCTGGGACAGGGAGTATACCTGTGACTGGCTCCTGTGAGATCTCAGTCTTTTCAGCTTTATGTCTGGCTTCCTTGATGTCAGCAGTATGCTTGGTGCATTATTTGTGCCTGGGGTGGTTGGGGAGGTAGGCTTAGGAAAACTCCCAAGAAAAGAATAGGAATTAGTTTGTGAATAATGAACATGAGAGGGAAAGGGCAGGTAAACAGCATACAAATGGGAAAGAAAAGACTTAAGTCAACAAATCATTAAAGTCTTAATTGGAGACATGGAGTTCTGACCTGGTGGCTTAAAAGGGAGCTACTTTACACAGTGGGGCAGTAAGGTAGACAAAGTGGCAGTAAGGTAGACAAATGAGACAAAGTGGAGCTGAACTTTGTGTGGAGCAAAGAATTTGAGAAAGAGATGAAGCAGAATGGTATTAGAGAAGTGAAGAGTTTTAAATAAAAAGACTAAAGGAAGTGACAGGGAATCTTGATTTTATGAGTCTATGTTGCCATGTAAGCCCAATATAGTTTTTGAAATAAGGTATAAAATTTCTCAACAAGTCATATTTTGTATGAAAATGAAGACTTTTGCAACTTTCACCAAGTAGTTCAATAGATATCCAGTACCTAAAGTATTGGCATGCAGTACTGTATAAGCTCAACCTGAATTTGGTGGCATTATGTGTGCTACTTATGATAGAATTGCAAGATCTTAGTAACAAAACAGGGTGGACAAGATTTATGGCTGCGAATATTATGCATTGAACATTGTATTCATCAGAAATGTATCAGTGAACATATAGCATAATTTATTTGCAAGGCATCATTAATGTAATATTTGGTTTTCTGTTGAGCAGATCCTAAAAGTGACAAAAACTTCCACTTCTGTTGTTCCTCATTCAAACTTGGGAGGAAATAGTGTTCATATACAGACCTTAATTTCAGCATTATTTATCTATAATATCTCTAGCAATGATAAATCTTTTACGTAAGTTTACACTCCACTTTCTTTAGTAGAAAATAATCTCTTCATTAGAAGAGATTGAAATGATTATACTGTTTTAAACCGCTTTCTACTATTTTTGTTTGCTTTAAATTGTTTTATTATTGTGAATAATTCTATTTTAATGTTGATTTTTGTATGTTTTTAATCTATGTTTGTTTTAATTTGTAAGACTCGTTGAATCTTAATATGAGGGGAAAGGCAGTGCATAAATATGATGATGATGATGATGATGTAGTAATCTAAAATACTATACAGTATGACTACCATATCCACAGGCCATGCACTTGTCTGTGTCTGTAAAAAATATGGTCTCTCTAGGCATTTTCTGGGTCTTCCAGCTGGAAGTTGACCATAGAGTCATTCCGGAGAACCTAGAGATTCCTAGAGAGGTGATCTCTCTAGAAATCTCTAGGTCCTCCAGTGTGACTCTATGGTATGCTTGGGCCAGAAGTCATTCATTTTAACAGGATTCACTTTTATTCACAGTTTCTGGTATCCATGGTAAGTCTAGGAACGTATCTTCCATGGATATGGGGGTCATACTGCATAACTGTAGATCTATTCAGAATGCACTCAGGGAAGCAGAGGCATATTAAATTGAACAGAGTATGAATTTTATTATTAATTATGCATCAGAATGGGATGTTTTACTTTATTTTGTTTGAGAATGCACAGAGTCTTACAATGTGGGTATTCTGTGACATTGTCACTTACACAGCTGTAAACTGTCAGCCCGGATTGTACGTGAAAGCCTGCTGAATGTCAGAACAAAAAATGGATGGCACATAAACTCCCAACACATCTTTTGCCATTTGAGTACAGTTGTCCCTCCGCATCCATGGATTTGGTATCCACGGATTTAAGTATTCACGGCTTGAAAATATTCTTTAAAAAATAATATTCCAAAAAGCAAACCTTGATTTTGCCATCTTATATAAGTGACACCATTTTGCTATGCCATTGCATATCATGGGATTTGAATATTCAAGGATTTTGGTATCCATGGTGGGTCCTGGAACCAAACCCCAATGAGTATGAAGGGACAACTGTACTACTTTTGTCCCAGCCAGTGTAAAGTATTGCAACAGAAAATGTCACATACTCTTTTGCAGACCATGATGTAATAAAGCAGAAGTGATATACTGTGGTTTAGTAGGTAAAGTCCATTCAAGGAAAATCAATTTTTTCCCCTTAAACCCTATCAAAAACCCTAACTCTCACCTTTAAATTGCAATGAATTGGAATTTTCAGTGGGGTCATAAAATACCTCCCCCCCCCAACAAACCTTTTTTGGTCAGGGGTGCATAAGGTTAATCTTGAAATTATGCTAGCCTTGTTCAGAAAAGCAGGGTGGTCTGTGTACAAAAAAGAATCAATTATAAAATTGTGCTCTTTTAACCCCCCTTCTTCTCGCTAGGAAAATTTATCAAAGCAGACGGGGAAGAACAAAAGAATAAGAAAAGACAAGAAGAAAATGGAACATTAATTCATTTTGGAAAATTGCACAGCCATGTTTTATCTTTTGTCTATATATATGCAGCTACTCAGTTGCTGAAAAGAACTTTTGAAACTGTAAAATGTTTTATCATAAAGACATGGACATACTTTTCAGTAACAAGAAATGCTTCACAGAAAGGAAATTCAACAGCAGAATCCTTTTCACTTTTCCCAGTGCTTCAGCTGCTGAGGTTGATGTCTTAAACAAATGAGTTTTCACATATATTAAATTATTTGTGTGTGTGTGTTTTTTAAAAGAAACCATTAAATGAGGAAAGGCACAATTCCACTATTCTCTGGGGAGTCTCTGATAACAAATGGCAGTAAGAATTCATTGCACCAAGAAGAAATCTTGAATGCCCTTGAAACTACACCTTGAAGTTCTGGTCTGTACTGCAGTTTCGGTTTCCAGTTCTCTTATTAATAGGATTCTGTGCTATTATCTGGCTCTTATAGATTATGAACTCATAGTTTTCCTCTACTGAAGACAATGGGATGTAAAAGTGCTTAATGCTGGGTGACTCACATGTTCAAATCTATTGTTTATATGAAACAGACAAATAGGATGTGACTTTGTATTGTTGAGAACCCAATTCAGTATCACTCTTCACCTTAGCAGTTCAAAGGCACTGCCAGCACAGATAGAGTTAAAGACTAGTATTTGGGAAGGAGGACTCCCATTACCAAAAGATAAGGTTGGAGATTAAAGTTTTCAAAACTGATTACCTTAATTATGCAAGATATTTGTTTTTTTTTTAATTTTTAAAACGTAACATAAATAAAAGCCATCAGATCTGCCCCCCAAATCTCCATCCCATAATATCTTCTGCTACTTCTTTGAATATGCTTTTACTGTGAAGTCTAAGTCTTTACACATTTTTGACTTTGAACCAGATCCTAGTGGAAATTCACAAAAAATGATGATGGAAGCAAGGAATTTTGTATCACTGTATTTTGGTTTATTTTGGTAGCCGGAATTGTAAAATATTGTTAGTCAGTGGGGCAAGAAGTGTTGGCATTGTTTGGATTTGCCATACAAATGCTGGTTAGCATGTGAAAATTATTGTTTGAACAGCTTTTTCACTATTGTGATGGATGTAAACCTATTTCAAATTGAAATATAACTGTGGCATTTTAATGCCTTCAAGAAGTTTCTTCTTAAATAGTAATTACTTTTCTTCTTATGGAATGTGGGTTTTCCAAACTGATACTGATATTGCATTGTCCAAAAATTATCTTGATAGTGCCTGACACAGTGGTTTCTTGTGCACATTTATTTGTGGATGGTGAAATCTCTGAATTTATTAGCATTTTTGCATGGTTATTTATGATCCAATTCTGCCAGGTGTCATAAGTGTAGTCATAGTAAATTAATTGGATTTGTTTTTTAAAAAATATGGCACTTTTGCCAAAATCAGAGAAAGGCATTCTTATTATCAATTCACTGTAAGAGTATAAAACTACCTCTGACAGTTTCATTTAAAAAACCATAAAATTACTTTGATTTTTTTTTCTTGATTGAATGGAATTGGATATTCTCATAGTTGAAGAAAAATAGTCCTTGCAAAGAACTATTTGCAGAAGCAATACTGAGAATAGTGGCGGCACGGGGGGGGGGCGGTACGGAGAGGCCAACTCAAACCAGGTGATACCATCAGGGGAAGAGGAGACACCAACCTTAGTGACTCCAAAGACTGAGAAGAAGATTCTTTTGCCAGAAAGCTAGACCTGGGGGTAGAACTGATCCTTTCTTATCAATTGTTTGTGATTACTAATGGCCAGGAATGTTTCCTTAATAGGCAATCTATCTACGTACAGATGGTGAGATCTTAGATTTATGCTGTTTGCATTGGTGCTGTGTGTGAATAGGCAATCTATTTGCAGTTAGAAATTCGGGAGAAACAAAACTGATTTCAGTCTTGTCAGAAAGATTTAGGTTGTGTATGTATGTAAGCATACTGCTTGCTTTGGAATAATGATGTTAGCTGCCCACTGGCATAGAGGTTTAGAGGACCCTGGCTCAAATAAATTTGTCTTGGGCCAGTCAGTGTTTTTCAGTCAACCTATGTCACAGGGTTGTTGTGAGAATGAAAATGCAGCTGAAGAGAGATCTGCATATACTGACTGCCTTGAGTTCTTGGGAGAATGGATGGAATTAAAATGTAATCAATAAATGTCATATTTATATATGATGTAATTGCAACTGTCTTTGGCATCTTATCTCCTATATTACCCTGTATAAGTGCACTTACATGTATATCACTTAATAAGTTTCATCACAGGTCTCTGGCTTGATTCCTCAACACAAAATGCTAGAATTCTGCATTGCATGGAGGATCCCTAGGAATGTACATTGGTATACATATATAATTCTTTCAGAGCAAGTGAATGTGTAATTGATGGAGGGGGGCTGCAGGCATATTGCACTAGTTAGCCTGCCCGTTGCTGCCAGTCCTGTGTACATGCTGTCAAAATGTGATGGATACTATCTTCAGAGAGGTAGTGCTCAACCTATTTGGTACACAACAGCACTCCCCTAAAGCAAATACCTTTTAAAAAAAATGTCAGGGCTGTGCTCCCTCAGAGATAATCTGGGCCTTCTCGGGGGCCACCCCTATTCTCTGGAACTCCCTACCCAGGGATGCCAGATGCCCTCCCCCCTTGCTGTCCTCTCATTAGCAGGCAAACCAACAGGCTTTTAGAAGGTTTTTAAAGAATGGGCTTTTAAGAGGGTGCTATGTTGTTTTTAAAATGAGCTGTTTTTAATTGCTTTGTATGTTTTAAAAATATATTTTAAATTGTTTTAGTATTGTGATTAGTTTAATTCTATTTTAATACTGATCTTTGTTTTCAGCTGTATTGTGCTTGCTTTAAATTTTAAGCCTCCTTGAGTCCTAATTTTGGGGAAAAGGAATATAAAGCACTCTCGTGTAGTGGTGAATAGGGTGAAGCATGTAGTAGATGATGCTAGAGCAAGTGGGCATGTGATAAGTGGAGACAGAGGATGGGGTTGAGCCCATATTCAGTCTGTACAGAGGGCGAAGTACAGACCTATGTCTTTTATGGGCCCAGCTGTTGCTGAGACCTTTTCAGCAGTAGAAGAGTGGGTGTAGCATTTGCTACCTCATCTGAGATCTCCCTCCAGCTTGCAGAGGTAAGACTTATTTTCATGCAATTCTTAGCTGATAAACAACCAGTAAGCAACTGGACAAAGCCAATTATATGCCCATGGCTCTGCATATCACAAGAGGGCATCCAAAAGGATCCATTGTCAGCTTGCACAGTAGCATGGGAAGCTGTCATGCCGTGTGGCTTACACAGTGCAGCTGTGAAAGGAGAGCAAGAAGCAACAGCTATTCCAGCAGGCTGCTTGAACCACTTCCACATTATAAAGTTAATTTATTCTCATGTCACTCCACCACATGAGTGTTGTCTTTTAGATTCAGGTTGTAAACTGAACGCTGGGATTGAAATGCTTTATTATACAAGCCTTTCTGAATAACGGGCAGGGTAGAAATGCTTAGATATATAGAGATGAGATTAGAGCTCTGGAAAAGTGAACCCAAACTCTGATAGGCAAAGGGAGATTTGGACCACAGAACAAGGTGAATGTACCATGCCTTTTCAACTATTCCAGTGGAAATTAAATGGGTTGTCTAGAGTGCCAGTCTCTGAGCTGTTGGGTATCTGATCACAGTGAGTTTTCAGGAAACTCTGTTAATATAATAATATGGCACAAATACAGTACAGGTCACACCCTGTATCCATGGGGGGATAAGTTCCTGGACTTCTTGCAGATACGTGAAACCACATATAATTGGAAGCTGCCATAGAATACCATAGAATTGCATTGGAGAACATAGAAAATGCCTAGAGAGACCACCTCCAGTGAGACTCTATGGTCCTCAAGATGCATAGAGAGACCCTTTCCTCCTGACCGTAGGTAAGTGAAACTATGGGTACCAATCCCACATAAACGGGGAATGGGGGAATGACCTGTACTAGACCCTGATACATTGGGGAAAGTGCTGGTCCAGCACATCAGCGTGAGAAGTCCCGAACCACTCAAATTTCTTACTGGAGGTCTGGTTCTAAATTGAAACTATATCAATACAGATATTGGGGCCTGCCATCCTCTTCCTGCAAGGATAATTGAAAACATTGCTACACCATGACAAAGCATTGTTCCCATTCCGCCTGAAATATTGGCAAGCCCCTAAAACAGTTTAAAAGCTCCAGGAACTTTGTCATTAAGGCAACCTGATCCCTTGAATATATCCCTTTTCCAAAGTTGGGTTTGAGAGAAATGTAGGTTTGAAAGATTTTCAGTACACTTTTAATTGAAACATTTTGGGGGGAATTAAGCATGCAGCAATTCATAATTCCCATTATAACTGAAAGAGAAGAAAATGGTGTCACTATATTTTAAAGATCAAGAAATTATTCCCAGAGAAATGCAAATTTCCCATACAAAAGTGTTATAGGAGCCAAGACTTCTCTGCAAAGTACCACATTTGTCCTAATAGGGGAGGCTAATGAAATATCACTCATATTTCCATGTCTAATTTAGTGTTTGCTTCAGTCATTACTCTTTAGTGCAAAGGTGGGCAAAGTGCGGCCTGTGGACTCCATGTGACCCTTGAAACCCCCAAGTGTAATCCCCAAGCCTCTGCAAAGTTCCCCCTAATCCCCCAGACTAAATAATAATAATAATAATAATAATAATAATTAAAATCCAGGCTGATTTTTTATTTTTATTTTTTTGCCCCAAACCTATCCAAACAAGGGGTGGTGGTTTACTTTTCATCCTCCAAAGCCCCACACACTTCCCCCAAATACAACAAAAGTCTAAGAAATGGACCAAAATGGCAACTGTAAGTGATGTGTCAATTTGGATGCACCAAGATGTGCTGGGGTGGCCCTCTGAGGAGGTGCAGAATAGAAAAATGGCTCCCATCCCCTGGTAGTTGTCCAGTTAGGCACCACCATGCTATGGAGAGAAAAATAATAAGGAATCCCACACTTTTTGCTGTTTGGGTTTACTATCTCTAGTTTGCAAACTCTTGGAAATCAGTTTTGCCATCAGTGTAACAGGGTTAAATGAGGTAACCCCCACCCAGTAGCTGACCAGTCCTGTTGGGTGCTACAGGCTTAATAATAGGAATGGAAAGCTAAACTACCAGTTCTTCACAGAATCCATTCTTTTCTGTGTGACTCAGTGAGGTTGTGAACAATACAAAACTAGATGAGATGTAAGAAGTAGAGGGGTTAGCATCTGGTGTGAAAGGGAGGTTTATGAGCAATGAGAATGCACTGCAGAACCAAATAAAGCATAACATTATTTTAATGGGTTCTGGAAACAACAAATGGATCCTAAAACATTTTGTGTTATTTCAGCTCTTCATTGGAGGATCACTGATTTTCTCAGTAAGTTCCTTTTACGATCTCCTAGAGAAGTATAACATCTATATATCCTCTGTGGTTTTCTTTGCTTTTTATGGCATTACAATATTCTACAAATATCATTTCCTACATTTTTTATAACTTTTACATCTTTTCTCCTCCTGCTTCAGATTATTTTACATCTTTTTATTGAAATTTAATTTGTAAGTACTTAAGGACATTGTCCTCCTCTCTGTGTGTGCATTTTGTTCATATTTCTCATTTTAAAATTTGGTATTTGCTCTTCCAATGATATATTCTATTGCTGGTGAGCAGCATGTATATCATAAAAATACCAAAATATACAATAAAACCAAACAACAAATGAGGTCGTAGTTGAAGCATACAGCGCTTGGAGAACAGTAGAAAGATCTTACAATACAGTCAGACATGTAGCGAAAGAATGAAGTACAGATCACCCCCGTTTACGTGGGGTCGGTACCCATAGTTTCACCTTACCCATGGTTGGGGGAAGGGGTCTCTAGGCATCTGGAGGACCATAGAGCTGCACTGGAGGTGGTCTCTCTAGGCATAGGGAGGTCCTCCAGCTTGACTATGGTTAACCTCTGCCAGACATTGACCATAGATAGAGCCATGCCAGATGCCTAGAGAGGCATTTTCTAGGTGCTCCAGCATGATTCTATGGTGGTTTGCTATTATACACAGTTTCATGTATCTGCGGTAAGTCTGGGAAAATATCCCCTGCGGAAACAGGGGGTGACCTATATTGTATATATTTTTTGTTCTACAACAAGGATGGAAATTTCATGACATGGCAATAGCACCTTGCATTTGCTGTGAATTCCCCCCCACCAAAAAAAACAGATGAGCAAATTTGAAAGGAGAGGTTGGTGTAACCCGTAGTGGTTTTGGGGCAGGATTGGAGAATGGCTCCCAGATCCTCCAAGGTTGCCCATCCTTGTCCTACCATCTCACAATCTAGCCATCTTTATAGTTGTGAGCAAATCATTAACTGCAACAAAAAATGTATCAAATTCTTTAAAACAATGATTGGAGACAATAATTTTTTTCCTAATGATCTGAACTCCAGTTTTCAGAAGCTGACATATCCACAAAGCTAGAGTGAAGGAAAGATTACAAGATCGAAATTTAATTTTGAAAGAAAGTATGTGTGTGAACACTGAAACTAGGTTGTAGCCTAGGCAGGGCTGTAGAAGTTGCCCTTTAGAAATCTGATTCGGGATTGACAGCTTTGTTGCCTCCTGTAGGAGTTTTCTTGTTTACTTCCACTGTGCTAATTGCATATTTATGAACAAATATTGCAAAGACCTCATAAATCTTTAGTGCATTTTCTCATCCAGAGAATCTAATCCCTGTTGTGCTGTTACCCCTGGAACTTCTCACCATACAACAAGTACACAGGCTTCCAAATGTTTTTTGAAGCGACAACAGTCAAATGTGAGTGCTGACAAAGAAAGATCTATCTATCTGAAGTTGAGTCTAGCATGTAAACCATCACCCTTCACACCAGAATTCAAGATCTGCTGAAGGCTATCATAGTTTTCAATCACAGTTGTCCCTCCGTATCCATGGATTTAAGTATTCACGGCTTGAAAATATTCTTTAAAAAATAATAATCCAAAAAACAAACCTTGATTTTGCCATCTTATATAAGGGATAACCATTTTGCTATGCCATTGCAGATAATGGGACTTGAGTATTCACAGATTTTGGTATACATGGGGGGTTCTGGAACCAAAGCCCAGCAGACATGAAGGGACAACTGTATATATATTTGTCTGAAGTCTATTGTTATTTCCAAGTAGACTCAATGAATCAGTGGGATTTACATGTGTTCATTCATTAGTCAATTGATTCAGTGGTTTACTTTAATAGGCTTCAGGCATTGCCTTATTTAGATTAGTTCACCACAACTCTTATTAGGGGGATGTACTTTATACTTTTCCTGACGTCTCCTGATGTTTGTGCACAAGATGTTTTTACACACTTGAGATTAATTGAAATAGAATGTATAACAGTTTACATCTGCATGGTTTTGGCCTTGCAAAATAAAGCAAACATCTTTAAGTATTGCATTTGACTGCATTTCTCTCCAGTAGATGTCAGTAGAGCTATATGAATTTTGAAACGTTGCTGCTATAGACCCCAGTTAATTTATTTTTCTGTACAAGTTACGTAACCATGAAATCCATCCACTCTTGTTAAGAATGTTCTGTCTTTTTAAATAAGTGCCATGGATAGTCTACATGCTTTTTTTCAGTGGATATCTTCTTACAGGCAGTGATGAGTCAATATGTGCTCTCTTTTTCTTGAATTTCTGTAATGAAATGTGTAGGAAAACTACCAGAGGCTGTGGCTTTTTAACACATGTAGGGAGTCCTCCCAGATTTTTCCTAGCCCCCACCCAGCTGCCACCACCTACTGTGAAGGAGAGGAGGACTCTCATCTTCATCATAGCCTTGGTTAACATATCTTGATTCCCTATTGGAGACACCCAAAGCACCTGGACAGGGCCAGAGACCCATTTTCTATTAAGGATCACATTCCCCATGTGGTAGAGGCAACATGCTTGGGGGGGCACATAATAGTAGTGAGTAGGAACAGCTCCTAAAGTGGACAGGGACACCTTTTCCTTTACTACATCCTTCCCTTCCCCTCTGTCTCTGGTCCTGTCTGTACGGTCAAAATAATATGAACAAGATGCGAAAGATCAGCGACCCGTTCAAGCAGCCATTCTCACAGATACATGTCATTCAGAAGGGGGGCAGCCAAATCCACCACAAAGTCAGTGTGCACTGCATCCAGGGCTTTGTACGGATTTTCTGAAAAGCTCTGTATGACTTCTGAATGTGCGACCTTTTGAACACTCAAGTTCGCACAGATACGAACAGGCAGTGCAATCTAATTTCTTATTTACCCTAAAAAATTTTTTTTAGTCTATCCTGTCTTTTCTTTTTTTTTCTGATTCCCATCTACACTAGACTTTCTTTAGTGAGTGGTTGGAAGGTTTGATTCTTGTGATCATGTCATTTCTGACTTGACAAGGATGGAGGACAGCCCCGGCATGTCCTGAGGCTCTGTCTCACCCACTTCTGCAAAAGGGTTGGGAAATCCCAAACCCCAAGTAGCAGAGTGGATGGAGCAAAAAGGGGGGTGATGGCACAGTTGGCAGAGGGAGATCCCTTTATCCTTGGCCATGTAGCACAGCACCACAAATGCCGTGCTCATATGGGCCCTCAGTCCACGGCAGGTGGCTTCGAAGGGGATGAATTGTGAAACAGTCAACCACTCCATTATTGTGGGACAAGCGCTGCCACCAGAGTTTTAGCAATGGCTTAAATTATTAATATCGCAGAAGTCAGGCTTCCTCAGGAGCACAAGCCACTCTCAGAATTCACCTTCCCTTCCCATCACAATCTGCTTGGTTTGAGGGGGATTGGATGGAAATGATGCAGCAATCGCCCAGGTGTAGGGGGGTCCTCTTTATCCCCCCATCCTTACCCAGAGTGCAGGATTCTGTCATCCCTCAGAGAGAATGTGGGCCGTTTAGGCCTTGGCATTAATATTGCGCCTACCATTTTAGTTAAGGCACAAAAACTGAGGTGTAAGGTTCTGTGGCCATTTAGAGGCGGCAGCAAAGACAAAAGGGAAAGGCCAGCAAGTTCTGGTAATCAGGGTCTTTCTAGTAAAAGAAAGAAAGGAAAGACAAAGCCCAGGGCACATTCTTCAGAAAAGGAATGTGAGGAGGACTCAGCATCACCATGTTTGTCAGAGCTAGAGGATGGAGAACTAAGGAGGAGGGGGAGAAGAGCGCTTCAGCAGCTCCCTCATATGCAAAGCTTTTTCAGGCCAAGGACTTTGGTATTTTACTGAGCAAAGCCGTTAAAATAGTAGCTCTGTCTGGAGCATCTGACCAAGCCCAGCCTGAAGATCCTGATCTTTCACAAGGGAAGAGAAACTCTTTTCCTAAACAAAATCCTTCCACATCAGATAAACCTTTCCCTGCAGACTTTATGAAGATTGTAAGAGAAGAAGGGGCCAAACCAGCCACAGCAAAGTCAGCCCCAATAGCTGTTAACATTTTTTTTTCAACTACCTGAACCAGTGATGTCAAAACTGCAGGTCCTACTTGTTGATTCCCCTGTAGCTGTGCTTGTATCTTTTATCTATACTAAAGAGGAGAGGAGAGCACATGCAGCTCTTAAAAGGGCTTATGAGGCTTCCTCTATGGCAATCAGGGCTGCTTCTGCCATCCACTTTTTTCTAGGGCAGCATATTATACAAGAGGTCCCTCAGGGCAGTGTAAAATTGCTGCAGGGCATTGATAAACTGCTGAAAGTTGCTGCTTTTTCAGCGGATGCTAGTCTAATGTAATTCAGTTTTGCTCTAGGACTCAGGCATTGTCTGTACCTGTAAGGAGGCAGATTTGGTTGAAGAACTGGCACATAACATTGATGCCCATTCTATATAAAACTTAACATTTTCTTAACATACTATTTGGAGAGTCACTTGATCCAGTATTGGTTGGGATAAAGGATAAGAAGAAAGCCTTGGCTTCTTCTCAGAAAAAAAAATATGATAGGAGTGTTACATGCCCTTACACGTCCTCACCTCTAATAATTCATAAATTGGCAATAATTGACAATTCACATAGGTCCATGGTAGACCAAGCCATCCACAGAAGGGTTCAAGTAAAAGTCACCCAGATACCTAACAAAGTTTTCTTGGAATTTCCTCAAAAACAGACTGGATTGATTAAGTGAAGCCCCCACAGACTGCCATTAGGGAGGAATGTGCTTATCTCCCCTGGATGCACATGGCAGTGAGGCATACTCAAAACCAAACAAGTGACACGAACACCCTTTATCCTGCAAAGATCTTCCTTCACACCTCTGCCTACTCACCATGTGAAGGTTGCCTCAAACCCATCAATCTTAATGTTCCAACCATTAACAGCAACTAACGAAGCTGGAGCTTCCATTATTTAACTCTGGTAAACTCAGTCAAGCATTGTTCTACACTCAAAACACCCCTTAAGGATACAATATTGGGTATAAATATTACCCTTAAATCATAACCAAGGTGTGCACAGCTCCATTTACCTCATCACTCTCCCTGTCTGTTGTGTTTTCGGGTGCACAGTTTCTCCCAGCTCATCTCTCTGCCGGTCTGCTGTGTGACCCTCAGCATCAAGTCTGAGTATTTCTTTGTTGCATGGACCTCTGCTCTCCAGAAAGGTGAAGTATAGCCCATCATCTCTGAAATCTATTCCTGTATCCAGATACTTCCTCCTAATTCTTCACTAGCCTTGTGTGATTGTGTGCAAGCATGAGTGCATGTGTGAATGCTTCTGTGATTATTTTTCAATAAAAATCATTTTTATTTTTATTTTGGCTTGGAGTCTCCTCAGTGAGTACTGGTATACACAGGTGTAAAGATCCCGAAGTTAACCTGACCTCTCACAGCCATATTTAAAGCTAATTAAAACTCCCCAATATAATATCATAACTCAGAGGTCATGAGTGGGTCCAATGGACCCCATGCAATTTGGGTAAGAAGAGGTCCTTTTGTCAGGGGCAGTCCTTTTAATCCTATAGACACACTTATAATTCCTTTCTGTCCATGAACAATACGTTTGGTAGCCAGTCATGGTCTGAGCATAGATACCAATTCTGGCAGCAGCCCCAGTCTCAGCGTCACCAGGCCTAACAGCAGCAACAATGTCAGTGGCTGCTCAATGTCTGGGCAGCAGAGATGAAAACTACCTCAGTCCTGACTATTCAAAGTTAATGGTGAGGGTCAAACTGCAGTTCTTCTACCACATTTGAGAGGAGACCACAATAAACCAATTAGTGTTATCAACTTTGAAAGAAGGCTATCTGATAGACTTTATGTACCATTTTCACAATTTTTCACTCCCTCTCCAAGGACAAGGGACACAGAAACATTGGCTGATGTTAAAAGCCATAGAACACTTGATAGAGATTGGAGCCATCAGAACAGCACCATTTTTGAACGGATTGAAAGGCTCTTACTCCACCTTTATTGTTCTCAAAAAGAAGAAATCATGGAGCTGGTTTTGAAGTGGGTCAATCAGTTTGTGAGGAAATGCAAATTCAGAATGGAGACCTTCAAGACAATTTTGGAGGCACTACAACCTCAGTATTTTCTTGCATCTCTCAGGTTAACTGAAGTGTACTGTACTTGCACATCCTAGTTTACCTACTTCACCACAAATGTCTTTGCTGTACATACCAGGGCCAGCACTTTCAGTACAAAGCCCTGCCATTCAGACTGATGGTGGTTCTGGTGGCGACAAGAGGGTCTGTATGTATACTGATCATATCTGCTTTTCTTCCACAGGTCTTCAGAGATATCAAGTTTTGTTTTCCTCCCTTTCTGGACATGGTTTTCTAGAAAATCATGGGAAGAGCCACCTTGTTCTATTATAACATCTACAACATTTTGGGGCTGTGATAATATATCCTTGGGGAGAGTGTTCTTACCTGAAAAGGGTAAAATCTACTCAGAACATCATCAAACAGGAAACATCAAATCTATGATTGTTGGCACAACTACAGGGTCTAATGATTGTGTTGCTGCTGCTGCTGCTGCTGTTTTATTCATTTATACCTTGCCTTTCTCCTACCAGTGGGACCCAAGGTGGCTAACAACATCTTTAAAACAATGCAAAGTAAAAATTATAAATATAAAATTTAAAAAAAGAATGAATTTATAGGTTAAAAACACAAAACAGTAAAAATATTAAAATGCATTAGAACTGTATAAAAGACCCTTCACAATCTTTAAAAACCAACTGCACAGCCTTACAAGCCCAGCCCTTGTCAGTTTGTAAAAACCTGGTGGCACAAATATGTTTTCATCTGCCGCCGGAAGAAGAGTGAGGATGAGGCCATCCTGGCCTCTCTGGGGAGGGAATTCCAAAGTCTGGGAGTAGCCACTGAGAAAGCCCTCTCCCTTGTTCCCACCAAACAAACAAGCCTGAGAATGTGGTGGAACAGACAAAAGGGCTTCTCCAGACAATCTTAAAACTCTATGGGGCTCATACAGGGAGATACAGTCCTTCAAATAATCTGGACCCAAGCCATATAGGGCTTTAGATTTTCCTTGGTTTTTTTCTGGCCTGTAAGCCCATACTCTGGAATAGTTTCTTTCTGATGTTTCATCTGCATCTGTGGCTGACATCTTCAGAGAAATCTGAAATCAGAGAAATTCTCTGAAGATGCCAGCCACAGATGCAGGTGAAACGTCAGAAAGAAACTATTCCAGAACACGGCCTCACAGCCCAGAAAAAAACCAAGGAAAATCTATGGATGCCAGCTGTGAAAGCCTTCGACTTCACATATAGGGCTTTATAGGTCAAAACCAGCACTTTCAATTGTTCCCTGAAACGAATCAACAACCAATGGAGCTGTTGTAATGAAGGAATTGTGTGGTCCCTGTAGCTAGCCCCAGTGAACAACCTAGCTGCAGCTCTTTGGACCAATTGAAGTTTCTGAGCACTTTTCAAAGGCAGTCCCACGGACAGCACATTGCAGTAATCCAGATGGGATGTAAACAAGGCATGTACCATCATGGCCAGATCTGACTTCTCCAGGAACAGGCACACTTGGCACACTAGCTTTAACTGTGCAAATGTACTCTTGGTCACTACTAAGACCTGGGCCTCCAGGCTCAGAGCTGAATCCAAGACTACACCCAAATTGCAAACCTGTGATAATTTCGCTGGAGCTGAAGGTGGTAAGACTGATCCTATAAGCATTCTGTTAACAGATGCTAAGCTGGTCGCTTCTGATCCAGACAGATGAGGTGACAGCAAGTGACCACCTAAACTGAGAAGGCAGAACTCACTCAGGGACACTAATGTGAGAAGCCAGAACATTACTAATATGGGCCAAAGCAATTCTTTTTTCCTTAAAAGCAGACCATGTAAAAGGAGAATTAAACACAAAGGCAGATTGGCTCAGCAGAATGGATGTTGATCAGGCAGAATGGCATCTTGATCCAGAAGTGTTCCAGATGATTGCAGATCAGTTCAGAGTACTGCAGGTAGACCTGTTTATTTCTGTGGTCAACAATCAAGTGGCCAGGTTCTTCTCAAGGTTCTAGACTCAGGGAGTGGAGAGAATAGACACGCTGAATAGGGAATGGCCTCTGATCTTCTGTACACCTTTCCACTGACAGCCATGATCACCAGATGCCTAAGGAAATTGAGAAAAGAAAAGGCAGATGTAATCTTGGTAGCACTTCATTGGTCAAGGAGAGCCTGGTTGTCAGAGATTCTGACATGGTGCCAGGAACACTTTAAAATACCACTGAATCAAAAAACCTGATTCAATGCCAGCTGTGTCACCCAGATCTGAAATGCTTAACATCCACACATGGAGATTGGGTGGAACATCCCGCTGAAAGACAGCCTTGTCCCAAAAGTGGTTGAAACAATTATTAACTATAGACATCAGTCAACTAGGTGAACATATGTGTTCACCTTTAGAGCTTTTCTGCAATGGTGTCAGTTAACACCTTGTTACTATTCCCTTCAAGATGGATAATGGCCTTCATCCGAAGACTAAAGCCAAGTTTCAGTGATTTCTTCCACTTTCCCTCTGGGACAATCTAAGATGCTTTCATCAGACCCGTATGTGTGATGTTTCTTGAGAGCAGCCTCACTGATAAAGCCTTCAACAATCCACATCTATTCTAATTGGGATCAGCACACGGTTCTTTCAGCAGAAGATCAATTTCAACCAAAAACTTCAAGGTCTAGCAAATTCTTTACTTGCCTGGAAGACAATTTCATTGTCCAAAAGGTGGAAGAGGCAACGAGGGGGTCAGCTATTTTAGATCTGATCCTAACCAACAGGGATGACCTGGGTAATGGGGTGTGCAAGTGGTGGGATCCTTAGGTGAGAGTGATCATGTTCTCCTGGAGTTTGGTATACCATGGAAAGGAAAAGCCAGGCATAGTCAGACATGCATTCTAGACTTTAGGAGAGCTGATTTCAATAAACACAGGGAAATACTGGGGGTGATCCCATGGTCAGGAATACTAAAAGAGAAGGGACTTCAAGACAGATGGGACTTTCTCAAAAGGGAGAGACTGAAGGCACAATTTCAAACAGTACCATTGAGGAAGAAAAATGGGAGGTGTCTCAAGAAACCAGGATGGATGACTAAAGAACTTTCAACAGAGCTAAGTTTTAAATGGAACATGTATAGGAAATGGAAAAAGGGAGAAATCACCAAAGAAGAATTCAAAGAGACAGTGAACACATGTAGGAGTAAAGTCAGAAAAGCTAATGCACAGAATGAGCCCAGGCTCACTAGAGAGGTTAAGAACAATAAAAAGGGTTTTTTTGGGGGGTATGTCTGCAGCAGAAGGAAGAAGAAGGAAATGGTAGGGCCACTATGTGGAGAAGGTGGCAAAATGCTAACAGGGGACAGCGAAAAGGGGGAATTTCTCAACACCTTTTCCTCAGTGTTTTCAGAAAAGGAAAAGGGTGAGCAACCTGAGGATAATGGAACAGAAGGTAAATTCTAGCACAGAATAAATAAAGAAGTAGTAGAGGAATACTTTCTTAATCTAAATGAATTTAAATCTCCAGGACCAGATGAACTACATCCAAGAGTATTAAAAGAGCTGGCAAATGTAATCTCAGAGCCATTGGCAATCATCTTTGAGAACTCCTGGAGAACAGGAGAAGTCCCAGCAGACTGGAGGATGGCAAACATTGTCCCTATCTTCAAAAAGGGAAAAAAAAAGAGGATCCCAACAATTATCGTCCAGTTAGTCTGACATCAATACCAGGGAAGATTCTAGAGCAGATCATTAAACAGAGAGTCTGTGAACATTTATTTAGAAGGCAATGCCATAATCACCAAAAGTCAACATGGGTTTCAGAGAAACAAGTCATGCCAGACTAATCTGATCTCTTTTTTTGATAAAATTACCAGCTTGGTAGGTGAAGGGAACACTGTAGATATCACATACCTTGATTTCAGTAAGGCCTTTGATAAGGTTCTCCATGACATTCTTGGAAACAAGCTTGTAAAATGTGGGCTAGACAAGTTAACTGTTAAATGGATTTGTAATTGGTTGACCGGCCGAACCCAAAGGGTGCTCAGCAGTGACTCCTCTTCATCTTGGAAATATGTGACCAGTGGGGTGCCACAGGGTTCTGTCCTGGGCCCAGTGCTATTCAATATCTTTATCAATGACTTGGTTGACGGAATTAGGGGCATGCTTATCAAATTTGTAGATGACACCAAATTAGGAGGAGTAGCTAATACCCTAGAGGACAGGATCAAAATTCAAAATGACCTGGATAGACTGGAAAGCTGGGCCAAAGCTAACAAAATGAAATTCAATACGGAGAAATGTAAGGTACTGCACTTAGAGCGGAAAAACGAAATGCATAGATACAGGATGGGGAAGACCTGGCTGAACGAGACTACGTGCAAAAGGGATCTAGGAGTCCTAGTAGACCACAATTTGAACATGAGTCAACAGTGTGATGTGGCAGCTAAAAAGGCCAATGCGATTTTGGGCTGCATCAATAGGAGTATAGTGTCTAGATCAAGGGAAGTAATAGTGCCACTCTATTCTGCCTTGGTCAGGCCTCACCTAGAATACTGTTTCCAGTTCTGGGCGACTAAAATGGTGAAAGGTCTGGAAACCATGCCTTATGAGGAAAGACTTAAGGAGCTGGGTATGCTTAGCTTGGAAAAAAGACAGTTAAGGGGCAATATGATAGCCCTGTTTAAGTATTTGAAGGGGGTGTCACATTGAGGATGGAGCAAACTTGTTTTCTGCTGCTTTAGAGACTAGAACATGGAGCAATGGATGCAAGCTCCAGGAACAGAGATCCTACATCAACATTAGGATGAACTTTCTGACAGTAAGAGCTGTTCAGCAGTGGAACACACTCCCTCAGAGTGTTGTGGGGTCTACTTCCTTGGAGGTCTTTAAACAGAGGCTGGATGGCCATCTGTCAGGGATGTTTTGATTGTGATTTCCTGAGTGGCAGGGGTTTGGACTGGATGGCCCTCGTGGTCTCTTCCAACTCTACAATTCTATGAATCTATGATTTGAACCACTGAGAGTGGTGTCCATTAAATTCTTCACATGGAAGACGATATTCCTTACAGCTATTACATCAATCAGAATAGTGTCAGAGTTAGGTGCTATTTCACTCCAGAAGTATTTATGCATCTTCCATCAAGACTCTGTAGCATTAAGGATGGAGTCCACATTCAAATCTAAGGTCAACACAACTTTGCATAGGTTGCAAGAGATAATTTTACCATCCTTTTGTCCTAGTTCAAAGAAGGAGTTGGAGAAGTCCTGGCACATACTGGATGTGTGACGAGCCTACAAAATTTATATTAAACATATTCAGGGCTTTAGATTGTCTGATTGCTTATTGTGTCTTTCCAGCCAACGTTCATGGGCAAGAAGGTATTATCTTCCACCTTGTGAGGATGGATCAGGGCCTGTATTACAACGTGCTACACTAAAGTCATTCTGTTCACAATACTACTACTTCAGCTCTAGTCACAAAAGCACCTATCTTAGACATATGTAGGGCAGCAACTTGGCCTTCTCTGTCCACATTTTGTGTGCCAGAACTCGCATTGGCAGAGATGTCTTGTGGGAAAAGCATACTGTAATAGATGGTGTCCACATGTGATATGCCTGAGTTCACCCGCTCATTGGTTGAGAGCTTTATGTCCAATGACAGGATGTTTCCTCCTCCACTGCTGGAAAAAGAAATATTGGTCTTACCTGTGAGATGTTTCTTTTCAGTGGTGGGGGCAGCAACATCCTCTCCATCCAGAACTCAAGGGAACATCTTGCTTGTTATTGGTGTGGGTACTGAGAGTGTGATTGGTATTCTCTATTTGAGTTTATGAGAATTTTCTCTAATTTACTTTCTTCCAGAGTACTATTTCAGTTGTTTCCTAATTCTCAGCTGTAACATGGACTGAGGGAGTATGGGGTTGCTCACCCTAGCAGTGACTCCCTTGAAGTCTACTTCCTGCCTACCTGTCATGTAATGGCTCCTTCAGACTCACGAACCAGCAGATTCAGAGTTAAACAATAAACTTTATTGATACAATCATCTAAAGAGCTAACCCTACAATGTTTGTTGCTCAGAATGAAAGCTATTTACAAAACATTAAGTTAAAAAGTATTTAAAATCTACAAATCTCGTGGGTTATACATCATCCCCACTCCCCTTTTTGCACAGAGAGTGGGCACATCCCATTCTCACAATGGCCCCAGATGTACACTTTAACCATACAGTTGCAGACATATAACATAACCTCTCTTGTCTCCCAGTGCAGTACAAGCTTGTTAGCAAGCATAAAAGAATGCAAACACAATAAGCCTCAAAATGATAAAACAGAACTGAAACTTGGCAGGAGAACGTCATGTCCAAGACCAATCCCGACACTATCAGAGTGATGAGGAGAAGCAACCCACGACAGGATGCTTCTGCCTTTACTGCTGAAAAGAAACAACTCACAGGTAAGACCAATGTTCCTTTATGTTGCAGATTCAGTGTGTTATTTTTAAATGCAGTAGTCTTTCTTGAACTCTCTGTGACAGAGCTGGGAAAAAGTCTAAACCCAGAGAGCTACATACACCTGCAAAGAACAGCATGAGCAGTCAGGGATATCTTTTGAAATTTCTAGTGTACCCTCATGTGCAGCTGCTCACTTTTTAGTAAAAATAGTTTTTAACTGTGCAATCCCTTGAGTAGAAGCATCACACGATTAAGCTGCATGTATAGTTCTTTCCCACATAGGCCCACAGAATAGCAGACAAAGCCCTAAATCAATAAATTCAGAAAGGCACAATTTCCCCTTCAATAAAATAAAATAAAATAATTGATATTTCTTTCATCCTCTGCTCTTTTGTCAATGTATCATGATAAAGGAGATTTTCAGATGGGGCAAGTATTCCAGGGCAGGCATGGAACAGGGTAGAGAAAGGGGTTTCCTCTCGGACGACGTTGACCCCTTCCGTCCTGCTCCTGTCCTGCTCCTGGAGTATTCTGTTCATGATGAAACATCGTGAATAGAACACGCCTTCCGTGTCTGTCACGGAATCAGGGATGTGGAAAAAGGAGCCCCGTCCCTGTTCCGAGATGACAGACACAGGGGAGGAGGTCTGGTCTGAGCACTTCCAGCCACGAACGGGACATCCAGGTAAGTGGCACCCTTTCCCCCACTCCCCGGGTTGCTTGTAATTTTTGTGGGGTTTTTTTGTGCTTTGATTGTATTTTTGAGAGCTGGGGAAGTTATTTTTGAATATCCTCTCACCTGTTCTTTCATGAGAATGAGCAGGATTTCATTTGCCGGTTGTAAAGGCAGCCAGCTTGGGGAGAGGGAGGAAGTTCCTGCCGTGGATTAAAGATAAGTGTTTGAACATTTTACCTTTATTCTGCAGCAGGAATGGGATTGGGGCTTGCGGGGCAGGAACGGGGCATTTGACCTTGTTTGAAAATCTCCAAAGTCAAATTCTTTAGTCACTGATTGTCTGTGATAATATAGTAACATAACTACTATGGATCTGAAACATGGATCACCTATCGCCATCGCCACCACCTACAACTCCTCGAACACTTTCATCAGCTCTGTATACGCACAATCCTAAATATACACTGGACTGACTATGTGACGAATGTTGCTGTCCTTGAGCAAGCAGGGATCACCAGCACTGAGGCCATGATATTGAGAACACAGCTGCGATGGGCGGGGCACGTTTCTAGGATGGAGGACCAGAACATAGTCAATGAGGTGCCAATGTTTGGATCGGGGATGCATCCAGGTTGTCTTCAAACTATCTTTCTGCTGAAATATAGTGTTTGTAATAGTCAGCTGTTGTTCTGCACAGAACTCTAGCAGGAGGTGTCCAATGAATAAACAATAAATGATGGATTGTTGTTGTTTGTGAAACAGGTCATACTCTTCATGGTAATATCCCACTAACATCCTTCCATCCTGGAAGGAACACTCTGAAGATAAAAATAGGAGGGCAGAACTTGAACAAGAGACCGATAGACATCAAGACAAATAAGGGCTGCGTATGTGAGGGAGATAACTCTTAGGGTCAAACTAGGCATTGAAGGGAATGCAGATTCCTAAGGATTAGCCTAATTTTCATCCCTCAGAGATGCATGCCTTAGCAATCAGACCTGCAAATTAAGCTCATACTTACTTTCCAATAACAAATGACAAAATATGAGGTGAGGAAAATCGTGGAAACACACCTTTTGTCATTTGAGGAAGTACCTCTTCTAAAACCATGCTTAGGCTATCATTTCTTCAAAGTAGAGGATAGTCTTAGTATGTAGATGAAACATATGTTAATTATATATAAAAATTGATAACTAAACAGCATTACATCAAAGCCCCTGGATTCTCTGTTTGACAAAACATCACACTGCGGTTATAACTGGAACAGGTTCCCATAGCATGTCTACATGCAGTTTGCGAAGGCTGTGTCTCATCAGATGTTGCTCCAGGTCAGCTGGAAGGCAACACAGTTCAAATATTATATCAGATGATAGCAGTTTTGCACCATGGAAAGCTTAGCCAAGATTTCATCATATTAAGCCATGAGTTACTAGAAGTAAAGGCAGAAGAAGAGAAATCCAGTACTCTATTTCATCTTAAAAACAGTGTGTTCCAAGCAAGTGCAGTTGTTTTTGTTTCTCAGGAACAAAATTCAAACAATAGAATTGGTTGAATGGAAAGAGGTAGACAAAAATCTTGAAAGGTATATATTTGGCCAGAATATTAATCTTTAAAATATATGAATATGCCCCTTGAGACTGAAGGAAAGGTTCTGACATCTCTTATTATCTGGCTTAGTAGACTGAATACATGAATAATTCAGCTGGGGAAGTTTTTTCTTCTTGGTGATGCATCACCAAGAAGACTCTAAACTATTGACATACCATCATGAAACACCAGCAAGGGGAATCCAGTCACAATTGCTCTAGCTGCAGTGGCAGTAATGGGGAATAAATCTGATTTTCCTCCTTTAATCCTTAACACCTGAGTAACTGTCAAGTATGTTCAGCTTGTATCTGCAGCACAAATGGTAACACAGATGCTTGATTTGGGGGCATAAATTAGCATATCATTACCATAGGGGGCAGGTTACACGTGATTATGGCTCACCAGCTGGAGCATGCCTGGCCCTTGGGAAGTTTCAAATTCAACTGCAAATCGGTCAATTTTCCAGGTGAACAGAAGCCAGAGAAACACAAAACACAGCTAGTTAAAGGAAGGGATTCTGATGCTCTGAACATATCATACTCTTTACCTTCAAAGTAACAACTTTTAGTCTAAACATGGATTGCATGGGGGTAGAAAGAAGGTGTTGTTAAAGGTACAGGATGATGTGTGGTAAAAAGAAAAAAGTAACACTGACAAATATAATTTTCTGCTTGAGACTTTTCACTTAATTTAATGTGAACCTGAAAGAAATCAAGAACATCGGAAGAGCTGTGCCACCTCAGATCAAGGGTCTAGTAATCCAGGGGCTCTTCACCTGGGATCCACAAAAGGTCTGTGGATAGGCTTCAAGGGAGTCTATGAATTTAGATGGGGGGAAATTACATTTCTTTCCCACTAGCCTTTCTAACTGAAATTTAGCATTTCCTTCAACTACACATGTAGGAAACAAACTACAGTACCATTATTAGTAGCTGTCACCAATAGAAATCACAGATATTTTCATATCATATTACATTTGTTGCAGATATCCTGAAATATCATTTATGTTCATTACTACTTTGAGATTACTGTAATTGCACATAGAATCATAGAATTGCAGAGTTGGAAGAGACCACGAGGGCCATCCAGTCCAACCCCCTGCCACGCAGGAAATCTTGATCAAAGCATCCCCGACAGATGGCCATCCAGCCTCTGTTTGAAGACCTCCAAGGAAGGAGACCCCACCACGCTCCGAGGGAGTGTGTTCCACTGCCGAACAGCTCTTACTGTCAAAAAGTTCCTCCTAATGTTGAGGTGGGATCTCTGTTCCTGGAGCTTGCATCCATTGCTCCGTGTTCCAATCTCTGGAGCAGCAGAAAACAAGCCTGCTCCATCCTCAGCGTGACATCCCTTCAAATACTTAAACAGGGCTATTATATCGCCTCTTAACCATCTATTTTCCAGGCTAAACATACCCAGCTCCCTAAGTCTCTCCTCATAAGGCATGGTTTCCAGATCTTTCACCATTTTAGTCGCCCTCCTCTGGACACGCTCCCATTTGTCAATATCCTTTTTGAAGCAGCATGAGCCAATGTGGCATAGTGGTTTGATTGTTGGGAGTATGACTCTGGAGATCAGGGTTCAAATCCCCATTGGCCATGAAAACCCACTGGGTGACCTTGCACAAGTCACACACTCTCGGCCCCAGAAAACCCTATGATAGGTTCACCTTAGGGTCACCATAATTCAGAAATGACTTGAAGACACACAATAACAACAACATGATGGCAAAAAGGTCAATGTGCTTCACGAAACTGGCAAAGAGGTCCATAGCACAAGAAACATTAAGAACTCCTGATCTAGTCAAACATTGTGGCCACACAGTGACCAGCCTGTTGCCTATGGGAAGTCCACCAGAAGGAGATGAATGAGGCTACATGCTCCATCTTATATTCCCCAGCAATCAATATACAGTATATTAAGCAAACCGTCTCTGATACTGGAAATAGTATATAGCTATCATGACTAGTAGCCAAGGATGACTGTCAATGAATTTATTTAATCCTGTTTTAAAGCCACCCAAGTAGGCAGCCATCTCTACACCTTGTTGCAGGGAATTCCAGCATTTAATGATACAGATTATTTCTCCCTATAGTAGGTTTTTTTTCTACCTGAAAATGAATCATTGGAGTGAGGGGGTGTAAGACCAGGTAACACAGACAGATACAGCCTTTGTCTAAAGCAGCAGAATTAAAAAGATCCCAGAACAAGTATTAGCAGCGTGCTTTGCCAAAATGCCAAAATCCTAGCAGCTGTTGGGCATTGATGCCAGTAAGGCAGGGGCCAAAAAAAGAGGGAAAACTATGTGAAAAAAGCATTTGTGGCTTTTCCTGACTTTTTAAAAAAGCTCCAGTTATATGAACATTTGTGCTTGTTAAGACAAGCAATTTGACATTAATTTCTTCCCCATACAAGACAAAGTGCAAACTGATTGGCTGGACCTCAGAAACCAGCGAGAATATATAAAGGATATTCAGAAAATTGTTGGAAATGTCAAAATCAAATAGGGTCATTCCACCACATGTGGTGGAAGTGTGAAAAGGCAAAAAAATACTGGTTCCAGATTCATAAAGGAATGGAAAAAATATTGAAAACTAAAATTGAAAGAAGACTGGAATTATACTTATTAAATATGGTGAATCTGAAGGATAGTAAGGAAAGGAAATATAGAAATTTAATTAGTTATTTGGTGACTGCCGCAAGACTTATTTATGCAAGGAAATTGAATACTTATGATGTGCCAACACGCGAAAACTGGCTGGAAAAGATTATGGAGCTAGGGACACTAGATAAACTCTCAAATTTAATGAAAAATAAGTCAAATGATGAATTTTTAAAGAATTGGGAACCTTTTATGGAATATGTTAGACAAAGTAATGGGAAAAATAGTATTTTGGGATTTGGAGTTTAATGAGAAAATTTAGGTGTGGAAACAAAATGATAAAATATATGTATTAGTAATAGTTTAAGTGATATGAAAGAAATGTTAATAAATATAATTGGTATAATTAGAAATTGGTATGATTGGTATAGTTAGTTAGAAACAGTGATATGGAAAGTTAGAGGTATAGGAGAGGGTTACGAATCTAAAGTAAGAAATAAAACAACCAGGGAAAAGTGGGAAGCCTACTTGTAAAGGGGGGGAGGGAGGGGAAGGGGGAACTAAACAGTGATTTATATATTAGTCTTTTTATAGTCATTTTTTAATGTGTACTATGTGGTGTTTGGTTTTTCCTGTTTTTGCTTTTGTTTTTATTGTTGCTGTTTTTCATTTTTGTATTTGTATTTTGTATTTGTCAATCTGTGTGTGTTTTTAAATTTTTCTCAATAAAAATTACTTATTAAAAAAAAGTGCAAACCTGATTGGCTGGACAAGTGCAGGGGGTGGAGCTGGCTTACAGGACAAGTGCCCGCTGCCGCCATGTTGGATTTTTGCCTTAGCGAGTGATCGCTAAGGTGATAAAATGGGGATTTGTGCCCCCCCCTCTCTCATTCTTTCTGGAAAGGTGGAATATTGCTTGTGTGCACCATAAAAATATTTTTTTTAAAAAAAGTTCGGTGGTGGCAGATTTAAAAACGCAAGGATTCCACTTGTGGCCGCTGTCTCAGCTACAGGCACACAAAGTTTATGGGGGCTGTAAAACCATTAAGACAGAGCTCAGCTGCTGTGACTTGCTATTACTGTGGAGCAGTCCTTTTTTTTCCTTCGAGTAGACAAGCCCTAACTTCACCTTAGAGATTACCTGGAAGAGACATGATAACATTCAGTAGCATTATTGTGGTGTGTGTCAGGGTATTTTTGGTAGCTGCTCAACTAATTTTAATCTTGAACTTGGAAAAATACTTTTTGAATAGAGTCCCTGTTGGCTAGGGGATTCTGGGAGTTGTAATCCAGAAGATAAACTCATTTAAACATACGGCTCCATTGCTTTTCATGCTCTGTTTGCAAACAGATCTGTAAAAGTAGACCTCAACTCTGCAATCAAGGCTTTCTACTCAAACTATATTTACTTAAGACATTGGAAGTTGGTCATTCTACAATTTAAATCTCTGTGAATCTATGAGATTTGACTCATTGTCTGAATACTGAAAGGCAGTAGCAACCTTGTTTCTTTCAACAAAACCAACCAACCAACCAACCCACAGCTGCACATTTTGGCTCATAACTCGGCTTCCAGAAAGGCAGAGGCTTTCTTTAAAAGAAAAGAAAAGAAAAAAGAAAAGAAAAGAAAGAAAGATTGGAATCCAGACCACCTAATGGTTCAAATGGATGCTGGGCAGCAGGCTTAGAAACTGGGTAATATGGAAAGCCTACCTTTCTCCCCAGCAGTACCTGACCATTTGAGAATTTCCCCATTTCCATTTTTTTTCTTTGATGGACGGTTTTTATATATCTCACAAAGCATAGGCATATGTCCATTAAAAAAAAAAATAATGGAGTAGACAAGGTTCTCTGGTATAGGATTTCTCTACTCTTTGCATAAAATGTAGCCAGCAGTCATGCTCTGAATGCAAGCTGAACTCATGGTGAAACTGCTAGCATTGTCCCTTAAAAACACATACGGATGCACAATAGTCTGCACGCTGCCTTAGGGTTTTTTTTTACTCCCTTCTAGTGCTTCAGATCATAGATCCATCTAGCCCAATATTGTTGACGCTGTCTATTCATCTGTCTCTATCAGGCAAACATTTTCCCCCAGCCTGTCTTGGAGATGTCAGGAGTTGAACCTATGACCTTCTCAGTGTCAACCACTAGCCATATTAATTTAATAACTTCAGGCTTGTATCTGCTGAGAACAGATGTTTACCAAACTCTGTAAACCAGTTCATTTAAAATGATTTCAGGTGGGGCTGTTAGAAGTGACAGCACAGATAATCACAGTGACTTAGACTATGTACAAGGTGGAGTTAGGCTAATATTTTCAACAGCATGTGCCTTTTAGAACCCCATTTTCCTTCAGGATAACCAATTTAATTTCAGCAGTTTTCTTTTCCTTTCATTTAATAATGTTTCACAACATGTGTGATAATTAGTGTGAAGAATTTCAAATTAATTATATTCTTTGGAACTGACATGTTCCAGCGTTTAAATGCCCACAATATGGAAGATCCATATCTGTGTGCATTACAGTGGCCACTAGATGTCAGTGTTGTTCTACAGTAGACCACTCTGTTCCAAATTAAGGGGTCATATGGGTCTATTTCAGCATCCATAGCAAATATAGAGATATCATCCTTTACAGGACACTGGTGAATTAAGAAAGAATTACAAATTAAGTTATACAAACAGGACACATGTACGAAGCTGGGAGTGTCATGCTTTCTAAGTGGTAAGACACTACTCCTGGCTATTAATCTCAATTCTTTAAGATTTTAGGGCATGACTGGATTTAATTTTTCTGCAGCCTGCTCACTGCAAGAATATTTTGCTACTTAAAAAGAATACTAAGATGCACATTATCTGCAATCGATGACAAGAGGTGCTGAATAGAAAATGACTACATATGCAAAAGAGTAGGGAATCCATGGCACTGTGTACATTGTTGCACTAGATCAGGGTGAGGAAAATTGGTTTCATGGGTCACATGTGACCCTATAGGGACACTTTTTGAAGCCCCCAAACTGCTCCAACCTCCAAACTCCACCTCCCAACCCCAGGTGAAAATAACTCAAAATTGGTAAAGCACCACTCCTCCATGGGGGGACAACACTTTAAAAATCTTCCCCAGTTCAACCCCAAACATACCAAAACATGGCCAAAAGAAGAAAAGAGCTGCAAATGGAAATCCAAGCTACATAGTTCTGATGTTGTTTTTGGCTAGATTATGTTGATTTTTAAGGGGCACCACCGGGCATGGGGAGGAAAAATAGTGCCTGCGCTATCTCCTCTTGTCAGTCTCTGGACTAGATCTTTTGTTATCCCTGACTATTAGTTATGCTAGCTGGAAATGACAGGAGTCCAACAACATCTGGAAGACCACACATTCCTACCCTCCATGGTGTACAGGGCATGATAATGCCATGGGCCTGAGTGTATCCCCATGTAGTAATTGACATTTGAATTGTTCAGCTCTAGGCATAAAGTTGGGAGGCTCACTGGGATTCCATATCAGGCAGAAATACATCTTAAGCTGTGGTCGTATGATAAGGTGAAAAGAGGAGGGTCGAAGAAGGAGAATGGAGGTAAAGAAAAAAATTGATGGATGGGTGGAGTTTATGCTGATAAAGTGGCAGAGTAGGAAACTGTCTTTTAACCTGTTTGCAACCAGTAATCCAGAGGTGGAAAATCTGTGACCCCCCCCCAGATGTTGGGGTCTTGATTCCCACCAGGGCAACTAGTCTGGCCTGGTCTAATGGTGACAGAAGATGGCAGGACAAGGTCATCAGCTTCTGGAGGACCACTGCTTCTCTATGTTGGATTAAATAGAGTTGGGTGGCATTAAAAGATACTGTAGATTAATTTCCTTTCCATCTCAATCTGAGAAAGGTATTTTATTCCTAAATCTGGGTCTGATATTAGTAATGGTTGGGTTCAATGAACAAGCATTATTCAGACAAGACAGAGGTCCTCCTGTACAGCTGAAAGTGAAGTCAGGGAATAGGGATTCAACCTGTGCTAGATGGGATTGCATTCCCCTTGAAGATACAGGTTTGCAGCTTGCGTGTACGCCTGAATTCAGTTCTGAACCTGGATTCCCAAGTTTCTGTAGTGGTCAGTATTGTATGAGTATGTGTGTATGTGCCTTCAAGTCACCTGTCAACTTATGGCAACCCCATGAATTTCATAAGGTTTTCTTAGGCAAGAAGGTGTTTTTGCCAGGTTCTTCTTCTGAAATATAGCCTAAAGCACCTGGTATTCATTGGCAGTTGCCTATCCAAGTACTAACTAGGGCTGACCCTGCTTAGCTTCCATGGCCAGGAGGGATCTGTATATTTGTAAAAACCTAGTGAGCAAGTCACGCCCATTCCTAGAGATGTCTGAGCTGGCCATTATGACACATGCCTTAGTTACATCCCATTTGGATGTAGCTAACACACATTGGAAGCTGCTTAATGCAGTGTAGATGTGTAAATTGCTATGGCTTAAAACAATCTGTAAGCCACTCTGATAGCCTTGTGGCTGAAGAGCAGGATATAAATAAATAAATAACAAGTTCTATGTGGGGCTGCATTTGAAGAGTGTTCAGAAACTTCAGATTGCCCAAGATGACATGGCCAGCTGATTGACCAGGGTTAGTAATAGGGCGTATATAGTTTCCCTGTACAATTCAAATGCTGGTTATGACCTATACACCTTGGGTCCAGACTACTTGAAAGCCTCTGCTCTTACATAAAAGCCTGGCTGGGCTTCAATACCTGTAGTCTCTCTTAGAAGCCCCCCCCTGGGCTTTCAGATCTTGTGTCCAGGCTACCTAGAAGGACTTATTCTCCCACCCAAGCTGGTCTGGGTTTCTCTTTGTCCCACAACCTTCAAAAACATGTTCAGTGAGGATGGAAGAGTGGGCCTTGTCTGTTAGAGAGCCCTGGTGGCACAGTGGTTAAATGGTGGTACTGCAGCCATATCATTGTGAGTTCGATCCCAGAGGCCTCTAAGTTATAGAATCATAGAATTGTAGAGTTGGAAGAGACCACAAGGGCCATCCAGTCCGACCCCCTTCTGCCATGCAGGAAATCACAATCACAGCATCCCTGACAGATGGCCATTCAGCCTGTTAAAAGACTGCTCGAAGGAAGGAGACCCCACCACGCTCCGAGGGAGTGTGTAAAACATAGCGGGAGGGAAACAGAAGCAGCGCAGAGGTTGACTCAGGACTTTATCAGATACATCAAATCTGGCATCATAACGACACCACATACCTGCGAAAGGGCATGCATATCAGACAACACTGCCCTTTTGCTGTTATGTCCCTGCCAAACCCCATACTTTTTAATTGATGGCTTAAGCCATCAATTGATCCCCCCTGCTGGTTTTTTGCTGGTGTGTGAGACCTTGTGGTTTTTTTCCCTCGTAATTACCCGGTCAGTGGTCAGTCCGGACAAACACTTCCGGGTGAGATCGTGACATCCAGATAAGTGACATACTTTTTTATGACCCTCCCTAGGTTACTTGTAAGTTTTTTAGTGTGTTTTTGTGCTTTGTGCCACTTCTACTTTGTTATTTTTTAAAAAAATTCCCACACTATGTATTCTTGCATGAATGTGGGATTTTGAATGAGGAAGTGAATGAAACCTCTGCCGAGATTAGAGGTAAGTGCAGAAGGGGGCGTTCTTTTGCTAGCATAAAAATAGATTTGTTTATGCCAGCAAAAGAACACTTTAAAGAGGCTTGTCTGATAAAGTCTTCAGCCTTCCATCCTTCTGTAGGTTGGTAAAATGAGTACCCAGCTTGTTGGGGGCAATTAGCTAACACATTGTAAACCGCTTAGGGAGTGCTTTGCATAAACGGTATAGAAATATAAATTGTATTCCTATAGATGTGCTGAACTTTTTTTTTTTAAAGTTATCATTAGTATTGAGGTGTTTCAAAACTAGTCTAACTTAATTTATGTTTTAATATTATAACTAGTTTATTTCAACATTTGTTATTTAATATTCATAATTAATTTTAATATTTACAATGTATTATTTTTATTGGTACTTGTTTATTAAATTAATCTATAAGCAACCTTAGATCCCACTTCTAGTAGAAAGGCAGAATACAAATCAAATCAAATTGTTCAATCAATCAAACACATACTTTTTCACATAACCATAAAGTTATGAAATCATAGAATCATAGAATTGCAGAGTTGGAAGAGACCACGAGGGCCATCCAGTCCAACCCCCCTGCCACGCAGGAAATCTTGATCAAAGCATCCCCGACTTGGATCCTGTACAAAGAGAAAGGCGAGATGAAAGTTAAATAAAATAAACAATTTAGTTTTTTAAAAAATAATGTGAAATAAATAAGTGCTGGCATTCAGTACTGCGGTTACAGATTCATAACCTAGGCCTATGGTTGTGTAACTGATTTGTATTCAGTAAGACTATGTAGTCTGTTACCCTACATTACAGTAGGACGACTGGTCACAACCTCACTGGCAGGTGGGAGAGGGGGAATGGAATTGTTGCCCACCTTGCCCCCTAATCCCTAGCTCAATGGACCTCATTTGCCTGATTCAGAGGCTGGCTCTTAAGGTGGACTGCAGGGGGTTGGGCCTGGTGGTGTTATGTAGTTATGCCTCCTTAACTAAATGGCTTATCTAGGATTCCAGTGAATATTCTTGCCCTATATGTACTATATATTTACATGGTGATTGTGACTGAAATCCATCTGAAGATTGTGGTGGTGGTCAATAGTGGGAGGAAAGGAGTTTGCCTGTAGTGATGATTTCATAGGCAGAGTACAGTCAATGAACAATTTTCTCAACCTCCAGGATTCTTTCCTTACAGGAAATCTTGAGATATAAAATGATAGAGTAGGTGGGGATTTGGCCTGTAAACTTAAATACACTTACCTGAGAGTATTTTATTAACTGAGTGGGACTGTCTTTGGAGTTATTGGGTTGTTCTTGTGCTTCTGTGTTGCTTATAGACACTGTTTCATTAAGGATGAAGGAGCTGATGTACACAACATGTGAGGATGCTGTTGTACAATATACCATTTGAGAGTGCACTCTTGTTAAAAGAATGTGTAAACACAGTTCATTTTTGTTGCTCAAGAGCAGCTGAGGTATACTCAGGCCCTCCTGGGGGGTTGCTGCACTCTGCCTCCCAAGAGCTTCAGCCAGCATGGCCAATGTTCAGGAGCTGTGGCCCAGAAATATCCAAGATCCACAGGTTCCCCATCTTTTTCCCTATAAAAGAGTGAGGTATGAGAAATATTAATTTCACTTACTGGCATTTGGAACACCATATGTATTCATCTATTTCCAATAAATGTCGATTTACTCCAATGTATAATCTCTAAAATATGTCATGCTTGCAGTGACTATAATGTTGTGTCCCAACATGGAAACATCAGCTCATTTATGGATTTCAGCCTTGGGTAATTCTTGCGAGAAGACATGAGAGTGGTAAAAATAAAAATAAAAACAAAACACAGCAAAATCAATACACAAAACATGCACACAAGCACAGAAACACACTTTAAAACTTCCAGTTAAACTGTGGAAGTGCATAAAAAGAGCATCCCGTACCTGGTTTTCACGATCTCACCTAGAAGGGTTCTGCCCCTTGATGCTGTATTCACATGAACCCAATGGCACACTGTTTCAGATGCAGGCAAAACCACAAACAAAAAAACAATAACCCACAGCAGATCTATTGACAGCTTGGGCCATCAATAAAAAGGAACACTTTATTCACCTCTTAAAATTGTCATAGCATGACGTCGTGCAGTATAGGCGCCCTTTCGTGGTTATTAGGCATCCTTATGACACTGTATTTGCCACATCTGATAAAGTCCAGTGTTTTAGATGCTAGTCTGATAAAGTCCCTAGACAAGAAAATAATGTTCCTGTGCAAAAAAATGCTGTTTCCTATTAAAAAAAAAAATCTGAAATTTGTTTAACAAATTCTTGAACTGCAAATCATGTTCAAAAACTGTGTAGTTTTTAGAGGCTTTCTCAAAGTCAGAAGAAAATTGCTTAAATTACTCATTCCTTCCTTCAAGAAAAAATTAGCGAAGAATTATATCCCTATGGTAGATGTTATTAGATAACAGGATCTCATGATCCTGACCATTGAACATGTTGCTTGGGACTGCTGCAGGTTGGAGTCCAGCATCTGAAGTGTCATAGGTTTTCATCCTAGAATTAGGGAGTTGTCTGTAAACAAGGAGAGGCCTAGCATAAAAGGATTCTAAGGACATTTTCAGATGCCCCTTACCGCGCAAGCAGCCTCCGGAGCAGTAACGAGGCTGCTGCACGGCAGGGGGTTGATTTTGGACGCCGCTGTCCCTCTCTTGGTGTCGTCCGTGACTGTTCCGGCTAGCATTGAAGGCATCCGTGCTATTTTTTATTCACAGACAACTTCCGTGAGTGAAAAATAGCATGGCCGCCTTCAATGCTAACCGGAACAGTCACGGATGGCACCGAGAGAGGGACAGCATCATCCAAAATGGACCCCCTGCCACGCAGCAGCCTCGTTACTGCTCCGGAGGCTGCTTGCACGGTAAGGGGCGTCTGAAAATGTCCTAAGAGGGAAGCATCTCTGTCCAAGTAGATTATTTTTGATATATTGAACTGGCTTTAGCTGGGAACTCGAGGTCCACAGCAAATGGTGTTCTTTCATTTTCTCTTCTGAGTCTGTCCTGTAGCAGGTTATTCCTGGGGAGACAAAAGTAACTCAGTGGTTCTGCAAAGTCATTTGAGAATGCAGAGAAGTCTATTTGTAGCTCAGCTCATGGGCATTCATCTTGAAAAGAAAACCTAAGTTTTGTCCAGAAAAAACTCATGAGCCTATCCCAATGGAAACCTAAACTCTTTGTTATTTGTCTATTTATTGATTAATACATGATTTTTGGTACTTAATATTCTTGCTAAGAACATAAACAAAAAGATTTTAAAAAGTCATCACTTGGACATTCCACATATATTTTGCTGCATTCTCTCTTTAGCTCAACTATGCATTGTCTGAAACAAACATGTTCCCTGGTGCACTATAGGAAAAACCACTGAATGCCACAGGACCTCACAGAATGTGCTGTTATTGTGCTGTCCTCTTTGCTACATTACACTGCTAATTAATGCATTTTTTTCCATTGTGGCGTACAGTAGAAAAATGTTATTGGCTCTACCCTAATAGGCTTTTTCTTAATTCATACGATTTGGAAACTGATTAATCCAGAAGCTCACCATTCCATATACATATATACATACAGAATTTTTAAAAATAAATAAAAAAATGATGCACCTCATGCTTTCCTGATAAAGTAATTATTTTAAGAACTGGGTTCTTAAAGTTACTGTTATGGAAGGACCTTACAAGGCATCTTTCAGCCCTCGGTGTGTTAAAATGGCTGACTTGAGAGACTAACATAACCTTAACTGTAGTGGCATGAACAACATACCACTGTAATAATTCATTGAGAATGATGACACCTGAGACCTAATTTAAAAGTCCTGGATGAATACTGTTCTCACATTCAAGCCTCAAGGCTGCTGCAAACATACCTGTGAAATCCTAAGAACTACAGTGAGCCTAATTGAATTGGACTTAAATGGACCGTTGAGGTGGCCGCACAGAACTCCGGGGAATTTATATTGTCTATACCGTATCAGAATCACAGCTTGAACTGAATAACTGGTTACATTCAATCATGTTACTGTAACTCATGCTTGAGGTAAAGGGGAAACCTTTAGCTATCAGCAAGGCTGTATGGAAAACAATTTCAAATCACTTTAAACCCAGTTGGCAACTACTTTGCCAATTACAGAGCCCATTGGGAGAGGTGTGTGCTAGGGCTCAGGACTAAATGATTTATGTCAAGCGCCCCAGTCTCTGAGGCATATGTAGGCGCCTGCAGAGGAGGTGCTTGTGTGGCTAATTATTTCTCCTAAGAATACTTTAGCAAAGGTAATTTGTGCTTGCAGATGAGTCACACGCTGAATAAAAAGACAAGAGGAAAACAGAGGCTGTAGTGAAATGGTGTACCAGGAGATAAAAAGTGTGGGGTGGGGGGAGCAGGAGAAGGAGGAAAGGAGTAGGGTTCTTTGAAAATTTCCAATCTAGTATGTTAAAGAGAGAGAGAGCGAGCAAATGCATAGATTTGCACTGGAAAGGGGAATTCAAAAGTAATGTAAAATGCATGTTAATGATAACATCTGAATTTAAAGTATAATTTAAACTGATGCTAAGGGCACTTTCCCAAACGACATTCATACTGCAGACATTCACGCTAAGGAAGAAAGAGTATTACAAATCCAGAGCAGCTAGTGCAATATTGGCCAAAGTACTTTTCTAGATTAAAGGGGAAAATTTCGTTTTGTATGGGTCTTTTTTCAGGAGTTTGGTGCCTATTACTGGAAAATTCTTCATGGTTTTGTTTTTTTTTCATCAGCACCTGAGAGGAATTTTAAAAAGCTGCCCCTTTGAGGTTTCTGTTCTGTTTAACACCAATTCCAAATGTGCAAATGCAACTTGCATTGGCTCCAAAGTGGTGAGAGCAGCCAGTTCTTGAAATTCAATGCACATGTGTGCACATACGCGCACACACACTGAGATTGCTCAATATGTATATTTTCAATAATTATTACAATAACTCTGTAAGGTAGACCTGTAGTATTAATGGCAAAGGCAGCAAAGAACAGGGTGGAGTTGAGACAGTGTTTTTTACTTAAGTCCCGGGATCCATCTATACGAGAGGGGGAAAAATGGAGTATGTTGTAGTAATGGCATTTTGCAGCAGCAGCGACATATCTTAATGGTCTTTTTGGCCCCAGAAGCCCCCATAAGCTTCGCATGCCAGATGGCAGCTGCAAATAATTTATTCACATTAGTTCTTTGCTGCTGCCACACTTTGTTTTAAAAAAAAGTCATCTAAGGTGCGCTGGAGCGATAGAGCAATTTTTCGCATTAAAAGAATAGCAAAACAAAAAACCACACCCCATTTATTGCCTTAGCGATTGCTTCCTAAGGCAAAAATCCAACATGGCGGCAGTGGGCACTTGCCCTGTTAGCAAGCCCTGCCCCCTGCACTTGCCCAGCCAATCAGCTTTGTCCTTCCTCTCATACAGGGAAGCATTCATCAAAGTGAATTGCTTGTCCTAATGAGCAGGAATGTGCATCACCTCGCTGTTTTTAAAAATTATGGGAAAAGGCACGAAGGCTTTTCCTGCATTGTTTCTGCTGGCTTGAGTCCTCCTCCTTCTGAATACTGTGGATTTATGTGGGATCCCATTTAGACAGGTAGGATTCCCCACAAATTCTAAGAGATTATATTTCACCATTTAGACACCCCCCCAGTGTGTCCATTGTGACAGAGTGATTTGTTAACTAGATACTCGTAGACCATAATTCACAGACTTCAGGAGAAAGCCAATTATGTATAGAAGGCTGCAGGAGGGAAGGGAAAAAACAGCTCAAATTTGTTGTAGCAGTAGAAGCCCACCTGCAGAACAATAGCTATAGCTTTTAATCATGACACTAGTTCTCAAGCTCATCCTCAACAGTTTGTTCTTGAATGTCACTTTTAAAAAGAGTTCTGGTTGGCCAACCATACTATGGAGAAATAGTGCAACCTCCTTCTAGACTGGATGAAATGGAACCACCTTTCGTGGAGCTCGAAATGGGTTTAAGAAAAGGACACCCTCAAGGGACAGAGACAATGAGGTATACCAAAAATACTGGGCTAGAAAAGAATCACATTATGTAGAACTATAGGTCATCGAGGGGGATGTCTGGGGAGGAACTTAGGACTTTTTCGGATGAAGAAAAATAACGCAAGCAGCCTCTAGCGGTACTGTTGCGGTACCGCAGGGAGAGCTGAGCGTCATATTTTGTTGATTTTTTTACTCACGAAAGTTGATCGTGAGTAAAAATCAACGAAATATGATGCTCAGCTCTTCCTGCGGTACCGCAACAGTACCGGCAGGGGCGAGCATCATACGAAAGGGGTGCTTTGCAGCGCAGCAGCCTCGCAAGCTGGAGAGGCTGCTTACGTTATTTTTCTTCATCCGAATAAGTCCTTAGAGTTAGAACGGTGTGTTCTCTCAAAAAGAATTCTCAGAAAGAATGTTATACAATATTGGGGTTGTCCACATGGTGAAAATACCTCTCACAGAATTTGCTCAGAAAATGAGCTGTCTTAATGGAACCCCACATTGTCTCATCGTATTGTCAAGGGGGGGGGGCGGCAAAAAAAGGAAAAACTACACGAGAAAAGCCTTTGCAGCTTTTCCAACTTTTAAAAATGCTCCAGTGATATGTGCATTTTTGCTTGTTAAGACAAGAGATTTGACATGAACCACTTCCCTATTCAGGACAAAGTGCAAACCTGATTGGCTGGATGAGTGCAGCGAGCAGGTCTGGGTTATAGGGCAAGTGCCCACTGCCTCTATGTTGGATTTTTGCCTTAGCAAGTGATTGCTAAGGCGATAAAATGGAGGTTTGTGCTATCTTTTTTCTCTCTTTTTTGGAAAGTGATATGGAATATCGCTTGTGCACACCATAGAAATACGTTTTTTTTTTTTTTAAAGTTTGGGGGCAACAGATTTAAAAACACAAGTAATCCACTTGTGGCTGCCATCTCAGCTACAGACATGCTTTAAAACTATTAAGACAGTTAACTACAGGAGGCTTTAAAACTATTAAGACAGGTTGTAGCTGCTGTGGCTTGCTATTACTGTGGAGCAGTCTGTTTTTTCTTTCTTTTGTGTAGACAAACCCATTGTGCTCTTTCTCTCCAGTTTGCATATGGAAAGGATTTTGCAGTCAGAGCTGTCCTTGGCCATTCTCACAGTGGTTCTTAAACAACCATTTAGAGACAGGTAGACCTGAATCCTGAAAATAAAGAAAGTAATGGGGACAGGGAGGCATTACATGACAATGAAGGGCAGAAGGGAAAGCCCCAAGATTTAAGTTCAAATCAAGGACATCCCTAACAATCAAGGACATGTGAAAGCAGAACTTGGAAAGGTTGCATTTTTGATTACAACTCCCAGAACCCACTGACCCTGCTGGCTGGGGAATTCTGGGAGTTTTAACCCAAAAAGTAACTTTTCCAAGTTCTACATGAGATGTATACTACCAACTTACCAATGAGTTAATGCTGGTGACATAGGTATTCTCAATTCATACATTATAGAATTGACTCTTGGTATCCTTGAGCTGGGTTGACTGAATTATATGGGGAGGGGGAAAAGAGGATTTAAATATGAAACTCTTGTGCCTGACTCCACACATGAACCCAGTTTTAGCCAAACCATGCCCCCTTGATCCTTCTAGAAACAGGAACTAAAGGTGTTGTCACAAAAGGTAAGGGATTTTGGAACATTTGATCTTGCCTATAGTTCTAGAACTGGAATTTATTCAGCATACCCGGTAAATGCATGAATTGTGGCACATGAAAATGTACTCACAAACCATTTTGTTACAAAATAAGCTCTGGGATTCACATTGTAATCCATTTGCCTTGCTTGCTGCAACTGTAATACAAATTGGAAGCTTCTACTATTGTATGGGCAAAAACTTCAACAAATATACAGTAATTATGTTACAATCCTCAAATCAATATGAGGGTGTTAATTGCCTAACTGAGGATTTGTCCTGCACAACAGCCAAAAAATATTTGATATCAGACTCAGGAATTTCATTTCCTCCCTTAAAGATTTAGCACAGCTGCTGCCAGTAAAATCATATCTGACCCTGAAGAACAACTGCAATTGTCCCGTTTGGAGAATATTGAAAGTCAGCTAAGCAGTAGGGATTGAAAAGCACTTCAGGCAGCTCCATTAAAAGACATAGGCACACCAAATGTGCATAGTTAACCTTAGAAAAAGAGCAGAGAATCAGATGATATACACACAGCAATTGTCACCATGCTGGTTGTAGCAATAATTATTTTTTTTAAAAAAGAATAACGTGGGTAAGTGGTGACATGAATCACTTCTAATAGCATGTGCTACAGAAAGAGTCAAGGCAGTATTTTTTCATGCTACAGTAAACACAAACTGCAGATAAAAGAAGGTTGTGTACAGTACTCAGTGTAAAACTGTTAGGTAGGGAAGACAAGCACTTGCCGTTTCAGCAAATGTCATGGATTAGGATCAAACACTCCAATATTTGAGTACATTCTGCTGAGCTTAAAACCATAAAGGAGTAAGAACCACTGCAAGCACTCATCTATTAAGGCCAGTGTGTATGGACCAGGGAATGGAGGGGGCAGGCAGCACTCAAGTCCCACCCCATGTATAGATAGAGTTGGCTGAGTGCCCCCCCCCCAAATAATCAAACAAATTGCACCATTAAGACTCCTATGTAGCTGAGTCCGCCCTTCAGGAATTATCACTCAGAAATGTACTACATTTTCAAGCACACACACGTGAAATAACAAAGGCAGCATGCAATCTATCTTATACACACTTACCAAGCTACTCTGAACACATGGAGAGGACTTTTAAGTACACATCACGCTTGTAGACGTCTTCATGTTTAAGAATGATTGAACAATAATGAATGGGAGAAGTAATTTGCCATCCTGCCTCCACTGTGTCCTAAAAGCTCACACTTGGTAGATATATTGTACATGTTTTTGCATTTTCTTGTGAGAGTACTGTACTATGTCTGCAATTTTTAGTGTTTATGTGCCTTCAAGTCACCTGTCGTCTTATGGCAACCCCATGAATTTTACAGGGTTTTCTTAGGCAAGGAATATTCAGAGGTGGTTTTGCCAGTTCCTCCCTCTAAAATGTAGCCTACAGCACCTGGTATTCCTTGGTGGTCTCTCATCCAAGTACTAATCAGGCCTGAACCTGCTTAGCTTCCAAGATCAGATGGGATCTGGCACCTTCCCTTCTAAAATATCTCCACAGCTTTTGCTTTTAAAGTAGTGTGGTGAAAGGAGGGATGTGATAGGAGACCTTATAAGCACTTTTGCACTCATTTAGTTGGGTATGACATATTTTTTCACTTTGCTTGATATATTAATTGTATTTTTTAATTTACTCAGTTTTGTAATGTTTCATTTATAGCAGTTAGAGTCCTTTTTGCTTCTGCTGGTTGTTTGCTTCTGCTGGTTGTTTAATTTAAAACAATGCATTCTTGATTTTCATTGCTTTATTAAAAAAAATGTACCCACAAGTAGGCAAAGTTAATAAAAACCTGCTTGCCAATTTTGAAAAGAAAACCCTTAAAAACAATTCTGAGGTCCCTGCTGGTGGGTTCCATGTTAGGGACACAGTTAAACTGTTTTGGGTTTTATTTCACATGTTGAAGAAACTACCCTAGAGTGCTGAATATTATGTGACAAAATGGCTTAGCACATTCAATAGCTCTTTAAAATCTGGAATAAAATCCAGAGAGGATTTACTGTACCCCTTTCATGGAAGCTACTGGCTGTTATTGATGCTAGGTATTCTCTAATCCAGGGGTAGACAATCTTTGGCCCTTCAGATCCTTTGGACAGCAAATCCCACAATCTTTTCTAATTGGTCGTAATGGATGGGGCTGGTGGGGACTAGGCCAAAGCATGGGAAATCCAGAAGTTTTACATTCCCATTCAATCCTCTTGATGGAATGGCAGAAACCAGTACCACCCCACCCCCACCCTCACGTGGTCTAGTGGGGTTTGTCTATATGGGTGGGGAAAAACCCGGTTCAAATTGCATTTTCCTGGTCTGCAGAGACCCCACATACTTCTTGTTAATGCCACATAAATCTTGTTATAGCAAAGTGAGAGTGGCATTACCAGCTACACATTTTCCATAGATGAGCTCACTTCATTGTAAAAGGGAGGTCCTGCTATGATCACGTGTTCTATACTTCACATTATTTTTGGCCACACTGCCATGGCCACTCTGCTTATTTTTTCTTCCCGTCAAACATGTGAATATGCAAATACGCAGAGGTGCACTAATAATGATATACAAGTATCTGCACAAATGCACCTTCAAAAATAATAGCAACCACACACCAGCAAAATGTAAATACAAACAGAGGAAGTAGCCTTTGCTGGTGGGAAGGATCAAGTGATCCCGAACCCCACCCCACAGCTCCACACCAAAGCCAACCTGGAGGTGGCCACATGTACAATAAACTGTATTTTCCAGGAAAGTGCAGTATAAAAGGTAAGTTTTTTTTAAAAAAAATCAAATCTAAGCCCCCAGGAGCCAAAAAGATCCGTATTCAATTCGAATCTTCAAGAACGTCGTGTATTCTACCAGCCTTTGGTAAAATGTGAGTACATTTTTTTCTGCCTGTGTATACAAGCCTGCAGAGAAAATAAAGCAGGCTTAGTCTTCTTTGTAAAAGCATATGAAGGTAGATTTACTTACAAATACTAATGGTTTCATAACATGTCATGGTGAGAGGCTTATGAAATATGAAAACGGTATGAGATTAAGGTGAATAATGATATATAAATGTATAGTTATGTCTGATGAAGTTTCTGTTGTCTAAATCTCTTAAATAATAAAAAAAAAAAGAGAGAGAGAGACAGAATTGTAGACTACAAAACTGAGAACAAACTCAGACCAACAACTATTAGCTGATGCAGGAAGAGAGATGTGACAAAAACCAACAAACAAGAAATAGCACACATGCTTTGCCTAAAGGTTTAGACAGGCATGTAAACCAGCAACTACTGAGTATAGGCATGCTAAGTTTACTACCTCTAAGAGATATGCACTATGCTGTGTTGGGCAGAAGTGAGATGGCTGGACAGATCAAGTCAATCTTGTCAATACCATCAAGTCAATACCATCAAGTCAATTGCTATTTCACAAATAAATACAAATACACTTATGTCTTTAGTTTGTTGGTCTTTTAAAGGATTTTCTCTTTGTTTCATGCCCCCCCCCAGTTTCTCAGATTTCCCCCACTTGCTTGACTGAGCTTTGCTGATCACAAGGGCGAAACAGACCAAAAACACATGTGGGCTACATAGTGAACTGTTACCTTTGACCTTGAGCTATTTATTTAATTTTCTGTAACCTAAAGAATTTTTAATGGAATGTATTTTGCCTGGGGCAAAATGCATGGACATGTATCAGATGTGTTTTCATTTCAGCTTGTTTAAAGAATAGTATGTTCGTTAGCTCTGCTATACTACATCTGGAAAATTTTTAAGTTCAGCATTGGAACTTTCACCCTTAATGATGGTTTTAATCAAGTCTTTTGTGCAAAGGCAGAAAAAAGTAATCTACAAAAGATTTGTTCAGCTTCAGTAGGAATGAATAGGTATTTGGTTTGAGCAGGGATAACCATTCAGGAGGCAATGACCATGAGCTTATTCCTCATGCCAGCCAGTATTGTCAATATATCCTGTGCCACACTGAGGAATTCTACCTGTAGAACACTATTTTGGTGTAAAGTTATGAGGCAAGGAAAACAATATCCTAGTAGTCTTCACAACTCTTCCAGTTTTCTTTCTTTTGGTTTAAATTCATTTTTATTGAGTTTTCATTGCAAAATATACAGACAGATAGAAAAGACAACAAGAATATGAACAGTAGGCATAATCTAGAGTCTTAAGCAAGAACATTTTCCCCCTCCCCCCCTAGCATTTTATTAGAAAAGTTTATACAAGTATTTATTGGTTCATTTGTCATTTTCCCCATGTAGCTTACTATGCGAGAGCATGATGGACATCTACTTCCACATCATTTCGGTGTGTCTAATACATCCATCCACAAATTCAAGTGTGAAGGAGGAGGTATTATAGAGCATGTTTGTGTGTTAATATAATCAATGAATTCGAACCATTTCTCAATAAAAGAGGTTTTTGACTTATGACCATGTTGTGTGTTCATTTTGTCAGTAAGTTTTTCGTAGAGCCATTGGTCCCATACTCTGCGCCACCATTCTTCCGTGCTGACTTGTCCTGTCTTCCATACGGCTGTAATTGTAACTCTAGCTGCTGCCAATAGGAAGTTTATTAGATATTTATTTTTTACTTTTTTATTTTTGCCTGTGAAGATGGAAAGAAGTAAAAGGGCTGGGCAAAAATGGAGCTTTTGTTTTATGATGGAGGATATTAGGTGTAAGATTTTCTGCCAAAATGGCTTAATTCTTCCAGGTTTCTAAAGCTCCGCCATGTCTATGCACTCATTTATTCAGAGCTTGGAAAAGTTCTTTTTCCCTTCTTCTTCTTCTTCTTTTTTTTTTTTTGAGTACAACTCCCCACATTCCCAAGCTAGCATAGTCAGTAACCATGCTTCCTGGGGGATTCTGGGAGTTGTAGTTCAACCCCACCCAAGTGTGTCCAATGTGAAGTGAACTTGCAGCCAGTGCAGCAGATTGAAACATAGGGTTCATGTGATCTCAGCTGTTTTCTCCTATCAAGATTGGAGTGCCATGATTCAGCACCAAGTGAAGTTTCAAAGTACTGTAGTTTTCAAGGGAACTTTATATAGGCCAGGCATGTTACTGTCATTTAGTCAAGATGTAACAAGCATATGTAGGACTAAGGCCACGTCAGTATAAGTAAGCAAAGGGTGCATCTGGTGTACCAGTAGAAACTGAGCAAAAGCTGACACCTGAACATCTAATTAATTACAAGGCCAGATCCAGGCTTTCCAAGCGACAACTCTGAATTTTTAGAGAGGGGGGCAATACCCAGGACAAGCTGACATCTTATTCCTGGACTGGAGGTGTAGCACACTGCACAATGATAGCAGCTTGGCCTCACCTGAGCATCACTTGAACTGCCATCACTCCATCCCATGGAATCTTGTAATTTGGGGAAGTACTTAGAAAGCTCTAGTGCACTGCCTGGCACAGAACTCTAAGTAACTTATGAAACTACAAATCCCAGCATTCCACCAGATGAAGTGATGCCAGTTAAAGTGGTATTAAAATGTTATAATTGTGTACAGTCGTCCCTCCACATTCGCAGGGGTTAGGGGCGCAAGAAGCCCGTGAATGTGAAAAAAACGTGAATAAAATACACCTCCCCTCACCCACCCGCAACCTATCCCCTGCTCTTCAAAAGTGGTGACGGGGCTTTTGAAGCCTCGTAGCCACTTCTCAGCTGCCACTCCCGCTGTTCGAAAGCTGCTCCCCACTCCAAACAGCCAAGCCCAGGGAGAGCAGGGAGATCGGGTCTAAATCGCCCCCCTCCTTGCTCTCTTGGGGCTTGGCTCTGCATTTCAAATGGAGGCAAGCCCCAGGAAAGTGGGGAGGGCGTGCTTTAAACCCCATCTCTCCACTCTCCCTGGACTTGGCTCTGTTTGGAGTGGGGAGCCAACCCCCAAGAGAGCAGGAAGATCGGGTCAAAATCGCCCCCCTCCTTGCTCTCTCAGGGCTTGGCTCTCTATTTCAAATGGAGGCAAGACCCGGGGGAGCGGGGAGTGGGCACCTTGACTTCCCACTCCAAACAGAGTGAAGCCCCTGAGGTAGATGGAGTTCCACCCAGGGAGGGGGAGAAGAAGGAGGAGAAACTACGAATACTCAAAACCACGAACATCAAAGCTGTGAATGTGGAGGGACAACTGTACTATGGATACATCCTCGTAGGTATCCTAATCAATAGCACCACCTTGTCCAGACTGAATTTCGGTTTGTTTTGTCCACTCAGTATAGGCTCACTGAGAGGTACCTGGCACTGCCTGGGAATGAACTAAACCAAGGAGTAGCCAAACAGCAGATAAACTATGCAGCAGAATAGGGCTTGAAAAACAAAGGCTTCAGCTAGAAGGCTTTATCACTGCTCTGACCCACTTTCATCCACAATAAGACTTACAAGCAGCAAGGTCCTTCTGGAGGCTTTATCCTCAGTTCCAGTACAAAACAAACACAGAATATATACAGCAAACATCAATAACAAATCCAACAGCAATTATCCAAACACTTCTCAAACCAGCCCACAACAGTAACTCACACAGGGTATATCTTTATAGGAGTGTTTGGCTAGTCACCTTCTACCTAGTTACAGCTGTGAACAGAACCACTTCAGCTGTGCTAGTTTGGTTTATTGCTTCAACATTTTCCCTTTTCATTTTAAGGGATATTATCTTGACATGTTTAACCTCACCCAGTCCACGTCTGACTCCAAACACTAATTCAGAACAGACTAGATGGTCTTCCCACATTACAGCAGCAGTATCAGGAATCACTAATCAGCAATTTCTTACCACATTTTTTGTGGTGTCACATAAGATGGGCCAGTCTTGTTCATCCTTCTCATGCAATTCTCGCCAAGAGAAGTAATAAAGATAAGAAGCAACAATCATTTTCAAAGGGCCTTATCAATTGGCCTGATCTGCAAAGAACTGGCCCTTTAAATATTTCAGATCCAGCATAGATGGAAGCCAGGTGTCATCATGTCCAAAAGTGCTGTTGTCTTTGAAGGTAGTGACTGAGAGACGATTTTACAATGTGGTTTGGTGCATGCATGTGCTGGTCATCTGGACAATCCCTTGCTCTTTTTAAAATCTTGTTTCAGGGCCCCCAGGTACACAGAGTACCTGAACAGAACTGTTTTAACAAAAATCAATAGCCAAGTTCATAATGTGTATTCTTTGGCTAGAGCTTTAATAGATCTGAACGCCTAGTGGATTGTATATAGCAGACAGAGAACTTATTCTATATCCCTAGTTACTTTTAAAAATAAAATATACACTCTAGACTAAATGGCGGACCAAATGTTACATATAATAATGTTACCTATAATAACAGCCTTTCTCATTCTGGTGCTTCCCAGTGTGTTCGATTACAACTGTTGGCTGGGAATGCTGGGAGTCACAATCCAACACATCTGGAGAGCACCAGGCTGGAAGAAGCTGAGAGATGGACTCAGTTGCTCTTTTTCCACAGGCATTTTTGAAGGAGCAGCCAGAATTGAGACATGGGTCCTTAGCTACCTTGGGTCACACTTTTCAGAGGAAGGTGTGACATAATTTAAATACATAAATAAACATAGAAGGGAGGTCTCCTCCTCACTCCAAATCTGTTGGCCCATGCAAACACCCACCTTGGTTTCCCACATGTTGAACCCTTTGATGGGAAAAAAAACTGCTTGGCAGGGGCTGTTGGTGGTGGTTTCCATGTTGCTGGGGTGATGAATCCACTCTGGGTTTTAGTCCAAGCTTCTAAGGAACTATATGGTGCTGAACATATTTGGGGGACCAGGGTCATCACATCAGATAGCTGCTTTAAAGTTCAGACTAAATCTGGGATGGATTCACTGCCCCATGGACATATGAGTTACCTGCTGTCACTAAAGCTTGAGGTGTGTGTTTGTGTGTGACAATTCTTTTGGAATATGGAATTGGTGGGCATGGTGAAGATTAAATACCCCCAGTCACTTCTCAAGTTCTGATTGCCTTTTAGATTTTTTTCTCTTCTTTCCTGTGTACAAAAAAAGCTGACATGATAATGCTGCAGGTATTTATGTATAAGGCCTAGTTGGGCCCTTATTGTTGATAATGTCAGGTCTCATTTCTAGGTAGGATCCTGACATCAACAGAACATGACATCCCAAAATGGCAGTGCCAGAGTAGCTGTCACAACCTGACTGTCCTGAATTTTAAAAGACAGATATACACACAGACATTTCCATCCATCTTTCATGACCTGACTGAATCATTCTTCTGTCCCAATTGTTGCATAAAAAGGGCACAAAATGCCCTGTGATGTTCTGTGAAAGCTTTACTGAAATGAATAGGTTCTGGGCAAGAATGTTACACATTTTAATGGAGCACATGTACTCGAAGGCTAATATTAGAGGATTATGTCCAGGAAACACTGCTCTGTCTGAATGCTTCCAAGATGTTAAGTCAAATACTTTTAGAGCTTTTGAAACGGGAACACCTTGGGTAGTGCTATGATTCCACTTTAACTGCTGGGGCAACATCCTATGAAATCCTGGGGCATATAGTTTGGTGTAGCCTTAGAGCCTTTTGGTTTGGCAAGTTCAAAATTGCCAATCTCAGGATTTCATAGGATGGAACCTTGGCAGATAAAGTAGAATCATATCATTATAACTATGTAGGAGATTTTCAGATGGGGACAAAAATAACATCCCCATCTCACTATCTCCTCTACCACCACCCTTCCATCCCCATTCCAGCACAAGAACAAACATTTTCAGATCTACCTTATAGTGCATGCACCCCTCCCCTTGGCAGCCCAGGAGTGAATGCATCTCTCATGGATAGGAGGCCTGGTGATAGGAGCCCTGGTGGCGCAGTGGTTAAATTCCAGTACTGCAAGTCACCATGTTGCAAGTTCGATTCCAGAGGGCTCCAAGGTTCACTCAGCCTTCCCTCCTTTCGTAGGTTGGTAAAATGAGTGCCCAGCTTGTGGGGGCAATTAGCTAACACACATTGGAAACCACTTAATGCAGTGTAGATGTGTAAATTGCTATTGCTTTAAAAAAAAAACAACTGTAAGCCACTCTGTTAGCCTTGTGGCTGAAGAGTGGGGTATAAATAAATAAATAAATAAATAAATAAATAATAAAAAATAAACTTCCTTATTTGAAATCCTGGGCCATTCTCGCAAGAGGAAATTCAAAGTTAAAAATAAAAACACACACACAAAAGTCAAACCAAGCACCTAAACACACTTTAAAAATACCAAGTAACACGGGCAGGGTACAAAAAAATGTGTCACTTACCCAGATCTCCTGATTGCACTCGGAAGTGTTTGGCACGGACTTCCCACTGATATTGGCATTGCGCCAGCATAACGGGGCACCTTTTCACTCGCCCGTCATTCCATCATAAAAACAGAATGGACGATCTATTCACAGTTTAGCCTGTAAATAGAAAGAACCAGTGGTGGAACAGGAGCAGCATGGGAGCATGATGACACAGGGAGGCCGTTGTCTGAAAATCAAGCCCTTTAGCAATCTCCTGGTGTCGGTATCATGCCATATTTAGTAGGTCTGATAAGCTCCATAGTCTGAAAAGGCTCCTGTTGCCTGAAGATGGTGGGACATCAACAAGTCTGGAAACTGTCAGATTGGGAAAGACTGTCTAAAAATATGGGATCTCAACTTACTACCTGCTCAGTTAAGTTTTATCACTGATTTGTAGTCCTCCCCCCCGTTCTCTCCTTACCCCCCCAAACAGGTACACTATTCACTTGCCCTTTCAACATCTTTTTTTAAACTAAAGGTTAATAAGGCGGGCTGTTGAAGGGTGGGAATTATGCCCCCTCTAAATGTCATTCAACTGTAATTGTATGTACATTATTTATTTATTTACTAAAACCCAGTGTTCCTTATCATTGGCTAGGTGCTGGCAAGACCTGCTGGGAGTTCTAGTCCAACCACTTCTAGAGGGCTGTGTGATTCCCATGATGTGTTAAGTCCAGCTCATGGACACTGCTTCACTGCAAGTGCAGCAATACATGGGTGGCTACAAAAACCACTCAGTAAATCAAGGGTGGAGAATTACTAATCAGAACTTTATTTTTTAGTATTTACAATTATATTTTTATGAACAATCAAATCACTACATACTCTGATTGTACCCCCACACTCTACTAAGAAATGTTATCTGCATTAGTGATAGAGCACATATTTCCCTCATAGAAAAGCAAGATCGAGGCTGGAGAAAAGAAGGAAAAGCCAAGAGGGAAGGAACAAGCAAGAGAGGTTTGGTGCGGATGGAGTGATTAGTTAGGAGCCGAAAGGTTCATTTACTGAAACCCATGCCCTCTCCATGTTTATTCAAAAATAGGTGTGTGAGTGAGTAAGGGAAACTTTCCACTTACTTAGCCAATTGCCAAGCCCTGTATAAGCAATAATAAACATTATTACAAAGGGGTTCGTTGGGATTTTACATAGAAGAAGAAATGGGAAGGGCATGGGTTTTGTTAAATGAATCTTTTGGCTCCAGTCCAATGCCATCACATCCCTCAAAGTGTGTGACCCACTGAATCAGGGGATGGCTGGAAAGCAGTATGGAGTGGGTGAGAGAGGAGGGGAAGCCAAGAGATGGCATTTTTCTTCAATTGCCCCCAATCCTGGCTCTTCAGTTGCTTCCCAGCTAATCTTAAACTGGATGCTGCCACCAGACAATACAGCCATGTGGTGTGTGCCCTCCAGTCCTAATTCTTCTTCTCCTAAGGCTTTCTGTTTTACTTAATATGCCAGAGGAAGAGCCACCCACTCTAATGAATGCTAACATTTCAGAAAAACATTAAACAGATAAACTACTGAATTAGGCCGCATCACCAGAAAGTCTAACAAGTTAATAATTCACAAGCCAATTAACTAATTATTTCCAAGTTCTGGTATGATCTATATCTTAATTTCAATTTGCTCCTCATGATAATGGGATTGCAGCCTAGCTCCTGCCCCCACCTCCATATCTCCAGGCACTGGTAAAGTACCGTATTCCCCTTCAGCTCCTTTCTTGGGCTCTGGTAGAGTATAGCCACCATGGCTAACAGCCACCAGTAGGATTTTCCTGCATGAATTTATCTGATCTCATTTCAAAGTTGTCCAAGCTACTGGCCATCACCACAGCATGCAGTCAAGAATTCAAGTTATGTCTTCAAGTCTATCAGTGTCTGGACAATTAGAAATGTGTAATACTATATTTTAAAACTTTCCAGCGGATTTCTTTTCTTTGTTTCCCTGCAGTATAAACCAAATTATGCAAAATGAGATTCTGATCTTACAGTTCTTATGCACGTGAGCAATCTCTCTTTCTCTCTCTTATTTGATGCTAGGCAAGTATGATTGGGCCCAGCCCCAGAGTAGTGACTTGGAAGAAGCTGAATTAAATTGGTAGCCTGGGGTGTTCCAATTATTCAGGTGACTTTAGGGAACCTGATACCAGATTTCTATATTAAAAGGTGAGGATCTCACCTGTGTAAATAATGAAGGGAGCGATTAAATTTCGTTCCAGCAGAGACCTTGCCACTCAGAGATCTTGTTAATGGCAGTTGAACTGGTAAATAATTTATCAAAGTCCATAGTGAATAAATATATACTTCCACCCACACAACTTCATCCAAGTCCCATGGACCCAGGCAATGAGTTTCTTCTCTTTCTCTTTTTTTCTGAACAGCCTGAGATTATTAAATTATTCAGTAGCTCCTCTCCAGGTTGCAATAGGATGTGTAACTTTAAACTGCCTTAGAAAGCTTATCTCTCTCTCTCCCCACACCCATATATTGGTCACTCACAAAGCAGTTTCTTCTTAAAAAATCCACTATGATCCATGAAATGCTGCTTGCTATGAATTCATATCAAACTGTTTAAAAACAAGTAAATTTGGGACACTGATTGACATGATTTTCTACCACAGAAGGATTTCTAGAATTTCTCTTATGGTGTGGTGAATTTCATTGTTATCTAGATACTCGAATGAGATCATGCATACTCATCGTGCCAGTTTAGACCACTTACTGTTAGAATCAGTCCTCTGTATCCATGGATTCTGTACCCACAGATTCAACCACCCATGGCTTGAAAATATTCCTAAAAAAAATAAATCCACAAAGCAAACCTTGATTTTGCCATTTTATTTAAGGGACCCCATTTTACTACACCATTATATATAATGGGACATGAGCATCCATGGATTTTGATATCCATGGGGGGGCCTGGAACCAAACCCCAGCAGATACCAAGGGCCCACTGTACATAGATGCAACAGAACGGCTGTGTGAGCATAAGCCTGGAAAAAGAGGGCTTGTGCAAGGAGAAAAATGTTACTATGAAACAGGTAGCTAAGGGCAAGCAACATACTTGTAGGAGTTTATTAGACGTAGTCTCTTTAAACATTCTTTTGCCAGCATTAACAAAAAGCATTTTTCTGCCGGCAAAAGAACATTCTCCCCTGCACTTACCTTCTAATACTGGCAAAAGCTCCCGGCAATAAAGAGGAAGCGAATGGAGCCCCATTTTCTTCCTTATTCCAAATCTCGTGCGATTTCATTGTGCAGGAAATTTAAACTTAAAAACAAAAATAAAGCATTTTAAGTTACACCAAGCATCCAAACACACAGTAAAAATCCCAAGTAACCCAGGGAGGGTTAAAAAAAAAAAAGAGTGAAACTTACCTGGACGTCCTGATCTCACCAGGAGTGTTCGCGCCGGAGTGGCCATTGTCAGGGTAAATCTGAGATTTAAATGGTCTGAGGTATCGCATGTCGGCAATGCCGGCAAAAAAAGCAGCAGGGAGATCTATTGACAGCTTAAGCTATCAAATAAAAACAAAGGGATTTTTTGCTCTTTATAACCACAAAAGGGCGATAATCATCTGATCTGTTCACCCTTTCGCGGTTATGTGGCATCATGATGTTGCCATATTTTCCTCGTCTGATAAAGTCCATAGTGAAAGCAAGGCAGTTACAACCAGGTGGGTAATTCTCCTGCTTTAAAGTTGCATAGGCTTTTACTTATTTATTATTGTTTTTATGCTCCTATACCCTCGGAGAAGGCATGCTTTTTCTTTTGCCACTTCCTGTCTCAGGAGATGTGCAAGAGACCCATTTGCTTTGGGTAAAAGTCCAAAGCCACCCCCAATTGCTTTTGTTTCTTTGCATATGTGCAAAGCAAATTGCTCCCAAACCAGTCCATCTTTTTTCTCCCTGTGCAATATTATTTAGAATGAGTTTTTGAGAATCAATAAGAGGTAGGGCATAGGTTTGTTATTCTACAAAGTAGACACTGGGGGAATTATTGATGTTCTGGTTATAATGACCAAATATTGCTAAGGACTTTATCACATGAGCCCCATAAAGTGTTTTTTTGCTGGCATAGAAAAAACGATTTCTATGCCAGCAAAAGAATACCCCCACCACACTTACCTCCTCTCCTGCCAAAAGGCGTCCCCATTCACTTCCTCATTTGAACTCCTGTGGATTCTCATGAGAGTTCATCATGCAGGAACTTAAATAAAATAAAATAAAATAAAACATTTAAAGTTACACCAAGCACACACACACACACTAAATAAAACCTCCAAGTAAACCGGGGAGGGCCATAAAAAGTTTGACTTACCTGGATGTCACAAACTCACCCAGAAGTGTTGTGCCTGGTCTGGCCATTCATGTTGTAATGATGTGATTTAAATGGCCTGAGATTTCACACACTGGCAATGCTGGAAAAAAGCTGGCACAGCCGATCTAGTAAAATGTCAATTAAAAGTGGCACTTATTAGTGGCCAATTGACACACTGGTCACGGGAGCAGAACAATGTCATCTGATACTGACAACCTGTTCCATCAAAATCACGTCATTTTGGTGTAATTTTTTTCTCATCTGATAAAGTCCGATAAGTGTGTTTCTTGGCTTCTGATTCTGTGCTTCTGATTTTGTACTAAAACATTCAATTTGGGCTTAAGGAGATTATCAGATGTGGCAAAAACTGCATCAGAAGATTGCTAGAAGAACAGATGACCTTACCAGATGACATCATCCTCCAACATTCTGGGTGTGTAGTGTGGGCATCTGTAAGGCGTCCCTTTTAATTTGCAGCTTCTCCCCATAAATGGAGAGGGCAGCCTCATCTGTGGCAGTGCCACGCCCTTGGAAAGGCAGAAGGATGCAGTGTCTGGTAAGGTCTCCCTTTCTGTTCTTTTAGTGATCTTCTGATGCAGTTGGGAATGCAAATTTTTTGCATGTTCCCCCACTGTCTGATAATCTCCTAGGTGTCTGGAGAAAATCAATCACTAATGGTCAGGAGAGAAAACCATCTTCTGGTATGCAAACAAAACCGGGCATAGGGCCTATGTATGGCTTATAGATTCAGAGGAACTGTCATTAATTAAGTCACTTTGTATCTAATTGTCTTATGGTGGTATGGGAATCACATGGTGCACAGGCCTTAGGACTACCACTGACCTCTCCCTCTGCAAGATGCTCAATCCCTGAAAAAACAAACCACCATCCCAACGGTTGGCTGGGATGCTTAAAAGTTCTGTTTCTCCTCATGCCACCTCAAAGCCACAAACAAAGTCAAGCCCCAAACAGTTTCAGAGACAACTGGGAATGACACAGTGTCACTTCCAGTCACCCAAACTGGCAGTCAGGAAATCACGCTGTGGCCCTTCAAAGCTCCTGAGTTGCTGAAACTGGGTGATGTGCTTTGCTCCAGAGCCTGCCCACCCTTCTCTTACAGTCTTATAGACAATTGCCTGATAGAATTACAGCTGTCTTGCCAAGTGCTAAGAGGAAGGAATGTCTAAGAGTTGATTCTTGACCTTCTAAGTTTGTTTATGGAAGCTTTAGAGGAGAATTTGCATGTAGGGTGAGTGCCAGTGTGATGTAGAGATTTGACTATTGGACTAGGATTCTGGGAGACCAGGGTGTGAATCCCTGCTCATACATGGAAACCCACTGGGCGAACATGGACAAGCCATACTCTCAGTCTCAGAGGGAGGCAATGGCAAGCTTCCTCCTCCCTTATAAATCTTACCAAGAGACCTTATGATAGGGTCACCATAAGTGGGAGTTGAAGGCATATAACAATTGCCTATGTGGATCAGAAAAAAAGGCTTGAAAGAATGATGAAATTAGTAAGATCATCTTATGATCTATTGTGGATAATTTATGGAAAGTATGGGTGCATGCCTATCTACTTACACACAGACATAAGCTGAACATGAGCCAGCAGTGTGGCGTTGTAGCAAAGATGTTCTATATGCAATGCCTACATTTTCCCTATGGTCCCTCCCCTGCAGTGGAACCAGATAATGGTATATCCCTGTGGCTCAGTGTCTTACGTCTCAGCACTAGTCTTAACAGCTGTCAGTGTTGTGAATGGGAGCAACTCTGAAGGCCTCAATGTAGAAAGTGTATGTTGTGGTTTCAACCCATCTGGGCACGTTTCCCATCTGGGCACGTTTCCCATTGCACAATATGTAAATTGTTCACATGAACATGGACATTGCATTTTTTAATATCTGTTCCTTATGTTAAATTTGTGATTTAAACATTTGGAGGAAAATTTGGATGAGGTTGGATTGAACAAATTCTGTATACCACCACTCAAGTATAGGAAATCTAATATGTTACAGATGTTTTGGATTTCAACTTACATAATACCTGAACACTTGCCGTGTTGTTTTTGGCTGGTGGGACTTGTTGCCTGAAGCCTATGGAAGGCATGAGGTTGCCTACTTCTATATACAATTTACATGTTTTATGTTTTGTGGCATACTAGTGTCTCTTCCTCCATTTACTAAAGTGCCTTTTGAAAAATAAATCCACCTTAGATACTTCTCCTATTCTGTGCTCTTCAGAATGGGAAGCCCCATTAAGTATTGGTTTCCCCTTCTCTCTCTGCCACTATAAGAGCAATTGTATCACTTGGATGAGGGAACATTCCTGATATACCCTCATTCTAAGGACATTATCAGACTAGCGTCTAAAAATGCTGTAATTCCGCAGATGAAAATAGTGGGAACATCGTGGCATTATAATACTTATTATCACACATAGCTGTAATCACACAAAAGAACCACCACAGAATTATTGCACAATGACCGGTAGCACTTCAAGAATGGGAGTTTACTTCCACCATTCAGCATGGGTGAGATCTTGGCAGTTCTTGCGAGAAGATGTGAGCATGCTTAAAACCCCCAAAAACCCTTAATTAGGAAAGTAAACAAACATGAAAGCACTGAAACAAACCTAAAGATGTGCAGACTAAAGGGGACAATTCATAAAAAGATCACCTGAGCTTTGTTTTCACATTCTCACCTAGATGTTTTCTCACTGAGGACCGCCTATTCATGCTGTAATCTCACAATTACAGTGGGACATGGTTTTGCACGCAGTCAATACTGCAAAAAGAATGCTATTGACAATCTATTCACGGCTTGCCCCATGAACGAGAAAGAACACCTTTTTCACAGCTGCAGCACGGGGTAATAACGCAAGGATGATGATGTTGTACGCTAGTGGGGCCCATTCGTGCTACTCTGATGCTGTAATCCCACAATTTTTGCCATGTCTGATAATGTCCTAACTCTGACAAAGAAGACAAACTCACAGAAGCATCACAACTGGCATGGTCCTCAGAGGGCACAGTCCCATCTTGAGCCCATGTTGACTGGGCAAAGGGAAAGTCTGGGTAGTGCAATGTAATTCTGAGTGGGCTGTCTTTTAGTGGCAAGGAGATATCTGCCAGTTTTTTTCCAGAGCTGCTAAGGAAAGAACCATTTGGACTGTACATGTGAAGTGTGCATACATATTTAACTTTGGGTTGAAAAATTCTCTGGGTTGGATCCTAAACTTACCCATGCATTCAGCAGAGAGGGTAAAATCAATGGAACTGAAGTGAGGCATGACTAACATAAGTCCCATTGATTTCAATAGATCAAGCATATCTCATTTATATCTCATATCTCATTTATCTTTATAACAAGACTAACACACACACTTCCAAGTAACCCAGGGAGGGCCATAAAAAGAGTGAAACTTACCTGGATGTCCCGACCTGACCTGGAAATGTTTGTGCCTGTCCGGCCATTGTTGGGGTAAGTCCAAGATTTAAAGGGACAGAGGTATCGCATGTCAGCAATGTCAGCAAAAAAGCAGCAGGGAGATCTATTGGTGACTTAAGCTGTCAATTAAAAACCACGGCTTTTGTGCTCTTTATAACAGTGAAAGGGCAATGTTAGCTAATACACGTTGGAAACTGCTTAATGCAGTGTAGATGTGTAAATTGCTATTGCTTAAAACAATTTGTAAGTCGCTCTGATAGCCTTGTGGCTGAAGAGCAGGGTATAAACAAATAAACAAAATAAACACATAAATAAAATAAGCAATGTCATCTGACCCACATGCCCTTTTGCGGTTATGTGGCATCCTTATGATGCTGTATTTTCCGTGTCTGATAAAGTCCTAAGGCTCAATGCATGACTTGCCAAGGACAACCAGTGCATTCAGGGATAAGGCAACTTTGAATCTGAACCCCCAGCACTACACTCTGTCCATAGATCGACACCACCATATTAGTTATTACTACTGTAGATTATGGAATTAAATCAAGATATGAGCTAATGTTCTGAAATGCTGAACTGTTATCATAGCCAAGTTCTGATATCATTTGAATTCACTGTACTCTTTTGTGATGAGTTTTGCCACTTGGAAATTAGAAACAGAGGCTGATTCTATAAAACAAAGTCACACACAGCCAGGTGATGGCTGGGTTATATAGCCCAGTTACAGAAATAGCAACTGAACAAGAGTGTAAAATTTGATCCTAAGATCAAATTTGCTGAACTGTTGAAAGACTTGTAATCCAAACCTATCCAAGTTTACTGAGAAGTAGCCCCAACTGAGTTGGATAATACTGTACTTTGTTATTATGTACCTTTGAGTCGTTTCCAACTTATGGTGACCCTAAAGTGAACCTATCAGGGGGTTTTCTTGGCAGGATTTCTTCAGAGAGGGTTTGCCTTTATCTTCCTCTGAGGCTGAGAGAGTGTGACTTGTCCAAGGTCACCCAGGTTTTTTTTTTGTGGCTGAGCAGGGATTCAAACCCTGGTCTCCAGAGTTGCAGTCCAATGCTCAAACCACTACACTATGCTGGCTCTTTATAACACTTACTGCCAGGTAAATATGAATAGGATAGACGCTTTAGGACACAATCCACCAGCAAGATCCCCTGTGTAACTAACAGCTGTAGTGCCCTTATGTTCTAAGTTCATTCACATCATTAAGTTTTAAGATACTCCATATTACTAATTTAGAATTCATTTATTTCACTAATCCCTCCCTCCCTCCCTCCTCCCTCCCTCCCTCCTTCCCTTCCTTCCTTCCTTCCTTCCTTCCTCTCAGCATTTTTGAAGCAAGCATTCCGGATATCCATCATGAAGATGATTCTATGTCGGAGCTGATACTACATCAGGTATGGATGAAGTTGGGTCACAAACACAGTAGTGACAGCTTCTACAAACACAGCAGATAATAAATTCTGTGGTCTGGCTTTGGGGTGAGTGCAGGGGCAGGAGGGGCAGGAGTCCATTCAGACTTTTGCCCCAAGTGTAGATTAGTCTTCATTCTCTTAAAACCACTTGCCTCTTTGTGCAATGGGAGTTGTTATGAGAATGTGGTTTCAAATGAGTCACTTTATGGGCTTCTGAGGAGTCAAAAGACCGCTTTACCTCTGGTCGCTTTGTTTTTCTCTAGTGCCTCTTCATCACTCCAGAGCCAATGAGCACCAGGTACCCCAGGACTGTGATACCAGTCTGGAAGACTTAAGATCTGGATCTGGACTTATCTTAGGAACTGTCTTGTTTTAACCTTGTAAGCCTCTTTGGGCCAGGAGAAAGGCAGGACATAAATTTAAAAAAAAGTATTTTAACAGCATAAATTTGTGTGTGTGCTCATGATGCCTTGAGTCTCAGCCTTGGGGAGAAAAGTAGGATATAAATTACACACACACACACACACACACACAGTTCTGGCAGTAGGGGCACAGAATAGGGCAGATGGGAATGGCATTGTCACTGCATTTGGGACTATTCTGGCTGATGCCACCTGCTTTGTATGCATAACATTATGTGATTTTTAGGGAGGGAAGTCATTTCAGCCAGTACATTATTTTCTGACTAACGACCACTCCTCCTCTGGTTCCCACCCAGCTACATCAAGATGTCCCCCTGCATTGGCAAGTCATGCTGGCAAAAGGGCAATCCCAGTAGTTGTTTCTGTCAGCACAAGGGTCCATCTGAAGGTTTAGGAGTGGTCCTATCTTGAGCAGTAGGTGTGACTCGAGGATGGGCTCCTGTGCCCAGTTAAGGACATTCCTGCATGAACCTCTCTGTGCTTCTTCAGTGAGCTGCCTTTCCAATGGTCACTGTTGATAAAATTGTGGCAATGGATTACAAAAATAGAGGAGCAGAGATTGGGTGTTAATAAGGTTGGATTTTGTAATTAATTTTTCAAGTTAATTAAAATGTCCAAAAGCACAATAAAACTGCAGGAAAAAAAATCCTGGCAAGGGACCCGCAGCCTGTCTGATTAATGCAAGTCAACTGTCTTCTGAGGGTAATAGTAATAATGATGAGATTATGGATATGGAAGAAGCAGCTAAAGAGATGTGAGATGCATGTGGAATACAAACTGTGTCCTAGTTACTATTTTATGGTGCACAATGGATCTTATTAAGGAGGAATAGCAGTAAGAATTACCACTGAATTGCTCCATAAAAGTATTGTGTAATTAACAGTGCTGCACTAGCAGCTGGAACACTACCTCCCATTGATATTCCACATCCTCGATTTACTTTCAGTCTTTAACTAAAATATGTGGGTTTCCAGTGCAGTTGCAGACAGCTTGAAAAATATGTTGCATTTCCTGGTTAATGATAACACTTGAGAGAAGAGAAATGCACACTGCAGTATTCATATGGAATATTAGGCTCTGGTGTGCAAGTCAAAAAAGGCCTGGCTTGGTGCAATGAAATCACTGGAATCAGTGGGGGATTTTCTGCTAGTTTGACTACAAGAATTATCAGGTGAACAATCAGCAACTCAGCCATGATGCTAGACAGATTACCACTATTTCCCCACTCCCCCCCTCTCTAAATTTTCCATTTCAGGATTCCTCGTGCATCCGCGGTGTGGCATTCATTTGCTCAATCACCTGGCACACTTGTCACATTGGAGATCTGATGGGGTGTAGGCAGTGGCTAATTGTGCCAGAGTCTTACAGAGGGATCACCATGCTTTGTTATGTCGTTGTGTATTGCGTCATCTATCACCAGCACTTATGACTCCTCAAACGTTTTCATCAGCGCTGTATATGCACAATCCTAAATATACACTGGACTGACTATGTGACGAATATTGCTGTCCTTGAGCAAGCAGGGATCACCAGCATTGAAGCCATGATATTGAGAACATAGCTGCGCTGGGCAGGGCACGTTTCTAGGATGGAGAACCATCACCTCCCCAAAATAGTACTCTACGGAGAACTCGCCACTGGTCAGTGTAAGAGGGGTGCTCCAAAAAATTGATACAAGGACTCCCTGAAACAACATCTCAGGCTCGACCAAATTGATCACCAACAATGGTCCACCCTGGCCTCACATCGGGAGGCATGGAGACACACTACCCACAATGCTGCAGCCTTATTTGAGAACTCACGCCGAACAAGTCTTGAAGAGAAACGACAACGCAGAAAGAATCACAACCCGGAAACATCACCCAAGGAGACCTTCTGCTGTGCTTTCTGCAACCAGATCTGTTTATCTTGGATTGGCCTTTTTAGTCATTAGCATGCTTGCAGAAAGCATGGGATGAGTCCTTCCTGAATCTTCGTTTGCGAAGAAAAGCCAGAGAGGTATTGCATCATTGTAAAGTCATGAAATTAGTGATTTATTGAGAGGGGCCGACAGGAAAATGAGGATGAATTTAACTGGCTAAATAAGGAAGGGGAGAGAAAAGTTCTTTGGGAAGGGAAGGTTTTTCCAAACAGGGGTGCAGTTGGGTAATTTTAATCTCTGGACTTGGTGGTCTTACAGACCCTCTTCAGAGGGCAACATGTATTACTTTAGAATGAGTTGAGTAAGCCTTGCTACATAGGGGCGGGGGGGGGGAGTCAATAAGCCGTCAATAAAAAGTGGTACCTCATTTGTGCCGGCACGATGCAGCAGGAATGGTTAAGTGACATTGTTGTCTGATAATTTCAGCTATTTGTGCTATTGTCCCATCCTAATGATATGGTTTTCGCCATGTCTGATCAAATCCTAAGCCTGGTGAGCCAGCTTGCCTTTTTCTAAGATCAACTCTGAGCATGGTAGTGCATCACCTGTGGTATCACTAAGGCTAGTGTCACCCTTCCCCTCGACAATGTCACCTGGTGTGCTGTCACTGGTGCACACTTTAGTTATACATCCAGAATGGTTTATTGCATTGTGCTTTAAAAGGGGAAACTTTTTAAGATTCTTTGGAAGTTTTAGAGGTTCTCTAGATGATGATGAAAATACTCCTCATAGAATGCAAGGAGAATACCTTTTGTCCCAATGAGAAGCGAATGAGATTCACGGTATTCGCAAGGAAAGGGGGGATGACTCCAATTACTGTGTGGGAAAGGCCTTTGCAGCTTTCCCCAAAGTTTTTAAAATAATGTGTGGAAATGTGCATTACTGTTTGTTTGGACAACCTATTCAGGATGCTGCACATTCTCAGTGAGGGCAGAAGTGGACAGCAGATGGTCAGATGTGTGTGTGGGGCAGGCTTGCTGGCAAGGAAATGTCTGAAAGCGCTATTTTGGAATTTCACGTTACCAGTCATGTGCTTTTTTTGCTGCGCTGAGGCAACCAAATAGCTTTTTAAAGCTTTTTTTTTAAGCAGAAGGTTGCACTTGTGCACCTTTGATTTAGTTTTTTTTTTAAATACTGTGCAGCTGTGTCAACATGTGGAGAATAATAACCCACTGTAATTTAGTCTGCCACCATTTTGATTTGCAGGCATGGCTGCGTGTACTTCAAATGCAGATAGCTTCGCATACTATTGATTTTACCAAAAGACTATGGAGACAAATGAACATTGCTGCGAATTTGCATTAAAGCGCAGGAATCAGCATTATATTTTCTCACCTAGACAAGCCCTTAGTTCAGAAACCAGCTGTAAGGATGTTAGTGGTTGCTTGCCCATACTACCGTATTACACCCACCCTGCAACAACTACACAATTGGTGTAATTCATTGCTGAGCACAATAGGAAGTGCTGAAGTTGATCTTTAAAACCCCACATGGCTCGGCTCCAAGATACCTTATGAACTATCTTCTTTCTCCTGGTCTGACTGTTCTTAAGACATCATGGAAAGGCCTGCCTTTTTCATCTTCCCTGTGATGGAAGCAGAATTTGTTGGGATCAGAGAAAGAGGCATATTGGTATTTTTTTAAAAAATGAAAAAAGGAAAGGGGTTGATGGAGTCTTGTGGTACCTTCCAGACTAACTGGTTTATTTACACATGAGCTTTTGTGATTTATATCCACTTCCTCATATACACTGATGGATTATGGACCCTTTCACACTACATAGTTACAGTGCTTTGATTCCACCTTAATTGCCATGGCAACATCCTATGGGGTTTGTAGTTTAGGGAGGTGCACTTAAAATTCTCAGCTAGAGAGTTTTAGTGCCTCACTTATCTACAGGATCCCATAGGATGCAGCCATGGTAATTAAAGCGGAATCATAGCGTTATAATTGTGTAGTGTGAAAGGACCCTACCACTGGATTAACAAAAAGGTCATTCTAAACTACGTAAAACAGTTAGGAGATTATCAACGTGAGCATCTAAAAACATTCTTGTCCCACTATATTTAAAAGTGTAAGTGTCCTGGCATAACCCTTTTTATCACATGTTGCTGTAAAGAGAAAGAACAGCCCCAGCATTATCGGAGCATGACTGCTAGCACTGTTTACTTCCACGTTCGCCAGGGCAAGTGATCTCGGTAGTTCTTGTGAGAAGATACGAGCGCACTTAAAAGTCTAAAAACACTAAAATTAACAAAAAGATGAACACACAAACACTGAAACACATTTAATAATTTACCAGCAAAATGGGGAGGTTCACAAAAAGAGTATCCCATACCTAGTTTTCACATTCTCACCTGGAAGTGTTCTGGAGGGGACTGCCCATTGATGCTGCATTCATGAGAGCATAATGAGATGCAGTTTCAGACTCTGGCAATATTGTGGAAAAAATGCAGTTGGCAATCAATCGACTGCTTGGCCTGTTAATAAAAAAGAATGGCTTTTTCAAGAAGTGGACTGCTTGGAGAATGTGAGGGGATGATGTCGTGTAATAGGGAAGCCCTTTTGCAGTATTGTGTTGTCGTTATCACGCCACATTTGATAATCTCCCTAGTCTTAAAGTTACCTCAAGACTCCTCCTCTTTCCTTTCCTTTCATTACAGTTTTTTTAAAAAGTCTATAAGGGCCCTTCCAGACCACACAATCACAGCACTATGATTTAATTTTAACTGCCAAGGCTGCATCTTATGGATTTCTTTGATTTGCAGTTTGTGGAGGCAGGAGAACTCTCTACATACCTCTCTCTGAAAATTGCTACCCAAAATATGGAGTATTTTGTCCTTTTAGGTCCATTTTTTGTTTGTGAGACAAATTTATTTCCTTTATGACACTCTGAGAACTGTGAAAGCATTAGAAGGTGGTTTATAGATGACCATATTAATAAATAATTATGCATAATCGGTATTTGAGCAAAATAATTATCTCCCCCCACCACTACAAGTTCATTCCACCCTCAGCTGATAATTGACACCCTAATATTAAATGTCTCAGCTGTTTGCAACTATAGAATTAAATGATAAGGAGTTATATGGTTGGTCTGCTTCCTGGCTGTCTTTCTCAGGCTCAAAAACGACCAAAATTCTGTAAAAACAGAAATTTACTGGCCTGTTATAGAATGTTCGGTGCCTTATCTGCTCTCTGATGTATATTTTCCTCTTAACAGACAGATGTAAATATTTCATCATAGCTAGGGATTCACCAGAATATGCAGAAATCATGGCTGTATTTTGGCCCTATTTTTCTTCCAAACCAAAAGGCATTCAATCATTTGAGTTCATTGTTAAAGGGAGCAAGTGACATCTGTGATTAAAAAATGAGTATTTGCACTGTGGTCTCGGTATCCTCCATTCTCCACTCCATCCATTTTTCTCTTTCCTCCTTCTGCCCTCTCCTTCCTCTTTTTCTTTCCACCTGTTTCTTCCTCCTTCCTCTCTGTCCACAGAGGAAGAGTAATCATCACTGCTGCTTGTCCTCAGTGCTTAAAAATATTGCTCATGTGTGGGCAACTTGGCCTGTTGCCTCCTCACTTTTCATCCTGGATTCTCCCCTTTCCCCCTCTCTCCCTCACATAAGAGCATTTTAAAAGTTGCATTTCTGCAAACCTTGGGATTCACTCAGCCATGGAAATCCTTGGGATTGTCTAGACGAGAACATATAATGCTGATTCTTGCACATTAACGCAAATTCACAGCAGCATTCATTTGTCTCCACAGTCCTTTGGAAAATTGATTGTATGCATAACTATCTGTGTTTGAAGTGCACATGCAGCCCTGCCTGCGAATCAAGATGGTGTCTGAGTAAATTACAGCATGTTATTATTCTCCACACATTGTTGCCACTGCACAGTATTTTTTTTTTTTAAAAAACAGTAAATCAGAGGTGTGCAAGTGCAACCTTCTGCTCAAAAAAGCTATTTGGTTGCCTCAGTGCAGCAAAAAAGCACACGATCGATAATGTGAAACTCCAAAATGGTGCTTCCAGACACTTCCTTACTGGCAAGCCTGCCTCCTGTGCAACCCCCTTGCTTTTCAGTGGACCATTGTGCTTACAAAACCAATTGCATGACACATTCCACTTCAACATTGCTCTCTCTCTGGCTTTTCTTCACAAACAAAGATTCAGGAAGGACTCATCCCGCGTTGTCTGCAAGCCCGCTGATGACTAAAAAGGCCAATCCATGATAGACAAATCCGGTTGCAGAAAGCACAGCAGAAGGTTTCCTTGGGTGATGTTTCCGGGTTGTGATTCTTTCTGTGTTGTCGTTTCTCTTCAAGACTTGTTTGGTGTGAGTTCTCAAATAAGGCTGCCACATTGTGGATAGTGTGTCTTCATGCCTCCCGATGTGAGACCAGGGTGGACCTTTACTCTTTTGTAAAGTCTTCCAAATGTGCTATGTGCCTTTGCTAATCTGTGATCGATCTCTTTGTCAATCTTGGCATCTGAGGAGATGATGCTTCCCAGGTAGGTGAACTGCTGAACGGACTTAAGCACAGAGTTGCCAACGGGAATGTGGGGATGGTGGTGTTCGTCCTATGGTGCAGGCTGGTAAAGAAGTTCCATTTTCTTCAGGTTGACTTCCAGCCCAAACAGCTCTGCAGCTGTTGCGAAGCAGGATGCTAGGCACTGCAGAGCTGCTTCTGTGTGGGCAACAATCTTTAGGGTACGCAAGCCTCTCTCCCACGACAAGGGGGCGTCAATGGAGAGATCAACATTGCAGTGATGACTCATTATTGAAAAATTGTGTGACATATTATTTAAAAGTTATGTGTTGCTTTAAAAAACAGTGTACCAACAGATTTAAAAGATGAGCAGACAAATTCATGGAGGGTGTCTCTGAATGGATACTAGCAATTGCAACTGGCAGCTTCCATGCCAATGGGGTGTGCATGAATCTGTTTTGGGTTTTAGTCCAAACTTTGCAGAAACTAAGGTGCTGAATCCTGTCCCTAAAATAGGTACAGCAATTGGATACCTCCTTTAAAGTTCAGACTAAAATCTCAAGCGGATTCTTCAGCCCCAATATGGAAGCTGCCACTCACTACTGATCATTGCTATAAGCTATTTCCAGAATCAAAGGCACTGTGCCTTTGTGAATGCCAGATAGGAACAAGAGCAGAAAAAACAGTTTACCTCATGTCCTGCTTGTGGGCTTCCCATAAGTGTCTGGTTGACCACTGAAAGCAATAGGATACTGGACTAGAAAGACTTTTGGCCAGTAGGATTAATCTGGCATTCTTAATACAGGTTGAGTCTCCCTTATTTGAAATGCTTGGGACCAGAGGTATTTTGGATTTTTAAATACTTGCATATACATAACTGAGATATCTTGGAGGTGAGACCCAAGTCTAAACACAAAATTCACTTATGTTTCATATACACCTTATATACATAGCCTGAAGGCAGCCCTGGTGGTGCAGCGGTTAAATGCCGGCACTGCAGCCACAACATTGCGAGTTCAGTCCCAAGGGCTCCAAGATTCACTCAGCCTTCCAGCTTTTTGTAGGTCAGTAAAATGAGTACCTGGTTTGTGGGGGCAATTAGTTAACACACATTGGAAACCACCTAGAGAGTGCCTAGAGTGCTATGAAGTGGTTCAGATGTGTAAATTCTATTGCTTAACAATTTGCCCTGAGAGCCTTTGTGGCTGAAGAGTGGGGTAGAAATACCTAAATAAATAAATGCAAATAAATAAATAAAAGGTAATTTTATACACATTTTTAATAATTTTGTGCACAAAACAAAGTTTGTATACATTGAACCATCTAAAACCAAAAGTTTCACTATCTCAGCCACTCATGTGGACATTTTGGATTTTGGAATATGTCAGATTTTGGAATTCTAGATAAGGGAGACTCAACCTGTATAGAATAAAGGTCTCAGATCCAAAATACTTGTTATTTGAGGGATATTGTTTGGACTCAATTTCAATTTTAATATTCTTTATCTCTTTCCAAGCCCTAACAGTGAGATTCAGTCATCTTATACAGATTTGTAACTACTTGGCTTAATCAAGTCTTGTGCTGTTGCTGCTGCCCTTTCTTTCCTTTTCCTTTCCTTTCTTTTTTGCTTTTTTTGGTGGGGGTAAAAGGTTAGTACTTTTGTTAAATCTTGCCAAATTGGTACATAACCAGCAGTTATTTTCAAAATTGTCACTTAAATTGGATTTTGTATTTGAATGCAAAATGTAAGTGGAGTAGAATATATATTTGATTTATAATCAGTTATCTGCTGCTTTTGATTCCAGAATAGCAAAGTCCACAAGGGAAGAATTTCAGATTAAAAAAAATTCTTACAGAGATGTAAGAGCATATGTAGTCTCACTAGCTTAAATACAGTGCCTTGCAGAAGTATTCACACATCCATTTTGACTTATCCACATTTCGTTGCATTACACCTGAAATTCAAATGGATTTAACTGGTATTGTTATCACGTGTACGTAAGATGCTCAACACAGTGAAAGTGCAAATTCTGTTTATTGTAGCATAAAACTTAGGTAAAAAAGAACAAACTAGAATTTGTTGGTTGCATTGCTTGTAGGCTGAGAACTTATCAGATTTTATTTGAATATTTGAAAACTTTACTGTCCTTTCTGTGCATCAAGCATTTGAAAAAGTACTCAGAGGACCTACTCTCTCTGCAGTATGCTACCCTGCCACCATCCCCAGTGAAGCAAATCAAAGAGACAGTTCCTTTGAAGAGGACACAAGGAGGGCTGGCCCTATACCTTTTTCTGCCTGAGATGGAGCAGCTCATGGAACTGCCACATATCTAAGAGCTTGTCTATATGAGGCAATAAAATGTGGATTGATACAAAGGACTTTATCAGACATGTGAAAAAACAGGTCAGAAGATTGCGATGAGAACACAAACTGGCAAAATTATCAGACGACATCATCCTTCAGCCATTGTGGGGGCGTAGCGCAGACGTGAATAAAGCTTTCCTTTTTATTGACAGCTTAGCCTGTCAATAAAAAAGGTGTGCCTTAATCATGTCTGTGCTATGCCCCCAGAAAGGTTGAGGACATGGGCATCTGATAATCGCACCCTTTGTGCTCTCGTCATGAACTTCTGACACATTTTGGGATGTGGTTTTGTGCCACGTTTCCCCGCATCTGATAAAGTCCACAATAATGCCAATTCGCAGCAGCTTTCATTTGTCTCCATGTTTTTTTTCCTTCATGATCTCAGGCATGTGAAGCCATACGTGTTTGTTGTTCACATGGGCATGCCTGTGAATCAAGGTGGTGGGCATGAGTGAATTACTCGCATTTTTACTGTCATCAGTTGCTGCTGCTGAACAGTATTTTTTTAAAAAATAAAGCAAATCTAAGGTGCAGAAGTGCAACCTGTCACTTAAATAAACAGAAAAAAAAGGCTGTATTGTTGCCTCAGCACACAATAGCTACGGCAAAAATCCAACACGGTGATCCTGAAAATCCTGAAACAGTGCTTCCTTGCTGGCAAGCTGTGCCACCTGTGGACATCCAGCCAATCAGCATTCCACTTCTACTCTTATCGGGAAAGCATAGAAAAGCAAGTCAGTTGTCCAAACAAGTGGGAACATGCATTTCCTTCAGAGGTTTTTTTTTTAAGTCAGGAAAAGCCACAAAGGCATTTCCTGAAAAGTATTTAGAGTTTTTGCCTCTGTTCCTTCCAAATATGGCAAAATGATGCGGGATCCCCTTGGGACAAAAGGTATCCTCCTCAAATTCTATGAGGAATGTTTTCACCATCTAGACAATCCCTAAGTCGAAACCTATAGGATCTAAAGATAAGAGCTGATGTTCTACCCTGGCTACTTATTTACATATGCGTACTAAGGTCTCCCGATCCAACCCTATCCCAGCTCACATAAACAGCCAGCAGCCACTTCAGGCGAAGGAGGTCAGTTCAGCTACTTACTGGGGAGCAAGGAGGATGACACTTTCAGCCCCCTCCCATCAGTGAGTGAGGCTGCAATGAGGGACTGCAACAGGGCCCCTGACTTCTGACTGTAGCAGCCTCACCTGCAAGTGGGAAGGGGATGAAAACATCCCCTTCCTCGCACCTGATTGGCACAGAACAGATCTCCTTTGTCTGATGCTGCAGCTGGCTGTTAAGGTGGGCTTTGAGGGGGCATTTATACAGTCTTACAGTAAGACTCCATAATCTTACTGAATAGGTCAGTTATGGATCCATAACTCTAGGTTAAGAATTTGTAACTGCAATATAGAATGCCAGCCTATCAAGTTACCTGTATTTTGTCATGAGACACTGGGCATGTTTTAAATGCCCACGTGCCCCAAGACCCTTACTTGATCAAATTAGCATAATTGTTGATTCATTCCAGTTTGAAAAGCATGAGCAGATTGTGTGGTGCAATGGCTAGGTTTGCTTTAAACTTCGTTTCAGCAAGGGTGATGATTTTCAGCTTTGATCCAGCTACAGTTGAATTGCAAGAAAGCAAGTTAGGTGGTTTCCATGGACTTTATCAGACAGGGCTAAAATAGCAGAATTACAATGTGATAATATCACAAATGGGTTCCCATTATCGCATATAGTTGTCATCCTCCTGTGGTCCATGTGTGCTCCACCTGTTAATTAGGCATAACTTTTAACTGATGGGCAAAGCCATCAATAGCCCCCAATATCGCTCTTTTCGCGGTATTGATGAGTGTGCAATAATCATGTCCCACTGTAATCGCATGATTCCAGCGTGAATGGGCAGTCCTCTTCTCCCCCTCCCCTTTCCCAATGAGAACACATAATTAAACCTCCAGGGGAGAACGTGAAGAGGACATACAGGGAGCTCTTTTAATCAACTGTCACATTTTCTTGGTACCTTTTTATGTTTAAGTGTTTATTTGTGATTTTTTTGGTTATTTATTTGTTTTTAGGGTTTTAGAGTGAAGTCACATCTTCTTAAGAGAACAGCTAAAATCTCATCCATACAAAATCATGGAAGTAAGAGAAAAATTTTCTTAAAGGTGCATGTGCTGACCAGTAGGAGGCATCAATACTCTGTCATTAGAAGGAAATGCAAAGACAAGTGTTTACTATAGCACAAGCTGAAATCCCGTTATTAAACCACTCAGGTGGTTTTGCAATAATTCTGTGGTGATAGTATTATGCGATTACAGCGACATGCGATCATTACTGTAATTATACCACTATGTTTCCACTTTCTTCAGTTGCAGAATTACAGCATTTTAAAATGCTAGTCTGATAAAGTTCGATGACTGAATAGTTAAGGAGAGTGCACAGAGATGGATGTTTTGTTTTACACTGGAGTGGAGGTGTAGCTGCATAGCATATGCTGCAGAAACTGATGCTCAGCCAGATGTGTATCAGATGCTTCTGTTCATCTGCACCCATTCTTCAGATTTGAAAAGCTTGCTGCACATGTACATCTCCTTTGCTAAATCAAGATGTCCTAGTCCAAGACCTGAGCTGACTTCCAATATGTCCCTCAGTATCCTAGTTCCAGGTGGGCAATTCCCCGGGGGATCAAGGGGATGCTTTGGATTCCTAGAATGCAAGGACAGGGGCAATACCTCCATCAAATGCTACTGGAATTTGGCTGTGGAATTTGCTGCTTCTATTGCAATTGTCAGCACAATTGAGCAGCAACCATGATGGCTCTCTTTCAGGCAAGAGGATGCCAAAGTAACCATCTGCACTATAACAGGAACAAGTGGGAAGAAGTGCAGAGAAAAGAACTGTGATTTCTGGGGCAGGGGAGAGGCAGCAGATACAGTGCAAGAAGGTGCAAGAAGCTGTGCAGTTTTGGTTGCAGCTGTGGTGGGTAGTTCACAATTTCAGTGGGGTTATTTTGATTATTTTTCTGATTTCAGCAGGATAATTATGGCAGGAGAGCCGGTGTGGTGTAGTGGTTTGAACATTGGACTACACAATTCTGGAGACCAGGATTTGAGCCTCTGCTCGACCATGGCAACCCACTGGGTGAACCTGGGCAAGTCACACTCTCTCAGCCTCAAAGGAAGGCAATGGTGGCAAACCTCCTCTGAACATATATTGCCAAGAAAACCCCATGATAGGGTTGCCATAAGTTGGGAATGACTTGAAGGCACACAACAACAATGATTATGGTAGGAGTGGGGCAACATGATAGAGACTGGCAGGCATAAAAGGGGTGAAACAGACCCAAGGAGGCTGAAAACATGACAGTAATGCAATTCATCAGCAGAGGATGAAAAGAATGACGAATGACCTGTTGACATCCACTGATATTAAGAACCAAAGGTCAGAAAATGGTTTTGAAGAAGGTAAGTGGGGCGGTCTTTGGAAAACATGACTCCCTCCTCCATGGAAAGAGGGACATCTGGTGACATTAGTTGAAGTTTCAGCAAGCCTCCCCATGGTCTTCATAAAATGCAGCAATTTTCAGAGAGGAAAAAGGACTCTGCACTATATTGCTTGTTGCCTCCATGTGTCATGTGTGTGTCTCTGTGTGCCTGTGTATAAGGCAAGGAGCATGTTTAATGGCTTCTTCTTCCTAGAAAAGGAAAAGAAAGATGGTGATCAATTTATTTACAAAGAAATGACTCTGTCCTGCTTCCTTTCTTTATTTCATTATTTACTGAGTAAGATAATAGCTTATGGTACATACACAGAGCCAGCTGTTTGCAGGATGCCAAGAGCAGGTGGTCGGGGAGGCCTCTGATGAATTGCAAAAGACACTTACCAGCTGCTCTCTCTGTGTGAAATGAGCAAACCTGCAAAATCTTTATTTTCAATTGGATTGTACTTTTAAGTAAGCAAGGGAGACAGTATAACTACAAACCATGACCAACAACCTACACCTACACACACACACACACACAGCCTATGTGCAAACACAAGTGATCTATGTACCAGTGTTTTAGAACACTGCAAGGCTAAGAAGTCCAAAGTTGTAACAGAGAGAAGAGAGAAGAATTTGGGGTGGGGTGTGCTGGGTGCATAGGAAGAAGGAGGAGGAGGAAGAAGAAGAAGAAGAAGAGAAAGAGTGGAATAGGCAGGAGGGAGTTGTCTGATGTGCCTTAATGGCCTTCAGTGGAATCCTAACAATTCCCATACATTCACTTCATCAACCATTCAGACTCGTAAACAACAAAGGCGGGCTTTGAACTGCCTCTTTTGCATTTATGTAGGATACTCTTGTGGGCTGCCTCACCAGGGCACAATCCTTTGGTGATCACCACATCCTCAAATGGTCACTGATGAGATGCAGGGATAATGGGTTACAAAGACAGACATTAATAAGGTAAGATAAGAGAGGGGAGGTTTATTAATTTTTCAAGTAAAGTTAGGATGCCCAAGGGCACAGTAAAGCTGCAAAGAATCTAGTGAGGGATGAGGGAGGCCTAGCTGATTAATGCAAGTCAGCTGTCCTCAGAGGGTGATAGCAATAATGATGAGATTATGGAAGAACCTGCTGAAGACAAATGAGATGCATGTGGAATAAAAACTAAGTGTCCTAGTTACTCTTTTGGAGTGCATGATGGATTTTATTAAGGAGGAACAGCAGTATAAATGATTGCCACTGACTGAGGTTCCATAGCAAAAAGTTAGTCGGCATGCCTAATGTCTGCTCCCGGAAATGAACATTCCCTCCCCCACCTTAAATAGTTTTATTAGAATACTATTATTGCTTGGTAAATAAACCAAATTTGTAAATCTCCTTTTCTGTTAACATTAAAAATATTGGACTTTAAAAAGGGTTCTACATCATCCCCTCTTCAGTCCACTTATTAAGATTTGATTGCAGCATTTAGATGCTCAATTCTTTATGTGGGGTTTTCCCCTAAGATTGCACAGATTCGCACTTCCATTGGTCAAGTTCATCTGGAAAGTTTCCTCCCTTTCCCTGCTCCCCTTTTGTGACTGATTTGTTGGGGAGTGTGAGAAATAACAGCTTACCTCACAAACGTCCATCCAAATTATGGCTCTAAAATGTGTTACCAGTTTTATAACGGTGGGCAGAAACCAGGCAGTGCCATAAGAAAGTACCCTCAAGGAGGTTTCCAGGTCTCAGGGCTTGGCCATGAATCTCAGGGTTTGGATCCCCTTCTGTCATGGTGAGAGGGGAGGAATCTCAGGGGGAAAGTGTGTATTTATATTAACAATTGGTAGCCCACTCTGGGAGCCCTTTTGGCTGAAGGGTGGGATTTAAAAACTAAATAAATACATAAATTTCCTCTTCTGTTAGATTTCATGGTTTTTATTTGAACCGCACACTCTGTACAACTGTGGCTGATGCTTAATGTATCATGGTTAATGACATCACCCCCCCTCCTCTTGTATCATCTTTAAACAAGAAGTCTCAGTTTTCAGCCCTGAACTCTCAGGGCCTGAGGTAGTTGTGTTTTGGCAGCTCTACTCAGTGAGATCAAAGCACCTCACATGCATTACCTTGTTGTAAACTTGGCAACAACCTTGTAAAGTAAGTCATTATTGTTATCCCTGATTTCTTAGACAGGAAAGGACCAATACTGAAAGACAGTGGCTGGTCTAATGAATTCATAGCAGGAGTGATATCTGAACCAGGTACTTCCAGATCCAAATCTTTGTCTCTTAGCCATAGCACTAGTGGTTCCCTGCCTGCCATCCTACAGATATTTTGCACTTTAGCTGCCAGAAGCTTCAACTGGTGTGGCCAATATCTGGGATTGGAGGAGCTAAAGTCTGAAAGCATAGGAATAGCTAATGGTTGAGAACTACCACGGGACACTACACCAGTTCTCATTTGGAGTATAGGGGTTTGTCTAGATGAGAAGACATAATGCAGATTGATGTACATGCTCGCAAATTCACAGCAGTGCTCATATGTCTCCATGGTCTTTTGGCAAAATCTATTGTATGCGAAGCTACCTGTGTTTGAAGTGCACATGCAGCTATGCCTGTGAGTCAAGATGGTGGCCAAAAGAACAGTGCATTATTATTCTCCACATGTGTTGTAGCCACTGCACAGTAATTTTTTTGGTACTTGCAAATCAGTGGTGTGCAAGTGCAACCTTCCACTTAGAAAAAGCTCTTTGGTCGCCTCAGCACAGTGAAAAAGCACACGCTTGATAACACAAAAATAGAAAATGGTACTTCTGGCCACTTTCTTGCCGGCAAGCCTGCCCACTGCTTGTGTGGTGGACCAATCCACTCTCCACTTCTGCTGTTGTCAAGAATGTGCACTGTCACAAATTGGGTGTCCAGATGTGCAATAATGCGCAAGCCCACACATTATTCAAAAAACTTCGGGAAAAGCCATGAAGGCTTTTCCTGCACAGTAGATGGAGTTTTTGGCCCTCTCCTTCTGAATACTGCAAATTTTGCTCGTAGCCTGTTAGGACAAAAGGTATTCTACTTGAATTCTGTGAGAAGTGTTTTCACAGTGTAGACTAGTGGTTCTTAACCTGTGGTCCGGGGACCTGGAGGGAGCCGCAATATCCTCACAGGGGGTCCATGAAGGCAGTGGAGTGGCCTTGTGACAGGAGCCAAGGCAAAGGTGGCTGGCTTAGCCTGTGCATTGCCATTCAATCCGCTTCAGCCACAACCTTGCAGGAAGCATCAGGAGAAAAGTCTTCCCTTTCCATCCAGTGCCTCTGAGGGAAGGGTTAATGGATGGTGAAATTGTATTATTTTTATTACCAAGTAATATTGTTATGGTTTTAAATCTTGAGTTAAATCTTGGGGGTCCATGGCAAGAAAATATATTTAAAGGGGTCCCTGGTAAAGAAAAGTTAAGAGCCACTGGTCTAGACAACCCTAGGTTTGATATAAAGTGCTCCATAGTCTGCTTTTCACTTCCAATGTCCAGACGCCATCCTTCACATCCATCTATACCAGCCTTTCTCAACTTTTTTATCCTGGAAGAACCCTTGAAATAATTTTCAGGTCTTGGGGAACCCCTGCATAAACATTATTCTATATACTGCTATTGCTTTCTCCCCACAATCACAATCTCTTAAGGGACCCCTACTGACCTCTTGAGGAAGCCTAGGGTTCCAGGGAACCCTGGTTGAGAAACACTGATCTAGTCTCTAGATTCTAATTATCTTTGTATTCATGAAATTTACATCATAGTTAATAATTTCTGATTCACCTCTTCAGGCCACTTCTGCAACCAGGGCAGCCCTCATTTGACAAGCACGTTCTGTCTCTATGGTAACATGAGATAAAACTCACAGCTGGGATCTCATTGTTATTGCTCTGAAAGATGTTAGAAGGCTGACTTATGCAGTAGCCTTAGAACACCATGTCCTTTGTGATAGGTAGAGGTTTTTGTTTATGTTTTTTTTAAAATATGAACTTCCCAAAATAGGTCTGTGGACAAGGAAATGGTGCATAGATACTGGACACTGGCAAGTCTGTGCAGAATCGTTCCCTAACCTGAGACGCCCCCCCCCCCATGAGTAATTAGCAGTGCTGTTGCAGCTGTAACGTTACGGTGCCTTATATTGATTTTTCATATCCTGTGTTTGCTTTCACTTTATTAAGTGTCTCAGTTACAGGAAATCAAAGAATTATAACAGAGGCTACTCAGTCCACTATGCCAAGTTAGCATTTCTACAAGAAATTTTGTTTTTATTGTATTTATGTCATAAAATCTTATGCCAGAACTGAACTTGGGATGCAAATATTTTAGACAGTATTACTACCCCTGATATAGATAAATTGATCTGATGCTTAAATGCCATTTTTAGAAACACAGAAATGTATTGATTTCATGTCATTCTCTGACTTCTTGAGTAACATTTTACATTTCAAAATACAATTTTCAGAAAGGCTTACCCATGTGATCATAAAAGATGAAATAGAAATGGTTTAACTAGAGCTTGTGGTGTATTTCCTCTCTCCCTCTCTCTCTCCCTGTCACACACACACATACAAGCACATACCAGGGACATTTATTTTGGGTATTTCTGCTGTGCCCCTATTTGATCAGTAATTGTTTGATAAGGCATTTCTCCAACTACTTTTGATTTGATACACTAAAATGGCTGATAACTTGAAACACAACTGATCTTTAAAAAGCGTTGTCCAATTCATATTTTAAATATATAATTACCTGATAGAGTAAGATTCCTGCATTATTAAAATGATCTAAATACATATTTATGCAACAGACAATAATGGCTTCATTTTAAGAATTCCCTTTCTCTTTATTTACATGACAGAAAGTGTCCTATCATGTCAGTCTCTATAAGCGTCATTTCTCAGCCACATGAATGTGTAACACTTGGCTTCTGGGATTTTGTACTGCGTGGTAATGAATCAAAGATTATTGTCATTTATTTATTTCTGCATAAAAAGGTTTTCAACCTTTTAGAAAAGGGGTGGGGGTGGGGAGGGATGATCTAGAAAATAAAAATTTGAAAGGAAAAGAAAACCAGCTCAAGCCAAAATAACAGCCCTGAAAGGTTGTCTGTGTACCATGCCTCTCATTCCCAGTAGCAGATGTTTTGGGTATTGAAATTCCCATCAGAACAGCTGCAGAAATGTAGAATCACATCTGGGTTTGTGACACGGCTGCATCATTACCCACTGACAGCAAAACAGCCAGATGCCTCTGATTCATTTTAGGGACTGAGCTTAAAGTTTGGGTTTGTGAATATATAACCAGCCACTTGCCATTTACCAGAAGTTCATGGAGTGATAGGACAGGACCAATACCTGCAAGCTGTGGCTCTCTCTTGCTTGAGCAATTCAAGGAAGCTGCAAGAGCTGCTGGCCCTCAGCCTCATGTTATGGGCAACGGTGATTGTTATTTGGCAACAAACAGGTGTTTGCAAGAGACCAAAACAAAGAGCTATAGAGGATTCTCTGAGTGACAATTTCTCAAGCCCAGAAGAGAACAGCAGCATGACACAAGTAGAGGCAGGTAGTACTGTACTTACAAACCACACTTTCTGCTGCCTTCTGGGTGTCTTAATTCCCTCAAGGCCACAGCAGACAATGGGTGACTTTTGTCATCTTTTCCTTTGGAGAGTCTCCAATAGGCCTGCTATGTTTTTACATATGTTGCTTTCCAGTTTGTTTTGCCTACACGTTTATTTGCTGAATCCTTTGTCTGAATTTAACATGCATTGGCAGACATCTTGTATCCTGGGCATGCAGGCATAACACAGTTGAACCATCAGCTCATGTGACACAGCTGAAGCTGGGTTGTTGAGTTGTTTGATTCTCTCAGGTAGTCCTCTGGATAGCCAGAAATAAGCCTTGGCACATTCTAACTGGTTGTTTGTTGCCCAGTCACCTTCCATTAATGCTAATATTTCCAGTATGTGGAAGATCACACTGTATATAAATAAAATTGAGGCTTCTTTTTTTCGTAATTTCTTAAGGTTTCTACATCTTGCCCATTAAAAGTATTTCCTTGGGAAATTTACACAATTAAGATTAAAAACATACAATATTTTTAGCACATACAGTACAAGAGTCTACTTCAGCTGATGCCTTCCAGATGTGTTGGATAAACTGCAGCTGAAGTCATCCCAAATCAGTATGGCCAAAGACCATGCTGGTTGGATTATGAGAGTTTTTACTTATCCAATGCATCTGTAGTGCACTGGTTTGGAAAAGACAGATGTACAATATTTTTTTAAAAATACAGTAAAGAAAATGACAAAAGTGTTGAGCAGCATATTACAAGAGAGGCATAAAAACAGCAATCAGGGTTTAACATCTAAAATGGAACATTGATACATTATGAAAGTTCCTTTTCTGCAGTAGTGGGGAGAGAATTTTTATGCTGACTCTTGCTCCTCCCATACATCTTCAAGGCAGGGCTTAAGAAATGTCAATCAAGCTCATCACCCCAAGTGGGAGAGCTACCTACCCCCCCCCCCATGATGGAATAACAAACTCCGGACAGACATAAAGACACCAGCAATGGCTCAGAATGTCAGGTATCAGCTTTCCTAAACTCGTAGTGCAAACGTTTCAGAGTCCATCAGAAAACTTTATTGATAGAAATTTAGGAAACATGCAATACAAAGCCATTGCTGCGAATGGAAGCCTAACAGATACACTCTAAATTAAAAGCATTTTACAATCACCAGAATCTGGTGGGCTACAAGATCATTGGTCATCCATCACCCCCTGACACCAGCATTCCTTAAACTGAAACCATCTTCTTCCCAGGCTTTAGAAAATGGTTAATTGCAGCTGCATCATTAACTCTCCCTACCCAAGCAAAATCCAAACAGTTACACATACATCCCCCACACAAAATGCTAGGCCCATTATGTACCAAAGCCACAGGAAAATAAGCAAAAACAGCAGGAAGAGGAGCCAAGGGATCCAATCCTGACACAAAACCACTAGCACCCACTAATAAAGGGTGGGAAGGGTTCCCGCCCCATTACTGCAGAAAGAGAATCTTTACAATAAGTACCAATGCTCCATTTTCCTGCAGTGTGGGATGGTATTCTTTATGTTGAGACCTACACATGTAGTCACCATACCCATTATGGGGATAACTCCCCATAAAGCAAAACTACAAAGATACAAACTTCTGCAAAACATGACAGTCAAAGAATGCATCTGCAGAAGCAAATTTATCAATCTTATAAAGCCTGAAGGGAAGCCCAAGTAACCGCCCTGCAGAGCCCCATCAAAGATACCACTGTAGCCAAAGCCACAGAAGTGGAATCACTAAGTGTGTAATGTGCTTGAATCCCAACAGGAATAATCAAAGAACTGTGACCATAGGCTAATACAACCCAAAGCTTCAACCAATGAGACAAAGTGGAGGAAGACACCTGCTGCCCTTTAGTAGCCCCTGGAAAGGAAACCAAAAGGTAATCTGATTTATGGAAATCTTTAGTTCTCTCCAAATAGAATTTAAGAGCCTATGGACTTCATCAGACATGGGGAAACATGGCAAAAAACTGCATCCCAAATAGTGTCAGAAGAACAGGATGAGAGAAGAAAGGGTGACATTATCAGACACCAATGTCCTCAGCCATTCTGGCAGTGTAGCGCTGGTGTGGACAAGGCATCACTTTTTTATTGATAGTCTAAGTTGTCAATAAAAGGGATGCCTTATTCACACCTCCTCTACATCCCCAGAATGGCTGAAAGATGACGTCGTATGATAATGTTGCCCATTTCTGCTCTCATCCCATCCTTATGATGCAGTTTTTGCAGCATCTGATAAAGTCCTATGTCACTCTCTCTCCTGTGCTGCCCTAGGATCTGGGCAAAAAGAAGGAAGAACAATCTCCTGTCAATGGAAAGTTGAATTCACCTTAGGAATAACAGAAGGATCTAAAGAAGAAGTACTGAATCTTTATGAAAAACATTTCTGAAATACTTCAGAAAATGGCTAATGTGATTGTCAGTGTAGGAGAGGCTGGATTGAGCATGGCCCATATACATTATGAAATAATTTAAATGTCTTATTAATGGGAGGTTTTAAGACCATTGTCCCAACCCTATGTTAAGAGTGAGACAGATGCATTGCATCCCCCCATTATAATCAGAATTTCAGAGGACAATAGGTCTATGACCTGTCTTGAGAAAACTGCTCATATTATTTATCTGAAATCTGGTGATGTAGGAAAGATTGGTTTGAGGATGGCCTGGGTGAAATTTGAGGATGAAGGGCTAAGAAATGGTTTAGTTGTACAAGTTTAACAGTTGATGAATGATCTCTAGCAATTTGACAAGTATTGTTTGTTCTTTTCCCCCAGACACTTTGCTGAGATTAGATTTGCTGGTCTATTTCTTCATTTGTACAGTGCCATTCAAGAAAGGTTGTTGGCTGTGTTGGGGAGAAGGTCCACTATGCACTGTATCCTAGAAATAGTATAACACCATTGTGGATTTTATTTTTTAAATACATAATTTCAGCCTTTTCTGTCCTAAATCTGCTCATGGAGTTCTCCTTAAGCACATGTATCAGTTATTATCATCTTACCTTTTCCCTGATCTCTAGTCAGAATCTCCTTCCTTGTGATTGAATGTTTTTACCCTAAAGGCACCAGATCCTATTTGATCTTGGAAACTAAGGGTCAGCCCTGGTTAGTACTTAGATGAGAGACCACCAATTAATACCAGGTGCTGTAGGCAATATTTCACAGGAAGGAACCAGCAAAACCACCTCTGAGTATTCCTTGCCTATGAAACTCTATGAAATTCATGGACTTGCCATAAGTCAACAGGTGACTTGAACTCATACACACACACATGAACACACACACACTCCTCTGGAGAAGCAGAAAGGAAGCTTGCTTCTTCTTCCACACAGCAGCACACCAGATATTTAAAGATGGCTTCCTTAGAATCTATGACTGACATTCAGCTCATTCATATTCATCATCACCATGGGTATAAGTAGAATGGCAAATTGGAAAGTTCCTTATCTTTTAATAAAATCTAATTGCAGTTTTGGTGCTTCTGTAGAGCAGAGGTGGGCAATCATTGCAGGGGTTGTGGCAAATGGTGTGGCTAAACAGCAGACTGAAAGGAGTTGTGTTTCTTCACACACACACATATGAACAGACACTACAATATTTTATTTAAAACCTGAATGAAGAATATTTTAAAGCAGGGGTGGGAATTGTGAGGCCCTCCAATTGTTGGACTGCAACTCTCAGCATTCCTCTCAAATGGCTGTACTGCTGGGAGTTGCAGTCCAAGGACATCTGGAGGGCCTCACAATTCCCACCTCTGCTTTAAACATCTGCCTAAAACAGAATAAGTCAGTTTAGACTAGAGGACATGAGAAAAATCAATAGCATTGCATAAACATGAGGTCTATAAAAATCAGTGAGACAAGCTCAGGAGAATTCCTTCATTTAAACGATCTCTGTAGCCTTCCAGAAATGAAACTTCACAACAATTAATAATGTAATTAGTAATTAATTTATAAAATGCACCCTGAAAAAAGCATTGGGGGTTATTTACTAAAGATAAATAGCACTCTAATTAAAAAGAAGTGAGAAGGAATAGCATGGGAAGAAAAGGAAGTCAAAGTGGTAATGCAGAGTAAGGACTTTATCAGACGTGGCAAATATGGCATCATAATGACGCCTAATGAATGCGAAAGGATGCCTATATCACATGACATCATCATTCAGCGTTCTGCTGCTATTAATAAGGCATTCTTTTTTTATTGATGGGCCAAGCAATCAATAGATCTGCCGTGGCTTCCCCCCCCCCCCCGGTATTGCCAATGTTTGAAACCTTGTGCCATTTTTTCTCTTGTGAATACAGTGTCAATGGGTGGTCCTGCCAGAACATTTCCAGGTGAGAACACGAAAGCCAGGTACAGGATGCTCTTTTTATGAACTTCCCTGGTTTACTTTGAAGTTTGTAAGCATGTTTCTGTGCTTGCATGGGCATTTTTTGTTTTAATTTTGTTGTTTTTAAAATTTTAATCACGCTCACAGCTTTTAATGAGAACCGCCAAGATCACGAACACAGAAATAAACAGTGCTAGCATTCATGCTCCGGTAATGCTGGGGCTGCTTTTGACACTATTACAGGTACGTATGATAAAAAGGGTTATTGTGCTGGGACAATTATGCTCGAAAATATGATGGGACAGAAACATTTTTGGAGGTTTCTCTGATAATCTCCTAAGAAAATGTGTGAGGCAAATCAATCTAAAGATTTGGCCTCATTCTAAAGTTGATGTTGTCAGCATTTACTTGGAAAATATGTTTCACTAAGTCAATGGGACTTATTTTTGTACATGAAGGCATAAAATTGGTACAAAAAGCAGTGTGAATATTTTAAACTTGAAACTGGAATCTTTTCTTGTGAAGGGCTTCATAAAGAAGTGTTTTTGAGAGGCACTTTAAACTCATCAGTTTCTCTCAGATCACAGAGCCACCACTGAAAAGGCTCACTTTTCCAGTGTTAGGCAACAACTTTCTAAAGTTGGAGACAACCAGTGTGATCTCCAGGGAAGACCTCTGGGACTGAATGGCAACATATAAGGGAAGGGTTGTCTGCTAGCTGTTCTGGTCCCAATGTTTTTAGGCTTTTGTATGTCAACAACTTTGAACATGGACTCATCAGCTACTGAACAGCCAGTGTTTTCCTTCAGCACAGGTTTAAAGTGTACACAACTTGTTGATGTACTGCGTATCCTAGCTGCTACATTCTGCAGTAACTGCAACTTCTAAACCAGTTGCAAGGGCAGACCCACATAGTATATTACAGGAGTCTAATTGTGCCATTTCATTGCATGAATCACAATGGCAAAGACACCCCTATCCACAGAAGGACGTAGTCAGTACACCAGTTGAAGAAGGTGATGGGTGCTCCAGGCCACCGAGGTCACCTGGTCCTCTACAGACAGAGATGGATTTAGGAACAACCCCAAACTACATACCTATTCCTTTAGAGAAAGTACAGTCCCTCCTAGAACTTGTACACAATCTAATTTTTACCCACAGAATTTATGTCACCCTGCTTGAAAGTTCTTATTAATTACTCTTAATGACTCAAATAACATTTGAGACAGAATAGTTCTACCTCCAAGCTGACAAACCACAATTGCCTAATACTAATATCTGAGACTGACCTCACAGGCCATTGTAAAATTTTGCTCCCATCTCCTAATTCATGGAAATGGTCCAGAATGACACTATGGTCAATGAGATAAAAAGCTGCTGAGAGATCAAGGAGTAAGAGGGTTGCCCTCCTCCTGTTTCTCTCCCCAAACAGGAAGTCTATCAGGGTGACCAAGACCAGTTCCATTCCACCTCCAGATTGGAATGTAGCAAAATAATCAGGTTCATCTAAGAGCACCTGCAGTTGGGCTACTACCACTCTCTTGAGCACTTTGCTCCCCCCCCCCTTGGACATTTGTGACTGGAAATAATATAAATCTCTGAGTCAAGTGAGATTCAGTCAGTCCATTGCTTTCTTTAAGGCAGCAACCACACCACACCATCATGCAATATTGTGTCCATTGCTCCCAGATCTATCCAATCAGTCCCCTGGGGTAGCCTGAAGAAGTCATGAGGGGCAAGTGTCCAGAGAACACTGTGGTTAATAACACAAATGCAAGCACACATCCACATATATGTTGTTGCTTGGTGACCATTGGGGAAGGAATCTGATGGAGCTGATCTTCCAGAAGAATTGACATCATGCACACATGATGCATTGCACCATGCACTCTCTTTGAAAAGTGTCCTTCTCCCCATATGTGAGAAAAAAGTCTGTTGTTGGTGCATATTGCCTATATTTTTTTTAAGTGTTTTAAAATTTAACTTATGCAAAGGCTAACTAAGTAACTGATTGACTAAACAGTATAGGCTATGCTCAGCACCAAATTGTTCCCTGTCATTTTGATTCAAGTTGTGAACCAACCCAGGACAAAACAGTGGAGCAACGGTGTCAGCAACTCTTACTTTAGCCAAATAGTATCACTCAAATATTTTCTGTTGCTCAGAATAGATTTGATACTTCTGTGTCTTGCATGTAATTTGCATTTGTTTTGTGATTATTAATTACGATGTAAACATAGGCTGGGGCCAAAGCTTAGAAAATTACTTTTACAAAACCTAGTTATTTTACTCATTACTCCATTTGTCCAACAGGTCATTGTTACAGCAATTCAGAAAGCTCAGCATTAGGTTACTTGTTACTAACAAGTTATCATTATTGTTACTATTGTGTGATTGGAAAATACAGGAAAATACTCTCTGATTCCCATGAGTGACCAATTCAGATATTGCACTTTGGAAATTCTGAGAAAAATGCAAAAGACACTACAAAGTAATCCTTCCTGCATGCAGCATGGGGCAACCACCCATATGACCCTTCTTCCTTCTTCTCATTGCTTAGACTGAGGGCTCGTCTACACTGGAACATTAATCCAGGGTCAGTCTGGAGGATTATACTCTGAATTCTCTCTGGATTCAACCCAATGGTGGTTACATACCCAGGGTGAATCCATGTCAGAGTCCAGCTGGGCTGACACTGTACCGGCCCCGCTGGCCTGTCCCCTTGTTCCCAGTGCCACTGCTGCTGCCTCCTCACTGGCCAAACAGCTTCCTGTGAGAACCTGGCTATCGCCATTCCTTCTGCTGAGGTCAGAATGGGGCTCCCAGACATGTGATCAACAAGGAGGGGGTCGCTCTACCGCCTCCTCATTGGTTGCATGGGCACCCCATTCTGACCTTAAAAGAAATGATGGCATTGGCCAGGCTCTCTCAGGAAACTGCTTGGCTGGTGACACAGCAGTGGCAGCTCCAAAGGGAATCCACCACTGTTTGCACTGTTGGCACTGTGTTTCCATGTGGACAACTTGCACCCAACCCAGCTATCCAGACAGCAAAAGAACTGGATGCACTCTGGAGTTTCCCGTGGTTTCTCTTAAACTGGATTAACAGTTTAATAAAGCAGATTTGCTGCTTGCATCATCTGGACACATCACACTGGGTCAAGGATAAGTTTGGTTTATGTCCTTAGTGTACACATGACTTGAGTCAGTAAACACACCCAGTAATTCATAGCATGCAAACAAACTGTTCTTGTTCCATGAAAAGTAGAAAATTACAGCCATGGCCATTACAGGCCAAAAAGTAATTCCATCACTGCTCATTACTGCAATAAGTAACTTATTAAAGTAACTTATTAGAAAAATGAAGTACTTCCTAACTTTGGCAGAAGCACAGGTCTCTGAGCAAGCTCATGTTGGGAGAAGTAGGTTAACCCTTGAGATGTTCATTAAGGTCCATTTCAGTCCTCAGAAAGGTGCAGGTATGTTGAAAGAAAGATTTTGAAGTGTCAAAAGGGACTGAATTTTGCAACAAGAAATAAAAAGTAAATTAAGGCCAATGAAGCTTCTTAGGTTCATAAATATATACTGTAAACTTAAATTTGTCGTGTAAATTTCTAGTGTGAACATCTGAATCTGGTGGGAGAAGAAATTTAATTTTTGCTGCAGATCAAAAGGATCATCTTTTCCTTGAAGAAACTACAATCTTGCATGATGGCAATGGAAGAAGCAGCTTGCAGTTGCCAAAGGTACTTCTACAATGAGGGTTTTATTGTGCAATTGCTTTGCCTCATTCACAGATTTTTTTATGAGGGTTCCAAATGCTGTCACATTCCACTTGTAAACTTCTTGTGTTTGCTCACCATTTCTTACATCTTTTTCTTATCATATAAAATCTATTAATGAAGAAATATGGAACAGCTGCACAATCTATTTTGACTGGTAGCACGAGGGGCCCTCGGTCTGGAAGCACACCAAGCATCCAAACAAGAATGGATGAATGAAGTACTGTATAACTATGTTATTGGAAGATGTTGTAGATATTGAGGTGGGGGAGGAGATGTAATAGCATCCAAAGGCTGCATGCAACTCCAAGGTAATTTTTTCCATTCCCTCAGCAGGAAAAATAATATCTGGCTAGAACAGATATTTTGGAAGTCCCCAGAAGTGGTAATTTTGCACTAAAATATGGAATGCACCTAAGTGTTGCCCACCCCTTCTGCATTTCAGAAAGCAAATCCAGAAGTTGATGTCCAGCTACTTCCAATTTTGATTTCCCCCTCTTTCCCCCTGTATTTTCAGAGCTAATGCAGCCCATGGTGTTACTCTAAGAGGTGGAGGTGCTTTAGAGCCCCACCCATGATGCCAAAACCTCTATTATTATTTGGGGGAATTATTAGCTCAAATGGAAGCCTGCTGGAGGAGGGTAACTTCGGGGAACTTTTCACCTACTGTATGTATACTAGTACTAACTGTAGAGAGCACTCCAGTTAAAGTAAAATAAAGCATTGTTTATTGGAAATAACATAGGAGATATGCGAGTGTACAAAACACGCACTCTTAAAAACCATACAAAGCTATTGTTAATAAAGGTGGGGAGCTTGGATAGAGAGAGGTTCAGGAAGATAGGGTTATAATTACCAGTCTTGAAGAGAAGAGTTCTACGCAATGAAGAGGCTCAGACTGGCAGCTGAGAGTGACACAGAGACTCCGGGAGAGTGTCAGCTTCCATCTATGGCACATTTTACTGGGGTCTAGGCTGGGATATTTATATTCTGTTTCATATCCTGAAGGGGTACTCTGGTTATGACAAAGCCTGGATGGCTTTCCCAGGGGATAGACAAAGGAAACTGAAACTCAACTGATTGCTTTAATTGCTGGGAGATAGAAATTGATAGGTTTGCGATGACTTCACAAGGTTGGACAGGAGGGGATATAGGAGAGATTTCCATAGGAATAGATGAAGGAATGATCACTTAATTGTCTGATTGAATCATTGCTGAGACACCCAGGGCTAGAAGAAAGGATTAGCACATACCTCCTTAACAACTGTGTTTACTAAGGGGCTTTCGCACAATCCTAATATGGGTTTGTATGCCAAAATATTTCTAAGACACATCCCAGGTCACTGTGACTTCCAACTGACCTTTTTGGGTTTCCCCATCCAACCTGACCCCAAAAAGTGTCCAATACTTCCAATTATGAGATATCATGGGGAGGAGGTAGTAGGGCATACTAACAATGGAAAATTCTGAATTTGGAATATTGGCCCTGGACCACTAGAAAATATCTATCCCTAATCTAATGAGACCATTATTATTCATAAATTAATACTGCTGAATGAGAGAGAAAACATGCATAGGACAACTGTTTCTTTTTGTAAATTCATCAAGCTAATTTTAGCAGATCCTAAAAGATAATCATTCTTTATTCCCCTTCAGTGCTTGATTTGTATGTATGGTTGCCTCTGTAGATCTTGGCCCAGCACTGTGTATGTAGAGTGGGCAGCATGTAAGACCTGGTTAATAGTTACATCTATAATTTTCAAAGAGTGCTTGTGCTGTGTGCATATTCTTGTAGAGTATAGAGATTTACTAGATTTTCAGACAACACTGTTATAGTGTTACTATTCCACTAGAATCATAGAATCATAGAATTGCAGAGTTGGAAGAGACCACAAGGGCCATCCAGTCCAACCCCCTGCCATGCAGGAAATCACGATCAAAGCATCCCTGACAGATGGCCATCCAGCCTCTGTTTGAAGACCTCCAAGGAAGGAGACCCCACCACACTCCGAGCGAGTGTGTTCCACTGCTGAACAGCTCTTATTGTCAGAAAGTTCCTCCTAATGTTGAGGTGGAATCTCTGTTCCTGGGGCTTGCATCCATTGCTCCGTGTTCCAGTCTCTGGAGCAGCAGAAAACAAGTCTGCTCCATCCTCAATATGACATCCCTTCAAATACTTAAACAGGGCTATCATATCTCCTCTTAACTGTCTTTTTTCCAGGCTAAACATACCCAGCTCCCTAAGTCTCTCCTCATAAGGCATGGTTTCCAGACCTTTCACCATTTTAGTCGCCCTTCTCTGGACACGCTCCAATTTGTCAATATCCTTTTTGAATTGTGGTGCCCAGAACTGGACACAGTATTCCAGGTGAGGTCTGACCACATTTATATAGCAAATATAGCTATTTGCTATAGCTGCCTCCTGTTGAATTCTGGGATTTGCAGTTTAGGGAGGGGCATTTGCAATTCTCAGCCAGAGAGCTCTTAGGCCTCACTAAAGTACAAACCCCAGAATTCCACAGCAGGAAGCCAGATCAGTTAGAGTGGAATAGTAACACTATAACAGTGTAGTCTGAAAATCTCCTTAGTTTTCCAAAATGGATGGCGAATGCCAGGGGCATAGCTATGGAGGAATGGAAATCTGGGCATTGCCCAACCAAATACTAATCCCCCCCCCCGAAATTTTCCTTCAGTCTCCAAATTTTTATAATTGCAGTAACTTAACATTTCAACTGAGCATTTAGAAATATCAAAAGAAAGGGGCAGTGGCAAGGTTACTAAAAGAAAGCAAGAGTGGATATAAGAGTTCTAATGTGAGCAATTTTCAATGTCTTAGAGCTTGTCTACACAGGCTAAATACCCAGTCTTGCCCCTGTTTCTGAGCCCTGCAGTCCATAAAATGCAGGGCATTTGCCCTGTTCTGCTCCTGGGCAGTCCTCACCACTCCTGGGTCAGATACGTGGCTGAGACAGGGGGAAGTCAAGGTAGAGCCCAATAAACATTTTTAAAAATACCGTTTACTCTGTTATCACCAGCAAAAACCAGATCTGGCCCCACATGTCCTCAGAGTCCCTCACTCCCACTGCCATCTCCCTGGCTCTCCCAGAAGCTAGGAAGGAGTCCCTCAGCACGTGGCCAAGGCTGGTCACATACAGGGGGGCTTCAGTCACATGTTGAGGGCCTTCTTCCTGCCTTCCAAGTCAGCAAGGAAAATGGTGGTTACAGTGGCTGCAGGGCTGAGCCAGTGTGCCTGTTTGGACTCCAGCCTGTTCTGTACAGGTAACTGGGGAAGAATGGGCTAGCACTGCAGCCAGGATATGCCAGCAGGGAGCTGTCATATTCTGATTCATGTAGATGAGCCCTTACTTTCTGATATGCTAGAGGTTTGAGGACCAAAGGAAAAATTCTTATTGGGGGGGGAGTCAATGCCCTAATTTTGCACCCCCCAAAAAACTATGCCCCTACCAAATACTTTATAATTGTAAGTGTGAATTGGCTGCTCATTTTGCACTTTATGGAGGTGGGGGGTTCCTGTCCCACATTCTTTCTTTGTATTTAAAGTGTTAGAAAGTAATTGTACAAATATATGATTATTCTATAAGCACACATAGGTAGCATACATATAGAAAATAAGTTTTATTAAAGCCAAAAGTGCAGCACAAGGAAGTGCTCAGTTGTTGCTTCATTGTGCTATGATGTTGCTTTTTTGCATTTTCTCTCTTTGTCACTCCCTCCTCCTTCTCACTGGCCACCAAGAACCCCCTTTATACGAGCATATTATAGGAAATTGCCACATATTATAGGAAATTCCTCTTAAATTTGTTCAGGGCCATAACTTCATGTAGCATAAAACCTCAGGGACCATTGACCCTGCAAGTAAATAGTCTTTGCAAGGCCTTGGCTTGGCATGATAGACTGTACCTGTAACCATACAAGCTTTCTAACAGAGTTGGGTAACATTTCTTTTGCTTGCCTTTCCCGTATTAAAGAACTACTCTCCTCCTCCTTGCATGTTGAGCACACACGTTTTTAGGACTGCAATGCTGTGTCTCTTTCTCATTGTGCAGCAGCAATGGTCTGCCACTGACCCATTCATCTACCCTTATGCCTCAGTGGAGACTTAATCAACTTGTAATAACCACAAAGGGTGGGGATTGCTTAAATTTTCATTACTTTGCTTTCACACATCATATTTGAAACCATGGCCATTCTTCATAAAGGGATGCTTTGCTTTTCTACTGCATCAGTCTCATTTTTTATTCTGTCCAACAGCGAGCTGTCTCTGATCGTGGGCCAAAACATAGCTTTACAATAAAACACGGTGAGCAATCACTATGAGGAATGTATTCCAGAGGGAATGTCATTCCTTTGTTGTCTCCAAACTCCAAATCTCTGTTTCATTTTTAAAAAAGCTTGGAATGAACAGCTTTTAGGGGGATGGTTCATTTCAGGCATGAAAATATCTGGAAACGTACAAATTGGCTAAAAAGCTTTCAGATAACAAAATGTTCAAAAATACACGATCACTAGGTTTACATGATAAATCTGAAGCCTGATTTTTTTTAATGGCATCACATTAAACAAACAAAAACCAACCTTGCATCCTGAAAATGAGCATGTCTAAAAGAATAATACAACTTCTTTCTGAGATATTAGGATTTTTATGTCCAGAAAGGGGACATTAAAAAAACCCTCAGCAACTTTATTTAATTGGGAAGCATACAACACACACCCCTCCTGGAGTCTGGAGTGGTACAATCCAACAATAGGTACATTGTGTGGGCCTGCTGATCTGTTGGAGCACTTTTTTCCTGAGGGTTTTCAGTTAATTTATACTTGAGAGTAAAACCTCCATTCAAACACCTGCCAGTATAATACTATACAGACTGTCATGTATCCTCTCTCAGTGCACTGTCTGTTATTGTTCAGATATCGGGAGCTCCAAGGGATTCTCTTTAGTGGTTGCAATGTCTTTTTTCATCACAGAATGACGCAAGAAGAAGGGGCACTGGGAATAAGAAAACAGGAGGACAAATGATCATAATTTAGCTGAAAGTAACAAAAGAAGAAACAAGTTGGGAGGACAGAGGAATTTCTGGGAAATGATATAAGGAGAATAAAAGCAGGGAACAGCTGTGAAGCTAAAAGTGCAGCTAACTTCATTACGCTTATAGAAAGCATTTCTTACATGTTGGCTACTGTGATAAAAATCTGCACCCAACTCCTTTGCAATTAGTAGTAGTGGTAGTGGTACTACTACTTCTACTACTACTCCATCCTTCATCAAAGGATAACAGGGCACCTATGAACATTACCGTTTGGTTTAAATTGGTATGCAAACACCATTGGCTTAAAAGGGAATTTACACACAAGTAACTGTTTACAGGATCAAGGTCATTGGAAGGATTAGTCTAAGGCATTTTTTTGCCCGAGGCCAATGGTGAGATAGCTCCCTTATGCAACTGAGGTACACAAGCTGACAATATCGACCAAGATTTGATAAGCAGGAGGGTGGAGTGCAAGTCTGCAACTGCATACTCACACTGTGGTCCGAGTGATGGAGGCTGATGGAAGATGCTTGCTTTCCCCCATTTCCTCCTCGATTCACCACTACAGGTACATGACTTTGGCTAAGGCTGACTTTGGCCTTAATTTCTTATAACTTAACACTGTGGTGAACACAAGATAGATTTAGACATATTCGTAAATCTCTGGGCGATTTGCATTAGGTTGTCAAGAGCTTCTGCCTCCCAATTTTTTTTACCAATGGCAGGAACAGGATGGCTTTCCCCATCATCTCCCTAAACTAATGAAAATTTAGGGTAACCAGGAGCAAATATTTCTGTGGAAAGATTATAAGCTCCATTCAGGTCTGGTCTCAATAAATAAATGAATAAATAAAATTTAAAAAATTAACTCTGAATATGGGGTAAAAATTAATTAGATCATGATTGCAAACTTGAAATCTGTCTCCTTTGTCCAATACTAATGGGATCAAAGGCATAGGGGAAAACATACATAGCAGCTATTAATGGTAGCTTTGTTAACTTTCAAAGGGATTGGGAATTAAGAATGGAATATTAGAAAATGAACATTTGGTTTACTAGCCATTCAACAATCTAAGCAGGCAAAAATACATGTTTTAACAGGAAAGTTTCAAAACAGATCATATGGAGAGAAGATACTGATCTTCTCCCAGTACCTAGGAAAAAAGTAAGAAAATCCAGAAAGGGAATAAGCTATTTGACAGTATTGATTCTAAGCTTTTTTCCCTACTGCACAAAAAGTCAAAGGGGCAGTACTAAGAAAAAACTTACATCATGTTATTTTGCATGACCATGTACTGTTCCATAGAAAATGACAGAGACAACTTCGCCAAGATGTTGTCTGAGGCTGCATAAGTATTGTCTCTCAAATGTGATGGCAGTGTAGACTGAGCTAGAAATGGCAAAAATTATGTAATGATGAAAGTCATTTCAAAATGTGGTGATGTAAAGCTGTATATGTCTAGGTGCCAGTGAACCATACAGCCATGGTATAAAAGGAATGCTGTATAAAGTTGATGATGCTTGTAGCAACACAGAAAGACCCAAAACAACTAGACTTATCTTCAAGTATATATCCTCCTTGGTCACAGATGGAGCAGCCAGGTATTTGGTCCCAATAATATACTATTACCTGTAATATGCAGGTATGAAGACTGAAAGCTTCACAGTAATCTAGCAGTTTAAGAATGGGATTTTACTTCTTTGATTTTGTATGGGTGAGATTTCAGATGTTCTCACGAGAAGACACAACTTTGTTTAAACATATCAAAAAAACATAAATAACAAAAGAAATTAACAAATAAACACTTAAACAAACATAAATTGTACCAGGAAAAGGCCACAGTTCATTGAAAGAGCGTCCTGTGTGTCCTGTGTTCTTGTTGGGAAAAGGGAGGAAAAAGGACTACCCATTCATGCTGTAATCACGTGATTACAACAGGATGTGATTTTGCACACTTGTCAATACCATGAAAAGAGCAACCTTGAGGGCTATCCATGGATGTTCCTATCAGTGAAAAGTGATGAGCAATTAATGGGTGGAGAACACATTGATTATGGGAGGACAACAACATTGTGCGATAATGGGAAACCACCTGTAGTACCATTGTGCTGTAATTCTGCAATTACAGCCCTATCTGTAAAATCCTTTATATTTTTCTCATCAGTTTGTCTGAAGTGATAAACTTGTGCCACGTTATAGCCCAGTGATGGGCAACCTTGTGAGCTTGGTGTGTCAAATTTCACCAAAAAACTGAGCATAACTCGGATGGTGTGTCACTTTGAGGAAAAAAACATTATCTCTGCCGACGGAAGTGAGGGCAAAGATCCCAGCCTAACCGTAAGTCCCAGAACTAGATGCTCTGTGCCGGACTTCTGTTGTTTTGGCCTACAGACCTCCTCTAATAGAGGAGGATGAAACATTTGTGGCTACAGTTGTCCCTCCACACTTGCGGGTTTCACATTTGCGGTTCCGCATATTCGGAGGTTCCCACTTTGGGGAGGGTGGGAGGGGGGAGGAAAGTAGGACTGGGGCTTCGAAGCCCCGATTGCCACTTTAGGGAGGTGTGGGGTGGTGGTGGAGGAAAGTGGTGACCGGGGCTTTGAAGCCCCAATTGCCACATTAGGGAGGGTGGTGAGGTTGTGGGCAGGGGGGAGGAGGCCTATGGCTGCGTGTCATCAGAAATGACTACGCGTGTCAGTGCTGACACGCGTGTCATAGGTTCGCCATCACTGTTATAGCCCATACTGCCAACTGCACAAACAGCTATTTGCTACAAAATATTAGAACAAAGCCTGCTACTGGGCGGGTGTGTGGGGAGAAGAACCGAAACACCGTCTACATGGATGTACAGCTGATGAGCTCCTAAAGTAAACATATGGCAGATATATGTTAACTATGTTCCTCTCCCCACAGAAGCAGCATAAAGGAGTGAATTCCTCAAACTCGGAAGTAATGTCTCACAGATAATGATCTTACCTGCAATAAGTTAATTTAGTTGATAATGAGGGATTAATGATGTTCCTTTTTCAGATAATATAATAACCATCGAAATAATGATATTTGGGGATGTAATCAACAATGTTTTTTCATGGTACATTACTCACTGGGGGAGCAGCCTGGGCAATGGAGTATTGCCATTTACCTCAGTGACAGAAAGTGGCCAGAGGGAAGTTTCCTCTACCTTTTACTGCGAAATAAGGGCCCTGCACCACTCTGAGCAGCAGAGGACCAACTCTACTGCTGGCTGCACCCCACTTCTTCCTAGAAAGAGGTTGTTCAGAGTTGCCCAGAGCAATGCAGCAGCTCAGCTACATCAGGAAATGTGCTGAGCCACCACTGGCCACATTTTCTTGAATGGCTTATGGCTCTAGTGAGACGAGCTCTGGGAAACCCTAAGCTACTCCAGAAGTAATCATCAGTCATCATCAGTCATCATCATCATCATCACTTATACCTTTTCTTTCCCCCAGAAAACTGGGAATCAAGGTGGCTTACAAATTAAAATAAATACAATAGTGTTATAGACCTACAAAAGATCATCATTAAAATATAATTAAAATTATTGACACATTAAAAACAATTTAAAACATACAAAAACAGTTAAAAAACTGCTAAAAACAGTCTGAGAAATACTAAAATGAAAACAGTACAATGCAACAGTACATTCTTAATAGGGAAGGGACAGAAGCCAAGATGACAATTGAGGGGGGAATGCTTTTTGATCCTTGATACTAATAAAATATATTATCTGAAGGGCTAACATGTCAAGATTCTTAAACCTGGCTGATAGAAGTTAAAAATGTTTTACCAGGGTCCAAGTTCATGTTTTCCAGGTTACACATGCTTGGCCTGGACAAATTCAGTACCTGAATGAAGGCACACGGGCTAAAAGATTCATTACCGTACTTCCACTGAGTCCCGAGAAACTGTTTTCTTCATGAGGTACATTATTCTCAACGAACCACTTCTTTGTGGTCTTATCATTTTTATGTTAATCTTTTTATTAACTAATTACCAGTTAATAAAAGATAGAGTGCAAAACAAGTGATTGGTACTTGATACCCTAATTAAAATGCTCATTGTCTCCAGTGCGTGCAGAAATATTACTTTATTTCCAATTCACATTTATTTATCTCATTACATATAATGCATATCTAACTGTTCATCTTTATGTTAGCAAAAATAGGATTACTTTAGATATTATAGAATTCTGCTGTGGATGTTGCTTCCCTGTAGAAAATCACATGCAGGGCACTTGCACTGTGTAATTGCCTTGCCTTGTTTATACAATTTGATAGAGGGTGCAGATGTTGTCACCTTAAATTTGTAACCCTCCTGTGTTTTCAGGCTGCTTCTTCTATCTTTTTCATTACTGGAAACAATCAATTAAAAAGGTAAAGGAAGAATAGTTGCCTTTTGATTGGCATTCTGGAAGCACCCTATAGTAACATTTCACAGCTGGGCACACAGGCTCTTATTACAAGTGCCACAACCTGAAAAGCTGTGAGCTTCTCAGTGACAGTAAAATATAGGTTCTTAGAAAAACTGTGATGATGTGCTTTGAGACCTCTGGAGCACTCTAGAGGTATGAATACATAAATTTTGTTCAGAGTGTTGGAAAATGTGAGAGATAGTATTGGATCTCTCCAGTAGAGTAAGCAAACAGGCAAGGCAGAAGCTGAACAACAACCAGTTCTGTGCTCACCCCTATACACATACGATGTAGCAGAGAAAATAAATCAGCTTGCTTTTCTATAGAAAAGCATATGCAAGTAGCTTTACTTGGAAAATACATGGTTTGTAATCAAATACATCTTTTAATTGAGTAGATAGAGAAGAAAAAAAAAGGCTACAGGATGAGAGGGGGGTAGTAAAACAAGCAAACAGGGAAGTAACCACAATGCAAATGAGAAATTAGTGGGAATGGGCATGCAAAGGTTGCTGTCTCTAACACTGGGTCCATCATACCAAGCCCATGTTTAAACTGAAGAACTCCATAATAAATATTGCAATTATTTTTAATTTAAATAGCAAAGTATGAGATGAGCCAAGGACGAAAAGTACTCTATTTAAAACTCTGAAGGGCTTTCTGTGTTACATTAGCAAGCTTTGCTCCCCTTAGTATAATAATATAAAAATGGCATATGCAGCACAGAATGAGTGTTTTTAATAACTTTCCTAAATGTTCAGTTAACAACCCTGTATCGTACAATTAGATGCTGAAACTACTGGAGTATTTGTAAAATACCACTTTGTAAAATTCAGGACAAAGCTGCTGTAATGGGTCAGCATTCAGAATTCTTTTTGTTTTGTTTGTTTCCTACTGAAAGCCAAACCAAAAGGAGGAGAAGGCGGAAAAGAGCCAGTCAATACTACTCTACACTGGTCTAATCTTTTTAAAAAGATGCAACTTTCAATTCCATAACTGAGGTCCTAGTAGTAATGGTTGGATGGAGGAGAAAAGGATGAGGACATTAATATTATCCAAACGGGGGGCGGGACAAGGGAAGTCATATGTAAGAAAATAAGAATGTAAGAAATGGATGGAAGGAAGGGAAGAAGGGAAATGAGGGGAAAGTATGTGAGAGGGTAAGAGTATGTATAAAAGTGGGAGTGAGAGGGTATGGGAAGGGAAGAAAGGAAGAAGGATTTAGGGAGGGAAGAAGCAAAGAAGAAGGGGGGAGGATGAAGAAAGTTTTGGAAGGATGGAAGCGGGGAAGGGGGAGAAATTATAAGGTGGGGGAGAGAGATAGTATGAATGTAATAGTGAAGGACTTTTTCGGATGAAGAAAAATAACGCAAGCAGCCTCTCCAGCTTGCGAGGCTGCTGCGCTGCAAAGCGCCCCTTTCGTATGACGCTCGCCCCTGCGGTACTGTTGCAGTACCGCAGGGAGAGCTGAGCGTCATATTTCGTTGATTTTTACTCACGATCAACTTTCGTGAGTAAAAAATCAACAAAATATGACACTCAGCTCTCCCTGCGGTACCGCAACAGTACCGCTAGAGGGCAGCGTCATCCGAAATGACACTTTGCATCGCAGCAGCCTCGGAAACTGGAGAGGCTGCTTGCGTTATTTTTCTTCATCCGAAAAAGTCCGAAGAATGTAATAAGATGGATAAAGGACACAAGTTACGAAAGTATGTAATAAGAAGCAAAATCGGAAAAAAAAAATTATGGAAATGGACAGAAATACTAATCAGATTATGTATGTAAGAGATGAAAAGCTAGACTTGTGTAAAATAAATATATTAATTTTTTTTCTTTTTTTAAAAAAAGTGAGGTCCTAGGACTAACTTCATAAGGCTGCTACTCTATCTTCCCCGACTTTTTTTTTGGCGGGGGGGGGGGAAGTTAAGAAAAAAGATAGCAGTGGGAAAACATAGGTGGTCCACAAACAGAAGATGGCATCATCTGAACTTCCTGTAAAATTACTCAAATGAAGTGGTGCAAAAGAATAATCTGATGGGTTCCTTCCTGTCTTTCCCACCATGGGAGCAATACACTCTGGGAGGACATGGGACAGGGCCTCCTCCATTGTGGTACCCCATTTGTGGAATGCCCTCCCCTTGGAGGTCTGACTGGCACCAACATTGAATTAATTTTGGAAGTGTTAAAATATGTTTTTAATGAAGGCTTTGGGGCCTAATTGATTTCTCCCCAAATACACAGGTTCATGGTTTAAACTGTTTTAACCCATTAAGTTGATTTAACTTGTTAATATTTAAAATATGTTTTTATTCAGTTTACATTTTTAACAACAACAACAACAACAACAACAGCAATTTCTTACCCACCTCTACCTATGGATCGAGGTGGGGAACAACAAATTAACACATTGATTTTACTTTTGCGCTGCCTTGAGATGCCATGATATAGGGTGGATACAAAAAACAAAAAAATACAACATGGAAGACTTACTTTTTTGGACTATAGCTCCCAGAACCCCTTAGCCAGCATACAAACTGGCATGGCTGGAAATGTCTTGGGAAAGACTAGGTGGGAACTTGGCCTCCCCTTAGAGGTGGGGAACCCTTAGTATTCCATATATATATATATATATATATATATATATATATGTTTACTTCTGCTCTCATATTCTATAACAACTGGCTGTGCTGGGTGGGCATCAATGGATTTGAGATCCCAAAATATCTGGAGGTCCAAAATATCCCCCCCCCCCAACCTTAACAGGCTTCAGAATTACCAGCCTATGGAGTGGAAACAGGTAAAAGGAAATGTTCCTATGATTTTAGAGATGACATACCCTCCAACTGTCCCGCTTTGACAGGGATCATCCCAATTAATCCTCCAGCACCCCACTTTTTAAACGGCTTCTAAAATCTCCCAGTTTCTGTTTCCACTTCCCACTTTGCCCCTTTGTTTTCAATTTATTTCAGTTGCTGCAAACTGAATTCAAAGTGTAAAAGTAGTTTCAATTAACTCATCTACTGCTCTTCCCAGTAGATTCAGGCAAAAGCGAACTGCTGCAGCCTCTCGTAGCTTGTGTGATCTTTATTATCAACACTTGCCATCTTGACCCACTGTGATGTTGCTTGGCCACTAACGTCCTGTTTTTTAGCTCTAAAATGTTGGATTGTATGAGGTAATCCACCCAGGACTACATCCATACTACAAAGTTGCAGTAGTTTGATACTCCTTTAAATGTTATGGTTCCACTCTTTGTGTACTGGGAACTATAGTTCCATTCTCCTAAACTAATTCACTGGAGATATTTTGCATGCAATTCTACTTCCTCAAACTACAAATCTCAGGATTCTGTAAATATAACCATGATAGTAAAAGTGGGATTACACTGCTATTATGTTGTAGTGTAGATTCTCTCCTTTTGGATTGTCTCATCATTCCAATTTCTTTGTATGGTTGTGAATACTGGACAATGAAGAAAGGAAGAAAATAAATTCATTTGAAATGTGGTGCTGGAATAGAGTTCTATGGATACCATGGATTATTGAAAAAACGAATTAATGGGACCCACAGCAAATCAAGCCTGAATTCTCCCTAGAAGCCCCAAAGCCTAAACTGAGGTTATTGTGGTTTGGATATATTATGAGATGACATGACTCATTAGAAAAGACAATCATGTTTGGCAAAATTGAAGGCAGTAGGAAAAGAGGAAGACTGCATTACAGGTGGATAGACTCAGGCCTTATCTACACTGATCAGAACATGCTGGCTTCCTGCCGGTGTACTCTGGCCCTGGATGAGGCCTGTTGCTCCCCTATTCCCTCCATGAAACGGGCAGGAGTTCTCACTGACATGCTGGCCCATGTCTGGTCTGCAGCTGCCGCCGCTTCCATCTATGCTGCATTCTCCGAAGCCGATGTGATCAAGGCCTCTTGCATGTGACCAGCCTTGGGGCTTGTCTATACGAGGCTATAAACTGTGGATTGATGTGCATTAATACCAATTCACAGCAGCTTTAATTTGTCTCAATTATTTTTTGGCAAGATCGCAGGCATGTGAAGCTATCTGTGTTCATGGTTCAAACAGGCAAGCCTATGAATCAAGATGGCAGGTGCAAGTGAATTACTTGTGTTTTATTCCCACCAGTTGCCACTGCTGAACAGTATTTTTTAAAAGCATATTCAAGGTGCGGAAGTGTGATATTCTGCTTAAATACATTTAAAAAAAAAAAAAAGGCTGCTATGGTGAAAATCCAACGTGGTGGCTCAGGGCACTTGCCTGCCAGCAAGTTCCACCCCTGTGCATGTCTGACCAATCAGCTTTCCATTTCTGCTCTTACTGGGAATGGCATCAAAGTGAATCAGTTGTCCCATTGAGTGGGACTGTGCATTTTCTTCAGAGTTTTTTTTGTATAATTTCTTTTTATTCATTTATAATAATAAAATACATAACAATTCCATTTTGTGGCTGACAGTCTCCACAAAATGACAAGTAACAATAATATTTTCAACATATATGGTAATAAGAAAAAATAAATAACTACAACAACACAAACAAACAAGGATAAATATTAAAAGGGAAAATTATGCTGTTATATATGTCTGGTATGCAGTTTCTTAATATATGATTCAATTTGGTTGTGCTGAATTTTGCACAGTGCGTTTATATGATACAGTACAGGAGTTAACATCTTAATTCTCCAGAATATCATTCCACAGTTTTCCATGGGTGGGGTTTGTTGTTATATATTCAATCATTAGGAACCATGTTTCTGCGAAGGTTGTTTTTGCAGGACTGCCTTGGGATGCTCTAATTTGTTCCTTAAGTTTTTCCATTAGCCAAATGTTCCAAAATCGATTCCACAATTTTTCCATTGTAAATTTGCCTGTTTTCCAATTTTGCACAATTTCCAGTCTTGTTAATAAAAATAAAAAATAAAAAATTATTAGTCTTGCTAATAAAAATCGTATCAAGTCTCTCTGTTTGACTGTGGTGTTTTGATCAGTGAAACAAGAGAGGAGTACCAGGCTGGGAGTCATGGTAATGGTTTGTTTCATAATTTGTGAGATCAGTCTGAGTACCTCAGACCAAAATTTTTGAACTACAGGGCAATGAAACCACATGTGGAGATATGTACCTTTTTCTTTGCATCCTCTCCAACAGGTAGGGTTATTGTTTTTGGTGATTTGAGTAAGCTTGTGGGGTGTCAGGTACCATTTGTACACCACCTTAAGTATGTTTTCTTGTATTATGACTGGGCTTTTCTGAAATATTGGGGATTTCCAGATGTTTGACCAGTCCAGATCGCTTAAGGGGTATGCAATATCTGTTTCCCAAGCTAATTTAAAACATGAAGTTTCAATCATGGTAGTTTCCATCATGAAGTTATATATAGTTGCCATGTGGCCTTTGACTTGATTGGTAGAGGATACACATAAATATTCAAATTTTGTTAGAGGTCTGGGTACAAATCCCTGATGTTGAATATGAGACAGGAAACACGCAATTTGGATATGTTGTAGCCAGGTGTGTTGAACAGGGTATAGGTCTCTTATATGCTCCTCTTTAGTTTTAGGAATGTTTTTGTTATAAAGGTCAGATATCGTATATTTCCCCTTTCTGTTCCAATCCGAGTAGGATTTGTATTTGATTGGGTCATAAAATTCCGGATGTGTCAGAAAAGGGTGGACAGGTGACACTTGTGGCATCATTTTATGGCTCCATTATTTCCGAATTCGTAAAGATGTTTGTTAAAAGGGGTTGTCCAATTTATTAATCTGAGAGTGGAAAAGGTTAGAAAAATATGTTTCCATGTGTTTTGGGTTGCCTTGGTCTAGTTCAGCTTCAATCCAGTTGGTTTGGGGGTTTCTCTTGAATATCTGGACCAAATGCACGAGCTACACAGCCGCAAAATAATGTGGAAGATTTGGGACACCTAGACCACCTGATTGGAGTTTTAGATGTAAAATATTTTTTGGGAATCTTGTTTTTTTATTGTTGAAGATGAAAGTGTAGAATAGTTTTTTCCGATTGTTAAAATATGTTGTAGGTAGGTAGTGTAAAAAACAAAAGTTTTGGGAGTGCAAACATTTTTATTATAGCTATCCATCCCAGGAGGAAAAGGTTGAATATGGTCCAGTGTTTTATTTTTTGCTTAATCCATTTTGTGAGTTGTTTATAGTTCCGTGACAGCAGTTGTCCCATATCTTTGGTAACTAATATCCCTAGGTATTTAAATCCTGAGTGCTGTAGGTGTTGTTTGGTCAACCGCTGCCATTCCTGTTGTGTTGTGTGTGGAGTGTTTGGACATAGTAGTTCGGATTTTTGCATATTTACCCTAAAGCCTGTATATATATCAAAACTGGTCAGGATATTTCGGAGAGCTGGAAAAGCTGTGGTTATATTTGTGATATAGAGTAAGATATCGTCTGCAAAGAGACCAATTTTGTGTATTTGGTAGATTATTGGGCCTTCGATTTGATGTGACATTCTGATTTGTTCTGCAAGGGGTTCTATGGCTATTGCGAACAATAGTGGGGATAGTGGGCATCCCTGTTTGGTTCCACAGTGAAGTTCAAATACTTGGGAGTCAACTTTGTTAGCGTATATCGTTGCTTTGGAATTGGAATACAAGTTTTGGAGGAATGTTACAAATTGGTGACCCATATTCATCTTCTGAAGCAGTCCAAATAAGTAGGGCCATTCCAACCTATCAAAGGCTTTTAATGCATCTAGCGATATCAACGCCAAGGGTAAACGTTTGTTATTGCAGAAGTGTGTTATGTTTAATGTTCTTCTGATAGCATCAGCTAAGCATCTGTCAGGCATAAAGCCTTTTTGGTTTGAATGTATGTATTTGGTGATGAAAGTGTTCAAACGTTTTGAGAAAATTGTGGTCATTATTTTGAGGTCAGAGTTGATTAGAGCGATTGGTCTAAAGGAGGTGATGACAGGTGTGTCATCTTCTGTCTTAGGGATCAGAAAGATCCACGATCTTTTCCAGCTATCAGGGTGTGGATCGCTGTGAAGGAGTTCATTATATAAATCGTGTAAATGCGGAGTGAGATCTGTTTTAAGTTGTTTATAAAATTCAGCAGAAAATCCATCGGTTCCAGGTGACCATCCCAATTTGAGCTGACTGATGGTTTGTTCAGTTTCCTGTATGGTGATTGGGGAGTTTAAAGTTGTCTTGTGTTGTTCAGTGAGTTTTGGGATTTTGAGTGAATTTAAAAATTGAGTTAAGTCTAAAGACTGGTGGCATTCTGAGGTATATAGATCTTTGTAAAATGTGCGAAATTTGTGAAGTATATCTGTGGTTTTGGTTATAGTGGTTCCATCAAGAGTTTTAATTCTTGAGATAATTCTCTCTTCGGCTTTTCTTTTGATTACGTGTGCTAATAATTTTGAATTTTTATTTCTGTGTTGGTAGTACTGTGCTTTTGTATATTGGGTGGCTATATGAATGTTTTTGAGGTCTAGTTCTTCTATTTCAGATTTTATTTTTGTCATTTGAACTAGTATCTGCTTATTTTGAGTCTTCTTGTGTGTTAGGATCAGTATGTTTAATTCGTTCAATAGGAAGTGTCTGTGCACCTTAGTTTTTTTTTTTTTGTTTAGCTCCTTCTTGAATCAGGAGGCCGTGCAAGACTGCCTTTAAAGTGTCCCAGAGAAGTGATTCTGGGGTATTGTCTCTTTTATTCTCTTGATAGAATTGTTTGATTACTTGTTGTATTTGCATTTTGAATGGTTCATTGTTTAGTAAGTAAGAGTTAAATCTCCATAATTTAGTGGGATGTGTTGTTTCTGTCAGGGACCAATCCATAGTTTGTGGAGTGTGGTCTGAGTGGAGGGCAGGGTGGATGGTTACTCTTTCGATGTGGGACATTGTTAGTTTATCAACAAAGAAATAGTCAAGTCATGAGTAAGAATTGTGAACTTTGGAGAAATAGGTGTAATCTCTAGTAGTGCTGTTTAATAATCGCCAAGGGTCAACCAAGTTAATTCTTTTAAGATTTTCCAAGGGAATTTGTGGTATTGAGTGGGATTTCAGTGATTTGTAAGAGGATTTGTCCATGTATGGGTTGAGAACTGCATTAGCATCTCCTGCGATTATAACTGCACCCTTTGTCATCTGTTCTAGAGATTCTAGGAAGGATATAAAGAATTGAGTTTGGTTTGAGTTTGGCACATAGAAACTGGCTAGAGTGACTAAGATTACCTTGTACTATCACAAATCTGCCTTTAGGGTCCATATGGGCTTTCTGTGGAGTGAATGGGGTGTGTTTGTCAAATATTATTGCAGTCCCTCTCACCTTCCCATTACTTCCAGCCACAAATTGTTGTCCAAATTGGGATTTTGGAAGCACTGGGTCAGACGATTTGTTATGAGTCTCTTGTAGGAAAATTAGATTCGTATGAAGTGATCTGATTTGTTTCAATATCTTGGCTCTCTTGACCGATGATCCCAACCCTCTAACATTAAAGGAGAGAAACTTGAGACTACACATGTTTAGTTAAGTGAAAATTGCTATTATAGTTGTTACTCCATGGGTGGGCTGGAGGTGTCAGTTGTAATGGGCCAGAGAGAGTGCAATTACAGTTATTTAGCAACCATAGAGTAGGAGTCCAGCGTTTTTCCAGAACATCGTAAGGAGAGATGTACAGCATAATAGTTAAGAATATCAGCATAATCAACATTAACATTTGAACATTCAAATACCTGGGTGCGGAGTCCCACAGAATGCGTGGGACTTCGGGTGGGGGTAATATCCCCATCCTTTCCAGGGAAAACATTTTTGGGGGTTAAACTAGAGCAGAGGGCAGGTTACTGAGGCCTCTTGATATCAGGGTGTTGAATGTGCCCTATTAGTCATTGATTTTTTATAGAGGGTTATGTGGCGCACTGTCTCAGGTCTGAGTGTTTCACTCAGGCCCAGGACCATGACACCCCCACCCACGTCAATAAAAATACAGCAAGTAGATACTTATCAATCAGGTAAACCATCAGTTAAGAAGGCAACAAATGAAGATGTGTTAACAGAAGGTCTGGTAAAATCTTCAGAGGGTTTGGTTTGAAAATGTACATTTGTCTTGGCTGACAGTGTCTAGCACAATCATTCGCTTTTTCTTGTCCTGTGTTCTGATTTTTGCTGTTGATGGCGTCGATGGTGGTCTGATGTGTTTTAGACCTTTTGGAGTGTGGGGCTTTTCTTTTTGCATTTGGAGATCTGAGTCCGCTTGTTGGTATCAGATGGGTGAATCTTCTGTGTGGCCCAGTTGTCCTCATGATGTATCTCTTGCTCCAATGTTGTAGGCACTGAAATATCAATGGCCAGTAGTAAATCCAGGAGTTGAGATCTTGTGGAAGCGATCATTGTTGTATTGTTGTGGGAGATGATAAGTTTAAATGGGAAGCCCCACTTGTAGCGTATTTTCTCTTTTTGCAAAATTGATGTCAATAGTTTGAAGAGTTTTCTTTTATGTAAGGTTTCTGGGGCCAGATCTTGATATATTGCTATCTGGGTTGCATTGTGAAGTATCGGTGTTTGTTTTGAGAGGAGGTCAAATATGCGGGCTTTTATGGAAAAATGGGTAAATCGAGCAATGATATCCCAAGGAGGTCAGTTTAAAGAGGGTGGGGGCCCCAGTGCTCTATGAGCGCATTCTATATCAGTTGCAGTAATGGTGGCACTGAGCAGTGCTCGTTAATCCAGTTTACTAGAAAGGTTAGAATGTCTTTTCCCTCAGCGCCCTCTACAAACCATGAAATCTTATATTCGCCTGTCTCCCTCGATTTTCCAAATCCTCCAGCTTATTTGTTAGAGATTCATTGGCCTCTTCAAGGTGCTGCAATCTAATTTCAAGATTTTGCCCCATTTTGTGTGCCTCAGTGGCAGTTTCTGCAACTTCAGAGATGGTTCCTGTAAGCTCCTTGATGGAGGTCTGTAGGGGAGCAAGGGCTGCAGACCAGTGTCTTTGAAGATCAGAGACAATTTTCTCACGGAGCAGTTCAAATTGGTCTGGCAGCAGTTGTTTATTTTGTTTAGGCGAGGTTTCCTTTCCTCCCCCTCCGCTGTTATCTCCCTTACCACCTCCTCCTTTGCTGACTTGTTTATTGCGGGCACCATCTTATCTTCCCACTCGTCCTCCTCGCTGCTGTTATCCGAGGGAGTTTCTCTTCCTCTTTTTTTCTGGCAGTATTCAGAGATCAGTCTCTCAGACGATCTCTTGCTGCCAATCATCAGGAAGGTGATTCTTTATTTAGTGTTTCAGAAGGACCCCTCCGGTCACTGTAATGCAAGTTAAAATTCTGAAGCCTTCAGGAGCCCTTGCTCTACACGTCCGCCATGTTAGGCATCCGGACATGCCCCCCCCCCCCGATTTTTTTTTTAAAAAATACAGGAAAAGCCACAAAGACTTTTCCTGCTGTATATTTGGCACCTTTGTCCCCACTCCTTCTGAATACGGTAGATTGATGTGGGATCTCATTAACACAAATCAATCGTATTTTACTTGAATTCTAGGAGGAGTATTTTTGCCATATAGACAACCCTTTGGTCACATGTGGCAGGCATCCTTCTGGGCTTCAGAGAATGCGACATGGATGGAAGAGGCAGCAGCTACAGAGATGGTCTGGAGTGGCAGTATGGCCTCCTGAAGATCCACGGGGCCTGATCTGGTTTTTTGGAATGAGACTTTTTTTCTGGGTATTTTGCTGAAACGTTTTATTGGGCTTTACCCCATCTTCCCTCCATCTTAGCCCAGCCTTTGCCTTGGGTGTTGTGAGGACTGCCCAGGGGCAAAACAGGACAAAAGCCCTGCGTCATTTGGACTGCAGGGCTCTAAAATGGGGGCCAGATTGGGTAAAGAGCCCTCCTAGACAAGGCCTCAATCAAGAAAACCACAGGCCTGAGTTTGCAAGATCTTAACAAAGCTGTTTGTAACAGCGTGTCTTGGAGGTTTCCCATTCATAGGGTCATCATAAGTTGAAGGCAACTTGATCACAATTAACATGAAGTTTCTTTCCTAATTAGCATATTTTATGTGTCCACTCTGCCAATATGGCTTCACAATGAATGCTTTCAAAGAAGGCGAAAGCTTTTATTCTATTTATTCATTTAATTTATACATCACCATTATTCTGAATGGGACCCAAGGTAGTTTCATGATTTTAGGGTAGGAAACTTCAGAGATGGCAGAGGTATTGTTGCCTGTGGCAAACATATGCCTTACATCACTGTGGTTTTTAATTTGAATTCTTTATTTGGTTTTTCTGCTCACAGGTTTTTGCCATGTCTCTGTTCACAGTTTTTTGCCATGCTTCAATTCCCAGTGTGCCAGACTTTTCAGGAAGATAAAAAGGAAAGACTGTGCACATGTCAGGAGAGGATGTCTCTATCCTAAATTTTAAAAACTGCTGTCTGTCTCTACTGTCATAGCTGGAAGCAGGGTTTTTTTTTTTTTTTTTGGTAGGGGACATTTTAAATATCAGATTTGCAGCACAATCTTACACATGTTTGCTCAGAGGTAAGTCTCACAATGGCAAATAGTGCTTTCTCCTGGGCAAGTGTTTACAGAATTACAGCCTAAAATTCAAAAATAAGCACAATGAGTTCATTCACCTCTTCATTAAAACTGGGAAAGTTCTTCCCATCACCAGCACCACAACTGCACTAAAAAACAATTACAGATTTTCAGGGAGTGACTTCTTGCATACCCTCCAACACTTCACAGATGAAAACCAAGACACATGTAACCAAGCAACATCAGAGTGGCAAACAGTATTAATGAGGAAGAACACACAAGCTAGGAGGCACTACAGCAGTTTGTTTTTGCTTGAGCCCACTGGGAAGAGCAGGATTCTGCCCCCTCTTCTCCCCCTCCTGAGTACAAATTATTCTGTACTTTGAACTAGGGACTTTATCAGACCAGGCAAATACGGCATCATAACAACACCTAATGATTGCAAAAGGGTGCACATGCCAGACAAGGTTGCCCTTTTGCAATCATGTATTGTGAAACCCCCCTTCTTTTTTATTGACGGGCCTAGCTGTCAATTGATCTCCCATTATGATTTGTTGCTGGTCATGCCATTGTACTCACATGAATACAGCGTCAATGGGCAAACACCTCTGAGTGAGATTGTGACAGCCAGGAACAGGATGCTGTTTTTATGACACCCCCCCCCCATATACTTGGGACTTTTAAAGTGTGTTTTTGTGCTCTCCTGTACTTTTTATGTGTTTATTTTGCCTTTTTTGTAATTTCCCATGCTAGCGTCTTCTCACGAGAATCAGTGAGATCTTGAATCAGGAAGTGAACGGAGCTCCGTTCACTCTCTGTTAGTGCCTGGGCTGCATATTAACACTACTAAAGGTAGTTCTGATCAAGGGGGTTCTTTTGCCTGCATAAAAACATTTTAAAATATGCTGGCAAAAGAACATTAACGGGAGTGGTGGTGGTGGTCTGAGAAAGTCCTCAGTTTGCAGTAAATGAAGTAAGCCGAGGAGAAAGAGGAAAGTGTGTGGAGGAGAATTGGGACATTTTAATGGCAGCTGAAAATGTGGGACGACAGACTGTTGCTGTCAAACTGGCCAGTCAGAGGCATGTTCTTGTTAGGCATGAATATGTCATGGCACCACAATACAAATAAATAATTTTTGAGGAAAATTGGTGAGTGGTGTGATAATCTGGAGTGCAGAAATGGTGGGAGCTGGAAAGGTTTAAGAACTCCTCTCCCTGCCACTCTTCTATCCAAAATTTCACCCCTAATATGACGTATATTGGATTGTTCCTGATTACACTGTGGTTAAACTGATTGTGATTACAATTATGCTTCAGACCTTTCTTATAAGCATGGGAAGCTGGGTTTGGACAGGTATCCCCATTTCTCCTCTATGCCTAGAATTTTATAATGACTAAACAGAGCTTCTGTGTAATATGTAATTATCCCTTTGGAATTCCTTTCTTGTGCTAATGCCTTGGCACAGCAGTTCATATATGCATGTGTTTAGCCCCCGTTTGTATATTGGTATGTACACATTATATCAATGGTGGGCAAAACTGCATGGGGTGGTGGTAGCAATTTTCCAGCTCCCATATAGGCCACAACTCCATCCAAGTATGCCAAAATATCATGTTTTCCCTCCATTTCTCCTTCAAAATGGCAATGAGAAATGAATTTATATCACTTCCTGTCACCATTTTGAAGGAGAAACAGAGCAAAAAGAGATATTTGAAAGGAGCAGGGGTTGTGAAGGAGTTTATAGCCCATGTTTCCTCCAATGAGCTCAAGGTGGCATGCATGGTTCTGGGCACCACAATTCAGGAAGGATATTGAGAAGCTGGAACATGTCCAGAGGAGAGTGATCAAAATGGTTAAAGGTCTGGAAGCCATATCCTATGAGGAGTGGCTTAGGTAGCTGGGCATGTTCAGCCTGGAGAAGAGAAGGTTGAGAGATGACATGATAGCCATGTTTAAATATTTGAAGGGATGTCATTGAGGATGGGGCAAGTTTGTTTTCTGCTGCTCCAGAAACTAGGACACGGAGCAATGGGTTTAAACTACAAAAAAAGAGATTCCACCTAAACATTAGGAAGAACTTCCTGACAGTAAGAGCTGTTTGGAAGTGGAATACACTGCCTCATAGTGTGGTGGAGTCTCCTTCTTTGGAGGTTTTTAAAGAGAGGCTGGATGGCTATCTGTCGGGAATGACAGACATGGCAGGGGGTTGGACTGGATGGCTCTTGTGGTCTCTTCCAACTCTATGAGTCTATGATTCTATCTCCCCTACTTCTGAAAACAAGTTGCGGCTGAAGAGTAAAAACATGGATTTCTTTGTGCACAGATGTGAGCTCTAGTGATCTGCATTGGCAGATCAGATGGGCTGTGCTGCCAGGTCAAGAGGAACCTTCCTTGGGATCAGAGTAAAGTCCTTTCAGCCCTGATTGGGGGTCGGGGGGAGATCTGGGTATCCCTAGTATCCTTTTCCGAGCTGCCATCACCACAACACATCATTCATCTCTTCACTTGCTCCACAGCTGGGAAATATGGACAGGGTGGGGTGATAACTTGGAATGCTACCAACCCTTGGAGACATTGATGGAGGGAGAGACACCTACCCTTGCCCCAGGAGCATCCCTCTTTCAACAGCATCAAGGTCCAAGAAGTGTGTGTACCACCAGCAACAACATGGGTCCCTAACACTGAAGACTCTGGAGCGTTTGATCTATTTGCACCATTGATAACCCAGCTTTAATTGCAACAACCCTGTGATGCAGGTTATGTTGAGAAAGAGTGACTAGCCAATGTGTGGGGACTTGAATCTGGATGTTTCAAGTCCTACTCCAACTTCAGGAGTGGAAATTATGTGGTCCTCCAGATGTTGTGCTGCAATTCCTAGCATTCTTCACCATTGGCTATGCTAGCTAAAGCTGCTGGGACTTGACTCTGCTCTATTACATTATACTGGCTTGTTTATCTGCAACATCTATGGCAGCCATTCTTTCATTATATCTTTTGCCTTGTTATACACATTATAAACACTATATCTATGAGTATTGATTGTGTGGGTAAGAATTTGGACTCAGCTAGAACTCATGGTTTAGGATAACAGAGAGGATTATGCCCCTATGGTTCTACCCACAGACCACAGACTCCATCCAGTGGTCCCATAAAATATAAATGGCTGTACACTTTGATGAATGCTTGTAATGATCATTTCAGGCATACCCATGTTAACAAAAGGAATTACATCACACATGGCTACTTATGTTGATTGGCCCAAATGGGTTGATTGACCCATTTAGTTCAACCCTCTGCTATGCAGGAATACACAACTAAAACACTCCTGAAATATGCCCATGAAACCTCTGTTTGAAGCCTTCCCAAGAAAGTAGAGTCTGTGAGGCAGTCTATTGTAGTAAATATCTTCTATACAGCATATCCTTCTATTTAGAGACATACTGTCCAGATATACTGGAGGTGAACTAAATAGCCATCTTGCTGAAAGATATTACTAAAATTAATTAAAATGCCCCCTCCCCCGTGCAGTTGACAAATTGGAAACGATAAGGAGAGGGTACCATCTAGTGGATAAATAGTAAAATGATTTCTATGGCATTTAAGCTCTCTAGTACCATGATAGGTTCACCTTTAGGGTCTTGGCAAGCATGAAACGACTTGAAGGCACACAACAACAACAACAAAGTACCTTTAATATTCAAGTCTCTAGGAGGCTCTGTTCCTACACAGAATGGCACTTCCATATGGAAAATCACACAGAGACCTGTGGAGATTGCCATATGTATCTGCTGAAGTGACTTTTTCACTTAACAATGCAAACAAACATACTGTACCTCTTTTCCTTGCTACTGTTAAGGTGTTGCATATACTCTGAGGTTCTTATAGCTGAGGAGACATATTTTATTTGCAAGTCAATGATTTTCCATTGGTTGGTAAAGACATACAAGGGAAGAACAGAAACCTCATGAAAGTAGTTCCAGGCTGCTAGAAGTGGGTTTAGTGAAAAATATGGATAGATATGGTTAGGTAGGAGTACTGTAATGGTATAAGATTTAATGAGGGGATAGAAGAACAATTAAAAAATTGGTAAGCTTTTAAAATCATGGGTTTTATTTTCCTTAAATTTATACCACATATAAACATGCAAGGCATCATATTTCATCTAAATTATAGCTCTTAACAAATTTGCCTGATTATTCAATCTTCATTGCCAGTTTAATTTCAGTTTATACAAAGATAGCTAGAAGACAGTCAATTACTGGAGAAAGAGTCAATTCTTTCAAAAGAAGATGACGATATATTATAAAATGCTTCACTTTCCCCAGGCTAGTTAAAATACTATTATTCCACAAGCAGCTAAGATACAGTTGTTACAATCAATCCTGCATATCAGGAGAGCCATTCTATTGGAATTCAGAAAGCCTTATAAAGCTGAGAATTTCTAAGAGTATTTATTAACCCTCAAGCACCAGGACAGGATCTTTTAGTTCTCAGATCCACATCACAGTTTCTTGCAGAACTAGGTATATTATCAGACTAGCATCTTAAAACGCTGTAATCGCACAAGTAAGGAAAGTGGAAACATAGTGGCATAATCACAGTCATGTTCACATGTTGCCATAATTGCGGGATTAAAGCTTGTGCCACGGTGACACTTGTCTTTTGCATTGTTGTCTATTAATATAGCATTAATGATTTGTAGCAGCCCGCACATGCTCCTTTAAGGGAAAATTTTTATTTACTTCCGTGATTTCCCATGTGCGCGATCTTGGTGCGTCTTGCAAGAAGACGCACCTTCGCTGAAAGACTCCCCAAACCCCTTAATTTAAAAAGTTAAGAAAGACAGTATCACTGAAACAAGCCTAAAAATGTTGCAACAAATGGGGACAATTAAAAGAGTGTCTTGTGGCTCATTTTCCCATTGTCACCCGGATGTTTTCTTGGTGGCAACAAGGAGGCACAAAAAAGGACCGCCCATTCCCGCTGTAATCTCATGATTACAGTGGGACGTGTTTTTGCACACTCTTCAATACTGTGAAAATAGTAGTACTGAAGAATATTGATGGTTTGTCCCATGAATTGAAAGGGATGCCTTATTTGTGGCTGGAGCATGCAATGAGCACACAAAGACTATGATGTTGTGTGATAATGGGGACTCCTTCGCATTCACATGACCTGGTAATAATGCGATTTTTGCTGCATTTGATAAAGTCCTAAGACAGCACTAGACTCATAATGTAGGCATTCTGTGCTATTATCACTTTCTCAGCTATAAACAATGTCCACAAATTTCAGCCAAGTTACAAACAATAACCAGGTCAAAACAGATCCCAGTGTCTTGTCTACACCGGCCAAACACCCTGGCTTGCCCCTGTTCCAGAGCCCTGCAGTCCAAACAACTCAGGACATTTACCCTGATCTGCCCCTGGGCAGTCCAAATGACCCATGGGGCAGATACAGGGCTGGAAAGGGGGCCCTTTACTATGTTTTAAGAAAATACCAGGTTTCATCTGGTATCACCAGATCAGACCCAATGTGTTTGCAGGAGCCTGTCCCAGAATGCTGCTCCTTGCTTCCGCTGCTAGCTCCCTGGCAATCTTGGAAGCCAGGCAGGGGTTCTGCAGCATGTGACTGAGGCTGGTCAGATCTTGGGGGCCTACAGTCATAAGTTACAGGACCCCTGCCTGTCTTCCACATTAGTGAGAAAATGGCAGCTGTGGCGGCTTCAGCAACAGGCTGGCATCCTGTTTGTACTCCGGCCCATTTTCTGCAGGTAATGGGGGTGGGGATTGGCCAGCTCCTGCGTCAAGATATGCTGGCAGGAAGCCAGTGTATCCTGCCTGGTATAAATGAGCCCTACGTTGATTTTTGGCTTCTGAGCCCCCCCCCCACCTCTTGTCAGTCCTCCTGGGACCAAAAAAACAAAAAACAAAAACAAAGGTCCTGTGCCATTTTTCAGCAAGTCACAATGCAGAAGTGGTTGTCTGTACACTGAGCTCATTCAGGTGGAGAATGTGAATTTTGATTAGGATAAAGAAATACCATAGGAATACGTGAAATCCTAACCCTAACAAACCTATTGCTAACCTTACTGCTAACCCTAAATATAATGGAATTGGCGTTGGGGTCAGAAAACACCCTACAACATTCTCAATGCAAGATTTTATAAAATCCTTGTGTATGTGCTTGTGTATTTCTCCCCTCTAAAAAGAGGGGAGAAATACCACTTCAGATCCTCTATAGGCAAATCCATGTGGTTGATGACTGCTACATGTGATGAGCTGCATGTGTGAGACAGCCATAACAGTTCAAATACCACAGAGAGAATTGATGTACAGTATTGTCTGACATTGCCTCAAGCACAATATTATATAAGAGAAACAATCTGGCTACCAGGCGTCAAGTATGAATAACTGACACTACAATGTTATGGCCTAAATCCTGTTGTTAGTCTTGTCTAAAGTAGATCCACTGAATCAATGGGATTTCCCTATATGTTAACCCACCATTCAATAATTGATTTAATGGGTCTATCTAACTGGAACTAACCAATAGGATATCAGACTATGTGTGTTTACTCAGAAGTAAGTCCTGCTGCAGTGGCAAGGAAACTTTGTCTCTCTTGATATTTTGGGTAATCAGCATAACCTATGGTAAGGGATTATGAGAGTTGCTATCCAGGGGCTAACTGTTGACGGACAAATTCAAGGCCCCTAGTTTCTCTTCTTTATCTTTAAAAGAGATTTGAATTGGACATCTTCCCCTTCTTTCTCTTCTTCTTCCACCACTGACCCCACACCCTGTCCAGTACATTGGATATGAAACTGGTGTTTTTGGAACTAGATTGGGAATTGTGACCACTTAAAAGCAGGACAGGATTTTTCTGATTATTTGTTACTGTGAAATATTTACCAATTTGGGTAACAGAATCAGGTGGGACATAGACAGAGTTCTGAATAATAGGAAGCACAAGAATTTAATGCTCTTGAAACTGAGAGCTGAAGCAGTCAGTAGAAGTGTCTTGTGGAATCTCTGACTGAACGATGAGAAGGGACTTGTCTACACTATCAAATACCCCAAATCCCCATGTGAATACCCTTGAATCTGCTGCAATCCGGCCACACATGGCATGACCCAAATTAGCAGCATTTTAGGGCATCTTGGCAGGATGTGCACTATGTGGGACTTGGGTTTTCTGCTTATTTTCCTCTGCAGCAGCTGCTGCCGCCGCCACCACCACCACCACCACCACTATGACCAGTTTTAAAGCTCTGGAGGCAGTTCCCAGCCAAAGGGAGAAGTTTTCTCCCTTCCCCTGGCTCAGCAGTGCTGCTTCTGCCCACTCCCCCAACTGCATATTGCAGGAAGAGGCACTTGAAGGAAGCAACTTGAAGGAAGTGACAGGCAAGTGAGAGAGTGGGCAGAGGCAGTGCTACCAAGCTAGGGGAAGAAGAAAACCTCTCCCTTCAGCTGGGACCTGCCTCTGGAGCTTTAAAATTGGTCACAGTGTCAGCAGATAAAACTCCACAGGGAGGGTGAAGACAGGGTACCCCATGTCACTGAGGAGAATAGTAATGTGCAGGGCTTCAGGGGGAATGTGGGGACATGTGGGCAAAACCCAACATTTAGACAAGCCCAAGGTAAAGATGGAAAAGATAATATTTGTATTTGTATGGGGCTTTTACATGAAATCTTCACAGCACATTTTTTAACCTCAAAGTACTAGTGCATGAAGGATCCCAGGAGAAAAGGGCTGAACTCTTGCTATATAATAGGATTAGACAGGTTGCAGAGAATTCAGAAAGGCACATTTTTGGTAATTATTAGTTTCTAAATTTGTATCGATATGCTTAGTTATGTGTGTAGATAAGAGTGTCCGGAGCTTGGTACATTAGGTTTAGAAATTAATAAGGCACCAGATCATGTCTGATCTTGGAAGCTAAGCAGGGTCAGCCCTGGTTAGTACTTGGATGAGAGACTGCCAACAAGTACCAGGAGCTGTAGGCTATATTTCAGAGGAACGAACTGGCAAAACCATCTCTGAGTATTCCTTGCCTAAGAAAACCCTATGAAATTATGGGGTTGCCGTAAGTCAGCAGGCAACTTGAAGAAACATACACACATTAGAAACTGCATACTTATCATAAATGCCAATGGCTGAAATTGTTTTACTTATTTATTTATTTAATTTATATCCCGCCTTTCTTCCAGCACAGGATATCATTGATCAATGCACAGATTAAAACATTAGTGTGGGGCAGAGCACTGGATTTACAGAGAATGGCATGGAGATTGTTGTTGTTGACCTTAGGGGAGCACTTTTTGTTACTGGATCCTTCCAAAGGGCTCTTCCTGTTAAAGTTACCAGCCCTTTCTCCAACCTTGGGCCCTTTCACACCACACAATTACAGTGCTATTATTTCACTTTAACTCTATGATTCTATTGTATGGAATCCTTAGAATAGCAGTTTGGGTGGGGGGATATTTAGCATCTGGGGCCAGAGTGCTCTAGTGCCTCGCCAGACTACAAACCCCAGGATTCCATAGGATGGAACTATGGCAGTTAAAGTGGAATAATAGCACTATAATTGTGTGGTGTGAATGAGCCTTGGAATTTCCCCCATGCGTTCTACAAAGCTTATATGGACTACAGTAATAGGAGTGTTGCTTCAGAATGTTGAGAGTCCAACATGCCAGGTAACTTTCACATTGGGGGAGGCTTTCCTGAAACATTGCCTCATCTTTTAATCTTGGCATTTCAATTGCTCAGTCATCCGCACCTATCTTTTCTCAGTTATCAGACTCTCTCTTTTCTTTCCATCCCTTCCAACAGGTACTCCAACTGTACTCACTCTTCAAAGGCCTTATTTGTTAAAGGTTATTGAGGAGTATTTTATTTCAGTTAGAGGGCACTGATCCACTGCATGTACAGCAATTAAGTGAATAGCTACAAAGATTGATCAGAGAATCAAAGGTGAGGAGTTCTTAATTCAAATTTTTTGAGAGTCTTTGAAGATATGCAGAATATTTGTATGTACAACAGAATCACTGCATCCTTTCTACCTCTTCACTTCCAAACAGTGCGGTCTGCAAAATAATTGGAAAATGTAGAAAGTTAAGTAAAATCATTAGTAGGGATGGAAAGAATATTTGAAAATATTCTTTTAACATGGCTAAAAATGTGTTTTTTTTTCAAGTGTCAAGAAATCTTGACTAGAAGAATTGTGGACTGATAATAATTTTTGCAGTTCAGGACTTATTCAGCACAAAATTTGTTTGTGGTTGTTTTGCTCATAAAACAGCATTTTCTGGATTTTATCACATGACGGTGGTATTTTGCAATTACAACAAGATGTTAGTGCATTTGGCCAATACTTATCACATGACTTTGTGTTTATCCTGTTGCTGCTTTGCATTTCATTCGTTTCTGTAGTGCAACTTTTCATTGACGAGGGAAACCCGTTAATGACTTCCAATATCACTACTATTTCATTAGCCCTCTGGTGTGAAAGGTTCATTCCAGTAACAATATGATGACAGTCATGTGGCATAAGGTGGCATGATTCTCCTCCTACCCCCTCCTCTTCCCCCCTTCCTCTTGCTATTTTCAAGCATAAGCAGCACAATTGCAGAGGAATGTGATACTGAATGTTTTCAAACTGGTATATTCCTGTTTGCTTCACTGACACAATTGTTGTAAGAAATCAGGCTGGTGTGATAAAGTCCTCTGTGCAGAAGATAATATTTCTAGACAATGCTGTTTTCTAGCCAAATCAGCCAAACATGAATTTAGTGGAGAATTTTACAGGTAATTTTCTGCTCAGGAAACAGCATTTTCTGCACAGCATGGAATTATCACACGCCAACCACTAGCGCTTTAAGAATGGAAGTTTACTTCCATGATTTAGCATGGGTGAGATTTTGGTGGTTCTCATGAGAAGACATGAGCGTGCTTAAAACTCCAAAAACACCTTAATTAACATAGTAAATGAACACACAAGCATAGAAACAAACCTAAAAACATGCAAACTAAATGGGACAGTTCATAAAAAGAGCATCCTGTGCTTTGTTTTCATGTTCTCACCCGGAAGTTTCCTCACTGAGGACCACCCATTCACACGGTAATCTCATGATTACAATGGGACATGGTTTTGCATGCCATCAATAGCATGAAAAAAGTGCTATTGACAGCTTGTCCTGTGAATTAGAAATAATGCCTTTCTTGCAGCTGGAGCATGGAGTAACCATGCGAAGATGACGATGTTGTGTGATAGCAGGGTCCATTTGTGCTAGCAGGATATCATAATCCCATGATTTTTGCCACTTCCTAAGTCCTTGCATTCTTTCAGCCAGAAGAACATTGCTAAAATTACTCATTGCTTCATTCAAGAATAAAATTAGTGAAGAATTACATCTCTAATCATTAGGAAAAAAAACCCATTAATTGATAGCATAATGACTTGACCCACAAGTTAATTCCAAGCTGTAAGAGTGACCTATGAAATTATAGAAAATATTAGTTAAGGCATACAGAAGAAGTTGTTGTTGTTGTTGTATGCCTATATCATGCTGGCTCCTTATACAGCGGAATAGATCAATAAAAACAAGACAAGAACTGTAAAGAGGGTGCTGAAAAATTATATATACCTGAGGGAAATCTGAGACAGACAGAATGAATGAGTGAGTGAATGAATATGGGATTTTAAAAAAATCTCTGAAGATTTGACCATGGTGGCTGGGGCCAATGGGAATGGGAGTGCCATACTATATGGGGGCTACAGGTTTCTCACTTCTGTGCTGGAGGGATCAACCACGATCCAGAGGATCAAGTTCAAGGATCAAGCATCAAGTTCATGCTCCACATAAGTTCTCCTACTCTTTTGGCAGCTGTTTGTGGTAGCAGAGGCTTCTATGCTTGGCTGCTGCCACCAGCTGGGGACAGACCTGTGCACCACTGGCTGCCTCTCTTGAGAGATAAGGCATAAGGAGCAGGGCAGGAAATCTGCTGCAGGCTCAGTTTATACAGTGGGGCTACCTGCTATTATATGATGCAATGTAAAGCAACCTCCATATGGCAGCGCATCACATGAGCACACATCTTGACATTTTCTCAAAAAACCAAGCCAACAATGATGATGATGAATGCATATTCACTGGCTAGTTAGGGGGAGAATACAGTCCATTAAGATCTTTCTCTCTAGTGTAAATTCCACTGACTGTGGACCTAGTATAACAATAGCTGTTCTTGTGTAGAGTTCCTATTATTTCCATAGAGTTTGCACAGGAAACATTCTCAGACTGTGTCCAGAGACTGCTGAATAAAAGCATCAGACACTGCCCTTTAATAAACAAACACATCACTTGCTGTATGTTTGTAGAGTAATAGTGACATCCTGTGGCCAGTTTTGATTAGACCAAGACATGGACATTCTGCAAATAAATAAATAAATAAATAAGTGTTTGCGAATGTCAACACTGAGGAGTAAGTGAGCAAACTTAGAAGAAGATTGAAAAAATAAAAGCTCAATGTATTCCCAGTCTGGTTTGAAAATTAAAAAATCACATTCAGTCACAACAACAACAACAACAACAGAAAAGAAAAAGTAGACTGCAGACTTTCACTTTCTTTCCAGAATTTACCAGTCTACTTAAAACAATGTAACAATGGGACAACCAATTCGCATCCATTTGCATTCCCCATGAGAGTTGGAAGTAGAAAGCCGATTGGTCAGATGTGAGCATGGGGCGGAGCTTGCTAGCAAGGCAAGTGCCTGGAACTGCCATCTTGGATTTTTGTCTTAGTGATCATGTGCTGAGGTGATTAAACAACCTTTTTTTCTTAAAAAAAATTGTTTAGGTGGAATACTTCACTTTCGCACTGTAGATAAGCCTATTAAAAAATACTGTTCAGTGGCGACAACTCAAGGTAAATAAAAATGTGAGTAATTCACTCGTGACCACCATCTTGATTTGCAGGCATGCCTATTGAGACAGAAGAAGCAAATAGCTTCGCATTTTTGCAACCCCTCCCCCATTAAGACAAATCGATGTTGCTTCGAATTAGCGTTAATGCCCATCAATCCACATCCCCCCCCATATAGACAGGCCTTGAGAAAAAGAAGTTTGTAGCATAAGCTTTCGTAGGCTCATTTGCGGAAGTAGATTTAAATCAATGAAAACTTATGCTACCAACTTCTTTCTCTCAGGACTTTTTCAAATGGGATAAAAAACCCATGAGGAGGTCGGGAGAAGAACAGGGCTGTCGCACTTACAGAGCCCTGTTTCAAACAGCCCTGTCCTCCTCCTGACCTTCCTCTGTCCTTTCTCCATGGTGCGGGCACCACGTTTTATTGACGGGGGTTCTCCGTGAATAAAAGTGGCACATTTCTCGCATGGGCAGCATGGAGGAAGGACGTGGGAAGGTTGGGAGGAGGATGGGGCTGTCTGAAACGGGGCTCTGTAAGCACAACAGCCCCATTCTTCTCCTGACGTCCTCAGGTGTTTTTTTTTTTTTTTACCCCATTTGAAAAAGTCCTCAGTCTCAAAGGTGCTATAAGATCCCCATGTATACTGATATTCCAGACTAACATGACTATGTCCTTTAATTTTGCTCCTTGGCAGTAAGCCCCATGTATTCAATGGGACTTACTTCTGAGTAGATATGTACAGGTTTAAACTGTGGCTGATATCTTCTGAATCACAATCATACAGCAGGTACATCCCAATTATATCTATGCAATAAATGGTTCAATTGTGACATGCGCCACAGTCCACATTTCCGCAAAAGGCAAAAGAACCTGCAAAAGAAGATCCAGAACTGGGAGTCATGACAAGAAATACATGTGTGGCACTGTGCTGTTTGCAGATGATGGGTGTTATAGTCTAACATATATGGAGGGCATTTCATTGGAGAAGGCTGGTATTAATAGGAAAATTTGATTGAGGTGAATACCCGGATAGTTACCTGACAATTTTTGGTGAGGAGGCAAATTGAGATGAAGGAGATGTGATTGGTTTCTGTAAATTTCTAAATGATTTTAACCAGAAGAATTTTTAAATAATAGACACCATCTATTGGGAAATGTTCCTCTGCTAGCCATGGTCAGAGGAGAATGATCAACACAAAAGCACAGCCCATATTTGTGTCTCACTCATTTATTTTGGGGAGTGAGGGTTCTCAAAGAGGTATTACTAGTGAATTATTTCCTGTTTTAATAGAACAATTTGATATTAATCAAAGAGCCAACATGTTGTAGTGGTTTGAGTGACCAGGGTTTGAATCCCCGTAAGGCCACAGAAACCCACTGGGTGACCTTGGCCAAGTCACTTCTCCCTGAGCCTCAGAGGAAGGCAAGGGCAACCCCTCTCTGAACAACTCTTGCAAAGAGGATCCCATGACAGGGTTGGCTTAGGGTTACCATAAATTGGAAACAACCATTAATCACATGCTCAGACATAAACATTTCACACTACCTCAGGAAGCGATGCTGAGATGGCAAGGATATGGTGTCAAGAAACAAACACAGTTATTCCATGTTCCTTCTGATTTGCTATACTTGGGGGCTTGTCTATATGGTGAAAATACTCCTCATAGAATTCAAGGAGAATACAATTTGTCTAAATGAGATCCTGCATCAATCCACCCTATTCAGAAGGAGAGGGGCCAAAAATGCTAAACACTCCACGGGAAAAGCCTTTGAGATTTTTCCTGGGGGGGAAAAAGCAACTCTGAAGGAAATGTGCATTCCCATTCATTGGGGCAACTGATTCACTTTGATGTGCATTCCCCTTAAGAGTGGAAGTGGAAAATTGATTGGTCAGACATGCACAGGGGGCAGAGCTTGCTGGCAAGGCAAGTGCCCCGAACCGCCATGTTGAGTTTTTGCTGTAGAGATCCTGCACTGAGGTGACAAAACAGCCTTCCCCCCTCTTTCTTCTGCTTATTTAAGCAGAATTTTGCACTTCTGCACTTTGGATTTGCTTCTTTAAAAAAACAACTATTTGGCTGTGGGAACTGGTAGGAATAAAAATGCAAGTAATTCACATTGCACATGTCATCTTGATTCATAGGCATGCCCATTTTGAACAAACAACATGGATAGCTTCACATGCCTTCGATCTTGCCAAAACATGGTGGAGACAAATGAAAGCTTCTGAGAATTGGCATTAGTGTGCATCAATCCACATTTTATAGTCTTGTATAGACAAGCCCTTGGGCTCCTCCAGACAGGACAAAGTTGTCAGGAGGTTGCAGTACAGTATTTGTTGCTGTAGTTCTAGGCTTTCCCCCTCTTAAAATCCAAATTACATTTCTGTTGTCCCTGACTATTTACTGGCAGTTCCCAGATATAGTTTTTGTTGTCAGGACCAGGGCTGGGTGCTCCTCAATGCTCCACTGGCAGGGCAATAGCTCTGTTGGGAAGGGATGACTATGGCTCACAGTTGGGGTTTGGAAGGTAAAGGAGGACAGGTATCTTTCCTCCACTTTTACAGTACCTCGTCCTGCTCTACAATCTGTTAAGGATTAAAGTTACAAGAGATCTGTTCCAGATCCAACGTGGCAGCTTTATATTGTCAGGTGAAGACCTTTCTATTCCAGCAGGCATTTGGGAGCTTATTTTTTATATAACGGGTTTTCTGTTTTTAATGTTGTACAGTCAGTCAGCCCTCTGTATCCACAGATTTTGCATCCATGGATTCAATCACCCATGGTTTGAAAATATTCCCAATAAATAAATAAATAAATTCCAAAAAAACAAACCTTGATTTTGTCATTTTATATAAGGAACACCATTTTACTATATAATGGGACTTGAGCATCCATGGATTTTGATGATGATGATGATGATGATGATGATGATGATGATAATGTCTTGCCTCTTCTCATGGAACCATGGGGGGGGGCAGGAATCAAACTCCAGTGGAAACCAAGGGCCTACTGTACTATTTCTAGTCTATGTTTTTAAATTTTGATTCTATAGACAGTGTAATATTATTTGTATCTTCACTTTTTGCATGTTTTCAGCTATGTGTGGTTTTACTTGTATTTCTTTTTATTCTGCAAGCCAACTTGAGTCCTACTCTTGGGGAAAAGGTGTAATATAAATAGTGATTGATCGATTGGAAAAGATGTGGCATTTTTTTTTTTTTTGGAGAGGGGAAAAGAAAGGTGATGTTATTTCCTTCCCTCACAGTTTTGCAGAGCTTTACTCAAGGCACGTTGCAGCCTGATGCAAAAGGACAGCATGGCGCCTCTTTCCCCATCTTGTGTGCAGAAGCCATCTGGACTTGTAAGTGAAACTTATTTCAACACTTACAATAGGATGGTGTCCACTTCCACACGTATCTGGAAGTTTAGGGAGCCTATGACAATTTGTGAAGCATACACAGCTCTGTCCTCTAATATTGGGCTACTGAAAGGGGTAGTCCATAGGCCTGTGCCAGTCTGTGTGGCCTCAGCAACTAGTCCATGGTGAGTTTGCAGGAAACGATGTGCATCTGATAATAATACGAGATAAATATGGTACCACATTGGGGAACGCTGCCAGTCCAGGACTTCAGATTGCTTGAGATGTAAAAGAGGTAAATGTAAATGTAAAAGAGTAGTCTCCCAGCAGATGCTTCCTGAGGTGGTAGCCTCGCTCTGCCTATAGGTAGGACTGGCCCTGCAATTTCCCCCCATTTACTAGTTGCAGATTTTTAGCACCTACCTCTCCTAGCAATAACCTGAGTCCTTCTAGTGAGACCTGCCTCACATGCCCTGAAAACCAGTCTCAGCAAGCAAACAGCTTGTTAAACATCAGCTGAGACAGAAGGCTTGTCTCATTGGAATGCTACTTATTCTATGCTCCAGCGGCTTGTGGAACAGCAGGAACTTGAGCATGCCTATGTATACAAAAGACAGGTCTAGTAGATTTTAAATTGGTATTCATTGAGTGGAATCCATTTTGGCCAGCATTCTCATTTCTCCCCTGGGAAGCCATTGTTTATGGTAACTGGGAATTTGATATCGCCATATTTCTAGTACTCATCCCTCTCACTTAATGCACAGTTTGAAAGAAATAGAGACAGTTTTGCACTAAAATTAATAAGAATGCTTCTGGAAAAAAGTAGGCTCCTTGTCTGTTTAGTAGAAAAGATTGCCACTGTTTTAGAGGGTAAAGTGAAACCCTGGGATGCATACTTCATTCAGCAGAAAGCTGTTCCCTCATAAACACATTCATAGTGCTGTGGTCTACCTGTTCAACATTTTGCTCCTCTTCTAGAGCTGCCTATTGATTGATATACCTCAGGGAAGAAATTCCTCCAATTCACTCCAAACTAACACCTAAAGAAAATATCAGTTTGGAAAAAGATGGAGGGGGTGGGGGAGAGAAAGAGCAGTGCCAGCAAGAAAGAGCTAATCTTTCATTTCACTAAACATCTGGATAGTGCAAGGCAGTTTTAACCCCCCAAGTGAAAGAAGAATTTAGCACCAAAGGGTAACCATGCAAAGGCTGTGCTGTTAATCTGACAACAGAGAAATTGGTGTTACACATTCATTGGGCCATATGGATATCCATTTCCACCTGCAGAGAATACAGAAGGGAATTTTATCTACTGGAGACAATGCTACCATAGGGGCTAACAATGAAATGTAATTTAGATCTTTTCTTCTTTAGTATGTGGTAAGGTCTCTTGTTTAATATAGTGAAACATACTATTTTGGTTGAGTTTTCTGTATGTGTGTATGATGTCTCACATGTGTGTGTGTGAGTGCGTGAGTGAGTGATATTTAAAAAATGTTTTTAAAAGAATATATTGGTCCAACAACTTCATGTGATTTTTCAAAGAACAAATGAAATACATCAGTATTGTATTATGATACAATAGTCTTAAAATTCAAGGTAGATCGTTTTTCACACGAATAGCCCTGAAATAAAAATGAAGATGAGCGAATAGTATCATTAGTAGATTCTATAAAAAATCTGCTTGTAGTGCTATTATGAAAGATCTTATGGTTCTTAAAATGGATTTTGCACATCTGTAAATTAACACCATCTTTTTATGATGGTAGAGTTGTAAATGCAGTTAGATAGTCAATGGATGTGAAAAGAGATACAATTCAGGGTTTGTGTTTGTATCAGTGAAACCAGATGAGAAAAAAGACTCTGAAAGTCCCAGGTTTTGCTCCTCTACAAACTGATTTTATTTTGGATATCCATGTTACATTTTCTTTGTGTCTTTTCTGCAAACTCCCAGCAATATCAGGGACTTTTCATTCCTACTTCTCAGGTCAGTTTAAATTAACCGAGTATTTTCCAAAATGAAATTAATCTCATCATAGCTGTCTGTTTGTATTGTTCCAGAACTAGCTATCATGGACACTAGCAGTACATCATAACTATTGTTTACAGGAGTTTCAACAGAGGTCAGTGAAGGAAAGAGGAATTTCAGCATTATGGACTTTTTCAGACGAACCTAGAATCCGGAAGAAGCCATCGGGAAAGGAACGCAGCTGCTCTGTGGCAAGGGGCAGTTTCTGCCGATGTCGTCCCTCTCACGTTACCATCCGTGTTCCTTCCGTGTCGCATGGAAGGAAAAGGCGCCACTCTTTATTCATGAAGAACTTCAGTGAATAAAAAGTGGCTCCTTTTCCTTCCATGAGACACGAAAGGAACACGGAGGGTAACGCGAGAGGGACAGCGTCGTCAGAAACTGCCCCCTGCCGCGGAGCAGCTGTGTTCCTCTCCCGACGGCTTCTTCCGGATTTTAGGTTCATCTGAAAAAGTCCTAAAAGAAAATGATTCTAATGATTCTAAATTAACTAGCATACCTTCAGCAGGAACTACAGTTGCACAGGGTATGCCATTCAGATCTAAAATGCCAAGTCTAACAGATGATGAAAACATCTTGCCTTGAGACACCCCCCCTCACTCTTACGGAGGGAGAAGTGCCAGACCCTGAGAGTCAGAGCTAGGCCCTAATATCTGGGAACCAACTTACAATGCAAAGGGACATGGGAAACTGACTCAAATGGCATGCCACTTCTGAACCAGTCAGTTTATTATGAAAGGAAAGATTAATCTTTTCTCTTTCTGATGAGCATCATGAGTGCACATATCTATATGCAGTCCTTATTTCACATAGTCAGTTATTGAAATAAACCTACAACCAGGAATTTGTTTTGATACACTAGATACACTAGTCACTTGACATCCATTTCTCACTGAAACCTCCCTTCCTGAGAGCTGTATCTAAGGAGATTATCAGATGCGCTAAATACAGCGTTATCACGACACCAGGAGATCGCTAAAGGGCTCCCTTTTCAGATGACATCATTTCTCTCTCGTAATGCACCCATTCTGCTGCCATTCCACTGGTGCTGCTTTTTATTGATGGGAGAAGCCATCAATAATCCCCCATTCTGTTTCTATCACGGATTTGACAGCATCTGAAAAGGTGCCCCGTTCTGCTGGCGAGATCCCATTGTCAATAGTTGGACCTTACCAGAACACTTCCTGGTGAGATCGGGACATCCAGGTAAGTGACACACTTTTTAAAAACTTCCCTGGTTTACTTGGAAGTTTTAAAGTGTGTTTTTGTGCTTGCTGTCACTTTTTTCTTTTTCTTTTTGAATTTCCTGCACTCTCGTCTTCTCGCGAGAACGGGAGGGATTTCACTCCAGGAAGTGAACGGAGCTCCGTTAGAGCTCCATTTACTTCTGGCCTGACCTGAAGATGCTATCAAAGGTAGGTCTAAAAAGTTTTGTTCTCTTGCCAGGACAGGAATGGGAGGGGGTGGGAGAGGAGATTGTGGGACAGGAACGTTTTTTTCATTCCTGTCTGATAATCTCCTAAGACTCAGAAGTTTGGAAGTGAGCAACTGAAGTGGTATATGAGGGGTAATCAGTGCTTAAAATAAGATCCAGAAGACAGTTTATGATAAGAAATAATGGAATACACAGAACATTTTTTTTATTTCTTAAAAAAACATTAACAGAAAATGTAATTAGGAATCAGAAACAATAGAGCAAAGGGTGTATTCAAAATCAAAGCAGGACTTACATGCTGGATCCAGCTCATCAAGAGGTAAAAAATGAGGAATGGAAAAGGAAGAGAATCCCCCTAGAAAGAATTCAAAAAAACATTAGAATAGTTCGTCTTAAAAATTAAAAAAATGTCATAAGGATTATGGGAGAATGATCTCACTTCTAAACAACTTAAGTCAGAGGCTGAGATATATGGCAGAGAAAAGCTTATACTGGCACATCTCCCCCTATGACCAAGGCGATTATGATTAAGAAGATATCCTTAGTAGAATCCAAGGGGTCATCTACATGAGAAGAAATCATCCTCTTACCTGCACTCTATTCCAAATTCACCACAGGATCAATTTGTGCCCATAATGTTTTCAACCTTCACATGGCCATGTCATTTTTTGTGCATTGCGGGGGAGATTTGGGCAATCGAAGGAGACATTCAATCAAAGGCGGGTACTCGGCAGCACCTAGAGACAACCTGGAGGGTGGCCACAGTGAGGAAGAGGAGGAGAGAGCTGCCAGCCCTTCACCCATCCCGGCAGCGGTGGCAGCCTCCGATTCCGGCTGCAAAGGAACAGGCGAAGCCCCCTGGCCAGCCACTGGGAGAAGGAAGAGGAGGGCAAATCTTTGCCTTCCTGAGCTGGACAGGTATGAGAGAAGGAGCAGCCCAGACCAGGAAGGCAAAGAGATACCCTCCTCTTCCTTTTCCCAGTGGCTGACCAAGAGGCTTCGCCTGTTCCTTTGCAGCTGGAATCAGAGTCCACTGCTGCCGCCACTGGGATAGGTGAAGTGCTGGTCGCTTTCTGCTCCTCTTCCTCACTGTGGCTGCCCTCCATGTTGTCTCTGGGCGTTGTCTCTCCTGATTGCCCCTATCTCCCCCCAATGCATTCTTTGACATCTATTTTTAAAAATAAATAAATGAAAAAAGTGCATGATAGCTACTGCTTCTGGGTGGTTGCTGAGAAACCCATGCCTGCACATGTCTGACTAATCAGGAGGTCAGTTCCACCCTCTCCTGACTGCAGGATAAATTAGCACAGTTGTCCTAATGAGCAGGTATATGCAATTCCTATCCCATTGGGACAGAAGGTATTCCCCTAGCATTCCATGAAGGGTTTTTTCACTGTCTAGCCAACACCCTGGATAAAAGGAGGAATTCAAGTTGAGGGCTTGCCTACACTGGCTAAATAAAAAGACGTCACCTCATTTTCACTGTGAGCTGTTCAGATGACATACGGCTTGACATATGGTCATTTCTGTGCCACAGGACTATAAACCACACCAAAAAATTGGGTATTTACTCTGGATCTGAGTGGAAAATCTGGATATTTGCATGTGTGTGTAGACTGCACTCCATAGCAACATCAGTGTGGGGGTGGGGGAAGTGGTTTTTGGTGGGCAGGCCAAAGAGGTTGGTAGGATGTTCCCTTGGCCAGGCAATCAGCTGACCGTTCCTGCTAGAAAATGCATCTTTCCCTGTTTTGAAGTCACTTTTTAGCAGTTCCTTCCTCACCATTTATTTTGCATATGCAGCAGTTATGTGGAGAAGCACATATCAGCATAAAGCAGCATACCCATATCAGTTGGTGCATGGACATATGTGCATTCACATGCATTGGGGAAGGGGGGAAAACCCAGAGTGGTCACAGCCACATGGCTGCACATACCGTGATTTATTGGACTAGGGTGAATTTGAAGGGGACAACTGTGTGGCTTGTGCTCCTGGACTCGCCTGTGTGTGTGTGTGTGTGTGTGGTGATTGTGTGGACTAGCCTGTGGTCACTGTAGACCAGAAAAACCCAAAAGTAAGCCAGATTTTCCAATCAGTATAGATGAGCCCAAAATTTAAGAATGGCATTTAAAAAATTAGCACTAAGAAATATGGAGGTCTCTTCTAGTATATGTTAAAGAAGCTAACAGCCAGCTATTAAAAAGGCAAAACAAACAAACAAACAAACAAACAGGAGAGCTACACAAGTAAAATTTCTTCCCAATGTGATTTTAAAAAAATCTTTAGAAAGGGATATTTCATACTTATTGATAAAAATGCTTAGGACAACTTTTCTGGCTGTCCCAAGCAGTGTTACCAAAGCATGTTTCTGATACCCCGAGGGAAAAGGCAGAACTGATGAAGTGAATGCTTAAACACTTTCCCCAAGTCTTTATAATAATTATATCTTAAGTGCATATATATATATAATTATATCTTAAGTGCATATATATATTTATATATTGATATAGAATCATAGAATGATAAGAGCTGGAAGATACCACAAGGGCCATCTAGTCCAGCCCCCTGCCACAAAGGAACACACAATCAAATCAAGGAATGAGCCAGTATTTATTTTATTGCCATTTAATATGTGACTATATTGTTATTCAGACAATGTTGGATAATATACAAAATATTAACAAATTCTGTGACCCGTGTCCTAGTAGTATCTGTTTGGATTGCTGCAATGTATTGTAAACTGGGCTGTCCCGACAATATGGCAGCCAGAACTGGAATGGAACTGGGCATTATGATCATATTACATGAGTACTGTTCCTGGTGGCTTCCAATTTGTTTCTAGACCTGGTTCAGAGTACTGATGTTAAGCTGAAAGCTCTTCATGACTGGAGGTCATCATAGCTGAAGGATTTCACCTTCCAAATGATCTCTACAATCATCATTGACTCTGATCCCCACCTCAGCATGTAAGGGCAGACATAGCTGTGGCTTTTCTCTAAATGCCCTCACATGTTGAGGTGGGGAACAGTAGCCCCCTGCCCGGCTTATAAAATACTCTCCCCAGGAAGGCTGACCTGGCAATTATTTCGGTATATTTTTGGCACTAGACAAAAGCAACTCTGGCCTTTTAATCATCCTGTATTACTGCTGTTGTGTTTTGTTGTTAGCTGACTTTACCTCCATGATATTTTATTTTCATGTGATGCCTGATTTAGTCTCTGGTGCTTTTAATTAATTGCTATTTTAACAGATTCTTTTATTACCCTGTTTTTGATTTGCTTGATATGGCTTTTATGTAATTTTCTTATTGTACTTCACCCTGAGAGCTATTATTAGCTATAGGGTGATGAATAAAACATAGAAAATAAATAAATAACATAGGCATTCCCTCTTAATGTCACAATAATCAATTAGGACTCTTTCAATTTTACAGTTCTTTAATATTTTTGTGCCCAAAGGAAACACGAAATATAGTGATTACGCTTGAAGGGAGGCAGACATGTAAACTAGGGTATCTTTCTTTTCTATTTTCTTTCATATATATATATATATATATATATGCTCCATGGACTTAATCAAACTCTAGCTTTGTCCATAACAAGTTCAATAGTTGCTATTTGCTGTTATATCCTGAGCTTCATTAAATCTAAAAGTTTCAGCTTTTGTTCACAGTTAAGTGTGCCTAAATCTATAAAGGCTGCCATTCCTGTCTCCTAAGAGACATAAAACTGAGGTCCTGACCACTTGTGGTCATTAAGGATCCCATGGCATATTTTGAGCAGAATATCTGCTATATTCCACTCCCCAGATTCTGCTTTTTACATCCTAATAAGTCAACCTTTTTCAAACACCAGGAACAGTTGTTCTTTGCCTGTTAATAATAATAGGAGTAAATAAGTAGATTAGTTAAGAAACTACTAAAGCTTAAACTGAATAGCAAGTCCTAACTAGAGTAGACACATTTAATCAGTAGGATTTGCTTAAGTGTTGGCTTGCTATTCAACAATTGATTCAATGGGACTACTCTAGTTGGAATGAGCAATTGGACATAAGTTACTAAAATGACGAGAACCTTTTATGAAATTGGCAATGACTTAAAATAATGATTTTATATCATTAACAAATTGTGCTTGAGTTTTCCTGTTTTCCTATTCCTATACCTTTTCCCTTCCCATTCCACTTTCCTTTTGTGCTATACCTTTAAGAGTATAACAGAGACAGTCGTATTTTTATTGACCTGTAAGCTGGTTTGCAAGTTATTCTGACTGAAGAACAGGTATGAATAATTTGAAAAAATACATGCATGAGTGAAAGATTGAATGGTATCTAATTTGTGAGCATTACGGGTTCATTATACCAAAGAAAGAATTATATAGATATTACCTAGTCACTGACTGCATACAATGGATATTATTGAGAACCATATTTGTATTTTTGGTCCTTAAGTCATATCCATTGGTGCACTTTTCCTAGTTACAGTCTTTGCATTGTGTAAGAAGATTTGGATGCTGTCCAAATGTGTTTGACTGTATCCTTATCATCCACAGGCAGCACAGTCAATGGACATGCTGGTGGGGTGATATGGATTGTAGTCCACACATCTGGAAAGGGCCAGGGAGCCCCAATAGCTGCAAAAATATTTATATGTGCAGCTAAATATAACATTGTAAATGTGCAGGTTAATTCCTGCACATTTATTCCTTTAAAGAGAACTTACATTGTAAAACAGATGTGGGCAACTGTGGTCCATAAGATGTCAGGCCCCAACTCCTATCAGCTTTAACCAGCATAGTGAATGGAATACCCTCCAACTGTTTTGATTTGACAGGGACAGCCCTGATTAATCCTCTGTTGCCCTGCTTTTTCAGTTCCTTTTTAAATGTCCTGGTTTCTCTCTCATCACACTTCCCACCTTTGTGTTCAGCTTACTTCAATTGCTACAAGCTGAGTTCAAAAGGCAAAAGTAGTTTGCACTGAATTAACTCAGTATGAGGAGGAGGGACTAAGGAGATTATCAGACGAGCCCTTATAACCTGTTTCTATCCCACTAACCCTCCACCTGCCCCACTCCTATTCCTGTTCCACGATTAGGAATAAATTTTCAGACACTTACCCCCATCGAAGAACAGGAATGTCCTCCCCCTCCCCTCGCTGGCTGGAAGTGAATGCAGCTATCACAAAGCTGCATTCACATCCCGTAAATGAAATCCCGCCCGTTCTCGTGAGAGAATGAGCACACGGCAAATTTAAAAATAAAAGTAAAAAGAAAAGAAAAAAAGAAAACCAAGCCCTAAAACACTCTAAAAAATTAACAAGTAACCTGGGGAGAGGGAAAAAAGGGTGCCACTTACCTCCTCATCTTGATCACACCTGGAAGTGTCTGGCACGGACCTCTCCCCAGAGCTGCAATCATGCCAGCGTAACAAGATAGCAATGGGGCATCTTTCAGACCACCCATGATCCTATTAGAGAAACAGGATGGGTGGTCTATTAATGATGTTTCCTCGTGAATAAGGTATCACGGGGGCAGAATGGGAGCAGAATGACATTGTCCGAAAGGTGAGCCCTTTCCTGGTTCTGTTTTGTTCCTGCAATGGACTTTATAGTCCGTCTGATAATCTCCTAAGTCTTGCCCTTCACAGTAGGCTCAGGCAAAGGCAAACTGCTACAGTTTCTCCTGGCATGGGCATTTTTCATCATTAATAATTTTTGCCATTTTGACCATACTGTGATGTTGCTTGGCTCCATGGAGATTGTCAGACGCAGCAAATGTGGTGCCAGCATAATGACAGCAGAACGCAAAAGGATGCCAATATCAAACAGTGTCTTCCTTTTGTGTTCCACTGGCGTTATGGTGTCATTTCTTTCTATTGACAGCTGAAGCCATCAATAGATCTCCCCATTCCATTTTAGTGCTGGCATTGCCGGTGTGTGAAACCTTGGGCCATTTAAAGCCTGTGACTGCAGCGAGAATGGCCGGTCTGGCATGAACACTTCTGGGTGACATCAGGACATGCAGATAAGTTTCACTTTTTAAATGGCCCTGCTAGGTTACTTGGGACTTTTAAAGTTTGTGTATGTGCTTTGTGCAACTTTTTATGTGTTATTTTTCTTTTTCTTTTTTCAAATTCCCCACACGATGAAGTCTTGCGAGAATTGGTGGGACTTTAAAGGAGGAAGTGAATGGAGCTCTGTTCACTTCCTCTTCATTGCCAGGAAAGCCTTTGGACAGGAGGGAAGGTAAGTGCAGTGGGGAGCATTCTTTTGCCAGCATAAAAATGTTTTTTTTTAATGCCAGCAAAAGAACATTTTAAAGGGGGATGTCAGATAATCTCTCATGTCTCCTGATTTTCACCTCTGAAATGTTGGAGGATATGCATATAATAGTGAGAGATTCTGGGAGCTTCAGTCAGATAACATCTGGAAGGCCTGTCCAGCCCTGTTGTAACACTGTCTTTGAGCTTCCCACTGCTTAGGGAAAGGAAAGCAGAAAATGACCACTATATCACAGCAGTTATATCAAAACCATCTTTTAAATAAACCAATAATAGTATTTGCAATGCTGGCAGCAATATAAATGTATCATAGTAACCTGTAGCACTACAATGGATCTGATTGTCAGTTGGTTGGTTCTATTTGGGGGAGATGGAAATTTCTTCTTTCCTGATTAGGTCCCGGCCTCAGGAGCTGCATCTCCTGGCCTTTTTAAATCTTGTGTATATTTGTTTTTAATGTGATTTTAGTTAGATGGTTTTAATTTTATATTGTTTAATGTCTTTTTATGGGTGAGGGTGGTGCTTTTAGTTATTATTACAATGTTTTAATTGTTGGAAGCTGCCCCGATTGTTTTTAGCAGAGGGGCAGGGTATTATTATTATTAATAATAATAATAATAATGCGGGGAGGAGAGGTGTTGGAATCCACTGGGGTCAGGAGGTGCCCCACAATACAAGAAATGTATGTTTTATGTCTTTATTTTATCTGATTATACTTTACTTTTAACTTTTAACTTTACTTTTTACTTTTAACCTGAAGAAAATGGAAGTTCTTTACCAGCCTGCACCACAGGACGAACACCACCATCCCCACATTGCCATCGGCAAATCTGTGCTCAAGTCCGTTCAGCAGTTCACCTACCTGGGAAGCGTCATCTCCTCAGATGCCAAGATTGACAAAGAGATCGATCACAGATTAGCAAAGGCATATAGCGCATTTGGAAGACTTCACAAAAGAGGCTGGAGTAATAAACACCCGAGGGGAAGCACAAAAATCAGTGTGTATAGAGCCATTGTACTGTCTATTCTCCTTTATGGGTCTGAAACATGGGTCACCTATCGCCAACACCTACGACTCCTCGAACGCTTCCATCAGCGCTGTATACGCACAATCCTAAATATACACTGGACTGACTATGTGATGAATGTTGCTGTCCTTGAGCAAGCAGGGATCACCAGCATTGAGGCCATGATACTGAGAACACAGCTGCACTGGGCAGGCCATGTTTCTAGGATGGAGGACCATCGCCTCCCCAAAATAGTACTCTACGGTGAACTTGCCACAGGTCAGCCTAAGAGGGGCGCTCCAGAAAAGCGATACAAGGACTCCCTGAAACAACATCTCAGGCTCGGCCAAATTGATCACCAACAGTGGTCCGCCCTGGCCTTACATCGGGAGGCATGGAGATGCACTATCCACAATGCTGCAGCCTTATTTGAGAACTCACACCGAACAAGTCTTGAAGAGAAATGACAACGCAGAAAGAATCACAACCTAGAAACATCACCCAAGGAGACCAAGGAGACCTTCTGCTGTCCTTTCTGCAACCGGACTTGTTTATCTCAGATTGGCCTTTTTAGTCATCAGCGCGCTTGCAGAAAGCACGGGATGAGTCCTTCCTGAATCTTCATATGTGAAGAAAAGCCAGAGAGAGAGGGGGGGGAGGGAGGGAGGGAGGGAGGGAGAGACTTTACTTTTAATTCACCTTGTGTCTTCTGGCTCTTAGTGGAACACATTTGATTCTCCATTCCTTTGGACCATTTGGGTCCATTTTTATAACCTGTGATATAATGCAGTTTTACTGGTATTAGGAAATACCACACAATTGAAATAATTTGTTTTCATCTTAGGACTTTATCAGACACACTAAATACAGTGTCTTAACAATTTCACATAAATGCGAAAGGGTGCATGTACCACACGACATCGCCGTTTCGTGTTTATGTCCCTGCCAAAACCCGTACTTTTTAATTGATGGCTAAAGCTGTCAATAGATTGGCCATGGCGCTTTAGTGCCAATATTGCTGGCGTGTGAAACTTTGTGCCATTGTACTCACGTTAATGGAGCAAGAATGGCTGGTCCGGCGTGAACACTTGCAGGTGAGATCGCAACATGTAGGTAAGTGATGCACTTTTTATGACCCTCCCAGGTTACTTGGGACTTTTAAAGTGTGTGTATATGTGCTTTGTGTAACTTTATGCATGTTCTTTTCTTTCTTTTTAAATTTCCCATGCAAGCGTCTTCTTGTGAGAATCCATGGGATTTTGAACGAGGAAGTGAGCGGAGCTCCGTTCACTTCCTCTTTCATTGCCAGGGAAGCATTTGCCAGGATTAGAGGCAAGTGTGGTGGACAACATTCTTTTGTTGGCATAAAAATGGATTTTATAAAAATGATAAAATCCTAAAAGAGTGGTAAAATGCAGAAGATCCACATTTGCACATTTACCCTCATTCTTCTGCTCCAACCCTTCCTGCCCAAAAGCCAGCATAGATATTGGTGGCATGAAGTTTCCTTTCAGATTATCTATCTATCTATCTATCTATCTCTATATCTATATCTATATCTATATCTATATCTATATCTATATCTATATAAAACCCTCTTCTTCACTATTTGGCCAGATGCTTGGGAATATCCGTGCATTTTTTTTGGCTTTAAAAAAATATGAAGATTTTATTTTGAAATAAACATAATGAAACATAACAATTCCATTTTGAAATAAATTTTTAAAATGCAAGGAACAAATGGGAAACATGCCCATAATTATAAAATGAGTTGCCTAATTAAGGAGGAAGGAAATAAACTGATTATAGTCAGTATGTCACAGGTAAGCATGTGAGACAATTTAAAGTAAAACAACCCAAGGAGATGTCTCCTAACTATTGATTGAATTTGGATGAATAAATTATGTGGCTGAATCACAGTCTGAAAAATAAATAACTAAACATCTGCAGTAGAACACAACCAAAAGCTCAAAAGCTTTCCATATGGGAGATAAATACGAACCACAGTGTCACATCTTTTTAAAAGTTCAGATTCCTTACTTTATGCATTTGCTGAGGAAGTTTGAATAAAATTAAGTTATCCCAGATTTTCTCCCATTGTAGTGTAAGAAGATTGATTTAGCACATTTATATGGCTAATAGCATAGCAAATGCCTTAACACTTTATTCAAAGCTTGGCTTTGGCTTCACTTCTGTAATATTTTTCTGCTTTCCCTTCTCCAACTGTTGGTAAGTTCAGAGAAAGTTTTACTATAAGGTTGGAAACTGTGGCCTTCTAGATATTGATGTGCTGCAACCTCCTTCCAACAGTTCTGATGATTGTTTGGAAGTATTTGGTGAGCTCTTCCAGGGCTCCACTTCTTAAGAACTTTATATTTTTAAAAATATAAATAAAAACCACAGAGAGGGCGTTGGGAATTGGCCTGGACTGTGGTGTAGCAACAAGGAAGCTTTAAGCCTTTATCCTTGGCACAACCCTAGGACTTTATCAAACCATCCCTTTTCTATTTTTTTTTTTTTGCCGGCATAATTTGTGCTGTTTTTATGCTGGCAAAAGAACTCCCCATACCACACTTACCTTCCATCAAACGAAAAGACAGCCCTGGCAATGAATGAGGAGTGAATAGAGCTCCATTCACTTCCTCAAATAAAATCCCATGCACGAGAAGGTGCAAGCATGGGAAATTCAAAAATAAAAGCAAAAACAACACAGAAAAAAAAATTACAACAAGAACATAAACACACTTTAAAAGTCCCAAGTAAACAGGGGAGGTTCATAAAAAGAACATAACCTACCTGGATGTCTCAATCTCACCCAGAAGTGTTCTGGCTGGACCAGCCATTCATGATGTATTAATGGGGGGAAAAAGTGCAAGGTTTCAAATGTCCCTGGAGACTTGAATTCACTTAGAGTAGCCAGGTATTCCTGTACTACCTTCTTTACATATTCTGTGTTGTATTTCCTCTACTGCATTATCTACTCCATTTTCCCCACATTGAACACTGTTTTCCCTTTGGGAGAAAGAAGATGGAAGCAAAACAGGTGTTGAGTAGTACTGCCTTTTCTCTATCATCTGTTAGCATTTCGCCACCTTCACCACTCATTTCCTTATTCTTCCTTTTGCCATCTTCTCCACTCAGTGACCCTACCATTTTGGATTTTTTGAGACAGGACTTACTGCGCAAGGAGACCCCGGAACAGTTACGACACTGTTGTGTGGCAGGGGGTCTGTTTTGGACAACGTTGTCCCTCTCTTGGCGTCGTCCATGACTATTCCGGGTATGATAGAAGGCAGCCGCACAACTTCCTCACTTTATTCACACATGGCATGGCTGCTTTCAATCATACCCGGAACAGTCATGGACGATGCCGAGAGAGGGATGGCGTCATCTGAAATGGACCCCCTGCTGCGCGACAGTGTCGTAACTGTTCCGGAGTCTCCTTGCACGATAAGTCCTGTCTGAAAAAGTCCTTCCTTGTTCTTCCTTTTGCTACAGACATAACAAAAGAAAGGCCTTTTTATTGTTTTTAACCTCTAGCAAGCATGTTCTTCAGTCAAGTTTTTCTGACTTTCTCCCTAAATGTGCTGGCAATTCATCTGAATTCATTTTTAGTGATTCCCCCCTTTTCTACTTCTTGTACATGTCCCATTTAAGTCGTAGCTCAGTTCATGTCCAATATTTCCCTAAGTTTACTAAAATCAGCTTTCTTAAAATCTAGAATGTGTGTTTTGACTACTCTTGGCTTCCCCTTTCCATTCTATAACAAACTCCAGGAGAACATGGTTACTCCCACCTAAGGATTCTTTCACTTCCACTTTTCTTGGAGCCCTCCAATCCTGATGTTGCAGGGCTTTTGGCCCATTCTTCCCCCAGGCAGTCCTTACAACCCCTGGGACAAAGACAGGGCTCAGATGGGAAAAGATGGGCTAGGGCACATTAGAGTGTTCTAAAATAATACCTGCTTTAATCCATTGCCATGGGGGGGGCCGGATTGGGCCCTTTGTGACTGCAGGAGCCTTTCTGTCATGCCGGCCTGTTGCTTCAGCTACCCTCTAATGTTGTTCTTCCACAGGCCTGCAACATGTGACCAAGGCTGGTCACATGTTCTGGGCTGGCTTCCTGCCTTCAGAGACAGCGAGGGAGGTGGCACCTACAGTGATGGGCCAGCATATCCATCTGGACTCCGGCCTGTTCCATCCAGATAACAGGAGAGGAATGGGCCTGATCCATGGCCAGGCTATGCTGTCGGGGAAACAGCGTATTCTGGCTGCTGTAGATGAGTCCCAGGTCATCACTGTTGGTTAAGATCAGATCTAAAACAGCTGATCCCCTTGTTGCCTCTTCCACGTTCTGGATAATGAAGTTGTCTGCAAAGCAAGTGAAAAATTTGTGGGACCTTATACTCTTGGCAGAGTTTGACTTCCAACAAATATCAGGATGGTTGAGATCTCCCATTACTGCTACATCTCTCCTTTCTGAATATGTGGTCATCTGTTCCAGGAAAAAAGATAAATCCAAGTCCTCAGTTTGGTTTGAGGGTCTGTAGTAGAAAAACAATTGAAAATAATCAGCATAATTTAAACAAATTTAAAGCATATTTTAAAAAGTTAAGATTAAAAAGTTAAGATTAACTTTAAAAAGTTAAGATTAACTTTTTAAAATATGCTTTAAATTTGTTTAAATTATGTTTAAGTTAATCTTAACTTTAAGTTAAATTTAAAACCAGTTGAAACTGTTTAAGGCAACTGAAAACCATGTACGTGTGGAGGTTTGTACACATGGTGTACTGTAACTGGGCCCCAAATCTTTGAATAAAAAGCCATGTTTTATTTGTTGCTAGAAAGGCATCAGTGTTGGCACCAGTCAGGCCCCTAAGGGGAGGGTATTCCACAAGTAGGATGCCACAGCAGAAAAGGCCCAGCAGACCTCAGTCTTTGATCAGGCATATGTATAGAAAGGCTGTTTTTCAAATACTGAGGTTCCAAGCAATTCAGGACTTTCAGTGTTACCACCACACCTTAAATTTAGATGCAAAATGTAAAATCTGACATTTCCAAGGTCTACTAGTTACATGTACCTAAAACTGGATCCACCCTACAGCTGGCACCTCTTCCATCAACACTTGTACCCCCCCCCCACAAAAAAAGAAAGGCCTATGTCACAGAAGAACTATGTTTCTGTACTTATTACTTTCACACACAGTAATCATTATTAAACTGTGCTGTGTAGCTACGTAGCAAAAAAATTACTAGGTTATTTTCTTCACATAAAACTAGCCAATTTGCTTCTCTATGTGGGCAGCATTGTAAAGAACTGCTAAGCAATCTCATTCAAGTGATTAACCTCTTAGTTAATAAAAGCAACAATTTCATGAGAATAAATAATATAGTAAAGGAAATGTGCATATCAGAGCAATGTAGTTTACACTATCCTCTGCTCTCCACTTTAATTAGTAATTCATCAAATTCTGGAAAGAATTGTACTCCCTCCCACATTTCTTAATCCAATTATCATGAAATAGGGAAGCATGCTTTGCCACCCTTTGCAAAGGAGAAAATTGCCAAATTATTCCAATAGTTTTTTCTTCTTCACTGTTTTGTACTGAATTAGTCTGGCACTTCTATGGTCAAGACTTTGCTTAAAAATCTGTTGTATTTATTTTCAAGTAATTATTGCCCTCCGTTCCTTTGTACAATGTATACAGATAAAGAGTATCATCCACTTCATATATTTTCACGTTATTATTAATATTCTACAGCTATACTATTTTGACAATGGAAATTTCTCGGCCATTTCACCAATTTGAAACCAGCTGTTTGCACTGTATTTTGGGATAAGGCAAAATTCTCCCCACCCCCCCAACAAGGGGAGAGACTGGCAGCAGCTACCATTTGATTTCTCCAGCAACCCCCATTTTGAAGGAAATTCAAAATGGCTGCTACCATAAAAATTGGTGCCTTCTTTGCCACTCCCTGTGGTCTGCCATTATAGTAGACAACCATTAAATATCTACAGAAAAATATACAATTTTTTGATCATTCCTCCTGCAGCTCATTTTACTTGAGAGGTTTGGTGTTAAATACTTCTTCATTGAAAGGGCAGGGACTGAAGCAGGCTTGTTAAAATATAAAGTCACATTGAGGTGTTCCATGCAACTCTGTTTTGATTCTTGAACTGCTAGGAAACGTGATTTTAAAAAGTTCTTATCTCTTTTGTTTTTTAATAAGAATGTCTTGCAACCCACCCACCCAAATGCTTTATTGAGAGAAAGGCACAAATTTTAAAAAGGGGTCCCATACTATGGCGGGGGGGGGATGTAGGGTGCAGAAAGGTGTGGAATCAGCGATTAATGGCCTCTCCCTATACATATTTAATCAGAAGCAAGTCCTACATAATTTAGTAGGACTTGTCCCCAAATAAACATGGTGAAAAATCAGCAAAATGAATCTTGTTCAAGTTGATAGTTAAACTGTTTTTATTAAACTGTTTCTCTTTGAATGATTGGATCAATCCATATATTTTTGGCTGAATCAATGCTTCTGTACAGTCTATATCCAGAATTTAAAAACAGTGATCATCTTCCAGAAATTATCACAAAAAAACTGGAAGTTGAATAATTTTTCTGCTCTTTCCTTGTAAACTATTTGATCCTACCTTCCTTCCCATTATAGGCTTATTCTTTGTTACCTTCCAAATGGACCTAGTTGTTCACCTTGGCCCTAGATTCTAGGATACTTTAGGATGGGATGAGGAGATTACAGGACTGCCTTGTGACACAAGTATGGTTCCCCCACCCTTCTATCTTTTAGAAGTTTGAGGGTTCTTTGCCTTATACGCACCAGTCTGAATCTTTTGGATTTCCTGGGATTTCCTATTGGTTACCTAGGCTTCCAAGGTTGCAAAACTCAGTCCTGTCCAACAGTCAGACCAACATCTGTAGTCCCTTTAAGTATTCTTAAGCCTTGCTCTATCAGTAAATTAACAGGAGAACAAGTTGTAGCTTTATAATAATATTTATTCTCATAAAACAGATACAGTCATCCCTTCACATTTGCGAGGGTTAGGGGAAGAAGACCTCCATGAATGTGAAAAAAACACAAATAAAAATAGGCCTCCCCCACCTGCCTGCAACCCCCCTGCACTTCCCAAAGCAGCAATGGGGCTTTAGAAGCCCCATCGCCACTTTCCCCCCACCCTCCCCAAATTGGCAATGGGGCTTTATAAGCCCCGTCGCTGCTTTCCCCCCACCCCCATCCTCCCCAAAGTGTCAACGGGGCTTTAGAAGACCCCCACGAATGTGAAAAAATGCAAATAAAAATAGGCCTCCCCCACCCGCCTGCAATGCCCCCACATTTCCCAAAGCAGCAACGGGGCTTTAGAAGCCCTGTCGCCGCTTTCCCCACCACCCTCCCCAAAGCAGCAATGGGGCTTTACAAGACCTGTCGCCTCTTTCCCCCCCACCCTCCGCCCTCCCCAAAGTGGCAACGGGGATTTACAAGCCCCGTCGCCACTCCCCCCCACCCTCCCCAACATGGCAACGGGGCTTTAGAAGCCCTGTCACTGCTTTTCCCCACCACCACCCCCGGCCTTCCCAAAGCAGCAATAGGGTTTCAGACTAAGGTACATACACTCAAAGTGGACTGTGTTTCGGACAGGTATCCTGGTCAAGGTCAGATTGTCATAAACTAGAGTCACTCCACCCCCCCCCCGCCCACTTCCCCATACCTGCTCACTGACAGAATACCCAGCTGGGAGGGCCTGCGCCCACGTGACAGTGCTATCCTCTCCCAGCCAGGTTTCTGTGAAGCAAGCCAGGTCAGCTAATTAGGTTGACTACAGGGCTGGAGCTAGCATGCACCTGTTTTCATAATATGCTACCCTCTAATATACATCTGTTACAGCTTCAAGAACTTAAAAAAGGCAAATAGAACTGCAAATCAGCACAGCCTGTTACAATTGGCCCCTCTGCCCTCCACTTTTTTGAAAATCCCCCATGCCCCAAACTTTTGCCCCCCACAAGGCATTTTAGGCAGAGTTATTTTGTTTGTTTATTAAAAGAGAAAGAGAACACCCGATCAAAAAATGGAGAAATTGTCTCCCCCTGTAGAGGGCATGGGGGAAGAAGTTCTAAATTTGGGGTGGTGGTGCATGTAGCCCTCCAGTGTCCCCTGAGGGTCCAATGTAGGCCCATAATTTCCTGAAAGTTGGCCTTAGGGACCATCTCTTCCATATCAATCCTTCTGTACCTTTGGATCTGATGAAGAGGTCCTCCTCAGTGTCCCAGTTACGGTGGAGGTATAGTTGATGAGTGCAAGGCAAAAGACCTTCTCAGTGGTCATACCAAAACTTTTCTGGCTCAGAGAGGCCAGGTTGTCACCCTCTTTTATTCCATTTCAACATAGGTGAAGATCTACAGGCAGGGATTTTCTTCTTTATATAGTATTTTATTTAGGATAGCTAAAGCCCAACTGTTAGTGCCAGCTGGAGTTGACCTATGCAGCCAGTGGAATTTGTATAATTGTTGGTTTACTCACTCCAAAGTTCTGTTTTGGTTGGCACTAACAATCTGATTTAGCTCCTTATCAATTTATTTTTATTTATGTTTTGTAATTTTATTTATTTTATTGCGTTTTATTAATGTTTCCTGCCCTGATTTGTATGTAAACACTATAATCGTAGGATATACATTTGGTGTACAAAAATGTAAAAAAAAATATCTATACAATCTGGTTTGGTGTCCACTTATTCTTCCCAGACAATATGATACACAGATCTGCAATTCTACATGTTTTAAGAAGACCTGTCTAGTGCTGGCTTGATATGATGTAAGTTCAACAGGATGGAAGAGAATTGAATGTGACCAGGGAAAAGAATCTCTATGTCAGAAGATGTTAAGAATATTTATTAATCACCCTTTGTCAAAGAAAGCTTTTTGTGTCTTAGAGAAAATGAGTTCATGGTGCCTTGGCAGAGGGTGTGTGCTAATCTTTGTCCATTCATATTTGCCATATGTGGTACAATGTCACTGTGGTACAATAAATAATGATTCATTTTTAAATTGCTCCTTTTGTTGTTGTTGTTGTTGTTGTTATTGAAATACATATTAGTCCCAACCCAGAGATCTGTGTGTAAACATAGAGAGATCTATATACATGTTCAACCCAGGCAAAACCAAGGTTAGCTCTGTCATGATAGAGTGAGGAAAATGATTCAGGCAGCAATATACATGGGGACGAGGGGAGTTTTGGCAAGATAATGGAGGATAGAGCTATATGTGTTTCCTAAGCTACCCTGCTACCTTCAGGTATGATGGTAAATGCTGTCTTCTCACCAAACTTGGAGTCACATTGATATACCAGTCTGGTCAGCTTCTATACATGGAATAGGAGTGGTGTGTGCTACTTTAGTCTTTGCCTCAGACAGCAAAATCTCTTGAGTTTGCCATGGCAGAGTAGTCTGTTTAGACCTCAATCACCTGTAGGGATTGGAGTAGGGAAAAAAAAGCCTGGGTTGTTTCCTGAAACACAAGTAGTCAGTATGGGCAATGTTAAAATCACATGTACTCTTAATACAGAGACCGTATAGACACTTGTCTCTGTGCATAGATTTTTCACTGTTGAATCTGGGCAAGTTGGCTTAAAATTTAACATTGCCAAAAAGGCTTAGCTGAGATAGATAAAAGTGTAGGTATAGATACAGATATATATTCTTGCTGCTGCGGCTGTTAATTCAGTGTTGGCCTTGATGCTGTGTTTGTGTACTGTAGGTGTATTTTGTTCCCCATTTACCAGCTTTTAAAGGAGCCTTGGCCATTTTTGTTGCCGCTGTCATTTCAATGTCCATTTTCCCCTGAGTTAAGATGCTGGATTGGGTTAGGGTGGCCAGGTGACACAGTGAACAGGGCTCTGTACCTTTAATTGTTGTGCAGCAGAGAGAATTTCATCAGGTGAAGCTTGCATGGTGAGCTGGCCTTTATTCATGATGTCACAATAGCTGGGTATTTTATGGTGCCACCCTACACACGTCTAGTCAAATTCATAAGTCCAGGTGAGTTCAGTGTGCCTTAATATCACTCAAGCAGGTCTTGAATGGCAGGCAAAGTTGTTTAAACCATCATGTCCCTGTTTTATCTAATTTGCAATACTATTCTATACATAACTGTGTTATTTTAGAGATTTTAACTGTTTTTTACATTTTACATTTTAATCACTGCCATGGGAGGGCTTGCCTGAAAGGTGGCATAGAACAAATTTTAAGAAAGCACCAATAAATTGGTGAGACATGGTTATCCTTGTGGCATATATGCTCAAGCTTCCATTTTAAAATGAAATGAAACTGAAATATCTAATAATAATGCAGTCACTCAAAAACTGGTAAATAATACTAATACTAATACTAATACCAGCTAATAATGTGCTCTAATTGTAAACAGAGATACAAAGGTTCTGTAAGAACTGCTAGGTAGAACCATACAATTAATTTTAAGCTTGCCTCCACTAATACAAAGGGTAATAACATTCTCCTCTCACCCCCAAATGAAATCTGAAATAAACAGATCTAGGGACATAATAAAAGGATCAAATGTTATGAGACTTGTGATAAAACGGTAAGAGCTGGCAGTGTTGCCTGCAGTCACATCTCAGAGGATTTGGTTCAACTGTTTTATAACTTTCTCTCCAGGTCAAACTCATTGCGTTAAAATACTGTAAATATTTACAGTGCATCATATGAATTTCACAAAGGAATGTGCTTGAGTCTGAATACTTTCATGTCGCTATCGTGCAACCTAAGCCAATGTTTCACTAAAGTGTAATATGGCTTTTAAAAGTATCAATGGCCTTTTAGCCCATTGCAAACATGTAAAATTAAGGGTCAGCAACAATATTATGCAAACAGGACCAGTGTGTAAAGACCATACACACTAGACAATTGACTTGAGGGCTTCATAAACAAGCAACAAAATCTCAAGTCTGTAGAGATGCAGCAGGCATGATCCTACACTCTAATTCAGGGGTAGGAAACTGTGGAGGGATGGAAGCTATTCTTTCCTCTCCATGACCCACACAGTTATTCATAACACAGCTGAAGTGATGATGTTTCACTCATGGTTCTGGGAATGAGCTGAAATGTGGCCAGTTTTCATGGTTTGTGTTTGCGGGGGGCAGGGGGCTTAGGGAAGTAGTGAGTAGCAAGGTAAGCCAATCTGCTTACTTTTTGTGGTAGTTTGAATGTGGTGTGTATGTTTGTTCTGCTTTTTAAATTTGGGGGGTAGTCTGGGAGTTTCAGAGGTCTTGGGGGGATTTGGAGGCCACAAAATTAGATTCCAGGGGTTATATGTGGCCCACAGGCTGCACTTTCCCATCCCTGCTCTAATTGCATGGATGTGTGTGTGTGTGTGTGTGTGTGGAGATACATGGCAATGCTGTCACCATTTTCTATAGTAGATCAGTATGGGAGAGGAGCAGAAAATCATAAGATAAAAAACAACAACAAAAAACAAACATGGTGTATAAACAGATATTGTGTGCCCAGTTTTAGTGGAAACTTTGTCAGGGCTCACCAATAAGAGGGCTGACTTGGTAATGCTACCTGTGCATTTCCAGTCCCAGAAACTGGGGGCTGGTTGAATTGACACACTGCCATAGCTAAACCACGGAAGAACCAGACACCATGCTTAGCCAAGGAAACTTGGTGGTGATGTCTGCTAATGTAGGCGCAAAAACACACTTGGGAGGTTGCTTGGTTAAGCCCATAAAAGGGACTCTCTTTCCTTCTTCCCTTCCTTTGTGATAGCCATAATTAATTGAAAAGGCCATTATAGTTGAGAAGATGCAGAAATGAATGCATACATGCACCAAGGGGGTATTGGTTTAAATAATGTTTGAAACAGACATTACATCCTGGTATTGCTTAGAAAGATACAGAAGAAAATGTGAGGAGGGAGGTGGGTGGGCAAACCACTTAGGAAGTGCCTGGCTTTCATCAGAATCTGCCCTGGGCTTGAAACTGCACTGTTGTACTGTTTACAACCCATGAAGGCTATAAATCTGCTCTGGGGTTTATACTGAACTTATTGGAGCTGCCCAAGGTGCAGAATATATTTGGCCAGTCAGGTTCAGCACACTGGATAGTTCTTTTCAACCTCAGGCTAAAATCTGGAGCAGTTTCCCCAGCATCTGCTACCTATCCCCCAGTAGCAGCAGCAGGGTGAAACCTCTCCCCTGCATTTCCAGTCATATGAGTCCCCATTGTACATTGTACAGGCACAACACTTCACCACACCACCATTGGCACTGTTGGAAAGTGTTTGCCTACTGTCCCCCTAGAAATCAATGAGAAGGAAACTGCTTGACCAGGGTTGGGGGAAAGAGTTGGTGTAAATTCCAACTATTGACAGTGGTGTGGGTATGAATTGGGGGATATAAGATATGCTCTGTGCCTGGGGCTACTCACAACTTCATCCATTCCATTGATGTCACCAGTGTATCTTTGCCAGAGGAGCAATCCTTTCTGAAGACTATTCAGCCTATATGGCACTGCCAGCATGTCTTGCATTTTATCCTTTAGCTGGTGGATCACATTTATTAGGATTACACCCTATGACAGTAAATTCTTTGTGATGTTAAGAGTCTTTCCCATAGAAACCTGGGGCTTGTCTAGATAGGCAATATACCCCATCTTGTCCACACCTCAGAGCCCTGCAATCTTGATGATACAGGACATTTGCTCCGTTCTGCCCCCAGGCAGTCCTCACTGCCTCCGGGGCAGATACAGGGCTCAGACAGGAGGAAGATGGGATAGATGGGGAAAGATGGGGTAGGGCCTGACACAACATTTTGGAATAATACCTGTTTTACTCCTTTTCTGCCAGGAGGAAATGGAATAGACCCCATGTGTCTGGAGGCCCTGGCTGCCGCCACCATCTCCATGGCTCTCCCGTAAGGCAGGAAGGAGTCCTGCAGCATGTGACCAAGGCTGGTCACATGTAGGGGGCCTTGGTCATATGTTGCAGGCCCCCGTCCTGCCTTCTAAGACAGTGGGGGAAATGGCGGCGACAGCTGAAGTTACAGGCTGACATGCCTAACAGGACTTCCCCCCATTCTGTGGAGGGAACTGGGTGACAACGGGCTTTATTTGCGGCCAGGATATGCCAGCAGGGACCCTGCATATCCTGGCTTGTGTAGATGAGGCTTAAATGAAAGAACAGCCAGTTTTCAAGATATGGTGGCCAAGGTATAGCTTTGTGAGTTGTATGCTTAATCCTCCTGCCCCTCCCCATTCTCTACAGAATATAAGCAAAACCAGACCAGTGCATTAGGGGCGAGTTACTGAGGTGCTTAGGCCATTGAACAAGTTTAATTATCCCACTACCCTCATAATTGGAAACAGCATCATTAAAAACCAAAGCAAAATAAAGAGATTCTGTTAAAAACAAAAAATCTGATATAGCAACAGCTTATTTACTGTGCATTTTTAATGACAGAAGAGACAGATAATAAGCATGATATGATTTATTGACTGCATTTAGCCCACCCTAGCCCTCCCCATAAAACAACTTGGTCCAAAGCTTAATAAATCAAAGTTTGCTGTATTACCCAGCAGACAAGCCAACTCTTTGGTCAAAAATGTAAAAAGGTGTTAATTAGCCATCAGAGGAAGTCCATACAGCCCCATAAATGTAATAGGAGAAGGCTATTAAAACCAATAAACAAATTAATTGAAAATGTTACATCAGGGCTACAGAGTTCATACAAAGTACACCCAGCTTCATACTGAACACCAATTCAGTTACAAGTTCCATAGCAAGCAAGCAAACAAATTATATTCTATTTGTTTTTGTTCAGCCTCTTCATAAATACCTCTTTCCTTCACATATATTCAAAATTTGCCCTTGTCTTGAAGTTATGAAGAACCTGGGGCCCTTTCACCCTGCACAATTACAGAGCTATGATTTCACTTCAACTCCAAAGAAAACATCCAGTAGAATCCTGGGATTTGCAATTTGGTTGAGAATTCTCAGCCAAAGGGCTCTAGTGCCTCACCAGCTTCCAAACTCAAGGAGCCCTATCACACTACACACTTATAGCACTACAATTCCAGTTTAACTGCTGTGGCTGCTTCCTATGGAATCCTGGGGTTTGTGGTTTGGTGAGGCACTAGGACTCTCTGGCTGCGGAGTATTAAGATTTCTCAGCCAGAGCACTCTAACGCCTCATCAAACTACAAATGCCAGTATTCCTTAGGATGCACCCTAAGGTAAAGTGGAATCATAGTTCTATAACTGTGTTATGCGAAGGGCCCCTGGTCAAAATGAAGGGGAAAATGAATTTTTTAAAAAATAGGATTTCTTCTCACTTATGGCACTTAATTCTCTCAAGGTTCAAGGTTACCACTCAAGTATTCACAATCAGTTCTCCCTGATTTGTCTGAAAGGTAGAAACACAGTCTCGTTATTTAATAGACAGCCCTTGTACAGTAGGGCCTCGATATCCACTGAGGTTTGGTTCCAGGACACCCCCCCCCAGATACGAAAATCCGTATATGCTCGAGTCCCATTATATACAATGGTGTCCTTTGTATAAAGTGGCAAACAGCAAGGTTTGCTTTTTAGAATCTCCCTTCTGAATATTTTCAAGCCATAGTTGGTTGAATCTGTGGGTGCAGAACCTGTGGATATGGAGGGCCAACAGTAGTAGGTAACAGCTTTACTTCAGTATGAAAATAGACAATATATCCTATTTAAATAACTTCAACTTGACCACTTATGTTTCTGAGCACAATTTGAAGGGCTGTCATTGCCTGATAAAATGCTAGATGGTTCATGGTTGGGGTATGTGAAAGAATACCTCTTCTATGTGTACCTATTAAGATCTTCATATCACTACCTGTTCAGAATTCATTCAGTTTTGGAGATGATGTTTGGAGACAGGACCTTTGTGGTGTCTTGTCTTTGGACAACATTTACATCATTGGTTCATCTGATTCTCTCTTTGGTAACATTCAAATAGCTGCTAAAGCCACACCGATTGTTTTAACAGAGGGGCAGGGTATAAATAAATTTTATTATTATTATTTTATTATAAAGACAGTGGGTGCCTTTACACGACAGGATTTGTCAGTGAAAGTTGCGCATTTGCAAAATTCCAAAATAATACTGCATAGTTTACATGGCATTTATTACTGTATCATTTTATCGCACGATACTTGTTTAGATTACATTTATCCCATTGTCAAAAATGACCCGCCATAGACATTACAGCTGCACGAATTAGTTTTGCAAAGAGGTGGAAACCTAAAGAAATTCCATTACTGTTGGATTGGAGAGAAAAAGCAATGGAACTAACACGTTTAGATAAGCTAACAAACATAATAAGAGGTAAATCAAAAAAGAATTATCTTAAAAAATGGAAACCCTTTATTGAAGCCATTAAATACAAAGAAGGGGAAATTAATGTGTTTGGTTTTGATAAATAAGCAAAGGGATATAATAGTAAAAGTCTGGTTAAATAATTAATATCCATGAGACTATAAGGCTGGAATAGGGTAGTTACAGATAGAAAGAAAGAATGATTGGTTCAAGAATTACTTATTTTGGATAAACAATGAAGTCAAATAGGAAAGGGACGTCATTAGTAAGAGATGTACAATAAGAATAAATTAGGTGATAAGAAATGTATATATGGTGAGTAATAGAGATGTATTAACAATAAAATATCGGGGACCTGACACGATTAAGCAGGAAGTCATTTTAAATCCTATTTGGTTATGTGTTTAAGTGTATGTTTAAGTGTGTGGGAGGGGGAGGGTTGGGATTAGGGTATATGTTATTTGTCTAATGTAAAGTTATGTGAAGGGGTTATGTCATGTTATGTGTGTCTTTAATGTGTTTATGTGTTCAATTTTTAAAAATTTGAATAAAGATATTTTAAATCGGAAATAGGAAGGACAAGATTATTTTGGGAGTATCCAAGATCAAGGGAGTGGTGGGAGAAGTTTGTGATGTTGGTGTGATCTGACCAACGTTGGTTTTCCAATTTTAGAATGGACAGAACACTCTGTATTAAACTTTTCGAGCTGCTGCGACCCCATGTACAGAAGTCAGATACTCACATGAGAAAAGCTACCCCCCCCGGAGAAGCGTGTTGCAATTGCTATTTGGCTTCTCAGACATCGCTGTTCCTTTCTAACCGCAAGCCTTCTGTTCGGAGTCGGAAGAGCTACAGTCTCAAAAATTCTTGAGGAGGTTGTTTTAACAATGGAACATGTTTTCCTCTCTAAAGCCATGTATCCAGGAAATCCACACGAGATAGGACTATGCACTTTAAAACTTGGGTGGAAAATGTCTTTGTTCCGATGATAACAGTTGTGCATCTGCAACCTGGAGGAAAATCAATTTTGCGCTTTTCCCCCGATCCTAAAAAACATTCCCTACAGGTTTAGTTTTGGAGCAGGATTTAAATTATTCCCACCTGATGATTCCATACTCGACAATGTCTTCATCTGTATAAGTTACACAGACACCGTCTTACATTATAATCCAGTATAGCTCTGTAGTTATAAATGATTGATATTTCTATAAAGTGATTTTGTTGTCAACACTAAAATCTATATATGTATACTCATTTCTTCTTTTGGTGCACTGTATATGACAAAAGAATATGTGTCTTTTATGTGGTGGCTCATTTTTACTTCCTTTCATGTTACAGATAATGGCTGGATTTAGAAAAATGGGTTACCCACATATTATTGCCATGCTCAATGGATGCCACATTACAATTGTCCCACCTGTGAGACAAGGAAACAACTATATCAATAGGAAGAATAGCTACTCTGTGTTACTTCAAGGAGTTTGCAACCATAGAGGACTATTTGTGGACATGGAGATCAGTTGGAGCGGCAAGGTGCACGAAGCATGCATGCTGCATAACTCAATTTTTTTTGAGGCAATGGAGGAGGAAATCTATGTGCCAAATAACCCTACCATAACAATAAATGGTGTACAGATTCCTCCACTGGTGCTTGCCAATGGAGCATACCCCATTAGGAAGTGGCTTATGACTCCGTACAGGGTGGGACAATTAAACCCAAAGCAAGTTCTGTACAATAAAACTCATAATAAAGTTCGGAATTGTATCGAACGGTATTTTGGACGTCTCAAAGCCAGGTGGAGGGCATTAAAAGTATCCCTTGAGGTTTCAGAACAAAATATATATTCAGTCATAGCAGCATGTGTTATTCTGCACAATTACTGTGAAACAAGAGGAGAAATATTTAACCCTGATTGATACAGGTTAAAGCGTTACATTCTGAACACCCTTGGGGCTCAACTAGAAAACTTGGAACAGAAAAAAAAAGAAGAGGGAGAAGCGGTGCGAAATGCGTTGGCTAATTACTTCTGGGAGAAAAGGCGCAGATAGATGAAAAGAGTGGTTCATGTTTAGGAGTTTTTAACTGCCTCTTGATTAAGAAAATTATGCAAGTTGTTGGCTGTTACTAACACTGCTTGTGCAGCCCAGATTTGTGCAGGATAACTTCAACAGAAATAAACATGCTTTGCTTTTTAAAATGAAAGCGTGGTCTTCTTTCTTTCTGGGTCATAAAGTCATCTGTATACTTGTTGCAGAGTAGGCATGCATGCATGGCTTTCTGGCAGTGTAATCAGACACGAGTATCAATACATCAATACATTACAAATGAACCTATTGTATCAATGGCTCCAGGTTGCAACTTTCAAAATTTAAATTCCCCAACGTGTACGGAGCCGGGCCTACACTAACTGCCAGAAGATCAGTTAAAAGGCACTGTGCTTTTGTTCTCAGTGCTGGCATGGCCGCTCGCAGGATGGAACCACGGCGGATCACCTATTGGAGGTCCCAGGAGACCATATTCCTCCTAGAACACCTTGTCCAACATGAGGGGTGTCCTAGGAGGATTATGCACTCCTCCAATAGGGTGAACCACCACTTCTTTTCTGCGGTGGCTGCCAGCCTGCACAGGGCTGGCTATAATAGATCGGCACAGCAGTGCTGATCTAAATTCAAGATACTAAAGGCCAAATTTTTTGAGGCCAGGGAGGCCTACGATGGTAGTCCCCCACCCCACCGTCATCCCCCCTTTTACCCGCAGATGCAGGACCTGTGGGTAACTGGGGGGAGACCAAGCTGGAGGGATCGCCGTCCTGCCAGTAAGTGGGACATTTTTAAAACCCCTTTGGTCTCAACAGCATGATGTACAGGAGTACTAAAATTATGGTACTTGTTTTAACAGGGATGCATGGATGAGCACGCAGGGTGGCACAGGCGGCAGACTTGTCTTCAGACGAGTCTGCCGCTGAGCAACCTGTGGAGGCTGGTCCAGCTAGGGAGGCGGAGGAGGCACCGCCTCAACCAGATTTGCCACCAGCACCAGCACCAGCACCAGGTATTAACAATGCATAGGTTGGAGACACATGTCCTATGATGAGTCTTCATTTAAATTAGAAAGTATTCTGCTGTTTGACAATTATTCAAGTTATCCTATGGCATGGCAAGTTAAGTAATGTTGATATGTGAGCTGTCAATGGATGATAGTGATCACTAAGTAAGTGACCTAGAGAAGCTTAATGTAATAATTAGATTTTTTTGCTTGGAATAGTCAGATAATCTTTTACCAAGCTGATGTTGCAGTATCACCACAATTCTCTCACCTGCAAAATGTTATTGATGTAGTTTACCAGAAAATTGTATTAGGGACTTCTAAAGTGTCAGTATACTGAACAAGTAACTGGGTTCAATCATTGCCTGGTCCATCAATACATTTGCACATGCTCCACTGAACTCAAACTTTTCCCAACCCAATCATAATGCATGTTTGTGTTTCATTACAGAGCAACCTGCAAGGCAGGACCTCCTGCATTTCCTAAGAGGAGATGAGGGGCAGGAGTTCATCGCAGCTATTTCTGATGCAGTCGGTATGTAATTACTTGAAATGTGACAATGTATAATAGACAATGCTTAATTGTACCTGTCAGTGTGATTCCTATTTTCATTATTGATGAGAGAAAAATTTTGGAAAATTTTGCAAAATAAAATGTTACAGTATATCATCAGTAAAAGTCCATGATGAGTAAACAGTAAGCATATGTGTCTGCACTGTAAAATCATAAAATGTGAGTAACTTCTATACCATGAATAATGCTAATTTATTTTACAATTTACTTTCCTTACAGCACAACGTTTGGAACCTCGATTTGCTGCAATTGAGCTGCGGCTGTTGGATGGTGGACTATAGTTTCTTTCTTTTTAATATTGTGCCGAAGAAAGCAATTTATTTTGTTTGTAATATATTTTTGGAAACATCTTTTCTATAACAGTTTGTAAATAATGTACATATACAAATATATTTATTGTTTACTACATAGTGTGGTCTGAAATATTTTGGGAAAAGTAACATGCTTCACTAAGGTACAAGTTGAAAGAAAAGAACATATGTGATAAAGGGGGCTACTAATCTAATTTTAGTACTTGTGCATTAAGCAAAAATAAAAGGTCTTTGAACAACCCATGTCAACATAGGTTGTTATGCTAAACTCACACTATTGAAAGCTTGGCTACTGCACATGCATGCTTAAATGCTAGAGCTGTGAAAATGATTGTACCGCATGGAACATTTAATTTGGTGATTATACTACAAGTACTCCATCAAGTAATTCATATTTAAAGGCTCACGATATCTGGTTTCGGAATTTTTCTAGTTGGGCGTGATTTTAAAAGTGGCACTGTAGCACTATTTTCCTTACCAGCCACAGGATCTGACAACAATGAAAAACTATTTTGGGTTGCTTGCCCATTTTCTGTGTGAGGTTGTGACACAGGCTGCTTCCTTACCACCCTACACACTACAGATGGTCTTGATGCCATTGCTCCTAAGTATTGTACCATTTCTGAGAGCAGAGATGTCTGCTTCTCCAGATTAGTTTGTAAGAATGAACTTGTACGTTCATACATAGCATCCTCAAATTTTTACCTTCCTTCGGCAGCTTTTTCTAATTCATCTAGCCTCTCTTGCTCTCTCCTAGATAGAACATCCATATGAGAAAGCATTCTATTCATCAATTTTGTGGAGTGAAGCATTAATTGTTGATGTTCAGATGGTTTCCGTTCTTTCCTTCTTTTACTTAGAGCCAGTCTTTTCCCCAGTGTAAGGGAAGCCAATGGGGTAGATGTTGTGGCCTCTGCAATGAGAGAAAACATAATATTTACATTACATAGAATAAAAAAAATTATGAAAACATTCACATGCAGTGAGAGGTGACATATTTCTGAGAATTAATCTAGTAACCCACACTCATGGATTTCATTCTGCTGGCTGCTCCAAGCTAGCTCGAACTCTGTGGACTGTCTTTCTGCTGCTATATCAAGTTCAGGATCCTGACTATCCAGCAGTAAAGAAGATGCTGATGTTGAGGCTGTTGGAACTTCTTCTAGAGTCAAAATAAATGATTCCTCAGTGTCCTTATCTGCAGCGGCCTGTGACTCTGGAAAAGGAAATAAAAATGAATTATAATTCATAACACTCTTATAAATTATAAATTGCAAGTTCGATTCCAGTGGGCTCCAAGGTTCACTCAGCCTTCCATCTTTTCGTAGGTCGTAAGCCGCTCTGATAGCCTTGTGGCTGAAGAGCAGGGTATAAATAACTAAATAAAAAATAAAATTATCACAGCAGGTATAACAGTAGAACACTGAAGCAAGACATTTCAATATATCAAGAATTATAGGGTTAAACCAGTATCCTGCCTTCTCGGGTAATAGAAGCAAACCCAGCAGAAGAGGGCTATCTGCAGGCACATACTGCAGTTAATTTAAAACACAATACTCCAACTCGCTGTTAATGAACACTTAAGCAGATATAGATTTCCTCTCACCTAAGGGAATGTTCCCTTAACATATGTAAAGTAGTCATGTCCCCGATGTTTTGGGAGACTTAAAGTGAAATGCTGATGTACTTCAATGCCCAAAGTTTTCTAATTTTTATTTTAACTATATATGTAACCTTACAGGTACAGCTGCATTACTTTGAATTTGCTAGGCAAAAAGGAACAGGACGGTGATTTCTATTCAAAAACAAAAGCAAAGTTAGGAACAAAAGAAAGAGGTCTTAGTGCTATCTTTTATGGCCCTTTTATTGCCCTGATTGAAAGAACTGCTGCATGGGATGGAGGCCATTTATGGGGTCATGAATCGCACGTCGCAATTTCAACAGGAGAAAAAAATTTAAATGCATTCAGGGTTCATATTGGTAATCTCCCCCAACAAATAAGGTTTTGTTTTTAGAAGTCTTCCACCTAACTAAAATCTAGTACATGTTTCTCTGTCATACTTCGACAGAGACTTCCCCCCCACTGTGTAAAAACGCAACTTAGAACTAGGAAATAAATGATTCTATTCAATTTTACTGTTCCTATTTATGGTAAATAAATAATACATCTCAGTCCCCTATTTTTCTTTCTGAACATGTGTGCATCGTTAATTTAAAGGAGAGTAAGTACGGGGACTACCAACAGGGTATTACAAAATTACCTATATTTTTTCAGAAAGAAACCCATTTATATACTTAATGAATACATGGATGTAATATTAAGAAAATTAGGAGAAAGGAAAGCCTTTCAGCGCGATAAAGAAAAAATGGCAAAGCGCTCTTGTTGTCAGCAGGTTAATATCAGGAATAGGTAGGAAAATGTTTTAATTAGTATCAGAAGAAGCTTTAGTGTACTTATTAGCAAACAGGAGCAGTATTAAAATGAGGTTATATCAACAACAATTCCTTCGTTCAGGAAGTAAAATAAAACATTGAAGCGCTCTTGTTTTCAGTTTAAAGGTTAATAAAATAGGAAGTGGAAGAGAAAGTATGCTGAGAGGAGCAGGCACTAATTTTTTTTAAAAAATAGATCTGATGAAAAGAGAGTTAGCAAAACAAGTAAGCATTCCTACTTACCTACATCTTCATCAAACAAAGGAGGAGAGTTCACCTCAGTATCCCTCACAGAGCCGCCGGAGTTGGCAGAGATGCTGAGCCTTGAGCGACCTAGGGAAAACGCTCTGCAATCTGCTGATGAGCTATGAGAAACTCGGGGGGGGGGGTTTCAAACTGCAGTCCCCTGAGAATATTGCATGCAATTCAGCAAAGAAGGGCATAGTAGCCGCATCATTACCGCTCGTAGAATTGTGGTCTTTAACTTGTCTATATCTCACCCTCAACGTTTTACTCTTTGATCTACATTCTTCAGTGGTGCGTTCATGCCCTCGCTTACGCATCTCCTCCGCTATCTTTTCAAAAACGTATATGTTATGATGGCTGTTTTGGAGCTGCTCCTGCACCTTCTGTTCCCCCCCATAAGTCAATCAAATCTAGAGTTTCCCCATGTCCCCATGCTATGCCACGGCCACTGTTTTTTGTTCTGACCTGAGGTGTGGACGTCATTGCTTCTCCTGCTTGAAAACAATAGTGCTCCTGAGGAGATGTGCTTTGTCTATCTATTTTTTTTAAAAAAGAGTGGGCAAATGGCAATAACCACTCCCCTGGCACTGCCCACCTGGCACCAATTTCCGGTTAGTGACTTTTTTTTAACGTATATCGGTATACAGTTCACACAGCAAAAAAGACAGTGGATAGCGCTACTTTTCAAATATACCGGCAAAATTAGCAACATCCCCTGGCATGCTACATTTGGGTATTTTGACTTCCCCCCTTCTGAATGAAGTGAAACTGTGGCTCGATCTGTGGGAACAACGAGCAATCTTAGTGGTATATTTAGGGGAATATTTGCCCGTGTGAACGAACCCTGTGTCTTACAGGCATTTAATTGGATTTTATGGGCTTGTTTGTACCAGGCAAAAAATGTGGATTGCTCCCCAAGAATGGCAATTTGCAGCAGCTGCTATTTGTCTTGATGTTTTTTTTGGCAGATCAGAGGCATGCAAAGATATCCACATTTGCTGTGCAAATGGGCATGCCTGTGAACCAAGATGGTCGCTGTGAGTAAACTACTCATGTTTTTACTTAGCTCAATTTGCTGCCACCAGACAGGATTTTTTAAAACCATATCCAGGGTGCGAAAGAGAGACCTTTCACTTTAACAGAAAAGCAAACCAACCCCTCATGTTTTATCACCTTAGCATTTGCTTGCCTTGTTAGCAAGCTCTGCCCACCCACACGTCTGACCAATCCGCTTTCAACTTCCACTCATATAGGAACAGCAAATCAAATTGAACCACTTGTCCCAAATTGAACTTTGGGAAAAGCTGCAAAGGCTTTCCTCACATAGTATATGGTGGATTTGGGCCCCCTCCTTCCCAATACATTGAAATGATGCAGAATTCCATTGAGATAGATCATATTCTCCTTGCATTGTGTGAGTATGTTCGCCATTTAGACAACCCGCATGTTTTTATTATGAATTCTATTTTAAACTGGATAAATTTGCCATTTTAATATTTGCCCATTTCAAAATGTTTTGATTGTAAATATTGTTGCCATCATGGGCTAAATCCAATGTTAGTTTCAACTAGAGTAGACCAATGAAATGAAAGAGACTTGTTAGTTATCCTTTACCTTAGTCTCCTTTATTTCAGTGGTTCCACTCTAGTTGGGAAGAAGATTGAATTTAGCTCATTTTAAAAAAGTATGTGCTGTGACCTAAAAATCATAGATTAGAATTCCAGATGGAAATATTTTAAATGAATAGACACAGAGAAGAAAGGGATAGTTTTGATCTTCCACTCAATAATTTCTCATTGCTGTATCACGACTGTCTTAAAAATACAAAAACAAATGTGGGATTAATTCATCAGCAGTGGTTAAAATGTTCCTCTGTCTGAAATTTAGCCTCTCATTTTTGAAAGCATCCTCTTTGGATAGTGTAGATAAAAGAGGTGATGCCCTCTGCTTTTTTGAACTTCCCTGGCACCATTGATACTCAGGAAAAAGAGGGAAGAGCTAACTGTTCTATGATCTAATTAGAAGCAGAAGATAGCTTCATGGTGAGTTGTATTTACTGCAAACCACTGAACTGCCCCCATATACACAGGAGGCCTCACCAGCCCTCACATCAAATTCAGGATAGAGGAGGGAGATCACAGACAGCTTTGCTTCCTGATTCATAGGCTGTGTCTCATGAGTGGCATCAGTCAGAAGTGCAACTGAGAATGTGACAGTTCATTGGCAGCAGAGCTGGGCAAATTCATGAGTTTAACTGGCATTCAATCTTTTGGAAACCATGTTAATGTTGCCCTACACTGAGGGAAATGGGAGAGGAAAGGCACCACTCTTCCACTGTAATTGCTTGAGTAGACAAAACTGAACATAAACTGGACCCTCAAATTATCATAGATTATTCTGATGTTCAGCTTCTTCTGATGTTCAATGTTTTTGGTGCAGGCTGAGGCCAACAATGATTGGGAGGCAGCCACAGTGAATTGAGTGCTTACCTATAATTTCCAGCCTCAAAAGTATGCTAAATTTGAAAGCAGATGTCTGGCAACCTTGAAAAGAGAAACTGCCGAGGAGTTGGTGAAGATTCCTTCATGGAATAAACATGTGCCATTATGGAGTTCTGCATAATGATGAGAAAACAGACACCACAAGGAAAGATCTGTGTTAAGTCCATCATCATCCTTGTACTGGGACACTACATGCCAGGTAGACAACTAAAAGGAAGTATAGGTGGACTTAAAAACTCATTTCACAAATGAGAGAAAGCATTTAGATGGCCAGTTTCAGTGTTTGTGAATGAATGAAGAAGTAATAAAGCTTTCATATGTTTCCTGGAAGGTATGCAGATAGTTTTGCCCCTGTGCCAATAAATAACATAAAGTTTGATCTTAGTGCCTTCTTTTTAAATGACACTGTTCATCTAATTAAGGAACTGCTTTCAGCTTTATATAAACAGTGTACTTTAGTGTCAAGTCCTAAACAGGAGTTACCATGACTTCTGCCCTCTCTTTTGGCCCTTTAAACAAATATAGAACACTGATTCCGCTTAACTGCCACGGCTACAGGCTATGGAAACCTGGGGGTTGTATTTTGGCAAGGGACTAGAGCTCTCTGGCAGCAAATTCTAAGTATTCCTCCTTAAACTGCAAATATAGGTCTTGTCTATATGAGGCCCAAAATGAGATAAATACAGGCTCTTAGGTACTTTCTCTCCAAATACAGGGAAGTGAGGGGGAAGTAATTCTGTAAATTGAGCAATGGACACAGGGGATTCCATCTTTGTAATCTGGCCAGAAATTCCTTTGTCCATGTCTGGCACAAACACAGATCTTCTGAAATGCATTGGCTGTATGCAACTATCAGCCAGATATTGTGGTATATGTTCGTATAACGTATATGCTCCCCATGCACAAATTGTATTTATATAGGTAACTCTCCCAAACTTCATTTTGGACATTTAAAATTTGAGTTATGCATTGATTATCAACGAAGCCCTTTTGAATTCTGATACATAAATTACTACTTTAATTTAATGTGCAGTCATGAGGCCGAGTAACATGCTTCCTCAGGAACCATGGGATTTCTTAGGAATTTCTCAGGAAGTTGACTGTACACCCCATACTGTGTCACACCTGAGTGGATCATGTAGAGTTCTTGCAATTTCTTCACTGGTGTCTTGGTCTTGTCAATATAGTTAGCATCCATTCGCCATTTATTATTCATGCCACATTTTAATACAATGCTTAGGAGGGGAGAGAATTGTAATCATAATCCAAAATTGCAATCAGTTTGCTACAAAGGCTCAATATAGCATAAAAAATGGAATCAGATACCAAAATCAGACATCAGCATTGCCCCTTATCTGCTGTTAGCAAGGCTACCACTCAGGAGCAGGTAGTAGTTATCTGCTGCCAGTACATCTTTATATGCACTGTTCACATTCCATTGCATCACGTCAGATTTGATAGGGTATAATGCAAAGTGACTAATTTAATCAGATGTGAAGTGCACTAGAGAAACATGTCAAGTCAGAAAATTTGAGGAGAAAAGAAAAGCTTTTGCCAAACCACGGCTGGATTATTTTTCTCAGCTGGAAGCCTTCTTTTCCAGAGTTTGGACATTTCTATGCTGACCTTCCATTCAAGGGCATGTGGCAAGAGGCTCTCCGCTCCCCAAGGCAGTGACATAGTCTATTAGGTCATGGGAGGCAGATAATCAGGCATTCACCCACCCTGCCTTTTGAGCCACCACCCTTCACATCCTCCCTCCTCACTGAGCTTTAACTCATGAGATTATGCCCTTCTCTCAGACTGACAGTTCTGGAAAGGAAAGAACATGGTTGTTCATTCTACAGACACTGACACAAAGAAGCAGGATTCTAGTGCTTTAAAATTATTCACATCCCTGCCAATGGTAATCTTGGCAGAACCCAGGAAAGTTACATTTTAGACTACACATTCCAGAATTCTCCAGCCAGCATAGTGAGGTGGGCATTTTGGGAGATGCAGTCTAAAGGGTAACTTAAAAGCTCTGCTTCTTGGCTTGGGCCTGTTTGTCTAGAATAAGGGTAGATTTATTTATTTATTTATTTTTTCCCACAGGCTGAAAGACCCCCCCCCCTCAGTCTATCCAACTTGGCTCTCCAATCTTCAGGCTAGGTTCCTTCTTCCCTGTGAGGAAATATCCCCAAACGACCCTGCTGCATATACTTTCAAGGCTGCCAGCATGGAAGCCAGCCAGGCTAGCGAAACAGGATAGGAGCTTTCAGCTCTTCCAACAAAATTGGTTCTACAAAGCAACTCCTGTATGGGGTGGGGAAGAAAGTGTATTTTGGACCAGTCCTCCCCAGTGCTCACTGTTTTAACAAGCCAGAATGGACAAATGTCCAGTGCACATTTGGATGAATTTCTTGATATGTGGTGAATCCTGTCCTCCTCTAAGACTCTATGGTGGCTTGCAGGTCACATGTCTCTGATCCAGTGAATCCAGATTTTAGTCCAACCTGTAAACAAGCTATCTGAGATGCTGCACCTATTTTTGGGAACAGGGCTCATCACCTCAGGTAGCCTTTTTAAAGTCTGGGGTAAAACCCACAGCAAATTCACTAGCCCACTGCTATGGGAGCCACTGGCTCTCACTGCTTATGCTGGAAAAGCTGAAAAGAATCCATAACCACAGGACAAATACTTCCAGAAAGTTCATCTGTTAGTTTAGTTAATAGGTAGTCTAGTGGTGCAAGTGATTTTTGTTTCTTAAATACCATACAAATCAATTAATTGCCCTGGGAAGAAGACAATTGCCTTTGCATTGTAGATTGTGGGTGTCCCAGAGGTATCAATGGCACCCATATCCATGGGGCACCCCCATATCCACAGGGCATACATTCCTGGATTTACTGTTTATAAGTGAAACTGCAGATAATAGCAAACCCTATTAAAATAAAGGACATCTGGTACAAACATACCATAGAGTTGCATTGGAGGACCTAGTGATTCCTAGAGAGGATACCTATCTAGGCATTTTCCAGTGTGACACTATGGTATGTGTCCCTATTTTTTTAGCCATGGATAACTGAAACCTTAGATATTGGTTCCATGGATATGGGGGTGGAGGGCAACCTGTAGGATCAAAAGACTGCCAAGACCTTTGGTCTGATCCAGCGGAGCTCCTCTTAGTGATCATTTAATAACATTACATTAACTAACTGCTGCTGGTTTGGTAGACCATAGCCCCTTGTTCGCTTACTTGTCTTTTGGGCTGATTGAACAGGGTTTATTCTAGCCCCCTTTCCCAACTGCACATAAAGCCAGAAGGCCAGTATCAAGGAGATGCTTCTCCCCAATCTGCCTGGCACTGTGTGATATTTTGCACAGCCATGAAGTGCATTATAAAAAGTAACATTTAAAGTAGTAATTTATGTATCAGAATGCAAAAGGGCTTGATTGATAATAGAGACAGCCTCACTGAGGTCCCATCTACACGATTTAAATAATACATACGGTGTGCGGAAGTTCACACTTTGGTACAAATGGCTGTTCGGATGCACATGAATGCAAAAGAGGGGGGACCCGGTTTTCCACCCTGAAATACGCACACGTGGCGTTCGGTAGGGAAAGCGGATCACGAAGAGAAATCTGTACACCGTCCGGATGGCTGACAGGTCTGTACAGTCCGTTCGCACACATACAAACAGGCAGGGTAATCTGATTGGCTGGCCAAGTAGAGGGGGCAGGGCTAGCACGGAGGGGAATTGGGAGCGGCCGCCATGTTGGTTTCCTGGCTAGCGAGCATCCGGTAAGTCCATGAATTAATATGTTTATTTATTTTTATTTTATATTGTAAATACGGAAAACTGACCGTCCGCAAACCAGGAACATTTTTTTTAAAAAAAGAAGCGGCAGGAGATTTAAAACTGCCGCTTGGCTTGCTCACTCCAGCCAGCTTCAGGAAGAGGGAGTCATACGGAGTTTAGGGGGGTTAAAAATCGTATAGCCAGTTCGTATGCATACGAACGACAGGCTGTCCGTATTTTTTGCCCCCCATACGGATTTTTTTATGATTGTATAGCCGCACCCTGAGATATTGGCTGAAGATACATTGGCACTGTACTTGAGGTGTAATGGTGCTGTGGACTGAACCAGAATTGGCAAAAACTATGTAATTATGAAAATCATTATAAAACCTGGCATACTTTCCAAAGTACCAGTGAACTCTATAGCCATAGTGCAAAAGGAACATTGAATGCAGTTGACAATACCTGCAGCAACGCAGGTGGATCCAAAACAGCTAGACATCTTCATCCATGTATCCTCCCTGGTCACAGGTGGAACAGTCAGGCAGTAGATCCCAATAATGTACTAGTAATATAAGGTTAAAGGACTTAAAGGAAACAGTAGTCATTTTAAATTTTTGATTTAATTTCTTTAGATGTAGGACTTATTCAGACGGGGTTTTGCAACACTAGCAGCCTCGTCCCCGTTGTGAGGCTGCTGCGCTGCAGGGCGTCCCTTTTGGATGACGCTCTCCCCTGCCGATGCTGTTGCATAACTGCTGGGATGCTGCAGTGTTATATTTGGCGGTTTTCTAATCACGAAAGTTGATCGTGATTAGAAAATCGCCAAATATGGCGCTGTAGCGTCCCAGCAGTTACGCAACAGTATCGGCAGAGAATCGGCAGGGGAGAGTGTCATCCGAAAGGGACGCCCTGCAGCGCAGCAGCCTCGCAACGGGGACGAGGCTGCTAGCGTTGCAAAATACCATCCGAAAAGGTCCTTAGCTGTTTTGAGAAATAACATTGTTCCTAATAAAAGTCCATATTGCCAACTGCACACAAACCTACTTCCTACTGAACAAAATGTGCCCAGCTGCACATAATGTATCTAGCTGCACATTAGAATAATGCCTGTTGGTCAGTATACAGCAGTGTTCACTTTTGTAGGCAATATCAAACAAACTTTGTTTGGCACACTTTTCATGAAAAACCGATCCACTTGTGCAAAACTAAAATTGTACACTGAACAGCCAGAATGTATTATGTTTTTTTCTAAATATATTTAGCAATATATTTTGTTAGGAAAAGATGTTCCAAAAGTATGAATTTTTGCTCAAGATTTTTTAAAATGCAGATTTCAGTGGAAATGGGAAAGAACAGATTCAAAATTAAGAGTGAGCTGATGCAAATTGACATGGGATGGCAATGGGTTGAGCTTTCCATCTACAGGTCAAGCATGTGGATTTCTAGAGTTAGCACTTCCCTAGCCTGTTTTTTCATGGGGCAAAAAGCAAAATATTTCCAAGGGGTAGGAGTAAAAGGGGTGTCTGCATGTTACTGTTTTGCCTTTATTTGGAAGGTTTATGGAGAATTTTAAAAAATGTTCTGTCCTTAAAAATGGGAAAGACCTGTGACAAAATGTCCCTCAAGTACTTGAAATAGCAGCATATCACCTCCCTCCAGTCAGCCATCCGCTCAGATTAGTCTATTGTTCTTATAAGATTTCTCCAGCATTCCAGCTGCGACATGACAAGAGACTTGACAACCGCAAAAATTCTTAGAATCATAACAGCAGTGTTCTTGTTTCCAGAATCATTTTACACAGCTCGACCAAATGTCCTTTTTGGGTTTGTTTGTTTTTTGATGTGTGTGCAGGAATTCTCATGCATATATTTCAACTGCATATTAGAGAGGCACTGTTATGTGCCTCCAAGTTTTGCAAAGGCTGTGCGTGGCTAACGATGTGACTTTGATAACAAGCAGGTTATTGCTTATGTAGTGTAGCACTTAGGAACATGTGCATAGTTGTAAGTCTTGGCCTACATGCAGCCATCCAAGCCTGCAGGTCATTAATGTACAGTACAAATAGGAGCAAACCTTTAGGAACTCCAACTGGAAGAAGCTGAAAGGAAGAGTCAGAGTTTCCAATAGCCACTTTCAGTTGGCAGAATTCTGATTGGAACCATGTGACAGTTTCAAGCAATATACTAAAAGCAGCCAATTTGTTACATATGGCAATATGATTAATGCTATCAAATGGTGTGGGTTTTTTTTTAACCAAAACAACAGTCCAAGAATATTACAGCAGCCAAATATATGAGAGTCCAAGGCAATGGAAATCTGTTCTGTGAATTTAAAAGCCAAGCAGATGAGGTTAAATAAAGGAGGGAGAGGGTCCAAGGACTTTATCAGACAAGCCTCTAAAAACATTTCTTTGCCAGTATATTTTAAATCGTTAGTGTGCCAGCAAAAGAACCCTTTTTATCAGACGTCGGTGTAATAGCATGAAAAAGCAGCCCAGTATTTACGTGTTTGCCGGGGCAGATAATCTCGGCAGTTCTCACAAGGAGATGTGAGCGTGTTTAAAATAATAATAAAAAAACCCAGCTAAAATTAAAAAACAAACAAACAAAATGAACACACAAGCACTGAAACACACTTTAAAACTTCCAAGTAAACTGGGGAGATTCATGAAAAGAGTGTCCCATACCTACTTTTCACATTCTCTTTCAGAAGTGTTCTGGCAGGGACTACCCATTGACACTGGAATCATGCCAGCAGAATGGGACATGTTTTCACACACAGGCAATTCCATCAGAAAAACGCCATGGCTGATCTCCTGATGCCTTGGCCCATTAATAAAAAAGAACACCTTATTAACATTACATAATCGCAAAAGAATGATGTGGTGTGAAATGGGTGCTGTTTCACGTTTATGCGGTGTTGTTATGACAGCATATTTGCAAAGTCTGATACAATCCCAAGACAATGATTGTAACAAAGGTTGTTGTTTTGAAAGCAGAATAATTCAATTACAGTTGAGAGGAGCCATCTCTTTTCATTTCAGTGTGACAACTCTACAGACACAATCTGGGTGGTTTCTTTCTTTCTCTCTTCCTTTCACAAACCTACTTTTTAAAACATGTTCAGGGGAAAACAATTCTGTGCTGGAGGAACTTGTTGGTATGCTTTTATCAACATATCAGATAAGTTGTACCATATTTCAATGCATACCTCTGTTTTTTTAGATTTGAATTTTTTTGGAGAGACAGGGCTTAGGTTGGGCCAGGGGTGTGGATACAGGTCTGTGTGCAAAATGAGGTCACTGGCTCCCCAAATAAGAATTCTTCCCCCCCCCCCAATTTTTCTTCAGTCCCCAAATTTCTAGTATTGCAGAAAGGGAGCCACTGGAAATTGTTCACACAAGAACTCTTAGTTTTCTGTATTCACATCCTTTGCTAACTTTGCCTGTCCCTTTTCTGTGGATGCCTAAACCATATTTCTAAATGTTCAATGGATTACTACAATTTTAGAGTTGGGGGCTAATGCCCTGATATTGCCCCCACATAGCTACACCCCAGGAGGCTGATTTCTTTTGGAAGTCAGTCACAGGAGGCTTATACTATTTTATAATATTTAAGTGTATTGACAATTGATACAGGTTGAGTACAGTTTTAACACTCTGGCAGAGTTCCCCAAACACACTCATCCAACATAGCATCTCCAGGGAAAGAACCAAGGTGCCAATTTCCATGCAAAAAGAGATACTTACTGGGATGATTAATTTAGCTTGCAGGTGTCCTATGGGTTTGAGCTGTTTATTAGATCATGGATTCATCAAGTGGGAAAAGATTCCAAATCCAACCCCAGTCCTATAACAATATGATCATACCGTTATGCTCCATCTTGATTAATCTATTCTCTACTTGTGCAGTACATTCTCGGGCAAGTTTTTGTGGTAGTAAGTCCTGTTGATTTCATTGCAATTGCTCTCCAGTAAATGTGCACAGCAGTGACAGCAGCCATGTATATTACTGCAGAGTGTAACCACAGTTCTACATGATCAATGCCACAATTTAGCTCTCTCTGTAAGTATGACAGGGCAATTAAAAGCCTAAATCCTGTTTTAGTCCTGACTAGAATAGGGCCATTGAATTAATTAGATTTGTCTACATGATGACTCACTATTCAACAATTGATTGAAGAGGTCTGCTGTAGCTGGGACCAATCAACAGGATGCTAGCCAAAGTTTGTTAAGAAACAGGTAATCTGCATAATAAAGCTTCAGTATGTGTGAACCAAGAAACAGGCAATGGTTCCCAAACTTTGGTCTCCAGATGTTTTGGACATCATCTCCCAGAATTCCTGAATGTTGGCCAAGGTGGCTAGGGCTTCTGGGAGATGAAGTCCAAAACACCTGGAGGGCCAAAGTTTCAGAATCACTGGTTTAGGGGATACAAAACTACAAAGTTGTTTCAATTTACAGCTGCTTCCTTTCTTTACTGCTAGTCAGAAGAAAAGGGGGAAATCTGCTTTTTACATAATTAATATTTCATATAAATACCATGAGAGATCTAGAACCTTCCTTCTAGAATCAGAGCTGAAATCCAAAGGAAAAATGGCATATGTCAGTTTAGGTTCTGACAACATTAACTTAACCACACTGAACATTTTTCAAGTTTTAGCTGTAAAAAAAGGTAATACATTTTTTAATATTTGTGTGTATAGAGATAGTGAAAGGAATGTGAATATCATACTATTGAATATTTAAAAGGTTCCTCAATGATATGTAAGATTGGACTGTTTAGCTCAATTTTAACACTGCATATGCTGTAGAAAAATAGAGCATAAAACCATGCATACATAGTCACATACAAGTCTAAAAATATTTATGTTTGAAAAATGCACATAACTAGTGCAAAGCGTGTGCAGAATATCTACATCAGGAGAATATTAGAATGTGTACATTAGAAAAATGTATACATTTATGGGGATAAATAATGATGATGTCTCACAATTTGATACAGGACTATGATAGAACAAGAATGCTGATGGGATTCTGAGAAATACAATGAGCTGATTAATCCAACTAATGAATTGAGTAAACCCTGCAGATCTAGAAGAAAGGCATCCTTCAAAAGTCATCCTCATTTCTGTAGGGACTTTATCAGATGCGGCAAAAATTGTGGGCTTATGAGGTCATGGTAGCGTGAACAGGCACAGCTACCACATGACATCATCGTCTTCATGTGGTTACTCCATGCCCCAGTTGTGAATAAGGCATTGCTTTTATTGATGGGACAAGCCGTCTATAGATCATCAATATTGCTTTTTTGCAGTATTGAGGGCATGCAAAAACATGTCCCATTGTAATTGTGAGATTACAACATGAATGGGTGGTTCAGCAAGAAAACTTCAGGGCGAGAATGAGAAAACAAAGCACAGGATGCTTTTTTAATGAACTGTCCTATTTAGTTTCAATATTTTTAGGTTTGTTCCAGTTCTTGTGTGTTCCAGTTCTTGTGTGTTCATTTACTTTGTTATTTAAGGTGTTTTTTGAATTTTAAGCATTTTCTTGCAAAACCCCCTTGCAAAACTGCCCATGTTAAATTGCAGAAGTAAACTCCCATTTTAAAAACACTAGTGCTCATTGTGCGATAATTCTGTGGCATTTCTTTCATGTGATTACAATGATGTTCATTAGTAAGTGTAATAATGCCACAATGTTTCCGCTTTTCTCACTTGTGGAATTACAGCGTTTTTACACGCTAGTCTGATAATGTCCTAGGTGTCTCTAGTACATTACCTCAGCTCTAGTCCTTTATGTCTGATAAGCTAGTTTTCATGTACATCAGGAAAGTGGAACACAGGTCAGTTTCCTCTAAAAGAATAGGAGGTTGTACAGTAGGAAAGGAAAAGAAGAGACATAGTTCTGTTGTGACTAGGGAATAGAGGACACCAAGTAAAAAAAGCTTTCCCATTCATCCACATGCACTTCAATTTCCCTCTTGCCTCCTTGGCTTTGCTGCAGTAGATTTCCCTTTATGTGCTACAAATATATGACCAGTACATAAAACTATTCACAAAAGACTCTTGGGTGCTGCAAAATCACAAAGGGAAAGTTGGCACATGAACTTTGGAAGTGTTTTCTTACTCCCTTGATATCTTTTTCCCCTAGTCACCCCATGATGAGATCCATATGAAAATGTGTCATAAGGAAGGGTCCAACACATGCCCAGCTCCCCAGCCAACACACATACTGTAAGCTCCAGAAGTCAGGTTGGTTGAAGGAGTGTTGGCAAGGGACCTAAACATGTGTTGATCCCATCACATGACTGAATGCCACATGGAATTCACCAGACTAGTGATGAGGAAGTAATTGGTGTAAATGGACTGTCAGATGACGATGGGAGGAAAAATTGATTGTTTGAGTCCACCCATTAATACATGGTCAAATGTACTTTTAAAAAATCCACTACTATTCAGTAGCTAAACTTTTGAAATATGAGAAATGCAGTTTCAAATCTCCAAGTTAATGTAGGTCAAATGGTTTCTCATCCTAGTCTTACCTTATTGTAATTGGTATGAGGCTAAAACACTGCTCTGAGGCTGAGGCTAATGAGACACATGAAACAATAATGCATACAAAAATGGAATCCCCACATTGAATTCTGCATCTCTTGTTATAGTGTTTACAATCATTTATCCTGTACAAGAAGCCACTGCTTATCCAACAGGTTAGGGACTGCAGCAGTGTCAGAAACCAGAACTGGTTCAAAGGCAGAACCCATGTAGGAAACATGAGGGGATTATGGTGACTCCCTTGGGACTGGTTGTGCATGCCCATGGGTGCCTGTGCCTACCTGCCCACCCACTGCCTTTCAAAGTTTCTCAGTTGACTTGGTGACTTTCTCCCCCTCTCAGCTTGCTCTGCAAGCAGCACCCGTGTGTGCGGTCAGTCTCAAGCAAACCTCTGTAGGCAAGAACTGTCAAAAGTGAGGATTCCTCATCCAGTGAATGGAGCTTGTCCTTAATTTGCAAGTGTTGAAAGAGTGAGTCATCAGATAATGAGTTGTTGAAAGGCTGGGGCTTCCTGTACAGTATCATCCCCACACTGTGAATTTTCCTGCCCTTACCCATGCATTCCGTGATATGGATCATCATGACTGACATCATCAGGAAAAACTCACAACAAGGGGATATTCCTACAACATTCATACATGTTGTAGGAATGGGATACAGGGTACAGGGATACGGGGATGTCATTTTTACCATTGTTCCAGTACTAGATCTAAAATATAGTTTCTACCTGAGCAAATTGGATGAAAGATGAGATACAAACATGAAAAATAGAAGGGGAAAGTATGGCGTTTTTATATCTAAATCATCTATATCTATATCTATATCTACCGGTATATCTATATCTATATCTATATCTTTGTATGGAATTTAAAGAGAGAGAATATGATAGCTTCCTGAGCTATCCTTGTTTGGTAGTAGGGCATAGAGTATTTTAAATATCCCAGCAGAAAGGAGATATAGGTTGCTCTGAATATTGCACAGGTTGGAAAGGATGCCATACACACACCACAGTTTTTACACAGTCTACAAGAGTTCCTCTCAGCTACCAAGACTTACAGGGGGCCAATGTGGGTAAGGTGTCTGACCACCATTTGCGAGATAGGGAAACAGGGCATCCTGCCCCCTAAATCAGGGATATAAAGACAGTTGTTCTCATTGGAATAAAAGCAAGGAAACTCTTGCAGATGTAACATTGACTCAAATATTTTACATTTTAGCAAATCCATTGTTTTTTCTTCATCTCTTTCTCTTATGGAAGGATAGATTTGAGGGCTGGGAACCCTATTGTACAAGCAGCTACATGTTACCATTAGATGTCATATCTGTATAGTCACACAGCCCTTTGTAGAAATGACCACAAAGTGCTTTACAGCAACAGATTATGTTGAGTACAGATTGACCTTCCTACAGGCCAAAAGAGAGAAACAAAAGCACAATACAAAGAGGAGAACAAAGTGTGAGCTAACTTACAGCTCTCATCTGTATGGTTTCTTCTTATGCTGTAGCAACAAAGAGTGCAACTCTTGAGGTGAATACAGTCCTACTGTTGCATTCCTACATTCCTAGCAATAATTTCAATTGAACCTTAGCGCATGTGGAGTCCCTTTACTTTACAGGTCATAAAAGCTACATGTGGAGTACAGGCTCTCTCTCTCTCTCTTTCTTTCTTTTTTTTTTAAATGGACCTTTAAAGAACTCCAGTGTATCAGCCTTTCCAAGAAAAAGACTGATAAATCCCCTGTGTAAAATGATCACCTTTTACAGAAAAAGAACTTTTGTTACACATTCATTAGTAATCTAACTTAGGGGAATAAAACTTTTCTTCAATAAAGATAACACTGTGGTCACTAAAACTAATGCATGTGTTATCACAGCTTCTCTGCCTTCCTTTCAGTAGCCACGCATCAAGGTTTCTAGGGCTTCATTGATTTATGGTAACACTTATCCCTGACAATGCAATCTCAAGCATATCCAACTGGTTAGCAAAAGGGGTTTGGGGGACAATTGTAACTCCAAAATGTTCTATTAAATGGCTAATAGTTTCATTTTAATCCTCGGTAAGAAGGAAGCAATAGGCATGCACCCTGTAAAGTCTTGGTCTTTTCCCATGGTCTTTCTTATGTAGGAAACATTTTGTGTTTTAAAACAGTTTTAAAACAAATGGGGGAAAATTCAGTGGATAGATATGGATTTAGCATTTTTGAGCAACCCGTTAACAGCATCTTGAGCTCCATGGGATTGTATCTACAAGTGAATCAAATAAATTAAGTAACCAGTATAGTGCATGTGAATGTGGATTACTGGCACTAGATGTGATTTAGTAGTGCAGCTGTGTTACTGAATGACAACATCTCTTTGTACCTTTACATGTACATTATTAACAAGTAAGCACCATCGTTTCTTTCAACAATGTAGATTTGGTACAGTTACTTGTTTGACATCTCAATCTTTTCTCTAATAATACATCAGCCTTCTCTTTGAGGCCTTATTTCCTGCTTCACAAATGAGACCCAAGAGGTAGAAGAAACAGCCTTATTATACTAAATACAACCATTGCTTCATCTATTTCAGTGCTATCTATCTTGACTGACAGTGGATCTCCAAGGTATCAAGCACAGGAGGAATAAAATAATAAAAAGTAAAATGTATACTAATAGCATCATGGAGTGATTTTGGAGGCACCTATCCACACCCCATGAAAGAGCATTGTTTGTGCCAACCTATTGCCAATCAGCATCATTTCAGTTTCTCCACATCACATGGCAAATCCCACTATCTCCCAAAAGGCATTAGGCATTTTCTTCCCCAATATCTTACACTGGCTATGACAAAGTGGTGCATTACAAAAATTGAATGCATTTTGGTACATTCTTGGCTGTGACTAGTGTCTAAAAATGTTGTAATTCCATAATTGAGGAAAGGAGAAACATAGTGGCATGATTACAGTAGTTATCATATCACCATAATCATGTGATACTACTGCCACAGAATTATTGCACAACCACCACTAAGGGTTTAAGAACGGGATTTCAGCTCATGCTATGGTAACATTTGTCTTTGCATTGCCTTCTAATGACACAATATTAATGCCTTCTGCTGGCCAGTGCATATGCCGTTCAGAAAAAAAAAATTCTTTTACTTCCTGGATTTTGCATGGGTGAGATTTTGGCTGTTCTCATGAGAAGATATGAGACTTCTCTCTAAAGCACTAAAACCAAATAAATAATCAAATAAATTCACAAATAAGCACTCAAACAAACATAAAAAGGTATCAAGAAAAGGTGACAGTTGATTAAAAGAACATCCTGTAGGTCCTCCTCATGTTCTCCCCCAGAAGTTTAATTATGTGTTCTTGTTGGGAAAGGGGAAGAGGTAAAGAGGACTGCCCATTCACACTGGAATTGCACAATTACAGTGGGATGTGATTCCACGCACATGTCAAGATGGCAAAAAGAGCAATTATTGAGGGCTATTGATGGGTTTTGCCCGTCGATGAAAAGTTACACATAATTAATTGGTGGAGCACACATGGACTGTGGAAGGATGATGATGTGTGATAACAGGAACCTGTTTGTGCTACTATCCTGTCGTAATTGCACAATTTCAGCCTTGTGTGATAAAGTCCTTCGTTTGAGAGTACTCCTGGATACTGCTTTATACCTGGGTGACCACAGTGCAGCAGAGCCATGAGTGGTTTTGGCGAGCTTATGCTGGTGCATCAAACTCATACATTTATGAGGAAATTGTACATGGCTATTATAACACATATTTTGGCTATGTCAAAAACCAGATTTACTGCATCAAGCTACCTTTGAAGAGGTTTTGGGAGTTGCAGTTGGTCAGAGTGTAACAGCAAGGATGGTAGTAGAACAATGCCCATGGTGCCATGTTATACCTCTCTTGCAATGTCTGTACTGGAAGGTGATGATTGCCTATAGAGTCCTAAATAGCTTTGGTCCAGGGTAGCTTGGGAATGACCTCCTACCATGCTATCTTTCCCACTCTGGAATCAGAAAGAGAGGACCTTCTCTATGTCCCACCCACAACAGAGGGAGAGTTGAGGTGCAGCGCTTTCTCATTGGCTACACCAATATTGTAGAACAGCTTACCCCATGAAACATAGATTGTCATGCCACTGGATGTCCTTCCTCACTTGGTAAAGAAATTTTTATAACAGCAAATTTTTGCCTGCTAAGTATGTGCTAGTTTATGTAAGGTTTTGCCTACGGTCTCTTTCTTTACTGTGTTTTTCATGTATCTATGTTGATGTATTTTTATTACACAATTATTTTATGACATTTGTAGTATTAAATTGTGGTAAGCCATTTTGATTAGTACAAGGGTTTGTCTATACAAGGCTATAAAATGTGGATTGATGCGCACTAATACCAGTTTGCAGCAGCTTTCATTTGTCTCAATTGTTTTTTGGCAGGATCGCAGGCATGCGAAGCTATTGGCGTTCATTGTTCAAACAGGCATGCCTGCAGATCAAGATGGCAGGTGTGAGTAAACTACTCATGTTTTATTGTCACCAGTTGCCACTGCCAAACAGTATTTTTTAAAAAAAGAATATCCAAGGTGTGGAAGCGTGATATTCCACTTAAATAAATACAAAAAAAGGCTGTTTCATCGCTTCAGTGCACAACTGCTATGGCGAAAATCCAACATGGTGGTTTGGGGCACTTGCCTTGCCAGCAGGCTCTGCCCCCCTTCTCACATCCAACCAATCAGCTTTCCATTTCCACTCTTATCGGGAATGCACAGCAAGTGAATCGATTGTCCCAATGAGTGGGAATGTACATTCCCTGCGGAGCTTTTTAAAAACTACGGGAAAAGCCTGTGAAATTTTTGGCCCCCCTCCTTCCAAATACGGTGGATTGATGCTGGATCTCATTAAGACAAATTGTATTCTCCTTGAATTATATGAGGAATAGTTTCACTATATAGACAACCCCCAATCCACTAGAAGGCAGGATAGGAAACATTTCTTCCCCTCCCTTCTCCTCCTATTCCTCCATCTTGTATGTTCCTCTCTTGAATGTGTATGTTTTCTTGCAAATACACACCTTCATTTGTCACTCCCATCAAATCTAGTTCCTTGATCACCAGTTACCTGTTTCTGAGAAGGCAAGTTGTATAAGGTTTGTGTAAGGAGAAAATAAAGTTTGTCACAACTGAAAGAAAACCCTGTTCCCAAGTTACAGTTTGCTATCTTTGTGATTTAAGTGTAGACTTAAACATTAAGTACAGACTTAAAGGTTACCCTTACTGTTGTAAGGGTAATTAAATATCCTTGTACTTGTACACACATTTTCATACAAATAAGTTAAAAGAAAAATGTGCGCAATGCAGAAACACATACAATATGAAAAAGTTCATGCATTAGCAAGGAGTCTGGCAAAAATCTTTCATGAATGCTTTCTGTGTGGTGCTTATTCAGCATAATGAATTCTAGCTGTTCTCTAATAATTTGAAGCTTTAGGGTGAGAGTTTTATTTCTCTTTTGGAAGTAATATAATCACTGGCACTAACACAGAATTCCCTGTGTATGTTGTGTATTCTTGTTAGGATAAAAGTGAAGTTGGATATTGGCTGGACCATTTCAAAGAGGTGTGCTCTGCTCCTTGTTAAATGGTGGTTTGGGTTAGCACTCCTTATGAAAAAAAAATACATTACTTGAAAGCATAGCCAATATTCTGTGTTTGCAGTAGGGGTTGGTAAGGAAATCTTCACAAAATATTAATTCTACACTGAGTAATATTCAGGAGAGCTGAGACGCTGGTGCATGGTTGGATAAAGCCTAAGAACCATTAGCTTCCTGTTATTTTATTAGCAAAGCCAAAAATTAACACCTGAAGACAGTTAATTGGACTTATTTTCAAACTGGTCATTATTTGGCCTGTTTTTGTGGACCCAGACCGTACAACCCCCCGCTCCCCTCCTTTAAAGATGACACATATGCTCAAAGTAGAGTAACAAATTGTATTGAGTACATATTCAGAAAATTGGTTAAGTGCAGGTTAGTAGATAACCATTATTGGCAATAAAATGGCTGCAACTTGCAGATGGCTGCAAAATGGTTGGCAATTATGCACGACTCGTGATCTCATCATTGACCCAACCCATGTTGGTCAACGGCTGCTCGTTGGACACTTCCGGTTCTCACGGAGGAGAGAGGTGATGGCCAAATCATCCCACCTGACAGTCTCTCCTCCCCTGCAAACAAGGTAACAGTTAACAATTGCGAGGGGGGATCTCCGTAAACTTGAACTTGAATTTGACGGAGACCCACCCATGCCATCCGCTCTATAAATTGCGACAAAAGGTGATACATAAAGCAACCAGGGGAGGGTGGGCAGGTCTTCGTCTCACCATGAGCCAAAAGAGGAGGAGCTGCAATGGAGCTGTCTTTTAACAGCTTTGTTGCAGGTCCTCCGATGTCAACCGGCTGTGCCGGAATCACAGCCGGATGACCTGCCTCCCTGCTAGCAGGAGCCAATTGGGGCACAGCAGGCCCGCTCTGATTGGCCCCCACTTCCCCCACCCCTTCCTGGCTGCCGATCACGCTGGGAAGAAGACAGGAGAAGATGGCGGCCCTCACTGAGGATCATGCAGGGGGTGCTGGCCGGGCCGCAAATAGACCCACTGGCAAGCGGCGAGCCCCCTTGTATGGGGAGGGGTGCTTGGCTCAAACCCAGAGGCTGCAAACAATTGCCAATGTCTCACTCTCTGCAATGCTAGAACTTGGAGGGCTGAAGGAAATAGCTACATCCCTGGCTTTGGCCCTTACCTCCCTGTCTTTTAATGTTTTTAATGAGATGTGTGTGATACACTAACATATCTGTAGTATCTAAATGGGTTTTTAAAGTAGTTTTCTTTCAGGTGATATGGAAAATTATGTTTTATTGCTTTTTGTGGAATAAAACAACTAAACAACACTGAAGCAAGCACAAGCACAGCTCTGCAATTCTTGTCAGCAGTTAGAAATCTTCCAGCTTGCTTTTACCTCATAAAGATAGGCATCCACTGCTTTAATTTCTATTAGTTAACCAATTTTTAAAAAATCTGTCACAGTGTATTTGGCTAGAGCATTCTGTTAGAAGAAAAACTTTGTTAAAGTACAGATAAAAATAGTGTGTGCTTTGACCTCACAACCATGAGGAAAAGTTTGCTTTGTGGGATTATAGTCTGAAGATCTCATTCCCTATGTTAGCCCACAGTTTAGAAGACTGTGCATGTGTGTGTGTGTGTGTGTGTGTGTGTGTGTCTGGGCACATAGGAAGCAGAGGCTGGGAACATTAATCTTTTTGCAAGTGTCTGCACTTCTGCCTTAACTGTCAGATAGCTAGTCATTCAGGTGAATTTCTGTGTATTAAGGCTCTAGGATTGTGGGGGCTCTCTATAGTATTCTAACAAACACTGAGATGTGGATTTAACTGTGCACATCAAAGTGAACCACCAAGAGAAATGTTCTCCCTCTTGTAGGGACCTTAAAGGGACAGGCAATGTTCCTGCCTCTTGCTTCAGCTTTACTCCTTGCTTTTAACTCCTTCTTGCTCCCTTGGTTCAGTTCTCCACTTGCGAAACTCACCTTGTATTCCTCCTTCCCCTCCCCTGCCCCCCCTTCCTTCATGAGATAATAATCAAATGCTATTTGAACGTTCTCCCATTTATTTTCCAAGTATGCACCTTTACATGCCTTCCTTAGAATCACCAAAGTGAAATCCTGCATAGAAACAACGGAACCCATGAATTTGAGATGTGGTTGAAAGAGTGGACCATGTGTTGAATTAATGGATTCTGGTTATAATTTAAAAGGGTTGAAAGAGCAGGTCATCAGATAATGTCTTGAATCAACAGAATAAAAATCTTTAAAAGCAAGACCATTACAAGACTATTAAAATAACAAATATAAACAGTATAGAATGAAAGGCACTCTCCCTTTGAGCAGTCAGCCCTTAGTGCCTACAGAAACAAAAAGGTCTTCACTTGCCTATGGAAGGACAGCAAGAAGGGGGGCAGTCTAGGGTCCATTCTCGCTAAACAATATACTGCTATGATTCCACTATATAGTAACTGCCATGTTCCATCCTAGTGAATTCTGGGGCTTATAATTTTGTGAGCCCCTGCAGTGCTCTGGTTGAGAATCTAAATGTTTCTCCCTAAACTGCAGACCCCAAGATTCCACAGAATGGAACCATGGCAGTTAAAGTAGAATCATAGCACTATAATTGGTCTCTCTAGGAAGAGGGCTCCAGAGCTTAGGAGCTGCTACCAAAAAGGCTCTCTCCCATGTTCCTACCAACTATATCTTTGAGGGTGATAAGAAAGATAGGAGAGCCTCCCAAGAAAGATCTCAAAACACAGGTTAACTGATATGGGAAAATATGGTCCTTCAGATAACATAAAGCTGAGAGACTTATCGCACAAGGGAAGGGAAGTGGCTTAAAGCCTGATAATAGCACCACCCGCCTTGTCTTATTGCATGATGCTGGCATGCTTCAGCAGTTCTTCCACTCCAGTCCCATGGGAGATGGTGGTAAACATGAGACTTTTTTTTCTAACTGGAAAAATCCACTAGAAAATAGACTCGCATTTACCATCATCTCCCATGGGACTGGAATAGAAGAACAGCTGTTGAACGCCAACATCGTGAGATAAGGCAAGTTGGGTGGCGCTGTTATTGGGCGGCGCTGTTATTGGGCTGTATTGCCATTTCCCTTCCCTCATGCGATAAGCCTCTGAATTCTATAGTGCTTTATAGGTGAAAATCAACACTTTGTACATTGGAAACAATATTACTTTTATTTCTTATTTTCCCCCCTTTTATTTGTAACCAGAAAATATAATGCCTCTCTCCACAATATAGAATTTTCTTTTCTTTTGTGTTTTGGTGTGTTCAAGTTCGTATTACCAACAGCACCTTTGACTTGTGCTGCCTGATCGCTGCTAAATTCCTGTGCACATTTCCTTTCCCTTATTTTATGTAATGATGAAGAAAATGAGTGCCCTGCCAGGATTCGTAGGCAATGTTTGTTTGTCATCATCATCCTAGATCAGCTTTTGTTAAATCTTGCAGTGTTTTGTTGTTGTCTTTCTCCACCATGCCAGACTAGTGTAACTGTACAAAAACAGAATGGGGTGGCACACACAGCAGATTCAGGGAGGCAGGGTGCAAAAAGAAATGTGATTTCAGCCCCAAATAGTAACCATGATCCCCAAATTGTCCAATTTCTATTCACATACATTTTTATTGTATGGTAAGTTGACTCAGGGGAAAGAGTCTTTCAGCATATTAACATCACACTATCGCTGATCTCCAGATGTTTTCAATGCAAACAATATAGACCACATGCCTCAAATTGGCAATGGTCCCTAATAAAGATTTAGAGTATTGATATATTTTCATTGCAACATTGTTCCACAAAGACTTCAGGCCCTGAGTTGTTGCCTCCTTTTGTAGTTGGTTGTGATGGGGAAGGGCCAATGCTTTGTCATATTGTGCAGCTGAGACACAATCAAACCTGGCTGGAAGGAGATGGAGAGATGCTTCTCCCAATTTCTTGCATCTCATTAACGAGGGCTGCCCTAGAGCTCAGTGGTTCTTTGATAACTAAGCAGTAAAAGGAATCTGCTTTATGTCTTTTGGAGCAGATGTTTTCTTTTCATTAATAAATCTATTTGTCTGTGAACTGCAGATGCGTTTTTCCATATGGGCAGATTTTCGAATACTGATCTGCTTGCAGTGACAAGTGTAGGTAGCAGAGCCTTAACCAGAGTGATCACATTTCTAATATGTGGCTCCACATTTTAAAAAGTCATTTTGGACTCCAGCATATATTTTTTTTAGTTCCTCTGGATTGAACTACTTCTGTTGTTGGCCTGTTTCCTCTGAAACCAGCAATAACAAATAATCACTTAGGAAGGACAGATTCCTTTGGGCTTGCAATGTGTCTGAAATAGGGATTACTATTTTTTAAAAAAGATGCTTTTGGTGGTTTTTTTTGTTTTGTTTTGTTTTTTTGTTTTTTGCAAAGCCAGCATTTCGGATTTGGTAACTAAGGGGGGGAAACTTTCCTACAAATGGTTTTTGTATTTTGGTGGAAGGTGGGTGAGAGGGAAGCTGGAACTGCATTTCATCAGCTATTTTCATGAACTGTTAGACTGGGCAAGAAACAGCTAATTGTGTGTGTCAGGGAGCAAAAATTGGGGCTGTGGAAGAACAAAGAGATGGACTGAAATATATAAAGCTTTATTTTGGCAGAAGATAACCACTTATGTTTTTACTTTCCCCTCCCCACAAAGGAAAGTGACTAGTAGATAGCAGAGTGAACTGCAACTGTAGGGGCAACTCCCAGCTGATAAAACACCCTTTGGTCCAGACACATATTTTTATGCATACCCTCTAAACATGAGATCAGGTCACTAGTGTGGGTGGAACAGGTTTAAAAATACATGTTTGTGTAAAAATACAAAAACACACATACAGAGAGAAACACACACACACACACACAAAGATACCATTTCAGAATGTTGTATAAAGTATATAAAACCTATTTTTGTATTTTCCATATCATAAGCCTCTGATAATGTATTTCTCCATTCTCTCTCTCTCTCTCTCAACTTGTGCTATCTGTACCCATAATATCCTCACATTTTTGCTGAGCAACAAGAAGGATTAGAATCTACTGTTTTTCAGGAAAGAAACATCTCATGATTTTAATAGCTCTGGCATAAGAGAAATATGATATTGCAGATGCATTTGTAAAACTATCAGAAACTGGCAACTTTGCTTCTGCATTAAAAGGAAAGCTTACAAGAACTTTTATTCAATTACCACACCTTTTTCTGCACAGCAAAGAAACTATACATGGCAGTTGTGTGTATGCATATGTGTGGTAGTATTAAAAATAGATCTGTGACAGCACCAATACTTTATTTTGCATTAAGTATAATGTACCTTGCTCTGGCATGAACTGCAATGTCTATCTTGATTTTTCTTCTTTTGCGCATGGTATTTTTCTGTCTTAACATGTCAGGATGTAGATGGAACTGTCTTATGTTCATCACTTATAATTTCTGGGAATAGGTGAGTGGTCCTTGATTCAACTTGGGTTGGCTGTGGAATAAGGTAAGCTACATCAAAAAGATGGTTACTTTCTGAGTCGAAGCAGATTTTCCCACCATTCTCTGTGCATGCATTTTTGCAATACCTCTGGGGAGTCCCATATGGAAAATATGAAAGCCACATTTGCTGCCCTTTCCATATGCACTTGCCACAGTGCTTCTTGGACACTTGAGTATTGAATCTAAAATCCATTATTGAATATAAAATTATGCTCCATTTCATGCACTCTGGTTGGTTCATTTCACATATTGCATTATTTGCAAAATGGGGTGGGATGTTGCAGAGTCTGAGGTGGCAGTGACACAGCAGCAGTGGGAAGTACATGGGTAGATAACAGCACCCATGTTGTGATGGCTGCTGCCCATCATCACACCCATTGCAGCTACGGAGAATGCTGAAGGCAAGGTGGAGCAGGGTGTTGGCATCTCAGCAACAGCGGTGGCTGAGTTGGTGATGGCAGCAACAGCAGCCCTAGCAGTAGCAGGAACCTCTAGAACACAGACTTGATTTATTACTCAGGAGATGCCTCCTGAAATCCCCACAGCTGTGCCCCCAGTTACAGGCAGAGCATGAAACTGGTAACATCCCTATGGAATTAATTTCTTTCTGCCCTACTTCAAACAAATTCAGAATGGCATATATCATCATTGCTGTTCTTTCAGTACACTGAAAGGATCCAAGACTAGCCAGTTCATCAACATCTGACTTGTCTCCTGAGCTTCCCTTGCCTCCTGGTAAGCAGTAGTGCCTCTACTGGAGTTTGACAGCTGTGAGGAGGGGAAGCTTTTGGACAGGGTACAAAGGGCTAGAATAGTCTCTTGTGCTCAATTTAAAAAAAAGACATACACTGGGGATGGACGTGGCACTATGTAGGTGGAACATTACCTTCTGTAATATCAGATCTTGGCCTTTATGTGATAAGGTTTTAAGCAGAGCTTAGGGCAGTTAATTTTTGAACATGTTGGCTAGGAGGATTCTGGGAGTTTTTTGTTTTGTTCTTAATTGTATGTCATCTCCTGGTCACTTTTGGTTTGGTAGCAAGGATTGGTGCATCTCCTAGAAGAAGACTGAGGTGGAACATGATCCCTGGACTTTCCAAATTTGCTCTCCTCCTCATTTAACCAGTGTTATCATTGAATATTTGCACAACATCTTAGAGAAAGAGAGTCATGAGGATAAATTATCAAATTCTCACGAAAAAAGAAAGTATGGTTATTCAGAAGACTTCCAGAATAAACAGTTTAAAAGCAGATTAGGTGCTGTGTGGAGAAAGATGAAAGAGCAAATGGCCAATGGAAGGGAAGGCAGTTAAATAGTTTTTCCCTCTTTGAAAGCACTTTTTCCTTTTCCAATTTTGTACAGTTTTTAGGCAACTCATTAATCTGAAAAAAACAGTTCTACTTCCAGAGTGTCGCTGCCAGGGTGAAGTGAAATTCCAGCCAGCCTGGTTTTCTAGTGCCAGGGTCATTCAAGATATCAGTCGGCCTGCATTGTCAGTGCCAGAACAATTTGACAAAACAGGCTGCCCAGCTTATTAATGCCAAAATTGTTTTGAAATATGTCCTCAACAGCAGATTTAAGAGTTAGCAAAGTGTTTTAATTTTGCAGAATGGTTGTGATTCATTGCCCATGCAAACTGTTGTGTGGATCTGCATGGAAATGAATTGCTGAAAATTCTGCTGCATTTAAAAATGTTGCTGCTGCTGTTAAACTGTTTGTTTGCTGTGAAAATTGGAGATTGGAAGGTAGATAGTTTGCTACAAGGAAAAAAAAATCAAACTTGTGTGGTATCTTGAGACAGTTTCTTCCATCTAACACTGATACTGCCCATGAGGCCAAAACAAATTTAAATGGAGGAAACCACAAACCTAACCAACTTGGGGAGGTAACCAAGCACCCAGTGCCAGCTGGTGTTTTTTCCTTGCCACCCCAGGCATGTTACTATTGAAGTTACAGCCCAGTCACTTTGTCAGGAGGGGAAAGGAGCTAATAAGGGAAGCCAGCAACTCGAAAGGGTGTAGCTTCCGTGCATTGGGATCTGGAGTGATGACCCAGGACTTTTTCAGACAGGGGGAAAAAGGCCCAAGGAGGTTGGGAGAAGAAGGGGGCTGTGTCACTTACAGAACACCATTTCAGACAGCCCGGTCCTCCTCTGTCCTCCTCCTGACCTTCCCCTGTACTGCTGGCATTGCTTTTTATTGACGGAAAACCTCCGCCAATAAAAAGTGGCGCCTGCAGCATGGGGGAAGGTCGGGAGGAAGTCAGGAGGAGGACAGAGGAGGATTGCATCGTCTGAAATGGGGCTCTGTAAGCGAAACAGCCCTGTTCTTCTCCCAACCTCCTCGGGGTTCCCCCCCATCTGAAAAAAATCCCCAGCTGAGGCTTCAGTCATGATAGAAAAGTATGGGATGAAGAGGATGCAGAAGAAAGCAAGGTTCTGGTGATAGAGTACAAAGAGCTTGAATGATAAAAGATGGGAGTAAAGTGTTAGAGGAAAGTGCTGTGCGCCCTCCACTTCCTTAGTGAGACTGCTGCCTTCAAGTGCAGTGGAAGATGCTTTCCCATTGATATGCACAAATGAGAGTTCCTTAGCCTCAGTGTAATTAAGCTGCTAGCATACCCTACTACCTGCTCCCCACAATATCTCATAATTGGAAATATTGGACACTTTTTGGGGTCAGGTTGGTGGGGATGAACCAAAAAGGTCAGTTGGAGATCACAATGACCTGGGATGTGTCTTAGAAATATTTTGGCAAACAAACCCATATTAAGATTGTGTTGAAGCCTCTTAGTAAACACAGTCATTAAGGAGGTAATCCTTTTTTCTAGCCTTGGGCACCTCAGCAATGTCATTCAATCTAACAATTAAGTGACCAAATCTACTCCTAAGGAAATCTCACCTCATACTCCCTCCTGTCCAGCCTTGCAAGGTTGTCATAAACCCATCAACTTCCATCTCCCAACCATTAACACAATCAGTTGAGTTTCATTTTTCTTTGTCTATCTGGTGGTAAAGCTATCCAGGCTTTGTCCTAACCAGAGTACCCCCTCAGGATATGAAATAGGGTATAAATATCCCAGCCTAGACCCCAGCTAGGTATGCCACTGCTGGACACCGGCACTCTGCTGGATTCTCTGGACTTTACCAGACCAGGCAAATATGGCATCATAATGACACTAATGAATACGAAAGAGTGCACATATCAGATGACGTCATCCTTTTGCAATCATGTAATGTAACTGAGCCATTCTATTTTATTGATAGGCCAAGCAGTCAATAGATCTCCTGTGGCACTGTTTTGCCAGCATTGCCAGCATTTGAAACCTCGTGCCATTGTGCTCACAAGAATATAGCATCAATGACAGAACACTTCTGGATGAGACTGTGACAGCCAGGTAGGGGACGGTCTATTTATGAACCTCCCTGGTGTACTTTGACCTTGTTATGTGTGTTTATGTGCTTGTGTTAATGTTTTATGTCTTGATTTTGCTCTATTTTTAAAATTTGCCACACTCACATCTTCTTGCAAGAATTGGTGAGATTTCAGACCAGGAAGTAAATGGAGCTCTGTTTGTGCTTCGTTTATGCTGGATCTGCCTCTTTAACACTGCTCAAGGTAGGTCTGGTAAAGGGGGTTCTTTTGCTGGCATAAAAACATTTCAAAATATGCCGGCAAAAGAACGTTTCTGGAGAGTGGTCTGATAAAGTCCTCTGTGCCATCCTCAGACACCAGTCTGAGTATCTTTGCTGCATGGAACTTTAATCTTCAAGACTGGTAACTATAGCCCTATCTTCCCAAATCTCTCTCTCTATCCAATCCTTTTGCCTTTCTTTCCAGTAGCCTTGTATGGTTCATAAGAATGTATGTTGTGTATGTTAGTTTACTCTCTGTGTTATTTCCAATAAAATTACTTTGTTTTACTTTAACTGGAGTGTCCTCTACAGTTAGTTCTGGTATACATAGGTGAAAAGATCCCCAAGTTACCCTCCTCTTGCAGACATACTGTTTGAGCTAATAATCCCCCCAGATAATAATATAGATCTTGGCTTCATGGATGGGGCTCTAAAGCACCCTCCACCTCTTAGGGTAATAAAGCCAAACCACACACCAAAGAGGGGAGAATTCAAAGTTTATTTGCTGCAGCAAAGAAGTGTCAGGGATCTAGCAACCACCAAGCTGACACACTGGGAAGGAACAAGCATTCAAGCACTTATACATTCCAATATGTTAATTGCACAGCATTCTATTGCTAAGTAGTCACTATGTCACTAGTGAGTAGGTCACACTATTGAGCATACGTGCTAAACATGTCACCTACTGACATCCCATAATGATCCTTGATTCATTAGCATTGTAATCCCAATAGGCAGAAAGGTGTTTTTTGTTTTGTTTTGTTTTGTTTTGTTTTAGCCCTGTGGTATCAAATAGGGCACATAGAGTTCAGGATCTTTCTATAACCATGGGAGGGGGGCTGTCAAATGGTGCCAGGTATCCTTCACTCCCTGGGTTCTTTTATCTATTTTAATTCCATTAGTCCTTATAGCCTTTCATTATCAGCCCTTTCCCACATTCCATTTTCTGCTTCTCTGTCTTCTCAGGCTAAGGAAGGGCAAATGTCCACTTTTCTATTCAGGTTGGCAATTTTAGCTTAGAATTAGAATTAGAATCCCAGTTCCTTCCAATTTCTCCCAGTCTGCCCTATCACCATTGCCAATGTTTAAGAAAGAGGCACGGAGGCCTGTCATCCTGTGTACATGGAACAGGATGGAGGCATCATCTTGTTCTTCAGCTGAGGCAGAAGAATGGCTTGCATTACCCATGCTTGGAAAGAAATGGGGCAAAGGCCCATACATCTGAGGCATTTCATAGGTCACATGTGAGGAGAAAGTGAAACAGAAATAAAATAAAAATAAAAGTCAGAAGCTAATATTGACTTATTCACATTTTGCATGCAAATTCTGCAATACTAAAGCTATCTTGCCGGCTCCTTCCTGGAAAAGTAAGAGTTGATATGCTCACAGGCAGTGACCTTGGAGACCAGATTCACCACACACATACACAAGTAAATTGCTGGCCTTTTCCTCTCTCTTGATTTTCCTTCACTCTCTCTACTGCTGCTGCCTGCTTGGCATACTCCAAGGTCCAGCTTTTGCACACTGCTCTCTCCTGCCTTCTGCACTCACTCCCCATGTGATCCACAGCAGAGAGTCTGCAGACAGAAAGCCTGGAGTCAGAATCCAGGATCTGCTGCTTGAAGCAGCTCAGCCAGATGGGACAACTTTCTCTCCCTTTAATCTGGTATTTTCCCAATTTTCTGGGACTTATGGCAACCCTATCCATCAATTCAACCAAACACAGCTTGAAAATATTCAGAAAAAAATTCAAAAAGCAAACCTTGCTGTTCACCATTTTACTATGCCACTGTATATAATGGGACTTGAGCATCCACAGATTTGGGTATCCATGGGCAGCCCTGGAACCAAACCCCAGTGAGTACTGAGGGTTCGCTGTAATCAAATTGCTTGGCTCTTTGTTCAGAATGCACAAAAGGAAGTCCAGTTAAATTACTGAATTCACCACCATAAGATGTGGTGATGAACACTGGCTTAGATAGCAGTACCCCCCCCCAAAAAAAAGGAAAAAGGAAAAAGGAAAGGAAGGATGGAGGATATAGCCTCCACACAGAGGATATATTTCCCAAAACTATTGATATTGTTATGATCAAAGGCAGTATATATTTGAATATCAAAATTATTTATTTATTTGGTTGTTTATGTATTTTAATGTATAGCATACCTTTCTCCCATCATGGGATCCAAGATGCTGTATAACATTTTAAAAGCACAATATGATTTAAAAAAACACCTTAGTACAAAATTTAAAACACAATTAAACTAAATTTCAAATGCTGTGGCAAAACCTTCATGCTATGCCCATAGGTTCCTTCAAGCATCTGCATGAGCTTTTTTGGAAATATTGTGCTTGACTAGATGGATCTTTGCTCTGACCCTGTAAAGCTTTTGTTTTGTCTCCGAGCAAAACAAAAAATCACCACCCACGCACCTACCCACACCAGTTAGGGGTTTACCGCACTCCAAAGAAAAGTGGCAAAGCAGCAGGTATGTTCCATCTTTCTTGCTGCTTTACTGCATGATGTTGGCATTCTTTCATTCTGGTCCCATGGGGGACTGAGATAAAACCATGTCTTTTTGCTAACGGGTTTTTACAGTTAGTAAAATGACATGGTTTTACCTTGGTTCCCCACAGGACTGGAACAAAAGAACATCAACATCATGTGGTAAGGCAGCAGGGAAGATGGAACATTCCTGCTGCTTTGCCACTTTTCTTTAGAGTGCGGTAAGCCCCTGTTTCACATTCCACTAATGTGTTTACATGGGTATTTTCATCTCTCTATTACAACTAACAAGTGATAGCTCCTCATTTCAGATCTCCTGCTAGCTATCATTGATAGAAACTTTGCAATATATTTTAGATATAGGAGAGAAGCTCACATTTGATAAGCTTGCTTGATACATGCCTGATTTACCTATCCAAAATCTTAGACAGAAGATTTGATGTTGGCTTATATTCCAAGTAAAAGTTAATAGCATTACCAGCAGAGCTAGGAAAAATTACTTTTCTGGACTATAACTCCTAGAATCCCCCAGCCAGCATCGTCCAGAAAAGTAACCTTTCCAAGCTCTGGATGCAAGCACTGTAAGCCTTTGCCCCATTTTTTTAGTTCATGACTAACGCTGAAGGATTTCAGTCCTAAAGCCATCCTAGGGGACTCTGAGACCTCTCAGTGCTGAGCAGAAAGATTCAAGGAGACATTTAACAGGACAGATGGGAGAACAAAGATACAGCTAGTACACTATGGATGAATTCAGCTGTTGATAAATAAAGAAATGGTCAGAGTGGATCTCACACAGCCAGAGGTACATCTGAGAGGAAAGGAGAGGTGATGCTACTCTTCCAAGTTTGCCTACAAGAATACATATCACCCGTGACAGCTGCAAGAATTATAGAGGACTCCCATGAGATGGTGGCAGTGTTTAGAGGACAACTGTCACAACCCTTAGCCTCATGATGGATTTATCCAAGTTTAGAACTGTGGAATCTCTGTGTGTGATACTCAGAGGGTGATATATGTGGAGTATGAGATACCTAGAAAAAAATTAACAGAGGTTGGTAACATTACTTTTAGCACTATAGCTCCCAGAATCCCCCAGTCACTGTGCCTGCTGGTCATGCTAGCTAGAGGATTCTGGGGGTCATTAACTTTGCCAAGCTCTGGAAAAAGAGATCCTTGCACATTCAAAGGACATGCTGGATGACGTTGGCCAGAGCTTAGGGAAGTTATGTTTTTTGGTGAGCACTTCCAGAATCTGGGGGGAATCTTGGAGACCTAGCCCCAAAATCAGTTTTCAAAGTTTTGATCAGGGCCAATTATCTGCTATGTCCCTGCCTTGCTTGACCATCTATAAAGGGAGCCAACTAATCAATAACCCTCTCTTCCAGACTGACACCACATCTATACGAAGGGGAAAAAAGGAATACCTTGCAGTAATGGCATTTTGCAGCAATAGCAACTTGTCGTAATGGTGTTTTTGGCCCCAGAAGTCCCCCAAAGCTTCACATGCCAGATGGCAGCTGTGAGTGATTTACTTGCATTAGTTCTTCACTGCAAGCGAGCTTTGTGTGTTTTTTAAAACCATTTTCTAAGGTGCGCTGGAGCGATAGAGCGATTTTTCAAGTTAAAAGGATAGCAAAACAAAAAACTGGACACCTTTTTTATCACCTTAGCAATAGCTCGCTAAGGCAAAAATCCAACATAGCGGCAGCAGATGCTTGCCCTGTTAGCAAGACCTGCCCCTGTACTTGACTGGCCAATCAGCTTTACATTCATAGGTGAAAATGGTTCAAAGCGAACTGCTTGTCCTAACGAGCAGGAATGCACACCCCTTTGCTGTTTTTTTTTAACTATGGGAAAAACCATGAAGGCTTTTCCTGCATTGTTTGTGCTTTTTTGCCCCCCTCCTTCTGAATACTGTGGATTGATATGGGATCCCATTTAGACAGGTTGTGTTCCCAGCAAATTCCATGAGGCTTATTTTCACCGTTTAGATAAGCCCTGACTGTGTGGATTCATGGCATTAGTGCTGCACTATCTACAGTATAGGTCATTTTTATCACTTCCTTAAACATTTGGGATGGCACAACTACCAGAAATGCTGGATGGGTGTCTAGGGAAAGCAGAGGAGGGTGAGAAGTTAGTCAGAGCCCTTGTTTTGTATCCCAAGTGGTGAGGAACTCTTTTGTTTGTGTCCTCTATCATAAGTGCAGGAGTAGAGCTGTCAAGACAATTTACTGCCTGAGGTGGAAGAGAATATGGTGCCCCATCTCCTGTCTGAGTACAGAAACTGACTGGACTGGGACAGGAATATTACTGAACATTGACAATGTTCTAGTAAGATTGAACTCCAAGATTAGCATCCTTCACCACATCTGAGGCTACTATGTGGGGCGGGAGGAGGACTGCCTCTATATCTTACACAACTTTTCTCTAATACAGGCAAACACCTACACAGTTATGAGGAACAGGTTGTCCACTCTACCAGAATTTGCAGTGTGAGGCAGTCACTTGCCTTTGCCTATGATAGGGGCTGGTGGCTTATTTCTTCATTTATTTTATATATATATATATATATACATATATATATACACACACGAACACACACACACACACACACAGAGAGAGAGAGGCAGCGGGCAGATACTGTGGAGATACTATGATACTGAGATACTGTGGGCAGATACACTATGGGAGAAAAGATATATATATATATATTCTCCCATAGTGTAGGTTAACACTGTATGTTAAAGCAAAATAGCTAAAGTAATCTGCAGTACAATTTTTTTTAAAAAATTAAACAACAATCCAATTAAAACATTAATTTAAAACAGTTAAAACACATTATAATCATTAAAAAACAGCACACCCATAACACACACTTCATCCCTAACCAGTGAAAGATTGAAGTCCAAGTTAAATCAGGTCTTTGCCCCCCAGGAAAAAGAGAGCAGATAGGAGGCTGAGTGAGCCTCCCTTGGAAGGGAGTTCCATAGCCTAAGAGCAGACACCAAGAAGGCCCTATCGCATGTCCTCACCAGATGTGTTTCTGATGGTGGTAGTACTGAGAGGAAGCCCTCCCTTGAAGATCTTAAAACAGGCTTAAATAGGGAGATGCCATCTCTCAGACAGTGTGCACCTGATGTCTACTCTTGTGCATCAGTGTAGATATTATTCATTACAAGGATTATGAATGGAGACAAAGGTGTTGTCTATATGGCGAAAATACTCCTCACAGAATTTGCTAAGAATACCTTTTGCCCCATCAAGATCCCACCTTTGCGACTTTTCCCATATTTTTAAAAATAATATGAGGAAATGTACAGTACATTGGCACCTGTTAAGACAACTGATTTGATTTGATTTGCTGTGCAGTCTTGGAGAGGGCAGAACTAGAGATCTGATTTGTTGGACGTGCACAAAGGGCAGGCTTTCCAGCAAGGCAACACCCAGAAGTACCCCGTTGGTTTTTTTGAGTTAGCGATCATGCGGTTTTTTGCTCCACCAATCTCCCAAATAATTTTTTTTTTTTTAGCAGAAGGTCACACTTGCACATATCTGCTTTAATATTAGAAAAATATTGTGTGGCATTGGTGTTTATCACTCTAATTTACCCCCACCACATTGATTTACAGGTGTCTGAACTTCAAACCATGGATAGCTTCTCAGCATATCATTTTTGCAAAACATCATGGAGACAAAAGAATGCAGCTGCAAATTGGCAATAAGGCTCAGGAATTAGCATTATTTCCTCTCCTGTAGATGAGCCGAAGATAAATAACTTTGTTGCACAAAGGAAAGAAAAATGCCTGAGGAGGAACCCAGCGAAAAGCGCTACAACAGTAAAGAAGCAGCACAGAGAAAGTTACAGAGGGCTGCTCCTTTCCCCCCACCCTCTCTTCATAACTCTTGAGTGATTCTTAATTAATAGCAGCCACCTATTGAAACAACAACTATTTCTGTGTTAGCATCTTATGTATTTTTGGATTATATTACTGTACATTCTACATTTTATTTAGGATATGGGTGCCTTATTTTAAGATGGACATAGACAAACTGAAGCAGGTTCAGAGAAGGGCAACAGGGAGAGGTTGAAGGAGCTGGACCTGTTCATCTTGGTGAAGAGAAGGCTGAGGCGTGACATGATTGAACTCTTTAGATACCTCAAGAACTGTCACAGAGAGGAAGATGACAGGCCTGTTTTCTGCTGCCCCAGACCAGGTCCAATGGTTTTATGTTACAGGACAGTAGATATCAATTGAATATTAGATGGAACTTCTTGACAGTGGGAGCAGTTTGGCAATGGAACCAATGGCCTAGAGAGGTAGTGAGATCTCCTTCTCTAGACCTCTTCAAAAAGAGGTTGGACAGCTACCTGCTGGGGATGCTTTAGCTGGGGGTCGTTTACACGGGCAAATATTCCTCTAAATATACCGCTGCGATAGCTCATAGTTCCCACAGATCGCAGCACAGCAGCGCCTCATTCAGAAGGGGGGAAGGTAAAACACCCAAATATAGCGTGCCAGGGGATGTCGCTATTTTTGCAGGAATATTTGCAATGTAGTGCTTTATTGGCAGTGTAAACTAGCATTCCGCTAAGGGTTAAAGCACAGCTGCATTGTGATTGGTTGATGATGCAGGGGTGGGCTTAAAAGAGGGGCAGGGAGGGAGGCAAAGACAGTAGCCATTAGAGAGGAAACTTGCAAAAATCCTGTCTGCTATTTTGCAAGCCAGTTTGCAAACACAAAGGATTCCCAACAATTTTCATTCAGGGAGCATTCCTTCTCATCCTCTCTGCTGTTTTGAAAGTATGTAAAAGCTCTCAACTTTTTTCCTGTGCATGGAGGAGGGAGAGAAAACATTTCACGAAGGGCTGTAGCAAGCTGAACTGCTATTTCCCCCCCACTCTCTCTGCTTGGGAGAGAGAGAGAGAGAGAGAGAGAGAGAGAGAGAGAGAGAGAGCACGAGCGAGATAGATGGGGGAGAGAGGGGGGATGCTGGAAAAACTTGCGATAGATTCACCTTAGGATCCACGGCATGGTAGCAAGGTCTTTTAGCAGAGAGATTACTATCCCTCTGCTTTACGGAGTGAGTTCATTTACAGGCAGATTGACAGAGACAGAGCCACTTCTTTGATCTCCCCCCTTGCTATTTCTGGTCTATGCCCGTCCTCATAAAGCCTTTGTCTGCTGGGGAGGCCACACCCCCCCACTTATTCAAATCTGAACTTAAAAGCGACATAATTAAAAAAGAAACCTGACTGGCACAGCTGCAGAACAGAATTAAAGCGCAAGTTGCCGCAATAAATCTGCTGTGTAAACCAGCCCCTGGAGATCCTGCCTTGAGCAGGGGGTTGGACTTGATGGCCCAGGAGACCCCTTCCAACTCTATGATTCGATGGACTTTACCAGACTAGTGGCTAAAAACACTGTAATTCCACTATTGAGGAAAGCAGAAGCATAGTGGCATTATTACTTATTATCGCATGTTGCTTTAATCGCGTGATACAACAACCACGGAATTATCGTACGACCACCACTAGCACTTCAAGAATGGGATTTTACTTCTGTAATATTAAAATAAAATAATATTTAAAAAACGATTAAATTAAAAACAACCAACAGCACACCAATCAGGGAAGGAACAGCATAGGGAGTTCCTTTTTACCAGTAAGTATGTTCATGAATGTACTAGGAGCAGACTCTTAGCAAAGCACAGGGCTGGGTCTCCTATGCCAGGACTTTCTTTGGTATTCAGTCTTGAATGGAAAATCAAACATTTTCGCCTGGAGCATGCTCCTCTACCATTCCCTCTCTGCCTCCCTTCCTTCTTTTCTTCCACAAAAGTACTGAGACACCCTTCACCAAAAGCTGTCTGGGTAGTGTATAGTTAAAAGAAACAACATAGTATAAGAAGAGTTCAACTGAAGCCCCTTAAACAGAAAGACAGAAGACCACACTCAATAACTGCAGCATATATATATGGGATTTCTCTGTGCCAGAGGGACCAGAGTTGAGTGGTGGAGCATATGCTTCACATACTGAAGGTCCCAGGTTTAGTCCCTGAGATCTCCAGGTAGGCCTGAGAAAGAGCAGTTGGACCAATATTTTGGTGCAGTAGTGCACCAATATTTTGTGGAAGGATCCAATGAAGTCTACAGAAGGCCTCAGTAGTGGGATCAGATAGGCTGCTGTGGATGTTTTGCTTCTTGCTTATCTTATTTGTCCCTTCTCTGTGATGTGGACAGTGGGTGGAAACCTTTTGGTGCCTTAAGCATGCGTAAGTACCCCTATGCAAGTAGTTGGACATTTTTGTCCATTGCAGAACGTCTGTATGCAGATGTTCAAGACTGTGGAAAGGAACTGCTCATACAGTGCCATTGTGCATGTGGTGCACTTGTGATGCACATACAAGGCACATACACATTCAGCTACACAATGTTACCATTCAACACAACGGTGGTATATCACAACCAGTGCATAATTCCAAGGCAGAGGTTTATGCTAAACAACCAGAATGGCTTGAGATGACTAAACTTAGGGATGACATTACTCCCTTTCCCAGCCCCCTTCCAGCTGTCTCCTAACATATACCTTATTGCAGTGTACAGTAGTATAAGAAACTATCCTATCATTGGATGGAGTTCCTATAATCGAACCTATTTTATTTGTTTGTCCTAAGCTAGTCTATTTTGCTCCATAATCACACCGCACATTAATCCTGCTTGGACTTACTCCTTTAAGAGCCTTCTCTGAAACCCAGGAGAATAATTTGCCAATCAATCTATACATCACAGCCCTAGATGTATTAATATTCTGATTCAGTAAGGCAGTTTTCTATATTCTCCATTATTATCTCAGAGGGCATGGCTGTTGTGACTGTAGCAGCTCCAGAAGTATTGACTAGAAGTAGTGCTCTGTGGCTTTTTCTGTACAATGAATTCATTTCCACACAGAGGAGTGCCCCAGCTAAAATAATACCTGTCCAGAATCTAAGAACTGTGATGTGGAAGCTGTACAACTTAGTGCAAGATGAGGCATCACTAGTTATGGTTACTGTGCAGCATGGGAAATGCAATTTACATATTCTCAGACACACTGCTCTTTGTAACATCACATATGCTTCTGAACATGGGAATGTTGCATTTTCACAGTACTAGAACGAGTTCTGGAATTCAAAAAAGCATTCAGAAACAATCTCTGCAAATGAGACAAGTTTTTGTCTGCCTAACATGATCTTCTGATATTTCTCTGCAGTGCAGATGTCCATTGGAGTAATTTCTTCCAGTACCATAATATGCAAGCTTAGAGAAAGTAATAACCACATGGCTTAGGATTTTATCAGACCAGGCAAATACAGTGTCATAAGGATGCCTAATGTTTGTAAAAGGGGGAGTGTACCAGACAATGTCATCCTTTCACAATCATGTAAAGTCCAAAAGCCATACTTTTTTATTGACAGCCCAAGCTGTCAATAGATTGGCCACGGTGATTTGTTGCTGGCATTGCTGGCATTTGAATCCACATGCCATTGTACTCATGAATACAGCGTCAATGGGCAAACACTTTCAGGTGAGATTCTGACAGCCAGGTAGGGGACACTCTTTTTATGACCCTCCATTTACTTGGGAGTTACTTGGGAGTTTTAAAGTGTATTTTTGTGCTTTGCTCTACTTTTTGTGTGTTATTTTTGCTTTTATTTTTGAATTTCCCGCGCTTGTGTCTTCTTGTGAGAATTGATGGTATTTCATTCCAGGAAGTGAATGGAGCTCCGTTCACTCCTCCATCATTGCCGGGGCTGCCTTTGGATGGGATGGAAGGTAAGTGTGGTAAAGGGAGTTCTTTTGCCGACATAAAAATGTCACAAATTATGCCAGCAAAAGAACAGAAAAGGAGGCTGGTCTGATAAAGTCCTTAGTTTCTAGACAATGAAAGGATCATTTATGTGAACTTTAGTGAGTTGCATATTTTTTTACAAAAGTAATCTGGTTCCCTCATTTCAGCTTGATTTTTAAAATACTCCTCTGCCCCATACCTTTCTAGAAACAAACTTTCCCAGGCTATCTATGGAGTTTCATTAGCATGGCAGTGGTTTCTGCAGACCCTCTAGTCTTGTTCTGCTAGTAACTGTGGTGGCCCATCATGTTCTTTGTCTTCTCAGCCAGCTTGTTAGCTAGCTGCTATACTGTTGGTGTCAATCCCAAAGGATTGTTTCAATTATATATGTAATGTGTACATAGCCATTTGTGCGTAGAAAACACTGTGTTCTTGAAGCTTTAAGGAAGGGAATGAAATATATATATCAGTTTGTTTAAAGAAACATTCCATGCCACACTAAATAAAATAAATTGTAAGTCCCTGATGATCTAATAAATCCTACAGCAGAGTTCAGATATAGTAATTAATTATCCCAACATGGAATTCATAATAATCAACCATTAATTGACTGGGAGACTGGATTATTAGGATTTGTTTATGGGATGTAGATGCTTCCACCTTTTAGGTTAGTGATTTGAATCTGACCAAGATCTCTAGTGACCACCAGCTTTTCAGATGATCTCTTTATTCTTCACTCTGTGAGAAAGGATGGGATGTTCTAATCCCACTTCTTAGGAGAAATAGCTCTACATCAGAAAAGAATGGTGAGAGACAGAAATTTTACTTCCTCCCCTGCTGGTGTAGGCTCAGAACAGTAGCTGACAAATGAATTGATATGTATGATTAGTAATCTGTCACAAAACTGCTTTTGTGGAAGCAACATGAAATGCTAACTGGAATTTGGCTTGAGCATGAAATTTGCAGCTCTAAAATGAGAATGGCAAGTGAATCCCCCGAAAGACTGACATACCTGTATCCCTTTCCCCCCAAATTACCCAAACTCTCTTCTTGGAATTGCTGCAGGACCACCAGCTGTTCACAAATGTACTATTTATATCCACACACCATAAACTCTGTACAAAGGAAGTAGCTTTTTGATCACTATTTTGAGTTTAGAAGGGAGGGGGGAGGATAAGGCCAGAGGAGCAGTGTGCTGCAGAATGTATAGCTTTGAATGTCTGCTTTAATGTTTAGCTTTGGCCTTATCCTTTCCCCCACAAAAGCATACACCATTTCTGAATACAGACCTGGCAATGTAAGCTCTGTCTGGTTTGTGAATTTAACTAATCACATGGTGTATCAAAGTCTTTTCAGAATATCAGAGAAAGCACTGCATTGGGAATTTTAGCACCATCTTAAAGATAATATGTGCCATATCTCAAAATACTTTTTCACACAAGGCTGAAATTGCAGAATTACGATGGGATAGGAGCACGAATGGCTTCCCATTATCGCACAACGTTGTCAATCTCCTGAGATCTGTGTGTGCTCTAGCTGTTAATTGCGCGTAACTTTTCATTCACGGGCAAAAGCCATGAATAGCTGTCAATAGCGCTCTTTTCACCATATTGATGAGTGTGCAATAATTCCATCCCACTGTAGTCTCGATTTTACAGTGTTAGTGGGCGGTCCTCCTGCTTCTCTCCTCCCCATTCCCAACTAGAAGACATAATTAAGCTTCCGTTGAAGAGCATGGAGATGACCTCCAGGACACTCTTTTAATGAACTGTCACCTTTTCTCAGAAATTTTTGTTTGTTTGTTTGTTTAATTGTGAAGCCATTAATTTGTTTGTTTAATCGAAGTCACATCTTCTTGAAAAATCATGCCCTTGCAAAATCACGGAAGTAGAAGAATAAAGTTTTTAAAGGCGCATGCATGGGCCATCTCGAAGTGCTAATACTTCGTCATTACTGTGCAATGCGAAAACTATTGTTACTGTAGCACAAGCTTCAGTCCTGTTCCTAAAACCCTAGTGGGTGGTTGTGAGATCTTGCGTTAGCGGTATTGTTGTGTAATTACGGCAATGTGCGATAATTAATGTATTAATGCCACTATAATTCGGCTTTCCTCAATCACAGAATTACAGTGTTTTTAGATGCTCATGTGATAAAGTCCAAAGTCAATCCAGTTATTTCCAGTAATAAGATAAATTCCAGTATAAGGTAAAATAATGCCCTTGTCTCTCCTATTCTTCCTTTCTCTGTTGTTACTTTTGCCTTTCCCCTCTTCCTTGCAACTCTTCAATGAGTCTATCATGTTGAGATGAAGATCAAACATGTGTCAAGATACCTGTAATTAACATCTCACACAATCTCTCCCACACAAAAGAGAAAGAAAATAAGGGCAATTGGGGAGGCAGGCCAAAACGCCATCATAACTATGACTCTATGGGGTAACCTTTTTCTTTCATGCCAGCATGCAGCACATGCATAAGAAATATGTGACAATGGAAAATAGTTCACTTGGATAGATAGTGCCAAATGCTGATTATATAGGCTGAGAGCCAATGTTTGAGCCCCCTCCCACCAGTGATCTGCAGTATGATGAGGAATTGCAATGGTGTCCTGTTTCTACTGTTGCAGCCTCGCTGGCTGGTAGGACGGGGCTGGAAACACCATCCTGATGCACCCTGATTGCCAGGAGAACAGACCACAAAAGACAGATATCATTATTGACCAACTGAGAGGCACAAACTACATCGTGCAAGTTTTCAAAGCTCCACTAGCTTCAAAAGCTTGCATGATGTGTTTTGTGTATCTCAATTGGCCCGTAAAAGCATCACTCTTTTGTTGGTTGATTTATTTTGCTGTATGGCCAACAAGGCTACCCCTGAATATAAATAAGGATCCCTACCTCTAGATTGCAAATCCATAACTATAGTACAGGATACCAACCACAGTTTATATTTTGTACAGCTTAGATTGCATATCAGGGTTTCATAGCTCTCGTCTATATGAGGCAACACCCCTCGCCCCCGATTGCTCCACAGAGATGGCAATTCGCAGCAGCTGCTATTTGTCTTAATGGTTTTTGGTTTGTTTGTTTTTTTGTAGGTCACAAGCCTGTGAAGCTATCTGCATTTGCTGTGCAAATGGGTATGCCTGCAAATCAAGATGGTGCCTGTGAGTGAATTACTCACTTTTTTACTTACTGCAGTTTGCTGCCACCGAACATTAAAAAAACCCATCCTATAGCCTATGTGCAATAGAATGATATTTCGCCTTAACAAAAAAGAAAAAAAAATCCAACAACACCCCATTTTATCACCTCAATGCTCGCTTGCTAAGGCAAAAATCCAACATGTGTGTTCCAGGCATTTGCCTTGTTAGCAAGCTCTGCCTCCCGCACTCATCTGATCAATCACCTTTCAGATTCCGCACGTATGGGAAAGCAAATCAATTCATGTTGCTTGTGCCAATGAGCAGGAATGCACATTTCCCCCACTGTTTTTAAAAAACTCCAGGAAAAGCCGTGGCTTTTCCTAAGGGTATATGGCATTTTTGGCCTCCCTCCTTCTGACTACAGTGAAATGATGTGGAATCCCATTAAGACAGATAGCATTCTCCTTGTATTCTGTGAGGAGTCTTTTCACCATTTAGACAACCCCATAGTGTGAACCTCCACATATGATGTTATCCAGTAATTTGCTATGTACAATTGCCTTGTGTTGAATGGACAACATTGCACAACTGAACCAAAACAGCAAATGTGCAACTACTGTATATGCACACTCAAATGTGCTTTCGCACACAATGAAATTCAAGGCACAATGGGCACTATATGTGTGATCATACTCTTACATTTCTGTCATGTCAGAGATTCAACATGTTGAACCAAGCATCAGTTCTTAGGTTAATGCCAAAAGACACAGAAATAGAATCCCATTGTTAGAGCAGAACTATGGAATCAATATCCCATTATATTGACTCACCATTCAGCAATTAATTCAAAGGATCTTCGCTAGTTGGGACTAACCAACAACATTCAAGCCACAGAGTTTTAGCTTGTAAACAATTTTCTCCATGTTCCATGGACTTTACTGCCCATTCCCTCTGACTTCAGTGGTATAAGTCCTACTTTTTGCATGTCACCGGGCTAAAATGATGTCACCATCTCAGTGGAAATAAATTCTTTGAGGACTTGAACCAGGATATTTAACATTGGCTTTGGATAACCAAAAATATATGCTGCATCCAGTTTTCTGAGCCATCCTGAAATATGTTGGATCTGACTCAAGGCCATTCCAGTAGCTTGACATGGCAGACACAAGGAAGCAATTATCACAGAGTTTTCATGTATCTCTCTCAGTTTTCATACAGTGCCATTTTTTAAAATCTAAGTATCCGTTCTTGGTCCATTCCGCACTAGCCAGAAGGCAGTTTCTGACCTTATTATTTCCTACAATTTCGTGTGAGCTTCACATACAGTGCTCTTGTCTTCTGTTTGTTCTTTTTCTTATGGGGACAGAATGCTTGTGTTCCTTCTCCTCTAGTCACAATAATAATGCATTCCTCATTATTCCCTCAGGGCACAGACTCACACTCTTGAAACTACAATGAAGTGAACTGGAATTTGTATCTTTGCAGAGGTCACTTTCAGTATAATAGGTAGGATCAGAAAAGAAGGTCAGGGTGGCAATGGATATCACAGAGTATCTTGGAAGTACCCATCACATGTGAATGCTGACACTACACTAATCCATACTTGTTAGCAGGTTAGCGTTTCCTTGTACCCATTTACAATGAGAAGATAATTGGTGAGTCCCAAATAATGAGTTAAGTCTTCTATACAACATAGGGGAAAAATCTTGACATTTGCCAGAAAAGGAAGCCTAACCAAATGAGAAGAAAAGATTCTCAGCAATTTCTACAAGGGCCCTAGTACTGCTAGTGGTCAAGGTCTAATACTGTACCTTTGTATCCAGTGTGAGTAGAACTGGGACTTTCTAACCCTTGTCCTTTTGTTGTATCCCTCAGTGGTGCCAAAAATTAGGCCCAGGGAGTTCCCAGCCCTCTGTAACAAGTTTGTAGGGGTGTTCTAAAGGCTGCAGGAGGGAAAGGAAACTCTCCAATTCTAGCAGAAGCTGTAGGATCCACTGGAAAGACATTATCTTATTTGGGCCAATAACTGCTTACTCTATACATTTTATTCATTTTATTTAAAGACACATATACACAATTTGAAGTGATTTATAAGTAAAATAAATGAAAAGATTAAGGAAGAGGTCAATTAAATAAACTAAATATCCCAGTGTGAAAAATAGCAGAGAGAGGATTGGGGGGGGGGATTTCTACTGTTGTTTTAGAAAATCATCCAGCATAATCTACAAACCCGCCAAACTGAAGATTTGGGACACTGTTGGGGCAGCTTGTTCTGCTGAGGTATGAAGTCTGACTCTGGCTTCATCATAGTTGCTATAATGTCACACGTCTGGCTATTTTTTCATTTGGCCCCTTCACAATTCTTATGCAAACTTTTCTTTTTTCCAGCAAGACAGCCAAGAATAAAGTCTGAAGGACTGGTCCCTAAAACTTTGATGAGGTTGCTACTTCTGCTTCTGCTGTAGTGTTAAAAGAACTAACTCTCCTTAGTTTTTCTGATGCTTTGTTGCTCTGAGACTTGCCTTTCTATATGAAAACATAAACAGTGGCACAGGATTTGTGCATGTAAAGAAACGAACACTTTCATCACTTTCTCTCTAAACCTGAGCAACCAGAGCACTTTAAGAACCCTGTTCTAAAATTACAACAACAAATCAATTAGGTTCCTATTTTATAGTGTTAAAAATTCAGACTCTTCGGGGTTCTCTCATATGCATGCTTCTCTGTAGGCTTCTTTCTTGAGTCCAGAAAGCTTCCAAAGTGAGAAGAGAATAATTCCACTCTTAGAAAGAAAGAAAGAAAAAGTGAAAGAGGAATATAAACAAGACTGAACACCTTATATAAAAGTATGGAAGAAAAGACCATGTTGGGTAAATACCACACTACTTATTTTATGATTTTTAAAATGTCATTCTTTTGTCCAATATTGACTTTTTTTTATAGGGAGGATAAATTATAGATCCTGCAACACATGGGAACTGTGGCTTCCTTGCTTTGACACAGCTGGTCCAGTTAAGAATTGAAGTCATTGTAATTAGTTATGAGTATCTTAGTATGAGAGAGCCAGACCAGGACAAGAAAACTTTGTGAGGTGACTTCTCCTGGGGGCAGGAGAAAACTCTTGAGATTGTACACAATTGCCTGGGTAAAGCAGCTTGCCACAGCATCTGGATTGTGTTGCTACAAATAGATGTTTCTCAGACTTTCCAGACAGAAATACAATACATAGGCTGTTATACCCACAACTTTTCCTTTTAATGAAAACAACTTGTTTTGAAGAATCAAAAATTCTGAAACCACAAACCATGGCAAATGGACTATTTGGAATGGCAGGACACTTCAGCCTCTTTAGGGAAACATGGGGGGGAGTGTGTGCAGGTTAGTGGAACTGAAATGTAGGACAATGTGACCTTCAGTACTGAGGGCATATCTTTACAACAGGCAGTTACAACATCCAGCCACATGATGATGCTGATTTTAACACATTTTTTCTCCCATAGTTCAAAGCAATTGAGGAATTCTGATAAAATATAAAGACACCAGATCCCGTCTGAACTTGGAAGCTAAGTTGAGTCAGACCTGGTTAGTACTTGGATGGGAGACCACCAACAAATACCAAACCACCTCTGAATATTCCTTTCCTAAGAAAACCCTATGAAATTCATGGGGCTGCCATAAATCAACAGGTGGCTTGAAGGCACACACACTGTAGCCAGAAAATGACTAGCTTTGTCTTATATGCATAAGCTTTCGTTGTATTCAGCCAATGTTGCTTTTCTCAGGGGGAGTCTGCTACCCCACACATCATTTCCTATGCAATGCAACAGGAAGTGGTATTCTTCAGTTCTTCTGATCTATTTTTTATGCAAAACTACCAATCTCACGAGATTTGCAAAATTAAACCCTCTGTGAGATCTCACAATGGTTGCATATTGCAGTCATTTCAAGATCTCCTCTGCCATATGCAGAGTGCCTGGCTGAGCCAGGCACATGCCTCTGGCAAGTTCACCACAATGGGCCCCCTTCTATTGAATGGGGGCACTATCCAAGTACTTTCATACCATGTATACACACAATTCCAGTACTGGAACTCAACTGTGAAAGGCAGTTGAGAAAGACAGTCTGTGAAAAGGCACAATGTGTGGAGGGAAAGAATCTTTGCTCAGCATGTCTATAGCTCTTTTCCTGCTAAAAACACAGACATATAATTTTTCATTTTGAGCACTTCAGTGTGAAATAGTATGGATGAAGGGTAGGAATCATGTGACCCTCCAGTTATTATTGGACTGCAGCTCCCAGCATTCTTTTCCATTGGCTGTAATGGCAAGGATTGATAAGGCTTTCAGCCCAAAAATATCTGGGTGGCTGCTCCATTCCCATATGTACATTCCTAACAACCAATCTATATAAGTTCCTAACAACCAATCTATACAAGTGCAATAAGTAGAGGAACATCCACGCAACTTTAAATAAGATTGTAACGATTACTGATAAGTCTGTTGTCGAAAATTTATTCTGTATTACTAGAACTATAATTGGGAGTAAATTCAAGCAATTACTGGCACTAGTATCCTACTAAAGATATCTGGGGAAACATTTTTCAGAAGGTCCAGAAACCTTCTCTTCTATCAATGTGAAAGAAAACATTTATAAATATGTGTATTATTTAGTGTCTTGCCCTGTACAGGGTAAATATAACTGAGCAAGGCAAGGTATAAATTACAGCAATAAATGCTGCAGAAATAATAGGGCTGTTCAAATAGGACTTTTGAAAATGATAAGTGTGGATAGTAGACATGAGATAGACATATATCTAATGGCTTTCATGTTCTAAAATCCATGGAACTACAGCTCCCAGAATCTTCCAGCCAGCATGGTCACTGGCTATGTTGGCTGGGGGAATTCTGTGATTGAGAGACTTAGTAGTCCAACACCCCTTTTCCAAGCTCTAATATTGGTGGAGGTCCACAGTTTAAACCAGTCCAACTTATGCCCCAGAATTCACTGTGTTCCCATCAGATTTTGGTATGCGTTGGGGATCAAGCACTTTCAGAACTCCAAAATCCACAGCTCTAACTTTTGCTCAGATTGACTCTGTCTGTTGTTTTATTCCATGTAGACCTCAGTTTCCACAATCCTTGGGAGAAGGTGGTGGAAGAAAGGCACATTTTCTTCCAGAATGGCCACTGGCCATTGTTAAAGCGCTTGAATCTCCTTCACTAAGGGCATTTTGCCAGGGTGGTCAAGGAAATCCATCAGTCCTACCAGTGTGACTAGCTCAGCATAACAAAGAGCCACAAGGCTGGAAGGGTGCTTAAATGATAATTTAATCCATACTTCAATCTTATAAGTGGCCTCTGATTAGTGGCATCACTAGAGCATGCAGAGGGTGTGGACCACACTGGTTGACACCATCAAGGGGGTGACACCAAAATAACTGTTGATACATTTTTTTGTGCAGTGTTTCAGCAGAAATTTATTTTTTATATAAAAGATATTCCTGGTGCTGTGTCTAGTCAGGTGAGCCTTCCTTCTTGTTCCTCTCCTACATGTAGGTTTTCAGTGACCTTTAAAGTCGCATGCAGATTGCGTAGATTGCTGGGAAATGTACTTTCCAGAACCTCCCCTTGGCACTGAAACTAAGGATTCTGTATGACCTGGTATGGGAGGAGATCCATGGGGGCGACACTTAAGTTACTACACTGGGTGACACAAACTCTAATGACACAGCTGCCTCTGATGGGATAATCTACAAAAGCTATAGCCATACATTGCACTGGATCCTAATAATAGCATTTAAAGCATCCTATGACTAATGAAAGAAGAGGGTAAGGATCTGTGCTTTGTTGTCATTTTAAACTGGCAATCCTTTATTCTTGAGGATTATACACTGGCAAATGAAACCAGTTAATGCCAGAGACTGATAACTATGGATACTTTGAAAGTATTGCTAACCTAAGGGTGCAATTTGCCTCAGGTTCTTCTTTATAAAATATTGAGCACAGTGGCACATAAGCTCCCTACACATGCGGCAAGCAGAATCCCCCAAATTGTTTTCCCTGTTAGTTTTAGGCTGGCTGAAATCTTGAAAAGCAAGAAGGTAAGCATCCCTGCCATCTTAAGCTGCCTGGATAGGAGATCATCTAGGAACCAAAAATGAGCTTTTTGTTTTTCAGAGCATTTTTTTTTTAAAGTATAATGTCAAAGTTTTTCCAGTGGAATATATTAGTGAACATCCCTTCATGTATATTAACTGCATCAGATAAAAATATTAGCTCTATCCATACATTAGAAAACTACATAGATTTAACACACTAAACAATAGGTAGCCTTGCCCCCTCCATGACCATTTCCATCACCTGGGTAGGAAGTCACTGTATAAAGGGTTTAGCCTTCTGTCTCTGATAGATATATCTCCTCTATCTCCATATAAATATGAATGCTGATTTTCCACATTAAAAATCATATGGAAAGCTTCTAGAGATAAAGGAGCTCTCTGCAGCAGAAAGTTCCTCCAAGTTTAGAGCATAATGGAACTTAAAGAACTGATTTCTTCTCATAATATACACATTAGAAATGTGTGCATAGCTTGCTGCACATTTCTATCCACTCCAAAATGAATGACTTGCCTTGGAAATTTATGTATTTCAGAGACAAGATGCGCTCCATTCTGTTGACGGTGTCAAGATATGAGAAATGGATCATTCTCTATGAAAATGTGAACCAGACAAATTCCTTTTCCACCCCTAGTCACTAAGTCCTCAAAGGCAGAAATGAAATGATTTGTGTGGACTGACACAACAGTTTAAGAAGGGGCTTAACAAAAGTTGTCTTTCAGCAGGCAGCTAATGAATTGGCAAAACGTAAAAGAAACAAGAGTTGTGGTTCAATGATGTGGAATTCTAGAGCCTATAGATTTGATCTGCTAAAGCTTTCCCCCAAGGTTTTGGATATCAGAAAAGCTATATGTTACTCTAGGCTTCTAATTCATTCTGCTCCCTGATGAGTTTCCAAGTTCATGATGAGTTTTGTACTTCTAGAGTAAGATATTACAGAGCAGTTAGATCCACACTGTTGCATGTGAATGTATGCACACACAAATACAGAGTGCATTACAACAGGAATAGCTCACAACAATAGATTGTTGCTCGAAAAATCCATTCCTCACCTCAAGTACCATATGGGGATCACAGCCAAATTCGAAGGAAACAAGGGAAAATTGAGGTGATGGCAGATAAGAAAATAATCCCCGCTAATAATAATAATACTAAAAAAAAGTCCTGACATTTAAAACCTGTGAGCATTACAACACTGTCTTTTCACATTCCTTGTTCATTTCTTGCTGAGCTATTAAAGGCCACAATTCTATATTCAACTGACCGGAGTGAGTCTCATTGGATTCAGTGGGACATACTGTACTTGGTAGACATGGCTAGGATTACATTGTTACGATCTGCCTCTCTCAAGAAATAATTCTCTTATCCAAAACTCTCATAATATTTTAAAACTGTATATTGAAGTTAATGTGGTGCACATGTACTGGCTTGTACTGGCTACCACTGGCATGGGGGCAGTAAGCTCTGTGGGTGACATATGGTCCATGGGGCTCAAATTTCTGGCCCTAAAGCTCTTCAAAGCCCCTGGAGTCCAAAAATGTAGGGCAAGTTTTGCCTCCTGAACCCTCCAAATGACTCAAAATTGCTGCTGGCTACAGCTGTTTTGCCCCTCAAAGCACCAAACACACATTCCTTAAAAATGGTGGGAACCCAAAGATTCGATGAAAATTTCCCCAAACCAAAACTGGAAGTGAGTTGATACCATTTCTGGCCATGTCAGGCACATTGATGTGGCCCACTGGGGAGCAAGGGAGGCAAAAACAGCCCCCTTCCCCTCCACAGTTCAGTCCTGAACTAGCAGCTCCAGTGGCAGCTGGTGGCTCCCATGCCAGAGGGTTGGAGAGCCACTCTGGTTTCCAGCGTGCATTTTAAAGTTGCCATCCAAGGTTCAGAACCTATGGGGGCAGGGAGATAGGGTTTAGCACCTGGGATAGTTCTTTTGAAGTATGGACTAAAATCCTGAACAGGGTCACCTCCCAAGTGACATGAAAACCACCAGCACCCTCTATTAATGATACCAGCCCTGCCATGAGGCAGGACTGGTTTCACTAACAGTTCTGGTCCCCATTGTTGTGGCAGCAATCCAGTAGCAGTGGCACCATAGTCTTTGTGTTTATCCCACCAGGCTGGAGGCTAGCACCAGAGCCGCCCTTGTCAGAGAGCAGGAAAGCACAGTTTTCCTAGAATCATAGAGTTGGAAGTGACTATAAGAGCCATGTAGTCCAATCCCTAACATGCAGGAGAATGATGGCCATCCAGCCTCTGTTTAAAGACCTCCATAGAAGGAATGTCCATCCGCCTCCAAAGCAGCCTGTTTCACTCTTGAATAGTGATTATAGTGTGTTGTGTGTTCGTGGGGAAGCAAAAGTAAGGGACCTTTTTCCTATGGAAAAGTTGATTGGCTGAAAGACAACCAGGAGTGAGAAACTCTTTTCCTATGGAAAAAAATTGATGGGGGAAAGACAACCAGGAGTTACAGCTGGAGCTCCTAAAAGACATTTGCAGCACAAAACTTTCCTCCCTCCCTTCTATTTCTCTGTGTCTATCACTCCATCTTTCTCCCTCTTCCCCCCTCCAGCTGCATACATTTCTTTTGCAAAGGGATCTTGTAACAATGTGAAGTTGAAGGCTTTCATGGTCAGCATCCATAGATTTTCCTTGGTTTTTTTCTGGGCTATGAGGCCGTGTTCTGGAAGAGTTTCTTTATGAGGTTTCACCAGCATCTGTGGCTGGCATCTTCAGAGAATGGTTGGGTAGGAGTATGTGTGGGGTTTATATGCTGTGAGCCCCTGTTAGAGAGGTTATGTAAATTTGTGTATTTGAATGGGTAGTTCCTGGGGGAAGATATGCAAGAAGGATTAGTGTCTGTTTGGCTAATGGTTGGTTAATGGTCCATTATCTGCTGGAAATCCCCCTGTCCCTGGGTGGAGTTCATTTGCAAATGTTGAGTTCTGATTTTAGTGTTCTTCAGGACTGGCAGCCAGATTTTGTTTACTTTTGGGGTTTCTTCTTTCCTGTTGAAGTTGTCCAGGTGTTTGTGGATTTCAATAGCTTCTCTGTGCTGTTTGAAAACACTGAAATTCTGGACCAGGCCAACAACTATCATGTCAGAATGCACAGAACCAGAGCTTGGAAAGTTATATTTTGTACTGCAACTTCCAGAATCCCTCAGATGGCAGAGCTGTGCTGCCTGGGGGATTCTGGAAGCTGTTAATGTTAGGCCAAAAATGTAATGGTATCCAAACTCTGACTTGACTGCAGAGACTTGAGGCTAGATGAAATTCCACCAGCTACTTTGGGGTCATATGTGTTTGTTCTTCAAGACCTTTTTTGGGGGGGAGGTCTTTGTGTGTTTCTGAGAGTTGTAGTCCCAAACAGCCACTTTCCCCACCTCTGCAAAACAGAACTAACAGAGTGGCACATTGTTTCATTATGACCCCCCCGTATCCAGTATATACACTACTATACAGTATGACCCTCGTATCCACTGATTCATTATTGACTGATTCAGTTATCCATGGGACACAAAACAGCACACCTACTACAGAGTCTTCCTAGAAAATGTGTCCTCTCTAGGCATTTTCTAGGTCCTCTAAGGCTACTCTATGGTATTTTAAGCCAGAAGTCCCATTATTTTCAAAAGTGTTTGCTATTAGCCACGGTTTTTGGTATCCACGCCCCCCCCCGAACCAATCCCTAGCGGATACAGGGGTCTACTGTATCTTATATCTTAAAAGGTAAATAGCTTTAGTATTGCTTTTTTATGTTCATTATACTATGAATACTATGCAAATACTACAGCAATCTGTTTATTCATGTTCATTTTAACTATTTATTAAGCTACTGTTCTCATTACTTTTATTGTCGGTCTTCTCCCCCTTGTGGGATGTTATTTGAGTGTCTTCTCGTTTCTGAATATGACTACTGTAGCCATTAAAAAAAGGTTAAAAATAATGGTAGCTTTATCTGTATTACTCAATTTATTATGGAGTTTTTTTAAAAAAGGAAAATAACCAGATGTGTTTTTAAAGCATACTACTTTAAGATTGTCCTACTGCTACTTGCTCATTTCAATCTGAAATGGATATTCTGGGTGCCAGGTGCTTTTTAATGTTGGGAACCCTCAATAGATGCTATGACGTCCCTATGGAGCTTTAAATAATATAGAGTTGTATTTACATGATATATTTTAATTAATTAATCAGGGAAGAGAAACTATTGCAAATAAAGATTCATAACCTAGAGTTATGATCCTTCAGTTCTCCATATTAAGTAAGACTATATAGTGATGACTGTGACACTATTCCCTTGAGCATAAATGCTCCCCAAGACCACCAATTGGACCAAGTGAAGGAGGTCTGTTCAGCTACTGATTAGGGCACAAGGATGGACGTTCCAGCCGTCTTCCACCAGCAAGCAGGGCTGTGACAAGGACAGGGGCCTTGCTTCTGATTCTTTCAGCCTCACTCATGGGTGTGAGGGGCTGGAAACATCATCTTACTTGTGCCCCAATCAGCATCTGGACAGACTTCCTTTGCTTGATCCAGCTGCTGGCTGTTAATGTGGGCTGGGGGGCAGGGGCAAGTCAGGAGATGTTACTTAGTTACACTTTCATAACTAAGTAGCCAACGTAGAATATTGGACGTAGAATCTTTATATTGTATGCTGCTATTGGAGAACTGTAAAAATGATTCAAGGTGGAGATTTATTTCTTCAATTCATTAAAAAGAGAATTCCAAATCAACTAATATTTCAATTCTAAATATTGTATTTCTTTTATGCCTACCAAAAACACAAGTTAAATGTTGACTTAGGATATTGGATGCTAATGGTATTTGCTTCCAAGTCAGTATTCTTAGGACCAAAGATGTCAACATCAGCAACAATAGCATTGTTGCCCAAATCTTTAGGAATACATTGAAGATTATGCATGTACAAAATGCATATGCTACTTCAGAATATTCTCTTCTAAGGTAAGGAAAATGTGGGTTGATATGAAAAGCAAATTGACCAAGCGGATGAATTAGATCAATGGCGCACTAGGATGGTGGTGGTGGTGATGGTGAGGAGAGGCCAAACTGCACCAGGTGACACTGTTGAGAGGAGGGGTGACACCAGCCTCAGTGATGCCACAGAACTAGATACATGGAAGGAAGAAGGAGGCTGTTGTTTAATTTAAAAGTTATTGGGACATCCCTAATTATATTATTTTAATATATATGCAAAGAAGATCCATTTTAAAATGGCAGACTTATCTGACCTATCCAAATGGAGGTAGAGTTCTTTTGTTAACTGTACTTTTCCAGTAGTGGCCTTTTGGTAGCTGGGTGACACTAGATTTCCTTAAAATGCCTTAAGAACCTTATTTGAAAATACCTACTCCCAAATTGTTCATCATATTTAATACAGCTGAATGATGTTATGTTGGCTGGTCTTCAGAAGGGTAGTTACAGATTCGTAACTATATAGTTTTAATGTAAAACTACATAAATGCCACCCTAGCCCACCTTAAAAGCCAGCAGCCAGATTGGGTGAAGGAGGTCCATTCAACTTCCAGCCAGGGTGAATGGAAGATGATGTGCCCATTGCCCTGCCACCTATGAGAGATGCTTCAACCATCAGAAACAGGACCCTGCCCTGTAGCAAGTCCTTGTCACAGCCTCACTCACTAATGGGAGGGTGTAGAAATATTGTCCTACTTGCTCCCTGATCAGAAGTGGAATGGATTTCCTTTGCTGGATATGACTGCTGGCCCTTAAAGTGGGCTGGGGATGTGTCAGGCCAGGAGATGCTACTTATCTCCATAACTACGTAGCCAATGTAAAAAAACAGTGATAGTTTGTTTTTCACACAATTCTGCATATATTGTTTCTATGAATTACTGTATAGTGTAACTTGCTCAGCTATATGGGTGGATTCTCTCATACTCAGAGTTTAACATCAGCTGTTGAAAATCAAATCATTTTATTAAGAATATAGAGACATTAACTTCTTTCCCCACCATATGCTGTCAGCTTCTAGCACCTGTATTGCCAACAAAGGAACCAGCAGATGTCACTGTAGCTCTGTTAATTCATCTTCTTTCTGATGGAATTCCAGTTATTTCTTTCTAGTCTTCAGGACAAGCAGCTTTGTTATTTAACCATTGTCTTTTCACAGCTTAATGCATCATAATATTTCTAGTTCATATATTTTTTTCCCACGGAGTTCCACAACAGACATATGTCTTAGCAAGCACATTGCAAGCCAAAGGAGCATCACCACCACTGGAAGGAAAAGGGAAGAGAGAGGGAGCAGTTCATAAGGTAACAGTGCTATGGAGGGGAGTGAGAGGAAGTGCAGACAAAGAACTTGAGTGTCGAGCAGGGGGTAGTCATCCTAGACATGTAGGTGTTAAGAGAGAAATTCTGGACCCAACTATAAACTTCCTTGAGCCTGTCTCTTTTTTCTTATTTTTCTGCTTTTCAAATAAATAAATTAAAACAGAGTACTAACAAGAGTGAGAAATATATGTTCATGTTTTTAAAGTTAGGGATGTAATTCTTTGCTAATTTTCTTCTTGGGGGAAGCAATGAGTAATTTTCGCAATTTAATTCTCTCTGTGAGAAAATCGGTGCAGTTTTTAAGACTCTTCTCAATTAGAGACCTATTCTGTGGGGGGAAAACTCCACGTGATTGTTTGGCGCAGCAATAGGTAACATATACCACACAGAATGCACAGAAAAATGCTGTTTTTCTGTGTAAAAAATAATATCTCTGCGAAAATTCTGTTTTCTGTGCAAAACAGCCAAGTACAAATGTTGTATGGAATAAGTCTTAAATCGTGAAGGTTCACATCAGTTCAGAATCTTTTTGACAGGGTTTTTTGACTCTTAAGAAACATGTTTTACAACCATTTAATTTTTAAAAATATTCACTCCATGCGTAGTTTGACTTCATTGGTATAGACTGATGATAGGGTCAAGTATGTTAGGTGTGTGATGAGAAGGATGTTCTTAGGCTCCAAAGGAACAACCACTTCTTTTTATTTATTAAGCCATGAAAATATCATCAGAGTCACTTCCCTGTATGGGAACACTCAGCTTTAGTTAAGTCTCAGTGGGAAACAGAATCATAGAATGATAGAATTGTAGAGTTGGAAGAAACCAGAAGGGCTATCTAGTCCAACCCCCTGCCCTGCAAGAATACACAATCAAATCATTCCCGACAGATGGCCATCCAGCCTCTGCTTAAAAACCTCCAATGAAGGAGAGTCCACTATACTTCAAGGCAGTGCATTCCACTGCCAAACAGCTCTTACTGTCAGGAAGGTCTTCCTAATGTTTAGATGGAATCTCTTTTCCTGTAGCTTGAGTCCATTGTTCTGTGTTCTTGTCTCTGGAGCAGCAGAAAACAAGCTTGCTCCATCCTCAGTATGTCATCCCTTCAAATATTTGAACATGGCTATCATGTCACCTCTTAACCTTCTCTTCCCCAGGCTAAACATACACAGCTCCCTTAGCCACTTCTTATAGGGCATGGGTTCCTGAACTCCCACCACTTTGATTGCCCTCCTCTGGAAATGTTCCAACTTGTTAATATCCTTCTTGAATTGTGGTGCCCAGAACTGGACACAGTATTCCAGGTGAGGTCTGACGAAAGTGGAATAGAGTGTCACTATTACTTCCCTCAATCTAGATACTATACTCCTGTTGATGCAGCCGAGAATCACATTGGCTTTTTTAGCTGCCACATCACATTGCTGACTCATGTTCAGTTTGTGGTCCACTAAGACTCCTAGATCCCTTTTGCATGTACTGCTGTCAAGCCAGGTGTCACCCATCCTATATCTGTGCATTTCATTTTTACTGCACAAGGACTTTTTCGGCTGTGTTGATTTACTGCGCCAGAAGGCTTGTAACACTCACAATGCTGCTGCGAGGCAGGGGCCCCGTTTTGTACGATGCCATCCCCCTGCAGAAGTCAACTGTGTCAGTTCCATGAGAGACTGAAGGCAGCCGCGCTATATTTGGCCATTTTTTACTCATGGAAGTTGCCCGTGAATAAAAAATGGCCAAATATGGTGTGGCTGCCTCCAATCTCTTGCGGTACTGAAACAGTGTTGTACGAAATGGGTCCTCTGCCATGCAGCAGCGTCCTGAGTGTTACGAGCTTTCTGGTGCAGTAAATTAACATCCGAAAAAGTCCCCAGTGTAGTATCCTACACTTCTCCCTGTTGAAGTTCATTTTGTTAGTTTTGACCCAGCTTTCTAGTCTGTTAAGGTCTTTTTGAATTCTGATCCTGTCTTCTGGGATATTAGCTACCCTTCCTAATTTGGAAACTTGATAGGTGTGCCCTCATCCAAGTCATTGATAAAGATGTTGAATAGCACTGGGACCAGGTTAGAACCCTGTGGCACCCCACTGGTCACTTCTCTTCAGGTTGAAGAGAAGCCATTGGTGAGCACCCTTTGGGTTTGGTTGGTCAACCAATTACAAATCTACCTAACAGTTGCATTGCCTAGCCCAGATTTTACTGGCTTGTTTGTAAGAATATAATGGGGGACCTTGTCAAAGGCCTTACTGAAAACAAGATACACTACATCTACAGCATTCCCTTCATCTACCAAATTTGTAACTCTATCAAAAAAAGAGATAAGATTATTCTGGCATGACCTGTTTTTGAGAAACCCATAGTGATCATGGTGTTCCTTTCTAAGTGCTTGCAGGCTGTCTGTTTAATGTTCTGCTCTAGAATCATTCCTGGTATTGATGTCAGAGAATTAAGATGATCTTGGAATTAAGATGGAACCCAGTTTAAAACCTACTTTGATTGCCATTCCACTGTCAAACCTTTTAAAATTCATGAAACATTGTCTGGAATGATATCCCAAACAAGGAATTTTATCCCAGTGTTTTTGACATTTTTTTTTTACTGTAATTGCTTTGCAGACCAATTAAATTAACAGTTAGAAATATCATCTGCACTGTGCAATGTATACCTACCACTTGACATTTATCTCCATTGCTCTGACTCTGGGACAATGTATAAAGATGTCTTGTGGAAACAAAGTGATAAACAAAGCATAGTTGATAACGTTCAGTGTCCCTTGTTCCTGGCCCACTTTAAAGTAGGTGAAGGGGTCCATCTCAGGTTTGAAATGTACAATGGTGTCCTGAATAGACAAACTAAATGTTGATTTCAATATCTCAGGGTCCAGTGCAGCTAACAAATTAAGCATGGTTCTTTGTTGTCTTTTGTGGGAACAGAACATGTTTTCAAACTTCAAATAGAGAACAGACATGTAATCCAGCTTTCTATGTGGTCTCTCAAATTTCAAATCACATGTTGCATTGTGTTGTGTTTTACATCATTTGTATCACATCAAAAATGGGCACAAGTGTCCCACTGTGGTTTGAACTTGAACTATCTAAGGGCACTCTGAAAATGCTTACTATAAACAACTGCTGGATCAATATTCAGCTACTCTGTGATGAGCCATAGACTGCAGGTGACAACTTCTCTATCTGCTGTGAAATGGACTGACTCCAGGCATCCACACTGAATACTGGATCCTTCCCAAGAAGAAGGAGTAACCAAGGACTACCTAGTCTGGTTGAGGTTTGCTTGAGCAACATGGTCCTCCTGAATTTTGACTTATTTCTGTATACCTGGTTGTGTTTCTGTCCAGGTTTCTTAAATTTCTTTCTATGATTGTCCTTTAGTCCTGGGCTTTGGTCTGGTCTTGATTGCTATCTGGTCCCACAGCTTCTGGCTCATTGCAGATTACTCCCATGGCTCAGCCCTGACATAAGTATATTTTTTCCTCCATTCTGCAATGTATATACATCAAGGCCAGGGCCAGCCCATGAAATTTTGCCACCTGAGGTAGAGTAGCAAATGGCACCCCTGCTCACCCATGTCAAGGTGATTAAACCCAAAGCTGGCCAAATTATTTTGGCATATGAGACAGAAAATTCCAGAAAGCACCTGTTCCCATCCTTGATAGTAAAAATCCAGTCATAACAAAATAAATAACAATTTGGTTCCCTTTCAAGACACTTAAAGTCTGCTTCCTAAAATAGTTGCCTCTTTCTGCCTAATTTGTTCCCTGTATCTGCAGGGGATACGTTTGAAGACCCATGAATACCTGAAACCAGGGATAACAGGGAACCCTATTATTTTTAATGAGACAAACACCAGAAGTTGACCATAGAATCACATTGGGGGACCTAGAAATGCCCAGAGAGAATGTATTTTTTCACTGAATCCATGGATACCAAATCTGTGGATACAGGGGTCGATCTGTACTCCCCCCCCCTCAAAAACATAGTTTTCCTAAGCAGGATTCCATTTTTATTCTTATATCCCAGTCTGTAGGCAGATGTTACATGGCACTGTGATTCATACAACTTTCCGAATTGCCATGTAAATGAGTGTGGATGTTCAATATCAAACATAAAATGGTATCATGCATTTACTCTTTGAAGTAGGTATTCCCTTGCATTCCACCCAGGTGTGAAACTCACAGTTGTATTCAAACTTGAAAAGTAGAATTGAATGGTGTATTTCTTTTTCAACTAAGTTAAAGTTTTACAAATAGGTAAACAAAGAAGCAGAGTTCGTGCATTGCCTTAGGATCAAACTTAGCCTTACAAATAAGATATGTGTAGTTCTATATAAATACGTTAATTTTCAAAAAATATGAAGTATATAGAATTGCAGTACACTTGAACATGGCTCAGGTAACAAATATCTGATGGAATAAATCAGTCTTAAGGGCCAGTTTGGAAGCCAGGAAAGAAGGGCCCTGTTAAATCTTTGTGTGTTGGCTGCATACCTTTAAGTGGTTTCTGACTTATGGTGAACCTAAGGCAAACCGATCATGGGGTTTTCTTGAAAAGATTTGTTCAGAGAGTGTTTGATATTCCTCTGAGGCTGAGAGAGTGTGACTTGCTCGAGGTCATCTTATGGGTTTCCATGCTTTGCAAGGATTTGAACCCTGGTCTCCAGAGTCCTAGTCCAACACCCAACACCTAGTCCAACACTCCAATACACCACATTGGCTCCCTGATAAACCTTTCTAGAGAAGCTGTTCCATAGGCTAGATGCCAACAGTGAAAATGTCTTCTCTCCTGTGTCCAACATCTAGACATCAGTTGGTAAATGGACAGTGGAGAGAGTCTCCATAACTTGATATGGAACAGTCAACAATCAAAGAACTGGCTTCAGTTGGCTGGTCATTGTGAAGCAAGGTTTCTTTCAACTACTAAAATTCTTCTGGGAGATGCCTTGCACTGGAAGCTCCTTCCTACCTTTGTGGACATCTTGCATTTTAAATGGCTGTACAATGTATAGTATTCTGGTTCACTCTGTTATTTCAGGGGGAGACAGACAATCTACTTATAAGAGCAAAAATAAGGAATTGACTGGAAAAATTAGACCATGGAATATCATATTGGCTTGACAGTCATGTTACATTAGGAGATACAAGGTGATTTGCAACTGCTTAATGACAGATACAATTCCGATGTCATGCAATATGAACTTTTCCAACAAGACGCACGGTCAGGTTCATTTGGCTGAAAACAAATGCATTTTAATGATGCTGTGCTCCCAGATAATTGATCCAGACAATTATTAAATTGATTCAAGGAGAAAAATGTTTGTCCTTAATCACTATGATAAATGTACAATTCTCTAATCTTCAGACAAATTAGTGGCTTTGATAATGTTGAGCACAAGGGAGGGTGCTGGAGCGATTGCTTTAGAGTTCTTCTGCTTGTTCTTAGTGAGAAACATTGAGAGGGTGGTAATGAGCAACTTTTCTTCATGTCCTCTAGACTATGGGTTCCAGGCCTCCCAATAAGGTGATGTTGACATTTGCTAGTCCATTTCTGACATCCTGGGGCTTGTCTGGATGGCCTATTTATACCACCTTTCCCCCATCTTGGAGCCTGCAGTCCAGATAATGCAGAGCTTTCACCTTGTTTCACCCTTTAGGCAGCCCTGACAACTCCAGGAGCAAAGATGGGGGAAAGACAGGGAAAAGCTCATTAAAATGTTGCTTCATGCAGGAAAACCCAGTTCAGGCCCCACAGGAACACAGGAGTCCATCCCTGCATGCTGGCCTGTATCTGCAGCCACCACTGCTGGTGCCTCTCTGAAGCCAGGAAGGAGGCCCTCGGCATGTGATCAAGGCCCTCTGCATGTGACCAGCCTTGATTGCATGCTGAGGGCCTCCTTCCTGGCTTCAGAGAGGCACCAGCGGTGATGGTGGTAGTGGCTGCAGGTACGGGCCAGTGTGCTGGTATGGACTCCTGCCCATTTTGTGTAGGTAATTGGGGGAGGGGAGAAATGAGCCTGATCCAGGGCAAGAATATGCTGGTGGGAAGCCAGCATATTCTGGCAGGTCTAGACAAACCTCTGGTCTCTATATTTCTGACCTAAAAATATGTCATGCAGTAATGAAATGCATTTGTCTAGACTTGTACTAACTTTGCCTGTAATTCTTCCAGCATTATATGTGTTTTGTACCCGAATAATGTTTTTGAGAGCAGGTGTGATTAATAATGTAACCTATGAATCATGATCTTATCAGGTCACCATCTTATGGTCTCAGGTCTCAGGTCTCAGGATGGGAGGAAGCAACGACAAGGCTTGGGTAGCCCCATTCCTGCTCCTGGGAGGGGGTGGGAGGAAGCAGCGATGAGGCTTGGGTAGCCCCATCACTGCTCCTTGGGGGAGAGAAGCAGCGGGGGTTGCGGGAGGGCAGTGGTGTGACCTAGTTGAGCCCTGGTGGCGCAGTGGTTAAATGCCAGTACTGCAAGTCACCACATTGCAAGTTGCAAGTTCGATTCCAGCGGACTCCAAGGTTCACTCAGCCTTCCATCCTTTCGTAGGTCGGTAAAATGAGTACCCAGCTTGTGGGGGCAATTAGCTAACACACATTGGAAACTGTTTAATGCAGTTAGATGTGTAAATAGCTATTGCTTAAAACAATTTTGTAAGCCGCTCTGATAGCCTTGTGGCTGAAGAGCAGGGTATAAATAACTAAATAAAAAAAAACTTATTCGCAGTTTTTCACATTCGCGGGGGTCTCACACCCCTAACCCCCACAAATGTGGAGGGACAACTGTACTATGTTTCCTTGCAGATTTGTGTGTTACTGACACAATGGAAATTATCAGACAGAAAAGCAAAAAGTGTTCCTGTCCCGTTGTCTCCACTCCCTCCCCTGCCCCATCCCTGTCCCAGAACAATCACCCTCCCCAAAGCACTTACCTCCTCTCCCGTCATTCTGGCAGCCCAGGAATTCCCGTCATTCTGGCAGCTCTAACGGAGCTCCATTCACTTCCTTGATCAAAATCCCGCAGCTTCTCGGAAGAAGACACGAGCTTGGGAAATTCAAAAATAAAAATAAAAAGAACACAAAAAGTAACAGTAAGCACAAAAACACACTTTTAAATGTAGAAGTAACCCGTGGAGAGTCATAAAAAGTGTGTCACTTACCTGGATATCCCAATCTCACCTGTAAGTGTTCTGGCAGGAACCGCCCATTGATGCTGGGATCTTGCTAGCAAAAGGGGCACTTTGTCGCACACAGAAAAACCCATGACAGAAATGGAATGGAGAATCTATTGACAGCTTCTCCTGTCAATAAAAAGCAGCATCTGTGGAATGGCAGCAGAACGGGTGCATAACAACGGGGGAATGACGTCGTCTGGTAAGGGAGCTCTTTTGTAATCTCCTAGCATTGCTTTGGACATATCTGATCATCTCCAATATATCTGAAGCATCTTCAGCATTCAGAAGAGGTATATAAAAGCTAGATATTATTGTTATCTATTGGTTGGTTGGTAGATGAGTCTCCAGACTTAACCAAATCAACCCATGAAGCACTCCTCTGATTGAGATGTAGGAGATTTTCAGACGCGCAAGCTGCCTCCGGAGCAGTAATGAGGCTGCTGCACGGCAAGGGGTCCATTTTGGATGATGCCGTTTCTTTCTCGGCGTCGTCCGTGACTGTTGCGGCTAGCATTGGAGGTGGCCATGCTGTTTTTCACTTGTCCGTGAGTAAAAACAGTGCGGCCACCTTCAATGCTAGCTGCAACAGTCACAGACGACGCCAAGAGAGGAACGGCGTTGTCCAAAATGGACCCCTTGCTGTGCAGCAGCCTTGTTACTCCTCCGGAGGCTGCTTGCGTGGCAAGAGGCAGCAAGAGGCGTCTGAAAATCTCCGTATTGAAATATTGCACTTTCCAGAAGACGACAGTGATTCAACTGACCTGAAAAGATTCCTCATTAACTGTTGTCATTGTTGTTTAAATCAGAAAAGAACACCTTGCTGGAATATTTTCCAAAGTAACATTGTTTTAAGAGCTTCAGAGTTGGTGGAAGTTCCCATTATGTCTGGGCCTCATTATTGTCTTATGGCTGCATGAATCAACTAGTCTTATGGATAGACCCTGCCGTTCTAATCCAAGGTCTTACTGTGTCATAAATGCACATGTGTCATTCCTATTGGCATCAAGGGGAGCTGTGTCTGTGCAATAGTCTCCTCCTTCAAGGTAGATTCTCTTTGAATTCATTGATAATTAACATGCTGCTGTGATGGAGTCTAAGTTTCTACCTTTATTCCAGTCTACCTCTGACAGCGAAATATTGATGTGAAGCCAAGGCCATGCTGCTTTGTGGACATGTTAGGCTGATATCAAGGCACAACACTGCTTCTTTAAAGCCCACCTACATTAGAAATGTACAGAAAGAAGTGCTTGCTGTAGACCAGCCATTCCACACAAATGAAAGACAGATTTATCAGCTTGTGAACAATTGCAAAGAACAACTCAAGTTTTGGCTCAGCACCCTGAACGTAAGGCCTTCACTCCTTTGTGGCTGCTGTGCTCCCAGGCAGATACATATATTTTAATATATCTCATGCAATTGCACAAAATGTGTTGTGGACTAATGAATTCTAGGTCTCTGCACCGCTGTTGTAAAACACCTTCAGTTTATACTGCATTTTCCCCTTGGCTGCAGAAGTCCAGCAAGAAGATGTGATATAAAGAATACAAATGATAACTAGCATTCAGATAATGCATACTAGAGCAGTTCTTTAGGTCAGTACAATAGTCACTCCCTGTAAGTCTCCCTGTAAGACAAGGTTGTGCAACTGAATAATGAAGCCAGTTTACATCCCCTCGTAAGAGATACAGTACAGTATAGGCATATCCTTTTATCTCAGTCCATGTTTTTGACAGTCTAGGCCTAGCAAAATGGAAAACCTTTGTTGCAGAAGAGATTTTAATCAGGGATACTGTACTCCCCCCTCTTTTTTTGCTGTGTTTTAAATGCTTTTAGATTTTAGTACATGGTTTCAAAATATGATGGCTCATTCAATTATTATTCAAATTCCTTATCAATGTTATAAGTGATTCATTTTAACTGTGTTCTGTTTCAGTTCATGCTGTAAGCTGTCTTGGGTCTGATATAAAATTAATAAATAAATATGGAACAAAATCCTAGCCAGTTTAATACTTTTAGGCCCTGGACTGAAGAGTAGCGTTTTCGACTGGGAAGACTCTAAAAATGCTTCCTGTTCTAGTGAATCCTTGGTTGAGTAACAATGTTTTTCTGAGCTCTGCTGTGTTCCTGTAACCTTTCTTTCTTTGAGGCTTACTGCATGCCAAAGTAAAGCGGCAGAGCAGCGGGAAGGTTCCTCTTTCTGTGCTGCTTTACTGCATGACACCGTTGTTCTTCTGTTCCGGTCCCATGGCAGCCAGAGGTAAAACTGAAAAAAATCTGTTAGTAAAAAGCTGTACCTCTGTCTCCCATGGGACCGGAATGGTAGAACACTGGAAGAATGATGGCATCATGCGGTAAGGCAGCACAGAAAGCGGAAACTTCCAGCTGTCCTGCCGTGTTACTTTGGCATGTGGTAAGCCTCTTTGTTAGTCCCAACTCCTGATTTTCTTCTTAGTCCTGTATCTTGGGGGTTGTCTAGATGGTGAAAATAATCCTAATAGAATTTGCAAGGAATACCTTTTGTCCCAATGAGATCCCACGGTCATTCACCTTATTCAGAAGGAGCTCCCCCCCCCAAAAAAAACTCTGAAAAATATGGGGAAAGGCTTTGTGGCTTGTCCTGAAGTTTTTCAAATAATGTGTGGAAAGGCGCATTACCGCTCGTTTGGCCATCCAATTGACATTGCAGCGTAGGGCAAAAGTGGAAAGCAGACTAGGGAGATTTTCACACGCTGAAAATATTGCCTCCAGAAACCGGGACAGAAATATTTCTGTCCCGGAAGCAGTGCCGCGGTTCGCACGCTCACCTCCCTCTTCCGTTGTTCCGTCGTCCTCGCTTTGGGTTTTTCCCTCCCTCTTCTGGAATATTTTACTAACGGGAGTTTGCCGTTAATAAAATATTCCGGAAGAGAGAGGAAAAAACCCAAAGCGAGGATGACGGAACAACGGAAGAGGGAGGTAAGCATGCGAACCGCGGCGCTGCTTCCGGGACAGAAATATTTCTGTCCCGGTTTCTGGAGGCAATATTTTCGGCGTGTGAAAATCTCCTGGTTGGACGTGCACAGGGGAGCGGGCTTGCCGGCAATGAAGTGGCTGGAAGTGCCATTTTGGAATTTTATGTTGATGACTATGTACTTTTTCAATGCACTGAGGCAACCAAACAGCTTTTTTAATTCGAAGGTAGCACTTGTGCAACCTTGTGCTTGGAATGATGGGCCAGGTAGCATGACTAGAAATCAGGTGAAAACTGGCCATCTAGGTGGTACAGCAACCTTTTGTCCTCCTGGCTCTCATCTACTGGTAAGAATTCCTCCAGGTAAGGCATGACACAGAGGACTATATTGCATATGTGAGGGGAAACGCAATATAGTTTGATCTGGTTACCTTTAAATAGAAAAAAGAGAGGAGGAAAGGATTGCTAACTCAATACCACAAAGTGTTCATTTTAATTAATATTGAATTAAGAGAGATTTGAAATAAATTCATTTAGATGAGAAGTCATAGCAATTAATACGCTGCCATTTTGCATAATGAATACAGGACTACAGAGAGAATATATATGGTTAATAGGAATCTTGGCCCTAGTGACCTTACAGCACAATGTATTAGAGATGGTTCTGTAGGCAGCTGGAAAACTGGCATGTTGTCCTCTATGATTTTACATTGTTATCATATCTTCCAGTTGATTTGGGGAAGGAAGGAAGGAAGGAAGGAAGGAAGGAAGGAAGGAAGGAAGGAAGGAAGGAAGGAAGGGAAAGAAAGAAAGAAAGAAAGAAAGAAAGAAAGAAAGAAAGAAAGAAAGCTGCCAATGAGCAAAATATTTCTTTTTCAAGGCACCCGTTTGGCTGACTGAAAGAAATCCAGGTGTCAAAATGGGAAGTCAGGTCTGATGTTTTATGCTCACCAGGTGGCATGATTCCAGCTCACATGATATAGAAATGGCTCAGTTCCCTATCTTCTCAGGATTCGCATAGCATGTGTGTGAGGTGGAAAATCCATGGAGAAGCTTCAAGAAAGAAAGTGAGGAAAAATTGTGCAAAACATACTGTCATGCATCAAGGCCTCAGTCAGGAATATCAGATATGTTAAATCCTATTGCTAGTCCCCCAACACAGGAGACCCACTAAACCAATGGGATCTTAGTGAATCAATACTTATGTAAGTTTCATTTATCCAATAGATCTATTCCAGTAGACACTAGGAATATGATTTAGGATATAATATTGCTATGCCTTTTTCATACTAATTCACTGAGCATTGACTCTTTCTTGGTACACTACACCAGTGTTGCATATTTCAAGGGTTGCACAATGGTGGCAAGGAAACGTAGGTAAAATCTGTTGGCTCTGAGCAACCTGTTCCTCCAGTGCTTTACTTCCTTCATAGCTGCTGCATTCACAGCCTCTTTTCTTCTGCTTCTGCCATCTACACAGTCACCTACAGCATTCCAGACCAGGATTAGAAGCATTAGGCAGCATTCAATTACCCTGAAATGAAGTAATAAGAAACATATGTGCCTCTTTTTTAATGATATATACATATACCCTCCAACGTTTCCCAGATGAAAACTGGGATATGTATGCCCAAGCAACATCAGAGTATGGTCAAAATGGCAAAAGTTATTAATGGGAAAGAACACACAGGCTAGGAGTTACTGTTACCCAAATTGTGTGGCGACCATGAAGAAGCCACTTGTGTTAAGATATTAATATGGGGAATTTTAATTAGCTCAATATGGCAGTGAGAGGCTGGGCAACTACAGGACCTTTTGCCCTATGTATACCGGTACTAACTGATGAGACTCACAGCCAGGAAATGAAATAAAATGGTTTTTATTGAAGAATAATCTTGGAAGCATTCACACCAACACTCGGGCTTCAAGCAATCACACAAGGCTACTGAAGAAAGTAGGAAGCTTTGGGATAGAGAAATAGAGTTTGGGATGATGGGCTATACTATACCTGTCCAAAGAGCAGAGATTTGTGTAGCGGAAGATACTCAGACAGAGCTCTGAGGGTCAAATAGTGGATGGACAGAGTGATGGGATGCAGGAAGCTGTGAACACTTTGACTATGTTTTGGGGTGATATTTATACCTAATATTTTCCCTTAAGGGGTGTTATGAGTGTAATTGTCTGGGAAAGCGGCCAGCCCAGAAGCTGATAAGGCTGCAAGGCTTGACAGCAACCCAAAAGTTATTCTAAAGCACAGTACCAGTAATTCAGTAGTTCCATAGCAAGCCAAAGGTCCAAGAGTCCAAAGAGCAAATTCACTAGTTCAGTCCAGGGTCTAGGGTTCCAGAAGGCAGGTCAGCGAATCGAGTCCAAAGTCAAGAGTTACAGGTCAATCCGAGGTCTCGAAGGCAAGGTTTCAGGCACCAAGAAAGTCAGAGTCAGATGCTTTCACCAGGGAACACAGATAAACTCTGACAAAGAAGTTCAGCGTCTCACAGCTGTTTATATTGGCCCAGCTCCTAATCACAGCTGTTTGGTTATTGCTGAGCATTTCTCAGATAATCTCTGGGATCGCTGCAGCACACCCTTTCTGATCTCCTCTGGCTGAAGCTAGGTACCTCATCATCCTGCTCCTCTATGTCTCCCAGGCCTGGAACCTGTGCAGGGGGAGGCTTGGCTGCTGAGACATGCACTCTGCTGTAGTTGGCATAGCAGAGCTGGGTTTAGGCTCAGCCAGCTCTGCTGGAGCTGGCTCAGCCCCTTCGTCTCCTGAATCCTCAGAGTCCTCAGCCTGGCTGGCCATGACAGTAATATAATATTAGATGGAGCTTCCCACAGTTAGATAGTGGAAGCTCTGGCTATGTTAACAATCAGTAATGGCTGAGACATTAAGACTGATGGGTGTCAGGCAACCTTCTATTACTGAGGAGAGGGGTGTGAAGGAAAACCAGTTTGCAGAATAATAAGTATTCTGGCCACTTGATTGAATTAGTGAATAGCTTACTTTTAGGTGCCTCCAGAAGAATTAGTACATTCCACTCCAACTACCCATCCAAGGGTGGGTGGGTCTGTGTAATTGCTACCCGGGCATATATTTTGGGGAATTTGGAAAGACCTCTTCTTTAGGTTTTGAGCAAACCTTAGCTCAGTCCCTATTTTGGGGGAAGTCCGGGTCTACTAACCTCATGAAGTGTCAGTTAATAAGCCAATTTAAGAAATATAGCCAATTGATGAATTTTTGGAAGGGTGGGCATGTCAGGGAAGGCAACAAGGCTGGAACAGTTTGCTTTTGCCTAAGACTAAAGGGAAGGGAAAGGTTCAAGCCCACTTCTTCTCCTGCTGACTTAAATGAATGCAAATTACTTTTGTACTTTGAACTCAGTTTACAGCAGCTGAAGTAAGCTGAGTTCAAAAGTGGGGAAGTGGGAGGACAAGAGAGAAATTGGGACATTTAAAGAGCAGCTGAAAAAGTGGGACAACAGAGGATTAATCTGGACTGTTCCTGCCAAATTGAGACAGTTGTAGGGTATGTACCTGTATATGTTTTATTCACACATTTGCACAAGTAGAGGTTCAATCAATTGCTACAGCTTTCTGTTTAGGGAGCTTACCCCAACTCCCCCATTAGCTTTCAAGGAGAGCCACCATAAAATTGTTAGAGAAGAACTCGGGTATCTTCATGTCTCTCTCAGCCTCATTCAAAAACTGCAAGCTTGTACTTTTGTTCCTTATTCTGCAGCTGCCAGCTAACTGGCTCTCCCAGAAGCCAGGCAGGGTCCTTCAGCATGTGACCAAGGCTGGTCACATGCAGGGGGCCTGCAGCCACAGGTTGTGGGCCCCCTTCTTAGGTTCCGTGTCAGTAGAGAAAATGCTGGCAGCGGAGATGGCTGCAACTCTAGCCTGTTTTCTCTGGGTAACTTGGGGGGGGGGCTAGGCCAGGTCCAAAGTCAGGATACACTGGCGAAGATCTGGCGTATCCTGGCTAGTGTAGACAAGCCCTTAGGCTGCAGACTTTAACATACCACCCTCCCAAAATGTTATTTTGCTGGCATAATTTGTGCCATTTTTATGCCAGCAAAAGAAATCACCATACCACACTTACCTGTAATCCTGGTAAAAGGCAGCCCAGCAATGAATGAGGAGTGAACAGAGCTCATTCACTTCTTCATCTGAAATCTTGCAGATTCTCGCGAGAATACCTAGCGTGGGAAATTCAACACCCCTCCCAAATAACACTCAAAAACTTATAAAAAGCACACAAACACTATTAAAAACTTACAGGAAAACTGGGGAGGGTCATAAAAAGAATGTCACCTACCTGGGTGTCGCGATCTCACCAGGAAGTGTTCTGGCCGGTCTGGCCATTCACATTGTAACGATGAGGAAAAAAGGCACGAGGTTTCAAACAGTGGCAATGCTGGCAAAAAATGACCACAGCTTAACTATTAATGGCTTGGGACATCAATAAAATAGAATGGCTTATGGATAGCACATAAACGCAAAAGGGCAATGTCATCTGATATGCACGCCCTTTCGCATTTATGCGGCATTGTTATGATGTCGTATTTCGTGCATTTGATAAAGTCCTGCATCTGCACTGCAGAAATAAGCCAGTTTGACACTGATTTAACTACCATGGTGCTGGGCTATGGAGTTTTAGGATTTGTAGTTTTGTGAGATATTTAGCCTTCTATGTCACAACAGCTCAGATGCCACAACAAACTGCAAATCCCCAGAGCCATGGCAGTTACAGCAGTGTCAAACTGGATTATTTATGCAGTGCAGATGCAGCCTTAGATTTAAGAACCACAGAGCTGTAATGGGTCCCGAGGGATCATTTTGACCAATCCTCATCCCATAGCAATATGAGATGTCTGGTCCACTGGGTATGGCATTTCTGAAGTGCCATGAAGAAGACAAAAATGAAACACTACTTTCAACTGTCTCTGTGTACATACCAACACACTTAATGTGGGCCAAGATGGCTCCCTCCGAGTCCTCATCTCAGCAGTTTTGTTCTCTTTTTCCATTAATGAAAGCAAATCCAGTTCTACATGAAATAAATGTGAAGGATTTATTTTTTCCCCTTCAAGCCACCTCATTTCACTATCAAGCTAAAATCATAATCTTCTTTTCTTCTTCAGGTAATTGTTGCACTACTTTATAAGCAGGTGGGGAGGGGAGATTTAAATATTCAGATCTTTTGCTCAACATTTTCAATCTACATACTCAACAGGAGCACACAGCTATCATGCCTCCAGCATTAGAGAGATTCATATGGAAGCTTTCAGGAGACCATCTTCCCCAAACTGCCACATATCACATAGGAGCATATAGAAAGCCAGCCTGCAGTATGTTTTCCATATACATATGAGAACAGTCAGCAAATGAAATCTCTGTAGAGCCAAAGCAAACACAAAGCAGGCAGAAAACTGGCTCTGGCTAAAAACCTGCTGGTGGGAGGATATTGATAACTGACTTAAACAACACTAAGAACCCTGACATATATAGCACTCTCTCTCTCTCTCCCCCTCCCTCCCTCCCTCCCTCCCTCTCTCCCTCTCTCTCTCGCTCTCTCTCTCTCTCTCTCTCTATATATATATATATATATATCCAACTGAGCTTTCAATGAAGTAAAGAACACCCAATACAACTGGTTGCTTAGAACCCCTAGAACTAAATGGTATTACCTATAGTTTGGGTGTTGTGTTTAAGGGACTTTCCTCAGAGTTTTATATAATGATATGGCATGGAAGAGCAAAAACAACCTAGTTGCAAAAGGGAAAAAAATGTCAAGACACGTGTGCTGTGTGCCTTCAAGTCATTTCTGACTTATGGTGACTTGAAGGCGAGCCTATTATGAGGTTTTCTTAGCAAGATTTGTTCAGAGGGAGTTTGCCTTTGCCTTCCTTTGAAGCTAAGAGTATGTGACTTGCCCAAGATCAGCAGTGGGTTCCATGGCTGAGTGGGAATTCAGACCCTGCTCTCCAGAGCCATAATCCAACACTGAAACCACTACACCACATGGGCTCTCAAGACATATGTACACAGAAAATAACAAGCTATATCTACATAAAATGGCAGGGAATGGATGCCAGCATGGGAAATGTAATCATATCCCATTTCAACTCATAGCCTTCTAGAACTTGGTGTCTTCTACGGACTTTATCAGATCAGTCAAATACATGTCATAAAGATGCTGAATGATTGCAAAAGGGTGTGCGTACCAGATGATGTCACCCTTTCGCAATCATGTATTGTTAAGAAGCAGTACTTTTTATTGATGCCCCAAGCTGTCAATTGATCTCCTGTGGTGAGTTGTTCCTAGCATTGCCAGCATTTGAATCTGTGTGCCATTGTACTCATGTGAATGCAGCATCAATGGGCAAACACTTCCAGGTGAGATTGCAATAGCCAGGTAGGGGACACTCTTTTTATGACCCCCCCCCCTGTACTTGGAACTTTTAAAGTATGTTTTTGTGCTTTCCTGAACTTTTTGTGTCTTTGTTTTGCTTTTTAAAATTTTTCCACACTAGCATCTTCTTGTGAGATTCAGTGATATTACAACCACAGAAGTAAACGGAGCTCCATTTGTGCTCATTACTGCCAGGGAAGCCTCGTGGATGCTGCTCAAGGTAAGTGTGGTTGGGTGGGTTCTTCTGCCAGCATAAAAATGACACAGTTCATGCCAACAAAAGAACGTGAAAGGAGTGGTGGCGTGACAAAGTCCTAGATATGTTAGATAATAACTGCCATCATCCAAATGTGATGCCCATCCAGACAGGGATTATGAAAGTTGTGCTTTAACACATGGAGGACACCAGTTGAGGGAAGGCTAAAGTTGAAGCTAGTCATCTGCTCTTCCTCTGCTGGGTTAACTGGTTAGTCACCTTAGTTCTTATCTTTTCTGGAGTGCAGTGAACATGCATCAGAGAACCAGTGCAACCTTGAAGGCCTGTGCACCATGAATAACAAGAACGGGGTTACAGGTGATTCTAGCATTAGCCTATGTATTGGGAGTAAGTGAACCATCATTCCATATAATAAGTAATTTAGGATCTGGGTGAAATTGTGACAGAAATCTATGCCAGCCCGTCCACCCCAAGGATTATAGAAATCTGTCAGATCACACATAAATCATAGAATCATAGAGCTGGAAGAGACCACAAGGTCTATCTAGTCCAACCCCTGCCTTACAGGAATATCAAAGCATTCCCAACAGATGGCCATCCAGCCTCTGTTTAAAAACCTCTTGTTCACTTGTGGTCTCATATTGCTTCTTGTGCTTGGTTGATCTTAGTACTTCCTTTGTGCTGACTACATCTAGGCCTGTCAACACTTGAACAGTCCTTGAGAAGCAGGTATGGAAAGAGTCAAACCACAATACTGAATCCTTTTTTCCCCAAGCATTAATGATGAAGATTGTTTTGGGTTCAAGCCAGTCCTATATCTGGCATAAGAGCAGACCAAATAATAACTTAAAAGTACATCTCAGCACACTACATCACGTTTAAGTCTGCAGCACACAACTTGGAAATCTTTCAACACAAAATGCTTAAGTAAGGATTGCTTTGTTTTATTTATTTAATTAATATTCCACTCAGATGAGACTCGAGGTGGCTTACAGTAAAGTACACTGAAAACCTGAAATGTATAAAAACATAAAATTAAAACATAATTTTTAAAAAGACCAGTAAAAGAAAAATGGAGCACCTGTCCATATTCATTTTATTTGCAAGGAACAGTAAGTCAGAGAAGAGTCAGGGTTAACAAATAGTTCATATATATTGGGTGTTGGGTTTTTTTTTTCCTTTCAGGAGAATGATATGATCCACTATAAATAATCCACTATTAAATATAAATACAATATAAATGTTTAATAGATCTTTATTCATATACATTCATGAAAGCTCCAACAATCTGAAAGGAATTATCAACATGTGGTGGGCTTTTGACTCTTTGACTGGACCTGTAGACAAGGAACTTTTGAAGATTTTCTTCTTCCTGAGAAATTGTAAGAACAATGGAAAAGCCACTACTCTATCTATCTGTACCATGTTCATGACATTATTATGTGCTGTATTGTCCCAGCCTCCCTCATATCATTTAGCTATTGACTGCAGAGGAAGAGCAATCTGCTATGACAGGTCATATGCAGGGGGGGGAGGTCAACATTTGGCAAGCAGGTGATTACAGTTTTTTTGACTTTTTGCAGGTATGCTTTTTCAATATAATGAAAATACAATACTCTACATTAAAACAATCATCATCCAAATGAAGCTGGTAACAATGTGAATACCATGAAAACAGTAGCAAAATAATTATCATTTAGTACACTACTGATTGATAATTCCTGAAGGGGCTCAACTGCATGGGCGTCTTGGTGGTCCAATTTTGCCTCATCATTTCAGGGAAAGCTCAGTCCCCCCCCTAGTCTTGTGGGGTGCTTGAGCCCCTCTGCCCTCCCCCATTCCAAGGTTCATAGTCACTTTTGTAGGAATTATGAGGAAGAGGAAGAGAAGAGGATGGGCTGAAGAAGGTTGTTATAGGCTGGAGAAATGTCAGGAGAACAATTATTTATTTATTTATTTATTCCCCGCTCTTCAGCCACAAGGCTATCAGAGCAGCTTACAAATTGTTTTAAACAATAGCAATTTACACATCTACACTGCATTAAACAGTTTCCAATGTGTGTTAGCTAATTGCCCCCCACAAGCTGGGTACTCAATTTACCGACCTACTACAAAAGGATGGAAGGCTGAGTGAACCTTGGAGCCCGCTGGAATCGAACTTGCGACGTGGTGGCTTGCAGTACTGGCATTTAACCACTGCGCCACCAGGGCTTTTGAAAGCAAAACTTCCTGTTTCCACAAAGACCTGCCTCCCAGCCAAGCCAGCCAAAATTGCTGGCTGGCATGAAAAAGGCGAAGGCAGGCACAGAGCATGGCAGCTCTTCCTGCTGGCTCCAAAATCTGACCAGTGACTAGATAGAGCAATTCTACCTGGCTCTATGTCCATACAAGGGTGCATACTTGGGGCTCCAGTTTTGCCAGAAAGATGCAAACACACATGGTGGAATGTACTGTATTGTGATTTTAGCTGTTGTGTTACATTCTGGGATTTTTTCCCCTTGTCTCCACAGAAATTTGGAATTATACAGATTGGGGCTGTGGCTATTTATTATGATGTAGGAACAGAGCAGTTTCTTTTATCACTTTCAAAGTTAAAAATAGTGGTATAGTAGAGCCAAGTCTCATGGGGTCAAAGTCCATGGGACTTTTCAATTAGCAGGGATTTTTACATGATCTATTACCTCCCCATCCACCAGACTCTTATGCTCCCTATGAATCTAGCTGCAAGACCACAGCATCTGAGAGGGGAAATGGATCCTCCTAGTAACAATGCATTGTTATGAGCTATTCCTGCTGCAGTCCTAAACATTTTGGAGTGACTTGGTCTTGAGTAGGCAAGCCCCATTAGCTTTACAAAAGACCTACTCCTAGGAGAAATGAAAACTGATACCTGTATCTCTATTTTTTATTTAGAGAGCGAGAACAAGAGAGAGGTCAATAGAGCTGCCTGCATTTTTGGACTGTTTTTGGGAATGTTGCTCTAGGGACATGATGAGGGTCTGCACCTCAAAACTGACCAATATGCCACAGGTTATGAGGTGCTGGTGTGGAGCATACTGTCTCATTTATTTTCCAGGCTCCTAATAACAACAGTTAGCATTTCATTTATGGGAGACGTGTGGAGCATATCTCTTATAAATCAGCAAATTGTGTTAAGTTCTTGTCCCTTGAATAATTTTTGTTATAAATTTTCCAAATACAATAAAAGTTATAAGTATTTAAAGACAAATTAAAAAGAAAAGAAAGAAAAAAGAATAACAGAAAGAAAATGAGGAAGATACAGTAAAAATGCATAGAAATAAAAAATAGAAAAAATAAAAAGTGGCTTCTGACTTTCTTTTCAGTAGTTATAGATACACAGAATATAATCATACCTCTCTCTAAAAAGCTACATCATATACTTCTTCAGATAACAAATCCTACTAATTCTCAAAACCCCAGCTATCAACTCATTTTTGTTTTTCACAAAAAGTCAGTCAGAGGTTTCAGTCTTTCAAAAATATCACTAATGATTTTTCTGTAATTAAAGTAGAAAATTTGTCCATTTCTGCTAATTCATTCAATTTTAACAACCATTCCTTCTTTGTCAGTAGTATTGAGTTCTTCCATATTTGTGCACACAGCAATCTTTTCGCTGTGATCATATACTGTAGTAATCTTCCATGGTTCTTTTCCAAGTGTTTATCCATAAATCCCAAAAGGAAAAAAAGTTCTGGTAGAAGAGAAATAACAGGCAAAGATAGATGGTTAACCTACCAAGATCTTTTGGAGAATTGTCAAGGAGAATATAAAATTAAATCGAATGAGCAACTACTTGCTGAGAGACATAGTTTTCAATGGTATTCTTACTTACTATTATTTGAAAGATTTAAGATGGATAAAAATAATTTTGATTTTGAACAAAACAAGTTAGAGTTTGAATTGCAATTCTGTTCAGATGATGAACATGTGATTGGTAAAATGTATAAACATTTGTTAAAATTTGACATGGAAGAAGAACAAGTGAAAGGTTTCATGATAAAATGGGCTAAGAATTTTGGATATAATATACACATGAAACAATGGGAAAGGATGTGGTGAAAGGGGTTGAAATTTGCAAATTGTGTTAAGTTCTGGTGCATGTATTTAATCCCTTTCCAATCTGTTTATTGGACAGCCTTCCACATCCTTCTCTGTGGAAGCTGTTAACATGCATGTATTCAACAGTGGCGAATAAACTTAAGAGTTTTATTACAAAACGCAACTGCTGCTCTTGGCATAAGTAATTTGTGCACCTGCATTTTTAAAGTGTTTCAAAGTTTTCCCCCTTTGTGAATTCACTGGTAACACACATTATCTTCCCAGCTGCCACAATATGGTATTTGCGGTCTGTGTCGTGTCAGCCCATGTTATCTGGCAGCCCTTGTTTTCATAGCAAATAGCAACTGAAAGTGACAACAGCCCTCCCCAGCCAGGGGAACAAGATAGCATTATGTGGTGGCCCTGAGATGGGCTTTCTCTCCTCTGTCTGACATCTGGGATCTAGACTGCAAACCTCAAAAGGGGGCACAACTGAAGTATAAAGAAACAGGCCTTGTACGGTATCTAGAGTTATGGTGAATGCAATGGAGAGCTTTCTGCCCTTCTCTTTCCAACACGCAGTATTTGCTAATTGTATGATGGGTGTGAGGGATTGAATTACATTCTGGTCTTTCTTTATCCTTTGATATTAAATGGAGAGGCCTGAATACTTGGCAAGGTACTTCCCAGCTACATTGTCACCTTCAGGAAGACAAAAGTACCCCATGGGCATCACCTGTGGAAATACTTCCAGAATGGATAAAGGAATTAAGAATTTCAAGTTACTGTAGGCATAATAAGTCAATTTTTAATAGCAATTCAGCAGGTGCCCAAAGTCAACTCTGTCTATATAGTTTTAAAGTTGGGGGAAAAAGTCCCTTGTGTTCTCTGTAATCTCCCTGAAACGTTCCTTGATTCTCTCCAAAGTATCCAATTGAAATGTCTAAAGTGTCTAAATCCCAGTGATTTTATGTATTTGTACATCTTAAAGTCATATTATCATTTTAAAGCCATCTAGTTCACAATTCTTTCCTTTACAGTGGGCCATAGAATAACTTTTAAAATGATCAGTATCTAATATTATATCAACTTGTTCATCTGAGACTATCTTCTAGGGTGTCATACAAATTTCATTGGGTATTTATTCTGCAAACAGAGGCAGAGGTACGGTTGATGAAATGGCCTGGCATGAAATCTTCATTTCTGGGAGTTCATTTTATTGTTTATTTTCTATAGGACTGCAATAATCCAACAGTGCAATATGATGCAATGCTTTAATGGCACTTTATTTCTGGAATGATCTGATCCACTCAGTCACATAGGAAACATGCTGAATGCAAGAATGTCTCCTTATGGCTAAGTGATTGCAGTGATGGTGGCTTTTGGAGGCTCCACTTTTTAAAACCCCCTCCCACACTACCAAGATTTGTATATAACTTATGAAAGGAGGTGTGCTGTAAACATGGAGACTGTTTACAGCCCACATCTATGATTTGCCTGGGTGGAAGGCTGTTATTGGGATGAGGGCCTGAGTTGGGACTGTCTCTGGGGAAGGAAGGAAAGATTTTAGACCCAAGTCACTAAGATGGATTTTTATCCATACTGTCATTATTCTGGTTGCAGACTCCTCAGTTCCTGTTTATCAAGGAAAAAACAAGTACACAATTCCGGATGGTGTGAATAATGTAAAGTGTTGTAACGATCCATCCAGTCAAGTGAGCAACCCAAGGAAAAGAGTAATAGTGTCCAAAACTAGAGCTTTGAAATGTTACTTTTTAAATACAACTCCCAGAATTCTCTAGCCAGCACCATACTAGTTGGGGGATTCTGAGAGTTGTAGTCCAAAATGTAACTTTCCCAAGGTATGTCAAAAACAAAGCCACATAGAGGGTTTCTATCCAGTAAAATATTAAACTGGGGAGGTGAGGAGACAACAGGGTCAGCCTCTGATCTGGTACAGTAGAAAGTTAGCTGGGTAACATCTAGCTTTTCTTTAAAAAACATGATCAGATAGATGAGCTAAGTGTCATCGCTTTCTACTGCTGCTTTTCTGACCCAGCTGGAGGTAGAAAGTAGATTGTAGAAACCAGGAAATTGCATCATATGTGGGTTGTAAGAGGTCAAATGTGCACATCCAACACAAAGCAGAGATGTATCTAAGGTATATTTTACACAATCGATTACCATAGAAGCCATGAGTGACATGGGTACATGCAGCAGGGACCTGCAGCCAATTAGGAGCTCCCTGTGGCATGTACCCCAAACACATATTTTCAAACACATGTTTTTAAGTACTGCAAGTTATATTTTTAGCCTCTACAGTACAAGTACCTGGTCATAATTCTACAAAGCAGCCCTAAGGCACTGTACACTTAAGGCAAATTGGAACAGTTAAATAGTTACATTGCTTGGGGTATGACTCCAGAAAATGGCTATACGTTCCCATGGAATTATAGGTGTACCCTGCAGGAGAATGGAACATTTGCATATTCTAATGTTGTAAAAAAAAAAAACTGATCAGAGACAGAATATTAGAGGAATAAAAAGCAGAATCTCATGACTACTTAGGATTTCATCAGACGCGGCTGAAATAGTGGAATTATAACACAATAGTATCATAAACAGGTTCCTGTTATCGCACGATGTCATCCTCCTCCTGTGGTCTGTGTGTCTCCACCTGTTAATTAGGCATAATTTTTAATTGATGGGCAAAGCCCTCAATAGCCCTCGATATTGTTCTTTTTTGAAGTTTTGATGAGTATGCACTATCATGTCCCACTGTAATTGTGCAATTCCAGTGTGAATGTGTGGTCCTTTTCTCCCCCTCCTTTTCCCCAATGAGAACACATAATTAAATTTCCAGGGGAGAACATGAAGAGTACCTACAGGACACTCTTTTAATCAACTGTTGCCTTTTCCTGGTACCTTTTAATGTTTGTTTAAGTGTTTATTTGTGATTTTTATTTTTTATTTTTTGGTTATTTATTGGTTTTTAGTGTTTTGGAGAGAAGTCACATCTTCTCATAAGAACAGCTGAAATCTTGCCCATGCGAAATCGTGGAAGTAAGAGAATTTTTTTTTCTTAAAAGCGCATGTGCCAGCCAGCAGGAGGTTAATACTCTGTCATTAGAAAGCAATGTGAAGACAAGTTTTACTATAGCGCAAGCTGAAATCCCATCCTTAAACTGCTAGTGGTGGTCATGCAATAATTCCTTGGTAGTAGTATTGCTCGATTATGGCAATGTGCGGTAATTGCTGTAATCATGCCAATATGTTTCTACTTTCCTCAATAGCAGAATTACAGAATTTTTAGACACTAGTTTGATAAAGTCCATAGGCTTGTTCAGGGTACTTCTCCCTGTTCCTTGTTGTTGTTGTTGTTGTTTGCCTTCAAGTAATATCTGACTTATGGTGACCCTAAGGCAAACCTATTACAGCATTTTCTTGGCACGATTTATTCAGAGGGGGTTTGCCACGGCCTTCCTCTGAAGTGGAGATCATGTGACTTGCCAAAGTGGGCTTCTATTGCTGAGGACTTTATCAGACACAGGGAAACACAGCACAAAACTGCATCCCACATTGCATCAGAAGAACGGGAGGAAAACAGAAAGTGCAACATTATCAGATGCCCGCATCCTCAGCTGTTCCAGGGGTGTAGCATGGGCGTGAACAAAGCATCCCTTTTTTTATTGATGGGTTAAGCCAGCAATAAAAAGGGATGCCTTATTCATGCCTGTGCTACACCCCTGAAATGGCTGAAGGATGGTGTTGTCTGATATTTTTTCCCGTTTGTGTTCTCATAGCGTTCTTCTGATGAGTTTTTTTTCATGTGTATGATAAACTCCTTAGTAGCAATTCAAACCCTGATCTGCCAGAGTCCTAGTCCAGCATTCAAACCACTACATCATGCTACACCAGCCTAGGAAAATTACTTTTGTACTATAACTCACAGAATCCTCCAGCCAGTATGAGAGATTGAGGGAGCTGTAGTACAAATGGTAACTTTCCCGTACTCTGCCTTTGACCCACTAGAGAAGCCTTTTGAAGTTGCAAGGTCCTGCCAGAGGAATGGGGAGGGAGGAGGAAATGGAAAAGAGTCCTTCTGCTTTATAGTTGTCAGGATCCAAGCTACTGTTTTTTGTAGTGGTAGCACTAGCAGGGTGCAGAGGCGCCAAACCATAACAGGTGACACCATCACGGAGAGGTGTGACACCAGGCTTAGTGACGTCACAGACTTTTTGTTGTCAGACTTACCTGCAAATCTCAACTTTTTTTTTCATTGAAGGAAAAATTTCAATGAAGGGAAGGAGAAAATAGATTAAGAGGAAACAAAAAATATAAATGTATAAATAAATGTAGACTTTGAAAAGTAGAACTGGGCAACTTTCAAAGCTGAGGTCTTCATGTCCACCAGTGATATAGCTCTTCTTTTGAACTACATCTGTCCTGGTTGAGTGTCACTAAAGTATATTCATGTCAAAGATTGTTTGGATTATGTATAAGGCATTTGCTTTCTAGTAGTGATGCTTAAAAGGTGCAAGTTCATTACTTGCCAAAAGCAAATGCTGCTTGCTTCCTTGGTGCTTCAAAGAAGAGAACGAGCCACTTGGCACGAAACACCCTTGTGTAGATCAATAATGGAAACATTAAGCAGGGGTATTGTTTGCAAAGCAATTAAAAAAAAACTTTGGAGACATGTTTATTCCACATTAACAATACCTTAAGTAAAATGATAAAGAGACTATAAGGGTCCATTTTGTAAGTGGCGCATTGGGAGCTATACTCACAAGCCTGCTTGCTGTTAAATGCTATTTCCTCACATGTTGTAAGCATTCTCAATTGCTGTGAATATTTAGGCCCAGACAACATGTGCCTCTCAGCTGCTTTTGTTATACATGCCTCAACTTATTTTTTGTAATTCAAAGTAACTATATAGAATGAGAAAACTTGACTCAAGTACCAACAGGTGATTAATTCTTTTATTTCTGGCTGTTTCTCCATTAAAATCAGCTTCTGTCAGCTGCATTTCCACCCTCTACTGGAGTACAATAATAATAAAATTATTACTATTAAATAAATAAATAAAGGTGTTGCAACAGCTAGGTCTACATCAAAAGCTATATAGAAAAAGGAAAATGGAAGCTTTCTCAGGAGGTGTGAAATAATGAATTATTTCCCTACCTCTGCATAGCCAGGTCTTTTCCCAGGATATTTTTAATTTTTAGTGTTGTTACCTGCCTCAAAAGCACCCACCTTTTCAATAATGCATAATTAGCAATATTTAATAATTTAATTGGCTATGGTCCGCCACATGGGTGGCAAGTAAACTAGGGACTCCCCAGATACCAGGGCTGGAGTCATGCACAACCTAGGGAGGAGCCTTCAAAATTCCTTAAACAGATCATACCCAGGTCAGAGTTCTTCCTGAGAACACCAGGATATGAATCATCCACTAATCTACTCAAGGATAGCCATGCACTCAGTAATTGCAAAACAGGTTTTTCCTCTTTCCCCTTCATTCACAATAGAGGATTGCCTCTGCTCATTCAGTCACAAATGCCTAGCTTATTGGCAATTGTTAACACATCCAGAGAATCCATTGTCCAATCCTGGGATCTTCAGGAGACCTTGTATTTCATTCTAAATCCCATTTCTTCAAGAGAAATATCAAAAATAAATATCACTCTAAAACACCACAAAAGTGTACGCAGCTCCCCTGCATCCATCCACTCTGTCACTCTGCTGTGTGCCTCAGAACACAGCTCTGAGTATCCTCTGCTCCTATGATTGGTGTAGGATAACCCATAATCCCTTCACTCTATTCCTGTATCCAAATACTTCCTACTTTCTTTGATAGATTTCTGTGGTTGCTTGAAGCATGAGTGTTAGCATGAATGCTGTTAAGATTAAATTCCAATAAAAACCATTTAATTGTACGTTCCGGCTTGAGTCTGTTCAGTGATTACCAGTATACACAGGGCAAAAGATCCCTGCAGTTATCCGACCTCTTGTATACCAATTTGAGCTAATTAAATTCCCCAAATTAAGATTCAGACATGCATGGAATTTGCACGGACCTCAGCAATTTGGGTAACAGTGTTGAGGAGATGGTAATTTGAGAACTTGCCCTGAAGATGTCTGGTGGGCAGTTTACCAAGAAGCCTATATCCTGTTGTATAGGAAGGTCTCTAAGATTGTCCAAAATAAAGTTAAGCTTCTGGAAACCAAGCCTTATGAGGAATGACTTAGGGAACAGGTTATCTTTAGCTTGGAAAAGAGAAGTCTGAGCAGTGACATAATAACCATCTTTAAATATCTCAAAGTCATGTAGAAGAGGAAGTAAGGTTGTTTTAGCTGCTCCAGAAACCAGGACATGAACCAATGTATTCAAATTGCAAGAAAATAGATTCCACCTAAACATTAGGAAGAACATCATGATGGTAAGAGCTGCTTGACAGTGGAACTTGGTGCTTCAGAATGTAGTAGACACTCCTTCACTGTAGGTCTTTAAACAGAGGTTGGATGGCCATCTCTCAGGAGGCTTCAGCTGTGTGTTCCTGCATGGCAAGGCACTGGACTATATACTACAATTCTATGATTCAGTCTATTGTACTCTTATTCCTCTACCCAGTTTGTGGTCCTTAAAACATTGCCATCCTAAGTCGGTGATGGCGAACCTATGACATGCATGTCACCGCTGACACGCGTAGCCATCTGTTGTGACACGCGGCTAGGCCTCCTCCCCCATTCCCCCCCGGAACCTCACCACCCTCCCTAAAGTGGTGGGCAGGGCTTAGAAGCCCCAGTCACCACTTTGGGGAGTGTGGGAGGGGGAAGGAAAGTGGCGGGTGGAGCTATGAAGCCCCGATCACCACCACCACCCCTGAGGCCTGCCTGCTTCCCTGGAGCTGCCTCGGAAAGGCTGGGTAGGGGGGTGGGCGGGTCGGCAGGACTCTCCCCGGCCTTCCTGAGGGGGCTCCGGGGCTTTGAAGCCCTGGAGATGCCTTAGAAAGGCTGGGGAAGGTGGCGGGCTGGCAGGAGGGTGGGCGGGAGTCTGCCTGGCCTCTCCGCAGCCTTCCCAAGGGGGGCTCCGGGGCTTCGAAGTCCCGGAGCTGCCTCGGAAATGCCGGGGAAGGCAGCGGGTGGGCGGGAGCCTTGGAAGCCCGTCAGTGCCTAGAGAAGGGAGAGGGGAAGTGTACAGGTGGGAGGCTTTCCACCCTCCCCTTTCGAAGGCAGCGACAGGTTTCATAAGAAGCCCATCGGTGCCTTGGGAAGGGATGGGTGGATAGCGTGGGGGTGGGAGGCTTTCCAACCCCGCCTTTCCAAGGCAGCACCGGGCTTCATGAGAAGCCCCTCGGTGCCTTGGGAAGGGAGGGGGGGAAACATGCGGGTTGGAGGCTTTCCACGAATAGTCAACATTGCGAATGTGGAGGGGCAACTGTATACATTTATGTTATTTAAACAATAAATATAGCGAAATAATGTTTTTCCCTCTAAGTGACACACCACCCGAGTTATGCTCAGTTTTTTGTTGAAGTTTGACACACCAAGCTCAAAAAGTTGCCCATCACTGTCCTAAGTGGTGCATAGCAGCTTATCTAGGGAGGTAAACTTGCCCTGCTTCACTGCCTGCCATTCTGCAGGTAGTGAAGGAAATGTTGCTTAAGTGAAACCTAATAAGGCCTTCTTGACATATTGAGACTGAATCCAGACAAGACGGAGGTGCTCACGGTAGCGGCCCCGAAACCAAGAATCGTGTTGCAATCTCCAGTCCTGGATGGGGTCACACTCTCCTCCAGTGACTGTGTTCGCAGTCTAGGGGTGCTCCTTGACTCGTCACTCCTGATGACAAATCAGGTAAATGCGACAGTCAGGAGCACTTGCTATCAGCTTCGGCTGATACACCAGCTGCGCCCTTTTCTGGAAGTAAGGGATCTTGAGACCATTGTGCACGTGCTGGTAACCTCACGTCTTGATTTCTGTAATGTACTCTACATGGGGCTACCCTTGTGCTTAGTTCGGAAATTACAGCTGGTACAAAATATGGCAGCCAGGCTAGTTTCTGGGACATCTAGGAGGGACCACATTACTCCGGTTCTGAGGTCCCTCCATTGGCTGCCTATCAGCTTCCGGGCCCAGTACAAGGTGTTGGTTATCACCTTTAAAGCCCTAAATGGCTTGGGCCCAAGCTATCTCAGGGACCGCCTTCTCCCTTATAACCCTCCCTGCGCTCTCCGGTCCTCTGGGAGGAATTTGTTGCAGCCACAAAGACCTAGGCTGGCGACCACCTCCCAGAGGGCTTTCTCGGCTGTCGCCCCCAAATTGGGGGACGGCCTGCCTATTGACATCATTAGACAGCTTTAAAAAGGCTGTCAAGACGATTCTCTTCAGGCAGGCTTTTCCAGAATAGCTAACCCCGGCCTCAGGAACCCCCTCTGGAGGTTGCTTCTGGACCTCCAAACTGATGCTGCTTGCTCGAAAGGGTTTTTAATAAATTGTATTATATATTGATTTTAATTTGTATTAATTTAATAATGTTTTAAGGGGGGGAAGTGATTTTGAGTTGTTTTATACTGTATACTATTTTATTGTTGTAAGCCGCCCTGATTGCTCGCAGAGGGGCGGGATATAAATAAATTTTATTATTATTATTATTATTATTGATGTTTTAGGACTTTATCAGATGTGGCAAATATGGCATCATAACGATGCCCAATGAACATGAAAGGGTGCCTGTTTCACACAAAGTTTTGGTTTTGCAATTTTGTGTGGTTAATAAGGCATTCTTTCTTATTGATGGGCCAAGCTGTCAATTGATCTGCTGTGGTGCTTTTTTCATGGAATTGTGAGCATGTGAAACTGTGCCCTCTTCTGCTGGTGTGATTCTAGCATCAATGGGTGGTCCCCACCAGAACACTTCCAGGTGAGAATGCAAAAAATAGCTATGGGATGCTCTTTTTATGAACCTCCCCATTTTGCAGGCTAGTTTTAAAGTGTGTTTCAGTGCTTAGATGTTCATTTTGTTTTTTAATTTAGCTGTTTTTCAACTTTTAAGTGCACTCACATGTTCTTGCGAGAACCATTGAGATCACACACACCCGGCAATGCAGAAATATGGGGCTGCTTTTTCACGCTATTACGTTTGACAAAAAGGGTACTTTTGCTGGCATGCTGACAGTTTAGAATATGGTGGGAAAGAAACGTTTTTAGAAGCTCGTCTGATTAAGTCCTTAATGTCTTCGTTGCTGTCTGTTGTACTCTTGATTTATTCTTATTATTCTCTACTTTAAATTGCACAGTTTGGCTGGTTTACTGTGAGATGCTTTCAGTAGACATCAGCATAGATAAGCAGGAGAGATATAATATAAATTAATAAATAAATATAACGGCTATCCTTTCTATCATGGACCAAAAAGCAGTAGAGATTATGGTGATTTTGTAAGGGGATTTTGAACTGGGAGATGATCAAAGGTGAAAGGGTTACACAGCTCCTCCCTTGCCCCAGAATAAACTTGAATCCTCTTGGGTCTCTTTTAAGAATGGGTGAGAGTTTGGTTTGCGTGTTTTTGACAGGATTTTCTCTATATTCAGGATGGAAAAAACTTGAGATTTTTTTTTAAAAAAATGTGAACGTGGGAGAAACTGAAACTGACAGATTGATCCATCTGGTCTTAGATCTTGACTACTGTATTCTCCTTAGTCCTTCCTTCCTTCCTTCTTTGAGAAGTGCCTTGTTTTTAACACCTAAATGGCAGGCAGAAACAACATGGTCCTCTCTATACTAGGAATAGCTTCAGAGTTGTAACTATTGTTGGGGAATGGAATGAGGGCATTGCTCTCCAGTAAGAGTTCTGTTTCCCATGAAATTTTCCTTCAGTTCCAAAATTTCTAGCACTGAAGAAAGTGAGACAGTGAAATTCACACCTAGAACTCTGTGTTCACATTGCCATGGTAACGTTCTCCCCATTTTCCTTGGATGCCTAAACTGAAATTTTTAAGTTTCTGCAATGCTAGAAATGTGTGGACTAAAGGAAAGTTTTACTGAGAGGCAGAATATTCTCATCCCCCTGTCCCATAGCTACACCACTGAATATCTGTATCTATTAAATACGGATGGAGCTGAGAATTTGTTGCAGTTTATTGTTGAAGAATTTACCAAAATCTGAAAATCCCTATTCCCAAAGTATGTGAGGTTTAAAAATATTGAACGTGGGACAAAGTGAAACTGGCAGATTATTCCATCCCTTGTGTTTTGTTGGTTTTGAAAAATATGTGGAGAAAAAGGACACACACACCCCAGAGTAACACATCCTTTGAGCTGTGATCTCTAATAGGCCAGATTGACACAAGACTACCTTGAGGAAATTGCCCAGTGCCTTGATGCTGCAATGCTGATGTAGTGTGTTGGTTGTGGATTCTAGTGGGTATTCATATGGGATGATCATGATACCTTAATTGGGATTATCCACATGAAAAAAACTCCTCTGACACAATTTTGCATCAAAGTTTGGTAAATTACTATATTATACTTGGCTTAGACATCTGTCTTGTGACAAATGGTTCAAACATAATAGCCATTGGATTTTGAGGAATAACTCTTTATGACAATTAGTGGTGTCAGTAACGGATTTAGATGGATACCAGTACAACAAATGCTGCAGACAAAGAATACAACTAACTCTTTGGATGTATATGGCAAACTATCAGGATTAAAGCAAACCTTTCACAATGACAACTCCTAAGCCTCTGTATAATAACAGAGCAAAACCAAATATATATATTTGAAATATGCTTGAAATGTACAAGTTGTGATTTGGAAAGTTGCTGAATTAATTTAAATTATTTTTTTTCTTTTATCAATCAAAATATTTCTTTTTCTAATGTAATCAGATACTGAGGAATGTGGTTTGTGATCATTTGAAAAGCTTAAGCAAAATCAGTTAATTTCTCTAGGTAGATAGATAAAGTAAAACACAAGATGATACATACAAGAAATAGTCACATCAAGTCTTGAAATCTGATGGCAGTTCCCCCAATCCATTTTATTTATTTATATTCCATATATACAGTTTTCTTCAGGTTGACTTCTAGCCCAAACAGCTCTGCAACTGTTGTGAAGCAGGATGTTAGGCGCTGCAGAGCTGCTTCTGTGTGGGCAACAAGGGCAGCAGCATCAGTGAAGAACAGCTCACGAACTAGATAGTTTAGAGTCTTAGTGTGAGCCCTCAGATGTCTTAAGTTAAACAAGCTACCATCAGTACGGTAACGGATATAGATGCTGTCTTCTCCTCAAGCCCTGCTGTAGCCCTTTGGAGCATCATGCTGAAGATTGTAAATAAAGTTGGAGCAAGAACACAACCTTGCTTCACTCCATTAGTTATTAGAAAGTTATTAGAAATACTGAAAGAGCATCACCATATCTGACTTGACTGTGCTGGCCCTCGTGTAGCAAGATAATCATTTTAAGGAATTTGGAGGGACATCCTAGTCTTTCCAGGATCTGCCACAGACCTTTTCTACTCACAGCGTCAAAGGCTTTGGTGAGGTCAACAAATGTTACATACAGACCCTTGTTCTGCTCTCTACATTTCTGTTGCAGTTGTCTAAGGGCAAATACCATACCTGTACTACTCCTATTGGTTCTGAAGCCACACTGACTTTCAGGAAGAAGTTCTGCAATAGCAGGAACTAATTTGTTCAGGAGTATCCTTGTAAGTATTTTTCCAACAATAGAGAGCAGTGTTATGCCTCGATAGTTTGAGCAATCGGATTTTGCTCCTTTTTTCTTGTACAGGGTGATGATGACTACATCTCGGAGATCTGATGGAAAGTTGTTTACCAGCCTGCACCACAGGACGAACACCATCACCCCCACATTGCCGTCAGCAAATCTGTGCTTAAGTCCATTCAGCAGTTCACCTACCTGGGGAAGCATCATCTCCTCATATGCCAAGATTGACAAAGAGATCGATCACAGATTAGCAAAGGCATATAGCGCATTTGGAAGACTTTACAAAAGAGTCTGGAGTAATAAACACATGAGGGGAAGCACAAAAATCAATGTGTATAGAGCCATTGTACTGTCTATTCTCCTTTACGGGTCTGAAACATGGGTCACCTATCACCACCACTTACGACTCCTCAAACACTTTCATCAGTGCTGTATATGCACAATCCTAAATATACACTGGACTGACTATGTGACGAATGTTGCTGTCCTTGAGCAAGCAGGGATCACCAGGATTGAGGCCATGATATTGAGAACACAGCTGCACTGGGCAGGGCACATTTCTAGGATGGAGGACCATCGCCTCCCCAAAATAGTACTCTACGGTGAACTTGCCATGGGTCAGCGTAAGAGGGACGCTCCAACCCCCCCCCAAAAATGATACAAGGACTCCCTGAAACAACATCTCAGGCTCGGCCAAATTGATCACCGACAATGGTCCGTCCTGGCCTCACATCAGGAGGCATGGAGACACACTATACACAATGCTGCAGCCTTATTTGAGAACTCATGCCGAACAAGTTTGAAGAGAAATGACAACGCAGAAAGAATCACAACCTGGAAACATCACCCAAGGAGACCTTCTGCTGTGCTTTCTGCAACCAGACTTGTTTATCTGGGATTGGCCTTTTTAGTCATCAGTGTGCTTTCAGAAAGCGCGGATGAGTCCTTCCTGAATCTTCATTTGTGAAGAAAAGCCAGAGAGAGAGATTGAGTGTATATGTGTTTGTGTGTGTGTGTGTGTGTGTGTGTGTGTGTATCAGGGTGGGGTAGAGGCAGAAAAAAGATGAAAACTATTTAAACTGTTTATGACAATTTAACACAGTTAAAAACAATGTTGTTGTTATGTGTCTTCAAGTCATTTCTGATTCATGGAGACCCCAAGGCTACCCTATCACAGGGTTCTCTGAGACTGAGAGTGTGTGACTTGTCCAAGGTCACCCAGTGGGTTTTTATGACTGAGTCGAAACCTGGACTCCAGAGTTGTAGTCCAACACGCAAACCACTATACCATGCTGGCCCAGCGTATAATATACCACAGCGCTAGAACTGAGTCAAGCCATCTGTTTAATTAACTGAATCAAGGACTTCACTATCGGTCCCACTGAAGGAGACAGATTTGTATGTATGTTCCTTCATGCATATGAAATTGTTCCTCCATTGACTGTTGCATAAGATTCTTGAGTGCTGTGTCCTATGTCTTTTGGCTATCACAATACTTCCTTCAGGATATTTGTTCAAGATGATAGTGGTTACTTAATGTATGGTTTTGAGTCAGCTATGCAGTGAAGATTTAAGATCCAATCCAAATAATACCTTTATTCTTCAAGGATCCAGCGAATGTGGAAAGGTTGGTTTCAAAGGCTAAAAGAAAGTCAGGATTCCCCAGTGTCATCCCCAAACACTTTGTTGCCTGAAGCAGAAATCAACCGACACCTCATTTTAAAAGTTTTTACTGTACCATACAGCTGCTGCCTTCATCTTCCTCCCCACAACATGTGATCAGGACTGGCCAATGGTGTAACTACCAAGGGGATGGTATCAAAATGAGGGCATGGCCTTCCGTTAGACAGAATGAGGTCATTATTTAAACTGACTGAGGGAGGAGGGCAAAGTAGTGGCAAGGTATTGGAGCACAGGGCTCTGTGTGTGTCACACAACTTGCCCTGCACTCCCCTAAACTAAGCTTCTTTCTTCAGTATAGTGGAAGATGTGGTTTTGTCACCACCAGTAGTGACAATATTCAATGGCCAGTCCATGGAGCTCATGTACAAAGAAAGAGGAGGGCACCATTTCATCCATCTTAGGCATGTTGCCATTTGGAGCAGGTTGCTTCACTTTGCTGCATGGGGGAACATGAGGAGGAAGGAAGAGGCGGACTAGATGCTATGATCTAGGATAGCTATTCTCAAAGGTGCCCTAAAGATTCAGATTCCATGAGTATGCATTCATTTGCACAATCATTATTAGTTAACATAGGACTTTATCACACCAGCCTGTTGTCTCACAGCAATCACATTGTTTAAGCAAATGGAAACGTACCTGTATGAAAACAATCACTTTCACATCTTATATCCAATAGCACTATGGTGCCACTTCAATGAAGCACATTCCCGCAATCAATCTTCTGCACTGCCTTGCTTTACCCCACCTTCCTACCTGTGTTGCCTTATGCAGCCCATGTACACTGTTTTTCTTGTGCAATTGTGCAATTTTGGTGCTTTTTGCAAATGGAAAGATCTCTTTATGTATATTCTTTTATGGTCCTGAGTGTTGAAACTATAACACGATGTGATTTTATTTGAATGATCATCTACTGGTTTCATCTCTGAATTTTTCCAAGAGTTGATGAATTATAATCATGAAATGTATTTGGGTTTTCAAAATTCTGGTCAAAACAATCCTGGTAATAAGGCCTGGCATAAAATGATGAAAGACAGTTCACTTGATTATGCTTTCGTGATACTGGGTGGCAAAGAAGCATGATTCTAAGCAGAACTGTTGAGGTATGCATTGCCTTGCCATCTTAGAGCTGAAAAGTTATAATGCTAAATTTCCTTGGATTTTTTTGCTAGTGTAATCAGTCAACACCTGCACATTACGGTTACAGTGAACATCTGTGGTACATCTTGATGTCCCAGTGGTGCAAGACTGTTGAACAAAACATTCCATGTGCATGCTGCAACACCTAAGCACAAGTGTGTGATTTAAAAGTAATGTGGCAGTTTTAATGCAGAGCTTTCCTAGGTTTAAGTCTCGACCTTAATGGTATAACTTGCATTGACATTTTTTCATTTTGTTTTGACATCATAATTGAGTCTAATCTCCACAGACTTGCATTGCACTCTCACTTCAGATTGTAATCTTACAGTGCAGTTTTACCCTAAGAGCATTGTAGTGGCGCTTTCTCAACAGCGTGCATTGAAATAATTTTACCATTGTAATATCACCTCACACTGGCTTCATAACAAGGTCTCCAAAGAGCTGCACTAAAATAATTTGGCCACTGTAATGACCTCACAATGTCATGAACCAATTGCCATTACAAACTCTAAATGAGCTTGAGAAGGAACTTCTGTGCTGGCTCATTAGCAGCTGCATTCTGCTATGCCTAGCCTCTAATTTAAACCTTGCTTGCCCCATTACTAGATGACCACAGCTCCAAATTAGGGAAGCATGGTTCAGTGCAGTATTTATTAAGTACTTGTAGAGTTGCTAAGGCTTTGCTTATATTTGTCATTATAAATGGCCTAGAGAGAATAATGTTCTATGTCTAACTTTGCTTGAACATTATTAGGAGAAATGGGTGGGGATTGCCTATGTCTGGATGCTGCCATAGCTGTCGGATCTTCATGCCAGTTCAGATCCTGCTTCAGGTTTTGACTGTGATGGACCTCCTACAATGCTAATGCATACACACTGTTGTGCCAAATGTACGTATCATTAAATAACATAAAGAATTGTACACATAAAGACTTACAGTGATAGCTAAAAATACTCATACCCTTGGTATCCACTGGAGTTTGGTTCCAGGACCCCCTGTGGATACCAAAATCTGTGGATGCTCAAGTCCCATTAGATATGATGAGATAGTAAAGTGGTGTCCCTTATATAAAATGGCAAAATCAAGGTTTGCTTCTTGGAATTTATTTATTTATTTTTTTCAATATTTTTGAGCCGTGGATGGTGAAATCCATGGATGCTAAATCCATGGATACAACAGCAATAGCAATAGCATTGATATTTATATACTGCTTATCAGTGCCAAAACACTCCCTAAGTGGTTTACATTGTTTGTTTTAGCTAATTGTCCCCAACAATTTTATTACTCATTTTATTGACCTACAGAAGGATGGAAGGCTGAGTCAACTTTGGAGACCTCTGGGATCAAACTCATAACCTTGTGGCTTTCAGTACTGGCATTTAACCACTGCGCCACCAGAGCTCCCTCATACAGACGTCTGACTGTATATGCAAAGAACATTTCCATAGTTGCAAGATGGTTTGAGCATACTGTATATATCAGCATAACATTCTAGTTTGTATGCAACATGAACAATACATATACAATACAATAAATGCACAGGACAGCACTAAATGCACATAAACTGATGTACAATGGGCTTCCAGGTAATATCCCATTTGCTGTATAATCTTCTTCAGATGCCAATCTGCGTAAAACTCTCATCAGTTCTTGGCAGCCCTGGTGTTCTCAATTTTACTTCTCAAAAATGAGTACTTTCTTCTAATTGTGAATAGAGGTAAACTCCCGTATCCACCAAGGATATGTTCCCAGACCCCGCTGTGGATACCAGAAACCATGGATAATAGAGAAACCTATTATTTTCAATGAGACAAACACCAGATGTTGATCATAGTCTCTTTGGAGGGCCTAGAAATGCTTAGAGAGAACATACTTTTCGGACATGGATAAGTGAAACCGTGGATACCAAATCCACAGATACAGGGGTTTACCTATATGTTCTTCTATGCACATATGTATGGGTTTAATGTGAGTGTTTTTTAAACATCTGTGGGAGGAGAGATAGAGATTTTGTTGTTTAATGGTACATGCATCTAGTGGTGGCACTAGAAGGGTGTGGAGAGGCCAGACCACACCAGGTGACACCATTGGGGGAAGGGGTGACACAGCATACATCTGGTACACTCTAGTGTGCATGTGCACTAACATTGTAAGAGTCCTGTGCATCATTACTGTCCTCTCTGCTCATCACATTGTGATAAGCCACTGATTTCCACCACAGATTTCTAATGATTTCCTTATGGCAGATCTGTAAACCGTGCTTCATATCATTGCATTCTTCCAGATAATGGAGATTATCAGACACTCTAAATATGGTGTTACACAAATGCCAGGAGATCGCTAAAGGGCTTCCCTTCCAGATTATGTTGTTTGCCTCTCGTTATGCTCCCGTTCTGCTCCCGTTCCCCTGGGTGCTTCTTTTTATTCATGAGCTAAGCCGTGAATTGTTCCCCCATTCCATTTCTGTAATGGAATGTCAGACTTGTGAAAAGGTGCCCCGTTATGCTGGGAGGTCTGTGCTTTGAGATCAGGACACCAAGGTAAGTGATGAACCTCTTTTTATGAACCTCCCCAGGTTACTTATAAAGGTTTGTATGTGTTTTTGTGTTTGCTGTCACCTTTTCTTTTTTACTAGGCTTTTTTTATTTTTGAATTCCGGCCTGCACAGGGTCTGGTCCTGTCAAGCCACCCAGCTCAGCCTGCCTGCCATCCTTAGCAACCCCCCCCCACCATTTCCCTTGCACCCCCAGATCATGAAAGCAAGGGAGGGGAAGGCAAGGCAAGGGAAGGGAAGGGAAGGGAAGGGGGAGGCCGGGTGAAGGAGAAGGGGAGGTAAGGAAGGAGGGAGGAGGGAGGGAGTGCGGGAGCCGAGCCATGCTGGGCCAGGCAGACTGGGTGAAAACCCTGCCCCTGGGCAGTGGAGTTTCCTGCCCCACTCTCCCTCCACGAAGTTTCCCAGGGTCCGGGGAAACAAAAGGAGGAGGTGCTACCATCGCTGCCATAGCTGCACTCTCCCTGTTTTTCATGTCTGGTGGGAGCTGGAGCTCAGGCTCTTTCCATGGGTCTATAGGGTGGTGGCAGCAGTACCAGAAGCAGGAGAAGGATTTGGGGGGGATGGGCTTGGTGTCCCGGCTCAGGGCCCATGGGGGGCATGGCTAGGCTGCGGCTTCCTGGGCATTGCACTCTTGTTATGGCTTGCACTGGGAGCAGGTGTACAGTGCTTGGATGGTGACAAGCCCTGCGAAAATGGTGGGACCTGTGTTGTTTACTCCAGTGGGATTTCTGCCTGCATCTACCAGCCTGGACTGATTTTAGAATTTTCCGTGCTCTCGTCTTCTCACGAGAGCAGCCAGGATTATAATCCAGGTAGCGAAAGGAGCTCTGTTAGAGCTCTGTTCACTCCTGGGCAGACACGGATGCACAAACAAGTTAGGTGTGAAAGTTTTAGTTACTGTGCTGGGACAGGGACAGGAGAGGGGTGAAAAAGGAGATTGTGGGATGGAAACACTTTTTTTGTTATCGTCTGATAATCTCCAATATTTCATTAGCTACTCATTCTTTCTGAAGACTGAAAGCTGGATTAATACTAACACTAATAATAGTTCTAAAATATGTGATTGTTACTGCTATTCTTGTAGCTGATGGTGCTGTTATTTTCTGTTTCACTTTCCCACAAATCCTGAAGTTCTTTACAATACCACCATGAAACAGTAAAATAACCCAGCAAAGACACAATCATGGTATTGTTGAAAGAGATCAATCTTGCTCATGGCTGAAGGCAAACCAAGGTTTACAAGATGTGTTTTCAATAACTGACCATGCTAACAATGAGGCCTGATGTAGTGTAGAGAGGTCTATTAACCCACAGGGTAGGTATCAGCACAATGAAGAAACATTCCACTCTCAAACAGAAATGCGTAAGGCATATTACTTTCAGGACTTTATCACATGCGTGTCTAAAAATGCTGTAATTCTGCCATCGAGGAAAGCAGAATTATAGTGGTATTAATACATTGATTATCGCACGTTGCCATAATTGCACAACAATTACTAAAGGAAGATCACATGACCACGACGGGATTGAGGCTTGCACTATAGTAATGCTAGTTTTTGCATTGTGTAGTAGTGACAGAGTATTAACACTTTGAGATGGCCCAAGCATGCACCTTTACATTTTTTTTCTCCTACTTTAATAATTTTGCATGTGCAAGATTTTGGCTGTTCTTGTGAGAACATACAACTTTGATTAAACACACCAAAAACACTCAAATTAACAAACAAATTAACAAATTAACAACTTCACAATTAAACAAAGAAAAAAACGTTCTGAGAAAAGGCAACAGTTCATTAAAAGAGCGTCTTGGAGGTTGTCTCTATGCTCTCCAGTGGAAGCTTAATTATGTGTTCTCATTGGGAATGGGGAGGGGGAAAAGCAGAGGAATTGCTTAGTAATGCTGTAATGTTGGGACTACAGTGGAACGGAATTATTGCACTCTCATCACTTCCGTGAAAAGAACACTATTGACAACTATTCACGGCTTTTTCCCGTGAATGAAAAGTTACATGCAATTAACAGCTGGAGAACGGATGGATCACAGGAAGACAATGTCGTGCAATAATGGGAACTCATTCATGCTACTATCCTGTTGTAATCACACAATTTCAGCCTCATGTGAAAAAGTCCACAGTATATGTAGACATTTAATTTGTCTTAAATAGTTAGCTTGTGGTAGGAGAGTTTGGGGAGATATTTTGCATAGTGAATTGATTTTGTGGTTCTCTTAATTTGCCAATACAGTTGTCCCTTCATATTCACTGGGGTTTGGTTCCAGGACCCCCCGTGGATATCAAACTCTGTGAATACCCTAGTCCCATTATATGCAATGGCATAGCAAAATGGTGTCCCTTATATAAGATGTCAAAATCAAGGTTTGCTTTTTGGATTATTATTTTTTAAAATATATTTTCAAGCCATGAATGCTTAAATCTGTGGATACCAAATCTGTGGATACGGAGGGACAACTGTATAAACAGTAATGTATATGTCCTGGTACAACCTTTTCCTAACATTTTGAAGAGATGTGAAGGGGTGTCAGACTTTTAAAGAACATGAGGCTAACATGCTATCACATTCACAAGCCTGTTCAGCAGACCAAAATATCCACCTCATTTATACCAACTTCATTCTGTAACTAACATGTTTAAAAATGACTGTATGATGAGTCTAAACCTCTACAGAAGATCTGAGAAACCTTTTTATTCATTTATACAATTTTTATCCATTTATCTTCTTTTACTTGTTCCTCTTCTTTCTCCTTCACTAGTCTCTGTATTTTCTCCAGTGATGTTCTTTTGATAACATGAGAAATCACATGGGGGTTACTTTAATGAGTTGGGTGCTACTCCTGAGAAAGTGTTCATTATTTTAATTGAAGCCTTCATCACTGGCTGACTTCCAAGTGGCCTACCAGATGTCTCTCCCTTCACAATGGTCAAAACAGATTATAATGTTCTTGTTCATTTTTCCTTTCCTGACAGCCTGTTTTCAAAAAGGTGCCAGACTTTTAAGGAATCATCTTCAAAAGCTAGAGGGCCATGTCTATTCAGAGCAGTACGCCAATATTGAAGGGACATGTCATGAAAACTTGAATATGTGTACTTGCAAAAGTAAGTGCTTAGATTACCAGTCAATGGCCAATTGACTTAGGACTTTATCAGACTAGCCTCTAAAAGCGTTCTTTTGCCGGCATAATGAAAGCCATTTTTATGCCGGCAAAAGAATGCCTCCCACCACACTTACCTTTGTCTCCTGGCAAAGGCTTCCCTGGCAATAAAGCGGAAGTGAATGGAGCTCCATTCACTTCCTCATTCAAAATCCCGCAGATTCACGTGAGACTTCATCGTGCGGGAAATTCAAAAATAAAACAAAAAATAACAAAAAGAAAAAAAAGCACATACACACACTTAAACATTTTCAAGTAACCCGGGGAGGGTCATAAAAAGTGTGTCACTTACATGGATGTTGCAATCTCACCTGGAAGTGTTCATGCCGGACCAGCCATTCATGCTGCATTCACATGAGTTAAATGGCACACGGTTTCATACACCAGCAATGCCAGCACTAAAGCCCCATGGGGATCAATTGACTGCTTCAGCCATCAATAAAAAGGTATGGATTTTGGGCAGGACATAAACATGAAAGGGAGTCATCATCTGATATGCGCCCCCTTTCATGTTTATGTGGTGTCATTATGATGCTGTATTTAGTGCATCTGATAAAATCCTTAGAGTACCCAGCTTGCGGGGGCAATTAGCTAACACATATTGTAAACCACTTAGAGAGTTCCTAGTGCTCTATAAAGAGGTATAGAAATGTAATTGCTATTGCTAAACAACTTATAAGCCACTCTGAGATGCTTTGTGGCTGAAGAGCAAGGTATAAATACTCTAATAAACAATTAAAAAATTACACTGGAATTGTTTGATTGCTAGATACCTAATTTATGACAAACCAGTCAAGTTCAGATGGTCATTTCAAGGTTCCATAAACCATGCTTTATGAAGTCAGCAAAGAGTGCTGGAGCTAAACATTTCCCTACCCACTCTCCTCATGTACTGCTTCAGAACTCAGTCTCTGACTCATATTATGTTAGAGTGCACAGGTGCACGTGAACTGGGAAACACTAACTAAGCTATCATAATGAATCAAGAGGCGAATTTTCTAAACGGTAAAAATACTCCTCACAGAATACAATGAGAATATGATCTGTCCCAATGGGATACTGCATCTATTTGCCATCTAGTGAAGGAAGGGTCCCCCCCAAATGCCATATACTCCATGGGAAAAGCCTTTGCAGCTTTTCCTGTATTTTTTTGAAAAACAGTGAGGGAATGCGCATTTCTGCTTGTTGAGACAAGCAACAGAATTGATTTGGTTTCCCAATATGAGCAGATGGTTGGTCAGACATGTGCAGAGGGTGGAGATCGCTAACAAGGCAAGCACCCAGAGCCATTGTGTTGGATTTTTGCCTTTGAGAACGAGCGCTAATGTGATAAAATGTGTCAGGATCCTGACTTTATCTAGGCCTTGCTTAGCTTGACTCCAGTTAGGTTTCTGTCATGCACTATAGGCCAATGGATTGTTTATGGTTGGGAGGGGGGCTGGAATGTGAGTACATTGAGTTTCTCAGGCGCCTAGAAGGCTGGTATCTCAGTTCCAAGGTCAAATCTGGTTGGGTGCTTGGGAACGAAGGGGGAGGATGTTTCAAGCCTCATTTTAAAACCTACACTTTTTTCCTGTGAGTCAGTTCTGCAAATATCCTTGGACCTGTTCACTTCTTTACCTATACAATAAAACACTTTAACCTATGGTTATTATTTGCTTGAACTGAAGTTCTGACTGGATCCTTACAGTTTGGCAGAACTCTCATTGCCTGCAGACAACTCCTGGAGCGCAATATCCCAGGAGCAACTCTCGCAGGAGATGGAAGAATGTTCTGGTGATACCTCCCATGACAAGCAGACTAAGTGTCCTGGAGATGCCTCCCAGGACAAACAGACTGAGGGTTCTGAGGAAGCTTCCAGAACAAACAGACCAAAAAGCGGAGGAAAGGCATGCAGACCTGCTTGAATGTCATCAAGGGGGAGGAGGTGGCTACACCACAGAGGGAGGCCAAGGAAGTACCAAAGGAGAGATGGCCTTAGTACCCTGACCCGGAGGAGTGTGGCCGTGACATGACCTGATGCTCCCAGCACTGGGATGCCAGACCCAGTGGAGCGTACAGCATCGCCAGATGCCATGGGGACTGGGAATCAGAACTGCTAGAGGTACATGAGGACGTACGAGAGCAGAAATCCTGTCTACAGGAAATTCTGGCAAAACTCAGCATGCAGGAGGCAGGCCCCCACCGATGGAGACCAGCACATGAAGCAGCCAAGGAGGTTGCAGTGGTGGAGGAAGAGGACATGGGCAAAGGTGAGGAGGAACAGGCAGAGCCATCTCCAGAGAGTTAGCCGCGCCAAGCAAGGAGGGCTCCTGGGTCTTTCGCAAACCGAGGTTTGAAAGCCACATTTGATGGTGATCTTAACCTAGGTCAAAGTGTTTATGAGAGAATGGGAAGATTCCTTCCAGACAGAGGAGGCTAAAGTGCAGTATGAGTTGGGCCAGCTGGAAGGTGAAGTGGCTGAGAGGCTGGTGGGTCTCTACAACATGGCAGTGCCTGAACTAGAGGACCTCGATGGCTTCATGATGGCCCTGAGAGTGTGGTTTGAGGACCCGTTCTGCCAGAAGCATGTGTGAATTGAGTTGCAGAGGCTGCGCCAGGGCACCAAGACAGTGGCCGAATATGCCATGGAGTTTCAGAGGCTGGCAAGCCAGATCCCAGACTGGACAGAGGTGATCAAGATCCAGTACTTTTGGGACAGCTTGAATGCGGACATCCTAGAATGGGCGTTCCCCCAAGGTAACCTGGATGTGGTTGGCAAGGAAGGTGGAAGCGGTTTGCCAAAGTGTGAAAATTGCCTGGCAGAGGCAAGGCTGGGGAAGCAAGGCCAGGACGAGTAGAGTGAAAAAAACAGCGTGCCCAGGAAGCTCCCCAGTGGAAACTAAGCGAGAGTGGAGGATATGTTTGGGCCTATGTCTGTGGTGCAGAAAGAGTGGCCATCGTATCACAGAATGCCCAGAGAGAGCTATGGCTAGAGAGGCATGGGATGAGAGGACCCAGAACAGCTTTGGAAAGACACCTTTGAAAAAACCTCTGGGGGCTGGAAGAGGGAAGGCTCAGATGCCTGCAGCAAGCACAACCAGTGAATTTCTGTGGGAGTCAGACGAGATGGACATGTCATCATCTGAAGAAGGAAAGCTTTTGGGAAACAGATGGAGCCTGCCCTAGTTCACACCGGAGGGCAGGATAATCCGGAAGGGTGCCCAGAGTTGGTGGTGAGTGGAGTAAAATCCCGTTTCTTTATTAAAGTAAAGATGTGGACTGACAAAGGAGGGGGTTGTCCTGTGAAAGTAATGGCCATGATTGACTGTGGATGTGCCCAGGTCCTGATACACCCAGCTCTGGTAGCAGGACTGGAACTAGAGAGCCATGAACTGAGCATTCCCATAAAATTAACCCAAATGGATGGAGGTCCCATGAAGGGGGAGCCCGGCTAGGTTGTACAGAGTTCCTGTGTGAATGCAAACGGGTGCTCACAGAGAGTCCATACAGTTTGTGGTGGCCCCAGCAGCCGTCCAAGCTGTAGTGTTGGGACTGAACTGGTTAAAGTACCATAACCTGGACATTGACTGGATAAAGGTGATTGTAATGTTCTCCTATCCGGCTTGCCATCAGGAGCATTGCCTGGAGGGTGGGGAGCAGAGCGAAGCCTGGGCAAAAAGACAGAAGGTGTAATGGAGCCAAGGGGGAAGAGCACTACCCAAGGGACCCCAATTAAAGTGTGTCCCATGGCCATGGTGCTGTGGGAAGTAAAAGACTTACCTATAGAGTATCGGAAATGGAGGAAGGTGTTCGAAGAGAAGGAGTCTGACATGTTGCCTCCTCACCGAGCATCAGACTGTGCTAGTGAGTTGGTGCCGGGGGCAAAGCTGCCTAAATCAAAGCTATACTCCATGACTCCCACTGAGATAGAGGCACTGAGGAGTTTTATCAACAAGAATCTGGCCCGAGGATTTATCAGGCCAACTACATAAGCACTGCCCCCCTACTCTTTTGCAAAAAGAGGGATGGGACTTTAAGATTGTGTACGGACTACCAAAGCCTCAATGCAGTATGTGTGTCTAATCAGTATCCACTGTCATTGATGAAAGACATGTTGGCTCATCTGGTGAAGGGAAAAATATTTACCAAAGTGGACTTGAGGGAGGTGTATTACTGAGTGCAAATCAAAGAGAGAGATGACTGAAAAACTGCCTTCAATTGCCATCTGGGATCTTTTGAATTTCTAATTATGCCATTTGGACTATCTGGTGCCCCAGGAATTTTTATGCACCTGATTAATGAAGTGTTAAGGTAGTTTCTCTACAAGGGAGTATTAGTGTATCTGGACGATGTGCTGATCTATTCAGAGAACTACAACATCCATGTTAAGCTAGTACAAAAGGTGCTCACAAAGCTCGCATAAAACCAAGTGTATATTAAGTTACCCAAATGTGAGTTCCATAAAAGTAAATTGGACTATTTGAGCTATTGAATTTCTACTGAGGGGATGGAGATGGACCACACCAAAGTAAAGGATGTCCTGGGTTGGGAGACCCCTCGAACCCAGAGACAACTACAGAGTTTTCTCGATTTTGCTAATTTTTATAGATCGTTTATCAACAGTTTTGCACAGGTAGCATTACCCCTCATGGATTTGTTAAAAACAAACAAAAAATGGGTCAAGAAGAAGCCCTCCCAGTGCATATAGTGGACTTTAGAGTGCCAGCAAGCTTTTGATCAGTTAAAAGTGCTGTTCTCCTCAGATCCTATCCTCAAGCACCATGCCCCTTTTGTAGTGAAGGTGGACTCATCGGATGTGGTGATGGGGGCTGTACTGTTGCAGAAGGACTCTGAGGGAAAATTGAGGCCCTGTGCATACCTATCCAGAAAATTCAATGAGATGGAAAGAAATTGACCCATGTGGGAGAAAGAGGCAGGTTCCATTCACCTCATACTGCTAGCATGGAGGCACTTGTTAGAGGGAGAGACAGAGCTGTTTGAAGTATGGACAGCCCATAAGAACCTGGAGGTATTGAAAACCCCACTGGTCCTAAGACAGGGTCCTAAACAAATCCGCTGATTTTATCTACAAGTTCAACTTCCAGCTTAAATACCTCCCAGGAAGGAAATTTTTTCTAGCAGATGCATTGTCCAGGTTGCCGCAGCATGAGAGTAAAAGTGTGGAGGTAGTTGATATGGTGTTCTCCCCTGCACAGTTGGGCTTAGCAGTGTTCACTAGGAGTCAAGCCAAACTATCCCCCGTTGATTGCAAATTGGAACCACCCTGGAGAGAGCCTGGAGAGAGCCGAACCGCAAAGTGTTCATGTTCATCAATCATTAGGGGAGGGAGGTGCCTCCATGGCAGGGCTCCGGGTATTGGAATGAGGAGCCGGTTTTAGTAGACTGCAATGGAAACCAGGGTGAACACTACAATAAGGCTTAGGCAACTCCAGCTCAACCACCACAGGGTTGATTACACGGGTTACCATGAAGGACCCCACATATTTGGGTCCCAGCTTCTTTGATGGTTGATGACATTTCAAAAATTTGGTGGACAAATAAACCCAATCTTCTACAGCATAACTAGGTGCAGGTGCCCTCTTTTTATCAGCTTGGTTTTTTTTTTGCATGCTGCTTTACCAAAGTCTACTGCAGCCACAATCTGCAGCCACACATTCTTGATTTTCTCACTCCATTGCACCAGTGGCACTGGATCCTGGACTCCAGATTACATTGGGGGCAGCTGCAGTACTTTGTACAGTGGAAGCATCTGTCCATGTGACGTGCTGAGTGGGTAGACTGTGAACATCTAAAAGCCCCTCAATTGCTTCAGGCCTTTTGTAGGTGCTTTCCGGACAAGCCAGGTTGAGGATATGTGTAATGTGATTGCAACTTGAATGTTACCGGGGGGGGGGCTTTCTTTGGGGAGGCAGAATGTCAGGATCCTGACTTTAGCTAGGCCTGCTTAGCCTGACTCCAGGCTATGGCTTTCCATAACCTGCACAACTTATTATCACCTGCACTATCATAGCCTGGAGCTTGTTTCATATACACAGTCTCTTTGAGATCTGCATTAAGATAGGCTGTCTCAAAGTCAAAATGTCTAATTTCTAAACATTTCTGCACTGTTAATGACAAGACTAGTTTTAGACCTTCTGGTTTCACAGTGGGGGGCGAAAGTCTTGTCATATGACTCATATTTCTCTTGAGAGAAGTCCTGTGCAACAAGCCTTGCTTTGCACTTGTTACTCCCATCTGGCATGACTTTCCTCTTATACACCCATCTAGACCCCACAACTTTCTGGTCTTTAGACATGTCTACAATCTCAAAAACCTTTTTCTTTACCATGGATGTGAATTCCCTATCCATTGTTCATTCCACTGTTCTTGTTCTTCTTCAGGATACTTGTGCAGTTCCTGGAAATGATCAGGCTCATACATGGCACTATACACCCTAGCTTCCTGCACAACAAACCTATCAGGTGCTTTCTTTACTTTCCTAGTTCTCCTAGGTGTGATCACCATGGTTCTATTGGAGATATCATTACTACTGTCTTCACTTCTGTGCACTACCTCTCTCTTTACCTGAGTGTTGAAGTCAGGGCCGGTTTAACCTGTCTGCCAAATCAGCATTGGCAGGGGGCCCCGAGGTCAAGAGGGGGCCCCGAGGTCAAGAGGGGGCCCCGAGGTCAAGAGAGGGCCCCGTGTTGGCCTCCTTAAACTGAGGAAGGAGATAGCCAGGGGACAGCAGGGAGGAGCTGCTGCTTTGCGGGACCCCTCCAACCCTCCTCCTCCAAAACGTCCTGCTGGCTTTTTTAAAAAAACAAGAAAACCAGTGTGTCTGAAAGAGAAAGGGGAAGAAGCAGCAGAAAGCAGCCTAGAATCACATTGGCATTTTTTGCTGCTGCATCACACTGCTAACTCATGTTCAGGTTGTAGTCCACTCTTTCTTTTCTTTGAGGAAATCTACACCATTATGTTAATTGCTAATAAACAAAAAATATTATCTTCTTGCCTATAATATCGTTTTTAAACTAAATTATTGGTGGCAAATTATGTAGTACAGTAGGCCCCTCTTATCCACTTGGGATTAGTTCGGGGATGTGTGTAGATTCTGAAAACCATGAATAATAATGAACACCATTGAAAATAATGGGACTTCTGGTTTAAAATACCATAGAGTTGCCTTGGAGGGCCTAGAAAAGGGCTAGGGAAGACACATTTTCTAGGAAGACTCTATGGTAGGTGTGCTGTTTTGTGTCCCATGGATAATGAATCCATGGATAAGGGGGTCCTACTATAATCTGAACATCCTGTACAGTGAATAGGTTAGGTTACATTGACCTGAGATAAACATATGGGGCCCCCAAAATAAAGCATTGCAGGGGCCCCCAAAATTCCTTTAACCGGCCCTGGTTGAAGTGTCTGGTGTTTCATGTGATGTGCTAGGTTGTTGTTGCTCTGTGGTATCTAGTGGCTCTACCCCTCCATTTTTGGATATTAGTTCCTCTGAGTCTAATGGAGATACAAACACTTCTTGGTTTGCATGAAGTTTGTCCCAACCAGTATGTGGTTCAAAATTAGCACTTCTAGAAAACAATACTTGCCCATTGCCTAGTTAAAACCTGTATTTGTTGCCTGTGTAGCCCACAAACCTCAGCCTTCTCCACTTTGGCTGTCCCTTATGTCTCAGACATTTGGGAATTAACACATGGGGAATTGTCCAAATATTTTCAGGTATTTTAAATTTGGTTCCCTGCCATACAACTTATAATAGGGCATCTGGTTTATACTAGAACTCCAAACTCTATTCAGTACATGATTGGCACATTGTACTGTCTCTCCCCACATGTTTGCAGGTGCTTGAACATCTACCATCATACAACTTTTCATGGTCTGTAACAAGCCAAACCTGTGTTCTGCCAAACCTTTCTCTGCTGGACTATGGGGGTTTGTGGTTTTGTGTTGTATACTCTTTTCCCTTAACCACTGTTGGAATGTATTACTTAGGTATTCCCCACCTTGATATGAAATAAAAGAAACCACTTTGTAGGGATACTTCCTTTTTATCATGGCAACCCATTCCTTAAATTTGCCAAATGCTTCATCTTTGGTTTTTAACGGATAAAACCAAAGCAGGTGTAATGGTCTACCAATACAAACATGTGTTTGGCTCCTCCCTCACTAGTTTTAAATGGACCAGACAAATCTCCATGCACTGTCTCAAAAGGCTTCATAGTCACCCTTTGACTACACTTGACTACAGGATATGCCTTAACTTTCGCCTTCTTACATGCAGTGCAAACCAGAAACTTTTAACAAGCATTTACATTCAGCTCTGGACACACATTTGCCATTTGTGACAATGTAGAAAAACTTGTGTGCCCCAGTACACGATGCATGTAGTGAACACACTGGTCATGCAATGGCACATTAGACATGCTCACATTTGTCACCACAGATATGTCTGCCTTTGATTGCATATACTGTGTTTCTTCACCCCTTTAGCACAGATCTGTCCATTCCTGGATACAACACATTCATTGGTTCAAACACTACCTTATACTTATCATTAGTCAGAGCACATGCACTCAATAAACAATTAGCCATATCAGGTGCACACAAAACATTTGACAAGATTTCCCCTATGCAGGGAATGAAGGCAGTTGCCATCTCTGCTGGGAGCTCAATCAGTCAGTTTTATTGTAGTCACTGATGCCAGCTTTGCGTCCTAAAGCAGATCCTCATGGTTGACAACATGATGCATCATTCCACTGTCCAAAATCCAGATGTCTGCTGACTCCACATCATTGGTTGCCACTGCAAAATGTTTTCTGGACACAGTTGCTTTAGAGGCTTATCTGGCAGACCTTTTCTGTTGCTGCCTCTTTTTGGAGCTACTGGAGGCAGAACGGTTTTTCCTCAGATGCCCATCTTTCCCACAGCCGTAGCAATGCCTCACATGACTGCAATGCCTCACATGACACCATCTCCTCTTTTCGGGATGCTGTAGAGACGTGACTCGTATCTCTGCCACCTGCACGTGATACATATCTGCTGTCCTGAGTCTCATGGGGGTCGTTTACACAGGCAAATATTCCTCTAAATATACCGCTAAGATAGCTCATAGTTCCCATGGATCGCAGCACAGCATTGCCTCATTTAGAAGAGGGGAAGGTAAAACACCCAAATATAATGTGCCAGGGGATGTCGCTACTTTTGCCGGTATATTTGCAATGTAGCACTTTATTGGCAGTGTAAACTACCATTCCGTTAAGGGCTGCCACAGATCTTTACTGTGATTGGTTGCTATGATGTAAGGGGCGGGCTTAAAAGAGAGGGACTGCATTCAGTAGCATCAGGAAACTTTGAAAAATCCTCTCTGCTATTTTGCAGAAGGCCTGCCAAGAAAAAGGATTCCCAAGAACTTTCAGTCATAAAGTTCCCATCTGTCAGCTCTGCTTGGGGGAGGGAAAGAGAGAGAGGGGGGGAGGGGGGACTGAGAGAGGGAGAATCAAAAATCCTCTGCTATTTTGCAAGTCTGTGAACCCTGACTAAACAAATCGTGCTGGAAAAACTTGTGATAGGTTCACCTTAGGATCCACGGCATGGCAGCAAGGTCTTTCAGCAGAGACATTACTGTCCCTCTGCTTCAGGGAGTGAGTTCATTTACAGGCAGATTTAGAGAGAGACAGAGACAGAGCCACTTCTTTGATCTTCCCCCCTGCTATTTTGGCAGTCTGTGAGTCTTTAGCTTGGAAATGCAAGGCTTCAAAGGATGGTCTATGCCCTTCCCCATACAGCCTTTGACTGCTTGGGAGGCCACACACCCCACAATTTTTCAAGTCTGAATGAAAAAGTGGCATAATTAGAAAAAAAACCTGACTGGCACAGGTGCGGAAAAGAATTAAAGCACAAGTTGCCGCAATAAATCTGCTGTGTAAACCAGCCCAAAGTCTCTCCACTCCTGTTCCTCCAATACACGAGCTGAGACTAAATTCAGAGTTAAACCAAACTCTGTAGGCTGTACAGCAGATAGTCCCAGTTATCATTGAGGTTTCCAAGGACAATGTAGGCTTTTTGTGACTCTGGAAAAAACATTCCTCTGTTCTCCAGTTCAACAAAGAGAGCCCTTATCTTCTCTAGGTGAACCCTGATGTCATCACCATCTCTGAGCTTGGTGTTATACAAGACTTTTTCAGATGGGGGAACCCCCCCCCGCAAGGAGGTTGGGAGAAGAACAGGGCTGTTTCGCTTACAGAGCCCTGTTTCAGACAGACCTGTCCTCCTCCCGACTTCCTCCCGACCTCCTTCTGACCTTCTCCCATGCTGCTGGCATTGCTTTTTATTGACGGAGAATAAAAGGGCTGTCTGAAAAGGGGCTGAGTAAGCGAAACAGCTCCATTCTTCTCCCGACCTCCTATGGGTTCTCCCCCCCTTTGAAAAAGTCCACAGTCTCTTAGTCAATAGCATTTTGGAGGTAAAAGTGTCTCTCTGATACACATCTTTCAGACACTTCCAGCAATCTTCAGCTATGGCTGTGTTATGCACATACATTAGCTGACTAGGCTCTAGAGACAATATCATCATTATTTTAGTCTTATTATCAGCTCGTTGCTTCTTGGCATTCCAGGGGTGGGCAGGAGGGTTATTAACATAGTCCCACAAGTTCTCTCTAATGAGGAAACTTTGCATCATTATGGATCAGGAGTGATAAGAGCTGTTTAGTTTCTCAAAGCTCAACAAGCCTATGTTGCTGGCCATATCTGCAGGCACTTCCAAACACAGCAAGAAAACCAAAAAAGAAAAGCTGAAGGTCATTCAGTCTTCAGTGAAAGATAAATACAGTCAGGTAAAAGTAAAACAAAAACAAGCTAAGTGCTAGCTGGCTGGCTGGCTGCCTTTTTGCAAAAACACACAGAGTCCAAAAATCTCAGCCAGACAGTTCGTCAGAGCCCTGGCTCCACCCCAGAAGCAAAACACCACTCTGTACTGGGATGTACTGGCCTAAACTGGGCCCATAACCCACTGTCCACTCAGTATAGGCTCACTGAGAGGCACCTGGCACAGCCAAGCCTAGGCATAGCCAAACAGCAGAACTGCGCAGCAGAATGGGCACAAAAACAAAGGCTTCAGCTAGCAGCCATTCACTGCACTGACCCACTTTCACACACAAAAAGACTTACAGACAGTGAGGTTCATCCAAAGATCTATGGAGGTCTTTATCTTCAGTTGCAGTATAAACACAGTATATACACAGCAAACCTCATAAATAAACTCTACAGCAATATTTCCAAAATCCACCAATACTCCTCTTTCTCCACAACACCAACCTACACACAGTGCATCGTGTGCTTTGGCTATATAGGGGTGTTTGGTTGTCAGCCTTCTGCCTAGCCACAGCTGTGATCAAAACCTCTTCAGCTGTGCTAGTCTGTGGTCTGTTGCTCCAACATTTTCCTTTTGCACTTAAAGCAATATTACCCTGACATAACCTCCATATTGTCACATTCCCTTCCTAAATACATCATAATTTGATCATTTCCCAGTTTTTATACAAATTCAGTTCCCATTCTAAAACTTGACATGCCTCTCCCTAAGGCTTAGGTACTGGCAGAAAGAGCTTTCAGATAAAATTTGATGGCATTTTTGTACCACCCTTTTGACTTTTGTCTCATTCATTTATGTGTCATGGGATGTGTAGTTTGGGGAGGTTCTTACCATTTTCTCCTAGAGTGCTCTAGTCCACTTCCCTGAACTCTCTAGAACAGAATTCTAAGTAGGATTGGAACTGTGATAAAGCAATATCGCGCTGTTCGGAAGTGGGATCACTGCCTTGTATTGTGGTGGAGTCTCCTTTGGAGGTTTTTAAACAGAGGCTGGATGGCCATCTGTCGGGAATGGTTTGATTGTGTATTCCTGCATGGCAGCAGGTTGGACTGGATGGCCCTTGAGGTCTCTGCCAACTCTATGATTCTATGTTTTCTGTAAGTAAACGGCAATATTTCTTAAGACTTTTCCAGTAACATGGTGGTGATGTTGTGAAGGAGGAGCTGGGCAACCACAGCTCAGGGAATGCTGTGGAGGGGGGCTACAGGGGAAAGGAAAGTTACAAAACAGAGGCCTGTCTCTGTGAGAAGCTAGCTAGGGTATGAAGTTGACAGAGAAGAGGAAAAGATGACATGGAGATAGGGTTTGGATTTGAGAAAGATAAGGCACAGATGGTATAGAGACATGTCAGTCTTAGAGATAGGAGAACTGATTGGGGGTTTAGAGAGCTATGATTGTTTCAGAGTTCAAGGGTTTATCTATTAATTCCATTTGTTTGTTTGTTTTATCACTATCTCTGTTCATATTAAGTTTGGTGGAGGGCTGGTCATGCTAACCACAGTGAACTCACCACAAAAAGACAGCCACATATACTTGGGCCACCCTGAGGCCCAAGTACCTAATCCAGAAAGGGATTTAAATGGAGAACAAGAACAGTGTGTATGACAATATTCTGAAGGTTGGAGAGCTAGCCTGGAGTGAGGAAACATCACAAATATGTTTCAGTGGAAGCTAGGATGGTTCAGGAAGCCATAGCTAGGGGGCTAACATGAGTTATCTCATCTCAAATGAGGGGTAAATGAGTGCGTTTTCTCTCTCTCTCTCTCTCTCTCTCTCTCTCGCCCTCCCTCCCTCTCTCTGTCCTTCCACCCACAGCTGCCAACCTCTGCTTCAGATGGGACCTGCCCCTCTTTCCATTCATTCAATAGGCTCCATCCCATCCTCATCAGAAGCTTCTCCTTGGATTTTCTGTTTTGGAATGGAGTATGCCTGACATACATTGCTACCAGTGTACAGTATACTAATCAGATATAATAACAGAGAGAACTTTGAACAATTCAAAACATGCGTACTCTGGAAAGGTGCGTTAAACTCTCTTACACCAGGGTTTATTCGAAGCTTTTTTCTACTGTATAAGAAACCAGAGGGATGGTACCAAGAGAATGCTTTCCCCCAATCCCTTAATATGCCTGGCAGGATGTGGTCTCTTGCATGGACACATAGTGCATTGCAGAAAGTGACAGTTATCCTCACAAAGACATTGACTGAAGATACATTGGCATTGTCCCTGAGCTGTGATGGCTGAGACTAAGGACTTGTCTACATTATTGAACACCCCCCCCCCAAAATCTGGTGTGATTAGTTCACACTAAGTCAAGCAAACTCTGGAGAAAGCTGCAAGTTTCCTAAAGCCTGGATGAAGGTGGTATGCTCTGAGTTTGGTGTTAAAAGGTCCACACCTTACGGCCCTATTCACACCAAACTCAAAGTATACCACCTTAATCTGGGTTTTTGGAAACTTGCAGTTTTCTCTGGAGTTTGCTTAAAACTCTGGAGAAAACTGTAGTGTGAACAATGCATCCACCCTGGATTCAAGGGGTGGGATGGAAGGACAAGTGTTGCCAGAAGTGACACCATTTCCCCCTTCCTTAGTGCTACTTCCTCATTCCAAAGGCAGAGCCCTGGCACTCTTCCAGACTACACCAGTGGTGCCGGCACTATGGAGGTGCCTGGCTAGGCAGTGGCAGTGGACCTACAGCTTTACTGGGGGTAAAAATCTGAATGAATTATTGTGTAGACAAGCTCGCTGGTGAGCGAAGCAGAGTCAGGCTTTGGCCAGGTAAGGTGAGAATTTCATGTACTGCAATTCTGGGCCAAAGTAATCTGATTTTCATCCAGATTTTTTACCCCCAGTGTAGATGAGCCCTGAAACAGAATTGACAAAATGTGTGTAATGGTGAAAGCTGTTACAAACTCTGGTGATGAAAAACAGGACATTCTAGGTGAACCCGTTACTTACCCTGCTAGCCCTCATCTTGGAATATCACATAATTGGCAATATTTAATAATTTGGTTTTATGTGGCCCTCCGCATGGTTAGCAGGTAAACCAGGGACTCCCAGATACCAAGGCTGGAGTCACGTATAACCAAGGGAAGGGCCTTTGGGAATTTCCCAAACAAATACTCAGGTCAGAGTTAACACCAGGAAGTGAGTCATTCACTAATCCACTCACAGATAGCAGAGTCCTTGATGCTTGCAAAACAGGTTTTTCCTCTTTCCTTCCCCTCCAACAATAGGCCTTGCCCACTCCCATTCAGTTCCAAACACATTGCCCATTAATGATCGCTAACTCTTCTGGGGCACCCTTTGTCTAGGGAAACTCCAATAAACACATTCCACTCAAAATCCCATCCCTTCAGGGGAATTATTACATATACAGTCCTCCCTCCACATTCGTGACCTCCACACTCGCGGTTCCACATATTTGCGGTTTGCTGCAAGGGGAGGCTGGGGAAAGTGATGACAGGACCTCTGAGGCCCCGTCGCCACTTTCTGGAGGGTGAGGGGAGATGCAGGAAAGCGACGACAGGGCCTACGGAGGCCCCGTGGTCGCTTTGGGAGGGCAGGGGTAGGCGAGGGGAAGCGATGGCCCTCCGGAGGCCCTGTCGTCGCTTCCCCGCACCTTCCCCCACCCTCCTGAAAGTGGTGACAGGGCCCCGTGGTCACTTCGGGAGGGTGGATGGAGGTGAGAGGAAGCGACAACAAGGCCTCTGGAGGCCCTGTGGTTGCTTCAGGAGGATGGCGGGAGGCGATGGGAAGCCACGATGGGGCCTCCAGACACCCCGTTGCCTCTTTCAGGAGGGAGGGGGAGGGCTGTCATTATTCACAGAATTTTCACATTCGCAGGGGTCTGTGAAACCTAACCCCTGTGAATGTGGAGGGACGACTGTAAATATCACCCTAAAACACCACCAAAATGTCCGCAGTTCCTCTTCCTACATCCATGCTGCCAGTTTGCTGTAAGACCCTCAGAACACATTTCTGAGAACTGTCTGCACAAATCTCTGTTCCTCTGATAGGTATTGTATCGCCTGAGAACCCCCTGCTGTATTCCTCTATCCAAATATTTTCTACTATCTTCATTAGCCTTGTGTGATTGCCTGAAGCCTGAGTGTTTGCATGAATGCTGTTGTCATTAACTTCCAATAAAGATCATGTAATTGTACATTTTTGCTTAGCGTCTCCTCTGTTATTGCTGGTATACATTGGCCAAAAGATCCTTCTGTTACCCGGCCTCTCACTGCCATATTTGAGCTAATTAAATATCCCCCATATTAATTTCAGACATTAGGGGGATCCTCACAGACCCCACACAATTTGGGTGACAAACCCAGCAGCCATAGTGCAAAGGGGGTGTTGAATGCTGCTGACACAGATGGGTCCAAAGCTGCTAGGCTTCATCCATGTGTCCTCCTTGGTCACAGGTGAAGCAGTCAGGTAATTGATCCCAATAACGCACTATTAATATAAGGTAAAAGACTGAAAGGAAACAGTAGTTTTTTATTATTTTTTGTTGTCATTTTAAAATAATAATAATAACCTTGTCCTGATAAAAGCCTATCTTGCCAACTGCACAAAAACTTATTTCCTACTGCACAATTTGTTCTCCTGATGCATAAAATGTGTCCAGCTTCACATTAGAATATTGCCTATCTTCCATGCTCCAGCTGCTTTTATGAGTAAATATATTAATATGTGTATTTACTGAACAAATCACCAAAATGATTAATATCTGTGTCACTTTTAACTTTCTCTGAGGAATAGTTATAGAATCAGCACCCTTGTTGGGATGAAGAGAGGAAAGGGTGATGAAACGGATACCAACAGGACTTAGTGTTGGGGTGGAGTAGTGAAAATCCAAGAGAAAGGGAAGACAGTTTGGTCATGGTCTTCCTCCACCTCTGACTACCAAGGACCTACTATAGGGCTGTTGGCTAAACCAGTTATAGTCTATGCTGGCAGGACAGGATGCCCAGAAAGCATAGATCGAGGGAGAGGTCAAGACTAGATATAGAGGCAGATATCCTAAGGGACCACTTGGGGCTTTGGACTTGCTGGACACCTGCAAGGGGCTATCTGTCAAGTATCCTTAGGGTCTAGGTAGATGAAACAAATAGTACAAAGAGTTCATCTTCACTTCTAGAGCCTGCACCACTCACCTGCTTGGCCAGTAGAGATGGTGTTGTTTTTCATTTGTAGGGAATATTTTCAACATTCAGACCCATCCAACAAATGGGGTAAGTAACTGTGATCAGACCTATGCGTATAGATTTATCATCTTGCATGACAGAGAAAAAGACCAAGCCTATAAATCATGCATTTGTGAAATAGGGTTGTCAAAGCAATAAAATACCAAGATAATTAAAATCTGAATATTGAAATGAAGGGGTGCCACAGTAACACTCGTTACATGGGGTGCCATTTCGTCTTGGAGCAGGACTGTCAGCAGTCAAGGGAAGAAGGGAAGTAAATTACTTTTTTCATACAAGGTTGAGATCTTGCAGCAGCTTGGTGGCCCATAAAGTGCCAACAAACATATCTCCAGCTTCTTTGGAGGTCTAGAAGAATGCCATCTTTTATGTGTGTTTGACTGCAGAAACACAGCCAGACATTGCCTGGACACCGCTGCCTTGCCCTGGACACTAAGGACTTTATCAGATCATGCAAATGCGGCATCAAAAGGACCAGATAATGTTGCCCTTTTGTGATCATGTATTGCTAAGAAACCATACTTTTTTATTGATGGCTCAAGCCATCAATTGATCCCCTGTGGTGCTTTTCTGCCAGCATTACCGGCATTTGAATTTGAATGCCATTGTACTCACATGAATGCAGCGTCAATGGCTGGTCCGGCCAAAATACTTCTGGGTGAGATCACGACATCCAGGTAGGTGACACACTTTTTATGACCCTCCCCAGTTTACTTGGGACTTTTATAGTGTATTTATGTGCTTTTTAAAACTTTAATTTTGTTATTTTTGTTTTTATTTTTGAATTCCCCACACTATGTATTCTCAGGAGAATCCACACGATTTCAATAGAGGGAGTGAATGGAGCTCCATTGCTGGGAAGCTTCATTGCTGGGAAGCCTTTTTGCGCAGATGGAAGGTAAGTGTGCTATGGGGGGTTCTTTTGCTGGCATAAAAATGGCAGAAATTATGCCGGCAAAAAAACGGGTTTAGGGGGGTGGTGGTCTGATAACATTCTAAATGTCTATGTGGATGCAGTCCAATGGCTGCCAGGTAAGTTGCATATGTACAGAGGTCATTGCATAAAGGAAGTTCTGGACAACTCCTTCCACAACAAATTGAATAGGACATACACAGGAGCAGAACAAGCTTATACCTGCATATGGCACCAATATGATGCTGGGAAGTACTTTTAAGAAGTTCTGTCTGTATATTGGGGAACCCGTGTTGCATAGTGGTTTGAACATCAGACTGCAACTCTGGAGACCAGGGTTTAAATCCCTGCTTGGCCATTAAAATGTACTGGGTGACCTCAAACAAGTCACACTCTCTCAGTCTCAGAGGAAGGCAATGGAACCTCCCCCTCCCACCCCGAACAAAACTTGCCAAGAAAACCCTGTGGGTTACCATAAGTCAGAAGCAACTTGAAGGCCAACAACAACAACAACAACAACATGTGCATATTTAAATGTAAAATTTGAATGTGTCAATTCAATGTGTACAGATAGGTGTACTGGGGAGTTGTGATGGGATTGAGATACATGTTGTGTGTATAGTCAGTGACTGTCACAGGTATGGCCCTGAACCAATGTGTGCAATGATTCATGGGATCTTCAAGAATACAAAGAAAATTATATTTATTTTGTTTATTTATTAAAATATTTATACCCTGCCCTATATTAAGAGATCTCAGGGGGCTTACAAATAGCATTAAAACAGGTCTAATGGGTTAAAAACAGTAAGATAATTTAAGTAAGCTAAAAACATATTAAACAATATAAAAAGCTAAAAGAACATAGCAGGGGGCAGGACATATTTGGCTCCAGTGGCAGTTCTGAGCATCACTTGGATATGTCATGTTGTAAGTTATTTAGCTTATGATGTTATTTTTATCTCGGAGAGTGCATGCCATATGTGCATGTGTGCCATCGAGAACTTCTACCCTCAGGCACCAGAATGTCTTGGGCACATTCCAAAATAAGTAGTCTTGTTCTTAGTAAAAGAGTAAGAATATATTTCAAAGGAGCTGCTTCTGCTGGGTAAGAGATAACTCAAAATGAAAGTTTTGTCCCATAAATGGGGGTCACTACAGAATTGTGCCTTTTCAGCAAAAGGGAGCCCTGCTGCCATTTAATACAAAAAAAGAGAGCATATTCATTGTACTAAGTCAGGGTCTTTCACAGGAGGAGGTGGCCCTTAATTGTATGAATAGTTGTGTGGGTATAAAGACCCTTGTACTGATGATTTATCTGAAAGTTCTGGGTATATTAACTTTTGCTAAGAGCAGAGACTAAAAACTTTATGGGGAATGCTACATACACTCCAAAGACCAACAAGAGAATTTAAGTTAGATGTGATTAGTATGAAGAAAGTTACATTTATTAGACTCTTATGTATAATTGATCATATGAAAGGCCTTTTGTAACTATAAAAGAGACAGCACATTAAATTGTTTTACCCTGAGGATTATACAAATTTGTGGATATCGGATTGAAACACCAGCCTATTGGTTTCATTGCTATGGTAAATCATTAAGATGTTCTATTTTGATCATAAATCTTGGTATCTGTTTATTGTGAATCAAATAGCTCCTCCCAGCCTTTTGCTTTGCTTCATCTGTCAGAGGCAACCCAAGTACAATCTGGTACCAAATGCATTAATTTCTATTAATAGAGAGTGCCTGTGTCCATATAATATGCATGGCACATAATTTTATATTATCCTAAACATGGAGAATTATAGCTGAGAGGCCTGTCATTTATCACAGAAGAAGGTATTGGGTTTTGGAGATGAGGGGAAGCGTCCAGCGTTGATAAGGTGATTCACAGTTTGTGGTAGTTCATCGAGGAATGATTTAGCCATGGTTGTTGTGCTGAAGAAGTGTAGATTGGGAATGCAATAAAGTTGATCAGGTTGGCAGTGGGGTGGGGGAAAATATATGGAGATCTCTTTCTTGCTCTTTCTTGCCAATTTGATCAACTATAATTGAAAGAACCTTTTGGTTTTTACAAATAAGAAAAAGTCACAGAAAACAGTGTCTACTAACATGAAGACTCCAAAGCAGAATTGTTAAGTGTGATCACAGCAAATGGCATAAATTGGATATTAGCAAAGTGTCTAGAACTGAGCAAAGCCATAGCTCAAGTGTAGCAGTGCAATATGTCAGCTGACATTGCTAGGCTGGATTTATGAATTAATCTAACCATCAGACCCATACAGCTATGTGGTGTGCCACTGCTTTGTGTACATTAGGCAGGTGCCACACCAAGGCATAAGGGCAGGAGAAAGAAGGAATGTTTTGTACAGAATGGAGCCAGCTATGTTGGTACAATCCTTTATGCCTAATTTCTGCTAGGTATCTTCCACAATGGAGTTGTGGCTGCATAGCAAAAAAGGCCACATATCAGGAAGATTTTCCTATATAAAAGAATTAGAGCAGGGTTAGGAATTATGCTGTTGCAAAATGTAAGAGATAGTAGTGGTCTCAAGCAAAGTAATTGCACTGAGAAAGCAGAAACTGAACAGCAACCAGTTCCATGCCCTCCCAGGAGATTATCAGATGGGGACAAATATAGCGTCCCCATCTCGCTACCTCCTCTCATGCCCCACTCCCGTCCCTGTAATTTTTTAAAAAAACCCAGACCTACCTTAATAGCACTGCAAAACTGCTCCCCTCCCCTCCGGCAGCCCAGGAGTGAATTCAGCTCTCGTGGTGCTGCTTTCACTTCCTGGAAAGGAAATACCGGGCTGTTCTTGTGAGAGGATGAGCACGAAGGAGATTCAAAGTTAAAAAGAAAACTACACTGTAAAAAATTAAACCAAGCACCTAAACACACTTAAAAAAAACACAAGTAACCTGGGTTGGGTAAAAAAAAGTGTGTCACTTTCCTCCTTCCCGATTGCACCCAGAAGAGTTCAGCACAGGCCTCCCAGTGATGCTGGCATCACGGCAACATAATGGGGCACCTTTTCACTTACCTGTTATTCCGTTACAGAAATGGAATGACGGGTCAATTCACGGCTTAGTCTGTGAATAAAAAGGAGTGCAGGAGGAACAGAAGGGGCACGGGAGCATAACGCAGGGACGATGTCGTCTGAAAAGGAAGCCTTTCGCGATCTCCTGTCATCCCTGTAATGGTTTAATTTGGTTGTCTGATAATCTCCTCACTTACACAGCATCTATCAGAGAAAAGAATATATTGTAAAGAACATATTTACAATACTGGTTCATAATCAAACACATGGTCGAAAGGAGGAGAGAGAAGGAAAAAGAAAACAATAATATAAATTCATTTATATTCTCATCCTTTCCCCAATATTGGGACTCAAGGCTACTTACAGAATATTGAATCCAGAACAAAATTAAAACATGCAAAAAATCAGTAAAAATAGATAAACAATTGTCAGAATCCTGTATCACCTTTGAGTTAATATAACTTGACGTATACTTAGCTAAGTAGCACAGGAGCAAAGAAACCCTGCTAGTGAATTGCAAAAATCCATATCAGGATAATGGCAAGCGTTCCTGATGTCCATTGGTGCCTGACGCACAACAGGAGCACTGTGCATCAGTCCCATTGTGCAACAGTCACTTTGGTGGCTTTGAATACAGCCATTATGAAACTGCTCAACTCTGGTTCCCATATAAGTAAGTCCACTTACCAAGACATAACTTCCATACAGGATTACGGATATTATTTTTTTAAAAAATGAAAACAATCTGTAGAGTTAAAATCATTAAAAATCCATTCTAACACAGCAGCAAAAGAGGACGACAACATTCCAGAGGGATAGACTCAGGACTTTCTCAGATGCGCCCCTTAAAACATTCTTTTGCCAGCATACAAAAATATTTTTTTATGCTAGCAAAAGAATGCCCACACCACACTTACCTCTAATCCTGGCAATGAAAGAGGAAGTGAACGGAGCTCTGTTCACTTGCTGCTTTGAAATCCCGCGAGACTTCGTCGTGTGGGAAACTTTTAAAAAACAAAATAAACTCAGGAAAAGTTTTTAAAAGCACAGGAACACGCTTTAAAACTTACAAGTAAGCTGGAGAGGGTCATAAAAAGGGTGTCACTTACTTGGATGTTGCAAAATCTGACCTAGGAGTGTTTGCGCCTGACCGGCCATTGACAATGCATTCATGTGAGTTAAATGGAGTGAGGTTTCACACTCTGGCAATGCCGGCACTAATACGCCACGGGGGATCAATTGACAGCTTCAGCCATCAATAAAAAAGGTATGGGCTTTGGGCAAGACATAATGCGAAAGGGCAACATCATTTGATATGCGTGCCCTTTTGCATTTATGTGGCATTGTTATGATACCGTATTTAGTGCCTCTGATAAAGTCTTCAATCAGGAAAGCCACATGGCCCCGAGTCTGCAAGACCTTAGCAGGACTGTTGAAGATAAGGTGACGTGGAGGTCTCCCATTCATGGGCTCACCATAAGTCGAAGTCAACTTGAAGGCAGTTAACAAACAGCAACAGCAAATTAAAAAAAACAACACACCACTAATAGCTCATTGTAGTCAATTCCTGAAAGCCTGTTGGAATAAGAATATTTTCACTTGCTAGCAGAAGAGGAGCAAGGAGGGAACTATCCTAGACTCTCTAGGAAGGGAGTTTCAAAGTCTGGGAGCAGCCACCAAAGAAGTCCTCTCCCTTGTACCCGCTAAATGGGTACCCACCCACTGAGAAGTCAGTGGGATAGAAAGAAAGGCCTCTTCCTGATATCTTAGAGCTGAGGCAAGCTCATATAGGGAAACAGAGTACATAAGATATACCAGTCCTGAGCCATATAGAGCTTTATAGGTTTTAACCTATTCATGGCTGCATGTAAAAGTGATGTAGGAAGAGAGTGGGGTGTGAAAAGCAAACAAACAAGAAGTCAGCATAAATGCAAAATACAAATCCCCGTATCTGCTGGGGATTTGTTCGGGGGGGGGGCATGGATACCGAAAACCATAGATAATAGTGAACACCATTGAAAATAATGGGATTTCCACTTTAAAATACCATAGAGTTGCCTTGGAGAACCTAGAAAATGGCTAGAGGGGACACATTTTCTAGGAAGACTCTATAGTAGGTGTGCTGTTTTGTGTCCCATGTATAACTGAATCAGTGGATAATGAATCAGTGGATACAGGGGTCCTACTGTAGTAAATAGTGAGGACAGGCTGGTGTATCCTGGCCACAGATAAGGCCTGTTGTTCCCCTGTTCCTGCCTCCAAACGGGCCAGAGTCCATGCAGGCATGCTAGCCCATTGCTATAGCCACCCCCACCATTTCCCTGGATCTCCCAGAAGGCAGAAAGCCAGCCTGCAACATGTGACCATGGTTTGGCCACATGCTGTGGAACTCCTTCCTGCCTTCTGGGAGAGCCAGGGAGACTGGCAGCTGCAGCGAGGGCCTGCAGACATACAGGGCCCGATCTGTTCCTTCCCAGTGGGGATGGATTAAAAGAGGCATTTTTAAAAAAGTTGTCTCGGGCCATACCCCATCTTCCCCCCATCTCAGCCTCATATCTGCCCTGGGAGTGATAAAGACTGCCTGGGCAGAATGGAGCAAAAGATGGGGGCAAGATGGGGTATATTGCATGTGTAGGCAAGCCCCAAGTTTTGCTTTTTGTAATGCATGAAACAGTTCTAACAGCCACAGTTCTTTGGTGGTGAGTTCTGCCTGATTCCCCCTATTCCATTTATTGTACTTTTTATTGCTCCCTTCTTCCAAGAAACTCTGTGTGGTGTGTGAGAGTGTGTATTTTCTTCTCACAACAACCTTGTGAGGTATTATGTAGATTTATATCCCATCTTTCTTCCAAGATGGGATTCAAGGCAGGTAGATGTGGCTGAGTGGTTGTAGCTGCCCCAAATTAATCTAATAAGCTTCATAACTAAATGGGATATTGAATCTGGGTTTCCACATTCGTTGTACAGCACTCTAACCTAACTAGCTGTCTACTAACACACAGGAGATTATCAGATGCAGCTAATGCAGCACCAAAACAATGCCAGCAGAATGCAAAAGGATGCCAATATCACACAACACCATCCTTTTTCATTCTGCTGTCATTCTTGTGGCATTTCTTTTTATTGATGGGCCAGAGCTGTCAATGGATCACCCATCCTGTTTTGGTGCTGGCATTGCCGGTGTCTGAAACCTTGTGCCATTTTTTACTTGTGGCTACAGTGTCAATGGGTGGTCCTGCCAGAACACTTCCAGGTGGGATCACAAGAACCAGGTAGGCTACCCTCTTTTTTGTACCCTCCCTGGGTTACTTGCTATTTTTTTTTAGTGCATGTATGTGCTTTTGTGTACTTTTTTGTTCACAATTCTTTTTCGTTTTGAATTTTACACACTCGCGTCTTCTTGTGAGAATGGGCAGGATTTCAGTCCAGGATGTGAACAGAGCTTTGTTAGAGCTCCGTTCATGCCTGGGCAGTCTTTGGAAGTAAGAGAAGCTAAGTCTGATGGGAAGAGTTATTGTGCTGGGACAGGGATGGGTCTGGAGATTGTGGGACAGGAACATTTTTTGCATTCCTGTCTGGTAATCTCCACTGACTCTAGCAATCTGTAAGCCATCACTTCCTCCAGATTATCCACTTAAGAGTGACAGGTAATTCAATTACTGCATGTACTGTAAGATCTTAATTTGGCCCATTCCTAGGAAAGATGAAAGATCCTATTGTTCTTAGAGGGTCAAAGAGTATTGTTGACACAGGAGCACTGACAGTAAACTCCATCAGGCACACTGACTTCTTTCTGTGTCATACCAGGTGTTAGGGGTACTGATGTCTTGGAATGTTGCCTTTTATCTGATATATCCTGGGAAAGACCAGGGACTGTTTTCATAGTACAGTACACCATTATAGTGCTATGGTTCCACTTCAGCTGCTTTGGCAGCATCCCATGGAATGCTGGGATATGCGGGTTAGGGAGGAGTAGTGTATTTACTTCTCAACCAACCAGCCAGCTCTCGTGCCTCACAAACTACAAACCCCAGAATGCCCATGGCAGTTAAAGTGGAATCATAGTGCTATAACTATATAATGTGAAAGGACCCAGGTGGGAGCTTAGTCTTCCCTTAGACAGGAAGAACCTTTAGCCTTCCATATATATTGGAATTCAGGTCTCAGAAGCTCTAGCCAGCATGGCTAATGGTAAGGACGGTTGTATCTGGAGGGCTGTTTCCTTACCCATACTTTAGCACAATTCTACAGACTAAGTTCTATTAGAGTCCTTACATGTAAAACAGAGGAGATACTATTAGATTTATGAAGTCTGGTGTGGTGGTTACTCTTTATGGATCAGGGTGATGGGCACGGAGTAAAGAAAGCTGGACTTAGAGCCCCATCTTGAAGTTTGGGATTGGATGATCGTGATTGGATTTGAATCCCAGTCTTTCAGACTACCTAACATAGCTGTTGATAAAGTAAAATGGGATATGTTGATAAGATAAAATGTGCCATTTGGTACTCAGAGGAGGAAAGGTGAGATACAATCAAAACAGGATTGCTGATTGAATTGGAGGGGAGATGTGTGGAGCACAACCCTGGCCTGTTCTGTACATGGAATCACAGCTTTACCAAATCAGCTGGTGAAACGTTTGTGGTGCAGATATGAGCAAGAACGCATGCTAATGCTTGCATTCCAATATGGTGCTAAAAGCATAGGAGCAGAGCTTATAAAACAGCTGCCAGCTCTGAAATTGTGCTGCATTAATAAATCCCATTTACTGCTTAGACTGTATATTTGAAAGGGAGAACTATGACCGTAGGAAGCTTGCAGAAGAATTCAGCAAGGGCAGGGCAGTTGGACAACTGATACAGGAGAATAAACGGAAAGGCAAAGAAATGGTGATGGTGATTCAATAAGAAAAGAACAGCAGGTCTTATACCATTTTCATGTAACAGGTACTGCCCAATATATGAATCTAGGTTAGGCCATTTTAGGATGGCATGGCATGTTATGGGGGAGGCTGCTTGCTTTTGTTAAGAGATGCCTGTTTCTGGAGCTGAGGGCTTACAACACATGTCTGATGAAATGTCACAGAATTCCTCCGCAGTCCAACTTGTGTATTTCACCTAGTGCAGCTGATGTTAGTGACAGAAGACTGCTGTTTCTCTTAAAGTCGAAAAATACAGCAGCAACACTAGCCCTCAAAGGATCTCTGTCACGTGCTTACTTTATAGCTCTACCTTTGTGCACAGTAAGTTGCCACTTAGCTTCAGTTGCTGTTCATGACTGACATTGTTATTTGTCTTGTGCATTTCAGAACTGCTTTGTAGTTAGCCTGGGAAACTGAGAGTACATATGTGGTTAAAAATGGTGAAGGGGGAGGGAGCTGCAGAAGAGGTGAAAAAATGCTGCTATGTTCCCATTAATGCCTCTGCCATGCTCTCCATTTTTCCTTTGTCTCATTCAATAGCTTTTCTACTTAGACAATTTCTTCTGTGATTGGAGAGTTGAAACCAGTAAGAAAGAATGAGCCTTGAAATGCTCTAATGGCCTGAGAACGAGAGAGCAAGACAACACTTGCCACAGCATTATTTATTTAAATTTATAGCCCAGCATATGCTGAACACTTGGGGTGGGTAACAAATAAAAAAAGTCATAAATAAAACAGGGGGGGATCCAAGCACAAAAATACATTAAATCCCACAACTCTCACAGGTTGCCCTGTTTGGAGATGGGGAGAAATGTTTCACCTGGTTATGCCAGTTCGTGATACTGCAATAATTTTGCTTCCTCTCAGTGTGTTGCTTGCTGGTTTCTTTACTTTTGAGATCTTGTCATAAGTGGGGTGTGTGGGTTTCTATTACATTAGTACCCTATGCTGCAGCAATCCTTCTTCCTGCTATAGTAGCCAGAGTTCCCCAGGATGACTTGTGAACTACTGGTCTGTGTTGCAGCATAGATGTTCCAGGACCAAACACATTGTGAGTTCTGGTATTTTGTAAACCCAGCATCAGTAGTATTATGAGGGGGTGCTGAAAAGTTCTTGACCTAACCTACTTCCCAAAATCTGAGCATAAGATCGTAGCTCTAATTTCTGAATTCTCTCCAATCACTGATAGAACCATGTCAATAAAAAGTGTGGAATTTTCAAGTGCTGAACTCCAGGCCATCATGAAGTTCCTGTTCCTGCAGAAGAGAACTGCAAAGTGAATCCATGAGTGTATGATGCAAATAAAAATAAATTGAGTGACAAGTGGCTGTCATAGTCAACTGTGAAGAAGTGGTGTGCCAACTTTCAGTGTGGAGATTTTGAGACTGAAGATGCAGCAAGATCTGGAAGACCTTCAGTAGTGTTGATTCCTGAAATTGTTGAGCATGTTCAGGACATGATTTGGGCAGATTGGCAAATCTCAGCTAAAACAATTGCTGAGACAATAGAGATATCACAGGAATGCTTTGGGTTTATAATTCATGAGCAGTTGGCTATGCAGAAGATGTCAGCCGAGTGGGTGCCAAAATGTTTGAATGCTGACCAGAAACAAAATCAAGTGGATATCACCAAGCTGATTTTGCAGTATTTTGAGCGATCAAGTGGTAATTTTTTGGAATGACTCATCAGTGTGGATGAAATATGGCTACATTACTATGATCTGTCCTTTGCAATGGTTTTTGGACTAAGCTTTTGTTTTGTTTTGTTACTATGCTCCAGAAACCAAACAATAGTCCTTGCAGTGGCAGCCCTTGGGTTCTCCATGGTCAAAGAAATTCAGGACACAAAAGTCAGCCAGAAAGGTCATGGCCCCAGTTTTTTGGGATAAGGAAGATATTTTGATGACTGCCTATTTTCAGAAGGGCCAAACAATTGATGCAGAATACGGACTTTTTCAGATGCTCTAAAACAAACAAACAAACAAACAAAAAAAAAACACCCGTGGGGGTCAGGAGGATGAGGCCGTCCTGCTTCCAGCGGTCACTTCTGCACGCCCTGTCCTCCTCCCATCCTTCATTCATTCTCCCTCCATGCTGGAGCGATGGAAAGGCACCACTTTTTATTGACAGAAACTTCCATCAATAAAAAGTGGCACCTTTCTCGTCCCTCCAGAATGGAGAGAGAATGAACAAAGGACAGGAGAAGGACAGGGCGTGCAGAAGCGACCACCGGTGGGACAGTGGCCTCCTCCTCCCAACCTCCATGGTTTTTTTTTAAAGAGCATCTGAAAAAGTCCATTTACTCTAACTTACTGTGCCAATTAAAGGAGGCGTTGAAGGAAAAACGGTGAGTTAAGCTGGGGAAAGATTTTCTCTTTTTTCAGGACAATGCATCTGCTTACAGGGCTGGTTAGATGATAGATGTTTTGAAGAATTTGGGATTTGATTGCATAGACCATCCACCCTACTCACCAGATCTTGCTCCAGCTTACTATTTCCTGTTTCCAAACCTTAAAAAGAGTTTGATAGGAAGGAAATTTTCAAATGATAGCAGCAGCAGAGCAGTATTTTAGTGACCAGACAGCAGAAATTAAAGAAACTTGAGAAAAAACGTACCAAGTGTATCGAACTTCAGGGTGAATATGTGGAATAGCATATAGGTTACTTGGCTCTAGGTCATTCCCTTCTTGGTTGGGCCAAGAACTTTTCAGCACCTCTTTGTAGTAGTGAGTTGGGCCAGCCCAAGACATTTTGTGGCCTGAGACAAAGATGCCACCCTCTTCCCACTCCATGTACAAGCATTGACTGGACTGGCAGTTGAATTTTACTTTAGCAGTAGTGATGGAATAATGCCCTTCACTGCAACTGAGATAGTGGACTAGTTTAGGAGGTTCAAAACACATTACAAGAGATAGACAGCTTCATCTTTTAAGAATGAGGAGCTGCCAGCAAGTCAGTAGGAAAGGCTGGGTGCCTCACTCTGCCTAATGATAGGTCTGGGCAGTGAAATTTAAAGAGCTTGCATGCACTTTATGTCCCCAAAGCTTTCAGGCTGATTCTCAGTCTGAATATCCAAATATACCAGGAGTAGACAGAATGCAGCCCCTGAGTCCTTTTCTGCATCCCTCCTAGTGCTCCATGGAATTTTGTTTAAACTGACATTGCAAGTTGTTATATTTAGGGGCAAATGGCTAAATTCATTTAAGGAGATTATCAGATGCTTGGGAAAAAACCCAAGAAGCTCATGAGAATAACGTCACTGTACCACCAACGGGTCCTGATATCACACAGCATTATTCTCCTGGCATGCTTGCTCCATTCTCCCTCCATGCTGAAGCAACAAAAAAGGTGCCGCTTTTCATTAGTGGAAACTTCTGCTAATGAAAAGTGGTGTCTTTTTCATTGCTTCAGCACAGAGGGAGAACGGAGCAAGGACGCCAGGAGGATGGCACATGTGATATTAGGACCCATTGGTGGAACAATGACATTCTCACAAGCTCCTTGGGTTTTTTTGTCTAAAAGCATCTGACAATCTCCATAGTCAATGGAGAAAGGAACTAAATGTGCTGTAATCAATGGGCCAATGTTGATATAAGCACTGAGATCCTACATCACAGAGACATACAGTAGGACCCCCATATCCACTGATTCATTATCCACTGATTCAATTATCCATGGGACACAAAACAGAACACCTACCATAGAGTCTTCCTAGAAAATGTGTCCTCTCTAGTCATTGTCTAGGTCCTCCAAGGCAACTCTATGGTATTTTAAACTGGAAGTCCCATTATTTTAAATAGCATTCACTATTATCCATGGTTTTCAGTATCCATGCCCCCCCCAACCAATCCCCAGCAGATACAGGGGTCCTACTGTACCATAACACTTTGGTAGGTGGAACTATGCCATGTCTCCTCTCTCCTCTCACTGTAAAACCACCTTTTTTATCCTGTCTGCCCCCAACATGGCCATACTGTAGTTGGTGGAGAGAGGGGATGTCTGAGAAGCATCAGGTTATGTTCTTATAGCTAGATGCATGACAACACCCAGACCACCCAGTGGCCTTCTGGGTGTCTTAGAGAATGTTGTTGTTTTATCTGGTTATAGGGCCATAGACACTTCTCAGATGTCCCTCATTCTCCACTTCCACTGGCCATATCAGGGTAGAGAGCATGCAGAAGGTGGGTTTGTCATTGGTTTTGGTCACTGAGTGAGAGAGACAGAGGTGTCTGACTTCCTCTACAGTCAAAAAAATTAGTTATGCAGACATAACTTGGACTTACGTTGCATAATTTACTAATAGGATGCTACTCTACCTATAAGATTCATTATGTCAAAATGATAAGAGCCATCACAGGAGAGAAGACATCTTCACTGTTGATATCTAGTTCATGGGACAGCCTCTCTGGAAAGGTTTATCAGTGAGCCAGCATGGTGTAGTGGTTTGAGTGCTGGACTATGTCTCTGAAAAGCCAGGGTTCAAATCCCTGTTCAGCCATGGAAACCTACTGGGTCACCTTGGGCAAGTCACACTCTCTCAATAGCTAACCTCCTCTGCCAAGAAAACCCCATAATGGGGTATCATTGGTTGCAGTTAACTTGAAGGGACATAACAACAAACACAAGTATAAATGTATAAAAAATAAATTTAATAATTATTATTTAAATATAGACATTTTTATTTGTTAATAATGAATAGCAGATAATTTTAATGAATTTAACATTTAATAAAATATTTTATTTAATTTCAGCTAATATTAAACTTTACATATATGTACCTGATTTTATCTATTTTTCACTTAAAAAAACCCAATCTAACAAAATAAAGCAAAGCAAGTAGGCTCTTGAGAACTTGGCTGACCTAAAAATCACCCAACCAACCACCTTGGTAGCAGTTGTCTGCTTCTGAAATATATCATCTAAATGGTGTTGCTTTTTGGGGGAAAGAATCTAAACATAATTTTTGCCATGAGTTTTGACCTACAAATAATTGTGGGTTTTGTTGTGTGCCTTCAAATCATTTCCAATTTATGGTGACCCTAATGCGAACCTATCATGGGGTTTTCTTAGCAAGATTTGTTCAGGGGGGTTTCACTATTGCATTCCTCTGAGGCTGAGAGAGTGTGACTTGCCCAAGGTTACTCAGTGGGTTTCCACGGGCAGGGATTTGAACTCTGGCTTTTCAGAGACCTAATCCAAAGCTCAGGCTACCACACCACGCTGGCTCTCTACAAATAATTAGATGTGTAGAAATACATAATAAGGTTGTGGAGAAGTTTCCAACTGTTCTAAGGCACATAGGTCAAACATGAGAGAGAACTTCAATATGATTAGTAAATCAGATTCTTGTCTTGGCTGCACCCTTGTGTATCTGTTGTTATCGAGCCCCTCAGGGGGGTTCAATTTAAAACAGAAATCTGGCTCTGGGGTTCCCAAAATATGGTAGTGTATAAATAGAATTCTTACAGAGAAATTCTGCATTAAAAAAGTGAGGCTGAATAGAACTGCCTTTTGTTGCTCAGCTCTTTCTGTTGTGCTACAGCAAGCACCTAATATTCATCAAACATCACTTTTGCAAAACATCTTGAAATTGGTGTTTGTCCAGCAATGGTATTGTTTGGATATATTCTAAAGACTGCCTTCTGAATTTTCTTTCAGCAACAGAGAACATATGGACCTCCTGCAGATCAGCCAACACTGGGATTTGGGCATACTCTTGATGAATAAAGAGGATGGCACGTTGCCTCCAGGGGTTTGGAATGCAGGGCAACATGTTTGCTCCAAAATAAACGTCATGTACAATACATTTTAAAGGTTTGTTGGGTTTACTTACATTGTCAGGGTGCTGTCTCTCGGAGATGTTAAAACATTTAGGACCCTGAAGCTGAGCAATTGTATTTGAACATCTTCTGGCAGCATTGTGTTTGCACTGTGGTGGGTAACCACATGGAACATTTTCTCTTAGTAATGAAAAGTGTTTCCAATTGGTTTGAGATGATCTCTCTCAAAGATAGATACCAGATTGCCCTAATGGCAGACAGGTGCTGAAGCCCATGCTGTTCACTTCTTCATCTGGACCATATTTTCAAATAATAAAATAATCCAGAGAAGTTTAAATGAGGCATTGTAGTCATTCCCAAAGACAGACATGGTTGGAAAAAAACAACACTCAGACCAAGGTCTGTGTATAAGCCATTCATGCATTTGGGCTACATCCAGTTGTTAGTCCCAACTAGAATGGACTCATTGAATTAATTGCTGAATAGCAAGTCACTTAAGTAACACAAAAGTAAATCAAATAAATTAATCCAGTGGGTTTAGGCTAGCTAGGAATGGCAATTGGATTCAGGGATTTGATAGATAGTGCATATCACTCTCTTATTTGGATGTGTTCGGAGCTTAGAACATTGTTTTTTCAAAGTAATATGTTATTCATTTGTACAGCACTTTACTTTCCCAATAGGAATGAATGGAGAAAGTAGAAGGCAAACTTGATACAACTGGGATGGAGTGAAAAGCCTTTTCCTGTTTCTGAACCCCAGGCATTCATAGGTGCTTCCCATAGAGGTTTTTATTCAGCAAGCAGGCTGCCTGATGTTGTGGCAATAGTGGTGGTGGTGGCAGAGAATGACATCCAGACAATACTGCCCCCCTTTTGTTATCCTTCTGTGTTTTCCTAGTTGCTTCTTTCATTTTTTTCTCTTGCCATAGATATTTCAATTAAGGAGGAGTAAATAGAAGGCTGCCCATTGACCTTTGATCAGCAGAGGACCTATTCCTCTTCAAAGTCTCATCTGGGACTATGGGAACTGGTGAGATAGAACCTTAGGGTGAGGAATTGCATATGCCAGTGAAGCATTTCCTCACAATAGCAACTTAAGGAGCAATTTTCTCTAGAACTGGCACAGGGATGGAAACATGGTGATCACCATAAAATTGTGATAATTATTAGCCTCCCCAAAAATGGCTATTGTATGCACTTATTAAAATGTGCACATTAATTGCAAAGGTGTATAAGCCTAGTTCTTCCCTTAGATAGATGCAAAGATGCACAAGACCCCATGGACAAGTCCTAATATGCATTTCTGGGCATGGACATTTCTGGGACAGGGTTGAAGATGTATTCAAGAATGGATTAAAAAATGGCACTGTGGTTGGGCAACTTTCCTTGGTTAAGGGGATTTCTTGTTCATTGAAACTGCCGGTACAGTAGTTGGTTTGCTGGTCAAGTTTCCTTTGCGAGAGCAAATTTTTCAGAGAGGTGCAGACAGCTCTAGAAAGTGACATGCCCATCCATGCCTAGTTGTCCTATATTTTACTCAGCAAGTATTCTAGGAATCAGGTGGTTAGAAAGCAAGAGATGTTGAGCCCTGGTGGCATAGTGGTTAAATGCTGGTACTTCAGCCACTATGTTGTGAGTTCAATCCTGCAGGGCTCCAGGTTGACTCAGCCTTCCATCGGTAGGTCGGTAAAATGAGTACCCAGCTTGTTGGGGGTGATTAACCAACAAATACATTGTAAACTGCTTAGAGAGTGTTTAGCAATATAAAGTGATATAGAAATGTAAATGCTATTGAGTAGTTTTAATTCAGTCCAGGTCAGTCACAAGTTATCCACCAAGATGAAGGGAGAAACGAGAGTGGTCCTCAACTGGTCCAGGAGATGTTAGAACAAGTTAGCAGTCCAGATACACGAAGCCATGAAGGAGTAAATGGAGTCATCAAAACGTAGCCAGTCCAAGGTCAAGAAAACATAAATGCCAAGAGTACTGTCAGTCACCAAGACAGAATGGTTATGAGCAACAGAGACTCTGGTGAACTGCTGGGAGGTTTTTGGGTAGCTGTTTCCAATACACCAGGTGGTATAGGGATAGGGGAAAGGTTGTGTGTATGTATGTAAAGAAACAGCAGCTCTGATACACAGACAAATTCAGAAAGAGAGGTGATCTGAAGGCCTCTTCTAAGTGTAGGATCATAGTATCATAGAATTGGAAGGGGTCTCATGGACCATTGAATCCAACCCCCTGCTCATTGCAGGATCTCTAGCTAAAGCATCCCCATTAGGTACCTGTCCAGCCTCTGTCTGAAGAGGTCTAGAGAAGGAAAACCCACCACATCTTTAGGCAATTGGTTCCGTTGTTGAACTGCTTTTACTGTCAAGAAGTTCAGGCTGGCATCTGTATCCAACATCTTGGGTCAGCTTCCAGAGTCCTACACCTCCACAGGACCCACTGAAAGTGCCTGCACTCTCCTCTCCTCCATTTCTTTTTTCTGGCCTGGCACTCCAGGCAGTTCTGGCCAACTTCTGTTGGTGGACTCTGTGGAGTGTTTAATTGAAAGGAAGGGACAGGGAGCATCATAGAAAATTAAAATGGCAGCTGAAACATTTTTGAATGCCAGGCTAGAAGGAAGTTTGCTGAAAGCTTTCTCAGACTCAACGTCCCTTCAACCTTTCTCCATCTCTCCTGCCTCAATCTCCAGAGATGTGATTGGTGTTAGTGATTCTGTTGTCTAATAAATGTATTCTTGTTCCTTGTCTTCACATGTGTTCTACTTGTTTCCCTGTAAAGTAAGCAAATACAAACTGTTGTATATCTTCCATGCCTTGCCTTCTCCCAAGAAAGGTAAATCCAGGTAGTGCTGCCCTGATTCCTCATTACTTGGGGAGGTCAGGAACATGTAACAGAGTCTCCCCAACCTAGTGCCCTCCAAAATGTTTTGGACTATAAATCCCATTATCCCCCAGCTACCTATTGGGAGTTGTGACCCAATGCATCTGGACTGCAGATATTATTTTTAAAAATAATTAGCTTTGCTTTTTTGGTGGATAGATGCTCAGTTTTTAAAATAAGTTTCTGAGACAGCAAGCATTTGAAACTACAGCCCTGGTTTGTCTATTTTTATTTACTTTTTAAAAATAGTGTAAATTACCCTTTGTTATGATGTCAAGAAATAAAATTCTAATGAGACTTAGAACCCCCCCTCCCCCTCCTACACACAACTGTCTGGTTTAGAAGCTGTTGAAATCAAAGTCAGATGAGAAGTCCAAAATGTACTATTTATGCTCCTTTGAACATCATTCTAGACCTTTTAACATGCTTCTCCCAATTAAGCTGTTCAGGCCACAGATCTAAATAGCTGCCTGCACTGGTTGCCAATTGATTAATTCCCTAATGATAGATTGAAGCTACTGTTTTTGTTTCTTAATCTTCTCTTCTCCATTAACAGCTAACCATTCACTGAATGTTTCTTTAAAAAAATAAGTAAACAAACTGAAGTAGAGGGGAGCAATTTGCATGTGGATTTACTGCAAAATGATGTTTTGATTGGTGTTAATTATACAGTTATTTTGTTTTATCATATTTGTATAGCCCCAACAGTGTGCTGTGCTACTGTGCAAATCTGAAGAGTCATTATTAGGACTTAATCTTACAAAAAAGCTCAGGATTTAAACATATTGTATTAAGCAAAGTAATCCCAGGGAATTGCTTGGGTAACCTGACTTCAAATAACGACTCTGCCAAGTATTTCCTGGGTGGCCTTGGTTTGCAAATGGGAATACTGACCACTGACAGTAATTACAATCTGCAAGATTGATACAGAATATACAACCATTAAGGCACATATATGACAAGTGTCTGGAGACCCTGCCAAATTAGTGAGTAGGGGAAAGGAAATTGAGAGGAAGATCGTTTCAATGTTCTCTTACGGCCCTTTCACACTACATAGTTATAGCACTATCCACTTCAACTGCCACGGCTGTATTCCACAGAAGCTTGGGTCTTATAACTTGGTGTTGCACTAGAGCCCTTTGGCTGAGAATTCTAAATATCCTTCTCTAAATTGTCTCCATGCTAGTCTCTGGAGTAAAGGAGATGCCAGAATGGTAGGTGGAAGTCTATATGGACCATCTAAAGCTAGAGCTGTTTGGAGGCTTTGGGGAAGAAATGAAGTGGAATACTCCTTTCCAGTTTGTCCCTAGTCTCTGCCCTGCCCTGCCCTCTTTCATTTCAATGCCCAGAGTGTTCATACACAATGTCAAACTGGCTTAGAGTCAAACTGGCATGCTGAGCACATTTTTAGAGGTGAACTCGCCATGGGTCAGCGTAAGAGGGGCGCTCCAAAAAAGTGATACAAGGACTCCCTGAAACAACACCTCAGGCTCGGCCAAATTGATCACCAACAATGGTCCGCCCTGGCCTCACATCAGGAGGCATGGAGATGCACTATCCACAATGCTTCAGCCTTATTTGAGAACTCACGCCGAACAAGTCTTGAAGAGAAACGACAACGCAGAAAGAATCACAACCCAGAAACATCACCCATCACTGCTGTGCTCTCTGCAACTGGACTCGTTTATCTCGGATTGGCCTTTTTTAGTCATCAGCACACTTGCAGAAAGCGTGGGATGAGTCCTTCCTGAATCTTCATTTGCAAAGAAAAGCCAGAGAGAGAGAGAGAGAGAGAGAGAGAGAGAGAGAGAGAGAGAGAGATGTGATGTCATGGACATATATTGGTAAATGTTTAATTTATTGGTTCTATAATAACATATAAGGTAAGGAGTTGTTGGGAGGTGGGAGAGAATAGAATGTCTAAGTGAATGCTGATTGGTGGAATGTTTGAGGAGATTTGCATATGTTTGGTGAATGACAGTTGGTGAAAGGCAGTTGGTATTTATATTAGTTCATATTTCTATTAGTTAGTTGGTATTTGTATTGTTAGAGAGTTGGTACAGTACGGCCTCTGTATCCGCAGATTCATTTACTCATGTCCAAAAATATGGTCTCTCTAAGCATCTTCTAGAGCATGATTCTATGGTACAGGTATGCTTCTGCCTGAAGCTGACCATAGAGCTGTGCTGGAAGACCTAGAATTGCCTAGAGAGGTGTTCTTCCACATGACTCTGTGGTATACTTGGGCTGGAAGTCATTCATTTTAATAGGGTTTGCTATTATCCATGGTTTTCAGTATCCCCAGTAAGTCCAGAAAGGTATACCTGTGGATATGGAGGTCATTTTGTATTCATTAGTGAGAGGGTGTGGTTGGCCTGAGTAAAAGGGTGTGAAAGATTTATGATTAAGAGTCGGTCAGGTTTAGGAATAAATGAGTGGTATTTTAAGGGTCTGAGTTAGCTAAAAAGGAGTGTGTGAGAGACAGTGTGTGGTGTTTTCCATGTAAAAAATATTTAATCCAATTTTTTATGTTTAACTTCTGTGAATAAAGAATTGTTTTTCTTTTTATACACTTTTGGCCTTCAGGAATGCTATCTGACTGAAAGCTTGAATTCAGACAAGGTATCTGAATGCTGTAGTGGCAGCATTGAATAGGGAGGGTTAGTGTCCATTGGAGAGAGAAGCTATATAAATCTTCATAGGAACCTTGAGAGCGTTTAGATGGTCCACAATGGCCATTAGATGGTGTTACACAAGGGAGACAGAAGGAAGTCCTTATACTGGTGCCAGAGGTGGGGATCAGGGAAAGCCCTCACTCTTGGTAACTGCAGTGAGGTCCGTGGAAGTCTTCATATTTGGTGGGTTAAAGAGTAAAAGCCCACATTTGGCCACAGTGATGGATTTCCACAGGGGAACTCCCACAGTTGGTGCCAAGGGAGGGATTTCTAGTGAGGAGACCACCACATTGCACCAGCATGGTGAAAAATGTCCTTTGTCATAGCATATGATTTTCCTAACTTATGTATTTTAGGAGATTATCAGACGAGTGCCTAAAAACATTATTATGGCACTATATTTTACAGCATTGGTTTTCTGGCACAATGACATATGTTTTTGCACGCTGCATGATAACGATGCAAAATTATCCCAAGAATCCAGCAATACAAACGCTCATGCTGCTTACTTTTGTGTTTCTCCATGAACGAGATTTCGGTGCATCTTGTGAGAAGACGTGAGCGCACTAAAAAGCCCCCAAACACCAAAATTAAAAAACAAAAATGTTCAGAAAAGCACAGATACATGTTTAGAAACTTGCTAGTAAGACAGGGAGGTTCATAAAAAGAGAGTATGGTACCTAGTTTTCCTATTCGCACATGGAAGTGTTCTGGTGGGACCGCCCATTGATGCTGGAATCACGTCAGCAGAACAGGGTACCTTCTTGCACACATGAAAATCCAGAACACAAACACTATGGGAGATCAATTTTTGACTTCTCACAACAATTAAAAAGAACTTCCTTGTAACAGCAGCAGAATGCTTGCATAATGATCGGGCACAATGTCTACTGATAAGGAAGCCCTTTTGTGACCGCGTGGCATTGTTATAATACCATTTTTGATGCGTCTGATAATCTTCTTATGTGCAGTGTATTTTATTTTATGGTTAGGCATTGGAACTTAAAATTTGGATTAATCTGCAAGTCTGATTGCTGAGCTAAGGAGCTCTGAGAAATTCAAATTGTGGGGATTAAAACAGGTTAATTGTAACGAGCAAACATCCCCGTAATCATAGAATCATAGAATTGCAGAGCTGGAAGAGACCACGAGGGCCATCCAGTCCAACCCCCTGCCACGCAGGAAATCTTGATCAAAGCATCCCCGACAGATGGCAATCCAGCCTCTGTTTAAAGACCTCCAAGGAAGGAGACCCCACCACGCTAAAACCTTAAAAGATGCTACTGACTTCCAGAAGTGCAAGCATCCTGTACATTTAAACTTGAAGGACTATTTTGTGACATAAATATTACTGGATAAAAAGTTATTCTAAGGAAACGTTTTGGAAGAAAATGGTAAAAAATTAAACTTTTTCCAATAAAGACACATGACATGCATCTATAAAGAATTTCTTTAGTAATAAACAAAGCCATAATAAAATTTCTAAAAATTATTTTTAAAAACCCAATAATTTTATTTAGTAATAAAGATATCCAAAATAAGACATAATATAATTACACACTTTCAGACAATTACAGCAATAGATGAAAATGCATATATAATATCACATATAGTATTAAAGTATTGTACAGTCTTGACCACCCAATGAAGAAATCAAACTTTCTGAGTTAGTAGATTGTCAAGCCCTTAATTTAACGGCTATTGGTTGTACATTGAAAAGCGTCAGCCTGAAATTAGCAGACTAATGGTGCCATTTTGATATGGAATATACCACTGAAAATGGCATAGAGCATTGGCTCTTGATCTTTTCTTTACCAGGGACCCTGTTTAAATATCTTTTGTTGCTGCGGATCCCCAAGACTTAACTCAAGATTTTAAACCCTAGCAACAACAACAACTACTACTACTACTACTACTAATAATAATAATACAATTACACCATCCATTAACCCTTCCCTCAGAGGCACTGGAATCATAGAATCATAGAATCATAGAATTGCAGAGTTGGAAGAGACCACGAGGGCCAAGCCAAGAATTTTCTCCCACTTCTTCCTGCAGATTTATGGCTAGAGCAGATTGAAGAGCAATGTGCAGGCCAAGCCAGCCAGCCTTTGCCTTGGCTTGTGTCATGTGGGCTGAGCAGCCTTCAAGCCTTCGCAGACCTCCTGTGAGAACATTGTGGCCCCCTGGGAGTCCACAGACACAGTTTAAGAACCACTGGCATAGCGAATTCCCTTCATCACTGAGTACAAAGAGCCCATTCCAGGTACTTGGAAGCAGAACTTATATATCAAACTATGGCTTTCAGGTAGTTGGAATCTTGGAACTTTTTTTAAATATAAACCACTGCTGGGAGATATTGCACATTCCATCAGGCCAAGGCCCAGCAACTGATGAAAGGCCCCCTCTGTCAAATTAACAATTGTAAACCACTCATGTAAAGCACCAAGTACACCGATGGCACTATATAAATAAATGGTAATAAATAACAACAATAACAACAATGATGTTTCAAAAAGCTTGGGTCTTGTAGGACAGTGGAAATTAGGGATGTATAAAACTAACTTATCCTTGGAGATATCTCAAAACAACTGAGAACTGCCTTCTCAAAAAATGAATTCCCTATGTCTAGCTGAAGCCAAAACACAGGAAGTCACCCCATGCAGATATTTATAAAGCAAGGTCTCTTGATTTTTATGTAGAAATGGAGATGGGGTAGCAGGCTGTGATCTGGTTGTACATGGAATAGGCACCAGAAGGTGACACATGATGAGTAGTGATGCATACAGGGCCAGTTCTACCATTAGGCAGAGTAAGGGAACCACCTCAGGCTAGAGGGGAGGAATAGTGGAAATATCAGATTCATTGGCATACATGTAGAGTAAATACCACTTTGGTCCTAGCTATGCTTTTATTTTAGTGAAAACTGCTTTATTATTTATTATTATTTTTTTCATTTATATGCCGCATTTCTCCTGGGGTGGGACCCAAGGCAGCTCAAAGATTATTCACTTAACTGTTTCTGATTGCATGTGCAATCACACACAAACACATACACACTGAGAAACAAGTTTCAGTGAGTTGAATAGGGCTTTTGGGATTACAGTAGAACCCCCGTATCCACAGAGGATTGGTTCCGGAGGCCCGTGGATAATAAAATCCACAAATAATAGTGAACAGCCCCTGTCGTCATTCCCTCCACGGGAGTGATCCCAGGAGGCGACCCCAGGGGCAAAGGGAGAAGGGAGGCAGATCTACTCCTCCCCTCTCTTTGCCCCTGCATTGCCATTCTCCTCAGAGAGCGATCCCGGGGGGCGATCCCAGGGGTGAAGGGAGAAGGGAGGCAGATCTACTCCTCCCCCCCCCTTTGCCCCTGCATTGCCATTCTCCTCATTGGACTATCCTGGGGGGTGATCTGAAGGTGAAGGAAGGATGGAGGCAGATCTACTCCTCCCCTCCCTTCACCCCCTCATCACCATTCTCCTGATGGGAGTGATCCGAAATGGCGATCCCAAGGGTGAAGGGAGGCAGATCTACTACTCCCTCCCCATCCACCCCCCACTGTCACCATCTGTGGATAATTGAATCAGCAGATGGTGAATTAGTGGGTGCAGGAGTGCTACTGTACGATCTTAAGATCATGGCTATACTCCATTGTACAAAATACTGTAGGGACTTCTGAGTATACATGGATGGTATTGAGCGTTAAGTCCTTTGTGTGCTGGAACCTTCTTGGAGGGTTTTTAGATCATTGCCATAGACCAATAGCCCACAACATGAACTTAACTTTAGATCAAAACTGTATTTCTTTAGTTTATTGCCTCACTTTTGGGAAATTATACTATAGCAAGTATCAGACAGACTGAATGTAGTCTTCTTCTGACAGTTTGCACATATCCAGATATTGGCTCCAATGAAGGAACATCCACTATTGGCCTTCTTTTCACATTAGCAAGAGTGTTTATGTGATTTTCCATTTCTGGTATTATATGGGAGCTCTCTGTGGTAGCACATTTAACACATTTGCATGTATAATCTCTGGTCTGAAGGACTTCACACACACACACAGTAGTTAAGACAAGTTAACCACAGAAATAGGTCAATATCCACGGAAGCCATCAGTTGACCTATCCTCAGGCCCCCCTATTCCCTTTTGATATCGGTGCTTCAGTGGCATGTATGTATTGTATGGTGAATACTTGTACAGTCATATGATTGTCATATTTAACTATCTGAAGTGATGCCATGTAGAAAATGGAGTAAGCTTGGTTTCTGATGCTCCAGAGACTAGAGCCCAAACCAATTGATTTACATTACAAGAAAGAAGATCCTGCTTAAACATTAGGAAGAACTTATTGATAGTAACAGTTGTTCAATAGGTAGATTAGACCGCCTCTGAGGGTGGTTGATTCTCCCACTTTAGGGTTTTTAAACAGAGTCTATATGGCCCTTTCTCAGGTGTGCTTTACTAGGTGGCTTTTAGAGTCCCTTCCAGCTCTATGATTCTATGGGAGCTAAGACTCTAGGGATTTTATCAGATGTGGCAAAAATCATGCAAAAACAACATCAGGATAGCGCAAATGGGCCCCACTATCGCATGATGTTCTCATGCTCACATATTAATCCTGTGCTCCAGCTGTGAATAAGGTGTCACTTTCTATTAATGGGAGAAACTGTCAATAGCTCTTAATATTGCTTTTTTCGTGGTTACTGAAAAGCATGCAAAAACATGTCCCACTGTAATCATGAGATTATAACATGAATGGGTGGTCCTCTTTTGCACCTCCCTGTTGCCAGCGAGAAAAATTCCGGGTGACCATGGGAAAACCATGCACAGGATGTTCGTTTTATAAACTCTCCTGGTTGGTTTGCATATTTTTGGGTTTGTTTAATTGTTTGTTTGTTCATTTACTTTGTAAATTAAGGAGTTTTTGTTGTTTTTAAGCACACTTGCACCTTCTTGAGATAAAAGCCAAAACTTTGCCCATGCTAAATCACAGAAGTAAAGTCCCATTCTTAAAGTGCTAGTGGTGTTTGTGCAATAATTCTGTGGCAGTTCTTTTGCACGATTACAGTGACGTACAATAATAGGTGTAACAATGCCACTAGGTTTCTGCTTTCCTCATTTGTGGAATCACAGCATTTTTAGATGCTACTCTGATAATGTCCTAGAACTCATTAATCACTTAACTAATAGATGGACACATAGGACTTTATCAGATGCGGGGAAATGTGGCACAAAACCACGTCACCAACTGCATCAGTAGAATACTACCGGAACAGAAAGGGTGACATTACCAGATACCCACATCCTTCAGCCATTCCAGGGGTGTAGCACAGGTGTGAAAAATGCGTCCCTTTTTTATTGATGGGCCAAGCTGTCAGTAAAAGGGGATGCTTTTATTCATGCCCTCGCTATGCCCCCGGAATGGCTGAAGGACGTCATCATCTAGTAATGCCACCAGTTTTTTTTTCTTGTAATGGTAATGTCACCCATTTTTGTTCTTTCTTCTGACACTGGCATTGCCGCATCAGATAAAGACCATAGACCATTGTGATTCAGAGCTTCTCAGTGGAAAATAATAATAATAATAAATAAATAATACCTTCTCCTCATGCATCCTATCATTTCTAAGCACCTACCTTAACAATACTAAATCCAGAATATTTTACCAATGCTAAAGCAACCCCCTTCTGAAATTTTATAAATCTGCTCTGAGGCGAAAGAAAATAAGCATAGTTTTCCCATTTCAACCTAATACTACATTTATTATTGTTCTCAGTAAAATGTGGAAAGAAATATTTACTTATTTCACATAACCATGAAGAGGCTGAGTTAATTAAATGTTTGTGAAGCATATTGAGGTGCTGAGGTGGAAGAAGTCATACAAATACAAAATGCTATTTTGTTGGAGATATCTGAGACATACACATGCATAAGCTGAAACAATGGAAATGTAGTAGTCTAAAAATAACAAGTGATTAAGAAGGTTAATTGTATCTCCAGAACCTAGTCAAATGTGTTAAAGATGGGGAAGGTGATTCATGGTGAAACCTATGTTCTCTGTCATGAAATATAAATTAAAAATAATTCTATTACAGCAGAATGCTGCCATTGTTACATTCATAATGGATATCACACACATCTCTCCCTGCTCTCACTTCCAGGCAAATAATGTTAGAGAAACTATGGCAGTATTTTTCTTCTAGGTGTAATAATCTGTCAGTATCAAATTCTCTTAGTCAGTAGGGAGCATATAGTGTTGATTTACTGAAAATCTTGGATTATGTCTGCTCAGTGGTGACTGTAGATTTAAGAGGGGAGAGGTAAGGGGTCTCCAAAAGGTGAAGAAATAACACAAAATGAAACCTAGCAAGGAAAAAAATAGCTTGACAGTTAAGATGCAGTGCAGTAACCCAAGCTTCTGAAGAAAAACCTCCAGCATATAGGCTTCCAAATGTTGCATACTACATACAACATACTGACGTATTTCCCTAAACTGCATAGGAATGGATGGAAGTACTTGGATGAAAGTCTTTCCACTCACAAAAGGGAAAGGGAAAAGAGTAACAGTACTAGGTATCATTGTTTCCCAGAACATAAATGATTTTAGTTTCAGAAACATTAAATTAATTTGGCTTAGCTGTTTAGAACTGACCTTTCAAAAACAGTAATCTAACCTTAGTTGCTTATTGAAAATGTTACTCAAGTAGTAATAATGGAAGAATACTGAAGGTGAGAGCTTGTTCACATTTTACTACGATATGTGATAGGACTTCATCGCAGGAAGCTGTTGTCTCGGACCAGTCGTGTTATGTAAACAAATGAAAACATACTGGTATTGAATCAAACATGACCACACCTCCTCTGCAATGATGCTGTGGTGATGCTTATTCATGCAATCTGTACTCTGCACTGCCCTGCTTCTTTCCCATGTTTGCCATACCTTAGCACAAGCGTACTGTTTTGAGAGAAGATAGAAGTCTCCTGGCAGGTGCCAGGAGAGAGAGGAGTCACCTTTTTTAAAATGAACTTTCCTTATTTTTCTCTCCTTTCCATAGCTTTTACTCCATCCCCCAGTATTTTTTGTTTTTGCCATCATTTCATGATTGTGATCTGCCAGAACAGTGCAATTACGGTAAAACAATTAAAAAAAAATACTAGGGCACGGAGTAAATGAGATGGAAAGGCGGGGGGAAGAAGGAAACGTTTACTGAAGAAGGTAAATCCTCTCCCCACCCCACGTGCCTACTCAAATGTAGGGAGTTTGTTATCCTCTGTCTCTAGACACACTGTATACACACACACACACAGAGAGAGAGAGAGAGAGAGAGAGAGAGAGAGAGAGAGAGAGAGAGAGACTGTGGAGAATTGGGGAGAAACTGCTTGGGGACTGGGAGGGAGGGAGAGAAGAGGAGAAAACCCCACGTGACTGGTGGTATCAGAACTGTTGCAGGAAGGACCTATCGCATGGAGGCAGTAATGGAAACACAACACTATTGAGAGCAAATTGACAGATTTCCTCCATCAGTGAAAAGGTGCACCCTAGCAACGGTTTGAATGCAAACTGGCAACAGGACAAAACTGATGTCATGTGATAAGGAACCGCCACAGACGCCATTATCCTGTGCTAAACCTCATGTGATAATCTCCATAAATTTGCATACTGTTTGTACTCATTTTTATCTGTTAATGTGTGGATAACAGTGTGTAGATATTACTTCACACTCCTACCTGCATACTGCTTGACAGCATAATGTGAAGAACGTAGACACACAATGAAGGCAGAATCAAAGATGTAGAAGGCCAGCCACACTAACAGGAGACAAAATAAGGAAGGGACATGAGACAAGCAGAAAGTGAATGAGACAGCAGGCTAGCATTATCTACAGAGACAAGTTTCTCAGAGTGAGGAGTGTGCTAGCAGTTTCGGCATCTCTGTACTCACTAATTTGCAGCTTTGCATTATGGTGATGTACTGTTTTGTTTTGTTTTTGTTTTCTTTAGTTTTTTTCCTTTTCCACACACACTCTCTTCCTCCATCTGTGTAACATGCAGCCATTTTCTTTTCTTCCCACCTCTCTCTTCCAGTAAACCATGCACAGATTTTCATACATTTTACAAAGAAGGTTATGCTTCTGTCTTTCATTGCTAAATACTGTGTATGTTGGCATAGGACTGGTTGCTGTTCAGCTTCTGCCCTGTCAATTGAATACCCTGCTTTAGAGAGCCACTACTATATGTCACATTTCCAAAGAGAGTGCGATGATTTTCAGAGCAAGGTGATGCCCTATTACCCCTTCATGTCTCCTGATGACTGCTGAGTTAGTACAGTCCTGTAGCCTCTTTTGGCCAGCTGCATTTGTGGCCCCAAACTGCTACTTTCTTCTATAAAGTTGTCATGTTGCATAGGAATACAGCAGATGTTTTCTACCTAGTCAGTGGTTCTCACCTGTGGGTCCCCAGTTGTTGTTCGACTACAGTTCCCAGGAGCCCTCTGAGGTCTCACCTTGACAGCCAGGTGGTCCTCCCAGTCATCAGTGAGGCTGTGAGTTCAATCCTACAGCCTCATTAATGACTGGAAGGACCACTTGGCTGTCAAGGTGAGACCTTGGAGGGCTCCTGGGAACTGTAGTCCAACAACATCTGGGGACCCACAGGTTGAGAACCACTGATGTAACCTAACTTTGGACTCATCTATACAGGCCAGAATATGCTGGTGTATCTGTTGGTGTATCCTGCCCATGGATCAAGCCCGTTCCTCCCCCATTACTGGCACAAAATGGGCAGAAATGCAGACTGCCACATCAAACTGTTACTGTCACTGCTGCTGCTTCTGCCTGTGTATGCAAGGATATGATAAAGCAAAAGTACTAATTCTCCAAAGACTTAAGGATATTATGATGCAATCCCAGATGGGTGGGATTAAGTCCTGCCAATCTAATACTTTTTTTCTTTCGTTTATTCCACTGAATTTACCATTCCCTCACTATTTGGTTGATCTTCCAACCTTCAAAATGAAGTTAGCCCTTCTGCATTTTAGACTGAATGTCCTCCCATTGGCAGTTTGAATGGGCAGATATAAGAATGTCCCCATGAAGGATAGAGTATATATGTGTAACTCTGCTTCAATAGAAGATTTACTGTAATTCATCTTCTGCTTGAATGCCATGTTTACAACAATCTCAGGAATAAGTATATTTTTCTCTACTGAAGTTTTTTAAGGGAAATTCTTCCTTTGCGAAGGTTTGTTTTGTGTTGTCTAATACTGAGAAATATGTGTCTTTTAGAATGTCCAAATTTCTTGGGGCCTTACATTTACATGCTACAAAGAACAAGGGGGGTATGGAAAGGGATTTATTGATTGTTGATTACTGTTGATTATTTATTATATGTAAATTGGCTTGGCTTCTGCCTGTGTCCCACTGTCCAGGTCCAGGAAGCCAGCCCACAGCACATGAGCAAGGCCCCCTGAATGTGATTGGCCTTGGTCACATGCTGTGGGCCTGCTTCCTAGCTATGGAAGAGTGATGGCAGATAGCAGCTGCAGAGACCGGTCAGCATGCCTGAGTGGGTTCCTGCTGTCACACAGGGCCCATACTGTTTTTTGCTGGCTGGAGTGGTTTTTCACAGCTTTTTTTTAATGATGTAATGGGCTTTACCCATTTTGGCCATGTCTGTGCCCTGGGCTTGTGAGAACTGCCTGAGAGCAAAATAGGGCAAATGCCCAGTGTTGTCTGGACTGCAGGGCTCAAAGATGGGGCTAAGACAGGGTAAATAGCCCATCTAGACAAGCCCCAAGTCTATTCTTACTGACAATAGCCTTCCAGGGTTTCAGCCAGAGGTTTTCCTTATCACGTTCTATAAATGGAAATTGTGGATAGAGAAATTTGAATTATTAAGTCCTATCCTACCTAGAGTAGAGTAATTAAATCAAAAGGAAATTGATTAAGTCAATACTTACATAACTTCTATTGGCTGGCTTTTTGTTGGTTAGTCCCAGCTAGAGTAGATCCATTCATTCAACTGTTTAATTGTGAGTGAGCACATAGGTAAATCTGACTGATTCAGTGGGTCTACCATACTCAGCACTAACAGCAGAATTTAAGTCATTGGTTCAATGGCTTTACCCTAATTAGGATTAACAACTAGATTTAGACCAGAATCTGAGACCTTTCCAATGCAAATTATGTTCTCGGTAACTGGGTTATGAGTTCTCTCCCTATAGAATCTGTCACTTGGGTCTAATTACCAGAGTCACTGGTTCAAGAACCTGCTGCAGCTCATCAGAAGCAGAGATGTACAGTACTTATCAGTGAATTTTAGGAGATTATCAGACAGGTCCTTGTAGCCCATTTCTGTCCCGCTACCCCCCCCACCCGCCCACTCCCATTCCTGCCGCGTAATAAAGAAAAAGATTTTGGACACCTACCTTCATTCCATAGCAGGAACGGGCTCTCCCTACCCCATATGTTTATCTCAGGTCAATGTAACCTAACTCAACCTAAGCTATTCACAGTACATGATATTCAGATTATTACTAATAATGTTTTTGCAGGAGGAGGGTTACTATGCCCCCCCATGATGGGGCCCCCTGCACTGCTGACACCACTGGTGCCTTAAACAGCCCCTGCATGAGAGAACAGCCTGGCGGCAAATTTAAAAATACATCCCCCAGCTGTCAAAACTGCAAACCAACCACAAAAACACATTTTAAAAAATAAAAGCTATCTGGGGAGGGGAAAAAAGGGTTTTACTTACCTTGTCGTCCCGATCACACCTGGAAGTGTCCAGCACAGACCTCCTGGTGACGTCACATCCAGTCATCATCCCAGGAGCAGAATGGGGCTCCTGTTAACTTGCCCATCATTCCGTTATAATAATGGTACAGGCTTCTTATTCACTGATTTTTCCATGAATAAGAGAAAGGCGGGAAGAACAGGAGCAGAACAGGATCATCCCAGGACAGGGACAATGTCATCTAAAAGGCAAGCCTTTTAGTGATCTACTGTCGTTCCTGTCCTGGGATATTTTTAACATCTGATCATCTCCATAGTGCCTAAGATTGCTGAAGCCCATAATTTGTTTTGTCCTAGGCTGAGCTGGCCTTGTGACTGAACTGAAAGTAACAGTTTTACAGTTTGAGTGACCGGATGTACAATTCTCCTCACAGGACAGAATAATTCTGGGATTAAAAAGGTGGACAAGTAACAAGGGGCAATACTCAGTTAAGTGGTAGTCATTTTTCCTTTTCTTCAATTTAAGTTTCTTGGTCTTGGCCCAGGATCCTAGAGTAGCAAATGCACTGTGTAACGAGTAGTCTGTTACACTAGTGGTTTAATATTGTCCATGCTTGCAGAGCCAGCGACAAAATTACAACAACAGGAGGCAACCAATCCTGAGCCGCCTGTACCTTGAATGTCTGGCTTTGGGAGAGGATGGGTTCCTCAAAGCCAATGCATTCCGGGAGGGTGGCTTGGACAATTGCCTGTCACAAAGTGCATTGGATCCAAGAACACCACTTCTCCTTGGACCCAGCTGCCTCTGACCATTGGTGCTGCCAGTGTCTCTTTCTTCTTTTCTTCACTGCCACCATTGTTGGCTTTTTCTTTTTATCATCACCACTGCCTTCAGCATAATTATGCTCAGGTAGACTTGGACTTGGTCTTGCACAATGAATACTAATAATCATCATCATAATAAAAACAGTTTAAGAAAAACATTTTTAAAACCATGGGGATGAGGGAAGAGATCCATAACACACAATTGGGCAATATCTTTACCAGGAGCAACCAAACACCACAAACAAATATGCAGGTTTTTAAGTTCCTCAGAACCCTTCAGTAAGCTTAGTAGTAAAAAAAAAGGAGACGGAATAGCAATAGCAACAGCACTTCTATTTCTATACTGCTTATCAGTGAAAAGCACTCCCTAAGTGGTTTACAACGTGTTAGCTTATCTCCCCCAACAAGCTGGGTACTTGTTTTACCAATCTACAGAAGGATGGAAGGTTGAGTGAACCTTGGGGTCCTCTAGGATCAAACTTGTAATGTTGTGGCTGCAATACTAGCATTTAACCACTGCACCACCAGGGCTCCCTAAAGAAACAGGCAAAAAAACCCAGGAATGTCTTTCAAATTATACCAGATGTTGTGGCCATGAACACTGCCCTCTCAAAACAGAGATTTATAGACATAGGGCTCATCTATATGAGCCAGGATACCCTGGCTCCCTGCCAGCATATCCTGGCTGTAGATCAGGCCCATTCCTCCCCCATTCTTTCCTCCAAATAGTCTGTCTGGAGTCCTCCTGGCTGGACTCCAGACAGGTATGTCAGCCCATCGCTGCAGCCACTGCTGCCACCATCTCCCATGCTCTACCAGAAGCAAGGAAGCCAGCCCACAACATGTGATAAAGGCCACCTGCATGTTACCATCCTTGGTCACACGCTGTGGGACCCCTTCCTGCTTTGGAAAAGCAAGGCATACCAGCAACTGCATTGATGGGCTCCTGTGGACCCCTGGGGCCTGATCCATTCCTTCCTGGTGGGAATGGATTAACGCATTTTTTTAAAAAAAAAGTGTAGTAAAGTTCCTCCATCTCTCCCCCCCCCCCGAGCCCCAAATCTGCCCCAGGTGTGGTAAGGACTGCCCAGAGGCAGAATGGGGCAAAAGCCCCATGCTGTCTGGACAGCAGGGCTCTAAGACAGGGGCAAGGTGGGGTATATTGCCTGTGTAGACAAACCGTAAATGAAATAATTACAGATACAGTAATTGTTGCAAGTGTTAAGAAGATCTTGCAATACATTTTGGATAGGGATGGATGGAAATTTCATTTTTGATAGTTTTTAATAAGAATTTACAAAATTCTCAAATTTCTTCATATTCAATATTTTAAAGGGTTTGCTATTTTAAAGCTATGAATACGGAAGAAACAAGAACTGACAAATGCATTCATCAAACCTCAGAGTTTTGAGGGAATAACTCCTAAATGTTTGGGTTTGAATTACACTGTATTCAACCATGTTAAAGCTGAATTAACAGTGTCATCTCTTTTTGAATTTGACCAATTCAAATATGGGGTGGGAATTTTGTTTCAGTTTTTACTGAGCATTCACAAATTTGCTTTGAGTGCTGTCATATGCCTTCAAATTGTTTTCGGCTGATGACCACCCTAAGATGAACCTATCATGGGGATTTCTTGGCAAGATTTGTTCAGAAGAGGGTTGCCTTTGCCTTCCTCTGAGGCTGAGAGAATGTGACTTGCCCAAGGTCACCCAGTGGATTTCCATAGCTGATTGGGAATTTGAACCCTGATCACCAGAGGTGTAGTCCAATGCTCAAACCACACTGGTATACACCTTCCTTTTTCATATTCTCTGTAAATGTTGCCTTGCATAGGTGTTTATGGCTTCTGCAGTGACAGGACAAAATTATAAACAACCCATTGTTTGTAATGGCTCTGAAGAGGGGCGCTCCAAAAAAGCAATACAAAGACTCCCTGAAACAACATCTCAGGCTCGGCCAAATTGATCATCAGCTTGGCCTCACATCGGGAGTCCACCCTGGCCTCACATCGAGTCCACCCTGAATTGAGTCCACCCCAAATTGAGTCCACCCTGGCCTCACATCAGGAGGCATGGAGACGCACTATCCACAATGCTGCAGCCTTATTTGAGAACTCACGCTGAACAAGTCTTGAAGAGAAACAACAACGCAGAAAGAATCACAACCTGGAAACATCACCGAAGGAGACCTTCTGCTGTGCTTTCTGCAACCAGATATGTTTATCTCGGATTGGCCTTTTTAGTCATCAGCACGCTTGCAGAAAGCACAGGATGGGTCCTTCCTGAATCTTCATTTGCGAAGAAAAGCCAGAGAGAGAGAGGGGGGGGGGAATTCAGTCATATCCTATCCCCTCTTGTATTAGAATATGACATTTTAACTACAATCCTAAGACCATGTATAAACAAACAATATGTTGATATCCAGAAGGACCTACTGGTGTTTACATATGCTTAGAATTAAGTGCTTACTTTGCTTATTGAGTAATAGTTTTACAGATGTTGCTCATTATAGATTTTACAGATGTTGTTCATCTGTAGAGCAAGAACTCTCAGAAACATCTCTCAGAAATATGGTCATGCTGGCTGGGGATTCTGGCATTCCAAATTCTACCTCTGTGTCTACATCACATGCCACTCCCTGGCACAGGAATATATGCATGGAATGCTTTATTTCTTTGACTAAAGACTTCATGCTGCTCTTTCATTTGCAAAGAGGTAAGACTATGGGTAGGTCTGAATTTTATCATATACTGAGTAGAGCCATGTCTAACATGTCCAACTAATTTCCATGGATCTACTCTAAGTATGACTAAGCCCATTATGCTTGGGAAACCAAGTTTGTCAGGGTCCTTTAAACCTGCATTCCTGTTATACAAGTTGCTTTAATGCAAACTCTTTCTCTCTGATAAATGATAAGTGAGTGATATATCAGCAGTGGTCTTTGACAACAGTGGAAAATGGCTACAAGTTTTTGTGAGGTGCAAGTAGCCATTTATGGCATAAGCAGAAGATACTGTGCAGAAGGTTGGACTCTTGGCTGCTGTTCTGCCTCCTTTCTGTCACACTGTGACAAAGGGAATTTTTATCATGATCTGAATACTAGAAACTGCATGGGCATAATTGTAAACAATAAAACACCATAAGGAATGGTGGAAGGTTCCACACTTAATGCCCCGTGCTTTCCTTTAATCTTATAAATGAGAAGGTGTGACCATATGCAGGTATATTTAAAAAAATCCCTAACTCTTTGCAGTTCTAACAATATGAATCAAATGTTGGACTTCATTATATTTCAAAAGAGACTCCTTTCCCTTTAAAGAAAAAGAGAGAGAGAGAGAGAGAGAGAGAGAGGGAGGGAGAGAGAGAGAGAGGGAAAGGGCAGAATTACTTGGTCTGCTGCTGTTGCCTTTATCAACTGTGGTGCTGTTAGTACTTCATGAAACCTCATACCAATCTCAGTCCCACATGGTAACCCAGAAGGCATCCACTGAGAATAGCAGCTCTTAGTCATTTTAATTGCACAGGACTGTTCTATGATGAAGGCCAGCTTTTTTTTTTTGTTTTGTTTTGTTTAATGTCTCTCAAGGACTGGAAGGGAAATCTAACCAACCCTACGAACAATTGGGTGTGCTGACATTTTTGAAATGTGAATATGGAGATGGAATTGTGCCCAATATGTCTAGCAAAAGTAGTCCCCCTGCCTCCTATACACTATAAAAGATGAGCTGCCCTGAAAACAATTTCTGGGCATAGCACAAGTCACAGAAAGACCCCTTTCCATGATGGAAACAGACATTATTAATAAATCAAGCCAAACAGGGCAAAAAGTGAAAAATAGGTTTCATCAGTTAGCATTAAGCTTTTATTAAAGCTCTTTCTCTTTCATATATATAGGCATGGAGCACTGTATTCTTTTGTGAACTGCACAGAATAAGCTGAAAAGCAGGGTCTAATGAAGAGAAACCCAGCAGCAACACAGCATTACGGATCTTCTTTTTGTGCCTTCAGAACCAAAAATGTGTCAGGAAAGACAAAAGTTAGTGCACACATTTTACATGTTACCGCTCAGTGGCTGGACCACAAAGTCTGAAAGACTGTGAAGGGCTACAGTAGGTGAGAGGTTCAGAGAAAGTTGATAGAACTTCCTACCTACTTTTCTCATTAGTCCCTAGAAACTGTTCACTAAAGGTAAGCATTACATCCTGGGAACTAGAGGGTGCCTCAGGCATTTCAATAACAGCCGCACTAGCGGAAATGCTATACATATCTAATAGGCACATAAGATTTCATCAAATTGATGGGATGAAACCTATGGAACTTGTGGCCCTCTGTGGCAAAGGTGCACAATACATACATCCTTAGTGTTGGAATTCAGCTCCTATGCTAGCTAGAACTGATGCAAATTGCAATCCATTACCATCACAGCTTTCTCACCTGTCCTCCAAGCTGAGCTTTGCCTACATTATACAAGTTAGCCTCCTGTTTTTGCTGCTAGTCTGGGTCTCCAAAATAGGAAGTATCATTTGGCATGCAAGGCTGATGGACCGAATTTGTTGTTGGGGTGTTCAAATTTGTGCAGACTTAGGACTTTTTCGGATGAGTCTTTTACAGCGCAAGCAGCCTCGTCGCATTGCGAGGCTGCTGCGCTGCAGAGCGTCCCTTTTGGATGACACTCTCCCCTGCTGGTACTGTTGCGTTACCGCGGGGACACTGCAGCGTTATATTCAGCGGTTTTCTAATCACGATCAACTTTCGTGATTAGAAAACCGCCGAATATAACGCAGCAGTGTCCCCGCGGTAATGCAACAGTACCAGCAGGGAAGAGAGTCATCCGAAAGGGACGCTCTGCAGCGCAGCAGCCTCGCAACGTGACGAGGCTGCTTGCACTATAAAAGACTCATCCGAAAAAGTCCTACATTTCAGTGACACAGTGTATACCATGGTAGAGTTTGGAAATGTTCCCTTTTTTCAACCACAATTCCCTAAATCATGTAGCCAACATGGCCAGTGCTGGCTGTGAAATTCTGGGAGCTGCTTGTTGTTGTTTTTTTAAAAGCAACCTTTCCAAATTCTGACTGCTCCAATAGGTATGGAAAGAATATTTGAAAATATTTGAATAAAAGATGAAAAATAGGAGAGTCCTGGACAGACAAAAATCTTCGAAATCTTCAAAATTCAGGACTGTTCAAGAAATAGGTACATATATGCATATGTGGTGGAATTGTAAATTTGTACAGCAGTTTTGGGAAATGGTTTTTATAGAAATAGAGAATATTCTGAATAGAAATATAGAAAGGAAACCGAGTATAGCATTGATGTCAATTTATAATGAAGAGAATGGGAACCAAGCAGAAAAAGATTTAATAACAAATTTATTAAAGGCAGCAAGATTAATTATAGCAAGATATTGGAAAATGCAAATAAATGTACAAGTGGAGGAGTGGTATAAAGAAGTTTGGAAAATGGCAATAAATGTAGAGTTAACATGTAGAATTAAAGTAAGAAGAGGAAGTTGGAAAGAAAGTGATTTTGATAAAATTTGGAAAGTATTCATTAAAAAAGTATTACAGACAAAAGATGGGAGGTTACCTCCATGGGAAGAAATGAGATTCTGGAAAGATTAGGTAAGGGATAATGGCTCCGGTGAAGGGGAGCACTGAGGGGGGGGGGTAGGGGAAGTAATATTCATGAAAAGAATTATAGTAAAGAATTTATGTTAACTTTTGGAATTAGTTAATAGAAAATTGTGATGTTTATGGTAATTTTATGTGTTATACTAAATAAGTATTGTTTGGAAAGGTGGGGTGCTTTAGAGCCCCATTTGTGATGCCAAGACTATATTACTATTTGGGGGAACTATTATTATTAGCTGAAATGGAATGCTGCAAGAGGCAGGTAACTTCAGGATCTTTTCACCTATGTATACCAGTACTAACTGCAGAGAACTTCAGGTTAAAGTGAAATATTTTTTTATTGGAAATAATACAAAAAGCATTGATACATGCAACACATGCTCACAAGAACCACACAAGGCTATTGAAGATTTAAGGCAAAAAGACTGGATAGAGGAATAGATCCGGAAAATAGGGTGCTAGTTACCAGTCTTGAAGAGCAGTGAAGTACCCAGACTGAAGTCTGGAAGTTCGGATTCAGGGCGCACTGACACAGAGTGTCTGGGTCTCATCCACAGTGGCACACTTTGCTGTTATTTAGGGCTAATATTTATAACCTGCTTTGTATCCCGAAGGGGGAACTTTGGCTAGAACAAAGCTTAAATGGATTTCCCATTGTGTAAAAGGAAACTGAAACTTGGCTGATTGCTGTTAATGGCTGACATTGTAATTACTTTGTACAAAAGAGAGATAGGAATTGATGGGTTTATGACAACCTCATATTGCAGGGCAGGAGGGGGTTCCTAGGGATATTTACTGAGGATTTGGGTTGTGTAGATCACTTGATTGTTTAGGATGTGTGACGCACCGTTAGGAGCCCCAAGAAGGAATTAGCACATACCTCCTTAATGATTTTGTTTACTAAGGAGCTTCTGTTCAATCCTAGCTTGGGCATGCTTGCTAAAATATTTCTAAGACACCTTCCCAGGTCCTTGTGACCTCCATCTGACCTCACATTGGATCAAATCAGTCTACGTGACCCCTACTAAGTCCAATATTTTCAATTTGGAGATATTATAGAGAGGGGGTAGTAGAGCATGCTAACATATGCACATGAACATACTTTGAATTCACTGGTCTGCCAATTCCATGTCCACAGTTCTTCCGCTTTTCACAGGTTGTAGGGTGGGGTTCTAGGGTTAGAGCTCTGTTTCTGGCCTCAGAAAAGGATAGTCAGTCTTTCCTATCTACAACTGTACATCTGGGACCAACCTATTTTCATATATTAATCAGAGTACTTTGTATTATGTATGTCACATTTTGCTGCTTTTCTCTCCCCTTCTCTCTCCCTCTTATTTCCTTATTTTCCTTATTTCCAGGAATAGAAAATATGCTCTCTTTTGTACAAAGTAATTACAATGTGAGTTGCCTGGTGGGAACCATTCTTTGATGAGGCATTTTCCTGAACATTCACAGACAAAGGAAATGATTTCCTTACCAAGAGAAATCACTTCAAAGCTCTCAGGCCAGACCCTGGATCAGCTCAGGTTTCCTTTCTATTCAGTGCCGTTTGGACAACACCTCTCACAAAGAATCATGCCTGGTTTGAATTTAAGTCAATGCCAAGCACAGAGTGGAAGGAACATGCAGACCCCCCCTTGTCAAATGTGTATATTCTGCCCACCCTCACTGTAGTGTGTGTGTATGTTTTAATGTTTATGGCATTCTCAACTATGTTTCTGTGATTCTCATGCTCTAGGCAGTGTATTTGCCAGCATGAAAACCTTTTTAGCCAGGATGTGTTGATTTGACACTTCTTCCTTTCTTCAAAGTCTTCCTCTGTCAGGAAAGTGCCTCTGTTTTTTTTGTTCTTCTCTCTCTGCCGCTTGTTGTGAAGGTGAGTTAGAGGACGACGGTACTCATGAGAATGAAATGGATTGAGAATAATTTTGCATGACAACTGCTGGGGATCCAATATCATTTTGCTGGTGTTGCTTGCAACGTGAACACTTGGAAGATTTCCAATAACTGCATGTCAACCCATAGACAAGACATGCCAAATTCTTGTTTTAAGGGACAGCTCAGGCACAACCCTTACATTTAGTTCCTTAGACACATGGGCATATGTTTTTACCATGGTTTTCTGTTTTTGTTTTTTTTAGCATAGTGCCTTGTACATTACTTTAAAAATTATGGCTCACTAGATCTCAGCACTTTTGCTTATTAATAAAACAAGTGTGAATATAAGAATACAGGAAGCACCTTGCATACACCTTCACCATTATTCATAAAGGGCTGAGCTGTCCATTGTTAAAAGGTGCTTCTGCAGAAGCATCAAGGAGTACTTGGTTTCCATTAGAGTCCTATTTGATTGCTTTGCAAGTGGACACACACCTTTGCTGTCACTCCAGTAGTCTTCCCACAACAGCCATTCTATTGCAGACCCAGCCTGGACAGACCCATCCCCTTCCCATGAAAGAATACACAACACAGAATATCTTCACAAAATATATTGAGTACATATGAGTAACAAGAAGATTAGGTATATGAGGTTAATTGTTGAATATTGGTAATAAAAGTCCACAACTTGGTAAAGACAACATCTGCTGAGACCTCTGGAGAGAACCCAGTGGATTGTGGTGGAAGAGGTCCTCAGATTGCATCTGGTTACAGGAATATTAGCAGACACTTCTCTGATCATCCTCCTTTCTCCAACAGCAAGGGAGTGGCTGTTGAGAGTGTTTTGCAAGTAACACAGTGAGTTCTGGGGCCATAGCAGACTTCTGCATGTGGAACTCTTACAATATGCATAAACATGTAGGATCTCAGCCATAGTATGAATGATAGGTGCTAATCTGGATCACCACGCATACAGACTTTGCTGGACAAAGATAATATAGCCATGGTACTTCATACACTGGTATGCCCCCAATCAACTGTTGCAATGTGTTCTCCATGGGGCTGCCCTGGAAGATGAATTGGAAACTGCAGCTAATGCAAAACACAGCAACTTGATTGCTGACTGGTATTATACTACTGGTATTATACTATCATATAATACCAGTAGTAAAAGAATTGTGCTAGCTACCAATATGCTTCCAGTCTAAATTCAAGGTGCTTGTAATTATATTTAAAGCCATAAATTATAGGGTCTCCTTCCTTGGAGGTCTTTAAACAGAGGCTGGATGACCACCTGTCAGGGATGCTTTGATTGTGATTTCCTGCATGGCAGGAGGTTGGACTGGATGGCCCTTGTGGTCTCATCCACAATTCTATAAATTGTTTGATGGCTCAGTACTTGAGGAAGTGCCTCTCTGAATCCTCCCTGTCTGAGGATTGAGGTCTTCTGGAGGGACTCCCCTCTGTAGTTCACCAGTGAGGTCAATAAACTGTGTGAGGACATGGGAGGGGGTCTTCTCAACTATGGGACCCCAATTGTGGAATGCCATCCCCTTAGAGATCTGGCTAGTGACAGGCCTTTATTTATTTAGGCACCAAATAAAAACATGGCTATTCACTAAAGCCCTTGGTTCTTAAATGATTCCTTCCAAAATGTTGATATAGAGTGCATGGTTTTCAAGTGTTTTAATCTTTTAAACCTCTTTTAGCTTGTCAATTTGTTTAATATGTTTTGGTCTGTTTAATTTTTTATTGTTTTCCATACTTTTAATAGGTTAATACTGATTTTACTTGTATATCATCCTCTCTCTGGCTTTAGGATTGTGAGTAGACAGTGCTGATGAAAGCGTTCAAGGAGTCGTAGGTGGTGGTGATAGGTGACCCATGTTTCAGATCCATAAAGGAGGATAGACAGTACAATGGCTCTGATTTTTGTGTTTTGCCTCAGGTGTTTATTGCTCCAGACTCTTTTGTGAAGTCTTCCAAATGCACTATATGCCTTTGCTAATCTGTGATCAATCTCTTTGTCAATCTTGGCATCTGAGGAGATGGTGCTTCCCAGGTAGGTGAACTGCTGAACGGACTTAAGCACAGATTTGCTGACGGCAATGGGGGGTGGTGGTGTTCAGGCTGGTAAAGAACTTCTGTTTTCTTCAGGTTGACTTCCAGCCCAAACAGCTCTGCATCCTGAGGTCTCATGATATAGAGTGGGATGTAAATATTTTAAATGTTATATGCATGTTATATTTGAGTTTTTATTTTAAAGTGCTTTGGGTCCCATGCTCAGAAAAAAAGTGGGTTATAAATTAAATAGTTTAATTAATCAATTAATTACTTTTTCCCTTTTTGGTCAGGATCAAATCCATTTAATGTTTTCTTGTGTTCACAAACTTTGCTCCTTACTACCTTTTTTGAGCAAGGTGATTGAGAGGGCCATTGCTCTATGACTCCAGGCTATCTTGGAAGAAACCAATTATCTAGATCCTTTTCAAACTGGCTTTAGGGAGGGATTCGGAGTTAAGATTGCCATGGTTGCCTTGGCTGATGACCTTTGCCTGAGCATCGACAGGGGTAGTTTGACACTATTGGTGCTACAGGATCTCACAGCGGCTTTTGACACAATAGATCATGACATCCTCCTCGATCTCCTGAGAGGGCTAGGAATTGGGGCACTGTGTTGCAGTGGTTCTGTTCCTTCCTCTCGGGCAGATTCCAAAGGGTGATGTTCGGGGACAGTTGCTCTGCAAGGATAAAGCTTAACTGGATAAGGATAAAGGCATCCCACAAGGCACCATCCTGCCCCTGATGCTATTCAGTATATACATGAAGCCGCTGAGAGAGATTATCCAAAGGCATGGGGCGGGGTGTTATCAGTACACTGATGACACCCAGATATATTTCTCCATGCCTCGGTCTTCAGCTCTGACTTCAAATAGTATCTCTTCTCTTAATGATTGTCTTAAGGCAGTAATGGACTGGATGAGGGAAAACAAACTGAAGCTGAATCTAGATAAAACGCAGGTACTCACGGTAGCCCCGAATCCAGGCATTGGGATACAATCTCCAGTCCTGGTTGGGGTCACACACTCCTCCAAGGACTACGTTCGCAGTCTGGGGGTGCTCCTGGACCCGTCGCTCCAGATGATGAATCAGGTAAATGCAACGGTCAGGAGTGCCTGTTATCAGCTTCGGCTGATATGCCAGCTGCACCCTTTCCTGGAGGTCAGGGATCTTGAGACTGTGGTACATGCTCTGATAACCTCCCGTCTTGATTTCTGTAATGCACTCTACATAGGGCTACCCTCGTGCTTGGTCCAGAAACTTCAACTACTACAGAATATGGCAGCCAGACAGGTCTTGGGTACATCTAGAAGAAACCATATAACATCGATCTTAAGATCATTCCACTGGCTGCCCATTAGTTTCCAGGCCCAGTACAAGGTATTGGTTATCACCTTTAAAGCCCTAAATGGCTTGGGTCCAACCTATCTTCAGGACTGCCCCCTTCCATATAATCCTCCCCAGGCACTCAGGTCCTCTGGGAGGAATTTGTTGCAACCTTTAAAAACTAGGCTTTTTTCGACCTCCCGGAGGGCGTTTTTGGCTATTGCTCCCAGATTATGGAATGGCCTGCCGGATGAGATCCATCATATTACCACCCTAAATAGCTTTAAAAAGCTCTTAAGACAGATCTCTTCCAGCAGGCCTTTCCTGAATAGATACCCGGCCATCAAAATAGGAAATCTAGCTTGTTCCGATCTCGCCACGGCCACTGTCCATTGTTTATTTTTATTTTTTTATTTTTAAAGTATGTTTTAAATTCTTAAATTATTTAATTGTATTTTAAGGTGGGTGGGTGGGATTGAGGGTTCGGTTGTATATTTTAATTGTTGTATGCTGCCCCGATTGCGTTTCATAGAGGGACGGGATATAAATAAAAATTTATTATTATATAATAAATAATATATTATTATTGCCTGTTGGCCTTAAGTGCCAACTATACAGAGAAGACTAAAGTAATGCAGCTTTGGGTTTTTTTTATTTCTTAAAAAAATAATAATTGAACTATAAAAACTGCAACCTTATTTTTAAACAAGCATGCAGTGCCCTTTCTTTGGAGAGGCATTTAATGTTTTACCTCATGAATAAAATGAGCTGTTCAGAGAACAAGATAACAAGCCTTTGAAGGTTATTTTTTTTCTCCTATAGACATTAAACTACTATCTATTATACCTGCAATCCCCATTCTGCCCACCCAGAATTTCCCAAAACTCAGCAAGCATTCCGCATAGAGCCAAAGTAAAAAAATAAAAAATGGCCACACACATTCTTTTTGCTCAACAGAATTTGACTACAACTGGAAATAGTGTCAAACCAAACAGACAGCTTTGAGATGAATAAAATGGTGGCGATGTGTCCTTGGTCAATTGGGTGACAGACCCACAGGCGAGGGGGCCTGGTATCCCATGGCAATGGAGTAGTGAATTCACTCCAGGTTTTAGTCCAACCTTTAAAGGAGCCAAACCAATTTGGGGAATTGGTTTCAGCATCTTGACTATCTCCTTTAAAATTTGGATTAAATCTAGTGTGGATTCACCATTCCCCCTTGACATGGAAACCACCAACTGCAACTTCTTGCAAGTAGACTACTTTAAGAACCTGGATAAAATAGAGGCTGGCATTGTGTTAGTGACCTACAAAAGCATAAGTCCAATGCTGCCGCCGCTGCTGCTGTTGTGTCTCTTCAAGTCATTTCCGCCCCTAAAGCGAACCTATCATGGGGTTTTCTTGGCAAGATTTGTTCAGAGCGGGCTTGTCTTTGCCTTCCTTTGGGACTGAAAGAGTGCGACTTGCCCAAGGTCATCCAGTGGGTTTTCACGGCCAAGTAGAAATTCAGATCTTGGTCTCCAGAGTTGTTGGACTTTATCAGTTGCAGCAAATATGGCAACATAACAATGCCTAATGATCGCGAAAGGGCACACATACCATACGATATTGTCCTTTTGCAATCATGTACTGTTGAAAAGCTGTTCTGTTTTATTGATGGCCCAAGCTGTCAATAGATCTGCCATGGTGCTTTGCTGCTGGCATTTGAATTCTTGCACCATTGTGCTGATGTGAATACAGCATCAATGGGCAAACACTTCTGGTTGAGATCACAACAGCCAGGTAAGGGACACTCTTTTTATGAACCCCCCCCCCAGTGTACTTGGGATTTTTATTGTGTGTTTCTGTGCTTGTGCGTACATTTTGTGTGTGTGGGGGGGGGTGCTTTAACTTTTAAATTTGCTGTGCTCATGTCTTCTCATGAGAATTGGTGAGATTTGGAACCTGGAAGTAAACAGAGCTCCGTTTATGCTCCGTTACTGGCGGGGCTGCCTTTTGACATGACTCAAGGTAAGGTCTGGTAGTGGGGGTTCTTTTGCTGGCATAAATATGTTTCAAAATATGTCAGCAACAGAACATTTATGGAGGGTGGTTTGATAAAGTCTGTAGTTGAATGCTTAGACCACTACACCTTGCTGATTCTCACAGATCCAATATATGCTAGCATAACTCACTTTTTGGTCCTGGTAGAGGTTGGAATTCTCTACCAGTTATGCAAAGACCAAAGGTACTCCCTGTTCTAACCCATCTTTTAAGCTGCTGCAGCCCCCACAACACTGACATTTACTGACTGGTGGAAGAGGGAAAGCAGAGAAGCACCTAGCTATGTTGCTATAACTGGCTGTATATCAATGACATCATCTTTTGGGACCTCCAGAGGACTCCAGGAGGTCCCAGAAGATGCCTGTGGCTGTGAATCCGGCTATAGGAACATAGCTGAACAATTCTCTGCTGCTCTCCCTCCACTGGCTAGTAAATCACCATGTCAGGAGGAATGCAGCTGTTGAAAACATGGGTTGGAGGGGGAGGGGGAGACATGTTACCTGTGTGGAACTTTACGATACGTCTCCCAATCCAGGATCTTGGCCACAAACTTTTTTTTACTATAGCTCCAAGAATCCCCCAGCCAGCATGGGAGCTGTAGTCCAAAAGGTAACTTTTCCAAGCTCTGCCCAACTCAGACATCAGGGTTCTAGTTCTTATTTCTTTGTTTGGGGAAATGGGCATGAAAAGTAACTTTAAAATGGGGAGTGATGTGGAAGACAGTTTATAAGTACAGTAATATGCTTTGGTGAATGAGACTGAGCAGGTTTTTTTTTTTTTTAAAAAAAAAACACTTTTGCACACATGGTCTGTCTTTAAGGTCTCTTCATTCCTATATTCCCTGCACTTCTGGAAATCTGAAAACCTCTTCCCCCAAGGGGGAAGCTCACTAGACAGCCAAGCTAACACCTCTGGTATATGCTCCCTACAAAAATATGTTTCAGTTTAAGATGGGCCATACTTAGACGAATCGACGAGTTCTACCTCTTTGCTCAAGCCTTTCCATCTGTTGAAGCTGTGAATCCTAGGTTCCTAGCTGTCTGCTTAAATTAAAAGCTGCAGGCAGCAAGGGACTATGACAGTTTGTTCTTCTTTGTCAGAGTGATAATCACTCAGTGGAAGACTCGTAAAACAAATGGGGAAATGAAGGCAGGCGACAATAAACTTTTCAATCTCTTCCATAATAGTTGAAATAATAATAGCAACTCTGACAATATTCGTGTATGTCAGCTGTTCTCAGCGAAAATTTCTTGCTACCTGTTGGGAATTGTAGTCCAAAATATCCAGAAGGGCAAATGTTTGGGCAGCCAGATCTAACTCAAGAGTGATTGCAGGTATAGGTAGTCAATAAATGCTACACACACACACACACACACACTTCACATATCTCTCTCTCTGGCTTTCCTTTGCAAATGAAGATTCAGGAAGGACTCATCCCGCGTTTTCTGCAAGCACGCTGATGACTAAAAAGGCCAATCCGAGATAGACAAGTCCAGTTGCAGAAAGCACAGCAGAAGGTCTCCTTCGGTGATGTTTCCGGGTTGTGATTCTTTCTGAGTTGTTGTTTCTCTTCAACGCTTGTTCGGTATGAGTTCTCAAATAAGGCTGCAGCATTGTGGATAGTGTGTCTCCATGCCTCCCGATGTGAGGCCAGGGTGGACCACTGTTGGTGATCAATTTGGCCGAGCCTGAGATGTTGTTTCAGGGAGTCCTTGTATCGCTTTTTTGGAGCGCCCCTCTTATGCTGACCCGGGCCGAGTTCACCGTAGAGTACTATTTTTGGGAGGCGATGGTCCTCCATCCTAGAAACTTGCCCTGCCCAGCGCAGCTGTGTTCTCAATATCATGGTCTCAATGCTGGTGATCCCTGCTTGCTCAAGGACAGCAACATTCGTCACACAGTCAGTCCAGTGTATATTTAGGATTGTGCGTAAACATCCCTGATGAAAGCGTTCAAGTAAATGCTCTTTCAGAGCCCTTTCTAATAACTAATGGAGTGAAGCAAGGTTGTGTTCTTGCACCAACTTTATTTACAATCTTCTTCAGCATGATGCTCCAAAGGGCTACGGCAGAGCTCGAAGAAGACGACGGCATCTATATACATTACTGTACTGATGGTAGCTTGTTTAACTTAAGCCGTCTGAGGGCTCGCACTAAGACTCTAACCTATCTAGTCCGTGAGCTACTCTTCGCTGATGATGCTGCCCTTGCTCCTCACACAGAAGCAGCTCTGCAGCACCTAACATCCTGCTTCGCAACAGCTGCAGAGCTGTTTGGGCTGGAAGTCAACCTGAAGAAAACGGAAGTTCTTTACCAGCCTGCACCACAAGACGAACACCACCATCCCCACATTGCCGTCAGCAAATCTGTGCTCGTCCATTCAGCAGTTCACCTACCTGGGAAGCATCATCTCCTCAGATGCCAAGATTGACAAAAAGATGGATCACAGATTAGGAAAGGCTTATAGCGCATTTGGAAGACTTCACAAAAGAGTCTGGAGTAATAAACACCTGAGGTGAAGCACAAAAATCAGTGTATATAGAGCCATTGTACTGTCTATTCTCCTTTATGTATCTGAAACATGGGTCACCTATAGCCACCACCTACGACTCCTTGAACGCTTTCATCAGCACTGTTTACACACAATCCTAAGTATACACTGGACTGACTATGTGATGAATGTTGCTGTCGTTGAGCAAGTAGGGATCACCAGCATTGAGGCCATGATATTGAGAACACAGCTGCGCTGGGCAGGGCACGTTTCTAGGATGGAGGACCATCGCCTCCCCAAAATAGTACTCTACGGTGAACTCGCCACAAGTCAGCATAAGAGATGTGCTCCAAAAAAGCGATACAAGGACTCTCTGAAACAACATCTCAGGCTCGGCCAAATTGATCACCAACAGTGGTCCACCCTGGCCTCATATCGGGAGGCATGGATACGCACTATCCACAATGCTGCAGCCTTATTTGAGAACTCACGCCGAACAAGTCTTGAAGAGAAATGACAATGCAGAAAGAATCACAACCAGAAACATCACCGAAGGAGACCTTCTGCTGTACTTTCTGCAACCAGACCTGTTTATCTCGGATTGGCCTTTTCAGTCATCAGCGTGCTTGCAGAAAGCATGAGATAAGTCCTACTTGAATCTTCGTTTGCGAAGAAAAGCCAGAGAGAATGAGAGAGAGAGAGATAATAAATGGGTGCAAAGCAAAACAAACATCTGTTTCTACAGCAGAGCTATTGGCTTGGGACTAGACTAGTGTGAATGGAATTCTGTTTGTCCACTTGGGCTCTCCTATTTTCTTCTCCTACTCAGAGGAAATCCTCAAGAAAAGAACATCACTCACTACAATAAAGAGCCCCTTCAGAATGATGTAGGATGGAGCAGAATGCTTCAGCAGAGAAGACAAATAGACAGAAATGGGAGACATCTCTTGTTTGAGTGGAAGCATCTTTTGTTCCTGGAAGGGGCTCTCTCAATCCAAGCCATTGTTCAATAGTATTTGTATGAAATTATTCAGTACCTATTACTCTGAAGTTTGAGCTGAAGTTAATTCTAGAAAGGCATTGGTAATTGTACATTTTCTTGTTGAAACGGAAGAGTTTTGAAGGAATTGCCCAGGTAAACTGAACTGATAATGTGTATCCTTGACACCCCTTGGGTACTCTGAATAATATAACCAACTATACCACCAATGCCTAATTACCTCAAAGCATTTTAATTAAAGACTCTGCTTTAAGGTAACAAGTCAGGCAGATTGATGCTGAGATGGCTCGTATTGACAGCAGCATGGAGTTGCAATGTCTCAGTGGGAACCCTCAGGTGCATTATGCCTGAGGCACAGCCACATTACCTACCGAAGCACGAATGTGCAGCAGGTCAGCAATCATGGACACACTTTGCATAAAGTCCTTATTTCCTGAGAGGGTTTCCGTGGGTGCCTGGGTTCTGGGGTAAATAAGAACCTAAGCATATAAAAACAGCACTGTTGGAGCAGACTAGAGGCCCATCACATTGTGGAAAGAAAAAAAAAGAACCTCTTTGGAGTACAATTTTCAGAGTGTCAGGAGGTGTAGTCCAATAAACTATTTTTTCCGAGTGTTGCAGCATCTGACAACCAACCCATCACACTCTGTAAGCCCACAAGTGGGAATATTGCTTTCTAGAAACCAGCAATTGGAAGAATAGGCCAAGATCTTACATCTTTGGGTGTGCCTACACTGTAGAACTAATGCAGTTTGACACCACTTTAAGTGTCATAGCTCCATCCTACAGATACCTGGGATTTCTTCGTGAAGTTCTTCGTGAAGTTCTTCCTGACCTGGCACCCCTTCTTTGACCTCCCTTTCCATTGGCCCTTGGGAGTTTGGTTCTTTGCCTCCCTGCCTATCCACACCCCAGATTTTGACATCTATGAATAGGAGAAGAAAGTGACTATGAGTCCTATGAAGGCAGCCCATACATTAATTGTGCATTAAGGTTGTACTCCAAAGCATGTTTATTGGGGAAGAAATAATGCTGAAATCACTGGCTTATTTCTGAAGAAAGATAGGACCACAGGAACCTGACTTCTAGTCCATCTAGCTTAGTACTGTCTATTCTGCATGGTAGCTGCTCTCTGAGGTCTCAGACAAGACAGAGGAGGGGATCTTCTGTGTACTAAAGTGTGTGTACTAACCCTGAGTGATGCATCTTGTCCAAGGACTGGTAGACTAGCAGGGAAATAAATGTTCCATGTTCAAATTTCTCATGTACCCATTGAGAGGAAAAACAGAGGAATACCAGTGCAAAAGGATACTTTAAGAAAAGGATGGGAACTGTGCAGCCCTCCAGGTGCTCTGGGACTGCAACTCCAAGCATTTTTCATCATTGGCATTCCACATCATTGACTTTGGGAACTAGGATCAATATATTTTGTAGAAAAGAGGGATGCAAATATTAATTAAAATTTATGGGTGGAAGATAGATATATCCTTGGGAAAAGTTACCTGACACTCTTTGGCTGCATCTGTACTGCAGAAATAATACAGTTTGATACCTCTTTAACTGCCATGGCTCAATGCTATCGAATTCTGGGATCTGTAGTTATGTGAGATATTTAGCCTTCTCTGTCAGAGAACTCTGGTGCCACAGCAAACTACAAATCCCAGGATTCCAAAGCATTGAATCACGGCAGTTAAAGTGGTGTCAAATTGGATTATTTCTGCAGTGCAGATGCAGCCATGGTCTGGGGAACATGTGATGCTTCAGATGTTATTGGATTCCAGCTCCCATCATCACTCACCAAAGGTCCCACTGGCCAGGACTCCTGGAAGTTAAAGCCCAACATTATCTGGAGGATCCATGATTCCCACCCTTGTTTTGGATACTGGAAGCAAGATATTTATCACTGCAAGCTAAGGGAACCTGTCCTTATTCAAAGTTCTCCCTTTGCCTCCCTTAGAATACTGTCAAAGATTAATGCTCAGTTATAAGACTACACTAAATCCCAAATAATCTCTTGGCATGCATGGTGTATGGATCAAGATCATTCATTTATGAAGGCCTATGAAACATTAGCCATGGGCCTGTCTGTGACCAGACAGACCAACACCCTTTTAGCCCCTATCTTTTGCCAGCTCTTATCTTTCTCTTCCTGTTGGAGCTGGGAAGTGAGCCCTGGTTTTTGTTTTTGTAAAGATTAGGACACTAAGGTAGTAGTCTCATCCCCTTTCATGAACCCCTTTCCCCTTTTCTTGTACCCAATTTAATTCATACTGTCTGAGTTAGACCTGCACATCACACACACACACACATACACACACGGCTGTAATATCACAAGCATATGGTTAATGACTCATCCCAAGTGGAAAAACAGCATTTGTTATATTTTATGAAATTTTTATACATCCAAGGTACAGTACATCTGTTGCTATTTAGGCTGACATGTATGTAGAGGTTGGCAGAACAAGTTCTCTCTGTAGGGATGAATGAACTCCAAACTAAACCGCAGAACTTTCAAGCACACAGGGGCTGCTCCTTGGAAACGAAAAAGGAAAATGAAAGAAAGGGAATGGAGAGGGGGAAAAAGAAAAAAGGGAAGGAGGGGATGTTGCTTGGCTGAGCAATGTATCAGGCTGAGGTTCTGTGATTCCTCTGAACAATATAATAGGATTGGCGTTCTTTCAAGAGAAGTGTCTGCCTTCAAAGGATCACAAAGCACTTTAATGTGAGCAATAGACTAGGGAGAGAATTCCTATTGAGCTGTGTGGAGAAGCCAGGATTGGGCAAGCTTCACAAGGGTCAGGCATTTGGGCTCTGAAAATACCTTAAAAGTTCAGGAAGTCAAACAAAAACTAGGAAGCAAGAAGCATCATGGGACTTTCAAATGGGTAACAAAGCTTCCACTTCCATAAACAGCCCTCAGAGTATCCTGGGCATTAGTACAGCTACAATTACAGACTTTTTAAGTATCTGCATGGCCGTCTCCCAGACAGCCAGTGTGGTGTAGCGGTTTGGGTGTTTGACTAGGACCCTGGAGACCAGGGTTTGAATCTCTGTTTGGCCATGGCAACCCACTGGGTGAACTTGGACAAGTCATACTTTCTTGGTCTCAGGGGAAGGCAATGGCAAACCCTCTCTGAACAAATCTTGCAAAGAAAACCCCATGATACGTTTGCCATATGTTGGAAATGACTTGAAGGCACACAACAACAGTGGCCATCCCAGCAACTGATTGGAAGAATCAGGTATTCTGGCATAGATTATTGTAGATTTTTTCCCTTCAGTTTGAATTTCACTGAATCCTAAAATCATATTTTTCATTTCTTTAAAGATAGTTTCTAGTTCTCAGGGAACTAGTGTAAAGGGGAAAACAAAAGTACAGAAGGTTTTGCTTAGTGATTCACAAGCCAGTAGAGGTTTAGTTTCCCTTCCCCTCTTCCCCAATTGACTAATGCTCTGGCTATTCAGAGGCTTATCACATGCAAAAGTAAAATGGCAGTGCAGCCGTGAGGTTCCGCTTTCCATGCTGCCTTACTGCATTATGTTGTTGTTCTTCGAGTGTTCTGCTGTTCCAGTCCCATGAGACACCAAGGTAAAACTGCATCTTTTTGCTGATGGATTTTTCTGGTTACAAAAGGCTGGCTGGTGCCTTGAATAAGTGTGCTCCTCCTCTAAGGGGCTGGGGATACATGGCAACATTTTGTTAAGGGTTCTCACATGTCTCTTTTAAAGATAGTGGATTGGATCCAGACTTTGGGCTTCTTTAGACACAATAATATACTGCGAGTAGGTGCACATTTTCACCCATTTGCAGTGATGCTGTTTTGTCTCTACCATTTTTTCATCTATTTGCATCTGTTCACATCTATTCAAATGGAGCATCCACATGCTCTGATAAAGGGCAATAGAGCGAAAATGCACAGCAATGTGAATTCAGATGTCCACATATGCGAAAATGTACATCTATGTGCATTTTTCACAAGACGTTGGGGGAAACAATACTTTTACTGCATTGTTTCTGGAGTTTTCAGTCTTCCTCCTTCCGAATACTGCAAATCTCATTCGGATCACGTTGAGACATCGTATTCTCTGCAAATTCTATGAGGAGTATTTTCATCGACTGGACAAATTGTGAGTCATGCTTCCAGGAGATTCACTTGTGCTTAAAGGAGACCCATTTGCTTAAAGAAGGTGGATGGTATGAGATAGTCATCTCTAACTTAAGTCCTATTAATGTAATGATTTTCTAATTAAGCCTGTCTAGTTCTGGATCCAGCCTAGTTATGAAGGGGCTCAAGATTGCTTGGGACCTTCTGCTAGTTTTGCCAGTTGTGTGGAACTCTTGGAAGACCTTCACTAAATAAAATTGTAAGCAGGACTTTAAATCTTTTTAAAGCTCTCCACCACTACCCCCCCCCAGCAACTCCATTTTAAATCATTGCTGTGAGAAGGTTGATGGCATATTCTCTAACTTTCTTCTAGTGTCACTCAGGAGAAAGCAAAACATTGTTTTCTATATAAAACATGGTACAAACACCTTGCTTTGGGGGCACTTCACAAATAACATTTATATAGTAAGTTTAAAATCTTCAAATCCTGCTGTTTCATGACAAAAATATATAAAACTGTCCAATAAACATTGATCAAAAACAAAGCATATGGTGGCACTTGGAAACAAAGCAACAGCCAATACAAGCAAGGGGGCTTACCGGCCTTAGCCAGTGGGCCGTTTGTGGCCTGGCTGGTGCCCCTTGAGTTCCATCAGTGGCACCCCCCACGGCTGCATGACCCAGCATGGGGGCTGCCATTGCTGGCTCCTCCATCCAGGCTCAGCTGCCAAGAAGGAGAGCAGGAGAATAACCACTGATCAGGGCTACCCTCCCTCACCCTAACTGGTCTATTGCCGGAAGGGGGAGGGACTTCCGGCCATGCTTCCGGCATGGCCAGATTATGTGGCCTCTGCACGGGGGGGGGCAGTATTTAAGCTGGCCCCCATCTTCATACTAATCTATACTTATGACTTTTTCAGACAATGCTTAACACTCTAGAAGCTTGCAAGAGAGGTATGGCACTGTTGCGCGCCAGGGGATCTGTTTCAGACGATGCTGTCCCTCTCACAGAATCGTCCGTCTCACTTCCGTGTATGATTGAAGGCAGCTGAGCCATATTTTACTAATGGACAACTTCCATGAGTAAAATATGGTGCGGCTGCCTTCAATCATACACGGAAGTGACACAGACGATTACAAGAGAAGGATGGCGTCGTCTGAAATGAACCCCCTGCCGCGCGACAGCGCCGTACCTCTCTCACAAGCTTCTAGTGCAGGAAGCATTGTCTGAAAAAGTCCTTAATCTCTTATGTTTTCTTGTACTCAATACAATTGGTTAACACAGCTTGTCTTCATATGTGTCTTTATTAAGGGGAGGGAACGGGAGCGTACGGTCTGAGTCCACAAATGATTTATTTACTTATTGTTAGGGGATTCCTATCAGATTCCTGTGGCTAGGGATTGGTGTTGGTTGCTCTGAGGTTTGACTAGACTTGCTAGCCCGTGATATTCTGGTGATATGTTTGGGGTTGAGATCCAGTACTGACCTGGCAAAGCATAAAGTTTCATACCATCATGCTCTTTCCATGACCACCACCTACTTCCTTGCTATCTGGGTGCCCCCCTTACAACCATATAGTGTGGATAGTCAAGCAGCATCTAGCTGTGTTTCTGAGCTGTGGCATTACTAAGGCCGGTGTCACCCCTCCCTCCGATGGTATCAACTGGTGCAGTTCGGCCTTTCCACACCCCCTTAGTTCCACCCAGGGCCGGTTTAAGGAATTTTGGGGCCCCCTGCAATGCTTTACTTTGGGGCCCCCATATGACTTGAAGGCACATGGGAAAGAAAGAAAGAAAGAAAGAAAGAAAGAAAGAAAGAAGCCCTTTCTGAGGGAGACAACCCTCAAATTCCCTGTCTCTCTCTCACACACACACACACACACTCACCCTCTCCGACGTGCCTCTCCCTCCAGCTTCTGCCATGGAGGGCTGCTGTTTCTTTCTCTTTCTCTTTAGTTTTGGAGAGGCTGTTTTGTTTGTTTTTTTTTTAAAAAGCCAGCAGGAGGTTTTTGGAGGAGGAGGGTAAGAGGGGGCTCCTCCCGGCTGTCTCCTGGCTGTTCCTTTGTCAGATTAAGGAGGCCAACACGGGGCCCTCTCTTGACCTCGGGGCCCCCTCTTGACCTTGGGGCCCCCTGCCAATGCTGATTTGGCAGACAAGTTAAACCGGCCCTGGTTCCACCACTGTTTCTGATGTTGGGTGCACAAAGATGACATCCTTCTCCTGGAAAATCTACATGACCTCCAGTATCTAGCTTCATGTGCCTGGCCAATCCCACCCTCACTGGGCACTAAATGGCTGTGTGTGTGTGTGTGTGGGGAGGTGTATCTAGGTAGATGACATGGGAAGGGGGTTATTGTGGATGGAAGTGCTGTATATCTCCATCTTGCAATGACCATAAAAGGACATACAGCTTTTAATTTAGCATTAGGCACACTTATGTCAATATGCTTATGTCCAGCCTAGATCTGGAATGAAAAACATACCGTCCACAGGCTATATCCAGCACATTCACCTGCCACAATCTGGGCACTCTGGAGACTGAACTAAGAGGCCAGGTGCTTGAACAACAACAAAAGCACCCAGCCTCCTGGGCAACAAGAACAACACCTGGGCATGAAGCCCTCTAACCGTATAGTCTTATGCCCTCTAACATTCTACAGATGAAAACCGAGACACATGTGATCGATCAGCACCAGAGTGTAGTCAAGATGGAAAAAGTTATTAATGAGGAAGAACACACAAGGTAGGAGGGGTTGCAGCAGTTTGCTTTTCCTTGAGTTTACTGGGAAAGGCAGGATTCTGCCGTTCCTCTCACCCCTGCTGAGTTCATTTTCATTTTGAACTCAGTTTGCAGCAAATGAAGAAAGCTGAGGACAAAGTGGGAAAGCAGGAAGAGGAGAGAGAAACTGGGGCGTTTAAAAAACATCTTAAAAAATGCAACAACAGAGGATTAAACAGGACTGTCTCTGTCAATTTGGGACAGTTGTGGGGAGCAGGTGGCCTCCTAGCCAGCTGAACTTTTAGAATGTGCTACACTGGGGTTTAAGAGAAAAAGATACTTGAAGGTGAAAGGAGGGCACTGTATGATAGAGTTGGGTCTCCCCTTCTTTCCTCGAGCACTTAAGGTGTGTGGGTGTTTGACTGCTTTGCCTCCTAATGGTTTATGGTTTATGTCCCCACTGACTCTTATTTGTTTCTCAGTTCTAGAGGAGATACGAAGGCAAGGAAAAGACAAATTCTTCCCTAGCACTTCCCATTCTCCCCACACCACTAAATCAACCTCCCCTTCCTGGTTCTACTATGGTTTTATTGTGCAGCAGTTAAAGACTTAAAAAAATTATTTTAATGTTTATATTGTATTGTGTTCTTATATTGTTTCCAGTGTCATTTTGAGAAGGAACCAGAGAGCTCTAGCTCTTGGGCAGTAAAGATATGTGCAAAAAGTAATAAATGAATGACTGGCATCCTGTTAGTCAGTTACGATGTCACAAGTTAGACATGGGACACAATAACTGCTTCATATTCTCATTTGCAATTATGGCACTATTGCTGTGACTGCAAATGACCCTGAAACCTACCTTAAAAGCCAGTAAGCCATCTGGAGAGATGGGGGTCTATGTTGCTGCTGAGGAGGGCACTTCCACCAGCAAGCAAGGCTGCAAGGAGCAGAAACAGGGACCCCTGTGGAGACCTGTCACAGCTCTTCATCACAGGATTGGCAGCAGCATGGACCTCTGTTGCTCTGGACAACCGACTGGCTTTTAAGGTGGGTTTCAGAGGTCAGATGGAGAGTTAAACCATAGTTACATGTTTGCTCCAGGAAATCCCCAACTGACATGACAACAACCAAAACCACTCAACATGTGAGGAAGGGGGAGTGAGAAGACTGGCATTTTTCATTTGCATAATTTAGAGTGGCCTTGGTTATCTCTAGTAACCCTTACTTTTTCAGTCAATTTTGTCCCGCCACTGAAATTATAATTTTGCTCATCTCTTCGCTGGCTCTGACAGTGGACTTCCCGAAGACATTCTGCAGCATTTCTGATTCAGAGTGAAAGACATAGCATGTGTTTATTATAGCATGTTATTTTCCTCTCCTGTATATCTTGTTTTTAACGTGCTTTGTTTCGTAATTGGACATTGGAAGGTAAACATAGATTTCATTTGCAACTCTGACTGTTGTAGCACATTTCTCTGAAGAAATCCCAGTATGGGAAAGGAAACAATATAACCAGAGGAAATACACATTACCCTTAAGATCTAGTTTTATCCTTAATCTTCTTTGAGATCTTAAGAGTCTCTTCCTCTAAATGTCTTGCCTAATGCAGTGAGCAAGTGGGTACAGGAGACAGGGTATTTTCAGTGGTGCTGCTCCATCTGTGGAATGCCATCTTTAGAGAGGCCCAAATCTTATTTATTTATGTATTAAAATATTTATATCTCATTCTATATGATGAGATCTTAAGATGGTGAGTACTATAATCAATTTAAACCATTTAAAACAATTTAAAATTTAAAACAATAAAAGCCTCTCTCTCTTTGGTTTTTCTTTGCAAACGAAGATTCAGGAAGGAATCATCCCACACTTTCTGCAAGCGTGCTGAGGACTAAAAAGGCCAATCTGAGATAAACAAGTCCGTTTGTAGAAAGCACAGCAGAAGGTCTCCTTGGGTGAGGTTTCTGGGTTGTGATTCTTTCTGCGTTGTCGTTTCTCTTCAAGACTTGATCGGCGTGAGTTCTCAAATAAGCTTGCAGCATTGTGGATAGTGCATCTCCATGCCTCCTGATGTGAGGCCAGGGTGGACCATTGTTGGTTATCAATTTGGCCGAGCCTGAGATGTTGTTTCAGGGAGTCCTTGTATCGCTTTTTTGGAGTGCCCCTCTTACACTGACCCATGGCGAGTTCACCATAGAGTACTATTTTTGGGAGGTGATGGTCTCCATCCTAGAAACGTGCCCTGCCCAGCGCAGCTGTGTTCTCAGTATCATGGCCTCAATGTTGGTGATCCTGGCTTGCTCAAGGACAGCAACATTCGTCACATAGTCAGTCCAGTGTATATTTAGGATTGTGTGTATACAGTGCTGATGAAAGTGTTTGAGGAGTCGTAGGTGGTGGCGATAGGTGACCCATGTTTCAGACCCGTAAAGGAAAATAGACAGTACAATGGCTCTATACACATTGATTTTTGTGCTTCGCCTCAGGTATTTATTACTCCAGACTCTTTTGTAAAGTCTTCCAAATACTAATCTACCTGGGAAGCATCATCTCCTCAGATGCCAAGATTGACAGAGACAATAAAAGTACTGTAGTTCAAACATACCAAATTTTAAATGGTTAAATCATTTTAAAACCATGTTGGTGCCCATCATATCCCCAAGGGACCTGTAACTAACTTTTACATTGTTGTCTTTTTGGAGTCAAATTATGTTTATATTTTAAAGCATTTTAAGAACAGTTTTAGTGTTTTTGCAGGAGGGATGAACCAAAAATTTTGGTTTTAAGGGCAGTAAGTTGTTGGGGAAGCAGTGGCCCCTGCTCACCCAACAACAATACACACATACATCTAGACATAAGTGTGTGAGCATGCGCACATGAACATGCACACATAAACTTACTCACAGGCTGCCATCCTGTTAGTGACATACACATGTTTATGGAGATTTTCACACTACACTGTTATAGTGTTACTATTCCACTTTAATTATTCTGGCTTCCTCCTGTGGAATTCTGGGGTTTGTAGTTTAGTGAGGCCTAAGAACTCTCTGGCTAAGAGTTATAAATGCTCCTCCCTAAACTGCAAATCCCAGGATTCCACAGGAGGCAGCAATAGCAAACAAAGTGGAATAGTAACACTATAACAGCGTAGTGTGAAAATCTCCTAAGTCACACTATACATTTAGGGTGAATTATTTGTCATTGTGCAATGGGCATGGTGGTTGGTATTCTCAACATACTACTTAGGAGATTTTCAGATGTCTCTTGCCGCCTATTGCTGCGCAAGCAGTCTCCGGAGCAGTAACAAGGCTGCTGCGCGGCAAGGGGTCCATTTTGGATGACGCCGTTTCTCTCTCGGCGGTGTCCGTGACTGTTGTGGCTAGCATTAGAGGTAGCTGTGCTGTTTTGCACTCACGGAAGTTGTCCATGAGTACAAAACAGCGCAGCCTCCAATGCTAGCCACAACAGTCACAGACAACACTGAGAGAGAAACGGCGTCGTCCAAAATGGACCCCTTGCCGTGCAGCAGCCTCGTTAGTGCTCCGGAGGCTGCTTGCACGGCAAGAGGCGGCAAGAGGCATCTGAAAATCTCCCAAGTTACCTAACTACCTTCCTTTAGTAGCTAAGTAGTGTCACGCAGTCTGAACCCACCCCCCAGATCCTGCCTTACTGGGCAGCAGCCACTGTGAGCAACAGGGGTCTATTCTTGTGTTGATTAGGATGCAGCAGAGAGATGGGTGGGTGGGAATATTAATCTATTGTGTCCTGATTGACAGGAGAACATCGTCACACACATTGCCTGCTGCCTGATAAGTCAAAATTGGAGGACTTCTACAATCCTTATGTATTCCTTACACAATTGGATATATAGGGATCATGAATTTGAATCATTTATGAATGTGTAACTCTAGGTTACACGTTCATAACTGTGACCAAGAACTCCTGCCATGCTGCTGACAGTGGTGGAAGTGCACTTGCTCATGCAGCAACCTTCTGAATGCTGATCACCTTCAGCTCATTGACATGTGTTGCACAGTTTTGCTATTGTACTTGAGGGTTGCGTAACAACTTTATCAGATAGGGCTGTAATTGCAGAATTACAGTGTGACACTATGGCAAATGCAATCCCATTATCACACGATGCCATCGTCTTCACATGCTCAGTCTGTCCTCCATCCATTCATTAGGTGCCACTCTTAATTAATGGACAAGACCTGTCAGTAGCCCTCAATATCACTCTTTTTGCAGTATTGATGAGTGTGCAAAATCACATTCTTCTGTAATGGCACGATAACTGCTTGAATGGATGGTCCTTCCCCCTCTTTCCCAATGATAACACAGGAAGCACAGGATGCTCTTTTAATGAACTATCACGTTTTCTTGGTACATTTTTATGTTTTAAGTGTTTATTTATTAATTTATTTCATTATTTATGTGTTTTTGGAATGTTTTGGTGTGTTTAAACAAAGGCATGTCTTCTCATTAAAACGCCCAAAATCTCACCCATACAAAATCCCGGAAGTAAAATCCCGTTCTTAAATTGCTAGTGGAGGTCATGCAATGGTTCCATGGTTATAATATCATGCAATTATGGTGTAGTATCACGCAATTACATTGATGTGCAATAATTACTGTAATCATGCCACTTTGTTCCTGCTTTCATCAATAGTGGAATTACAGTGTTTTTAGATGTTAGTCTGACAAAATCCTTAGGCTGGTGTGGTGTAATTTCCATAAGCAGACATTTTCACTATGCTTAGGGGATGTTGGATTGCAGCCACACAGAGGTGGGGGTCTGTTTTGACCTTGCCCCTATACCTGGAGGTGAACTCTTAGTGACACAGAGGCAGTGATGCTGACTGCCTCAGGGTTGTAGGGGTCTCTTCCCCAGGCCAGTGTTTCAACGAACATCCCTGCTTTCCAATCTCTATTAACAATGTGGGAGCAGTGATGGTGTGCGGGGAGTTCAGTCATAGCCAGCAGCACATGGGAACTGCACAACACAAGTCTGCAAGCTGCATGTGATCTGCAGCTTGTGGGTTCTGCATACTTAGTTTAGACATCTGTGGTGTTTTGTATTTGTTACTTATTTTATTTTGATTTTACTATGCACGGCAGGCTTTCTACCTCTGGTTTTACCTCTGGTTTCATTTTGTGCTGTTTTATTAACATTGTTTTATTGTTTTACTCTATATTTTATGTTTTTAATTTCCCTGTACACCCTAAGAACTTCAGTTATTGGGCATCCTAAAAATGTAGCGTACATTTTTGCCAAATGCAAAAGGGCTCAGCTGACAAAGTGAAAAGTTTCCATAGGGCCATGCTCTTTTAAGAGTTCTCACTGAAAAGTTCAGGGCAGCAGTAAGAAGAGATTATCCCCATATACCAGCTGCCCATCTAGAAACACCCATTGACTTTTGGCACTTGAGAAATTGCTACATACAGCAATAGAATCTCATAAGATTTTAAAGCACTGTGGTACATAGACAGGCTCAGAGAACTCCAGGGGATTATCAGATGGTGCCATAATGACACCAGAGGAATGCAAAAGGGTGTCAATATCAGATAATGTCATCCTTTTGCCTTCCGCTGTCATCATTATGGCATTTCCTTTTATTGACGGGCCGAGCCGTCAATAGATCACCCATTCTGTTTTGGTGCTGACATTGTCGGCGTGTGAAATCTCAGCCATTTAACTCCTGGGAATGCAATGTCAATGAGTAGTCCTCCCAGAACACTTCTGGGTGAGATCGGGACATCCAGGTAAGTGACACACTTTTTATGACCCTCCCTGGGTTACTTTTAACTTTTAAAGTGTGTTTATGTGCTTGGTGTAAATTTTTTTTGGTGTATTTTACTTTTTATTTTTGAATTCCCTGTGCGTGCATCTTCATGTGAGAATGGGTGGGATTTCAGTCCAGGAAGTGAACAGAGCTCCATTCATTCCCAGGTTTCCTGTCAGCGGGAGAGAAGGTAAGTGTGGTGGGGAGGGCTATTGTGCCGGGACATTGGCAGGATTGGAGATTGGGGGACTGGAAAGCTTTTTGGCTTCCTGTCTGATAATCTCCCCAGTCTGTTGTGCTTGCTGATAAATGCACCATTTGCAAATGTGAAATGCCTTAACCAATCAGCAAGGTTTTTAAAACTTTATTCCTGTGATTTGGAATTGAACTAATGGTCAGCATGCTTCGATCCTGTATGCCCTTACTCTAGCAAAAAACCTTCAGCTTCAGCTTCAGGGTTGGGCAGTGAAAAACTCACCGTACATCATTTAATGGTCAAAGGATCTTTCAGCTTGGTGTGTGTATGTGCCTTCAAGCTGCCTGTTGACTTTATGGCAACCCCATGAATTTCATAGGGTTTTTGTGGGCAAGGTATATTCAGAGGTGGTTTTGCCATTTTCTTCCTCTAAAATATAGGCAACAGCACCTGGTATTTGTTAGCGGACTCCCATCCAAGTACTAACCAGGCCTGACCCTGCTTAGCTTCCAAGATTACACAGAAATGTGTATTTTACAGATGTCAATGTCAAGCATCATCATTATTATTATTATTATTATTATTATTATTATTATTATTTAGACATAGGACATTTTCAGACGCGTAAAATTACCTTCTTGCCATGCAAGCAGCCTCCGGAACAGTATCGAGGCTGCTGCGCGGCAAGGGTCCATTTTGGACGACGCCGTTTCTCTCTTGGCGTCGTCCATGACTGTCGCGGCCAGCATTGGAGGCGGCCGCGCTGTTTTTTACTCACGGACAACTCACGGAAGGTAATTTTACGCATCTGAAAATGTCCATAGAGTCAGTTTATATGAATGCTTTGGAGGAAGGCAGAGTCAACCTTCCCACAATGACACTACCCTTCTTTGGTGGTGGCATTGTGTGCTCCTGTCAGGCAAGAGGCTAATAGGAGCAGTACCACTGGTAGGGTCTCCCATGTCAGACAGGCTTTTGCTGAGGAGCCAAACAAAATAGCTACTGGGCAGCAGCAGTACTGTAAGGGTGACACTGGTGGAGGATCTCTCAGAGACAACAGCAGTGGCACCATAGCTTTGTTAGTACTGTGCAGAAGAAGACATGGTCTTTGAATGTCTTTTACCATGAAAACTCTATGATGAGGCAATCCAAAATGAAACAAACAGTGCCGGAAGATGAGAATCCCAGTTCGGATGGGACTACTGGGGTACAGCAGAGGACAATTCCAAGTAGCGCGGTGGCTACTGATGCAACTAGACTCAACCTGAAAGGGCGTTAAATTGTTGACATACTCAGAGGTGGAAAGAAAGTCCAAAGCTGCATAACACATATTATAGGAACATGGAATTGGAGAATCATGAATCAGGGGAAACTAGACATAATAAAACAACAAATGGAACATATAAAGATTGCAATATTTGGGGTGAGTGAGCTAAAGTGAACAGGAATCACACATTTTGAGTCAGATAGTTACACAGTGAGTTACTCAGCAAATGAAAATCTAAGAAGCAATGGGGTTGCATTAATAGTGAGAAGAGATGTAGCAAAAGCAGTGAAAGAATATAACGAAAATTCAGAGTGAATAATATCAATAAGACTACAGGGAAAACCTATCAGTATAACCATAATGCAAGGTTATGCTCCAACTACAGAAGTGGAAGAAGAAATTAGATTCTATGCTGGAGTCCAGGAGGAAATTGCTCACACACCAAAACAGGACTTTTTGTTGATCATAGGCAATTAGAATGCAAAAGTAGGAAACGGACCAAAGATTGTAGGAAAATTTGGCCTAGGATCAAGAAATGAAGCAGGAGAGTGACTGGCCAAATGCAACATGGTGCATGATGTTCCTGATAGATGCCTTGATACCAAGTCAGACAATTGGGTCCATCTAGCCCGGTATTCTTGATGTGGGCTTGCTGCTTCTTTCCAGGTTTCTAAGTGGAAATTTTCCCAGCCCTACCTGGAGACTCTGGGCCTTGTGAATGGAAAACATGTGCTGTAGCCCCTCCATATCAGTTCCTTCATCCCTCTGGCAATACATGCCCATTTGTTGTCTGTCAGATGGCTGGATTCCAGAAACATAGCAGTGGCTGCACAATCTCTGGCTGTTCTTCCCAGTTCCCTAGATCAGGGACAGAGCTCATAAAAAAGCAGGCTACATTATCATGATGTATTTATAAAAAGAAGTATGCAAGCAAGAAGGTTATAGTCAGATTAGAATGGCTGTTTCTTGATTGTAAAGGCAAAGCAGCAGCCCAAAGTGGAAAGAATATTTTGAAGAGGATGAGAAAGAAACTTAGTTGCTTGGAAGGGGATGAAGTGGCTAATGCAGAAAGGCCTCCAGGGAATTGCTAGATGGGGGAGAGACAGTAAGTGCTATCACTGGAGAAGGGGCTTCTGGGAGATCGCAGAGTAGTATGCTAAATTAATTCAAGCTGATCTCTGCAATCTTTGTTCCTCATTCTTCTCTCTACTCACAGGATATAAGGCCTTCACTCTGAGGCCAATCAGGACCATCAAACATTTGTGGTAATGTAAAGGAAAGCCTAGCAGAGGTGTAGGGAGATAGTGTTGATGTAAGGGGTCGTCAGAAATCTGGACCTGCTGGGGGTCCTCCAACCGCTGTTACTGGAGTCCACTTCTTAGAATTTGGAACAAAAGCTTTTATATTTAGATAGAGAACTTCGATCCTTGACAACCCCCCTTAAAAAAAACACCAAGGTGCTACTTTCTCTTCCCTTTATTTTCATTTCTGCTTTGAAACTTAAAAAAGAGTTTTAATCAGTGAAGATATTACATCAGAGCTTCCAAAGTGTAAATATTACCTTGTCTTCGTTAAATGCTTGTACTGTTTATTCTGTTCTTCATTCCACTCAGTTTTTATTTTGAACCCAAATGTTTGAAATCTCTTTTTAAAGTCCTGCTTAGCTTAAGAACTGGTGCCTGAGGGAATATCTTTTCCTTCATCAACCTGTTTGCCTGGTATATTAAGGTTTCTTTGAATGCAGTCCTCTCAGTACCCCCTCATCATTCTTTTAATATCCCTCACAAGCAACTGTTGCCCTAAGGGAGCCTTGCCAGATGCCAATGTCCTTTAAGTGCCAGACACTTCTATTTTTTCATCTTTTATTTTTTATGGTTTTTATTTCTCCTTTTGTAACTATTATTTAGGTCTTGTCTTAATGGGCCAAATAAAATGACCTCACCTCCTTCCCGTGGCGATCAGTCCAGACGACACAGGGCCAAATCCCTGATTCTAGTGCAAACTGTCTTCACAACTCCCAGCCAGTTTAGCACCAAATCTGTGCTAAATCACCCGTAAAATGGAGTAAAAAAACACCACAATTTGTTCCGGATTTTAAAGGAAAACCTGGTTCACTCTGTGGTGACACCGGGTAGATGTCTTCACACATGGCTCCACTGTTTTGCCTGGCACTGCTGCCGCTGGTGCAAGTCTCATCCTCTGAGGTCACCACAAGGTGCTATATGATCAATGCTGGGTGCCTCATTTTTGGCCTCAGAGAATGCAACTCATGACAGCAGCCGTGGACAACACAGTGAGGATGTATGTGAAGACATCCACTTGGTGTCACTGTGGAAAGCACCAGTAACAGGAAGAATCCAGGGCAGCTCCAGGGACAGAATACTCCGGGCTGTGCCCAGATTATTTTGGCCTGTGTAGACAAGCCCTTAATGTAACTTTGATAAGGTTGCCATAAGTTGTGGTCAACTTGAAGGCACATGGCAACAACATGCTTTGTTTACTGCACTACTGTTGTATTGTACATGTGATGCTGAGAGAAGAAAGGCTGAAGTTGATTGAGAGGGAGTAAGGAAGGGAGCATGTATGGACTTTTTCAGATGTGTAAAAAGTGCTGCGCAGGGCTCGGGAGAGGTCCGCGCCTGTTTCGTGGCAGGGGGTCCTTTTTGGACGCTGCCATTTCTCTCGCGTTACCATCCGTGTTCCTTCCATATCGCATGAAAGGAAAAGGTGCCACTTTTTACTCACGGAAGTTCTTTGTGAATAAAAAGTGGCACCTTTTCCTTCCATGCGACACGGAAGGAACACGGAAGGTAACGCGAGAGGGACAGCGTCATCCAAAAAGGACCCCTTGCCGCGAAACAGGCGCATACCTCTCCCAAGCCCTGCGCAGCACTTTTTACGCATCTGAAAAAGTCCTATGTCTCTGGCCACACAATCCACTCTTTATCTCTTAACTATGGTTAGGAGAGAAGACTACTTGAGCCAAATGAACCCAAACAAATATCGATCAAGCTCATGTTGTGTTATTAGTAGAAGCTGAAATTTCTCGACCGGCAAGCCCATAGAAACATTATATGCTTTGACTGAGATGGAAAAATTGCTTACCTTTTCTTGCTTTCCTATACATTTGTAGCTGATGGCCCCAAATCACAGCTCCTCATATGTTGCAGCAAGCTTCACTGACTCTACTGCATTTGAGGATTTCCAAACATGTCTGATTCCTTCTCAACTGAAGTTTAACAAATTGGTGGACTATAAAGGAACCAGGATTTGCTTTCATTCCCCAGTGTAAAATTGTCTCCTTGCCAACTCCAGTGCTTAAAGAAAGAAGAAACTCTGTTTTCCTGCTGGTTTACACTTCTGTTTATGAGCTACCAGCATCTTGTTTTTATAGTCAGTGATTGGGATAAGTAAACTGGTTTCATTGGGAAACCTGTTTTCTAGACATTTACCCATCAGTAAATGGGGTGGGTAATTTCAGGCTGCTATCTCCATGTGCATTTCTTTTTACAATTACAGCTCAGCCAAGATTCTGTTTGTCTTGCTTTGTTTTCTCGATTGTAGTGATTAGGACAATGAACTGTGTTTTATTGCTAACTGACCTGATTAGGCGACTAACAATATATTTATAATGATTAAATATAGGCTTATCATATAGGGACTTAAGAATTTAGTTCTAGGCCCAAGAGGTTGATTTCCATTAGGACTGCAGCTTGTGGAATGGGAGATTTAACTGATTCTCCACCCTTACGTTGCAACAAGCAATAGAACAAAACAAAACAAAAAAGGTTCCTTGATCATGGTTAGAGAAGGAAACATTATACCTCACCTCCAGATCTTGCAATCCAAATGAAAATTGTCTCTCCCTTATAGGATCCCATTTTAAAAATATATTTATTTATTTGTATTCTGCTTTTTTCCCAACATGGGACCCATGAGGAAGCTTACAACAACATTAAGATAAGATGGAGCTGAAAACCTGATGATAAACAAGTTAAAACACAATTAAACAAGCTATCCTATTAAAATGCCATTATTTTTAAAACATATATAATAACATTTAAGAGATAACAAAATAAAAATACACTCCCCCCCCTTAAAAACAGACTAGCACAACCAATTAATCATCAGATGCCTATTGAAATAAAAAGGCCTTTGCCTACTAGTGAAAAGACAGCAGAGTGCAGACCAACCTAGCTTTCTATGAAACAAAATTCCACAACTTGGGAGCAGCCAATGAGAAGGCCCTTTCCCCTCTCTTCACCAAACAGGCATGTGGCCATGGTAGTATTGATAGAAAGTCTTCCCCTGCAAATCTTAAGACTATAGTAGATTCATATAGGGAAATACTTTCTTTCAGACAGGCTGGGCCTAAGCCATATCTCATGATCTAACTGCAAGCACCCAGTTCGCCTAACATGTAGACTTTTATGCACCCTAGATGAGGATAACTTTGTTAGGGTTTTGAATGTGTAGCCCTTGGAAATTAATGTCATAAAGAGATACCATATATTCCATTTATCTGTAGAGGACAAAGCTGAAGGTTAAACAGCTAAGCAGTTGAGTAGGCAGCTGATGTTTTTCTGTCCATTTATCTCAGTATGACTCAGAGAATGGAGACAGCATGCTAGGGATGATGTCAGATGATGTCACCAGTAACCAATTGAATGAAGGGGAGTTGCTAGAACTTGCTAGAATAGCTAGGAAACCCTATAAAAGTCATGGTGCAAGACAGCCCACTTCTTCAACTTTCTTCTTTGACGGACTGCTAACTGTAAGCTTAGCTATTGGAGCAATGATTTTGTTTGTAGTTTAGGATGTAAACAATAAAGACTGTTAGGTTTTTTTAGATACTAAATGTGTCCATCTACTCAATGAACATTGAACATGCTGGAAGCATCTGGACCAAGCTTTTGCTACTCTGCTAACCTGACTCCTGGCTGGACTCTTGGGCATAGACAGACTCCAGCAGGCTGTAGCACAACAGACTTGATTTAACAGTCTAGATGCAATTGACATAATTGGCCAAAGCCCTTCAAGGGCTTGGTAAGGATTTACTATGGAGTAGTCGTGCAATTTTATTTGGTAAGAGTGGCAGATTGTACATATACAAACCACAGCATCAGTCACCAATGGGTTCAGTTAATGCTACCAAGTATCAAATTATAAAGTGTTTAAAGCACCTTTATGAGAATCTTTATTTATGCAAAACAGGATCAGTGCTTTGGTTGAATTTTGAATTTATCATAACTTTGTTCTGCTCCATCACTGTCATAATCAAGTTTTGTTCCCCTTTAAAATATGCATTTTCCAGCATGTAAGGTGACTTTTTAACCCAGGAAAATCTTCTCAAAAGTCAGGTGTCATCTTATACATTGGGTGTCGTCTTATAGGACAGGTGCTGAAACTTCCGAGCTGGACTGGAGAATCTGCGGTTGCCACATATGGTGGGGGGAGCTCAAAAACTGGCTGGACGGGTCGGGGGAAGCTTGCTACCCACCTCCCGCGCTTCCCAAAGGCACAATGGGGCTGGGGAGCCACCCCTCTGCCTTTCCCGATCTGGGGACCTCTCAGCTCTCGCTCCTTCAGGAAGGGCAGAGGGGTGGCTGGCTGGGGGGAGGCTTGCCAGCCCCCCCATGCTTCCCGAAGCCATGATGGGGCTCCCACACTTCCTGAAGCCACAATGGGGCTGGGGAACCCCATCGTGGCATTGGGAAGTGCAGGGGATGGCTGGCAAGCCTCCCCCCGTCCAGCCAGCCACCCCTCCACCCTTCCTGTTCTCGGGACCTCTCAGATCTTGCTCCAGCTTGTTGAGATTGCTGTCAGATCTCAACCCAGCTTGTTGAGTACCCCAACAAGCTGGGTACTCATTTTTAATTTTTATTTGGTGTGCGTTGGCAGTGGGGTAGTCTTATATGTGAATATATCCCAAACTCTATATTTTAACTGGAAAAGTTGGGGTTGTCAGGTCGTCTTATACACCCAATTGTTTTATACACCAGAAAATATGGTACTATATTCTTAGAAAGTTCAGCCATGGAGCAACTATATTACCTGCAAACACATTTTGTGGGAAAGGACCAGAACTTGCTCTGGAAAGGCTACTGTTAATGAATCTTGTGCCATCATTTATGAGACAGTCCTTCAAATATTTGATGGTTCACAAATTACCTCCAAATCATCTCTGTTTGGACTAAACATCTGGGTTACTGCTGTTTGTGTGCAAAATATCATAAAGTATCATAGAATCAGCCTCTTTGTGTGCATCCTCTGCAGTGTTGCTTCTCTGTAAAATTCAAAGCATGGAAAAGTTACTTTTTGGGCTACAACTCCTAGAATTCCCTAGCCAGCATGGCCTATTGTATGCTAGCTGAAAAATTCTGGGAGTGGTAGTCCAAATCAGCAACCTCCAATCAGTAACCTCCAAGTCCTGCCAGCTTCAACCACTCATTACTTGGGAGCCTCAGGGAAAACTTGATAGCTTGATATCTCAAGTGTGCAATTTTTGCCATGCATTGAAAATAAAATTCAGATCAAGGAATTTAGGAAATATATGTTAACTGTGTACTGAAGTACTCAGATTTCCTGAGCTGTAGAATTGAGTCTGCACAATACAGAAAATCTAGTATTTCTGGGAGAGCTGTTTTTTATTTCCTACAATTGCTATTTTTTATTTTCTACATTTATTTCCAAAAGTCTGTTTTTCACATATGGAGAGTCTCATCATGGTTGCCAGTGCATGATTACTTCAAGCCCTATTCCACTGTGCAACCACATTTTAAATAGAATTTAAATGGTGCATACATCAATCTGCTGAGGTAGATATTTGAGGGTGCAATGGACTAGTATGCCACAAATGTTGATGGAAACCTTTGGACTGAAAAATAAAGATGAAGCTCTATGTATCTTGTGTTGGGGAAACAGACAGAGCTCTGTAGATTTCTATTGTGCCTTCTCCATGGCCCTCAAGGGAGTTTTTAGTGTTATTTTTGGAAATGCCATATTTCATCCTTACATCAAACAGTAGTGAGATCAGTGGCACTCAGGGACCACTGGCTGCTGCCAGCCCTGCACTGGCTCTTTCCTCTCATTCAGTCTTTGGTTGCCATTGCTTACTGCTGGAAGAGACCCAGCAATAGTTTTTCACAACTTGTTTAGTTCTAATTTTGTGACAGTGGCAATTGAAAAGGCTGACTGCATAGAATTTTAAAGCAGTATTTCACAGAAACACACATTCCCAAGCAATCTCTTTCAGGAATGGAAGCTATTTGGCAGCAACTGTGCAATTTGAGTTGCACCATTAATGAGACCAAAATGCAAATTATTTATTATTACTAATAACATTTGTTGTTTTAGTAGTTATGTAAAGGGCAGTCTTCAATGGAATTTTATGATAGTTCAATTACTCTTCCTATTAATGTATTATCAATATCCTCAATAGAACAAGACAATAGTGAAACATAATGTTTGGCAAATGAAATACAGTTATACCATGTAAATATGATTTTTTAAAATATTGACAAACCGAAAGTAGATCATTTTTGCTTGTTGTCCAAAAAGACTTTTACCCAAATCTCTGGAGGGTGCTGACATCAGTAAGTTCCATAGGTGAAAGGCATCTGGAAGGTGTGATCAAAGTCAATTTGCAGTGTGGATTTAAATCCTAACATGTCTGATTCAAACAAAGCATAAGAAATACCTAGTCCCCCGCCCCACCCTGAGAGGATTCCAGCGACACCAATTTTAATACAAAGATTAAATATTGCATCAGAGACGTTAGAGATTTGGATGTAACTCAAGCTGTTGTCTGTTGGCGTCTGCACTATATTTATGTAACATCTGAGATTTCACTATTTAGCACTCTGCGTAAGAGTTCTCAGAAATGTTTTTTATAAAATAATAATACTTGCAATGGTTTCCATCATTAATTAGAAATCCAAACATATTCACCTGAGCCACACTAAAAGCTGACTATTTAGCAATAAAGATAGCTGAACACACACACACACACACACACACACCTACTTTTAAGTAGGGGGGGAGTACATTGCTAAAGGCACTAGTTAAGGCACCTCTGTTCCAGGATAGGGCACAGATGTGAACGTTTCCTGATTTAGTTCCAAGCCAATTCTCTTAATTAACTTCATATTATTTAAACATGTAACATTCCATCACAGGCCCATGGAACAGGCAAGGATGTACTGTGCAGTGTTGCTCAAGCAAGAAACTAATAAGCATTCACAGCGAAACCTCTAATCAAAGCCCACTACATTGGGTGCCCTCCTGAAAGAAACTGGTTCATTTGTTTTTGTTTTAATTTTATGTCTTTAAATAACATCCCTATGTCATTCCAGGTGTAAGAGTAGACTTGGCAGAAGAAATGCCTCAAGGTTTTGTTGCCTTTTATACCATGTAGTTGTTTATTCTTCAGATTTACTATATGCAACAATCGATGCTTATTCCCACCCACCCCTGTGTGTACAGATTCAAAGAGCTGGTCCATGTAGTCCAGCCCCCTGCCATGCAGGAATACATATCTAAAATACTCCTGAGAGATGGCCATCCAATCTCTGTTTAAAGACCTCCAAAGAAGGAGAGTCCAAGGCAGCCTAGTCCACTCTTGAACAGCTCTTGTAGTAAAGAAATTCTCCCTAATGTTTAGTGGAATCTCTCATTGTCTGATGTGAATCAAAATGATTATGATGTACAACGGGGATGGGCAACCTTTGGGCTTTCAGGTGTTGGATGTAGTTACAGCTTTGGAACAGGGAGGCAAAAAAAACTTGCACAGGGAGCAAGTAAAGGGAACACATGGTCTCAGATGTCTCTACACTAATGCACAGAGCATGGGAAATAAGCAAGATGAACTTGAACTCCTTGCACTACAAAACAAATATGATATAATAGGCATTACTGAAACCTGGTGGGATGAGTCTCATGATTGGAATGTAGGAATAGAGGGGTATAACCTTTATAGGAGAAACAGGCCAAACAGGAAAGGAGGAGGAATAGCATTATATGTCAGGGATATTTACACCAGTGAAGTGATCCACGACATCAATACTGGAAGCCAGGTGGAGAGCATCTGGATAAAAATTAAAGGGGAGGGAAACAACAGGGATGTTATTGTGGGACTCTACTACAGACTCCCAAATCAGACGGAGGAATTGGATGTTGCCTTTCTAGAACAGATGAACATACATGCAGAAAGGAGAGATGTAGTAGTGATGGGTGACTTCAACTATCCTGATATTTGCTGGCAATCTAACTCAGCCAAAACTACAAGGTCTAGCAAATTCCTTACATGCCTGGAAGACAATTTTATGGTCCAAAAGGTGGAAGAGGCAACAAGGGGGTCAGCTATTTTAGATCTGATCCTAACCAACAGAGACGACCTGGTTAATGGGGTGCAAGTGGTGGGATCCTTAGGTGAGAGTGATCATGTTCTCCTGGAGTTTGTTATACAATGGAAAGGAGAAGCCAGGCATAGTCAGACACACATTCTTGACTTTAGGAGAGCTGATTTCAATAAACTCAGGGAAATACTGGGGATGATCCCATGGTCAGGAATACTAAAAGAGAAGAGACCTCAAGACGGATGGGACTTTCTCAAAAGGGAGATACTGAAGGCACAATTTCAAACAGTACCATTGAGGAAGAAAAATGGGAGGTGTCTCAAGAAACCAGGATGGATGACTAAAGAACTTTCAATGGAGCTAAGTTTTAAACGGAACATGTATAGGAAATGGAAAAGGGGGGAAATCACCAAAGAAGAATTCAAACAGATAGCGAACACGTGTAGGAGTAAAGTCAGAAAAGCTAAAGCGCAGAATGAGCTCAGGCTTGCTAGGGAGGTTAAGAACAATAAAAAGGGTTTTTTGGGGTATGTCCGCAGCAAAAGGAGGAAGAAGGAAATGATAGGGCCGCTACGTGGAGAAGATGGCAAAATGCTAACAGGGGACAGAGAAAAGGCAGAATTACTCAACACCTTCTTTGCCTCAGTGTTTTCAGAAAAGGAAAAGGAGGACCAACCTGAGGAGAATGGAACAGAGGACACAATAGGGGAAATCCAGCTCAAAATAAGTAAAGAGGTAGTACAGGAATACCTTCTTAATCTAAATGAATTTAAATCTCCAGGACCAGATGAACTACATCCAAGAGTATTAAAAGAGCTGGCAAATATAATCTCAGAGCCATTGGCAATAATATTTGAGAACTCCTGGAGAACAGGAGAAGTCCCAGCAGACTGGAGGAGGGCAAACGTTGTTCCCATCTTCAAAAAGGGGGAAAAAGAGGATCCCAACAATTATCGTCCAGTTAGTCTGACATCAATATCAGGGAAGATTCTAGAACAGATCATTAAACAGAGAGTCTGTGAACATTTAGAAGGCAATGCCATAATCACAAAAAGTCAACATGGGTTTCAGAGAAACAAGTCATGCCAGACTAATCTGATCTCTTTTTTTGATAAAGTTACCAGCTTGGTAGATGAAGGGAATGCTGTGGACATTGCATACCTTGATTTCAGTAAGGCCTTTGACAAGGTTCCCCATGACATTCTTGCAAACAAGCTTGTAGCATGTGGGCTACAAGTTAACTGTTCAATGGATTTGTAATTGGTTGACCGGCCGAACCCAAAGGGTGCTCAGCAGTGGCTCCTCTTCATCTTGGAAAGATGTGACCAGTGGGGTGCCACAGGGTTCTGTCCTGGGCCCAGTGCTATTCAACATCTTTATCAATGACTTAGATGAGGGAATTAGGAGCATACTTATCAAATTTGCAGATGACACCAAATTGGGAGGAGTAGCTAATACCCTAGAGGACAGGATCAAAATTCAGAATGACCTGGATAGACTGGAGAGCTGGGCCAAAGCTAACAAAATGAAATTCAATACGGAGAAATGTAAAGTACTGCATTTAGGGCGGAAAAAGGAAATGCATAAATATAGGATGGGAGAGATCTGGCTGAATGAGACTACATGCGAAAGGGATCTAGGAGTCCTAGTAGACCACAAGTTGAACATGAGCCAACAGTGTGATGGGGCAGCTAAAAAGGCCAATGCGATTTTGGGCTATATCAATAGAAGTATAGTGTCTAGATCAAGGGAAGTAATAGTGCCACTCTATTCTGCCTTGGTCAGACCTCACTTAGAATACTGTGTCCAGTTCTGGGCACCACAATTCAGAAAGGATATTGACAAATTGGAGCGTGTCCAGAGAAGGGCAACTAAAATGGTGAAAGGTCTGGAAACGATGCCTTATGAGGAGAGACTTAGGGAGCTGGGTATGTTTAGCCTGGAAAAAAGACAGTTAAGAGGTGATATGATAGCCCTGTTTAAGTATTTGAAGGGATGTCACGCTGAGGATGGAACAGGCTTGTTTTCTGCTGCTCCAGAGACTGGAACACGGAGTAATGGGTGCAAGCTCCAGGAACAGAGATTCCACCTCAACATGAGGAGGAACTTTTTGACAGTAAGAGCTGTTCGGCAGTGGAACACACTCCCTCGGAGCGTGGTGGGGTCTCCTTCCTTGGAGGTCTTTAAACAGAGGCTGGATGGCCATCTGTCGGGGATGCTTTGATCAAGATTTCCTGCGTGGCAGGGGGGTTGGACTGGATGGCCCTCGTGGTCTCTTCCAACTCTGCAATTCTATGATTCTATGATTCTATGATTCCCTAGGCAGCATGGCCACTGGCCAGGCTGACTGAAGTGGGTGGGGGATTCTATGACTCATAATGTAAAAAAAATGAACTTTTCTAAGTTCTACTTTTGAGTACAGAGACAAATGCAAAATTCTACATTTATGTCACATAAACCAAATGCACAGGATGGGGGATACTTAGCTAAGCAGTACTATATGTGAAAAAGACCTTAGGATTATTGTTGATAAGTTGAACATGAGCCAGGATCATGATGCTTCAACAAAGAAGGCAAATGCTATCTAAGGACTTTTTTGGACAACAGTTTACAGCGCTAGCAGCCTCGTCCCCATTGCGAGGCTGCAGCGCTGCAGAGCGTCCCTTTCGGATGATGCTCTGCCCTGCTGTCCCTCTTGCGGTACTGTTGCGTAACCGCGGGGACGCAGCAGCGTTATATTTGGCATTTTTCTACTCATGAAAGTTGATCGTGAGTAGAAAAATGCCAAATATAACGCTGCTGCGTCCCCACGGTTATGCAACAGTACCGCAAGAGGGACAGCAGGGCAGAGCGTCATCCGAAAGGAACGCTCTGCAGCGCTGCAGCCTCGCAACGGGGACGAGGCTGCTAGCGTTGTAAACTGTCATCCGAAAAAGTCCTTAGCCTGCATTACTAGAAGCATAGGGCTTGTCTAGATGCGAAGATATAATGCTGATTGCTGCGTATTAACAAAAATTTGTAGCAGCATTCATATGTCTCCACAGTGTTTTTGGCAAAATTGCTGGTATGTAAAGCTATCCATGTTTGAAGTTCGCACGTAGCCACACCTGCAAATCAAGATGGTGGCCAGGAGTGAATTACTCACATTATTATTCTCCACAAGTTGCTGCTGCTGCACAGTTTTTGTTTTTTCGTTTTTTTGTGGGGTTTTTTGTGGTTTTTTTTTTTTACTGTAAAGCTAAGGTGTGGAAGTGCGACCTTCCATTTAAAAAAGCTGTTTGGTTGCCTCAGCACAGCAAAAAAGTGCATGATTGATACCACAAAACTCCAAAATGGCACTTCCAGTCACTTTATTACCAGCAAGCCCACCCACTGCACATGTCCAACCAATAAGGCTTCCACTTCCGCTCTTACCCAGGAATGTGCTGCAATGCAATTCGGTTGTCTTGATGAGTGGGAATATGCATTTCCCCTGCATTAAAAAAAAAAAACCCTTGGGAAAAGTTGCAAAGGCTTTTCCTGCATAGTTTTTGGAGTTTTTGGCCCCCTCCTTCCAAATAAGGTGAATCACCATGGGATCTTGTTGGGACAAAAGATATTATCCTTAAATTCTATGAGGAGTTTTTTTCACCATCTAGACAACCTCATGGTTTCCAAGTCAAAGAAAGTAATAGTTCCCCTATACTCTGCGCTGGTCAGATCTCATCGGAGTACCGTGTTCAGTTCTGTTCAGTACTGGAGTACTATATTGAGTTCTGGACATCTCAAAAAATATAAATAAATAAATTTTGATAAAGATATAGACACGTTGGAGCAAGTTCAGAGAAGGGCAAGGAGGATGTTAAGAGGTATGGAGAACAAAACATATGAAGAGAGGTTGAAGGAGCTGGTGCGTTCAGCTTGGTGAAGAGAAGATTGGGGGGGTGACATGATTGCACTCTTTAAATATTTCAGAAGCTGCCATGAACAGGAGAGTGCTGCCTTCGAGGGTAGAACCAGGTCTTATGGTTTTAAGTTACAGGAGGGTACAGTTTGATTGAATATTAGAAGGAACGTCTTGACAGTGAGAATGGTTTGGCAATGGAACCAATTGCCTGGGTGAGGTCTCTGTCTCTGGATGTCTTTAAAAAAAAAAAGGCTGGATATCTACCTGCTGGTGATGCTCTAGCTGGAGAGCCTGCATGGAGCAGGGGTTTGGATCTGATGGCCCATAGGGCCTCTTCCAACTCTATGATTCTATTATTCTACTGGCTCTCAGGGCTATTTGGAGATAAGGATGTCACTTGGGAAATTGCACAGGAAACTTTTAAGTACAAGTGTTCCATTCATGCAATTCCTAGTTAGCTGTTTATGAACATGTTCTTATCACCTATCACAGGCAGCATCTTTTGTAGCTCCTTGTTTTAATCTGAGTGTCATATTTTTGTGTGTGTTGCCACCCACGTCTAGTCAACTCTAGCTGAATACAGTGGGTCCTCTAGAACCACAGGGGTTTGGTTCTGGGACCCCTCTGCAGAAGACAAAAAGTCCAGATGATTGCATCCCATATTATCAAATGGCAACAGTATATTTGATGTGGACATGTTCACATCACCACTATTTTAAAGTGTAGGATGTAACAATCTGCAGTTGCTTGAAATTGTGGCTCCAAAGGCTATGGATCAGGAGGGCCCACTGTATTCTACTTTACCTCCTAATGCAGTTCTTCTCATAAATTTGTTTCTGAAGCAGGAGAAGAATTTCCATCTTGTTGTTACCTGCAAAGACTCATCTAGTTTATTGTTTCATTATTAGGGTTGGTGGGGTGGTGGAGGAGGATAAGGAAGCTTAATATCAACCCTTTCTTTAGCTTTTGAACTGAGCCAAGATCACTTTCGGCACAAGAAAAACAACCAAACTGCAGAGCCTCCCTTCATTCCTATACTAGCAGACTGGGGCAAGAGACTGTACTGTGTTCTGTTCAGTCACTTTTTAGAGGGATCCTGCTTAGCCACACTTGCATTATGTATTACAATTCTTAGCAAAATAAAAATCGGGGTCTTGCCAAAAGTAAAAGACCTGGCACACACCCTACATCCTGATTTATGACATTGCTAATACCCTTTGTCTTGGGCTGAGCCTCTTCCTTGGATTTTGTACTTGGCTGTATTCTTTCCCTCTTTTGAGCCTGATCTCATGTTAGTTTCAGTCTGCTGTGATTGGTTGTTGTTGGTTGTTGCTGCTGCTGTTCCTTTTTCCTTGCTCATGGCTTTGGGGGGATTCTATTGGACTTCACTCCCAAACTTCTTGTAGTGTGGAGGGAAGAAATGATGCACAAGTCAGATATATTTGCCTTTATGCTGAGCAGGTTGCCTTTTCTAGTTCTGTTCAACACAAGAGAATAGTCTTTCTTCAGGTAGATGTTGACTGGCAATTGGTCCTAATCTCGCCACCATGACTTCCAGTTGTTAGAGCTCTTCTAGGTGAGTTTCACTCCAGGCCTCTTTCAGAGCTTTTAATATAAAATAAAATAGTTTGGGACTAAATACCCAGAATGCTCCATCCAGCATGGCCAGCTAATTTGGGACTTGGGGTATTCTGGGACCTGTAGTCCAAAATGTTACTTTTTGAAGCTCTGGACACTTCTGCCTCACTATTTAGGTTTGGCGTGGTCTAGTCATAGAACTCTAGTTTATGTGGAAGAAATGGTGTGGTTAGGACCACATTTGGTGAATCTACTCTTCATTTACAGCAGGTAGATGAACCAAAGGTTCAAATGACCACTTTCAGGAAAAGAAGCATCATATAATTATCAGCGCATGGTAGGATGTTTTGCATCTAGATTAAGCATTGGACTAAATGAGAATCACCTTGTTGGATCCAGTTGAGTCAAGCATCTGGTTACAATAATGCTCAGTAATTGGCATGAAGTCATTGGCCATCCCTTGTCATTTGTTCTCAGGAGCTTACCAAGTGACTCTCTCATGCTTTTTTACTCAGTTTAGCTCAGAAGGTATATCTGTGTTCTCTTTCCCCCAGCATTTTTTTTTTTTTTTGCTTGCGGTGGCAACCCTCAGAGAGCACCTTGAAGAGGATATATTGCTCTGTGGGTAAAGGGGTGTGGAAACCCTCCCCAATGCTTGCCTAATGAGGACCCTATCTCTGGGATATTTAAATTGAAATTAAGAATAAAAAAGAATGGCAAGAGTAGTGCTAAGAATACATAGAGAAAGCGAACCACACAACATTATGTTTTGTCCAAGATAACCCACATGTTTAAAATCTTTATGGGCAATTGTTTTTTGAAGTGACAAGTGATTTTGAGCTCCCCTCCCGAGACAGGCAGCGAGTATGCTTTGAGCAAGGAGGAGTGCTTCGTCTTTTGTGATGAAGCAGCCTCTTGCATTTCTGAGTAGTCCCTTCTTTTATTAATCACACTAAGCTATCTGTGGATACCAGTGGCAAACATGATTGTTTCTATTATTAGCAGGCTTTTGTTGAGGGGGAAACAATGTACAATCTCCAGGCTACTGACCAACAGGGGAATGATTCATAGGGGGAAAATTGCTCCTTGGGACGTATTCATGATGCCATTTCTTTAGCACAATTTTCAGCTGGACACACCGAGAATGGGGACAGGAATGACACTAGTACACAGCATCATGAACTTTTCCATGGGAATGCAGGAGCCTTTGCACACAGTCAATATGAAAGTCATCAATAGAGGTGTGACACTAAAGGCGACAGACAATGTTGATCGTATAAATGCTCCACAAAATGAGCAAGCAGCACATCCCCCAAGGAGAAGCAGGAAACAAATTACTTAGCAATGGACATACACAAGCCACACAAACACAACAAACTGCATGCTGGGTTAAAATTCAGACAAAAACAAATGCAGCTGGAGATAGACCAAACAAGGTATTCACTGGCTATTTAAACCACAGTAGCCATGGGACTTTCAAACAAATATTGCTAAGGAAATAAAATATTGATCAGTAAACAAAACCAGGGGTCCTTACACATATCAAGGGGACTCCTAACCTGCAATATAAATGTTAAGGTCTTCTTTCCTGCCTACTCCACATGAACTAAAGGTTTTTAACATAAGGCAATAACAGCAATAGTTATACAATGCACAAAACCTGTATGCCACCCAAAAGTATTCTATAAAGTTAGCAGTCAAAAGCAAAACAATGGGCAAAACGACACACAGCCAGGCGCCCCACTGGCATATCCTGGCTGTGGAGGTGGCCTGTTCTTCCCCTGTTACCTGGAGAAAACGGGCCAGCATCCAAACAGGAACACAAGCCTGTCCCTGAGCCACCACCGCTGCCATTTTCTCTGCAGACTCAAAGCCAGGAAGGGAGCCTGCAGCATATGACTGAAGGTGCCCTGCATGTGACCAGCCTTGGTGGCGGCAGCAGCAAGGGCTGGCATGCTGGATGGGCCCCTGCAGACATGTGGGGGCTGATCTGCGTTTTGGCCAGAGGTAAAGGATTTAAATGGGTATTCTGGTATAATGCTTTATTGAGCCCTACTCTGGCTTACCCTTGTCTCAGCACCTGGGTTGGTGAGGACTGCCCAGGGGCAGAATGGGGCAAATGAGCTGCATGATTTGGACTGCAGGGCTCTGAGATGGGGGCAAGCTGGGGTATTTAGCCCATGTAGATAAGCCCAATATGAGTTAGGCTGCAATCCTGATAATTGATGTAACTATGCTAGTGTAGGAAGTGGTGGCATAGGTGATAACACAGTGGCAGGAGTAAAATGACTGTGGGCACTGTGGTGATGGGAAGTTGGTAGAGGGAGTCATCATTGTCAAGAGAGAAAGTTGTGTTATACTGGCAAACATCACCAAGAGGATTCTGGTGAAAAACTGTATATCAACATAATACTTTTAAAAAGTAGTTTGTTTGTTGTTGTTGTTCATTTTTATTATTACGGACTTTTTCGGACATTTAAAAAGCAACGCAAGCAGACTTGTCAGCTTGTGAGCCTGCTGCGCTGCAAAGTGTCAGTTTCGGATGACGCTGCCCTCTAGCGGTACTGTTGCGGTACCGCAGGGAGAGTTGAGCGTCATATTTGCTTGATTTTTACTCGCGATCAACTTTCGTGAGTAAAAATCAAGCAAATATGACGCTCAACTCTCCCTGCGGTACCACAACAGTACCGCTAGAGGGCAGCGTCATCCGAAACTGACACTTTGCAGCGCAGCAGGCTCGCAAGCTGACAAGTCTGCTTGCGTTGCTTTTTAAATGTCCGAAAAAGTCCTACATTTTCTTTCTTCTTTTTAAATCTGGCATATTGTTAGTGAGTCACACAGTCCAATTTATATCTGTGTAATTCACTTTTTTTTTGGTTGTCACTTTAAAAATCCTCTGCCTTTTTCACACAACAACCCAAATCCCCTGTAATCTCACCTTTTGCATACTGCCTGCCTCCAGAAGGACCAGCAGAGGTGGAGAGTGGGGAATGTCTGAGAAGTATGTGGTTATGTCTCTGTGGCCAGATGCATGATGATGACATCATCCTTTAGGACTTCTGCAAGGTCTCAGAGGATGCCTTCACCAATGTGTATCTGGCTACAGGGACATAGCCAGTCATTCATTCAGTTATGGATTATATAACAGATTGATTTTAAATTTTAAAATATTTGCTTTTTAAAGAATGGGCTCAATTCCTTCCCAAATAGCCTGGAAATACTCTCCCCCATAGACAGAACATGATGTCTGGCATTCTGTTGGGAAGTTACATCATTGTAAACTGATTTATGCTCACATAAAGTTGAATTGTGCCATTGCACAACATTCATATTCTCAGGAGGGAAGTGGAAATGTAGTTACGCTTCAGAACCATTTTGCAAGCAGAGCCAACAGTGTGACCATTGTGAAATAGTCCTGATGCGCAACATATTCCAATGCTCAGTGTGCCCCAATGTACAACCCATCCCAATGCACAATGTATGCCATTACGCAACAGAAGTCCAACTGTGAAGTTGTGCAATGAAAGCCTCTGTTGTATAAAGGGCATCTCACATGGTTGTACATCATCACAGTTCACTAGCATGGCAGTATATTGTGTCAGTGATGTAGCTCTGACATTGCAAATGTATGCATCATAGTCACTACCAATATTTTCTTAAATAAATAAATAAATAAATAAATAAATCTTCTCTTAAAAATATAACCATCTTTAAAAATGGATATAGTTTAAAGCCAACTTTCCTCTCATGACTACAACAGCATACAGTAGGCATGAGCAAAACTAATCATAATAGCAGTATAGTACAAGACAATAAAATGGTCTCCATAAAATACTCCAGAGGCAGCTTTAAAAAAAGTAAAATAGATGAACCAAACTACTGATATGCAAGGGAAGCTGCAAGTGAGTTTTGTCTTATGAATCTCCTCCCCACATCTTAGTATTCCTTCCTTTATTTCATTTTATTGCAATGCTGTATTATTTTATTATTTATTCTAATCATAGGATCGAGTAATGGGCTCCCCATGGAGTTTTTGTGGTTCTGTGCCACCCGCTCCGACATGCAAATTTCCTGTGGCGTGTGGCATACAAAGCATGACAAGTTCTCACTCATGTTTCAAAGCTCTCTCTCTCTTTTCAGAGCTATTTGTTATTGTCTCCACCATCACAAGTTTAAAAAAGGAAAGTTAATTAAATATGGAACAAGACTGAGCAACATCTTTTAAACTATCATGTCATTAGAACTGGATTCCTCAGAGAGCTGCTTAAAAGGGGTTTGAGAACAATGACTGTTCAATCAGATATTTATGGGCATAGTTATGTAAACACACTCTTTATTGTCTATGTATATTTAATATAATTATCAGTTTTGTACTCAGACTCTCTGGAGACCCAACAAATCAGTGTCGCTTTGAAAATGTCAGCAGAAAAGACAATTATTATGCTTGCAAATATTCATAAATTATATTTAAAGGTCCTGTAAAAATGTATCCTGTGAAACAGAGTTCTTTGCAGTAGTTGAATGATTACTGTGTTTCTTTGATTAAAATTCATATTGAGGAATTCACTAGAAAAACCTCAGAGATCTAGGAGTTTGGTGATCATAGCTAATGAGATCATAAGCATTCTGGACAAATTAAAAATTGCTGTGAAAAATGAGTATTTCAGTAGGGGAGTGTTAAGGGTGAAATCTTTTAAAATCATTTTTTATTACTATTGTTAACTTTTTCAACATTACAATTCAGATAAGATAACAACTTGGCTTTGAGGAAGAAACAAATTGAGTGCCATCTTGTCTTTACTAACGTATAAGCATTTAATGAACAATTGTTTAATTCTTTAATGACTGCCTTAGGGCAATACAAATTTAGTGAATTTAGAAGCTGCAGTCCAAGGAAACTTACCCAGGAGTAACTGCAACTGAACAAAGTGGGACTTTTTCTCAGTAAACGGGCCCAGGACTTTTATAAATAGCCAAATACTTGGCTATCTATGAAAGGCTTTGACAAGCTCTGAGCCTTCCAAATTTTCTTTACTTAATGAAACAATGGTCTTCAAGATCAACAGAAATTTCTAAAGTCAGGAGCTTTATACATGAAGGTCTGCGCCTTGAAACACTACTTTTTTGAACTAAAACTCCTATAACCCCCAACCAGCATTTATTCCAAGTTCTGCATATAGAGAGCCTTGGTGATGTTAACACGGTTGTCTGACGTTTTCTCTAACGTGAAATCAACATTTGCCAGTAATGTGTAAAGACCCCTTGAACTTCAATTGAGCAGTAGTGTATGAATGAACACATCAGAATGGAATCAATGTGTCTATATGACCAAGAGCTTTCCATGGTGTCCTGTCTATTACCTGAGACACATTGCCCCTGCTCCTCATGGCAACTAATATTATGTTTTCATACCAAGTTATTCCTAATTGTCACCAATTATGTTTCATTTGCTTTTAGGTGCCTTGTCTGTCACAATATTAACATTTCTAAGGGTTTCCCTTTGCAGGCTGTGATAATCTGTTTTGACATCTAAATAAGGAAGATTCAATCATGGTAAGGATTAATTGTTAATTTTGTTATAAATAGAAGTGGGTAGGGGACAAAGATATCTTAGTATCTAAGGAATAGCTCTGTCTCCCTTTTTGGAGGACCATGTTTAAATTAGCAAAAACCAAAAAGATTTCTTGTGTCAGAATCACAGTTAAATTCTAACCTGTGTAAAGCGAAGCAGGTTCAAGGACCTTTAAATACTCCATATGCATTTGAAGACATCCTTTTAAAAATGGAATCCTATATTGGATTCTAATATTGGACAATTTTTGCATCTGGGCTCCCCCAGATGAGCCAATATTTCCATTAAATGTTGGGCTATTCTGTTTCTGAATTTCATGCAGTGGTGTAGTTATGCCGGGAGGTGGGGGAATAAGACCATTTCCCCCTCCAAATAAGATTTCTGCTCTCCCATGAAATTTTACATCAGTCCTCAAATTTCTGTCATTGCACTAACTTGAAACTTCAGTTCGACATTTAAAAATAGAGTTTAGGTATGCTAAGAGACAAGGTAGGCAGAGTTACCAAGGGAAGCAAAAACAACAAATAACCCACGGGGGATACATTCCTAGACTTACCTTGTATAAGTGAAACTGCAGATAATAGCAAACCTTATTAAAATAAAGGACTTCCTGTACAAACATACCATAGAGTTGCAGTGGAGGACCTAGTGATTCCTAGAGAGGACACTTCTCTAGGCATTTTCCAGAGCAACTCCATGATGATGTGTCTCCTATTTTGTGTTCCTCAGATAACTGAAGCCACGGCTGTTGGGTCCATAGATACAGGAGGCAACCTGTATAAGAGTTCTAGGTAGGAACTACTATTGAAGGAAAATTTCATTTGGAAGGGAAGGATTCTCAACTGGAAGGCAATGCCCTCATTTAGTTCCCCTGTAGCTGCACTCTTGATGTCATGCCTCCTAACAGTTCTTCCTACTCCTGCATCCAGTCAAGCCCTAAATATACCAGAGTTTTGTGCATCTTTTTTTTCCCCTGCCTGAGGTATGGTTAACTATGGTGTGAGTGGGGTTTCCTTCCCTCTCATTGTCCCCTTCCATGAACTCTACACCTCCCCTACATTTTTCTCTCAGAATTCCTCCCTCCAATTTTTTTTTAACAATTGTAGTGCAAAAGTAGCATAGAGATAAAGCACTACCTCACTTTAGCACTATTACTGGTGGGAAAATGACAAAGAAAAAATAAGACCATAGTGCAGAGGGAGTGTTCAACCTGATAACTGGAATCAGTTGTAAGATTATCCATCTATCCCATTGCTATGGCACCAAATGTGGGGACCCTCCAGATGCCCTCATGGTTCCTGTGGAATACTTTATTTGTATAATCTGACCACTCAATGGAATACTTTATTTGTATAATCCAACCACACCAATAACACTCTTGTTGCCTTCTCAGAGGCACAAAAATGTAATGCAAATATAATTTAATAAGTGGCAATCAGAGCAGAATCTCCATGGCAGAGGTCACACGCCAATTCAATGTGTCATCAATGGGACTGTTCAGAAATATAAAAGGAACCAAGACTGTGCATATAGGTATGGGAATTTACTCCAGCCTGTATTGGAAACTCCTGGGACAGAAAAGAAAACCATCCCCACCCCTTGGTTGAAAGAGTAATGGTCGGTCTTAGAAATTCACAAGAAATAGATTAGCTTTGAACAGTTACCTTTTTAGACAGCAACAACTACAACTAGAACACCTCACCCTATAAGACCACTGTTCATACTAGCTAGGGTACTCTGGGAATTCTAGTCTGACAGAGTAACCTTTTCAAGCTCTGATGTACCTCTTCTAGACTTTCTCAAACTTTTCACCCAGGAGGAACCCTTGAAAGAATTTTCAGGTCTCAGGGAACCCCTGATTAAAATTTATTATTATAAAAATGCTTTTTTGCCCAATCACAATCTCTTGCATAACTGCTAGTGACCTCTTGTGGAACCCAACAGCTCATTGCTTCAAGCCACCCAGGAAGATGCTTTGGCTTATTCCAGCCCTGCTAATGCTCCCAGTTGAATCAGCACAGGTTGGGCAGTTCACACATCTGGTTTATTGGTCTGACCATTATAGCTGAATGCATCTTGTGATGAAGTACATTTCACTTTCTATGTTAGAGCATCTTAAACTGCACTACACTATTGCTTGTACTTTATAGATTATATAACTTCAAAGTAGATGATGCAGACATTGAAATAGTTCATGATTTTCCATAACTTGGCTCAGTCATTAATCAGAATGCAGACTGCAGTCAAGAAATCTGAAGACTAGGACTTGGAAGGGCAGCTATAAAGGAAATAGACAAGATCCTGAAGTGTAAAGATCTATCATTGAATACTAAAGTTAAAATTTCTGTGTATGGTTGTGGAAGCTGGACTGTGAAGAATGCTGATAGGAAGAACATTAACTCATTTGAAATGTGGTGTTGGAGAAGAATTCTATGGATACCATGGACAACAAATGGGTCCTAGAGCAACTCCAGCCTGAAATCTCCCTAGAAGTCAAGATGACTAAAGTGAGACTGTTGTACTTTGGCCATATCATGAGAAGACACTAGAAAAGACAGTAATGCTTGGTAAGGTAGAAGGCAGGAGGAAAAGAGGAAGACTGCATTCCAGAAAGATAGACTCAATCAAGGAAGCCATGGCCGTGAGCCTGCAAGACCTGAGCAGAGCTGTTGGTGATAGGGTGACTTGGAGGTCTTTTATTCATGTGGTCACCATATGTCAAAGCCAAATAGAACTTAATAATAAATAAGAGGGAGCCCTGGTGGCGCAGTGGTTAAATGCCAGTACTGCAAGCCACCACGTCGCAAGTTCAATTCCAGCCGTTTCCAAGGTTCACTCAGCCTTTCATCCTTTTGTAGTTTGGTAAATTGAGTACCCAGCTTGTGGGGGGCAATTAGCTAACACACATTGGAAACTGTTTAATGCAGTGTAGATGTGTAAATAGCTAAATAAATAAATAGATAATTGCAGGACAGGTCCTCAGAGAAAGACATTTAAATCTGACACAAAATCTCAGCTATTCAGCCTCTGAGAAATACCACTCGGGATTATGTTCATCTCATGAATCTGCACAGAAAAAGGCACAGAATTTGGTTTTTAAGGCAGAATTATCTTTACTTTAAAAAATACTCACACTTTTGTAGCCCTTATGAATAATGCTAAGACTGAAAACGTGTTGGCAGTGGTCCAGCTCCCATGGTGTATTTCTGCCGATGGACTTACTTTCCTCAGTTTTTTGAAATCAAAACTGGGGCGAGGGTCCTTTCCCCCTTGCACCCCCCCCCAATGCTCTCAACAGAATATGTTCTGGTGGTGGGTTTGCTATCCTCACAGAGCAGAATGTAAAGGTGTACGGGGTAGAGAGAAGACAGGGAATTGAATGCCAGAGAACTGTGGCCACTGTTAAAAATCTGCCAAACGTAGAATGGAGAGGGCTTATAAAGATTTGTAAAAGGAATTTTAAATGTGGAAGTAGAATAAGCTATGAAAAACAAATATAGTGCTTTGGTATACACGATATATAGCAGCATATGAGCTTACCTTGGCACAAAATTTTGATGTTGTTCCTTTGGTATGGGTGACATACATACACCCATAAGTACACACCATCTCACTTGAACCCCATAATGAATTTTGAAAATCAAATAATAAAAAACCATTTCCAATCAAGTTGTGTTAAGGGCTTTTCATGTTCACTCAAGATCCAAAATGCAAAGAAATCCAGCTATTAAAGGCTAGGACATGGGGTACTAGGGATATGAGCAGAATCTGGAAAGGTTACTTCTTCAGGCCACAGTTTCTAGAATCCTTGTGCTGGGGATTCTGGGAGTTGTGGTCCCCTCAACTAACTCCCAGTCTCTGGATGTAGTACGGTATCCTACGCTTAGTTCCAGTGTCCTACTTCCTTGAAGCTGGGTGGCTGTCAATGGCAGAGTGATTCTCAAACTTTCTGAACTCAGAGCACCTTTGAGAGAGCTAAAAACAATTGAGGACCAAAAGATATGAAGTGGTAGCTCAAGGTCAGAGCCCACCACAATGTAGCAGACAACAGAGGGCAACTTTGGCATTATCATCTGGCAGTTACTGATATAACCATCTAGTGATATCTGATCACGTTTTGTAAATTGCAAAATTGTTTGCCATTGTGATTTGCTTGTAGCCAGGAGTTTCATAATGCATTGTTTCTCCAATTCAGTACAGATTGGAGGTTTTAACAGATTTCACTGTGCCTGCCACAAATCCTTCTTGGCTTTCTGAAAAGGTGTGTGTAAACCTCAGAAAAATTGCCACAGAATATGTATTATACCTACCTCAGGACGATGGAGAAGGAATGCAGCGGGGAGATGTACTTGTTCCACAGTCATTCATACACACAATATTTATATATCAAGGGTGTGTGTACATGTGTGTGTTTGAACTAAGATGGATTCAGAAGAAGATGTAAATTTATGGAGTTATCTCTTGAACCGAAAGAATTTATTTCACGACCAATAGGATCAAAATATTTATGGGGGATAAAAATACAAAGCCACATTCTCTTTTATAGTGTTTACTCATTTCCGTCTTGCCTTTAGTGAACATAAGGTTCACTAAATAGTCAACACAAATGTAAGAGATGTAAAACACACCCTATGAGATCCATAGCCTAAAATGTGCTGAAAATCAAATTTTGATTAAGAACTATATTTTCTACTGTTATATAGTATATAGCAGATCTCCTTGACCTAAACTGTTTTCTGTACAAATGGATAAATTTGTCAACAAACTTCCATGGAAGAAAACTCAGGGTGTATCTACACTGTAGAAATAATACACTCTGACACCACTGTAACTGCCATGGCTCCATGCTACAGAATCCTGGGGATTGTCTAGACAAGAAGAAATAATGTACATACTTATGCATTATAGGCAATTTGCAGCAGCGTTCTTTGGAAGCTCTCTGCCATGAACCAGAATGGTGGCCATTTTACTGTTTTGTGCAGTGGGGACAAGGAAGGTGAAGGGGACCCAGCAGCACCTGGAGACAACAAGGAGGGTGGTCACTGAGAAAGAGGAGGAGAGCCGCCCACCCTTCACCCAGCCTGGCAGCAGTAGCCTTCGATTTTGGCTGCAAAGGGATGAAAGGAGCCAACTGGCCAGCTGCTGGGAGAAGAAAGTGGAGGGCAGATCTTCGCCGCTCTGCAGAAGGTGAGATGAAGCAGCAAAGAGTTGCCCTACTCTTCTGTCTCCCAGCAGCTGGCCAGGCTGCTCCTACTGTCCCTTTGCAGCCAGAATCAGAGGCTGCCGCTGCCGCCAAGATGAGTGAAAAACAGGCAGCTCTCTTCCTCATAGTGGCCACTCTCCTCATCATTTCTAGGCACTGTGGTTCCCTTTTAAAAGTTTTTTAAAAATAAAAGTTTAAGAAAGAGCATGATCGCTAGCGCTTCTGGATGCTTGACAGCAAGCCCATGCCTGCGTACGTCTGACCAATAAGATGAAGTGTTCTGCAGCTCTCTGGACTGCGCAACAAATTGCATCAGTGTTCAAATAAGCAGGAATGTGCTGCAAAACCTTTTCCCATGGAGTATTTGGAGGTTTTGGGTCCCCTCCTTCACAATATGTCAAATCACCACAGAATCCCATTGGGACAAAAGGTATTCTCTTCACATTCTATGAGGAAGTTTTTTTCACTGTCAAGACAACTCCCTGGATTTGTTGTTTTGTGAGTCACAAGAACTGTTTGGCAGAAGGCTAAAGACCTTGTAAAACTACAAACCCCAGGTTTCCATAGGAAGGAGCTACAAGACTTAAAGTGGTGTCAAACTGCATTACTTCTACAGTGTAGATGAGACCTCATACAATACCTGTTAAACTATTGGACATCAAATGTCACATTTTAAACTCCTATAAACAAACACTATAAAGCTTTGATGTAGCTTTCCTACATTAAAATTGTCACAGATTCAGTATCAATCTGATCTTTGCTATACTGTCAAGTTTCATATAAATCAGTTGAGCCTGTTCTGGTGATAAACCATCAAATCTAGCCCTTCCTCTTATTTCTAGTCAAAATGGCAGAATGCAATTCGTCCAACCTAGCCTTAATGTAGGGTTACCCCAGCAACTCTGCAATATTTTCAAATGCCTTCTCATGAAAGCATTACAACCACAGCCACCTCCTATATATGTGTGTTTGTGTGTGTGCGTGTGCTCAATATCAGCAGAATTTCCTACAACAGCACTTTAGTGCAACTGTTGCAGCCAGTTATGGTAAATGAGTACTAATAGATTGAGTTGCAGAAACAACAGTAATGGTTTTCCAGTAGCCATCTCAATCTGCAGGGTGGATCTGTTAGATCTAGTTTTGCTAGCATTCTATTGAAAAATTCTCAAAGCAATCTGCACAGCACAGATTGAAATTTGAAGACACTTATATGGAATGAATACTAGTAGACCTACATGGGAATGTCTCACCTATGGCCCATCTCTGGCCAATATAAGGAGAAGAGTCCAGACAGACACTCAGTTTGTTATTATCTGCTATTGGTCTGACTATATTGCCTTTTGGTATTTCTCTGCCTATACTAGTGGGCTGTGGCTACTAATATCCAACACGGCTATGTCTTGTCTCATCTGGTTTTGATTTATTCTCACTGTCATGCTACTATAGTCCTGAATTCTGTTGCTAGTCCTTACTAAAATTAGACCCATTGAATCAATGGGATTTAACTATGTGTTGACTTACCATTCAAGAGTTTATTAAATGGGTCTATTCTAGTTGGGATTAACCAACATGATTCCAGCCATAGACATTGGTTGGCAACTTTTCAACAGCCAGGAAGGAATTTCACCTCATTCTCAGTTTAGTTGAGTGGGGATGGTTTGTGGCCTGTTTTTGGCTTCCTTGTAGCATGTTTGCCAGTTAGGCAGTCATGGCTGGTAGTTTGGTTACTTTGCAAACAAACTGCTCCTTGTACATGCAGAGTATACTAATGGCTTGGAATAATAAGCAGTAGTGGATTCCTAGCAGACTTCCTTTAAGAAGCAGATAATCCACTGAGGGAGGCAGTTGATAGGTGCTCCTCCCAGGTTAGGCACCCCAGTACTAATCTACAGAATCTGCAGTCGTGAACAATTCCTTCCTAAAAGGCTAGGCAACATAGTTAGGCTAACAGCAATGTTTGCCTTGTATTTGCCCTCTTATGCCAGATAACAGGTATTCTCTTTCCATAAAGTTGTGGCCTGTTTTCCAGGCAGTATGTGTGTGTCCCTCTGAGCCTCTCTGCTGCTGGTCCAGTTATATTTTCCCTCTTGTCATTAGGATGGCTAATTTTTGCTTTGGTGATCCATTGGGGAGGACTGCATGCCAAAGACTAAGCACAATCATACAAACAGTCTCTGTATTTTTTCCTCAGTAAGCCGATACCCCATCTTGTTCTGTTTGCTAAATGCTCTGATAAGCCCCTATGGAAAACTCAATTCTCATTGGGAAGTTTCAATGTCTTTCATAATCTGTTTAAACAGCTTTTAAGAGTATCACCAAGAAACCAGCAACTAATGAGAAAGGTAAGTGGATTCAGGCATTTGTTAGAAGCAACTTGCTCTTTGAATCAGGAGGTGAATGTGACCAAAAGATTTCTGTTCCCCCTCTCTGAATGGCGCAGAACCAATCGATGTAGAAAGCTATCATCGCATTTGCTGTTGCTGTTTACTGTGTTGCTGTATTTGCATAACTAGAAATTCAACAACCTTGTGTGTTTTGCAAGCTGTCATGACATAAGAAGCAAGTAATATGCTATGTTTTGCTTGCTAACATATTTTTGACATATTTTAGCTTTTGATTATAAGATTGCGTCTTTCCCAGCTACCATCTGTCTCAACTCAGTGGCACAAACACAGTAGGGTGTAATATTTCTAACATACTTGAACTTGACAAAAAACCCATGCTATTTACAGTTTTAACCAATATGTCACACTTCCACACATGAAGGCTGAACTAAATGCCTACATTGAAAAAGGGTATTTGTGATGAAAAAAGAACATATCAGATCCAATTTGGCAGAGATCAGTACTACATTATTGGAAACGAAACTGGAAAAGTGACTTGTTATAAATAGAAGCTGGCATTGCATTTCCACTGTATGCATACTGTTACTTATGTTTATCCTTTTGTCAGCAGAAATTAGATTTTCTTATAAAAATATGGGACTTTTTTCTTGGTATTTGGCAACATGTGCAAAAAATTCTCAAAGCCAGAGAAAGAAACATGACACATTTTTGCTTTGAAATCTTTGGCAAGCAAGGACTAAAAAAACCCCAAACCCTTAGTTTCCAGCCCACCCATCTGTGGAGATTCAGAATGTGACACTGAAAATCAACACTGACAGGAAAAGGCAAGCATCTCCAGCCCTTTGTGGCATTACACTGTAAAGCTCTAAGCACTCCATAACAAATACAGAAATACTAACCATTTCCAACAAATGTGGAGAATGGATTTGGGTTGAACTTTCATAGAAGCACATCCATAGGCTAAAGAAAGGGGGGGGGCGAAAAAAGGATGCCTTTTTGGTATATCCTTCCTTTGATCATACTTTGAACAAACAGGTTAATTCATTTCTCAGCAACACTCCTCTGCTGGCTATGAACCATCCCCCACAGGAGATGTTAGGCTGGAATGTTCACTGAAGCGCTCTCTCTGGCCGTGTCCTCTACTGCCATCTCTGTCAGCAGTGAGGACAAGGGACTGGAGGACAGAGGACTTGGTGTCAATGCTGTGGCTGGAACTTAACAGGGTTGCCACCTTTATTTGAGGAAAGAGTGGGGGGAGAAACCAGCCACTGCTCTCTTCCATTAGATAAATTCATTTAAGCACATATGGTTCCAGCAGTGTTTGAGGCTGATGTAACAAGGAGAAAATACAGTGGTGGAAAAGGGAAAAATGAAGTCGGCAGTCTTAAGCACATTGAATGAGGAATAACCTCCACTGAATACAATGGGACTCACTCCTGAGTAATCTGATTAATCATGTTTACAATTGCTCTGGAAAGCAAAAACACCAACTAGACTTGGTTCAAATCTGGATTCATGGCCACTTTTGTTTTTTAAAGAGATATATTATTTACAAGGCCTATATTCAGATCACTTACTACACTGTCTTTCCAGAGGAGTAGGGTAGCTGGGTTAGTCAGTTGGAACAACAACAAAAATCCTGTGGCATCTTTGTGAAATATATTATAAATGACAATTATGGACTAGACTAGATGCATCTGAATTTTCCTGAAAACTGCTCTAACATGTAATGCAAACCAAATACCGTTGGCTCTCAAATTTTGTGGAGTTAGGAGCACAGCAGCTCTGTGAAAGTGGAAAAACCATGAATATTGGAGATAACACTTCTCTAGGCATTTGTAGCTACTCCAGTGCGATTCCATAGTCAACTTCTGGCAGAAATTGGCTATAGAATTGCACTGGAGGACCTGCAAATGCCTAGAGAGAATATATTCATCAAGTCTGTGAATGCTTAACCTGCAAATGTGGAGGTACAACTGTATGTATACACATTATACCACACATCTGAAAGAATTAGAAATGTCAACAGAATAAAAGGAACCAGTAAGAGCTTAATTATTGAACACAAATGTGTAATGTGGAAGGAAAACATTTTTTTTAAAATTTATGATTATCTACCTAAGGGGACCAGGTAAACTTTTACATGACTCAAAGAAATGGGGGCCCAAACATATAAATCTAAGCACAACCACATGTGCTTTGACAAAGGGCTTGTCTACACCAGCCAAATACCTTGGCTTGCCCCCGTTCCAGAGCCCTGTTGTCCAAACAACGCAGAGCATTTGCCCCAATCTGCCCCCAGGCAATCCAAATGACCCCTGGGGCAGATAGTAGGCTGGAAAAGGGCAAGCCGGGATAGGGTTCTTATTACTGCATTTTAAGAAAATACCGTTTAATCTGTTTCCTTTGAGTTGGGCCTTGTGTGTCCACAGAAGCCCATCCCAGAACACCATTCCTTTGTGCTGCCACCAGCCACCTGGCTTTCATGGAAGCCAGGCAGGGGTACTGCAGCATGTGACTGAGGCTGGTCACATGCAGAAGGTCTTAGTGCCATGTTGTGGGACCCGTGCCTAGCTTCCATGTTATAATAATAATAATAATAACTTATACTCCACCCCTCTGTTAAAACAATCAGGGTGGCTTACAAAAATTAAAATACAATACAGATAAAAATCCCTAAACACCCCCACCCCCACCCTCCCCCATAAAAAAATATTAAACAAATATAAATTAAAAAGCAACTGATCTGATGTTAGTGAGAAAATAGCAGCAGCGGCGGCGGCTTCAGTAATGGGCTATCCTGTTTGGACTCCAGCCCATTTTCTCCAGGTAATGGAGGGAGGGCGGGAGTGGGCCACATTCGTAGCCAGGATACGCCAACGGGAAACTGGCGTATCCTGTCTGGTGTAGATGAGCCCAAACTCTTCATCACTGTCATAGAATACTGGTTTTTAGAAAACGTAAACAAAAGCAACACAGATAACAAAGCTCCCCTTTGATGTATATATATTTTAGATTCTTGAAAGTCCAAATTTTCACTAAATTAGTTAATTTCCACTTAAACCACCATGGTCTCATCTATACCAGCAAGGATACACTGGCTCCCTACTGGCATATCATGGTTCTAGATCTACCTGAAGAAAATGGGCCCATCACTGCAGCCACTGCCATTTCCCCGGCTGACACAGAAGCCAATAAGGGCCCAAAAACCTGTGACTGCAGACCCCCTGCATGTGACTAGCCTTGGTCGGTCGCATGCTGACCTGCTTGGCTTCTGGGAGAGCCAGGGACTGGCGGCAGCAATGAGGGACAGTCTGCTCAACGGGCTCCTGTAGATATGTAGGGCCCAATCTGGGTTTTGGCTGTTGGAAATGGAGTAAACCAGGTATTATATTTATAACGTTTTATCAGGCCCTACCCCACCTTGCCCCTGTTCCAGCCCCATATCTGCCCTGGGGGTGGTGGGGTCTGCCTGGGGGCAGATTGGGGTAAATGTTCTGCATCATTTGGACTGCAGGGCTCTAGAATGGTGGCAATCTCTATATCTGTGCTGACTTGGCAAACAAATGTATAGGTTATATTGCCACAGGCGACTTTCAACTGTTTCTCTTCAGAAACTATTAGAGAAGCATAAGAGGAGGACTTTCAATATAGACCCCATAATTAATAACTCATAATAAATAATTAATAATGTCTTGAGTGGGAATGTGGCCTTCATAAAATGTAAAATGTAAACTATAGATACTAAAGGGCAGTGTCATTATTCATGATGCTTTTTGTTTATCTCTTCTAGAAATGTGTTCTATACTACTGATGAACATTTATGTTCTTATGTGTTTTAGATTCCAGTTCTTTTGTAGCAGCTGCATACTCGTACTGATTATAATTTATGTTCTTGTCTATTGTTGTTTTTTTATGGTTTTATCTGGGACAAAAGGCACAGTCGCACTGTATGTAATGGTAAACTGAATTTATTTCCTCTTGGAAAACCATTCCAGTAATCTCCAGGTTCAGACTGCAGAGTAAACATTAATAACAGTAACATACAGGTTAGTTCAACTGATTCAAAAATTTGGCCATGTGACATCATTAGGGAAAATTCTTGAACACTCAAAAGCTTCAAATGGTATCCAGGAAAAAAAATTATTTGACAATCTACATAACAACTATTGCATATATGGTAATGCTATCTGTCATATCGCAAGGCTTACAAATATATATATACAGGCCATATTCAGCTAGGGGATCCTGTTCGGAGAGAGTCTCATGTTTTGTGTTTTATTTATTTATTATTTGAGAATCTTCAAAGAATCTTTAGCAATAAAAATACTCTTGGAATATTTATACCAAAAGAGAGAGATTGTAGACATAAGCTTGAATGAAAGGAATGCCAAATAGGGATGTAATGTATCACTGTTATTTCTTTTTTCCCTTCCTTGAAAATACATTTTCTTATGCCTTTATTTCCATTATACATTGTCATTGTTCTTTTAATCGTGCTTGCTGCTTGAATAGGGCCCAAGTCCACTTGTCTTTATAAGACCATTTTAGTATCAGACAACATAATACATGTGCAACACTTTATATACAGGAAGTCTCTCCGGTGCTCAAAAGTTCAAACACATGAACATCCAACAGCTTTGATAATACAAGTTGTATGGTACAATACAATGTTTCTGAATAATATACATTAACAATGAAAGTCTCGTGCAAAGATTAAAACATGTTCCCTTTTTTTTTGTCCCACAAAGAATCCACTTCTGAAGAATTGGGCCTTGCACTAACTGCTATGTTGCGTCATTGTATGATTCTGTAAGAAAGAAAGAAAGGGATATGTAGTTATTGTACAGCTGAGGACACAAAGTAGACTAGTAAGATTACAAAAAGACTGTATGACAGTAACAGTATGTTACTATGTTAAGTGGCCTTGGCAAACTTTGATATCAATGAAAAGAAAGATTTTGTTTCATATTATGCACTGGAATCACTTCTTCAATCCTGAGTAGCACTACAGGTACCTTAGGCTCAAATCCAAAATAGTACTTGGCTATATGGCCATTCAGATATAGGCCAAAAAAACCCATATCACACCTGTTAAAAATACATAACATCTATTTAAAACGCAAATATGATAGAATCATAGAATCGTAGAGTTGGAAGAGACCACAAGGGCCATCCAGTCACAAAAAACTATTAAAATACTTAATCCGTATTTAAAATTCCTAATCTACCTGCAAGCCATGCAAAACTCTCCAATAAGACTGGGGAACACAGTCTTTTGAACTTTCAGAAATGTTCACAGATCCATCCTGAAAAATCCACTGATGAGAAATTTGAACACAACAATTCTTTTGTGTGATTGTCTCAACAGGCATCTTTTCAAGGGTACTCTGGAAACTTGGCCTAAGAATTAAAGTCTGAGATGGATACCAAAGGGAATATTCTATCTTCCTATTAGCCTGTGACTCCTTTAGTATTTTGAAAACACCCTAAGTTGCATTCCGAAGAACACTTACTAGGAAGTAAATTCCACCTGAAGTCTGTGGAATTAAATGTGCATAGGATAGAGCCACACAGTATATTAGGCACCACCCCATATTGCAAAAATCAATTTATTGCAAAAAGTTTATTGCATACAGGTTTACAATCCAAAAAAGACACAAGACAGCTAAAAGGGAAATACTATGCCATTTGATTTCACATATAGCACCTTCCACATCAGTTCATTTCAAAATGCTGGAAAGCAGTGACACATATCTGAAAAGAGCAGCTATTGTACCAGTCAGTGCTAGTTTTAAACTCAACATGACTAAGATATTACAGCTGAGTCTGATTTAGTCTGACTCTTCCAGTATTCATGCTGGGTATACTACAATGTCCAAAATGTGGGGAGATTGATGTGATCCATGGTGCACAGATTTCTATGTGCTGGATTTCACATTATAAAAATATGAATGTTTCTCAAACCCATAGCACCTGCTTCCTGAAGCAACCAAATTATTCTCTTCTGTCCATAATGGAAATAGCTCCCAGATTACTACAATACATGCGTTCTGGTGTTCACAAAGGAAAGGAGAGAAAAGTTGATTCACTATCTAATAAAACTTGGGGCTTTTTTCTTTCCTGGATCATAAAGGTACAATGTGCTGGACATCTGGGTGAGAAAAGGGATATTGTGAAGTGCAGAAAGCAATCTCCTGAAACATGTCCTTATTTTAGAATCATAGCATTTATTTCATACCTATTCGCAGACCCAGGATAGAGTTATTAGAGATTTTTTTTTCTTCATTGCATAAATATGATCAGATCATGGGCCAACATAGCAGAGACTGAAAAAAGTTATGTTTTTAGTCTACAGGTGCCACAATCTCTCTCTCAGTCAGCATAGCCACTGGCCATGCTGGCTCAGAGATTCTCGGATCTGCAGTCCCCAGTCACTGCCCAAAGCTCTGTCAGTCCAACATGGCTACCTAACCATGGCTGCATCTATATGGGGGGGGGAATGGAGTACATCACAGTAATGGAATTTTGCAGCAGCAGCAGCAACTTGTCTTAATGGTATTTTTTGCCCCCAGAAACTTCACATGCCAGATGGTGGTCACAAGTGATTTATTCGCATTAGTACTTAGCCTCTGAACTTATTATTTTTTTTTAAACCCAATGTCTAAGGTGCGCTGGAATGATAGAGTGATTCTTTGATGTAAAAGGACAGCAAAAAACGACCCCCAAACCCACCCCATTTTAGTGCCTTAGCAATCGCTTGCTAAGATAAAAATCCAACATGGCGGGAGCAGGCTTGCCCTGTTAGCAAGTTCCACCACTATCCCTCGCCCAGCCAAATAGCTTCACACTTCCTGTCCTATGGGAAAGTGATTCAAAGTGAATAGCCTGTCCCAGCTAGCAAGGATGCGCATGCCCAATGCAGTATTTAAAAAACTTCATGGAAAATCTCAAAGTCCCCTAGTGCCCACTATATGGCAATTTTACCTCTCTCCTTCTGAATATGGCAAATCACTATGGGTTGCCATTAAGACAACAAGTTTTCTCCTCAAATTCTACAAGGATTATTTTCACCATTTGGAGAACCCCTATGTCAGCAATGGTAAGCAAATTCATTGTACTGCTCTCAATCTGAATGGGGAGGGATGAGGGAAGGAGTCCCTATTTGTCTAGGCAACTAGGCCAATGCTTCTGGTTTCCTCAGTGATAGTATAACTGTGTGCTAGAAGACCAAGTTATTTGCCTTACTGCAATTGTAGTTACCTGTAGTTATGAATGAGTAGTTGCCTCAGAAAGTACACATCTGGATAACACTGGATAATGCATAAAAGGATGATTGTTCAGACATAGCAGATGCATGCGCCCACCCAACTCTAGTAAGTGACACATGCTGGACTAGAGCTTCAGCCTGGGTGCTGAGCAACAAGGAATGAAGAGGTGAGAAAATCTCAGTGTTGCACTGAAACCAGTCAGTTTAAGGCTCAGTGCATTTTGACTCAAAAGACCTTCCTCAGGGGCAAGTGAACCAGTTTCAACAGAGGAACAGCTCAAACAGTCATGCACTCTATTAGATTATTTTTACTCGAAATGCATCCATTCATAAAATCACTGTTATGTCTAAACGACACATGTGTCCTACTGTTCAAGTCCATTGCCAAGCTTTTAATTACACTGACGGATGATCTGCACTACTTTCTCAAAGTCTGTAACTGCTACACAGAGCTCTACACATTTACTGGGCTCCTCTTGTCGACTATAGCAGATGGACCACTGTGTACACACGAGACTCTTTTTTTTCTACCACAGCCAACAATAGGAGAGCAAAGAGAGCTGCAAAGCTGGATCATAGCCTATGTGTTTTAATGAGACCCCCTACCTCCTTTTTTAAAATTCTGAGTCACATGTGGCCAGTTTAGTGCTTGCAACAGCCACACAGCAGTATAAGACATGCTCGAAAGTAGATTTTCATGTATGAAACCACAATGATTTTTTTAATTAAAAAACCCCCATGAAGGCAGTAAAGTGGAAAGTTACAAAATAAATGGAATTACTCTGCTCAGCCCTGCTTTGGTGTCCCATGGCTGGTATGGTTTGTTGTTCCGTAAGATCCTCAAGAGATAACAGATATATGCATTTGGAGAAAAGTGATGGGAGAAAATGACAGAAGTTAAGACACACCATGAGGTTGGATCCAGAGAAGCGCAAATTTGGCTTCCACAATAGGATCTCCTGGCCCTTTCTCCCCACTCTTGCATCCCTTCAAATACTGTTCCTGACATTTAAGGGGATCCTATGGAATGAGGGCCCATACTGACAGGAGGGGAGTTGGTTTCACAGAGATGTGGAGATTGATAACAATGCGAAGGGTTGCCTGATACAAGCATTAGGCCCTTTCCACTCATGCAAGACATCTCTGGATCTAAGCCATATAGTTAATTAACAGAACACTGGCCTGTGGACATCGTTACCCTGCTTCCCTTGTTTTAAACTTCCTTGGACAACATGCTCATGCGAAAGGGGCAGTCAACTTTGTAAAGGACAGGTAATAGTCTGGATGTCAATGAATGTTACTTTGCTGCTGCTAATGGATTTGAAATTTTATCATCTGTTGATTACAGCCATTTGTCCCTATTCCCCATATGGCCAAAAGGAGGAGTGGCCTCTGCCTGCATTGATATCTCTCTAGACCATCTTACCGGACAACAGAAGCAACATCTGAGACAAAGCGCAGGTCTGTGACTCTAACATCATCACTTTTTTTCCTCCTGTATGATTTTTAACATCTTTGCCAGATGAAGAAACCAGTGAAACTTTGAAAGCTTGCATGATGTATTTTCTGCTTTTTAGCTGGCCCAGTAAAGGTATCACTGTTTTGTGGACTTTGAATTTTGTTATATTTTGCTGCATGACCAACATGGCTACCTCTGAATATGTCACTTTTTAAGAGCATGGATAGGCTAGAGAGAAATACCTGGCTACGGTGAAAGCCTGTTTGAACGCACAATTTTTATAACATTCAAGAGAAAGAAAGGTGAAAAATGGGAGGAAAGAAATAAGGGAAGAGGGGGAAAACTCTAATCCTGCAGAGAGCTACATTATAAAAAAGAGTTGTCTACTGGAGACCCCATGTCTAAGGGACTGAAAATTGCAACCATTAATCCCAGTTATGAACGGTTGGAGGTTTTGTTTTAAGGGTGGGTTTTTTTTTATGAAGAAGGTTGTGTTTAAAAATTTGGGACAAAAATTTCCTCTATTATCCACACAGCAGATGTCAACTCTGATATCCTCCTCTTTCCATGTGCTACGGACTCCCACTTCCATGACAATGGGAGTTGACACAAGTGAGGAAATCAGAAGACGGAGCTCCTGTTGACATGAACATGGGAGTTTTTGTTGCACAGGGAGAACCAATATTAGAGTTAAGAGCTTTTGTGTAACTCTGAGAATGGAATTTGCCCTTCACGGGACATACAGTATATTTAAGACAGATGTTTTTAACATTGTTTTTCTGGAAAACATACACCACTAAGTAACTTCCTAGAGTTCATTCTCCCTCTTCACCCCCCCCACCCTGGCTCCACAAAGTTCAGAAATCCTGAAGATATCAAGACCATTACTTGTTCTTAGACTAGTTCAGTATTGATCTATCTCTACTGTTTATCACCTACAATTCTTGTGATACTGAAACCGCTTTACAATTTGCTGTAGTTATTGCCATTTTAAAGAGAATAAAAGGAAAAGAGCTAAATATATTTTTCCAGTGGTGAAACTAACATTTCTCTGCTTCACCATTATTATAGCACAAATACACACACACACACAGAGGTACATGAGTTTCATTGTAACAGGCTATATGCAGAAAGGAAAGGGGGGGGGAATTAAATGTACTGCAAAAAAAAAAAAGTCTTTTATATTCCAGGGAGCCATATAACATGAGCAAATGTCACTTGGCCACTGAAATCAGTGGGACTTCATATTTCCATAATCGTATAAAGATATATTCGCCTTTTTTAGGATCCAGAAGTTGCCATTTCTCTAAGAACTCACAATCTGCAACCACAGCTCATTGCTTTATACAATGGCCTTACCCATTTCCATGAAGAAAAAAAGCTTTCGTGGAAATTGCTCTGTGTTTTTATTCTCAGAGTGCCACAGTGTTAAAATCATACCCAGCTCTTACTGCAAGAGGAGCTTAGGAAAATTTTTCTTGAGAAAAGACTGGGTGGGTCCCCCCACCAATACCCCAGCAGCTGTTTGAAACTTCTTTTCCTCTCCCTTTCTCTCTCTTAATGAACTAAATTCTTAAATAAAACAATCTTTAAGGGAAAATGTACAGCGTAAGTAGGAGGGGGGAGCTCCAAGAAAAGAAAAGAAGCTCCCACTAATTCACCACTCCATTAGAATCCCTAATGTGATGTGCAGTTGCTTTCAATTTAAATGAGACATTTTGAAGCTCAATGAAATGAATGCAATTGTTGCTCAAAAGCTGATTATAAATAAAGAAATATAAAGATTGAATGGGGATGTTATTGTTCAACAGATGGTGACAATATCACAGCAGCATGTTTCCCCCTCCCTCCTTAATTCAAGAAAGCGAGTTGCAATAATCAATCATCACTCATTAACTAATTATGGTATACATGCATTTTACAATTTACAGAGAATCTATGTTTAAAAACTCTGTTACAGCTTTCTTCCTTTTCCATAAACTGACTGCATTCCAACATAGTTGCAGGTTGTAAAACAGATTTCTACATCACTAACCTTTAAGCACTACTTTAAAAAAAAAAAACCCACACAAAAAACAAAAGCAATTGGTTTCCAACAGGCTGGATAATAAGTCTTTTGACCTGCATTCTTCTCTGACCCATTAAGGTCACCTCTGTGCTCAGGCATATAGCTGACTTTGGAAATGCCTGCAAGTCCTGCATTTCATCTCCTGCCCACTCAAAATAAAGCTTTCTTTAAATGTGTCTGTACAGGTCCCAAAAGACTGAGGAGGCATCCCTGCAGTGGGCAATGGAGGGACAGAAGCTTCTGCCTTTATTAATGAATGCAGACCATTATGAGTCTGGCTGGCTCCTGCGCTGTTCCCAGAAGCATATACTGTACGTGACTTAAAATGCTAGAATATTGACACAAAGCGAGCCAAGCAACCCTAAGGAAAATTACTCCTTGGATATAATGTAGGCTCGTAACAGCTATTAGAGTACAAAATAAAACCCTCCGGGATCAAACTGACATATACAGCATTCTACCTACTCCTCAAACATTAGAAGAATTTCTTTGTGAAGGCATTCTCAAGGACAGCATTAAACTGACTTTTGTAGCAATCTGCAGCAGCTTTTTGGCTTACAGCTTTTAGTACTAAATCTCTAGTTTGAATCAATATAAGTACTATATCCTCCACATTAATCAATACATTTGGTTCAATACACATTCTATTAAATTATACTTTCTAATCAAGATTTTCTGCTTCTATCTCCTCATTCCTCCCACCCTCCAAACTTTTCACTTTTAATTTGTCATCAGAGAACAGCAGGATGCTGGGTTTTCTTGGCAAAGATATGGGGCAAAAGTAGAAAGGGGTAAACCCAGCAAAATCTTAATTAAAATTCCAAATTCCAGACATAAGATGTAATTCTAATGTCAAAATAGTATCTAGAACTGCTAGTATATTACTTGACTTGCCTAGCTATCAAGACAGGATATCTACTGCAAAACTACAGGGAACAGATGTGCAAGAATATGAAAAGGAAACTTGCTGCAATATAAATGCATAGGGCCAACAGGAAATAATTTTGGTTTTATTTGTTAAAAAAAGAAATGATGAAAGGGAAAGGAGCAATATTCACAGTGAAGCCTAATTAGGAACACAAACCACATTCATGGAGGAAAATGTCAAAGGTAATGCTAGCATAGTGCTTTAGCTGGTAGGTTCCCACCTGGATTATTGGGACACACAGTATTATATGGGGAGACAACTTTAAGAATGGTCTGGAATATTTGGTTGGTTGAAAACATTGTTGTGAGAATGCTAACTGGAACTGCACATTATGAACTTATTCTTAGTTTTAATGTTGCCTTATCACTGATTTTAAAAAAGTGTTTTTATGGTATTACTCGTATTTTATTTTGATTTGTTACACAAGATCTCTTTGGAAAGGCGACATGTAAATATTGAAATCAAAAGATTATCTTCACTGGCTTCCAACCTATTTGGCTGTCAAATTTAAAGTACTTTAAGGCCCCTCATGGCTCGGGACTGGTTACCTGAAAGGATCACCTCTTCCCGCATACAATTGTGTTCTAAAGTACAGACTACAACCCTCAGTCCAGGCCAATTTATATATTCAGAACTGTAACCCAACTTCTAGATTTCTACAGGATAATGCAGTGATTTTTCAGTTATTTGTCCACGCCTGCAATGTGTTCTTTAAGCATGGATCTAACACCACAGAGCCCTGCAATGTATACTTTAAGTATAGATCTGACCCTACAGATTTTATTTACTCACTTATTTGAAACACTTATATCCTGCCGTTCTGCTAAATAGTGCCTGAAGCTGGTAACAACATGTATAAAACAAAACAAAAAGTATTCTAAAATGCAGAAATTACTAAAACATTACAGAATAACAATATTTACCCTCCATACATAGAATTGTTAAAATGTTCAGTGGGATTTATTTTCAGGTAAGTATTCAGCCTAAGACAGTAGCAAACAGATTTTAAACAAATTAGCAGTGAGGGACAGATCTATGATGGCTGCACACAAACAAGCCATCACTCAATATTTGCTACACATAGTATGAAAAATGTCTTATATAAATTGACTGGTTGTTTGAGTTAGCCCTCAGTTACAATAAAGCAGAACATTGTTCAATGGACAGGATACAGCAGTAACAAAGACAGAAACATATGTCAAACTAGCTGGGTTTTGACAGAGCTTGGAAAAGTTACTTTTATGAATCATAGTTCCCCGAGTTCACTAGCCAATAGAGCCAGTTCACTAGCCAATCATGCTAGCTGAAGGATTCTGGGAGTTATAGCCCATTTCAAAGTAACTTTTCCAATTTTTCTTTGACTTTGTGACAGGCCTATATGCAGTTTCCATTTATGCCATAAAGTAAATTTAACTACAAATATATAACAACCATACTGTATAGACCACTGGTTCCTCATGAGACTGCAGAGATTTCACTCATACCAACTCAACATTTTTTGAGGGAGGGAAGTGTATGTGAGTTTTACTGAAAACAGCCTTGCCTGTGCAGATAATCCAAGCAGTTGTGTTTTAAACAGTTTACAAAGTTTCAAAAATGAAAAGTTCACTGGGTCATGATTACAAGAAACTATAGTTTGCCTCGAAACCAGGATTAGAAACCACAGATCAAACTGTTGCTTTCAGTTATGGTTAGAAAGGAAACTAAGATTTGTTGAAACCACAGTTTGGCTGGTTTGGCCATGATGTGTGAACTTGCATATGAAAAAGTATCCTAATTGGTTTCCATATATGAAACCTTATCGTAAACTTCTGCTAGAATACAGGCTTGCTAAACTCAAGGGTTGAGAAACTGGCAAATCTGTTTGCCTTCCCAGCTTCATGCACACAGTTTCTCTATTAGGCCAAAGTGGCTGACAAAGAAAACAGAAGATGATTCCATGTTTTTTCCAGTACAGCAGAATAACATGGGACAGAAGGCTTTGATAGGCGAGGCCTTCTAATCAAATATGCAAGGATTAAATCAGTGTGTTATAGACAGATGTGTTCATGTGCCAGTTGTTGCTATGCTTTAATTTTTCTCCTAGTAATGTTTAATTTAGCATTTTAAAAGTAGAACATCTGTAAACAAGGTTAAGAATGACCTCTCTCATTTTACATCCATGCACTCTGCTCTTTCTCTGTGCTATAATTGTAGATACCTTCAAGACAACTAAACCAGGAAAAGAATGACAGACCAAAACACTTGACAGGCCATAAGGTGTTTAACCTTTATACAAACAAACACTCTGTTTACTTAGGAGGACAGAACTGACTGTGGAAATACAACTCATGATGCACATATACTTCTTTGTAGGTCAAAGCCAATTCAACAACTTCTAAATATTTAACAGTCCTGTTTAGTAATTAGTGTCGAATAATGGGAGCTTAAATTGATAATTACATAGATGCTTTACATTAATTACATAAACCAGCTATAATATCATTCACATTCATTGAATAAGCTTTGTGTTCCTTTACAGAGCATTAGAAAGGAAATTCTAATATTTTTTTCTCAAACTTGCTAGACAGCTGAATATGTTGATTTTAGCTCCTGACTGGCAGCCTTCAAATTTTACACTTTCAAAAGAAGATGAAGATGCTGTGTTAATCTGTTTGTGTTGCATATAACCAGAGATACCACCTCGGTGAAAGGAGCTGGAGTAGATTACCTATAGATTTCTTTCCGTCAACAGTGAATGATCCCATGCTTATTTCAGTATTGTATATAACAGGTGACAAAACAGAGAATGGGGCATCATCACTATCAAAAACTGACATGCTTATTAGTGCCCAACACAATAGGCAAAATGCTAAACACAGCCTTTGCAACTAGTATTGTTGCTGGAGCTTCTTGGCATTGATTACTCAAGTTTCCCAGTAATTTTTCAATTTTGATGCACCCTCTGCTATCACCATCTTGCCTACTATGCCCTTCCTATTCTCATTATCTACCTCCCATCATTTTTAGTGAGAATCAACACTACAGCTTACATATATATTACCATGTCTTGCAAGAAGTCCTGCCTCCTGCCACCCATTATTACAGGAATCCCTTTCTTGTTGTCTAGCTGTTTCTCTGCTATGTCTGAGCATCATACACAAGTGATGCTGGACAGAATAAGAACAGAAGAACTCCCTTGTTTTGCTCCACAGATAAAATGATTTCATGGGTGTTTTCTGTTGTAAAAAGATATGATCTCTGGATAGGAAACTTAGAAACAGTAATATGGGCTGCAGAAACAGATATGATCAGGCACGTGGTATTCCAAAATGATGGATTTCTGACTTTGGAGGACATTCTGCTTGTTAAAAATATCTTGATTGGGTGGTCAGCCCAGTGTTCACCTACTTCTCCCCCTTTAGGCTCTGAACAATAGTTCATCGGTTAATGAATTCAAATTGAGTGAGGTTGACAACCTTTTCAGAAGGCCAAGACTTTTAAGAGGCATTTGTTAAGAGAGATTAGCTTGTCTACACTTCCAAAACACAAACACAGAATAGAAGAGCTAGCCTGCATTTCTGTGACATGTTATAAAAGACAATAACATTTTATGTCCTTATTGTGGGTCTTGGTTGTAAACTTGTAGTGCCTTCATTCTCTGCTGCCTTGCCCCTGGTGTAATCACTTACACTTGTGCAAAGTGAGTGGAAAATGCTACCAAAGCAGAGTACTGGAGTTTTATAGCTACTCTGCTCAACTGTGACTGACTGCTCCAGGGGCAAAAGCAATAGAAAATTGTGCACGAAATTTTTCTGATTTTTGTGGAAATAGCTATTACCATATCTCCTCCACAGTTATCAGTCAGCATCTTTCCTCCTCTTGAGACTTATTCCAGTCTCCTAAAAATAATTGATATCTCTATGCCTATGTTCAGCATGTCCAAGACTCTCATTGCCATAACACCAGAGCTACTCATAATCTATACTGTCTCCATCCTTACAGTGTACTCAGCCATTACAATGTTGTTATTTTACAGAAAGAAATGGTGCAGAAAGACAGTTTTCCACATAAACTATTCCCCCACATAAAGTGATCTTTTAGTTCAGGAATTAATCACTGATGGACAGTGGCTTCTCACAACACCAAAAGACAGTATTGCTTCCCATGGGCAGATTACAAAGTTCAACTATAAATTTGTTCAATATTCTAATTTTCTCCACTATCTGTTAATTATCTTGAATGGAAGAGCTAGAATGGTGAACAAATGGAGAATGTTACAAGAAATGGTAGGAAATGAGAGACACACATGAAACGATGTTGAAGTAATACAATGCAGTACGGAGTAGAATACAAAAAGAACTGTATTAATAACAAAAAAGTAGTTCCAATTTCATAATATATCAAGCAATTATAGTAATAGAATGTTAGATACAAGATCATGTGTTGGTAACAGAAAAATTAAGTGAAAGTCGTTCATGAATGTAACACTATTGCTCTGTTCAGAACAGATTCAATTTTAAATTGCTGTTCTATTTTGTATTTCTTATTATAGATGGTTCCTTGCGATGCTCTAGGCACCAGTCAGCATAGGACTCTTGGTTTTTCCACAATGTTCTCTGCAGAACAACCATCTATACAGCTGTTAACCACATGCTCACGGATAAGTAGAGCTAACTAAACCTGTTTCTCTTTTTCTTACACCTCTGCCACAATTCTGGATACCAGTGGCATGTTTGAGAATTTTGGAATGTTTCCACTACTTTTCTTGTTGTTGTTATGGATGAGGCCATTCAATTTATTTTGTAATTAAGTTAAAGTTTATAAATAGGACTTTTGTCGAAATAGATACTGAATGAATATAGGGGTAGCCAAGCATAGTCAGACATGCCTTCTAGACTTTAAGAAAGCTGATTTCAGAAAACTTAGGGAACTACTAGGGGTGATCCCATGGTCAGGAATACTAAAACAGAAGGGAGTACATGATGGATGAGAGTTTCTGAAAAGTGAAATAATGAAGGCACAACTTCAAACAGTTCCAATGAGGTGGAAAAATGGCAGGTGCCTAAAGAAACTAGTATGGATGTCTAAAGAACTTTCAACTGAGCTAAGACTTAAAAGGAACATGTACAAGAAATGGAAAAAGGGAGAAATCACCAAAGAAAAATTCAAACAAATAGCCAGCTCGTGTAGGGGGAAAATTAGAAAGGCAAAAGCACAGATGGAGCTCAGGCTTGCTAGAGAAGTTAAAAACAATAAACAGGGCTTTTTTGGGTATGTCTGCAGCAAAAGAAAGAACAAGGAAGTGGTAGGACCACTGCGGGGAGAAGGTGGTAAAATGCTAACAGGGGACAAAGAAAAGGCAGAGCTACTCAACATCTTCTTTGCCTCAGTCTTCTCCCAAAAGGAAAACAGTGCTCAATCTGGAGAAAATGGAGCAGATGATACAGTAGGGGAAATGCAGCATAGAATAAGTAAAGAGGTTGTACAGGAATACCTAGCCAGTATAAATGAATTCAAGTTTCCAGGTCCAGATGAATTACATCCAAGGGTACTAAAAGAACTGGCAGAAGTAATCTCAGAACCACTGGCAATAATCTTTGAGAAATCCTGGAGAGCAGGAGAGGTCCCACTGGACTGGAAGAGGGCAAATGTTGTCCCCATCTTTTTTTAAAAAAAGGGGGGGAAAGATGACTCAAATAATTATTGCCCAGTCAGCCTGCAGCCTGACATCAATACTAGGAAAGATTCTAGAGCAGATCATTAAACAGTCTAGAAGCACTTAGAAAGGAATGCTGTGATCACTAAAAGTCAACATGGGTTTTTGAAAGACAAGCCATGCCAGACTAATCTTATCTCTTTTTTCGGTAGAGTTACCTACTTGGTAGATGAAGGGAATGCTGTGGACATTGCATACCTTGATTTCAGTAAGGCCTTTGACAAAGTCCCCCATGATATACTTGCAAAAAAGTTAGTAATATGTGGGCTATACAATGCATCTGTTAGGATGATTTGTAATTGGTTGATGGGCTGAATTGAAAGGGCTCATCTTCATCCTGGAGAGAAGTGACCAGTGGGATGCCACAGGGTTCTGTCCTGGGCCCAGTGCTATTCAACATCTTTATCAATGACTTGGATGAGGGAATAGAGGGCATGTTTATCAAGTTTGCAGATGATACCAAATTAGGATGGGTAGCTAATACCCCAGAGGACAGGATCAGAATTCAAAATGACCTTAACAAATTAGAAAGCTGGGCCAAAACTAACAAGATAAATTTCAACAGGGAGAAATGTAGGATATTACATTTGGGTAGTAAAAATTAAATGCAGAGATATAGGATGAGTGACACCTGGCCTGATGGAAGCACATGCAAAAGGGATCTAGCAGTCTTAGTGGAGCACAAACTGAACATGAGTAGTGTGACATGGCAGCTCAGTAGTGTGACATGGCAGCTAAAAAAGCCAATGCTATTCCAGGCTGCATCAATAGGAGTGTAGGTCTAGATCATGGGAAGTAATAGTGCCACTGTATTCTGCTTTGGTCAGACCGCACCTGGAATACTGTCTCCAGTTCTGGACACCACAATTCAAGAAGGATATGGACAAGCTGGAACGTGTCCAGAGGAGGGCGACAAAAATGGTGGGAGGTCTGGAAGCCATGCCCTATGGGGAGCGGCTTAGGGAGCTGGGTATGTTTAGCCTGGGGAAGAGAGGTTAAGAGGGGACATGATATGAGGACATGACATGAGGAGCGGCTGAGGGAGCTAGGTATGTTTATCCTGGGGAAGAGAGGTTAAGAGGGGACATGGGGGGAGGGAAGGTTCCAAGATTTATTAACCAACAAAAATCTCTTCCATGAGTTCAGTTTTATTGCCATGGCAAGAATATTGAATTTTATTTATTTATTTATTTATTTATTTATTTATTTATTTCATTTATATGCCACCTTTCTCCCAGAGTAGAAACCTTAAATGAATTGTTGAACTTTCTGTTCCAATCATAAGAGTTGGAAGAAATCACAAGGGCCATCCAGTCCAATCCCCTGCCATGCAGGAATAAACAATCAAAGCATTCCCAACAGATGGCTATCCAGCCTCTGCTTAAAAACCTCCAAAGAAGGAGACTCCACCACACTACAAGGCAGTGTAGTGTATTCCACTTCCGAACAGCTCTTACTGTCAGGAAGTTCTTCCTAATGTTTAGTTTAGGTGGAATCTCTTTTCCTGTAGTTTGAATCCATTGCTCCATGTCCTTGTCTCTGGAGCAGCAGAAAACAAGCTTGCTCCATCCCCTCAAATATTTAAACATGGCTATCATGTCACCTCTCAACCTTCTCTTCTCCAAGCTAAACATGCCCAGCTCCCTAAACTGCTCCTCATAGGGAGTGATTTCCAGACCTCCTACCATTTTGGTCGCCCTCCTCTGGACACACTCCAGCTTGTCAACATCCTCCTTGAATTGTGGTGCCCAGAACTGGACACAGTATTTATGGTGAGGTCTGACCAAAGCAGAATAGAGTGGTGCTATTACTTACCTTGATCTAGATACTATACTCCTACTGATGTGGCCTGTGGCGTCATTAAGGCTGGTGTCACCCCTCCCCCCCGATGGTGCCACCTGGTGCAGTTCAGCCTCTCCACGCACCTCTAGTGCCTCCACTGGATGCAGCCTAGAATTGTATTGGCTTTTTAAACTGCTGCATCACAGTTGACTCATGTTCTGCTTGTGTCCTAGATCCTTTTCATGTGTACTGTTGTCAAATCAGGTGTGCAATTCATGTTTTCTGCCTAAGTGTAGTACCTTACATTTCTCCTTGTTGAAATTCATTTTGTTAGTTTTGGCCCAGCTTTTTAATCTGTTAAGGTCATTCTGAAAGCCTGGGGAGGGGGTGGGGAGGGCTGGGGAGGCAATCATGGGGCCTCTGGAGACGCTCCGGAGGCCCCATGAAGGCCCGGGGAGGGGGTGGGGAGGGCCGGGGAGGTGAGGGGAGTCCAGTGAAAGTGGCAGGGGAGCGACAACGGGGCCTCCGGAGGCCTCGGGGTCGCTTGGGAAGGGCGGGGGCGGCCGGAAAAAGCGACCGCAAGGCCTCGGGGGTCGCTTGGGGAGGGCGGGGAGCAGCCAGATAGAGTGATCACGAGGCCTCCGGAGGCCTTGGGGTTGCTTGGGGAGGGTGGGGGGCAGCTGGGAAAAGCAACCACGAGGCCTCCGGATCACTTGGGGAGGGCGGGGAGACTGGGAAAAGCGACCGCAAGGCCTCCGGAGGCCTCTGGGTCGCTTGGGGAGGGCGGGGGGAGGCCGGGAAGAGTGACCGCGAGGCCTCCGGAGGCCTCTGGGTTGCTTGGGGAGGGCGGGGGGGCGGCTGGGAAAAGCAACCACGAGGCCTCTGGAGGCCTCTGGGTCACTTGGGGAGGGCGGGGGGGCGGCCGGGAAAAGTGACCGTGAGGCCTCCGGAGGCCTCTGGGTCGCTTGGGGAGGGCGGGGGGCGGCTGGGAAAAGCAACCGCGAGGCCTCTGGAGGCCTCTGGGTCACTTGGGGAGGGCGGGGGTGGCCGGGAAAAGCGACCGTGAGGCCTCCGGAGGCCTCTGGGTCGCTTGGGGAGGGCGGGGGGCGGCTGGGAAAAGCAACCACGAGGCCTCTGGAGGCCTCTGGGTCACTTGGGGAGGGCGGGGGGCGGCCGGGAAAAGCGACTGTGAGGCCTCCGGAGGCCTCTGGGTCACTTGGGGAGGGCGGGGGGCGGCCGGGAAGAGCAACCCCGAGGCCTCCGGAGGCCTTGGAGTCATGTGGGGAGGGCTGGGGGCGGCCGGAGGCCTCTGGGGTCGCTTGGGGAAGGGGAGAGCGGCCAGATAGAGCGACCAGGAGGCCTCCGGGTCGCTTGGGGAGGGCGGGGGGCGGCCAGGAAGAGCGACCGCGAGGCCTCCGGAGGCCTCGGGGTTGCTTGGGGAGGGCAGGTGGAGGGCTGTCATTATTCACAGAATTTTCACATTCGCGGGGGTCTATGGAACCTAACCCTCGTGAATGTGAAGGGACAACTGTAGTTCATCTGGTCCTAGAGATTTCAATTCATTTAGGGTAGGAAGGTATTCCTGTACTGAGGCCCATCCTGGGAGAAAGGAGGGATATAAATCCAATAAATAAGTAAAAAATAAATACTACCTCTTTACCTATTCTGTGCTGCATTTCCCCTACTGCATCATCTGCTCCATCTTTCAGAGGATGAACACTGTTTTCCTTTTGGGAAAAGACCAAGTCAAAGAAGGTGTTGAGAAGTTCTGCCTTTTCTCTGTCCCCTGTTAGCATTTCACCATCTTATCCACACAGTGGCCATACCATTTCCTTGTTCTACCTTTTGTATGGACATAACCATTTTTGTTGTTTTTAGCCTCTCTAGCAAGCCTGAGCTCATTCTGTGCTTTAGCTTTTCTGACTTTCTCCCTGCGTGTGCTAGCTATTCACTTGAATTTCTCTTTGGTGATTCCCCCCTTTTCCCACTTCTTGAACATGTCCCTTTCAAATCTTTGCTCAGTTGAAAGTTCTTTAGACATCTTTCCTGGTTTCTTTTGACACCTCCCATTTTTCCTCCTCATTAGAATTGTTTGAAATTTTACCTCACTTTTAAAAAGTTCCCATCCATGAACTCCCTTCTCTTTTAGTATTTCTGAGCATGGGATCACATCCAGTATTTCTCTAAGTTTACTGAAATCAGCTTTCTTAAAGTCTAGAATGTATGTCTGACTATGCTTGGCTTCCCTTTTCCACTGTATAACAAACTTCAGGAGAATATGGCCACTCCCACCCTATTAACCAGGTCATCACTGCTGGCTAGGATCAGATCTAAAATAGTTGATCCCCTCCTTGCCTCTTCTACCTTCTGGACAATTAAACTGTCTGCAAGAAAAGTGAGGAATTTGTTGGTCTTTATAATCTTGGCAGAGTTTGACTTCCAACAAATATCAGCATAGCTGAAGTTTCTCATTATTACTACATCTCTTCTTTCTGAATGTTTGGTCATTTGTTCCATGACGGCATCATTCAAGTACTCAGTCTGGCTTGGAGGTCTGTAGTAGGCCCCCACAATGACATCACTGCTGTTTCTCTCCCCCTTAATTTTTTCCCAGATGCTCTCAACCTGGCTCCCAGGAGTAAACATCCTTGACATATTATGATTCTCCTTCTCCTTTCTTGTTTGATCTATTTCTCTGAAATAGCTTATACCCTTCTATTACCACCTTGCACCACAGGACGAACACCACCATTCTCACACTGCCGTAGGCAAATCTGTGCTTAAATCCGTTCAGCAGTTCACATACCTGGGAAGCATCATCTCTTCAGATGCCAAGATTGACAAAGAGATCAATCACAGATTAGCAAAGATTAGCGCATTTGGAAGACTTTACAAAAGAGTCTGGAGTAACAAACACCTGAGGCGAAGCACAAAAATAAGTGTGTACAGAGCCATTGTACTGTCTATTCTCCTTTACAGGTCTGAAACATGGGTCACCTATCGCCAACACTTACGACTCCTCGAACGTTTTCATCAGCGTTGTATATATACAATCCTAAATATACACTGGACTGACTATGTGACTAATGTTGCTGTCCTTGAGCAAGCAGGGATCACCAGCATTGAGGCCATGATATTGAGAACACAGCTGTGCTGGGCACGTTTCTAGGATGGAGGACCATTGCCTCCCAAAAATAGTACTCTACAGTGAACTTGCCATGGGTCAGTGTAAGAGGGGCGCTCCAAAAAAGCAATACAAGGATTCCCTGAAACAACATCTCAGGCTTGGCCAAATTGATCACCAACAATGGTCCGCCCTGGCTTCACATTGGGAGGGATGGAGACGCACTATCCACAATGCTGCAGCCTTATGTGAGAACTCACGCTGAACAAGTCTTGAAGAGAAACGACAACGCAGAAAGAATCACAACCTGGAAACATCACCCAAGGAGACCCTCTGCTGTGCTTTCTGCAACTGGACTGTTTATCTTGGATTGGCCTTTTTAGTCATCAGCGCGCATGCAGAAAGCGCGGGATGAGTCCTTCCTGAATCTTTCTTTGTGAGGAAAAGCCAGAGACTACATTCTAATCATGAGACTTATCTCATCAGTTTTCAGTGATGCCTATTATATCATATTTGCTTTGCTATCTTAGGAGTTCAAGTTCATCTTGTTTATTTCCCATGTTCTCTGCATTAATGTACAGACACCTGTCATTCCCCCTAGTTCTTACTTATGGTCTTTTTCATTCCACTGTTGGATTCTTGTACTATTTGCCCAATTCTCTCTATAACATTCAGGTTATTTTCGCCAGCACTTGATGAACTCTTGCTCCCATGAATACCGTCTCCCTCCCCAACATAACTCATTTAAAGCCTTCCTGATCAGGTTTGTGAGTTTGGAGGTGGTGCTGCATCCTTTACAAAGACAGCCTCTGCTGTGAGAGTATATCAATTGTGCCCTTTCCTGGATTGCCATAGGAAACCTCATGTTTGATTTACTGTAATATATGCTTTGTGGGGCTACCCTAAAGATTGGCTCAGAAGCTGAAGTTAGAGCAGAATAGAAAAGCCATGGTTTGGAATGGGACATCTGGCAGTGTGCATATCTCAGCTGTGCTGAATACCTGCCCTGACTGCCTAAACAACTCAGAACGAAGCTACCGAAAAGACTGCCTGCTCCAGGATGGATCTGCTAGGTAAGTGAAATCTTCATATGAGGCTTTGTTGGTTGTGTCATGCTGCAGACTGTAGTCTAATGGTAACACAGAAATGGGCCTTCAACAAGATGGCACTGCTTTTTGGAATTGATTTCTACTGTTTTATGGAAAAATTATATTCTACTGGCACCTATTACACTGGATTCCCCCACCCTCTGCTGCCAAAAGGCTTCCCCCATTCACTAAATTCTGGATTTGGGTTGTAATTATATCTCCAGATGTTTAATTTGTATTTTGATGTTTAATTTGCTTTTGTTTTAAACCACCTTAAGGTCTCAGGTATTCATCATCATCATCACCAACACCAGCATCTTACACCATACTTACAGTGGCAACTAAAAAAGTAAGCTCTAAACGAGTAGATTGAGTAATGCTGCTAAACATAAAGGAGCAAGCAGTGGGAAGAAAAAGCCGGCCTCTTTTCTAATCAATCCTCAAAGGAATCTGTCATAGCGAAGTGGCACTTATTCTAATTTAAAGCTCTTATGGTTACTTTTACCTCTGCAAAACGTATAAACTAATAACTTTGCTAAACTGACATGGCACTCAAAATATATAAGCAACAAAAGCTGAACTGAAAAGCTTTGTGCTTACAAGGGAAGGAGGGAGGGAGGGTGCTGTTCACCCCAAAATGCACTGTTTCCAACAATGAAAGAAAACATCTGTGTGTGTGTGTGTGTGTCTGTGTGAAGATGAAAGTCCCTACAGTTCAATAACATCTCTGCACTGGATTGTCAACATCAGCAAGATCTGTACTGTTATATCATCATGCACCAGGTCCCACTGTCACAGCAATTTCTGTTTAGCTTATTGAAAAGTCATCTGTAGGCCAATTTCCAAGTCACAGTTGCCATATAGTAATGTATCCCATCACAATCTACATATAGGTTTCCTTTGAATTCTCACTTTCAACAAACAAGCAATATTCCATATATATTTTCTTTTCCTGTATTGCATAATATTAGTAACTTGACTGATCTTCCCTCTAAGATAGTCACTGACCGTGTTGTTCGCCTGTTAATGGTGACATTTTAATAATAATATAATATAATAATAAAATTTTATTTATATCCCGCCCCTCTGCAACGCAATCGGGGCGGCTTACAATATAAAAACCCCATAGTCACAATACCCTAGCCCACCCACCCCTTAAAATAATATTAAATTACAAAGGATTAAAAACATGGATTAATTAAAATATATATAAATTAGAAGAAAAAAATTTAAAACATACAATCATAGCCTAGAAAGGGCAGCTGAGTCTTGGGCCGGGATAATTATTCAGGAAATTTTCTGTAAGCTATCGGCTCAACAATATTTACATACAACAATAATTAAATCTCTGCATACAGGGATATATAGTATATAATGCTTTGTTAGTTTGTCTGTATTTGCTTGTTTATGGCAATGGGCCATATCCTGGCCTGCCTAGATGAAAGCTAAAGAGAGAGAGAGAGAGAGAGAGAGAGAGAGAGAGAGAGGAGAGGAGAGCTGCTCAAGACATAGTAAGGGGGGAGTATGGAGGCTTCATACCCTGGGCTCCCTCAACAACGGGTGTGTACTTTGATTTATAAGTTTGCAAACGATTTTATGAACTGGAATTCTACTACCAAGCCAACGTGATCCTGTGGCTATCAACTTCTCCTCCTCAGACTGAACTACTCATGTTGTGTATCAACAGTAGGAAATACCTACAGCAGAGCTGATGATTAACTACATCTTCCATCACCCCTCTCTACTGGCTATGCTGGCCAGCTCTCAGAGGACCTATAGTCCAGCTAGCCAATCAAGTACTTTTGGATTACAACTCCCAGAATCCCCTAGCCATCATGGCTATGCTGGCTGGGGTATTTAGGGCATTGTAGTCTCAAAAAATAACTTTTCCAGGCTCTAAATGCAACAGTAGGAGGGCCCCAGGTTGAGCACTTGTGGTGTAGACACCCAAGGGGTTGGGTGTGAAAGACACACTGATTGTAGGGTGTAACACATCTGAAGGCAGCACCAACCGTGTGTAACAGGAGTGAAAGTCACATCAGACTTTTTTTCCTGTCTAAATATGCCACACTTCTTCCCTATTCCCCAGAAGGTTATTACAAAATTAATTTAAAAAGTTGAACTAAACTATGTACTGCCCTATAAACTAATAGCAGATTAAATGTGTTAATTTATTACATTTATTCTGCTGTTTCCATTGATTGTTTGGAGAGTTTGAAAAAGAGGCTCAAGTGATATGTGATGTTAAATGAGACAGAATTGTGGTTTTTGCTTGTCCCCCGCCCAACCCCTGAAAGTGCTGTTTACTGCATATAAGTTCTGTTTGAGTGACATGGAAAGCTTAGACATACAAGCAGGCATTATCAATACGGAGAGTCTGTCGAGAGCACCTGTCCACAGTAGTGGAACAGAGGAAGGGGACAGTGGATATGAGCGAGAGGGATAGTTATACTGTATTTAGTAGGTAAGTGGTGAGTAGTGAATCACCATTCTGAGACTGGGGGGCAGGTATCTGTGCACATGCTTTGGGCAAGCAGGAGCAGAGATTCTGTTTAAATTAGACTGAAACCAGTAACTGCATAAAAGCTTCTGTGTATTATGTTTATTTCTCACAGAGGCAAAACACTTTTTCATTGAATATAAGAAAACTGCATTATATTCAACAGTGAATGTGATACTCTGCAAGGTTTCTATTATTTCTGCTGCTAAAAAGCTCTTAAGATACAAATTACACCTTGTCGTACAAACAGATAAAAATGAAAACTGACTTTAAGCAGAAAATCAGTCGTGTATTTGCACTGAGCTAGAGAAAAGTTTGCCATCTCTTTGCTGACATATTACTTTGTAGACATTTCTTTTTGAAAATCAAAGCATTTGCTCTGGTTTAAAAACAACAACATTTTAGGGCAATAGTTTGAGTTACAATGCTGTTTGTAGCAGAACGCACATCACTTTATGCTGACCTGACAGTACATTCTTCTAAACCCACTCTGGGAACATACTTATATATATAAAACAGCCAGATTTGCAAGACTGTATAAAGTATATATCACACAAATTAGAAGAGACAATTCATACTTATTTGAACTGATCCAAATAAGTCATTTTCTTTAAAAGAAAGAAAGAAAGAAAGAAAGAAAGAAAGATAGCAAAATAAATTTGCACCAATTATTTCCCCCAAAGAACAAAAGTAAAGCTACTTAACATCCAGAGAGGTTATAACTCATGGAAGAAAAAAATGATTCTGAAGATGGCATGGAAACACACAATGCCACTGGATGCCATTTCCTTTAGTTCTCATTAGAGTTATAGAAGAATCCTATTTATCATGTAAATCTCCACTGGAACATTTCCCCACAGGGATGATGCCAAACCACCTTTACCACTAGGCACAGTAAGGTGTCTGGCTCAGTTAACTGATTTTGGTGTTGGGAAAGGTCAGAAAAATCTTCATTTAAGTTACTTTTGCTGAATTTCTACCCTATGGGAGAAGGGGATTTACTCGCTTGGGTGCTGAAATAACTTGGCCAACTGCTCTTGTGTTTCTGGCAGCAAAATGCCAGATCTGAGCAAGTCCATTTCTTCATAAGGCAGCTGAGAATTGAAACCACAGAGCTCTCATAATGGTGAAATCCCAAATTAAGTTCAAACTCAGTGACAAAAAAATCCAAAGTTTTTTTTTTAAAAAAAACATATTATTTTGTTAAAAAATTTATCTAGGAGAATTTATATTCTTGGTTAAATCTGTGTCATCCTATCACAACTGCCCATATTTCAAATGCCATTATTCACAGTTTTTTCTAGGCTCACTTCAAATCCATTTTATCTGGTGTAGTTTGAAGAAACAAATACTTAATCAATTTCAAAATAGTTGCATGAACTGTGACTACCTGTCTCCTGAATACCCCACCCCGCTTTTCTTTCCCGTGAAGGCCTGATATTTAGAAAGAGATTTACTCATAGCTTCTCCACAGTCTATTTATTCTGCACAATATGGTTTCTAGGATGAAACATTGACAGGGTGTCCATGACAATCAAAAACAGTGTACGATGTTGGCAGACAGGAAGATTAACTATTGCTGGGGGATGCTTATTTCAATGGGCAAGTTATCGAACTATCTAGGGCTGGTCCAAAATGGTCAGACTTGGGCTTTTTGAGACCATTTCTCTGTAAGCCTTTGCAGTTCTAAACTGATGCATCTCTAGCCACACAAAGAAAGGCATTCTGGGTGGATATTAGAGGTGTAGGCCACTTAATGCTCCACAGGCCATCACCAGAATCCTGAACAGGAAACAACAAAGGGCAATGTACACGAAGGAGCATGAACACAGTTGTGTTCTCAACAGTTCATCCCTGACATCTGCATAAGTCTCTCTGCAGACATTTTATCTGATAGATTGTAACCATAACACTTTCCCCACTATTCTAGTCCACAGATGACAAACTGATCTAAAGCCTGGTTCCAGACTGTTAGAAGTTACCAAGCTAGCTTGGGAAATCCAATTGAAGACTTTCTGAAAGACTGGAAACTGTTTATGTACTTTTGAGCAAGAATAATGATGATGATGAAAAAAATTGTAGATGAGGGTATACATGTTCATATATTTTCTCTTCTTTCTTTTATCTTTTCTTCTCACTTTCTTTTTTCCTTCTCTCTCTTTAATTTGAATACTATGTTACAAACTATGTTTTATATTCTCTCTCTCTCTCTGGTTTTTCTTTGCAAACGAAGATTCAGGAAGGACTCATCCTTCGCTTTCTGCAAGTGCGCTGATGATTAAAAAGGCCAATCCAAGATAAACAAGTCCGGTTGCAGAAAGCACAGCAGAAGGTCTCCTTGGGTGATGTTTCCAGGTTGTGATTCTTTCTGCGTTGTCGTTTCTCTTCAAGACTTGTTCGGCGTGAGTTCTCACATAAGGCTGCAGCATTGTGGATAGTTCGTCTCCCTGCCTCCTGATGTGAGGTCAGGGTGGACCATTGTTGGTGATCAATTTGGCCGAGCCTGAGATGTTGTTTCAGGGAGTCCTTGTATCGCTTTTTAAAGCGCCCCTCTTGTGCTGACCTGTAGCGAGTTCACCATAGAGTACTATTTTTGGGAGGCAATGGTCCTCCATCCTAGAAACGTGCCCTGCCCAGCACAGCTGTGTTCTCAATATCATGGCCTCAATGCTTGTGATCCCTGCTTGCTCAAGGACAGCAACATTCATCACATAGTCAGTCCAGTGTATATTTAGGATTGTACGTATACAGTGCTGATGAAAGCGTTTAAGGAGTCCTAAGTGTTGGCGATAGGTGACCCATGTTTCAGACCTGTAAAGGAGAATAAACAGCACAATGGCTCTATACACATGGATTTTTGTGCTTTTTTGTGTTTATTACTCCAGACTCTTTTGTAGAGTCTTCCAAATGCGCTATATGCCTTTGCTAATCTGTGATCGATCTCTTTGTCAATCTTGGCATCTGAAGAGATTATGCTTCCCAGGTAGGTGAACTGCTGAATGGACTTAAGCACAGATTTGCCAACGGCAATGTGGGGATGGTGGTGTTCGTCCTGTGGTGTAGGCTGGTAAAGAATTTCCATTTTTTTCAGGTTGATTTCCAGCCCAAACAGCTCTGCAGCTGTTGCGAAACAGGATGTTAGGCGCTGCATTATTGTACAAACATAAAAAAAAGAGTAAAACCTGCTTCCAAATATGAACAATTGACAAAACATCAGTTTTTATGATGTGGATACACAGGTATAACCTTGGAGAGGTCATACTCTCTCAGCCTCAGAGGAAGGCAAAGTCAAACCCCAATGAAAAACCTTGACAAGAAATCCCTGTGATAGGATTGCCTTAGGGTCGCCATAAGTCAGAAATGGCTGGAAGCACACAACAACAACAGCTGATGTCATCAAAACTGAGTAAATGAAGGCCACTATACACTTTCTGGTGTAGCTATACAAATGTGGAAACTTTGTTTTTTCTGAAAACTGACCTTCTAGAGTTCAGATTACTTTCTCAAGGCTATAGTTAGCCACAGGAAGCTGGTATGTATTTATTTTTAGGTATTTATGCCCCGCTGTTCAGACACAAAGGCTCTCAGAGGTTTACAAGTTGTTAAGCAATAGCACTTTACACATCTACACTACATTAAGCGGTTTCCAATGTGTCTTAGCTAATTGCCCCCACAAGTCGGGTACTCATTGTACTGACTTACAAAAGGATAGAAGGCTGAGTGAATCTTGGAGCCACTGGAATCAAACTTGCAACGTTGTGGCATCAGTATTAGCATTTAAACACTGTGCCACCAGGGCTTCCATTTAGGTGTGTATGTGTACGCATATGTGTGTGGAAAACAGTGACAGTGGAAGAAACAACTGTTTCAGCCTTTCTCTCTTTACACATTTTTTCCTGACTTCAAATCACTCACCTATGGAGGAATATTATAACTGAGATATGTGCAGCCATGTTCCATCTGATGTCTACTTCAATTTTTCAGTTATGGCAGAAAAGGCAGGGAGAAGCCCTTTTGTGAAACCCACAAAATCCTGCACCTACTTCTTCCCCTGCACTTTAGCCTGCCTCTCCACCTCCTATACACTCCAGCTAAATCACACACTCCTATAACAAATAGCAGCTGAGGAAAGCTCTCTTTCATTTGAGCAGTAATCTAGCTTGGCCCTCGGAGCCAGTCAGAGCAACAACTAGGCAGAATTTCCTGGCATTCTACCTAGTCTTAAATCCACACACTGCCTCTCAATGAATATACTGAAGTAATCCTCCGCACTCCATCTGCACAGTGCTTCCTTGTACAAAATAGATTACGGTATGTCATCTTTCATAATCTTTCCTACTTGTTCCACCTTTTCCCACCCTCTCTTTCCTACTACACATATTATAAATGGTTGAAAGGTTATGTAGTACTTGATTTCTCATTGCTGAGATTAGAGGGGGGGAGGTGTTTTCATAAGCATTCCTATGAAGCATCTTCTGTGTGTGCATGGGAAGACAACCCCAATGAAATGAAGGGAGAGAGATACTAAACAATGCTGCACAAAGTTGCCGACTGTTCGGCTACAAGCCAGAAAATGAATCCAATTTTTCATTCTGTCATTATAAATATTTCAGTGCAAATGGTACTGATTTTCTGCAACTGTGGTTAAGCAGAGGGCTGCTGAGTGAATTTTTTTAAAAAATAAAATGCAATGGAAAAGGGTGAAAAATAAGAAGGATACAGGAAAAGAAATTAGTGTCAGCAACCAATTAATAATTTCTCTTAAATGTACAAGACTCTGGGAGAAACGGTGGAATGATACAGCACATGACTCAAAGAAGATGGGGGGGAAAACATTTACTCTGCTCTTCTTCTGACAGTTTCTCATAAAATATCTGCAGTCCATCTATCTTTTAGTACTCCAGGCTCCTCTGGAGAGCAGAAAATAGTAGTTTAAAGCTCACTTCTGTGCCAGTCTGCAGGAGATTGCTTTCCACAGGACCCCTGCTGATGGAGGCCTAGGGGAAGAGGCCCAGGAGTTATTCAATCAGCCCAAGACTCTGGGGCGGCTGGGGGTCCTTTGAGGGCTGATTATAAAGCTGCCCTCCTGTTGCCTGCCTCAGAACAGAACGAAATGAGCAGCCTCTTGCTGAGCAGATTCTGCAAGAAGGAATTTCACCTGTCATGGAGTTTGTCAGAATTTCAGGATTTATCTTGGTGCAAAATTAATAAAATACCAAGTAGGATTTCAACCTGACTACTCAGCCATGTCATCTCAAAGTGATCTTTCACCTAAGAAAACCTGGACACTGAGCTACTCAAGTCATTCTGCCCTACTTTTTCTTTTTCTTCTCTCTTTTTTAGACTGTGGAACTTTACTGTGATGCTTCACTCAGCATATACTGCCTTTTTAGATGAGAAAAATTCAGACTTGTTACAGGTTTAGTGATATACACTAGTCCCTTTCCATGGCCTTAGGTTTAATATCCAGTCCCCATAATAACAGATCAGATATATGTGGGTTATTTCTTTTGCAAACCAAGTTTTAAGGCCTCCTGGAATGTTCCCATTTGCTTAATTAATTTCACTCAGGTTTCAGAGAATCACATTGTACAGGAAGAATATCCCTTATCTCAAATGCTTGGAAAAAGGAGTGTTTTGGATTTCTGAATTTTTTTGGATTTTTGGAATATTTGCATGTACATAACGAGATATCTTGGAGATGAGACCCAAGTCTAAACACAAAATTCATTTATGTTTAAGATTCACCTTATATACATAGCCAGAAGGTAATTTTATACAATATTTTTCATAATGCAATTTAATTTTTTAAAAATGTTTTAATATTTTGGAGCATTCCAGATTTCCTGATAAGGGATACTTGACCTGTAGTAAAAAAGGTAAAAAGTTAAGATGAACAGTGTGCTGCTTTAAAAAAACAAAACAAAAACATAATTAGCAGTTGCTAAGTACCTGAGTGGAATGAAGCACACAATTTTTAAAAGTCCTCCACTGAATGAAAACAAACAAAAAATGTCATGGTAGGTTGGAGTGTTGTATCACCAGTGACATCATATGCACTAACAGGTCATGAGATTCTTGCACAGTCCTTTTAAACACAGCACTGTAAATCATAACATGTGAAGCAACTGGGGGAAAAATCAATATATTGTGGTTTGATTACTAGCAAAGGCACATTATCCCCCAAATAGAAGAACTTCCTTAGGGGAAGATGTCTTGATGCTGTGCACCAAATAAATTATTATTATTATTATTTTTCCTTTGCCCTATAAAACAACATGGAAAACATGGAGAGGATCATCCAATGGTATGAGATTATTTAAAATGTTGAAATGGTGGGTGGTTACTTCTGTTTCAATGTTTGATCTTTCACTTTGCTTCTGTGGATCCAGAAACTTCCTTGGACTAAGCTGAAAGCTGTCACCATACTCACACACCATTCACAAGATATCAAGTCTCTGATGACAACACAGCAATTCATAGGAATCTGAGATTTAAATAGTTTTGCTAGGAGCATCCCAGGTCCTGGAATTCAAGATTCCAGGGACAAAGCCAAAAGGAACATCCCCTTGTTGTGTCAGAAGGGGAGTTTCCTGGTGATGTTATGTGAGTTACTTTACAAGGGGAAGACCCTGGTCACCTCATTAAGCATGATACATGAAGCACCAACCACAGATGGACAGATGCTGTTCAAATTAAAAACATTAGGTCTAACAAATTAAGGAAATGTGCGTGTGTGTGTGCACTCACCTTGAAATTCCTCTCCCTCACACCAGACTGCAGAAGAGGGATGAGCCTATGAGACCTCTAGGTCCTAATGTTAACAACGCACTACAACAATACATATGGGGAAATCCAAAATAAATTTTGATGGAGCAATACAATATGTCTATCTATTGGTCTGTTTTTCCTTCCGTCCATCTACCTTACCAGAGTCTTATAATTTAGAGCATCAGCAAGGCTATGGTAACAGAGCGCTATTCCAAATCTCCATGGTCCAATTCTGACCCTCCCATGCTTCCATCAAAGCTGCTGTCACAGCTCAGTTCTCTTCAGGCAATGCTTTCACCCTATAAAAATCTTCATATGAGGTCCATTCTAGATATGACCTTGCTTGCTTATAGTCTCTGCTCATGTGATTCCCATGCCTTGGGAAATGTGGAGGCAATTAGTTTCCTGCCTCTGAGTGGGCTGCCTCAGTTGAGGAAGGCAATAAATGGGTGGTGGGTGGGGGATGAGCAGAACATAGTTGCCAGTGCACAATAGGCGATGGGTGGGTAAATGTTCTTCATTTTGCTGCACTTTGGGCAAATGCTGTATACAAATGTTTAAATAAATAAATAGAAAGCCAGCCTGCCAACAAATCAGCAAAAAATTCAGAGAATTGACAAAAACCATTTAGCTCACCACCCTTCTCATACAGAGATTCCATCAGGAAAGAAAAGCAAATTAGAGACTCCCTAAGTCAAGGAATCAGTTTAAAACAGGCAGATCCCCATTGGTACAATATTTTCTAAAAGAGGCCTGTAATAAATCTCTCTTCCAGCTCTTTTCCATTTAGGCAACAATTTAACATTAATACACATCATCAAGCCACTTCTACCAGGCAGAAGTCGTCTGACAGTTTTAACACCAAGAGATCTTGCAGTAAAGGGAACTGGCAAAGACACGCAAGTGGATGCACAGATGGTGGGAGGGGATGCAGGGTGCTCTCAGCAGGCTACAGTAGAGATGCATTAACTCCACAGAGGGATAAGGACTTCCCACCAGCACGGTCATAAATTATAACTGAGCATGGGAGTGAGTTCTTACTGCCTGTCTCACAGCAAATATACTGTTCCATTTTCCTGCACAATCACCTTTCACCTTGACAAACTCAAAGCAAAGCAAAATGCACTGCTAATATCTAGTGCTATAGCATTTCTTTATGTGGTATATATCAGCAGAGAGAGGGAGATGTACTCACAGACTGAGATAGAGAGAAACTACCAGTCTAAGACTGATACACACACATCATACGTTTTACTGATGTGTTTGGTGGAATAAATCTGTTACAAACTCAGAAAAGATATACTGCACCTCCCAGTTGTACACAGAAGTTTGTGTAAAGATTGATATTTTGTGTCCTTTACCCTGATACCGGAATACTCTTGTCTTTGGCTTATGCTAGAAGTGAATTTTCATTTAGCACTAATAACTTAACTCTATGTGCTGCTTGCTTATGCATGATACTATCCAGAGGGTAATGCACCCAAGGGAAATACTTTTTAAAATGCAAAGGATCTGCAGTGCATGATACACCTTGACCCATAATGTGGGGTACCTATTGCAAAAGCTATGGTTTGATCAAAAGCCTAACTCCCAAAACAGATTACTTGAGACTATTTGGGAGGAAAATGTTGCATAGTTACTCCAGCTACATAGTTAGCCCCTACACTCTTTCTGCAGTGGACAGTACTGGGTGTTGTACAAAAAATGTCTATAAAGACAATGCAGTGCAGAGCCATTGCTGAATCAGCTGTTATACTAATCCCTGCCACTGAACAGGGTTAACATAGAGACCTTGCTGAACTACAGACTTCAGTGCAGGTGATATTGTTTTTAAGATTAAAAGTAACTTGACAACTTCAGGATTGCAAGGAACATGCTGAAGCTGTGGAAAAAACATAACAAAGCTGATCACTTAAACTGATCAAGCACCCTTTCAAACTACACAATTTCTCACTACACAATTTCAGCACTATGATTCCCTTTTAACAGCTGTGGTTCCACCCTATGGAATCCTGGGATTGACAGTTTAGGGAGAGGTATTTAGAATTCTCAGTCAGTAAGCTCTAGTGCCTCACTAAACTATAAATGCCAAGATTCCATAGGATCCTGCCATGGTAGTTAAAGTGGAATCATAGCACTACAACTATGTAGTGTGAAAGGGCCCCCAAGACTCTGACATATCATCTTGAGTTTTTCTTAGGAAGAGAAACATGACCTGAATATAATGCACACCAAAATGAGCAAAGCTGCAAGCCTATACACAGTTATGTGGGAGTAACTGTGGGCTTACTTCTGAGCAGACATAACAAGGACTACGGTATACATTTGGCATTTAGCATACCAGGAACCAGGAGTAGCCATGTGTCCAGCAAGCAAACTGGCTGTGCTACACAGTATCTTTTACATGCCCCTGTGAAAAAATATCTGGCTTAAAGCAAAGTATAAAGTGGTCTGAGAATATAGTCAGGCAAAACCTTTTTGTTTTGTTACAGAATTTCTGGGACATGGTATTTCATGCAATACTAGTCATACTGTTTTGTAAAAAAAAATGTATTTACATTTTAAAAAAGGATTCTGTGGATCTGAACCCAAGGGAGAAACATCCTTTGCCAAATTGTCTTGCCCTTAGCAAAGTCATCAATGGAGAAGATTTGTTGTTGTAGGCAGTTTAAGAATTTCACCACTTTTAAAAGGGTCCTTTCGCTTTCGTTTAAAGCTTCAGTGTTCCCTGTTCTAAATGACAGCACCGCAAGCACTGCTTTTAAGCACGATTCATCCTGCCTACCACATCTCAGGTTTTTACACAGAGCACCACTCTCTCTCCAACAATGGAGTCTTACTCCTTCATAGCTGCAGGGCAGAGGCTGTAACTAGCAGTAGACTTGCTGCCAAATATCACAATAAAGGATACAAATGTGAATTCCTCTTAAAATACAGGTTCTGCTCTGGAAAGAATCTTGCTCTAGCAAACACAAGTCAATAGCACACAATATATCTTTCCTCCAGATACACAGCAGTCCTCCTGTGAAAATGGCATCTGACCTAGTAGTTGAGAATAATGCATCAAAGTGTTACAAGCCTTCCCCTTCACTTTTGTTTTTAAGCTATGGGCTGATGATGACTAGTGCTTAGGTTTATGTTGTGTTCATTGTTTTCCTCTCTTCCTTGCCTAATATCTGTTTATCCTTGTCCTGGTAATGGTGCTTTATAATCCATGTAAAACATTCAGCCTTGGCAAAAGTTGTGATGGTACAGGAAAACTGTCATCAGTAATTATTCCCATTTCACAGAGAGAAAGCAGAAGTGGAGTTTTTAAGGAGGACTAACAGTTCCAGAAAGGGAATTTATGGAGGAATCAAACTGCCATTTGCTGCAGGAAGCACCTTGCTTTTGTCCAGGAGCAACCTGCTTCTCCTGGACTAATAGGTGAAATCTCTGTATCAACAGTCAGGACAGGAAGGCAGCCACTTTTCCTAGTAGGATTTTTAAAGACTCCTGGGAGCACTTTATAGTAGATGGCATGCAAACATAAGTGCATCCTGCCTCATTGTGGTTTCTTTTTTCCATAGAGGAAGGAAAATACAAAAAGAGAGAAACAGGAAAAGAAAGAATTTAACAAGGAGAAACTAGTGGATAGTCTGAAAGCAAAGTCTCAGAGAAAATGGGACAATTTGAGCAATTAAAAAAAAAAACGGACAAACAAGGTTGATTAAACCTCAGAGATGTTTGGTTGGGACTCAGCAGATTCTGGAAAGAAGCCACTATAGCCTTTCCTCCAACTCCACTAAACTGTGAAGGCATCTCCTCTGGCTTCTGTTGAATTTATCATGGCAAGCTGGGCTCTCTCTGGCTTTTCTTCGCAAACAAAGATTCAGGAAGGGCTCATCCTGCGCTTTCTGAAAGCGCGCTGATGATTGAAAAGGCCAATCTGAGATAAACAAGTCCAGTTGCAGAAAGCACAGCAGAAGGTCTCCTTGGGTGATGTTTCTGGGTTGTGATTCTTTCTGCGTTGTCGTTTCTCTTCAAGACTTGTTCGGCGTGAGTTCTCAAATAAGGCTGCAGCATTGTGGATAGTGCGTCTCCATGCCTCCCGATGTGAGGCCAGGGAGGACCATTGTTGGTGATCAATTTGGCCGAGCCTGAGATGTTGTTTCAGGGAGTCCTTGTATCGCTTTTTTGGAGCGCCCCTCTTATGCTGACCCGTTTCGAGTTCACTGTAGAGTACTATTTTTGGGAGGCGATGGTCCTCCATCCTAGAAACGTGCCCTGCCCAGCGCAGCTGTGTTCTCAATATCATGGCCTCAATGCTGGTGATCCCTGCTTGCTCAAGGATAGCAACATTCGTCACATAATCAGTCCAGTGTATATTTAGGATTGTGCGTATACAGTGCTGATGAAAATGTTCGAGGAGTCTTGAGTATTGGTGATAGATGACCCATGTTTCAGACCCATAAAGGAGAATAGACAGTACAATAGCTCTATACACACTGATTTTTGTGCTTCGCCTCAGGTGTTTGTTGGGCTACTGCTATAAGAAAAGTGTCATGCAACAAAAAGTCCCACTCTCCCTCAACCACTGGCTTCTAGCTGCTACTGCTGCCCAAGGTGCCACAGCAGGGCACGGGATGGCCAGAGCTATCATTGCCACAGACACGGCTGTAAGTTGCTCAAAGTAAAGTATAGTTGTCCCTTCACATTCGCTAGGGTTTGGTTCCAGGACCCCCAGTGAATACCCAAATCTGTGAATACTCAAGTCCCATTATATGCAATGGCATAGCAAAATGGTGTCCCTTATATAAGATGGCAAAATCAAGGTTTGCTTTTTGGATTATTATTTTTTAAAGAATATTTTCAAGCCATAAATACTCAAAACCGTGAATGCCAAATCCGTGAATGTGGAGGGACAACTGTATAAACACAGTGCCCTTCCTTGATACTAAGAGTGAATATTCTCCTTGAGGTTTTTATATTCACTTGTTGCAGGAAGTGTAGAAGCAAAATGGAGAGCTTATGGTGGATCATTAACAGTAGTGAGTAAACGTCAAGCTTATTATTCATATCTGCACAAGCCTTAGGGTTCCCAGAGCTCAGAACCTGACCAATTTTTCCAGTCCTCAGGGCAAGGGGGAAGAATCTCAGAGCAAGAGCAATGTCTTGAAATTTGTGTTTGTGTATTCTCTTTTGTTACACTAAAAAAAAATAAAAAATTGAATGATACATTTTGATCAACTGTGGTTGATGCTTAATGTATCATGTTTAATGGCATCACCAAGACCTATGTCCTGTCACATCATCAGGGGTCATTCCTTAGTCTCTAGGTTTTGGCTCTGAAATTTTAGGGCCTTGGATGGACTCATCCTACTGAGTCTATTCCCACTCCCACCCCCTCGAGGAGCCAATCAAGAACTGGAGCTGAGGCCCAATCATACACCTACACTAGATACTGTTATTGACACATACTTAATTACAGGTTCTAGCCAAAAGCACTGCTGTTGTTATTGATGGATACAATCACTCCTAAGCACCAAATCCAGTGCTGCGGAGTCTGTAATACACCCTGATCATTTGCCAGCAGTGAAACAGGTAGACAACAGCTAGAGTGCAAGTAGTGTGGATCATCATTGTACCTATTATGTGGCAGTGGGGTTGGTTCAAAAATAAAATAAAATCTTAGTATGCTTCCACTACTGCTTCCTCAATATAGACACTGCCAGTGAGATGTCATCTACTATACCCAAGGACGGAAAGCTAATTCAGAGATATGGGACATGGCATGTAACACACATGCCATGTTTTCTAAGAGATGGGTATGGTTGGGGGACTTGAGGAACTGGGGAGTGGGTGCTGTTGTTTCCCCTCTCCCACTGCCATGGATCTGCTACCCGAGTTGACTGGCGTAACAGAAGGTGAAGCCTTGCATTTTAAATTTCATAATTAAGATAAGGTGAACTTTGGGGATGAAAAAAAAAACCACATTGTGAGATTGTGGATTCCAATCTCTGGCTGTTTAATATGAAAGTTCTAAATTGTGAGGAGCTTCTCCTCTCCCCATGCTCCACTTAAAATATCCCCTCTCCCTGATTTATATGAAGTCAGAAATGTTCCAAGTATTCCATAGGGGTTTACTACTGTTTAGTTTGGTTCTGCTTTGAATATAACATTCCTAGACTGAAAGGGCTTCCAGTAACTATGAAGGAGCCAGGACTGGTAGGGGAGATAGACGGAGAGCTAGTCATCAGGTTCTTCAAACAGACCTATCTTAGTTGCTTTACAAGTTACACTGATGACAGTCCCAGAGGTGACCATCTGTTACTAACTCTGATTCAGATGAAAGATACTGTAAGGTCAATTCCTGCTTAACAGCAAAGAAGCAAAAGATTCAGAGACAAGTGCTAGAATGAAGACATAGTGCACAGCACTGAAAAAATTGGGAAAAATGTAAATGGTAGTCAGTTCATAAAATGTAGCTGAGGTAATAGAGAAATTATAAAAATACATCTTCAAGGTTAAGTCCACCCAACTCATCTTATTTTGCTATGTATTATTTAGTACACTCCTGAAGCCAAAGGATGTGTTCTGAAAGTATCTGCTCCAAATTAACTAGTTCAGAATAAATATCACACCTTAAATTGCTATTTCCAAAATAACCCAATTAAGATTAGTTTTCTTTAATCACCCTTTCTTTAATCTGTTCTTATTAATTTAAAAATTATTTTTATTAACATATAAATTCAATAATACAAAACAACACACAGGGTTAAACTACCACACAATTAACTAAACTAAGTACTACAATTAACAACATAACATAAAATAAAGAAGAAAAAAGGGGGGACACAGACAAAGAAAGGTATATGACTCACAACTTGCCAGCCTATGGTTATAGTTATCTTGTAAATCTACTTTTTCTAATATCAAAGACGTTATAATATCTGTTCATCCTCTACTTGTAATCTGCTCATATTATAGTTGGAACCCCATATCTGTGGTGGTTTGGTTCCTGGACTTACCATAGATATAGAAAACCATGGATAACAGTGAAATCTTTTTTAAATAAAATATCTTTATCTTTATTAGTATTTGGTTAAATCAATATAAAAATAACATTTTTAACACAGTCAAAACCAAAAAACATTCTACCTAACAATTACATCTAAAATCAAAATAATAAACAAACAAATAAGAAAAGAAAGCATCCCAAACAAGACCAAAAAGAAAAAAAAAAGAATATTGATAGAAAGAATCTAAACTATATTATCTACCTCTCTACCCTAACACTTTAAAATAGCTTCCCAGTATCCCTGATTATACAATATTATTTAAATCTACTATTATCCCCTCTCTGATTTATCATCTTTTAGTTACATTAGTTACATAACAGTGAACCCTATTAAAAGAAAGAATTTCCAGTAAAAACATACCATAGAGTTGCATTGGAGGACCTAGAAGATGCCTAGAGAGGATGCCTCTCTAGGCATTGTTGAGCATGACTCTATGGTATAGGTACCTATTTTGTGTCCCACGGATGACTGAATTTGTGGATATTGGTTCCGTGAATATAGGCCAGACAGTGTTGTGGATTTTAAAGAATTACTAAAAGGCTTCTCCCAATACAGTTGTCCCTCCGTATTCATGGATTTGGTATCCACGGATATAAGTATTCACGGCTTGAAAATATTCTTTTTTAAAAAATCCAAAAAGTAAACCTTGATTTTGCCATCGTATATAAGGGACACCATTTTCCTATGCCATTGCATATAATGGGACTTGAGTATTCATGGATTTTGGTATCCACGGGGGGGGGGGGGGGGCTGGAACCAAACCCCAGCAAATATGAAGGGACAACTGTGCATACTTACTATTCTCCCCGTGCATAATTAAAGAAGCATTTCATTCAGGAATGTCATCCCAGATTAAATAAATCATAGTACAGTAGGGCCCCCCTATCTGCGGGGGGTTGGTTTCAGGCCTCCCTCGCAGATACCAAAATCCACGGATAGGAGTGAACATTCCTAAGAGTACCCGGTGTTGTGTCAAAAAGGAAGGGGGGCAGCTTCTGGAATGTGGAGGGCTTTCCTTCTCTTGGACTGTCCTTCTCTGGCTGGCCAGGGAGTGGTGCTGTTTCCCGCAGCGAGGCATTCGAATGAGGCATGCACTTTGCTTGACAAACCTTCCCTGAGAGGAGCCTGAGCAGCTGGGGGAAGGGACTAGTGGAGACAGGGTGCCGGGCACAGAGTCGGCAGTGCTGGAGTCATAGTAGCCGCTACTCCCACCACCACTTTTCTTCAGCATAATAGCCACCACTGGAGGTCGCACTATGCTGCACCTTCTGGAGCTGCATGAGGTGGGAAGGCAGGCAGGCAGACAGGCAGGCAGCCCCTGGGATTCAGGTCTCTTGTTACTGCTTTGCTTCCCTCTGCCCTCCTTTTCTCCCTCGCCAGTCCTTCTCCCTCACCTTCCACACCTTTCTCCTCCTCCTGTGGCTTTCTGTATCTGCTTATAGTCTGCTGATAGCCAACCATGGGTAACTGCAGTGGATGACGATTCAGTGGATACAGGGGTGCTATTGCATTTTTCAGCAAACTATCTGTGTAGTACCTTTTTGAAAGCAGAAAAGAATCATGCATCTACCACTGTTCAATTGCTCTATGAGAGGAAAGATACGGCTAACTTTTATTAAGGGATAACTAATCAGAGGAAGGAACTGGTAAAACCACCTCTGAGTATTCCTTGTCTAAGAAAACTCTATGAAACATTCATGGGGTTGCCATAATTTAAGAGGTGACTTGAAGGAAAATAGACACATGCACACAACTAATGTGCAGACCCTTATCAGGAAGAGGTATATGTTTGCATAGAAAGGAGTTAATCTGCTGGTACTAAGTGCTTTTCTAAATTGTTCTGGAAGCTGGAGGCCTTTGAGGTGTGGCACATGATTGAAAATATGACCAACCCCATTGATAGACACTGAGTATGTGAGGCAAGACCTGGGAATGTCCCAGGACTACACTGTGTTGCATGCAGTACTGGACCAAATCCAGAAATCCATCCTTACAGAGACTCAGCACGGGCAGGGCAATCAAACAATTCAAGAGAAAGCTGTCTTGCTAGCCCCATCTCTCTTGACAGATGACTTTCCGTGCCACCCTTGCATCTCTAGCATTACTGCAGCCATCTCATCCCTGCCACTGTGCTACTACCACCTATGTGGGCATAGTTACTCTAGGCTTTAACTGTTTTCTCATATCTACACATACATTTTTGTAAAGACCTGAGTTGGATTGCTCATTATAAGTATCCAACTGTGCCTGTCTGTCAGTAGAAAGGATACTACCAGCAGAACAGACTCCCCCTATATCAGCAAGTCCCTGCTCATCCATTTGGAGGGAAATGTGTGTGTGTGTGTGTGTGTGTGTGTGGAGAATAGAGGGAGGGAAGGTCCCACTGAAGGAGTGGAAGACCACTCTATATGTTGACTATTAATAATAATAATAATAATAATAATAATAAAATTTTATTTCTATCCAGCCCCTCTGCAATGCAATCGGGGCAGCTTACAATATAAAAATTCCATAGTCCCAGTACCCTAACCCACCCACCCCTTAAAATAATATTAAATTATAGAAGATTAAAAACATACAACAATTTAAAATATATAAATTAAAAAGACAAAAATTAAAACATACAATGGTTAAAAAATCTAGTTGCCGCTTAGAAAGGACAGCCGAGTCTTGGGCCGGGATAGTTATTCAGGAAAAGCCTGCCAGAAAAGATCCGTCTTGACAGCTTTTTTAAAGCTGTCTAAGGTGTTAATAAGATGGATCTCGTCCGGCAGGCCATTCCATAATCTGGGAGCAGCAGCGGAGAAGGCCCTCTGGGATGTCACCGACAGCCTTGTTTTCATAGGCTGTAACAGATTCCTCCCAGAGGACCGAAGTGCGCGGGGAGGGTCGTACGGAAGGAGGCGGTCCCGGAGATAAGTTGGACCCAAACCATGCAGGGCTTTAAAGGTTATAACCAACACCTTGTACTGTGCCCGGAAACGAATAGGCAGCCAGTGGAGAGCTTTTAGCACAGGTATTATATGCTCTCTTCTGGAAACACCAGAAATCAACCTGGCTGCCATGTTCTGAACTAGTTGAAGTTTCTGAGTTAAGCACAAGGGTAGCCCCATGTAGAGCGCATTACAGAAATCCAGACGGGAGGTTACCAGTACATGTACCACAGTTTTGAGGTCCCTAGTTTCCAGGAAAGGGCGCAGCTGGCGTATCAGCTGAAGTTGATAACAGGCACTCCTGACCGTTGCATTTACCTGATTAGACATCTGGAGCGTCGGGTCAGGGAGCACCCCCAGACTGCGAACACAGTCTTTGGAGGAGAGTGTAGTTCCATCCAGGACTGGAAGTTGTATTCCCAGACCTGGTTTCGGGCCTGTAACTGTTAGTACCTCCGTTTTGTCTGGATTCAGTCTCAATTTGTTTTTCCTCATCCAGTCCATTACTGCTTTAAGACAATCATTGAGAGGAGAGATGCCATCTGAAGTCGAAGCTGATGACCGAGACATGGAGAAGTATATCTGGGTGTCATCAGCATACTGATGACAACACACTCCATGCCTCCGAATGATCTCTCCCAGCGGCTTCATATAGATGTTAAATAGCATCGGGGACAGGATGGCACCCTGAGGAACGTCACAGTTAAGCTCTATTCTGGTAGAGCAGCTGTCCCCGAGCCTCACCCTCTGGGATCTGCCCGAGAGGAAGGAACGGAACCACTGCAAAGCAGTGCCTCCAATTCCTAACCCCCTCAGGCGATCCAGGAGGATGGAATGATCTATTGTGTCAAAGGCCGCTGAGAGGTCCAAGAGCACCAACAGGGTCACACTACCCCTGTTGATACCCAAGCGGAGGTCATCAGCCAGAGCAACCATGGCAGTCTCCACTCCATATCCCGTCCTAAAGCCAGTTTGAAATGGATCTAGATAATCGGTTTCATCCAAAACAGCTTGGAGTTGGGAAGCGACCGCCCTCTCAATCACCTTGCTTAGAAAAGGCAGCAAGGAGACTGGTCTATAGTTGTTCCTGTCCAAGGGGTCCAGGGAAGGCTTTTTCAGGAGCGGCTTAACCGCCGCTTCCTTCAGACAGGGTGGAACGGACCCCTCCCTGAAGGACGCATTGATAATATCCCTAAGGAGTACTCTCGATGCGTCTCCCCCTTGGGTGGCCAGCCAAGATGGACAGGGATCGAGGGGACAGGTCGTCTTTCTCACTCTACCAAGGAGTTTGTCTTACTCACAGATTGAAGCTGATCCAATAAAATTTCATCAACGGAGTTGCTGGACACCTCGTCTATAGATTCTGTCATAACACTGGCATCTAAGTCGGATCTTATCCGAGAGATTTTATCTGCAAAGTGGATGTTAAACGCATCACAGCAGGCCGTTGTCGGGTTAAGTAAGGGGTTCTGCGCAGGTGGAATCTGCGTCAGCCCCCCCCCACCCTAAACAGTTCTGCTGGACGGGACTCTGCAGACGCAATACGTGCAGAGGAGAAAGACTTCTGCGCTGCACGTATCGCCTCTCGATAAGAATCAAGGAAATTCCTATGACGAGTCTTGTCGGACAAGAGTCGAGTCTTCCGCCAGGTGCGCCCTAGTCGTTGTCCAGCCTGCTTCATCTTCCTAAGCTCCTCTGAATACCAGGGCTTACGGTTAGGAGCAGGCTGGAAAGGACGTTTGGGAGCGATTGTGTCGTTAGCCTTGGTGAGGTCGGTGTTCCAAATATTAACCAAAGCTTCAACAGAATCACCGGCATTAGCAACCATTAAACCCTCCAAGGCTTTCTGGAATCCAATTGGTTCCATTAGCCTTTGAGGGCGGACCATTCTAATAGGTCCACCACCCCCGGTGGGGCAGACAGTGGCTCTTAGCTCCATCTTGACCAGGAAATGATCAGTCCATGACAATGCAGAGGTTTTAATAACCTCCGCCCACGGATATTCCTGTTCCGTACTAAAGGCCGCATCGAGGGTATGACCTGCACAGTGAGTAGGCCCGACAACCAATTGGGATAGGCCCATGTTTGTCATGGATTCCATGAACTCCCGAGCTGCGCCAGTTAGATTTAGCAAGCTGGTCTCAAGTGGGATGTTGAAGTCGCCAAGAACTAAAAGTCTGGGCGACTCCAGCAGCAACTCTGAGGCCAGCTGTGTTAGCTCGGTTAGGGAGTCTGTTAGACAACGGGGTGGCCGGTACACTAACAGAATCCCTAAGCTATCCCTGGACCTCAGGCTTAGGTACATACACTCGATGTGGACTGTGTTCTGGATAGGCTTCCTGGTCAAGGTTAGATTGTTTTTATGAACCAGAGCCACTCCGCCCCCCCGCCCACTTTTCCTTACCTGCTCACTAACTGAGTACCCGGCCGGGAGTGCCTGCGCCCAAGTCGCAGCACTGGCCTCTCCCAGCCAGGTTTCCGTAAAGCATGCCAGGTCGGCAGCCTTATCCAATAAAAGGTCATGGATAGTATGTGTCTTTGTTTTTAACCGACCTGGCATTGCAAAGGAGCAGAGTAAGGGTCTGTGGAATGGTTGGTGCGCTCTCCAATTTATTCTGGGAAACAGAGTGAACTGAAGGCAGGATAGGTATTAAACATCGATCCTGCCTTCTTTTTTAACAATTTTTCACTCTGTTGCCGCCATACCTTCCCTTCCCCCACACAACCTCAATTCCCGCTCCCAGATCATTCCCAGCCCCTGGTAGGTGTTCTTGGGGTGGGGTGGTGGAGTGACTTTTAAGGCCAGCCACTCCTGGCCACACCCCAACTCCCTGCTGTCTCAGCTGCCCTTACCCCAGTGTAATGGGGAAGGAAGGAAGGCTTCCTCACAGCCCTGCAGAGTCTTCTTCTGGCTGGCTGGCTGGTAGGTGTTCTGGGGTGGTGGTGGTGGAATGACTTTTAAGGCCAGCCACTCCTGGCCACACCCCAACTCCCTGCTGCCTCAGCTGCCCTTACCCCGGTGTAATGGGGAAGGAAGGAAGGCTCCCTCACAGCCCTGCAGAGTCTTCTTCTGGCTGGCTGGCTGGTAGGTCTTCCTGGGGTGGTGGTGGTGGAGTGACTTTTAAGGCTAGCCACTCCTGGCCACACCCCAACTCCCTGCTGCCTCAGCTGCCCTTACCCCGGTGTAATGGGAAGGAAGGAAGGCTTCCTCACAGACCTGCAGAGTCTTCTTCTGGCTGGCTGGCTGGTAGGTCTTCCTGGGGTGGGGGTGTTGGAGTGACTTTTAAGGCTAGCCACTCCTGGACACACCCCAACTCCCTGCTGCCTCAGCTGCCCTTACCCCGGTGTAATAGGGAAGGAAGCTTCCTCACAGCCCTGCAGAGTCTTCTTTCTGGCTGGCTGGCTGGCTGGTAGGTCTTCCTGGGGTGGGGATGGTGGAGTGACTTTTAAGGCCAGCCACTCCTGGCCACACCCCAACTCCCTGCTGCCTCAGCTGCCCTTACCCCGGTGTAATGGGGAAGGAAGGAAGACTTCCTCACAGCCCTGCAGAGTCTTCTTCTGGCTGCCTGGCTGGCTGGTAGGTGTTCTGGGGTGGTGGTGGTGGAGTGACTTTTAAGGCCAGCCACTCCTGGCCAAACCCCAACTCCCTGCTGCCTCAGCTGCCCTTACCCCAGTGTAATGGGAAGGAAGGAAGGCTTCCTCACAGCCCTGCAGAGTCTTCTTCTGGCTGGCTGGCTGGTAGGTGTTCTGGGGTGGGGATGGTGGTGTGACTTTTAAGGCTAGCCACTCCTGGCCACACCCCAACTCCCTGCTGCCTCAGCTGCCCTTACCCTGGTGTAATAGGGAAGGAAGCTTCCTCACAGCCCTGCAGAGTCTTCTGGCTGGCTGGCTGGCTGGCTGGTAGGTATTCCTGGGGTGGGGATGGTGGAGTGACTTTTAAGGCCAGCCACTCCTGGACACACCCCAACTCCCTGCTGCCTCAGCTGCCCTTACCCCGGTGTAATGGGAAGGAAGGAAGGCTTCCTCACAGCCCTGCAGAGTCTTCTTCTGGCTGGCTGGCTGGCTGGTAGGTCTTCCTGGGGTGGGGGTGGTGGAGTGACTTTTAAGGCTAGCCACTCCTGGCCACACCCCAACTCCCTGCTGCCTCAGCTGCCCTTACCCCGGTGTAAAGGGAAGGAAGGAAGGCTTCCTCACAGCCCTGCAGAGTCTTCTTCTGGCTGGCTGGCTGGCTGGTAGGTCTTCCTGGGGTGGGGGTGGTGGAGTGACTTTTAAGGCCAGCCACTCCTGGCCACACCCCAACTCCCTGCTGTCTCAGCTGCCCTTACCCCAGTGTAATGGGGAAGGAAGGAAGGCTTCCTCACAGCCCTGCAGAGTCTTCTTCTGGCTGGCTGGCTGGTAGGTGTTCTGGGGTGGTGGTGGTGGAATGACTTTTAAGGCCAGCCACTCCTGGCCACACCCCAACTCCCTGCTGCCTCAGCTGCCCTTACCCCGGTGTAATGGGGAAGGAAGGAAGGCTCCCTCACAGCCCTGCAGAGTCTTCTTCTGGCTGGCTGGCTGGTAGGTCTTCCTGGGGTGGTGGTGGTGGAGTGACTTTTAAGGCTAGCCACTCCTGGCCACACCCCAACTCCCTGCTGCCTCAGCTGCCCTTACCCCGGTGTAATGGGAAGGAAGGCTTCCTCACAGCCCTGCAGAGTCTTCTTCTGGCTGGCTGGCTGGTAGGTCTTCCTGGGGTGGTGGTGGTGGAGTGACTTTTAAGGCTAGCCACTCCTGGACACACCCCAACTCCCTGCTGCCTCAGCTGCCCTTACCCCGGTGTAATAGGGAAGGAAGCTTCCTCACAGCCCTGCAGAGTCTTCTTTCTGGCTGGCTGGCTGGCTGGTAGGTCTTCCTGGGGTGGGGATGGTGGAGTGACTTTTAAGGCCAGCCACTCCTGGCCACACCCCAACTCCCTGCTGCCTCAGCTGCCCTTACCCCGGTGTAATGGGGAAGGAAGGAAGACTTCCTCACAGCCCTGCAGAGTCTTCTTCTGGCTGCCTGGCTGGCTGGTAGGTGTTCTGGGGTGGGGGTGGTGGAGTGACTTTTAAGGCCAGCCACTCCTGGCCAAACCCCAACTCCCTGCTGCCTCAGCTGCCCTTACCCCAGTGTAATGGGAAAGAAGGAAGGCTTCCTCACAGCCCTGCAGAGTCTTCTTCTGGCTGGCTGGCTGGTAGGTGTTCTGGGGTGGGGATGGTGGTGTGACTTTTAAGGCTAGCCATTCCTGGCCACACCCCAACTCCCTGCTGCCTCAGCTGCCCTTACCCTGGTGTAATAGGGAAGGAAGCTTCCTCACAGCCCTGCAGAGTCTTCTGGCTGGCTGGCTGGCTGGCTGGCTGGTAGGTCTTCCTGGGGTGGGGATGGTGGAGTGACTTTTAAGGCCAGCCACTCCTGGACACACCCCAACTCCCTGCTGCCTCAGCTGCCCTTACCCCGGTGTAATGGGAAGGAAGGAAGGCTTCCTCACAGCCCTGCAGAGTCTTCTTTCTGGCTGGCTGGCTGGCTGGTAGGTCTTCCTGGGGTGGGGGTGGTGGAGTGACTTTTAAGGCTAGCCACTCCTGGCCACACCCCAACTCCCTGCTGCCTCAGCTGCCCTTACCCCGGTGTAATAGGGAAGGAAGCTTCCTCACAGCCCTGCAGAGTCTTCTTTCTGGCTGGCTGGCTGGCTGGCTGGTAGGTCTTCCTCTGGCTGGTAGGTCTTTCAAGGTCTGCTCTGTCCCTCCCAGTGATTCCAGAATATGCATTAAATGTTTCTCTCCTATTTTTTTTTTAACAGAAACACATTTTCTTCTTAAATGTTTGTAAAGCTGATTCTAAATTTTAAAATAATTGTAATGACCTAACTGGTTAAACTAGCTAGCTGCCCTGATGTATGGAAGTTAAAACATGGGATTCTAAGACTCAGTGTGAGACTCATTAACATTCACGAACCATTCCCCCCATTTTGACATTAAGTAGAGATGTGTGAAATCCTTTTGAGAAAATTTGGAAAAATCACTGATTAACCAGCTGTGAAATTTATTCCGCATTGCAAATACTATGGTAGAATTTTAGTTAGGTGCCCATTTATTATATAAATTGTCTTATCAGGAATGTTTTTTTAATGTATATTTGCTAAGGGTGTGGGAAGGGCCCCCCCCAATCCTGTTGTTCTACTGAAAAACAAAGCATACCATAGGATATGAATTCTGCAAGGGGAAAGATCCTACACCAAGCCCAACAACATGGCAAGTAAAATCAAATAAAATTTGATTTCAAGTAAAAAAGAACCCAACTTTTATAAATAATTAAAATAATAATTAATAGCTAAGGATGATTACATGTTTTCATATCAATCATATGCAATTTGAATGAACTAGCATAAAATCTAAAAAAGCATATAGTCTACAACAAAAATTTCAAGGAATTCTGAGTGACCACCCATTCAGTTAGTAGAACAAAATATTAATATGCATTAAACTTGTTGAAATAAATGGGTGAGTCTAGTAGTAAAAACATAATTCATCAAGAGTCAGCCCCACCTCCTGACAAAAGTATGGCACCCCAGACATCACTTTACATTGGTTTCCTTTAGTTTTGCCTTTTGTGGTGCAGGAAACAGTGTGTGTGTATGTTTTCAGTGGAACATCACTTGACACAGACTTGTATTGCTTTTGCTGCAGGACTCCATTCCATTTACATAGTTTCCTAAACATTGTGGAAGAGTCAACTTGCTGTACAACATTCTTGGAAATAGACAGGCCCAACAAAGTTACTCAGATTCCTTACGTAACTTCCTTTCAAATTTCTACAGAAGTTCCACTGAAGGTTGATGCTGAAGTTTCACCCAGAATTTCACAACAGAAGTGGCAATTCTTATTTCATTGTACATCTGTGCATAATTTGTGCATAAGCAAGTCTCAAACATTTTAGCTATTTAATATAATCCTGATAACTAACATTTGCAATTTGTGCAAGAGATAAGCCCCTTTCAGGCTTTCAGTTAAAAGAGAATGAGCCCCTCGGTTGCCATTACCACTGCTTTCCATAAATCACAGGGGAAAAAACGTTAGCAGCAGGAAGCCCCTGTGCAATTCAAAATTCTGGAGCCTCATTGTTCTAAATAGCCTGAAGGGCCTACATGAAGACAGTGAAGAAAGCAACAGAATGGGAGGTGGAGCTAGCATCCTAGATCCCAATGTCCCTCATCACATGGGTAATTTGAACAACTTGATACAGCTTTAATGGAACTGTATTCCCCTGGCAATTAGCTGGGAATGGTTTTGCACCCACACATACACCCACAACTGGCAGAGAGCAACGGCTCACATGCACATTCTCTTGTCACTTGTGTGCCTCTTCCTAAGCAGCTGCAATTTGGCCTCTTTTATTGGCAAGCTGCTCCCACATCCCTCCCTGCAGCATAGGCTTTGGCTAGTTGTGTTCTGGGGCTGAGTAGCAATTTTATCTAGCAATCCATCGCCTCCCAAAAATAATACTCTACGGTGAACTCGCCACGGGTCAGCGTAAGAGGGGCGCTCCAAAAAAGCGATACAAGGACTCCCTGAAACGACATCTCAGGCTCAGCCAAATTCATCACCAACAATGGTCCACCCTGGCCTCACATCGGGAGGCATGGAGATGCACTATCCACAATGCTGCAGCCTTATTTGAGAACTCACGCTGAACAAGTCTTGAAGAGAAATGACAGCGCAGAAAGAATCACAACCCAGAAACATCACTCAAGGAGACCTTCTGCTGAGCTTTCTGAAACCGGACTTGTTTATCTCGGATTGGCCTTTTTAGTCATCAGCGTGCTTGCAGAAAGTGCGGGATGAGTCCTTTCTGAATCTTTGTTTGCGAAGAAAAGCCAGAGAGAGAGACAATCCTGATTGGACATTGGACATGGTTCCCCAACCCCCTGACTCCATGTTGTATGGAATTCTTAGTCCCTATCATTTGAATCACAGTATTATTTTGTTGCATTGCCACAACTGGCAGGGTGCGGGCACACGAGGGCCCTCAGCACCTTGAGTCAGATGGCACTGAGTTTCAGACAAGATTCCTTCACCTTTCAGTACCTCAGGGAGAACCAGGGAGATACACTCTCTCTCTCTGGCTTTTCTTCGCAAACGAAGATTCAGGAAGGACTCATCCTGCACTTTCTGCAAGCGTGCTGATGACTATTTTGTATCGCCCTACTTCTCCCTGAGGTACTGAAAGGTGAAGGAATCTTGTCTGAAACTCAGTGCTATCTGACTTGAGGTGCTGAGGGGAGTAGTTTCTTGATATAGGCTTGAACCATACTGCAAGAGTGCCAACTGTACCTGAATCCCTACAATCCCTGCATGGGAATTAGGTGATAAATGTGGTGAAATTCCCTGTCATTCAGAGCTGGAGAGTTTCTATCTTAGGGAGGCATGTCTCAACTAACCTCCCCACATGAGTGCCCACTTATCCCATCTTCTGCTCCATTATGGATTCCTGTATGCTGTTGTCTTGCATCACCATTCCTAGTGAAAGAGCAATCATGATCTTCGCTTTTCCTTATCATATGAAAACCTTTGTTCAAAAGGCCATTATATATGGGTTGTTCTCTAATTATGCCATACTCACCTCCCCTAATCAGCACCATCTTGATTACTGGTTTTTACATTTGCTCCAGGGAACTTGGTATTAACTGATATAACTCCCCCCCCCGACATTTTTAAGCTAGATCAAAATTACCCAACCATGAGTCTAACTGAATATGCACAGATGATCGCATGAGGGAATATAGAACACATATCAAAAACTTTTAGGATTTTGCTAAACTTTCATACCAGTGGAGGCACTAGGGGGGTGCAGAGGCCAAACCATATTAGGTGATGCCGTAGGAGGGTGGGGTGACACCAGCTTTAATAATGCCACAGTTTCAGACTAAAAAGATAAACGAATAATAAACTAATCACACAATATGGGGAATGAGCCTATTCAGTTTAATATGTGAGGAGTTAGGGTGTGGCCAGGAGTGGCTAGTCAGTGGGAAATCTATGACTGGATGAACTAGCAACAACATATAACTCTACCTATTGAAAATGTCAAAAGAAGGGGAAAATGGCCTTATTCACACATGGTGGGCAATTCCTCATGAACATTTACTTTTGGAACAATTATAACACAAGTCCATCCCTCCAGCATTTGGCCTGGAAACAATATTGTTCCAGTCCTCTTGAGAAAGGAATAAGCTCCGAAGGGCATTCTATATCTTGTGAGTCTTCCTCATCTTAAGAGGTGGCCTCTATTAAGACTTGGGTGCCATTTTAAAGCCTATCCATCCGCCATGTTATGGGTTTATGCTAGTTGTCTTTGCAGGGATTGAGAAGGAATTTGGTATGATAGAATGGATGTTTTTTCACCTAGGCATGTTTTCATTTGGTGAAGATTTGCTGTCATAAACCACCATGATTTTGAGGATGATCAGCTTGAGAGTGCAGTGGCAGTGAACCTAGAGGGATCTGGCAGGTTTTTCTTCCCTGAACTCTGACCCGCAGGTGTTTTGTGTTTGTACGGTGGCTGTGACAAACCTGCTTCAGAAATTAATTCTGGGCCAGGCTTTGAGCTGGTATGGTGTTGTCCTTATACAGGGAAAGGCATTACTGTTACAAAAGGCCTTCACTTAATTTTGCTCACTGCAATTTAAATTCAATAAAAATGTAGTCAGTTTGAGTCTTCATTCTTGGGAGTGTTATGACAAGAAAAAAGACGGGATATCTATTAAATTATATTACACTTTTTAAAACCATGTTTATATTATTATTATAATATTATTATATATATTATTATTATTATTATTATATTATATTATTATTTATTGCCAATAGAATTTATGTTTCAAGCATACACATGTTCTACATGTACATTCAAAAATCAAATCTTTTAATTCACTGCCATGCTGGTTTTGAGATTTTTAAATATTTTTTTTAATTGAGTGATATCAATACATACATATTCCATTTCTATTAAAAGAAAACAGAAAAAAGAAGAGAAAAACACATCACATTTTCTATTTTTCTAATTACTTACATACATATGTTCATTTGTTCATTATGCACCCTGGAATTTCTGTTCTCTTTTCTTCCTATATAGCTTCTTTGTACATTTTCCAACATCTCATCCTTGCACATAATTCTTTATCATCTTCATATTCTAACTTCCTTTCACTATTCCCTAGTGCGCCAAGATTAACAAATGTCTTTAATACAAACAACCTTCTTAATTTTTAACCTTTCTTCCCTTTCACCCTTTGTAATATCACTGTCTCATTACTTGTGAACTGTAATGCTCCATTTTTTTCCCCAAGATTTATTTTCATTTTCACATTAGCACCCATGCTGTCTCCTTGGTTTTTGTTGTTTTTATTATTTTATTCTTCTTTTTATATTAAAAGATTCTGTATCTCTTCCCCTCCTTCATTTATTTCCCAAAACTTTATCAAGGGTAACCAAATATTCAAAGATTTTTTACTTTGAACATTCCGTAACCTGTTGGTCATACCATCTAGTTCTACCATATCTATAAGCTTGCTTAGCCATTCTTTAATTCTAGGTGGTTCTTTCTGTTTCCACTTTTTAGTGATTACCAGCCTGGCCGCAGTTACCATATATAGTATGATTCTCCAGTGTTGACTTTCTGCTTTTTTTCCTAATATGTTTGTCATATTCAAAATGTAAAGTTCTGGCTTAAATTCATATTCTATCTGTAAGATTTTCTTAATCATCATATGTACTCTTGACCAGAACTTTTTAATTACTTGCACTTCCACCACATGTGGATTAAGGAATCTTTGTTGGCCTGGCATTTCCAGCAATTTTTTGACAAACTCACTCCCATTTTATTTAGTCTGGCCGGTGCAAAGTACCATCTATGTGTAATTTTTACATAATTTTCCCTTAAATTCTGACAAGCTGTGAATCTGTATGATTTATTCCTTGCATTTTCCCATACTTGTACTTCTAGATTATATCCTATATCTCTTGCCCACTGTATAGTGTATTCTTTTATAGCCTCTGGTTCTAAATATCTAGTCAACAATTGCTTGTATAATTTGGCTATTCTTCTTTTCTTTTGTTCTTCCCACATTAACTCATCTAATTCGTTATATTCCTGTTCTATTCATTCATTGTTCTGATCTTCCTTGAACCTTTCCCTCAACTGTAAATATGTAAACCAATTGGTTTCATAATTTAATTGTTCCTTATATTTTAGTATAAAGTCATTGTTGTTATCCAATACTACTATATCTTTATATCTTAGATATTATATTCGATCCATCCACCTTCGAAAGAATTGTTCCTGGGGGAGATGTCCATAATGGATTTTATTGTAAAATTTATTTTTGATTTTCTTCCATATTGTTAATAATGATCTTGTTACATAGTGATTGTTAAAGTCTCTGTTTACTTTATCTTTTCCATAGCACACATAAGCGTGCCACCCATATCTATTATTGTGCCCTTCCAGGGCTAGTAGCTTTTCATCTCTCAACTTTACCCAGTCTAGTACCCATACCATTACTGCTGTGTAATAATAGATTTTCAATTCTGGTATGTCGCAACCACCTCTTTTCCATGTATCCGTTAAATATGACCATTTGAGTCTTGATTTCTTTTTACTCCACACAAATTCTAAGATGTCCTTTCTCCATTTTTCAAATGGCCTATCATTAGTCAATATTGGCAAATTCTGAAACAAATACAGTAGCTTGGGATGCACGTTCATTTTGAATGCTGCAATCCTTCCCATAATGGTTAAATTTAATTTCTCCCATCTTTCAAAATTTTCTTTGACTTCCTTCCAGATTTTCGTGTAATTGTTTTCAAATAGGTCAGAATTTCTTTTAGTTATTCACAGGCCCAGATATTTTACCGTTTTCTCTAACTTGCATCTTGATTTTTTAATTAATTCTTCTTCTTCTTGTTTTGTCAAGTTGTTTGTTAGTAATGATGATTTCCCCATGTTGATTTTAAAGCCTGAGTGCTTCCCAAATTCCTCTATCGTTCTCATAACTCCTTCAATGTTCTCCAATGGATCTTCTGCAAATAAGACGAGGTCGTCAGCGAAGGCTCTCAGTTTAACCTCATGTCCTTTAATTCTGACACCTCTTTATTCACTCTTATGTTTCTATTGAAGACTTCTAATACTAGAATAAAAAGTAACAGAGATAAGGGGCATCCCTGTCTTGTGCCCTTCATCACTGGGATTTTATATTACACTTTTAAACTAAACTTAAAATGTTATTGTGAGCAATGTCTAGTAACCTTGGGCCAGAAACTATTCCTCACCTTTGTAACCGTTTGAAGGTAAAGTGACAAAGGGGGAGGTCTGTGCATGTATTTCTAAATTCCTTGAAAGAATGGCAGGATATTTGTTCAATCACCAATGAAATCATCAGAAAATATGCCAAATCTGATTTGTTTGAACAATGAAATAGATTTACAATAGGCAACTCATACTTCCATCAAATCATACTCCAGAAAGGATACATTGGCACTCTTCAGTTAAATAATTTGTTAAAATACACAGAATGGAAAAACCAGAAACAAACTCTCTATAGGCCAACAGTCCAACAATATAGACCAGTGGTTCTTAACCTGTGGTTCGTGGGCCCCCAGGGGGCCACGTCCCCACACTGGAGGAGCCATGTGACAGGAGCCAAAGCAAAGGCTGGCTGGCTGCCATTCAATCTGCTCCAGCCAGAAAACTGCAGGATGAAGCAGGAGAAAAGTCTTCTCTCACCCTCCAGTGCCTCTGAGGGAAAGTTTAATGGATGGTATAATTGTATGTTGTTGTTGTTGTTATTTTAAACCTTGAGTTAAGTCTTGGGAGTCCGAGGCAACAAAATATATTCAAAGGGGGTCCCTGGTAAAGAAAAGGTATGAGCCACTGATATAGAGCACAACAAACATGCTGGGATTGCTAGTAGCTGTGTGCATTGACAATATAACGCATTTTATCTGGATTGAAATATAATACTGCATGTTGAACTTGATTTTTTTTAAAAAAAATAAAATGTTCAGTAGAATCCAAAGAGCAACCAGAGATTTGGGGGATAAAAAATGGGTTATACAACATGTGAACACAAGGATCTGTATGGGGGGAGGGGAAACCCCATTGTATATGACATAGCCAAGCTATTTATGCATTTTACATACTCCTTGGTACAATGAGAATGTGACTGTGGCACATCAGACCTAGTGGATTTTACAAGGGACTATAAATATTCATGGCCTAATGAACCACCTACCCACTGGGAGTGATTACATTTGAATAGGCCAATCAAAGAAGGTTAGGTTCACACACTCCAGACCAGGAAATTTCTTTTTCAGAAAAGAATTACCTTATGAAAGACTAATATGGCTGTAAAATTCTTTAATCCCCAGGGGAGAAAAGGAATAGTGGAAGAAATTCAAAGTATTTTTTCCTTAGGCATTAAATCTTTAAAGACACACAGACACACTGAAGCATTTGTCACAGTATTTAAGAATACCCCCCCCCTCAAGATTTCTGTTATCAGTTCTCTTACACCAAAAAACAAGCTAACCATTTGAGGAGCTGGTCGGCCAAAAAATAGGATCTTTTTTGGGGTACAGATGTTATCATACATCCCTCAGGAATAATATCATGGTTACTTTTCAACTGTCCTTGGCAATTTCACCTTTATGTAAACAGAAAATTAACAAATCCTCACATTAAATCCAAATTATAGTCCCTAAAATCCTGTAAATTATAAGAGGTTTCTCCCCACTAAGAATGTATTAAGAAACAAAACAATCATAATATTGATAAAAGTTTGCCTTTAAATGGTTAATATCATTTCAGTTCCTTGTATTACAGATGATACAGGAACATACTAAAAAGGAAGACCTTCACATTCATAAATAGTTGACTTTATTCACATGCATTATTAGCAGTTGACACCCAATGCTTTTAATAGTATGATTGGTAACAATTTTTCTTCTGTATAACAACCACAAATTTACTAGTTTGAGTAAGATTTTATGGTTGTGTTCTACCAATTACTTATTCTCTATGAATTTCTCCAAAATTTATCATTCCATTAAATAGAGTGAAGAACAGAAAGGTAAGTTTGTTAAGAAACATATTTTAGACATGTAAAGCAGGCATATGATGGTGACAGACCTCTATGTTTAAATACGGGCCCCAAACAACACAAAAGAGTCCAAAGCAATAGTGTGTGTGGTTGCACTCCCAATGCCTAACACGTTCCTCACAGTTGCCTTACACTAGATGTTTTTCTCTTTGCTAAGGACTAAGAGAAAAGAGTTTGGGGGAAAGAGACTATGGGAGAGAAAGTAACAAATGCAAGGAAGTCTCAAAGCAGACTGGCCATGGTTCTGAAATTGTAAAGTCTCTCAAAAGAGGAACAAATACCTGCTAAAGGGTGTGGAAATGTGCTCCTGACAATTCCTACACAGATTTGTATCCATCTTTGGTAGAGCTGCCTATGACCAATTGGTTCCAATGCCTGTTTCTCTTGATTCCTTTTTGAGGAAATCTAAAGCACTCCTACTTCCTTTCCTACTGAACTGTTCCCTCTCTCTTTGATCTGATGACAAGGGCATTAGGTACTTCCAGACAAATAATATGTTTTGTTTCGATTATGAGTTCTTTTAGATGAGATGATAAGTGATGGGTGGATAACCGTGGAGCTCTGTGGGTTAATTATTAAATGTTGTAGCAAACAATGACATTGGATCAATTGAAAAACACACCTGCAGTGAGTTATAGGAATGAATTATCATCAGATTGTAACCTTCCAAGAGTCTAAGCCCTGGTGCAAATCAAGCACTGACTCTAAACTCTCTTGGAAATTCCCCTCACATCTCAGAAATATTCTCTAACACTGAACTGTTTGCTTTCTGTAGCTGACAAACTCATTGTATTTGATCAGCATTAGTGGTAACACTGGCAATAAGTGACTTCTTGAGAATAGTTTGGTATAAGTTTCAGGTACTATGTTAATTCTTAAACTTAGGTGCTTTTGTTTGGATTTATACATGTGCTGAATAGTGCTGTGCCTCTGCTTTAAATCATGGATACTGGCGTTCAGGACTTCTGCAAAACGATGCTATTATATATGAAGATGTTGGCCTAAAGCTGAGTGGCGTTAATTGGATTTCAGGTAGATTTCCTTTCAAAGAAAAAGAACAGATAAGATATTCCTTACTGGATGCATAATCACAGCTGGCCTTCAGGGCCTAAAAAGCAGTGGCTGCTCCCCCTTTTCTCAGGGACTCCAGGGATTTAGAAATGTCAACTCTAATCCTTTACTTCATTTAAAAACACATTCCTTAGCTATTTTTTCCACGTGAAGATATTCCTGAAATTTTAAACCGATTGCTTGAATTGAAAGTAAAGAATGTTTTCTTCTTTGATGCTACCTATGAATCATCACAGAAAAAATAGTGAGGGTGGTATTGTTGGCTTCATGGCCACCATAATCTTTTTTCTTAAGACACTTGATTGGAAGTGCTCTCATAGCCTCTGTCTAGAAATTAAACACAAGCGACCTCTGCCCCAAGGAGTGGCAGCTCAATAGCTTGAGTAATAGTATCGTTAGAGCTGATCAAGCACTAGCATCATCATTACAAATGTGTAACCTTTTGGCTGACCCAGAAGAGACTTTGGTTAGTTTAAAAATTTGTAGGCTGATAATCCTGTCAAAGGTCTGCTTGAACAGATCTATGCATCCATTTGGACTGGCATGATGGGTATGACACACACTATCATGACCCTCCCAAGAACTGTGGCTCCAGTGATAAATATTTTTTCTTTTCCTCTTGATAATACTCCTCTCAGCTTCCAGGAAGGCAGAAGAAAATCAAAGACATCTTTGAAAATCCTAGGTTTCCAATCAGAAAAGATGTTTGCGAAGTATGAATGCTTCTGCTTCCATGATTTTGGGTGGAGACACATGCCTTCTGCTTGCCTTGAAAATGGCAGAATTTTGTAATATGGTAAAAGATTACTGAATTGAAGAGTCCCAATGGTCATTCAGGGCAACACTCTCCATCCTAAAACACAAGTAAATTGAAAAGCTTCCCCCTTTATTGACTGTCTAAACTTACTTTGAACACATCTAAAGCAGGAAGTTGCACAGCCTTCCTAAGCTACCTTGGGTGCACTGCCAACCTCTTTTAGGTTCCCCTTTCCCTTCCATACTTCCCACCCTTTTGTAATTTAAAGCATTTATTACTTAGTGCATCCTTACAGGAAAAGGTGAAGAACTGTCCTTTTTCTTTCCTCTGGAAACTGTTGATGTACTTTATCTCCATGTTTCTTTTATCAAAAACTAATACAACAAGATCTTCAAGTATTTCCTTGTACAGTTGTCCCTCCACATTCGTGGTTCCACCTATTCATGGAAACTCGGCTTCTCCCCGCACCACAGGGAAGCGTTTTTGTGGTGCAGCCAACCCTGAGGAAAGCTGAGTCAGCACCCCACATTACACAGCTTTGGCCCTCTCACGAAATGGGCAAAAGCCGAATGAAGTGGGGCGCTCAGTCAGTAAACCAAAGGGGGTTTGGTGAGTGAGTGTCTCACTTCAATCGGCTTTCACCATTTCTGTGTGAGAGATGAAAGCCAGTTGAAACGAGGCACTCACTCACCAAACCGCTGCTGGTTTGCTGGCTGAGCGCCACACTTTACTCAGCTTTTGCCCTTCACATGAAAGGGGCAAAAGCTGAGAAAGTGGGGTGTGCAGCCGGCAAGCTGAAGAGGGTTTGGTGAGTGAGTGCCTCACTTCAACCGGCTTTCACCCCTTCCATGTGATGGGTGAAAGCTGATTGAAGCGAGGCACTCACTCAACAAACTGCTGCTGGTTTGCTGGCTGAGTGCCCCACATTACTCAGCTTTCGCCCCTCTCACGGAAGGGGCGAAAGCCAAGTGAAGTGGGCTACTTAGCCAGCAAACCGAAGGAGGTTTGGTGAGTGAGTGCCTCGCTTCAACCGGCTTTCGCTCCTTCCATGTGAGGGACGAAAGCCAACTGAAGCAAGGCACTCTTGCTGCCTGAGTGGCCCACTTTGCTCAGCTTTCGCCCATTTCATGGAAGTGGCGAAAGCCGAGTGAAGTGGGCCATGTAGCCAGCAAACTGAAGGAGGTTTGGTGAGTGAGTGCCTTGCTTCAACTGGCTTTCTCCCTTCCGTGTAAAGGATGAAAGCAGATTGAAGCAAGGCACTCACTCACTAAACCACTGCTGGTTTGCTGGCTGAGCGCCCCACTTTACTTGGCTTTCACCTCTCTCACGGAAGGGGCGAAAGGTGAGTGAAGTGGGCCACTTAGGCAGTAAACCGAAGGAGGTTTGATGAGTGAGTGCCTCGCTTCAACCACCTTTTGCTGTTTCCGTGTGAGGGGCGAAAGCCAATTGAAGCAAGGCACTCACTCACCAAACCGCTGTTTGTTTCCTGGCTGAGTGACCCACTTTACTCAGCTTTCGCCCCTCTCATGGAAGGGGCGAAAGCCGAATGAAGTGGCCCACTTAGCCAGCAAACCGAAGGAGGTTTGGTGAGTGAGTGCTTCACTTCAATTGGCTTTAACCAAGGAATCTGTTACAGCCTATGAAAACAAGGCTGTCAGTGACCTCCCAGAGGGCCTTCTCTGCTGCTGCTCCCAGATTATGGAATGGCCTGCCGGACGAGATCCATCTTATTACCCACCTTAGACAGCTTTAAAAAAGCTGTCAAGACGGATCTTTTCCGGCAGGCCTTTCCTGAATAATTATCCCGGTCCAAGACTCAGCTGTCCTTTATCGGCTGTGATTGTATGTTGTAATTTTTTCTTCTAATTTATATATATATTTAATTATTGTCTGTTTTAATCCATCATAATTTAATATTATTTTAAGGGGTGAGTGGGCTAGGGTATTGTGATTATGTAATTTTTATATTGTAAGCCGCCCCGATTGCGTTGCAGAGGGGCGGGATATAAATAAAATTTTATTATTATTATATTATTAACCCCTTCCTTGTGAGGGTCGAAAGCCAGTTAAAGCAAGACACTCATTCACCAAACTTCTCCCGGATTGCTGCCTGAGCACCCCACTTTACTCGGCTTTCACCCCTCTCACGGAAGGGACGAAAGCCGAGTAAAGTGGGTCACTCAGCCAGCAAACCGAAGGGGGATTGGTGAGTGAGTGCCTCACTTCAATCGGCTTTTGCTCCTTCCTTGTGAGGGGTGAAAGCTTGTTGAAGTGAGGCACTCACTCACCAAACTGCTGCCGATTTGCTGGCTGAGTGCCCCACTTTACCCAGCTTTAGCCCCTCACATGAAAGGGGCAAAAGCCAGTTGAAATGGGGCACTCAGCCTCTCTGCCGCTCACTCACCACCCCTCCGTCCCTTGTCAGCAGTGATGAGACTTTTTGAGCCTCATCGCCACTTTGGGAGGGCAGGGGGGAGTGGCTGAAAAGCCTGCCTGCCACCCCCCTCACCCTTCCCAAAGTGGCAATGGGGCTTTTTGAGTCCTGTCACAGCTTTGGGACTGTGAGGGGGTGGCTGAGAAGTGGCTAGGAGGCTTCAAAAAGCCCCGCAGCCACTTTGGAAGGGCAGGTAGGAGGCTCTGGCAGGCGGGGGAGGGAGGCGTATTTTTATTTGCAGTATTTCCACATTCACAGGTGTCTTGCGCCCCTAACCCCCGCGAATGTGGAGGGACAACTGTATAATTAGCTTTCTCTTTATGCCTTTTTGCATTGTTTTCTAGCAATTACCAGACATTTATAATATATGATTATATATATTTGCAATTTGCAGTTTAAGATACTTGTACTAATTTTAACTCTTGTTTTTATGTTGACCGGGGAGAGCAATCTCACACCATGGAGAGGTCTCAATCTAGACATCTGGGCTTTCCTAGAAAACTATATCATCTTCACTATGATACCACTGTTTGGTGGTTATTCAGCTTTTGTACATGTTCCCCATTCTCAAAGGTAAAAATGCATCCCCTAAGGCATACCTACTGGAATTAAGAGATTTAAGCTAAAATAGCCTCATATTTTGGGTCCCATCCTTTTGTTTTTGGCCTTGTCTAGCACTTGAATAGAGTCATCGAGATCTCCTCTGACACTAAGGCTGCATCTACACTGCAGAAATTATCCAATCTGGTACTGCTTTAACTGAAAGCTATGGAATCCTGGGATATGTAGTTTGTTGTGGCACCACAGCACTCTGACAGAGAAGGCTAAGTATCTCAAAACTTCAGAACATCTGGAACAGCAAATCATCCACTGAGAACAAATTCAGTGACAAACAAACAAAACTGAAAGTGGAAATTATAATCAATTTTGCCATATGAATAGAGTAACTATAGAAGGTGTACAAACAACTCTTTATGGGTTTTTAAGTGGAAGATCACTATTTCTGTTATCCAAATAAAAACATGTCAGGATAAGAACAACTTTAACGCGGCATGTTAGGTGCTTAGATTTGCAAGCCTTATTAGTGTATGGATATAGTAAGTGCATTTTCATTCATAAATACAGAAATCACAAAAAGTCATTTGGCACCATTCATCTTATTTTAAAAAGGAGTGTTTTCGTAAAGTGTAAAATAGCTCAACAATTTTAATTTTCTTTATTTTCAACAGCTGTAGCAAAAACTGTTCCTGGCAAATCCACAGTTGTTAAGCACTGGCAATTTTAAACACCTTTTCAAATAAACTCCTATAACTTCACATATGCAACTTTAGATGTTCTCCCTTTCTGCTTCTCTCTAGAGAACTGCAGAGTCCCAATGAAAGCAAAGTGTGGATTTATAAATGAACACTGGAGACTCAAAAATTCTACTTTTAAAGCTTTTCTCTAGGTTCAAGGGAATTGCTACCGGATGAAATTTAATCCTGACATAATAATTTCTGTATGGAATATTCAAGTTATAGCAAGCACTATCTGAGTGAATGTTACTCTATGAGAATGACTCATAGAATGCTTCTGAACTGACTGATTCAAGGAGTCTGAAATAAGCATTCAAAAAGGCTGCTTCTTCACACACATCACATCTAAGATATACACATTGGAAACCACTTGGAGAGTGCCTAGTGCACTATAAAAGTGGTGTAGATGTGTAGTTGCTATTGCTTAACAACTTGTAAGCTGCTCTGAGAGCCTTTGTGGCTGAAGACTGGGGGTATACATACCTTAAATAAATAAATAAATAACTTGGTGCCATGTCTTTAGGCTTATATTTAATTGCTAATCTAGTGTCGATGAGCCACTTGCTCCACAGTAGTCCTACTTAAACAATTTCTACCCAGTTTTTGATATATTTTATCAAGGCATAAGACTGTTGATAGGTATGGACAGTATTTAAGCTGCTCATTTGTTTGTGACATTACAAGACATAATTCTACAATACCCCTGCCCTTCTCTAGTCTAGACGTTTTGTCAACCACATCTACAACACAGAGGTGATTTTCTTGTACAACACTCCCTATAGTTTTTAGAAGTAGCTTGGACAGGTTCACATGTGGACTTCCTGCAAACAGCTGCCTCTTTCACCTTCTGGTCCACCATCCCTTTGCCCCCATTCTGATGAAGTACTCCAACGTTTCACAGAAGCAGGGTGCACCTAGTTAATACCCTTGGTCAATAACATATGCTTCTATTTAAGCACATTTTATGAGCGGAGTACCTGCAGTTCTGTTTGGAAGAAGAACTTCTGTGGGCACTGTGTGCAATCATAGATCTTGTCTTCTTGCCCATGGGCCGAAAAAATGTGTTGCTGCAGCTTGTTGGCTTGAACAAATACTGAAACATTGAAAAGAAAATGTGAACTTTTTTGTTATTTTGTCTTCTGCATAGAGAGACTTTTCTTGTGAACATTTCCTCATTAACTCACATCAATTGCAAAGGGTACAATTATCCAGGAACCCTATAATTTTTGATTATACTGTTGCTATAATAGGCACCAGCCATGATTGCTCAGCTCTACATTCAAGTCCTAATTTTCTTTTCTTCTCTTTGTAAAAGAACCATGCCTGTATGTCTGGTAAAAACATAATCAAATAACATTTAAATCTACAATATTTAGAAACTACCCTTTCTTTCTTGCCACAATAATTTAGCTCTTACCACAATAATTTCAGGATGAACCACACCACATTGAAAATAAAAAACAACATTTACAAAACTCCTTGCTACTGAGAAATTTGGAAACAACAGAAGCCGAAGTTTTTTTTAAAATTTGTTTTCTTTTGCATTTGCCCAAAAGTTAAATTTAACAAACAATCCTGTATTTAAATGTGTTACTGTTAAAAATTATATCCCACAGCTACATTGGGGCAATGTCTATAAACGTAAAACAGAACTGCAGGTAAATTCTCTTTGGATACTTTAAGATCAACTCTGAGTACACACTGAATGCAAGGGTTTCAATAATATAAACATGTTCAATTTTAATGACTACAAAACAAGGCCCTAAGACTGTGTAACAGTTTACCTAGGAGACATACTATTAATAATTAAATTGTATATGCCAGAGGCAGTGTTTGGGTTGGCAGCACTGACTTCTGATGGATGCCTGGTGCACTGTGACCTAAAAAAAGTTTGCATCTACAATATTAATCTGTATAGGCAGGGAAAGGATTTATTAAAGATGCTGGCATTTAAGTTTGACTCCATTCCTAATCATTAAAATAATTCTAATTGAATGCCAACAAAAAAAAAAAAAAGAAAGAATTAGAATAGTGTGCTTGTGAGTCATACATTTTAATCACATTTCTCATTACCTTAAAAAGGATTGGATTCCATTTTCCATATAAAACTTATATTGGTGAATTTAGGTTCTTGTTAATATTCTACATACTGAAATAATTTAATAGCATATTACTCATAAAACATCATTGCTTATGATTAATGTGCTGTGTCTATTTACCCCATCAGCAAAAAGAAAAATGGGTTTTTAAAAACAGATTGGAACAGAAGTTATCTACATATTTCTTAATACATTTTATACAAGGCCACTGGCTGAAATATTAAACAATTCTTGTTATTATTGTTATTTTAAATCAGGGGACTTCATGGCAGTAGCCTTCAATGGGGTTCATTTTCAGATCCATTTTGTATGCTGTTGTATTTTAAAAATCCAACCCAAACGTAACTCTCAAGATGACAGACTGTATTATGGGAACGAAACATTCCACTTCCTTACACAAAGCAGAACTTTTTAGAGATGCAGACATTATTAGTGCAAGCTGTGTAGTGAAATTAACTGAAATGTTATAAACCAATAAAAACATATTTAGCTAGTAAGTACACAGGAAGGCAATAATAAGTAGTAGCATGTATAACCAAGAGGGTTTGCTTGTAGTTTATTGGGATTGGGGTTGCCAAACAAGAAGAAGAATGACGAGGCTCTAAACAATCATGTTTTCCTATCAAGGTATATTAATAGAGAACAACCCCCTACCCTAATTTTTCCCCATTGCTACAGAGTTGTGAACATTGCTGATTTTCCTCTTTAAGAAAAACAAATCCTCCATTTATATACTGTGATTTGGGGCACAATTTTAAATAGCATTATTATCATTATAAATAAAAGACATGCATGCAGTCTTTGAAGAGTTTCATTTTTAAATACATGTACAGGTCAGGTTTCATACACTACGTCAACATATCTCATACTGGGAGTTGGGGAGGGTAACTTGCCTTATTGGTAATAGGTCTATTAAGAGCAATGGGTAAGGATTCTCACACACTTGAGTCACAGCTAGAAGGAAGATGTATATCCCAGCTCAGCAGAGAGAGGTTGTTTGGGAGAAGGTGTTGAGGAAGAGATATGGGATACAATAGAGACAAAGTGATGGAATGAGGCTGGACAGGGTGATGAAATGGTTTGTAGGGCATATGTAGGTGCAGTGGAGAGAAACAGCACAAGGGGTAGAGAATCCAGGCAAAATGTTCTAAGCTGTAATTTTCAAGCAAGTTCAGAATTACATGTTCATAATTTAGTAAGAACAGCAGCATCATAGAGAGCCTGCCATGTATTAAACAGTAATGAAAACCACTGACAGTGAAATTTATATCACTTAATATATACTCAAACTAAAAATGTTAATGAAGATTTTCAGCTACAAGTCAGAAGTGTTGACTATTCCTGGGATAGATACAAATGAACCAGGACAGAGTCTCTCTCTCTCTCTCTCTCTCTCTCTCTGTAGAAGACTGGAAGTGTTGTCCATTCATAAACATTTGAGCAACATTCCAGCATGCCTCTGTTCCATAGCAGGAATTCAAGTATGAGGCAATGATAAGTTTCTTCTCTTTGGGAGCAAATAAGCTTCCACCTTTGTAGTCTGCTGTAGGTGTGTATATGCATACGTTTGCATACATACAAGCAGAGTGACCAATCAGGTCACAGCAAGGTGGGCTATGGTTTATGATGCTATGAGAACAAAACAAGAATCTTTCTGAATTCTAGACCAACCCTGTTTTAGCCCTTTTACAAATGTAATGTGATCTTCCTTAAGAATTTATACAAGCAAATGGAAAAGAATACAACAGATTCAATGGGATCCACCTGCATTATATGGCTTTGTAGCCCACAGATGATGCCTCATAGCCTCCTTCCAATTTAATCCTGACCTCTGCGTAAGGTTAGAAAAGCCATGTGTCTTCTATATGAAGCACATATCATAAATTTTCTCTAGGGAAAAAGTGAGGGCCATGATCCAAAGAGCTACTTTTGGTATGCTCAAGAGCTTGAATGCAGCCCACTGTATTCTAATCCACATCTCAATATGGCATTCCATTTCAATGCCATATCACAGTTTGCTTTTGAAAGATCTCTTTAGTTTCAGAAGTGACTAGTCCCTCTAGGGCTGCTTTGCATGGAGCACGACACTGAATTCCTCTTCTGTATACAGAGCTGCCTTGATTTGGGGAAGTAGAGTGTAAAAAAACCACTCTCATCAGCCAAAATATCTTCAGTTGCCAACATGCTGAAGTCCCAATGCTGCTGCTGCTATTATTATAATATTATTATTATTATTATACTTTTACTCTACCTTTTCCCAATAGTGGGACCAAACATACCAAAGTTAAAGTAGATACAATTAAAAACCACTATAAAAAAGAGTTGATGTTTGTATGGAAAATATATTCAGTAATTAATAGAAAGTCTTTATAATAATAAAGCATACTGGTAACCTACTCCCTCCTACTGTAGCTCCTCGGATTTCAGTGGAAAAATGCTCGTAAGGTTCAGGGTCTTTCTAGAGCAGCATGGGATGTGGCATTGAGGAGTACAAGTAGAGGGAGAAATTAGGTAAACCCAGGGAACACCCTTGAGAAAACAGAATGATATTCTGTTCAACAAACAGGACTGCTAAAATCCTACACTACTAAGTATGATAAATGTGAATTATGTGAGAGAGTTTGAAAAGCAATTCAGGTAGATGCATGCCTGATCCTTCTGCACACTTGACTTTTTAAATAATTCCTAATCAATATCACTAATCTGATATTTGCACATAAACTGGCCTGAAGTCACAATCTGGCATAAACGACATCATTGGAGAATGTGCATGAATTAAACTAAGGCCATAGCTGGGAAATGAACTAATCCTGTCAGCATACTCACCTGTAAAGCAAACTGGACATTTGAAGGTTCCTCCCATTCCTTCAAAACTGTGTTCTATCAGATGGCACTGAAGTTTGGCAGGAGAATCAAACGTCTGGTTGCACAGCTTGCATTCATGGTTTAGTCCTTCATCTGGTGGTAGAAAAAAGATGAGGAAAGTTTATTGTTATTTGTTATACTTTTTCTCCATTCTTTTGCCAGAGAGGTCAGAGCAGTTCACATAGAATTAGGATAACCAAATGAATGATATACTTCACATAACTAAACAGCTGTCTAACCAACTGCACTGAATCAGCCTCCCCTGCTCAAATCTGCAGTTATTAAATATCTGTTTACAAGCAAGAAATAGGAGTATGCACAAATGCAATTGGACTTATTTGCTACTACAAAAAGGCAGATGCACCCAATTAAATAGAAAAGGCACATCTCAAAGTTCTTGAACTAGAAGAGGTATGATTTCTGTCTATCTCCCAGTTTCTAGCAGAACAAGTCGGGAGTGGTGAGGAGGGGCTTTCAGGTCTCTTGCTGCAGCAGCATCCATCCTATACCTGTTAAATGTATATGCATATGTTAGCTTAAAAATTACTACAAGCTTTTCTGGGCCCTGTGATGGGGGGGGGGGAAAGAGAGTCAAACATACTGTAGTTAGATAGAGGGATAACAGGCTATTTAATTTTTATTGCAACATGCAAGTGCCTAAAAAACATCAAGGAAAGGAACTTGCCAAAATGTCCTAGGAGTCCAGCATACCCTGTCTATTGTATGACTTTCATCTGTACCCCACCCCCACCCTCAATCCAGATTTTCCTCTGTGCTGGCTGTCAAAGCCTTAATTTATAAATGTTACAGAAGACATGTAATATTTGCTCTCTGGGCTGACTTAAATTTGGAAGGAATCTATATACATTGTGTGTGTACATGGATGGCAGAATTTGGGGTTTTATTTTTATTTAGTTTATGTGAGGTATTGTACTCATTTTTATAAGCAGTGTTTTAAGAGGAGCGTGCATTTTTTTCACTTGATTTTTTTTTACTTTGCTTTATATTTGTACGGTATCATGAATCTTTGTTCTAAACAAGAAAGCCTTCTTCTGGTATCCTTAATGCCTGAGCTACTCTTCTCTCCCCTTATTAATTACTATCCCACTACAGACTCAAAGATCCTTGGTTTTATTTTATTTTTCTGCTACAGGCATTCCTAGTACCACCAAATTGATCCTAAAATCTTCCCTGCTCTGAGCTGCATCTCCTTGGTGCCCTCCTCCCCCTTTCCAGCTCAGGCCTAGCATTAGTCTTTCTTCCCAACAGTGTTGCAAGCTCCTTTCGTTCCACCATGGGAGCAGTGATAGGTTGTCCTACTTAGAAACAGTTGCTAGGTAAGATGCAGCTCCCAGCTCTGTTGTACAGGGTTCAATTCCCTTAGCATATCTCAGAAAAGGTCCTTCTGTATGTCACTAGTATGTTATACAAATACTTTGATCTTACAGGTAAATACACTATCCGATTAATAAAAACAACAGCACACAACCACATCTGGTATATCACTCACTCCAATTTTTTTGAAGCAAAAAGGGTGCTGTTGTTTTTGTAAAAAAGCATTTCTTTCTAAGCATCCAGTTGTTAACACTACTCTATGTCTGTCTGATATACCAAAGCACACAATGACTGGTAGCTATAGATGTGAAGATATGATCAAAACAGATGGAGATAACAACTGAATTAACATGACCTGCAGCCTGTAATCCATATGCCATCACTTGGCCATCCTGTCAAACTATAAGCAACTAAAACCAGGAAAAAAACAATTAAATCTGTATCCCTGTTTCAGTTTACAGTTCCCTGAATTTTAAATTATCCTTAAGGTAAACTGGAAAAATTCACAAACCAGCTGCCCTTTGCTGCACGGACTCCATCTGATCCAAAGGCTGTCTCATTCAAGGTCTATGCAATCACCATAATGAGAAATAACATCACTAATGACCAAAGGGTGCTCAGCAGTGGCTCCTCTTCATCTTGGAAAGATGTGACCAGTGGGGTGCCACAGGGTTCTGTCCTGGGCCCAGTGCTATTCAACATCTTTATCAATGACTTAGTTGAGGGAATTAGGGGCATACTTATCAAATTTGCAGATGACACCAAATTGGGAGGAGTAGCTAATACCCTAGAGGACAGGATCAAAATTCAGAATGACCTGGATAGACTGGAGAGCTGGGCCAAAGCTAACAAAATGAAATTCAATACGGAGAAATGTAAAGTACTGCATTTAGGGCGGAAAAATGAAATGCATAAATATAGGATGGGAGAGACCTGGCTGAATGAGACTACGTGCGAAAGGGATCTAGGAGTCCTAGTAGACCACAAGTTGAACATGAGCCAACAGTGTGATGCGGCAGCTAAAAAGGCCAATGCGATTTTGGGCTGTATCAATAGAAGTATAGTGTCTAGATCAAGGGAAGTAATAGTGCCACTCTATTCTGCCTTGGTCAGACCTCACTTAGAATACTGTGTCCAGTTCTGGGCACCACAATTCAGAAAGGATATTGACAAATTGGAGCGTGTCCAGAGAAGGGCAACTAAAATGGTGAAAGGTCTGGAAACCATGCCTTATGAGGAGAGACTTAGGGAGCTGGGTATGTTTAGCCTGGAAAAAAGACGGTTTAGAGGCGATATGATAGCCCTGTTTAAGTATTTGAAGGGATGTCATGCTGAGGATGGAGCAGGCTTGTTTTCTGCTGCTCCAGAGACTGGAACACGGAGCAATGGGTGCAAGCTCCAGGAACAGAGATTCCACCTCAACATGAGGAGGAACTTTTTGACAGTAAGAGCTGTTCGGCAGTGGAACACACTCCCTCGGAGCGTGGTGGGGTCTCCTTCCTTGGAGGTCTTTAAACAGAGGCTGGATGGCCATCTGTCGGGGATGCTTTGATTGTGATTTCCTGTGTGGCAGGGGGGTTGGACTGGATGGCCCTCGTGGTCTCTTCCAACTCTGCAATTCTATGATTCTATGATTCTAATAAGCTCTAATTCCTTTTCCTTATAGAGCTACTACAAATATGCTGGCATCACAAACAGCACTGGGGCTGCACAGACTCTAGGCCAGGGATAGGCAACTTGATGTCCTTCAGACATTTTGGACCAACTGGTGGCTTCCATGGTGAATTCATTGTAGATTTTATTCCCAATTTGAAAAGAACCAATCAGGGTTCTAAACCCCTTCTCCAAAATAGGTTCAGCATCCTAGAAAGCCCATTTCAATTTGCCTCTGATTCAGGCTGCTGCCATACTGCAGTAATAATGGAGTTTGACACTGCTTTAACTATCATGGCTCTATCCTATGGAATTCTGGGATGTGTAGTTTGTTGTGATACCAGAGCTCTCTGACAGAGAAGGCTGAATATCTCATAAAACTTCAAATCCCAGAATTCCTTAGCATTGAGCCATGGCAGTTAAAGTGGTGTCAAACTGCATTATTTTTGTGGTGTGGCAGCAGCAGCCATAGAAGCCACCAGTCAACCCAGCCAGCATGCCCAGTGGTAAGCCTTTATGGGAATTGTACTCCAAAATAGATGGAGGGCACCAGGTGGCTTACTCCTGCTCTAGACTGTGTGATGTTCAGCTATAATGGCATTGGAGGAGGAAATTGTTACCACTCAAACATGAACAGGAAAAAGCTGGCTATTTTGATGCAGGTGTGTAGCCATGGAACCAGTAAATGTGTATCACTGTTCTTCCAGTTCATGATCTATATGGTTAGGTGGACTAGATGAAAGCATATTTGTTTACATCAATGGATCCAAGAAAATTTAAGGCAGAAACCATACAAGGCATATAAGGCAGAGATGCCTTTTTGTTACCTGTATTTTTAACTTGATTTCAAAATAAAATTTCATCTTAAAAAGAAATGTAAGCAATATGTTCACAAAGTCATATGTGTGCTAGACATTGGTGCATACTGGTTGGGATGATGATGGAAATGGTACTGAAGAAGAAAGAATATAATTAATGATTAGCTTTCATTTTAAACCTGGGGTGGGTGGGTTGGTTTGAAATACTTAAGTTCATACTTGTAACAGTGGATCACGTCAAGTATCTAGTTTATTGAGTATCTGGTTTCTGACAGTGGTCAGCACCAGCTGCTCCAGAAGAAGGAAAAAATTCCCATAATGGCCACAGTATGCATTGAGAAATCTAAAAAAAGATTATTTTCCCATGAGTATTTGTGTTGATGTGCATCATTAAAGCAAGTGGAAGACAAAAACCTAAATCTGTTGCTAGTGTCCAAACTAGAGCAGAGCCATAGAATCAATCAAGTCCTGAATGGTTAAGTCCCTTTAATACAAAGGGATTACTCTAGCTGGGAATAGCAACTGAATTTAGGACAAGGAACTCTGGCTTCCTCACCCATCAAGGTGAAGATAAAAAATGCCAGCCCCTGAAATGTTAGCCAAGTACAAACCAGCAATTTTAGACATTTAAAAGTAATCAAAACTAAGAGGATTTCAAAAAATTGTCAAGGCATATACGGATTCTTATCTACTTGTGCTGCACAGAAATACCAAAATACAGTTCTATTAGGGTTTCTACTGTCACCATTTCCATGAACTCCCCATTAGCAAAAGAAAAGTAGGCATTTTTTGTAGGGACAAATTCCCCCAACCAATATATTCATAGTAAGGACTATAACATATATGTATTACACTCAGTTAATTATGCTTTAACATTTCAGTTAATAGGATTTTGGTGTTTAAGAAAGCAATTCAGGGGACTTCTGGTTGGCTATGGCATGGCAGTTAGACTTTCACTAAGAAGCTCCTAGTGAAAGTTTGGTAGCACGAGGTTTGCAGCCTGATCACTGGCAATCAAGATTGGCAGAATCTCTCTCCTGGCATGGAGAAAGCAGAGGGGCTCACGAAGATCCAGTGCCTGCTCAGTTTGTCCCTGATGGCTCCAACACTGTAAGGTAGATTGGGCAGGGCAACAGAGCAGAGGGGATCAGAGCAACCCACCGCCGCGTGTCTGCAGCTGAGGATTCTTGGCACAAGCGCCATGACCTATTTTATGTAAGCACCATATAAATAGTTTCACCTATGAAAAAATCCAGTTTCACACGTGATCATTGAATGCCTGACTATTTAAGTTTCACAAGCAAGACAAATACTACTTGTTTGGACAATTAATATTGACTTTTAACTGAAAGTGATTACGTTATATGCATGATATATTACAGCTATCTGTGAAGAATTTGAGTTGAGGGGGACTGTGCTTAAAACCCTTCTAACAGACACTGTTACTGAATTGCTGATGCTGACTTACTGGACTGTCTCATAAGCAGTAAAAAACAACAAGAAACCACGTTCTGGGTCATCATCTAAGATCTAAAATCTACTGCCTGGGATATCGTGAAACAGTGTTATACTTTGTATACTTTATATCAGAAGAGACGACTTGTGGGATTTAATCTGAATGAAATTACAGAACTGTGTTGGTGGATTTATAATGTTGGATGTACATGGATTCACCGTGGGATTTATAAAGGATAAAGACGAAGCCAATATGGAGACATTTTGATTACTTATTATACAGCACTGAACCAAAAAAACAAAAACAAAACCAAAAAACTTACCGACGTGTCAAGAAGAGTGGAGGAGGACAAACGATATATCAGCGTAGACCAGCACAGACGGGAAGAAGGAGATCAAGGAGAACTGAACTGACGGAAAGAACGGAATAGAATGGAATAGACTGGGCTGGGGGGACTGGACTGAGCTGTACTGAACTGTACTGGGTCAATAAGAGGATTCTCTTATATAAGAGGATATAAGAGAAGTGATTTTGGTTTTGGGAAAGGGAGGTCTTGACAACCAACGGGTAAAGGGGAGGAGGGAAGGACAATACAGGGAGATATAAAGGAAGGGAGGCTGTCATAAGGGGATCGTGGGGAGACTTTGGAAGAAAATCTATCCGGGATTAAAATAAGAAAGGGGATGAAAAATTAAAAGGTTTAGGTTTAGGTAAAGCCAAGATATTAGATTGTGAAACAGGAATTAGGTATGTAAAGGAGGAAAGGGGAATTAAAATATAAGAGCACTAAACAAGGGAGGGGGGAAGCTGTAGAGGGGCAGGATAGAAGCGAATCAGGGAGACAGGAGATAGAGAAAACGTGGGATGGACTGAGTGGAAGAGTAAGCGTGAGTGTTGTGTTTAAGAAGGATTGAAGTAAGTGCAGAAGGTGGGGGGAAGTGGTTTGTAGTTTGATTGTAGAAGAAGGGAGAAGACAAGTGGTAGACGACGCATCGTGTATTGGTGGGGAATAAATAGAGATAGACTCAGAAGAAGAGTGAAGATAGTGGCTGGCCTGAAAGGGTAGCAATCGGGAGGAAGGTAGACAAGCTAAGGCAGAGGACGGGGAAGCGTTAGAAGCTGTGAAGTTAAAGAGGGAGAAAGGAGTGGTTGAATAAGTGAGGAGAACGTGAAAGATGTGGATTGAAGTGATAGCTCTGTAAGAGTAGAAGTGTGACTTAAAGGGAAGGAATTATTGTGGTGTGAAGTGTGTGTGTGGGAATTTAGAACAATTTGTAAGATTTAAGTGAAAAGACAACTGTTATTGGAAGGGAGGGGGAGGGGGAGAGGGGGAAGGGAGGAGGAAGAGGGAGGAGAGGAGAGAAGGGAGAGGGGGAAGGGGAACAGTTAAATATATAAGTCAACACGCAACTCAATATTATATTTTATTGAAGATATTTTTTATTTCATTATTCCAGCCTTTTCAGTTTTTGATTTTTCAAAAAAAAATATCTCTTCCTTTCTTACGTTTTTCTCTCTTTTCTCTCTTCCCATCTCTCTAGAGTGTATCTTCTCTGCTTAGTGCTTTCTACTAATTTATTTGCCAAACAGCATTATTATTTTGGTATAACTGAGACATTCCAATGAGAATTCTGAAGAAAAGAAAGAACTATAATGCTTTGACAATCCAATTAAAACAACTGGGAATCCCTTACAGGTGGGAGAAATTGGAGGGAATTTCTTTTAAATTTAAACAAAAAAATTTCAGAATAGATACAGTACAAAAAATGGAAGAATTTTTGGAGAAATACAAGAAAGAATTGAAACCTAAACCAAAATACATGTAAGATTCGCAGGAACAAGTGAATAGGAAAGAGGAGGACAGGAAAGAGGGTGATAGTGGAGAACAGAACCCAGAAGGTGAAGAAGACCCGACAGAGGAAAAGGAAGACGGAGAGGAAGAGGAGGAAAATGAGGAAGACATAGGTGAATAAACAAAGTAAGAATAAAGTAAAATGACTTTTAGACTTGTAACTTGGAATGTTAAAGGATTAAATACGCCTGAAAAGAGAAAGAAAATTTTTCACTCATTGAGGAGGAAAAAATACGATGTAGTATGTCTCCAAGAAACGTATATAAAACAGGACGATATAAAATTGTTAAAAAATAAAAAACTCAGTAAGGAATATGTATCTGCAAGCAAAGAAACAAAGAAAAAAGGTGTAGTGATTTATATAAATCAGAAAATACATGCGGAAGAACTCTTCAAGGATTTAAATGGTCATTATATCGGATTGGAGATAATCATACAAAATACAAAGACATTAGTAATTGGTCTTTATGCACCATTAGAAAACAAACATAAGTTTTACGAAGAATTGATGTTGAAAATAATGTCCTATAATTATAATAGAATAATTCTGATGGGAGACTGGGAACGGCGTGATTTCACCAATCCTTGACAGAAAATCAACGAAAAAAATAAAATGGACACAAGGGGAAGTACCACGGTCATTTGAGACCATGACAAAAAACTTAATGTTAACCGAAGCGTGGAGATTCTTATACAATGACACGAGGGATTATACGTTTTATTTGGAAAGACACAAATCTTTCTCGAGAATTGATTTCTTTATGTTAATTAATAATATGTGTAATCTGATACAAAAGGTGGAAATCCTCCCAAGAGTTTGGACTGACCATAATCCAGTGGTATTAGAAATAAAGGAAAGAAGAACAGGATATAACTGGAGATTAAGCGATAATTTATTAAATCATGGAGAAGTGCTTAAAAAAGCGAAGCAGACCCTCAAAATGGTATTTTGAGGAAAATTTAAATGGACAAACAGACATTTTTACTACACGGGAGGCATCAAAAGCAATCATGCGAGGGTTTTTTTTATAAAACAAGCGGCAGAATTGAAAAAGAAGAGAATGGAAAAAATATCTAAACTCAATGATAGTATAAGAGTAAAAGAAAAGGAATTACAATCAACTCCCTATAAGGAAGGCATATTAACAGAAATTAAAATCTTACAAGAACAGCTTTCGCTTGCAACATCAGAAGAAATAGGGAAAAAATTACAATATATCAAGCAATTTCATTTTGAGAACTCAAATAAACCGGGTAGATGGCTTGCTTTTAAATTAACAAAAACGAAAGAAAGAAATCATATTGCGAAAGTAAAAGAAGGAAAACATATATATACACAACAGGATAAAATCAAAACTGTATTCAGGAATTTTTTTGCATCTCTATATAAAAATCAAAGAACTCCAACGTGTAATATAGAATCCTTCTTAAAGGATGAACACCTACCAGAATTTACAGATGAACAGAGGGGTAGTCTAAATCAACCTATAGAGAGAATTGAAATTTCAGAAGCAATAAGAAGGCTTAAGTTGGGGAAAGCCCCCTGTCCTGATGGCTTTATACCAAAGTATTATCAATGTATGGAAGAGCTTATTATTAATCCTTTTAAGGAAATATTAGAAGAAATTAAAAAAGGAGTTATCCCCGAATCACGGAGAGAAGCAAATATAATTTTAATACATAAAGAAAATCGTGATCCCCAAGATCCAAAAAATTATCAGCCCATATCACTGTTAAATGTGGATTACAAAATTTTCATCTCCTGTGTGATGCGGCAGCTAAAAAGGTCAATGCGATTTTGGGCTGTATCAATAGAAGTATAGTGTCTAGATCAAGGGAAGTAATAGTACCACTCTATTCTGCCTTGGTCAGACCTCACTTAGAATACTGTGTCCAGTTCTGGACACCACAATTTAAAAAGGATATTGACAAATTGGAGCGTGTTCAGAGAAAGGCAACTAAAATGGTGAAAGGTCTGGAAACCATGCCTTATGAGGAGAGACTTAGGGAGCTGGGTATGTTTAGCCTGGATAAAAGATGGTTAAGAGGCGATATGATAGCCCTGTTTAATTATTTGAAGGGATGTCACACTGAGGATGGAGCAGGCTTGTTTTCTGCTGCTCCAGAGACTGGAACACGGAGCGGAGCAATGGATGCAAGCTCCAGGAACAGAGATTCCACCTCAACATGAGGAGGAACTTTTTGACAGTAAGAGCTGTTCGGCAGTGGAACACACTCTCTCGGAGTGTGGTGGGGTCTCCTTCCTTGGAGGCTTTAAACAGAGGCTGGATGGCCATTTGTCGGGGATGCTTTGATCAAGATTTCCTACTTGGCAGGGGGTTGGACTGGATGGCCCTCGTGGTCTCTTCCAACTCTGCAATTCTATGATTCTATGATTCTATATTGGCTCATAGACTGACAAAAATACTTAAAAGTTGGGTACAAGAAGATCAAAGAGGATTCCTTCCTGGTAGATTTCTAAAGGATAATGTACGTCATGTGCTTGATTTAATTGAGTATCATGATATCCACATTGACAAGAAGCTGGCTTTAATATTTTTGGACATTGAGAAAGCTTTTGACAATTATTTGGAAAATAATTATAGATATCTTGAACAAAATAAAGGCGGGGAAAGACTTTACAAATTGGATTCAAGCGATCTACAATAACCAAACTGCAAAGTTGATTATAAATGGAGAAAGAACGAAGGAAGTACAAATACAAAAAGGCACTAGGCAAGGATGTCCTCTGTCTCCACTCTTATTTCTATTAGTTATGGAAATCTTGAGTAAAAGGATAAGAGAAGAAAAGAAAATAACAGGAAATAAGATTAGTAAATATAATTATAAACTAAAGTTATATGCGGACAATAGGATGATTTCATTGAGTGATCCGCTAGAAGAGATGAAAGTAATTATGGATATTCTAAAAGATTTCGAACGTCTAACGGGTCTGAAGGTTAATACAGACAAAACGGTTATAATTGCCAAAAATCTAACACAAGAGGAGATGAAAGAGCTAACTTCAATATCTGGATATAAGGTAGTTAAAAAAGTTCATTATTTGGGAATTAATATTACAAATAAAAATACAGAATTATTCCAAAACAATTATAAAAAAATTTGGACTGATATCAAGAACTTAAATAATTGGAAAAATTTGAAGCTGTCATTTTTGGGAAGAATTTCAGCTATCAAGATGGACATTTTACCAAAAATGTTGTTCTTTTTTCAAATGCTCCCGATTATCCATACCTCAAAGATCTTTACTGAGTGGCAGAGAGATATTACGAAATTTATTTGGCTGGAAAAAAAAGCTAAGACTAAAAATGAAAATTTTGCAGGACTCAAAGAAAAGAGGAGGGCTAGGAGTTCCCAGTCTAAGATTATATTATGAGGCTTGTTGCTTGGTTTGGATCAAAGAGTGGACATCTTTAGAGGACGAAAGATTACTGAAATTAGAAGGATTCAACAATAGATACGGCTGGCATGCCTATCTGTTTTATAATAAAGAGTTGGTAAATAAAGAATTCAATTATCATTTCATAAGGAAAATCTTACTTAAAATCTGGAACAAATACAAAAGACAGATGTGTCCCAAGTTGCCCTTGTGGCTATCACCCCATGAAGCATTTTTTGGCAAAGAAAAATTGCCTGTTTAAAAATGGATAACTTATAAAGCTCTAATGATGTTGGAAGGAGGTCACCAAAATATCAAATCTCAAGAAAAATTAGAAGGAATTAGATGTCATTGGTATTTATATAGACAACTATACGAAAGGTTTAAAATGGATGAGAAATTAGAAGGCATAGATTTATCTAAAACATGGGAAAGATTAACACAAATTGGAAACAAACAATTAATTTCTAGATTTTATCAACAGCTACTCGAATGGGATACTGAAGATGAAACGGTAATAGACAGTATGTTAAAATGGGCCCAAAATGTTTGTCATTCAATTGAACTTAAAAAATGGGAACAAATGTGGTCATCTAAAATAAAATTAACTCTTTGCAGCAACATTAAAGAAAATTGGTATAAGATGTATTTTAGATGGTACCTCTCACCAGATAAGTTATCCAAAATGTACAAAAATCTGAAAAACGAATGTTGGAAATGTAAACATACATCGGGCACCTTCTTTCATCTCTGGTGGAGTTGTGAAAAGGCCAAAAAATTTTGGTCTCAAGTCCAGAGAATAATTAATGAAATACTAGAGAGTAACATCCCTTTAAATTCAGAAATATATCTATCAGGAATGCATGAAGAAAAACTTGATCGGGGACAAGAGAAATTAATATTCTACCTGTTAGCAGCGGCGAGAATATCTTACGCTTCAATCTGGAAAACTGCAAACACTCCAACAGTAGACCATTGGTTATTAAAGGCATATGAAATGTTGGCAATGGATAAATTGACGTTATTACTTAAAGGTAAGTACGTTGAAGAGTATTGGGAAATATGGAACAGATTTTCAAGTTATGTTAGGAGGAGATAGGGAAATTTTGCTGTAATCCCTAGGTAAATATAATGTTTATATTTAATAGGTTAAAACCAACTACAGTAAGATAAATTTCATTAAACGTATAAGAGGCATGAGTACTTCAGTCCCTCAACAGTTCCAGTAAGATTCTTATGTAGTTTTATGGTTTTACGATAAACGGTGGTTAAATATATCAAGAACAACATAAATAGTAGTCAAACAAGGGGAAAATTTTTTTTATATAGACAGTAGCTTGTTGAAATTAAGAATATAAGATATATATAATGAATAGGACACAAAGATACACATAAATAATCATGAATAAGCTGGAGAGAAAGCTGTATTTTAGTTTGATTGAGCGAAATGCAAGGTTGTGCGAGAGGATTTGTTTGTATTGATTTGTTTGATAATATTATTTTATGGATTTTTTTTAATTAAAAAAATTATTAAAAAAAAGAAAGCAATTCAGGAACATATGAAATAATATAAAAAAAATCCTAAATATTTATCCAGCTTCAACTTAGGGAAACATAAATCTGTTCAAAAATATTAACCATTAAAGATGAACAGTCATTCTATGTATACAAAGGTTAATATTCCCAATTAGTTATCAAAACTGTGAAGAATCTCTAAGGGTTTGTCTACACAGGCAAAACACAAAACAAAACAAAACTGCTTCAAATCATATTTTCCTACTCCACAGTGACCCAGCACATGTCTTGTTAATGCCAGACACATCTTGTTAAAGCGAAGTGAGAGCAGCATTACCAACCACACATTCCCCCTAAGAGAGCTCATTTCGGTGTGAAAGGGTGTCCTATACATTATTTTTGGCCACATTGCTATGGCCCTGCCACTTTTTTCTCTCCCAGTCATGCATGTAAATATGCAGATAGGCAGAGGGGTCCTAATAAAGATATACAAGCATCCACACAAACACACCTTCAAAAAAATAGTAGTGGCTGCACACCAGCAAAACATAAATACAAACAGAGGAAGTAGCCATTTCTGGTGGAAATGATCAGTAGACCCAAACCCCACCCCCTGGCTTCACACCAAAACCACTTTGGAGCGCTGGCCACACATATGATTTTCCAGGCAAGTGCAGGGTAAAAGGCAAGGTTTAAAAAATTGGATTAAATGTCTCAGGCATCAAAAACAACTGCACTCTGAGTGAATAATCAAGAACGTTGTGTGTCACAATCGCAGGGACTACGAGATGAGTATGATTTTTTCCAGCAGTATAGACAAACCCTAAGAGATGGAAGATTATAAATTGAGTCAAATACATTATAGTATCCTGGAGGCTTGTATGCTTGATCTATCTTCCTCTCCTCCTCTCTCATGAATTCTTCTTTATGCCATTTCCTGGACCTAACTATGGTTCAACTGTTTCTCTGCACCAATAGTAAGGATAAGAACAGATAGCTTAAATACATCCTACAACTGTCATTAGATTTTGCAGATATGTGAACACTTTCTCCCATAAAGAGCAACAGGCGGACATTGTGGCTCTATAAAAGGAAAGACGGGTTATCTGGATCTCTCTCTAGAATAGGAGGTTAGGAAGATTATATTTGGGCTGGGACTTCTGTGTTTAGGGGAACAAGCTGTGCTGGCTTGATAAGAGATTTCTGCTTTTGCCATCTTTAGAATTTCTTTTCAATAATGAAATGGACTACTACCTGTACTAGTCAAGACAGATGCCCTTAGACAAGAATTTGATCTTCTTCTTCTTCCTCTTCTTCTTCATTTTTGTTGATCTGTGGTAAGCGATGTAAAACTCATCTAGATTCCAGGGCAACAGGCAATATTTCTTTGGAGCTGTTTACTCATACCTTTGTGTGTTCTGCATCTACCATTTCCTTTGATCACTACTGCGTTCTGGGATAGTGACAAAGATATGGCAGCAATAGCACTCGGCTGTGGCTGACCTGGTGGAGAATCTAGCAAGTCCGGGCTGACTGGCTCAGGCTGACTGCTGTCCTTCTGAAAATACCCTGATTTTCAGACACCTTGTTAACATTTGGCTTTGAAAAGGTCAATTATATACACACCTACAGTTCTTCCACCAGTACATTTTTATTCCTGCTGCTCCTTATAGCTTATTACAAGATTGGAAAAAGTGGAATGATGAGTAGAAGGACAGCTATTCTAAAAAACCTGTCTCCCTACCAAAAGACGGTCTTAAAATGGAAACACCGAACGTCAAATCACAACTAAACAAACAATACAGTGAAAAACTACCATGATAGTTTACATTTGGGATAAATATGAAGTGGAGAGACAAAACCTCACTTCAAGAGGTCGCTCTATCTTATATCCACTTCAAAGCTACATTTCAGCAAACCTACAGGAAAAAAAATCTAACAGTGCTGAACAGCTTTAAAAAATTCAGTCAGAATAATCTGCTCTTTAGAAAGATGGTGGATGACAGTAATTGGAAAATACTGTCTGACTCATTTATTAAAATGAAATTCAGAGTCAATTGATTTAATAACCATTAGAATATTCTATTAAGGATTTAATAGGTTGGCATAGTTCTATTTTTTATTAAGACTTATAGATGAGAAATAAGCAGTTCTATGGAATTTCTAGGCAACTCTTTCTATGGATTAAGATAAAATACAAAGCTTATGAATGAGTGGTACAGCCATTCCAAAGCCTCCTCCCCTAACCATAAACAGAGAGGTTTCTGAGGCAAAGTGGTGGCCATTGTTAGGCATGGCCAAATGATTCTTTAACTTTGTGTGGTGCAGGAGGGAAATGCTGAATGAAAAAGCCATTTATAAGAACTAGATCAGAACTTGGAAATGTTGGGGGTGGGTTGGATGAAAATTCACAAATTTCACCAGCTTGGGAGAGATATTGTGGTTTGGGAGTCCAAAAGAGTGAGCTTTCCAACCTTCAGATTATATCTGTAGGGATTTCTATGACACAAAAGAAATGGACCAGAGGCTTCCCCAAGAGGAAAAGCAGCCCTTGATTTATCCTTTTAAAAAGGAATGGGGAGTTATTACATAAAAATCAGCTTTTTGGTTAACGGGAGGAGCTTTGGATTTGCAATTTTTCAATAATAATGATGGGGTATCTTAAACACACACACACACACACACACCAGGGTAACCTAGTGGTTTTTCACCCAGATTATTTATCAAGTCGACACCTGCATAGTTTCAGTAGCATTAAAATCCCTGGTGTTGCCATGCCATTCTCTTGAGGTATGATGCCATACACTGGCTTAACTATAAGTGCAGTAACTACTGTAACAATGAAAGTGAGCAATGTCTTTGATTTTTTAAAAAAACATTAATTTTAGAACAACAAAACAAAAACATTGACAATCACTACATGGGACATAGCTATTTTCATGGTCTTAAAATGCAAGGTTAATCCGTTTGTAATTATTTGTTCTATTGGATTAATCCTTTCCTGATCAACCTATGGGTCAGTGGAATATGTTAGTTTGATTTACATAAAAAATAAATGGGAACCATGTTACCTTAAATATATTATTTCTGTTCTTTTGCTCATCTTACTTGCCATGAAAGTCTTTCTGATATTGATTCCAAACTTCTGGTAGTGATTCCAAACTTTTTTATACTATAGATCTAAGCTACTGTATGTGCTTGTAAGCAAGAAATATATTTGCTAGGGTAAAGCTGACATGAACATCATAAGTAGCCCCCATCTGTTACATGTGAAAAGGATACACGTAATTGTAAGGATTCATGTAAACTATGTATCTTACCCTTACTGTCTACGAGCAAGGCATGGACATCTGCAAGGGGAGTGCAGACTGTTATCGGAATTGGATTCCTTGGGTGATTACTCTGTGGATTATCCTGATTACTCCGTGGAAGACTATTCACACAGGCTTCCTGTTCTCAGATGTCCACTGTAGATGTTGGAGGCCAGAAACTGTGGTGGTGTAAACCCGGCTGACACTTTAATAACAAGGACCTCTTTCATGTTTATAATGCATGATGGAAGCTACTGCATGATTAATGTTATTGTATGGTAATGCTTAATAAGCCAGTTGCAGAACAAATAAAGAAGAATCTATAACATGATTGTTACTGGGTGGTTTTTGTTTTGTTTTGTTTTGTTTGTTTTTTGTTTTACTTAAATCTGTTCCTTGGCATGGCATTTTGTAAAGCAGGGATATTACATTTGGTGAGGTCCCAAATTACCACAGTCTGGACCTGGAAAAGGATAGTTTTCCTGTTGTTGTTGTGTCCCTTTAAGTCATTTCTGAATTAGGACAACCATAAAGTGAACCTATCATGGAGTTTTCTTCACATAATTTGTTTCATTTAGAGGAGGGTTGGTTTTGCCTTCTTCTGAGGCTGAGAGAGTGTGGCTTGCCCAAGGTCACCCAGTGGTTTTCAAGGCCGATCAGGGATTTAAATCCTGCCCCCCCCCCCAGTGTCCTAGTCAAACACTCAAACCACTACACCACACTGGCTGGTTTTCTGAGTCAGTACATACATTGCTTTTCATTTGAAAAGAGGTTGCTAGAGTGTCTGAGACAGACATAGGAAACAGAGTAGAAAAGGGTTAATGTGTTTTGTTAATCATTACTAAGGTATAAAACCAAACAAACCAAATCCAATCGCATTTTCATCAGGGATTTAATTATTAAGTTTATATCAAAGTGCTATATATGTTTAAGTTAAATGCTTGCACTAAAAACCTTACTGGAATAAAGCTGAAAAATACCATCCCCTATCTCTGTTTTGAGCTTTGTAGAGAAGGAAATAAGATTTATGAATTTTTGAAAACCTCATTTCTCATCCACTACACCAAAACTTACTTTCTCTCCCTTATAATCTCATCTTCTTCCCCCTGCTCCTCTTAATTTAATGATTCCCACATGGATCCCAGCAGAAGTCCCAGGATTAAGAGCTTTAAAAAATTAGCTTTTTGGGACATATGAGGAACCTCTATGTAGTATCTTGTGTAGAAGACAGGAATAGCATTTGAATGCAAAGATCATCCCTTTCAAGCTGCCCTTACCATTTGTGGCTTTAGAAATGGAGTTAGCTTAACTATCATAATCATGAACTAAAATAAAGGGTTAGGCTCTTGTTAATTATACCATTATGGTAAGATGGGTGCAGAGATGAGTGGGCTTGTTAAATACCTGGTCTTTTAGGTACTAGAGGCCACAGACTATATATCTATAGTTCCTGCATCCAAAACCTGTGATTTACCACTGATGTCTGTAGAACACACTTCTTGATTCAGCATGAGGAGGCAGAAAAAAATGCAATGAGTCAGTTGTGTGGAAAAAAAATTCAGTGTATGCTCAAAGATGCTCAAAAATTACAGATTAAGAATTCTACACTCTTAATCCACTGACTAGTTTTTGTAGCCATCAACTTATTGTAGACACTGACTATGCTCAGTGTTCTCTAACGGAAATAAATATTGAAGGAGCCAGTAAGAAAAAGTGTCCCCCTAAAGTCAATTAAACTAATGACTAAATATTAGTGTTTATATTCTGATTATTGAATTAATTTTCAAACTTAACATTCCAAGCTTTGTAAAAAAAATGTTTTACATGACTAGTCATATGGAAATAAAAGTCAGAGCTACCAAAAAACCAGGTATACCTTATATAAACCAAAGAACAATTACACTATTCTCATACAATAGTAATTAAAATACCATGCAGTCCCCACTTTAGATTTTTATTATTTATATACTTCTACTGTACTTAGAAAAGGAGTGGGTATGCTCTGGAGGCCAGAAGACTGCACTGCTGCATTTCTGGCTTCTTTGTAGCTATGATGTGATGACCAGAAATGAAAAATATCACCTCTGTTTGCCCTTTCAGCTCCTTTTTTTGGGAGTGGGTGGCTGTTTCAGGGGAAGGAGCTCCCTAAAACTGCATGGGTAGCCTTGTAAAAGCAGTTTTCTCTTTAGAGTGTGTGTGTGTGGGGGATATGGTTGAATTTTTTTACGAGATTCCAGAGCATTAGAGAGGGGGGTCTCAAGCAGCACATTGGAACCCCAAAGAACTACATGCATCTCATAGGCCATGTGAGTCCCACCCCTGACTCAGAGGAAATCCTATTAAATTTTTGGGAATTTACTCCCAACTAAGTACACATAGGATTTCAGCATTAAAGTCTTGGAGAAACTGAGCACTGCTTTTTTTCTACATGCCTCTGCACTGCCATTTTGTAAACCCTTTATTTTTCCTGATTTTTAAGGTTCTTAAGAAATTCTTAGCAGGCTGTATGTAAACTATTGACACTTCCCCCCTTCTTTTTAAAGGGAGTATGATTAGTATGCAGGATTGTCACACACATCCTGCAGCATAGCTCCCGCCCCAAGTCAATGCAGTTTTACGGGACATTTCACCACAGTCACTGGGTGGGGCTTATGGAAGTGCCATGCAAAGGATAAAATGGAGATGAGGCATGTTGTGGCTGATTGCATAGAAATGTTTCTGAGGGTCTCTCTTGCTCTTCATTGACTCTGCTGCAGCCTCAAGTCCTTCCTATAAACTACTCTGTAGCACCATCCCTTCACAACAGTTCTTGCCCCAATTTTGTCTTCTTTTCAACATGGAATGCCCTTTTCTTCCTCCAGTTTCCTAGCACTCTAAATTGTTCACAGCTACATTAAGTCAACACTTATCCTGCTCAAATGAGGAGCACACATTGACACTTTAAAGACCATGTACAGAAATTAACATTGCCTGAAGACTTCCAGCATATGCTCATCATTCCTCCCTGATTGTAAAGGGCATCCTGTCATTTACAATTTCTCAGGAATTATCACCCAAACAAAAAACAATTCAGGGATATAGCAGTAAGGAAATGGAGATGCTAAAATCAAATATTCAGCTGGGATTTGCTGGAGGGAAATGTTTACAGTAGTAGAAGAAGCTGCTACAACAAGGAAAAAAGAAAAACCCAGTATATAGGCTAAAATAATGTTCAATCCTTTCTTGTTGGATGTTGAACAAGCTGGCAGTAACTATAGAGGAATACTGAGAAGCTCTTGCTTTCAATTCTACCTGCAAGCAAATCAAATGTGTAGAACAAGAACGAAATCCAAGTAAAATACATGTCATGTTCTTCTTGGATCATTCTACTTCATGCTGTAGATGTTCTAAATGTAGATCTAAATGTTCTACTGTGGAAAAAAACCTGCCACAGAGAAAGCTGGCATATCAGGGGCCTCAGCAACATTTCAGAGACTGCACATTTAAATGTTCTTTTATGTCAAAAGAAGAGAACTCCCTGCTTGTAGAAAGCTAGCATATTAGCTTCTACCTATCATGGTTTGTTTCCATACTCAGGAAAGGTTTTTAACATGTGCTTAACAACAACATATGATTTACCACTGGTAGTCTGAAGATATCATGTACATTTGATTTAGCTTTGGTTGGGTTGTGAGAACATGAAGACACCATGCATCAAATTACTTAATACTGAGTAAAGACAAGTAGTCCTTATCACCAAATACTATCCATTCTGACTGGCAGAGGTTTTTAGGTAGAGGAGCCCTGTTGCCCAAGCTCCCTTTTAAACTCAAGGTGCCAGGGATTTAAAAAACAAAACAAAACATGGGATCCTCTACACACAAAACATGCACTATGCCCTGAGCTGTGGGCTCTGCCCAAGAAATGCCATACTGGGGCACACTGAGGCTAATTCTAGCCTAGTATTCTCTTCACTGCAGATAAAAGATGCCACAGGGAAGATCACAAGCAGGAAATCATCATGATAGCTTCCTCTATTGTTCGTTTCTAGTGTCTAACAGTCAGAAATAGTCTGTGTCATAAAAGGGAAAACCGGCTTGCATTGTATACGTTACACTCGTGTTATTTCAATCTATGTTATAAGAAATATTCTAAGGAAAAACAATGTTATATTTCCTTCTGCTTTTTTTAAAAAATATAACTTGAAATGATTTGGTTGGGATCTAAACTTCAAGCTAACAGAAATGGCATGATTGCATCTTCACCCCACTCCAAACACTGGAAATTTAAGTGGAAGAGGGTGACAAGTCTTACCTATCACTTTCAGCAAGGCTAGACTCATAGTGGGTGACCATAGATAAATGCCCAGGGCAGCAATTTGTTGGGACACAGCAGCTTTGCTTCAGCAGCAGATGGAATAGACATTTCCTTCCAAGGGCTGCTAATATAGTGCCATTTTTATAGTGCTCCTTTACCATTTTGGAACTGCAAATGTCAATAGGAAAGGGTACCACAGAGTATCTATATATCCAACAGCAGAAGGATGCCAGGAGCATAGGGGAAAGGCAGGAGAAAATTGCAATGGGCTGTAGGTTGTTACCATTCAGTGGCGCGCAGCCAGAAGCTAATGCTCTCTTAGACCTCTTGTGTGGGATACAGTCTGCCGTTTAAATAGGAGAGTGGAGACTAAGTGGCAAGCAATAAGGAAACCACACAAATATTCCCTACCATCCATCATTTGGGAACCACTGGTGTTCTAGTATTTTATGGATACATGACAGTTTTTTAAAAAATAAAAATAGCCTGATACAATTTTTGAGAAGGTGGAATAAACATTTTTTCATTTATCTGAAAATGTAGCAAAAATATGGAAATTAAAATATACCTGTCTTTTATGGCATTCAGTGGTAGCTTCCATGTCAATGGCGTATGGAATCCACTCTGAGTTTTAGTCCAAATGTTCAGACAAAAACCCAGAAGGGATTGAGGACCTCACTTGACATGGAAATTACCAGCCAACAGTGATGGCATACACAATTTCATGTGAAATAACAAACTCTGAGACAAACCAGTACCAAATATCTCTTGTCATGCTCTCACTGAAGGCAGTGGAACATTTCTGTCAGCCAACATAGGCTAGTATTAATGCCTCTTCTCTCCCCACCCTCAGTTGATTCCTATGTACCTATCCTTCAATATCACTTGTGCCACTTGGGTCATATCCAAAAGAAAGGAACATAGTGGCATGGAAAACAGTCTGTAATTAAGGAAGCCCATGTAACATCACTACTGTGACTTGAAAACATTTCCTAGAGTAAGTGCCACTATACTGTACTATAAAAGTAGAAACACGCTATAGTCAGTGCAGGACCAGAATTTAGGAATTATGCAAAATTACAGGGTAGATAAATTAGATGTGCATCTATGCTGCAAGCAGCTATTATATCAGTTTAAATGCTCTGACTTTCCCAAGATACCTTGGATGTTGAGGTTTTACATGGATACTCAGATTACAAGGATACTCTAGTAGAAATTAATCCTTTTGTTCATAGAACTCATACAATTTCCAAATCCCTCAGGGACCAAGCCAATCAATGTTTTAGGTTTGTGTAGATATCCCCTCAAGTTCCAGTGTGCTTGTACAACATTCCTCTCTCTGAAATAGACGTTTCTAGTATTGCCCTTCAACAGAAAATTACATAAAATTATAATAAAATGAGCAATTAAAACTACATACTATATGTGTATGTTTCTGAGGGGAGAAGTGCTATTAATAAAGATTACACTGACATTATGGAAAATGTATTTTAAGTTAGACTCAGGGTGTTATGGGCTATTTTAAAGCATTGTCTCTCAGTTTTGAAAGTAATTCCATATTGCTATGTTGAATGTAATTTTTTTTAAAGTACTGGTCATGTTTCAAGAGATAACTTTCTCTGTTGTTTGATATTAAATACCTACTAGTATTGCCCACCCGTCTGGGACTTCTGGAACTGGTGGAAGTACTGGTATATCTACCATCGAGTTCTACACAAAAAAAACACAAATTGGTAAAATTGAAAGAGGATACTTCATGGATACTTCATGCAGTATAAACCAAATGCTACCTGTTCTACAGGGAAAACATCGTTTAACATTGAGACAAGTAGTCAGTCAATATGAATTCCACACTACAATGGATCAACCTCACAAACTGTGTACTATGCACATCAAGTAATGTTTGCTCAGATGTGCAGCAAGTGTCTAAATCACTGCCTAAAGAAATGTTAAAGAAAATATGAAGGGGAAGGATTACAAAGAATTTGGGTCACCACAGAAATACGATTTGGCCTTCTAAACATTATAAATTAGCAAAACTGAATGGACTGAAATTTCCTAAGGATTTCTTAATCTCAGTCACAATGTATTAGGAGTAGTATGCTGATATCTTGTGCAGTATCACATAAAGCTGTTTTGTTACATCATCCCTTTCTTTGGCTGTACTGGTTCTGACCTATAAAGTGGATTAAAAAAAAAAAGCTTTCAGACAGCACTGGATCAAATATTAGTCTTAAGCTCTGTTTTTCATATTTCTAAAGTGACATGGTTGCTTCCTCTTTCTTCAGAGTTTTTCTATCTAGCATTTTACTACAACTATCTAGCATTTTACTACTTCTGATCATATGGCTAGAGGAATTCACTTGGCTATTACTATTTATGTATTACCATGAGTCACATTCTACTAGAAAATGTGTCACCAGTGTGGTACATATGGAACCATATATTCTTTACCTTAACTACAGGGACCTTTCCTAGCCTGGGAGAAGTAGTTTTCTGTAAATGGCTACTGAATTTGTAATGTGTCAATTTGTGGGGGTGGTTGGGCATGGAGGTTTGTTTTGATGTAAGCATTATTCCAGTTGCACAGAAGCTGGTCACAGAGACACATAATTGGTTATGATGTTGTGAGTAAGGCATATAATCACATCACTGTTGCCTATTTACATTTCTGATGAGGGTACCATTGCCACAATCATAAATCCACCTGAAACCCATCTTAAAAGCCGGTCTGCTGTCCTGAGTGACTGAGTTCTGTGGTGCTGGCAAGCATGGCGCTGCAGGATGATGAGACCAGCCCATTCCTGCCAGCAAGCAATGGTGTGAAGAGCAGAAGCAGTATCCCAGTGGGGTCCTGTTGCAAGTCCTTGTTGCATCATCGCTCACTGGCAGAAAGGGGCTGGTCACATCATCCTGCAGCAACCCACTGGGCAGAACCACAGATCTCTATTGCTTGGGACAGTTGTGGGTTTCAGGTTCCAGAGCAAAGAGATGGAACATAGCTATGGTATCAAAGCTACACCTCTCATGTAGGATCTCGGCTATAATTCTTATTTTATGTATTTATATATTTAATTTATATTCTGCCTTTGTCTCAGCATGGGATTACAGCTTGGAAGCAATCATACATTTAGCAGCAATCACTTGAGGTAACATGCAGACAGAACCTTAATGCTGCTATCTACATATAGTGGTTTACAGCAGAAATGAGTCCTGTGGCCCTAGTGAACTGTGTTTCCCAACAGTCCTATCCAGGAAAGCCAATGGTGAGTGATGCTGGGAGTTGTAGCCCAGTAACATGTGGAGGAGCTGCACAGTTGCCACTCATGCTTTATAGCTAAAGGAAAGATATGTAAATAGAATTGGCATAAGTGGGGTAGTGTGCATGTAGATAAAGCAGATTTTCGAGTGTACCATGTGCATATGTAGAATGTTATTTTACACTTTATCTCTAAAAAAAGGAAGGAAAGAATACAGTCAAAGTTGCCACATCTCCTGCAAAATGATGTTTAAATCTAGGCTTTAAAACTAAGATCCTTTCTGTCAGGGATTTCAACTGCTTATCAAAATTAAGTGGAGGTGGGGAAATAACCTGTCTCCATAGCTAAATATTAAATCAAGTGCTCTTTTCTGTTTTACTGTGAGAAATGTCAGTATTTTGTTGCAATCTACAAACCACTTATTCACAAAAATTCATAGAATAAACTCAATGAAATACCCCACAGATGCTTCTTGAAAGGAACTTTAACTGATTTCAGTAGGATTTACTTTAAAAACATTTAAAGGCTGACACAGAACAGGTCATGACACTTGGACTTACATCAGCACAGTACTACTGACATAAATGAGATTATATACATTTTAATCCAGTTTAATCTAGTTATGGGATTACTTCTTGCCAACAATGAATTAATGGCTTTATGTGGCATGGATCTTGATGCCTTCTCTAGACACCTGAACTCCCTGCTCCCGACCCAAGGGTTTGGGTGCTAGCCCCACTATTAGGCACAGTGAGGCAATGGCCTCAGGCAGCAGTTGCTTGAGGACAGCAGCAGGCTGGCTGGCTATAACTATTGAACCTCTTAGCTGTTTTTTTCTGAAGAACTGGAGAAGACAGGAAAGTAAACTGCACATTTTGGGGGGCCATCACGTCTTGAATGAGTATAACAGGAGATGTCAGGTTGCTTCCAGAGCAGGAAGCTCTGACACATGTGTGTGTGTGTGTGTGTGTGTGTGTGTGTATGCTTTATGACAGGGATAGAAAACTGTGGAGGGGTTGGGAATATTTTCCCCTGCCCTCAGCAGGCCACATTGGCATGCCTCATGCAAGGACTTACCTGTAACTGTAGTTCTTTGAGTGGTCAACTGTGAAATCACACAATTGGGGTTACTGCGCCTGCACAAAACAGCATTCAGAACATTCTAGAACAGTTAGGCAAAGCTTTTTGGCAGTAGCTTCACCCATCTCCCTGTGGTATATAAACACCAAGTGTGCCAAAAGTACCTCAGTTCCATGTTCACCTCACACACAGCATCAATGAAACCAAGGAATGGCAGGAAACATGAGAGGAGGATGGATGGGTTTGTGTGATTTCACAGATGACCTCTGCAAGAACTACAGTTACATCCTGGTCTCTGTGAATCATACAACTGAGAGATTAGCAAACTATACCCTCAGGTGGTGGGAGTGTTATGCATAAACCAACACAGTGACTCAGCACACCAGAAAGAAACAATACATAAGACACATGGTAATTCTCAAACAAGAGATTGTGTATTGGAATCTTAGTCCCATATGGCAGAATAAAGGCAAGAACAAGCAGTTAAGGCCAATAAGGCACATCAGCAAATAAGAGCCTTTGGTTGCAGCAGGGTAAAGGTATATCACTTGAAATATGGTGAAAAAAAAAAAAAATTCCAGGCTACCGCCAGAAAATAAGAGTATATTCTCCATAAAAAAGAAAACACTAAAGTAAAAAAACAAACAAACAGAAATCACTTATCAATGGCAGGAATAAATGACATCAACACAGCTCTGCCAAAACCAGCATCAGTTTCAGAACAAGTATCGATATGATAATTTGATACAAATGTCGTGGGCTGGGACCAAATAGCAGCCCGACAAACGTCCAACAAAGGAATGCCTGCCAAAAAGGTGGAAGAAGCTGCAACAGCTCTGGTGAAATGTCATTGAATCTGAGGAAGAGGTTCAACACAATCCAGTTCGTATGCAAGGTGGATCGCCGATACCACCCACTTGGATAGTCTCTGACAAGAAATGGGAAGTCCGAGCTAACTCTGAGGATAACAAACAAAAAGCTGTTGTGATCGCCAAAATGATGCAGTCTGATCAATGTAGAAAGTGAGAGCTCTATGTACATGAAGAGTGTGGCACTTTCACTCGAGTTCGGTCGAAGGGTTTCTGAGAGCCTCATCAATGACTACAACCGTCAATTGCTGCATGGTTTTGATAGAGGCCTGAACAGTGGATTGTGGTACCTCAGAAGTGACAGGATCCTGCTCATCCACAAATTCTGCTGGTATCTCGCTAGATTTGGATAATATTCAATGGTTCAACCACAGGTTGAGACAGAGAAATTGACATTCAAACTGAAGACCGTAGTGGTGTGATAGCAGGTGGCAATGGTTTTTCTGCCGGAAGAGGAGAAGAGTGATGGTCAGTCAACTTGTCTTTCTTCTTCTTTTTATGTTTCTTCTTCTCCTTGGACTGGAGAAGGTTGGCCTCGACTGATTTTCCTGGAGTTAGAGTAACAAGGATAGGTGATTCCTGACCCTTCGAACATCGAGGGGTGACAGTGTGGGTAGCTGCCGAAACATGCGAGTGTTTTGAAGACATGTGAGGTTTCGAAGCTGGATCAGAGCAAGAAATGCCAGGCAGGATTACTGAGATGTATGCCTGGAAGGTCTTTCGAAGAAGTTGGTACAGATACAGCTCGAGTGTTAGACTCACGACAGAGATCGGAAGCCTTTGACGGTCAAGATGATGACAAAGTGTTGGTTGGTTTCAAGGACAGCTCATAGAGCAGAGCCTTGAGACTCGAGTTGCTATTTCTTCGAGCCTGAGAAGTGAAGGCCTTGCTTGCAGTGTTGACATGAAGTGACGACATGGGTCTTGCCCAAGCAGAGAAGACCCTTTGAATGTCCATCGCAGCCCAGAATCTTCGTGTTGCATTCCAAGCAGTGCTTAAATGAAGCTGAAGACATAATTGCAACTGAAGAGAAAAAAATGAAAGAGAAACCACCAAAGCAGCAAAGAACATTCTGTAACTTCTACACGGTGGATGGAAAAGAACTGAGGTATTTTTGGTGGGCTTGGTAGTTATATACCACAGGGAGGTGGGTGGAGCTACCACCAAAAAGCTTTGCCTAACTGCTCTAGAATGTTCTGAATACTGTTCTGCAAAGGTGCAGTGACCCCAATTGTGTGATTCACAGAGACCACAATGAAGAACCAGAAGTGACATCAGGTCACTTCTGGTTTCATTCTCAGCCTTTTTTAAAAATGGTTTTGAGATATGTGAGGGTTTGGGGAGCGAATTCTTGTATTTTGCATTAGTTTGTACTCATTTGGGGGATAAAAAATGCCCAAACTTAGTTTTTAAAAAATTGCGTCTCAGGAATTTGGAAGATTTAAAGTCTTTACTTCAAAGACTTTTACATTTTAATGTGTTACACAACCTTTGCTATGGTTAAGTCCTGTGCATTTTTCCCCATTCCTCGAGAAATCAGCATGGCTTTGAGATTCTAGAATACTGATATTGATCAACTTATATGTCGAAAGATTATGTTGTCCCTTTTGTTCAAAGTTGTAGGTTTGGGGTGCAATCTACCAGTATGCTCTACTGCTTTTGTTCCAGGGAGGTTTGCATAAGATTTCCACACAACGCCCACTGGAATAAATGGAGGTTTAATAGGAGCAATAAAGTGGGGATAGGTACCCTTTCCCTATAAGAAAAAGGGCTATAAATTGACCCAATGCACTCCTTTTGCACATAACTGTTCTGTGTTTCTTTTTTGTGCTAATATATTTCAGTGCTTCATTGGTGTAACCTGCTGTTCTCTTTAATTGCTTATTGTTATTAATTATATAGTGGCAACGTTGTTGGCTGCTTGAACCATTTGGCTGTAAAAAATGCATTTGTTATTATTGTCATTGGAGGTGCAGTAAATTGCCAGGGTTCTGTCTAGAGATAAATGCTTTTGAATGTTCATCCAATAAAACTTGAACCTGGATCAAACAGATTTTCCTTTGCCTCCCTCTTCTCACCCCACTTTTCTCCTTTACCCCCATTTCCTTCTGGGTCTAATTTCACCCAAATACAAATTCACTAAGGATGTACACTTCATTAGCAGAGATTTCCAAATTATCATCTTGCATTCTTTTGTAATTTGGGTGTGAATAGTTCTACACTTACTAATGACAAATAGTGTTCTAACACCAGGACTGGGGGCAGTGGTTCAGAGTAAAGTAGGCAAATTCTATTCTAAGGTCTATCAGTGGCAAGTGTGGGAATGGGGAAACTTCACATGCAATTAGTATAATGATGAGAACGTCTACTACTACAGCTGCTCTGTGGTACTTAGCTTGTGTCAGGATGATGCCACATGTTACCCAAGGAAAAAAAGTAAGTGTCCCTCACTGGAGGGTTTTGTTTTAAGGAAGACTTAACAAACAAGGCAAAAGTAATGGTAAAAATATACAATTCATAGAAAAGTTCTCCCAGTTTACCCATGGGTAGTTGGCTTCCTAAGCAGGCTGAAATCAGCAGCCAGGGATAAAACAATTACAGTGTTGTTGTACTTTGCAATTAAATAGGAAAAATAACCCACTGCTTAGGAGAAATCATCTTTAAATTAACATGCAAGTTCATCCTCTTCACACCTGCAATGGCCAGATTAATAACCTTGTATTATATACTATCATTATCAATAATGTAAGCAACAAAAGAGAGAATGTGGCCTTTCAACTTGTTGATAAGCAACAAATTAACATTGTTCACATGTGAGAAATAAACCCAAGCATTTTCATTACTTGCAGGACAGCCTGCAAATGCAAGGTAAACCTGGCAGGTCTGATGTGACTCACACCTACTTCCCTGCTGTCCTGTGGTAATCCATGGCCTAGTAGTTTTGGGGTAAACAGGTAAAAAATCTTTTCCATAAAAAGCTTTGGGAGCCTATATTTGGCTTGGGTGTGTGTGTCTATATTGTATGTCCTATATGACCATGGGGTATAATATTACCTTGTTTTATGAAAGATAAAGTAGTGCTAAGCTACCCCTTCTCTTTTCCATTTATGCAAATGGCATAAAGCACCTAATCCTTCTAGCTGTGCAATAATCAAAGTGTGCCTGTACTTAAGAACTTGTTGAGAAGGGTCAAATGGTAGAGATTACGTGGATATGTAGAAGACTGTTCCAATGCATTCAATATACAGTCGTCCCTTGGAATTTGCGGGTTTGGAATTTTCAGTTTTGTGTATTCGCAGAAAGCTGCTGAGGCTTTGCTCGGCCTTCATTCCCTTGGGGTGGGGGGAGCTGAAGGCCTAGCAAACCCTCAGTGGCTTTGCAGGAAAAGCACAGCTTTCCTCCGGCCTTGTTTCATTTGGCAGGGGGGAGCCTGGGCCGAGGAAAGCTGAAAGGTTTTCATCAGCCCTGGCTCCCCACTGCTAAACAGAACAAAGTGAGAGGAAAGCAGGGGCAGTGTGTGTGTGTGTGGGCGGGCGGGCGGTGGGGAGGCTTTGCAAGCCTCTCTGCCACTTTGGAAGGGGCAGGGGGATAGGGCAGGCGACAGGGAGGCTTCACAAGCCTCCCTGCTGCTTTGGATGGCATGGGGGGGGTATTGGGCAGGTGGCAGCCAGGCTTTCCAGGCCTCACTGCCGCTTTTCCAAGGAAGCTTGTTGGGAGGGGGGAGCAGAAAGTTATATGCGGGTTGTTTTTTTTTTAAATTTCGTGGGGTGCTCTGCCTGGACCCCTGCAAATTTGAAGGTAGGACTGTACATAATAATGATTCACCACACTTTCTCTTTCACATCATTCTGTGTACAAGTGGTGCTATAGTATTACGACCATGACAAACAATAACATCAGTGACATTGTGCTTTTTGACGAGCATTCTACATGACTCAGAGCAAAGTAACACAGATTGACTCGCCTTTCCTACAAAAGTACTTTTGCCAAGGCAGAAACACAACAGGAGAGGCAGAAACACAAACATAATAGTTTTCAGAAAAGGACCAACTTTGCCCTGTAATATCATAACTCAATTAGAAATGGAGATCATGAAAGTGCATCCAACCACAAGTGCATCTGCTAATGTGGAATGCCAGGACTACTGAAAGAAAAATGAGGCATCTGTAAGCCAACAAACATCATTTAAGAAAACCCCATAATCAAAGTACATTCATCCTGTGATTCCTAATGCCAGGTCTAGCCAAACTGCCTTGGGTCCCAGTTCTAGAGATAATAGGATAAAAGTAAAGGTGGTGGTAGTGGTACGTGTGATGATAATGATGATAACAGACACAGAATGGAAAGATTGGTTCAAATTGCACCTCAGCCCTCAGTTCACAGTTTCTTAAACAAATCATGCTCAATCACATTCAATTCCCCATCTGTACAAAAGTAGTGAAGTGCTTTATTGCTAAAAGTGCAGTGGTTCCCAATCTCTCTCCCCACACTCCCTAATATTGTTGGACTACAACTTCCAGAATCCCTAATCATTGGCAATGCTGTCCGGGGGCTTCTGGGAGCTGAAAGTCTGGGGAGCAGAAGCTGGGAAGCACTGTGGTGTAAGACATACGAAGCTGTTATCTATTGAGTCAAGCAATTGTTGTATCTACTCCAATACTGAGGGATCCAAATGATCTCCAAGTCCTGACTGTGATCTATTTATCCCAGGAATTAGACTTGGGACATCCTCCTTCACAAACCATTCACTTTAGTACTTGGTGGCAATTCTGCATTTCATATATATATATATATATATATATATATATATAAAAATTTCAAAATCAAGAAATGTGTCATTAGCAAAATAAAAGTATGTGGAAATACTTTTCAAACTTTATACATGCAGCTGCTCAGGACATGGGTCTCTGGAAGGCTTTAGACTATCAAGTCTGAATCCCAGACATTACTTGAAAGCAACGTAAGTGTCTCCATCAGAGATCCTAAGCCAGCAAGTTTATATACTTCCTGACAGCACAAGTCATGTTATGCTTACTTGTGAGTCTTTTTCTTTTTTACAAACAGAGAGAGATATTAAGCACTTTGATTTAAAGCAGGCAGAATTTATTTCTCTGCCCCCTCCTTTCAACAGAAACAAATCAAGATCTTAAAAAGATAGAGATGCAGGTAAGGCTTTACTTCTGGTCTATGACATGGCAAGACTGAGAAGGAATATTATATTGTCAAAAGCAAAAAGAACAGGGGAGGGGGATGACAGCAACAGATAAACATTATGTGTTTCACTCTCCATTCACTGTGTTGAAACTGGTAAAGGCTGCGATCAGTCTTTTCTCTGACTTCAGAAAAAGAGTTAGTTCTATGCAAAATGTGTGTGATGCACAACACGGCCCAAAAGGAATGCTCGCTCCCTTTTCCGTCCTCCCTCCTCTCCCTTACCTATAAGTGAGCTTTATTGACTGAGGTGGAGAGGATTCCCCATTTAATTCCATGAGAAATCTTGTTGATCCTCTGAGGCTAATTTACTGGAAAACAAAGTTCTACCTTTCAAGGAAAGGCCATTCGATAAACATAAAGATCACCTGGTGCATTTGTTACCTTCTATCTGCAATGAATAGAAAGGACAGGAAAAGAAGCCCAAAAGCCAGTCCAGTCTTACCTGAGTTGGTAACCCCAGGGTTAAGTAATGAATGAAGTAGATCATAGTACACTAAATTAACCTAACATGAATAGGATAGAAATCCTGAAAAGCTAAACCAAAACAAAATAGAAATACTGTTTTTATACTCAAAGGTTATGTTTGTAGCAGCTGAAATTATCTATATGCTATTTCCAATTTTTGATGGGGGGAGAGACCACAAGTGTAACTAACATGGAACAGAAGATATTCTAGGGTTCGTTTGCTTGTTGTGTGTGCATGTGACTTGTGTGTGTTGGGGGGGGTACTGCCCTGTTTTCAGACTTCCATACTCGGACTTTTTGTCAAAATGTTTATTTTCATTTGTTGTTTCAACTATGTGGTCCTCCAGTGATGTTTAAACATTGCCTACACTTTCCATATCTAGCAACGCACTCTAGACCATAAGAAAATGCACACCCTTCATGGCATATTTGGAGATATGGTTAAAGGCCTAAACTCCTCTTGATTTTTGGTGGACATCTGGCATCTGACCACCATTTCTCCCTTTCAGAGACACATACACACACTTTCTCTGTAGTCTCCAATCATTTGGAGTTAAAAATAAAATAACCTTGCTCTCCCTAGCTGCCTACTCTCTTCTCTTTCTCTCTTGCACACCCATATAAATAACAAGCCAGAAACCCTCCACTACATTTGCTTGCATTAATTGATGTTTAAAAAGTCTGTTAAAAATAAAGCCCAGCAGTGACATTTTTCTTTGCTAAAGCACGAAAGCAGCACATTACAAACATTACAAAAAGCTCCCTTGATAGGATGGTGAAGTTTCACTCTGGCAGTAAAATGCAAGCTACTGCATGTTCTTGGTTTTATTTTATTTTTATCTAAACACCATGTGACACTCAAAGCTGTGCAGTGCAGGTAAAATGAATGTGCTCGATTCATGTAGATTAATACAAGAACTACTGGACAGACACACCAAGCACCTGCAAGGTTACCGTTGAACCTCTTGACCAATAAGTGCTCTTTGTCAAAAGAAGTAGGGGAAAGGGACATTCACTAAATACTGTATTTGCTTGATCAGCATTATAGCAGATGACTTCAGGGACTATACACTAAAAATAACTGGCCACACTAAAGTAGACTCTGGAACAACAGGCTGAGAAAAATAATAAAAGAAAACATGGTGAACATCATGATAAGAGGTTGAAGAAAATAAAAGGCTATTACATATACCACATAGAAATGGTCACACCTTTAACTATTCAGTTACTCAGGAAGAACTAACCATCCCTGGTTTCACAAGTGAAATCACTAATGCAACCCCTGATACACTTGCAAATATGGGTTTGTATTTCAAAGGGAAATCGGCTCTTCTACTAGCCCGACTGTGACAAATGGTAGTATGCAGAAATGATGTTAACATTCAGGCAGTGCAAAATTAATGGGTTGAATGCACTCACGCAAGTTATGGTGATGACCACTAGTTTAGATAGCAAATTCATGAAGGATAAATTTGTTAATGAATCTACAAGTCATGATGGGATATATTGCTCTGGTATCAGAAGCACAAGGCTTCCAAACAGCAAATACTAGAATGCATCAGGTATAAACAGAGTTAATAATAATAAAAATAATAAGAGTGGGTATGTGAAAAAAGATGTTGAACTGGAAGGACCCCTGGACTAATGTAGGGGACCTCCCTTCTAATGGGAATACTAATTAGGCTGGGTGATCTATGGACTCACAGAGAACTTAAAAAACAAGAGACTTAAATAATTCAGTAATTAAATACACTCCTTTTGCTTTAACTTCTAATGCAATGGATCAAACTCTACAATGCCATGGAGAAGATTATGGTAGGGGAATGGGAGAAGGACAGAGTCACTACAGAAGGTTAATGATGGCTGACAGCAGTGGTGAAAGGCTATTGCAAAAGTCACTACAGGACCCAATGCATCAGCTGTTCCAAAAGCATAAGCTATGCCACAACTCACTGTGACTTCATGAGCTGGACATGTTGCTTGTACTAGCTGTTTGCTAGCAGCTGCCCCTCTTGTCCTTTTTTTGTATTTTTTGTTGTTGTTAATGTAAATAATATAATATAAAAACATCCCACTGTTTTTAAAATCTTCTTACTGGTCCGTAAGTAATTCTGAAAATCAATGTGAACATTTCAAAGTTACATACCGTATGTATCCAGCAAGATGGTTTAGGCTGTGAAGCTACCTACCTTGAAATAAGTTCCATGGAAATGAAAGTTGAATGGTCTGTATAGAACTGCTTCCAACTTTGTGTGCTGGATGTTGTGAATGAGTATACAGGAGTGCTTTTAGCCCACTGTGGTGGACATGGAGCTGGAAACCTGATTCAAATCTCCAGTCCAGACAAAAAGCTCATTGGGTGGCCTTAAAGCAGCCAATTTTTCTTAACCTAATCTACCTCATGGGGCTGGTGTGAGGTAAATGCAGCTCTGAGCTCCTTGGAGAAATGACAGAATACAAATATTATATAAAACAAATTTAACTCCAGCAGTCTGTCACTCCCTTAGGCCTCATTGAAGAGACAAACCCTGTTTTAAGCTCCCTAGTGTTCAAAATGCAGTTTGATGTTTGGTTGGGGCTGCTGGAGTGAAAATGGAATTAAGAACATCCAGATGCACATCTCTCTCAAACATAGGTCTATGAATAATAGACTTTGTCTACACATCTCCCTCTAATGTGATAGGAGGTGGGAGAAGACACTTTAAAGTAATCTGTACCTCCCCAAACTGGAGGTGTGGCATGACCCTGACAGCCATACAGATTTCAATACCATCACTAAAACTTGTCTGCTATTTAGATTTTCTTTGCTTTGGGACCAGTTTGGAACTACAGAATGCAACCCATTAGCAAACAGAACAGAACAGAAAGCCCATATCGTACATATGCTTTTCTTTCCCTTTGGGGGTGGAAGGCTTCTAAAGAATGCAGCATACCCTGCAGGACTAACACAGGTCAACATTCTCTGTGCATGTTTTTTTTCCCCCCCAAGGGAGCTTTGGCTTGCCAGAAAGTACTTTCTTGTTAAAAGAAGCTCAATGAGCAAAATCCTTCAGGAAGATTATCTAATCCTCCCTTTCTGACCAGAAGGCCATAATTAGAGTGATATGCCTTCTGATAGCTAAAGCATTCGCGCGCACACACACACACACACACACACACACACAATAGTTCATAAGAAGTTATGGGATTTGGGAACAATCTTAAGATTCAGTGTATTTAGGAAGAAAAACTGAGAAAAACTAGAATCAGTCACATCTGCCAGGAAACAGCATGGAAAACAGCACAGAAATAAATGAATAATTCTGGAAAGTAGCATGGGATAGCATTCAGCACAAGTTAATTCATAAAGAGGTTTGTGTAGTTGTTCATGCTGTTGATATGATACAGAAAGCAAAAACAACAATTTCCAAACTGAATGTATATTCTTACCAATGTAGTTGCTGTTTGATTTAGTAATGTGGGAAAATTTTAATGTAGTTTTAACTAAGAACTGTGGCACCACAGAGAGTGACTGATTTATTATGGCATGAGCTTTTGTAGGTAATAGCTTGCTTCAGTAGATGCATCACACAAAAGATGAATAAATACATAAACAATGTTCCTTTCTTTTTTTTTTTAAAAAAAGGAGGGGTTTTAAATCAAAACAACTACAGTACTTTCTACAACAGCCCTTTCTGAACCTTCAGATGTCTTGACTACAATTCCCATTAGCCCCTGTATCACAGTGGGCCTGTGCCAAAGGGCTCTGAGGACTTATATCCCTGCCTTTGATTTCAATAATGCTAAAGGTTGGTATCCATCCTATCAGAACATGTTGCACAAACATACCTCGATTGTATACTACTGTAGCTTCCCTGCATATGACCCCATTTTTAAAATGCTGACAGTGGGTTTATATGTTTTTGTGTGTACTTTCCAGTTGCCCGTAGTCTTACTGCCAACCTATGAATTTCACAGGTTTATACTTAGAAGCAATTTGCTCTTTTAAAAGAGGAGTAGTTAAGCAAGAACAACCTGTTAAATATACCTGATTGTGTAAAAGAAATGGGCTCAGATTCAAATAACAACTGTTTAATAATGAATACATCTTACACTCGGCATGTACTTGTGAGTCTATACGTGTATATGTGTGTGTGTATGTGTATTATCCTTTTAAAAATTTAACTAAGAGTGTATGTGGCATTACACTACAATCCTACAATTAGAAGCAAGTCCCATTGTAATCAACTGTGCTTACTCTTAGGTAAGCCTTCATCTCTCTTGTCTCCCATGATTAGCCACGAGACAACTTACAAGCACCGTTTTGATATCTCTATTAACGGAACGTTCATGTTTAGCTGCAAAACTTGGTTGCACTTCTTTCCATATCTTTGCCCAAGACAGACCAGTAAACACAATTCCTCTCTCTATAATTAGCCTTTTCTCTAAGGGCCCCAAAGTAAGTCTGCATGCCGTAGATTTAATATCCAGTGCTATATCCATATGCGCTGCCCTTGCCTGGTCCCAGAGCATATAAACTCCCCTATTAGCAGCCTTGACTGCTTAATTATGCAGATTTTTTGTACCCGCCTGCCTGTAAAATTACTGTGTCTAACCTTTTTTCCCCTTCTCTCTCTCTCTTTCTCACTCTGCACCATGCTGGCCATTCTAATGAAATCGGCATAGGGGAAAGGGTCTGATTTGCAGTTATAGAGGTTGGATCACACTGGCAATCTGTCCTTAGTGGGAGTTACAAAAGAAGTCAAATGCCTTCATCTGGCTCTACCCTCTCATCCCCAAGGTGATTGAGTTCACTTCCTGATGCTTCCCAAGTTTTCCTCAGGCTGTCCAATCAGCACATCCACCAGGGAGCCCAGCCTAGCTTGCAACAGTCTCTGTATCTAGTTACAGCCCCACCAGGGACAGTCAACTATCCACCCCCAAGCCTTCAGATGAAAACCTTTTCTAACAAGGCCGCCCAGCGCCAATGAAATAACACACATCTGCATATCCACTGGGTCCCATGTTTCTTGTGCTCATGGATTATGTATCTTGCAGCCTCTAATAAAGAAATGCAGTTCTTTGTTTAATGTTTATCTTGTGCTTGTTAAGCAAATGCTAATGTTGTATCAGAATGCTTTAGTGCTATTTGGGTTTTTGGTGATTTACTACAAGACAATCTGCTGTGAAGTAAATTTAGATGGGGGGGAGAAAGGGGGATAATTTCAGCTAAAAAAGGAAGGAAGAGAGAGAGAGAGAGAGAGAGAGAGAGAGCAGTTTGGGAAAGGTAGGGGGAGCAAGAAACAGGAGGAGCAAGAGGGAAAGAAAATGAGTCCAACAGCTCCCCATACAGCTTTCTTAACCCCAGGCTGACATGCCCACTTCATCATTGGCCACGCCATACCAAGACCTGGAGATACAGAATAAACTCAGTGCTATTTCTAAAAAGGATGCAATGCTAGCTTCCCCTATAGTGATAAGGTAAACAGTATCCTGAAGGGTAAACAAAAAAATAAGGAAGCTCTTTTCATTGTATGTTTCTGTGTTCTTGTGGTTAACACTACACAGTGCCATTCACATACAATAAACAAGTCCTACATTTATTTTGTTCCAAGCTTAATGCTACCAGAAATAAAGAAGAGAGATACTATAGCTGTTTCTCTGTTCTTCCTCCTCTTTCCTCATTACTACTTTGTTCATTAATTTGGGACAAAGAAAAATGTACAAATATCTTTTATTTTATCTTTTGTCTGGTGCGAATATAGATATCTACAACGCTGGGAAATAATACCTGTCTCTTAGCATTATTTCTACTCTATTATAAAACAAAATAAATATACAGTGTTTCTGGGGCTACTGATTTTAGCAGGTATTCACAAGCAAATGAATCCAATTTCAGTGAAATGGACTTAAGGTGTGATCCTTTGAATCCTGTGGTGAGCCCAAAGCGCACTGGAAATAGAAAAACAGGAACCTTTCATGCTACAGTTACAGCACTGATTCCACTTTAACTGCCATTGCTGCCTCCTATGGAATCCTAGGGTTTGTAACTTGGTAAGGCACTAGAGCTCTTTGGCTGAGAATTCTAGACACCTCTCCCTGAACTGCAGATCCCAGGATTTCATAGGATGTTGCCATGGCAGCTGAAGTAGAGTCGTTGTGTCATAATTGTGTAGTATGAAAGAGCCCCAACCACATTATACAGGTTAGATGAAGTTTGTTGACATGTGCCTTCAAGTCATTTTCGAAGGCAACCCAGTCACAGGGTCTTCTTGGCAAGATTTTTTCAGAAGGAGGTTGCTTTTGCATTCTTCTGAGGCTGAGAGACTGTGACTTGCCCAAGGTCACACAGTGGATTACCACGGCTGAGCAGGGACTCATATCCTGGTCTTGAGTCCTAGTACACAACCCAAACCACTACACCACACTGGATCTTGGGGTGAAAGTACTTGGGGTTAAAGACTAGTGGTGTTTTCCTATAAATACTTGCTTAGAGCAAGCCCAACTGATGTTCAGTGGGTTTTTCTCCCAGTTAAGGTAAAAACTTTGTGAATTATACAGTATGTTACCAGAAAATAAAGATCATTGCTTTAAATGAGGTCTTTGTCCGTTTTTCTACAGCTTCAAGCCTGTTTTGGGAAACTGCATTATACCTCTTCTCTCATATTGGAAATTATACATAGAGCCTCTGACCATATGTCTGTGAATTGAATGAAAGTTTAAACATGTATAAATTTACATTAAACATGTAAAGTATGTTGATCCCATCTTTCAAGCACTCATTGATCAAAGATAATACTCCGAGGAAATCCCGTCTTTTTTTACAAAATGTCCAAGAGAACTGTATATATAACAGACCTTTTGCACCTTTCCTTTCTGGTCAATGTAGGGATATTTGCTCGATGGGATTGTCTTGTGGTGCTACTAAGGCTGATGTCACCCCTCCCTCCAACAGTGTCACCTTGTGTGGTTAGGCTTCTTCACATCCCCCTAGTGCTGCTACTGGGATTGTCTTTCCTTCTAGCCTCAAATAAGCTCTTTCTCCAACCTGGGAGATTAGGTTCCCAAACACTAAAACTGTGCTTGCTGCGAACAGTTCAGAATCCTCATTGGCAGATGGTCTAACCACTAGGAAGACAGTCTTCAAAGTGAGCTCTTTCAATGGGATTGAGACTTGAGGTGCAAAGAGCATGGCTATGAGTGCTGAAATGAGGTGCTAAGGCTTTTGGTAGGACTTGTGTGTACTGCAGATAGATTAGTAGGAACCACTACTTAAAGAAGAACAGGTGTGCAGGTGGTCAGAGATTGGGCTTTTCTTCCTCAGCTTCAGTAAAGAACCCAAGTGGACATGTGGCATCTCAGGGAACTGGTACTGAGACTCCCTTTGCATGCCTGATCATAAATATTCTAAAACCTCTGTAGCAGCTACTGCTGGCTTATCCTATTCCTGATAGCAGGCAATGAAGAACTCCTGGTGAAACACTGGAACCAATTAACGGAGGCTTTTCTGGAGATAGCAGCGGAAAGGAAAGCATATTCTTGGGAGTACCCAGTATCTTCTCATTGTTGCTGCTCAGTCTTAGTAACAGGGTCTGGTTGACTGACCATTTCAAGGAACCTTTTATGGGCCAATCATAGCCCACCTCTGGAACATGGTAATTGTAGAAGGAAATCCTGGTAACCCTGAAGACATTCCATATGTAGCCGGATGGAGGAAAGTATCGAATGAAATCCCCCCATGTGGGCCAAGAAAATGGTTGAAAATGCTGCCCTCATCATGTTAACACAGGTGAAGAAGGATCAGCAGAAAGGGCCTAAAAGACCTGAGTGCAGACGCACAAGAACTAAACCTATTTGTTATCCTGCTCCAAAGAAATACTCTCACACCCAGAAGAAGAATTGCCACCGCCTTACGTTTGCCCCCCGAGCCAAGTGCCCTCTGCTCCGTCAATACACTCACCCACTTCTACTATCCCCCTAGAGACAAGAAAGTCGGTTTACCCATCCCTAGAAAAATCAGAGGATGAAGACCCCTCCCTGTCCCCTAATGCTCAAGAGATTATAAAAAGGATCAAGGAAGCAACAATGACCCTCCAGAGGTCTAGTCGTCTGAGGGAAAAACAACGGAAAAACGAAGCCTAGTCCAGTGGGGAGAAGGACGAATCCCCTTTGGATAAATCTGCGCCATCACATTCCAAACGCCTACCTGTCAGAACAGTACCAGCCATGGTCCCAGGTCACCCTGATTTGCATGGGTAGGTCCACTATTCCTCTGTTAATACTTATACGTATGTCCCTTTTAGCACCTCTGATCTATTAAATTGCAAATCACATGGCCCTTCCTATGAGGATGAACCTGAGACATTTCTGGACATGCTATCCGGCATAATTGCAGCCCAGAACTCTACTTGGGGGGACATCCATCAGCTGATGGCCTATTTGATGACCAGTGAACAAAGAATGCAGATTCAGGCCAATCTAGAAGAACATGCCCAAAAGGTTGCCGGTGATGATGGAGCCAATGATCCGAATGCTTACCTACAAACCTTTGCCCCCAACCGTTAACCCCAATTGGGACATTCAGACTCTGGAAGACCGTAAACATATGAAAGAGTATCAGCAAGCCTTTCTAGAAGCGGTGCAAAGGGGAAGAAAACGACATGAAAAAGATCCATGACATACTATAAGAAAAAGATGAAAGCCCCGGAGTGTTCCTGGAATGGTTGATGAAAGCTTACCGTCGCTTTACGCCCCTAGAACCGGAGGATGAGAAGAATTGGCAGACTGCAGTCCTTACCTATGTGTCACAGTCCACCCCTGATATCCAGAAGAAATTGCAGAAGACTGACCGATTTGAAGGAATGTCCCTGGCTCAATTGAAGGCGATAGCGGGTAAGGTCTATTTAAATAGAGAAGTGGAAGAAAAAAGAGAGGCTAACAAATGGATGAAAGAGAAGGCCGGTCTACTGGCTGCAGCCTTACAACAACAACCCGAGGCCACAATTGATTCCTACAATCAGCCCTTATTGGGACGGAACCAATGTGCTTATTGTAAACAAGAAGGTCACTGGAAAGATCAATGTCCTAAGAAGCAACCTGTCACCGGCGGATTTCATGGAAGGGGACGAGGGGGTTTCCAAGACCGCAGACGGGGCCGGGGAGCCGGACCCTTCCTTCCAGGACCAGGACCCTTCCCTCCAAAGACAACATTCAAGCCCCAAGCGCCAGTATTCCAACCTGACCAGAACACCCAAACCATGGCCTTGCAGGAACATGACGAGTCCGAGTGACAGGGTCCATGGGGGATGCTGCCTCCCAAACCTGTGTTGGAAATAACAGTGGGAGGCCGAAATGTCCAAGGTCTGCTTGACTCTGGAGCTCAACACTCCTATATCAGCCCCTGTGGAGAAGTCTGGAGCAGTACCTATTACTGGAGCTGGCAGCCAGGTCCTCCAAGCCCCAAGATTCAAACCTCTAGCCACCAGAGTTGGAAAGACCCAAGTTCAACATGAATTTATTTTCTTGCCCTCTTGCCCGATACCCCTGATTGGAAGGGGCCTTTTGTGCAAGGTGTATGCCACCTTATCTTTTCACCCTGATGGATCCGTGACCGCCACTGCTGGGAACCAGCCCCTGACACTTGTTTGCCCTGTACAGGAAGCCTGGAGACTCAGCACTGATCTGGGATTCTGTGCCCCATTACTTGATAAACACTCTTCCAAAGCCTTACAGAACATCAAAGAGGTTCCCGGTGTGTGGTCTGAAGATAACCCTGGAGGATTGGCCCGAAACGCTGAACCTATCCGAATTCAGTTAAAACCCACTGGACATGTGGTGAACCAAACCCAGTATCCTATCCCAGTGGTAGCTAGAGCCTTGATGCAGACGCATATCAGGAAGTTGATTCAACTAAAGATCCTCGTTCCCACCGTTTCCCCATGGAATATGCCCCTACTGCCCGTGAAGAAGCCTGGACCTGGACTAAATTATCGTCCTGTTCAGGACCTCCGCTTAGTCAATCAGCAAGTGGAAGACAGAAGTTCTTGAATTAAGGGGGGAGATCTCCCTTAATCAACAGCTCAGTGAGTTGAACGACATGGTCTTGGAGGTTGGACAGTACATCAAGCAAGCCCCCTTGGGCCTTACCACTCCTGCCCATGCTTTCCGCCCCGGTGATTCAGTTTGGGTAAAGAGTTATAAGGAAGATGTGTTAGGTAAGACCTGTGAAGGACCCTTCATTGTGTTATTAACTACTCCCACTGCCTTAAAGGTTGAAGGAAACCCTGCCTAGATCCACTGGAGCCACATAAAACCTGCTGCAGAGGCCACTTCTGTGCCATGGTTGGTTACCTGCCAGAACGGCCTTCGGATGACCCTGAGATGAGGATCTCCCCAACAGCCATCCATCAAAGCCTCCTCGAGACCAGCAATTGAGGGAGTGAAGACGTCGGATGCGGCAGGAGAAGCCTCCTTGGGACCTGCTACTGAGTGAGTGAAACTGGAGGGCGCTGCAACCACTCCCGACCTGGAAAGAGGAGATGGTCACCGCCCAAAGAAACAAAACTATTCTGAATCTACCTTTTTGCCTGGCTTTAAGTTGTACCACTTGTTTATAATGTTTTTATTGGGTATTATTATAATGATGTTTCTGTCCCCCCCGCCCCATACTGCAAAACTAAACCTTCCAGCTCCCCTAAAGACACCTGTAAAAGTTGTATCAAAACCATCCGGACAGGAAACAAGATAGGAGAAACCCTCATTTATCAGAGTAAATACTCTTGCCAGGGATCCAAAAGCAGTTGTGTATTCAAAAACATCACTTACTCGGCCTGTAGAGAGGGCACTAAAATTGTTTGTTATGACCTGAAGGAAAATCCTGTCCAATGGTACCTTCAGGTACATTATACGCATGCAGGTGGGCCCCTGATGTCATGAGTTAGGATGAGCTCCCCTAACCAGAAAACCACCATTACGCTCGAACCCTGTACCTTAGTTATGTGGCCCTATTGTGGAGATCTCAAGTGGCTAAGAGTCTATGCCCTTGATGACAACCGCTGCGATTTGCCCTGGCCGCACTTGGAAAACTAATTCAGATTGTCAGAATTTACAGTATGCCCACTGTCCTCAATGGCGCTGTGTCCTGTAGGCCGGCCACCTGGCAGCCTAAAGACCCTGGTTGGCCCTTTAAATCAGACTCTGGCCAAACTGCCACCCTGATTAAGGTACCTGTTCCAACTGATTGTGAAGCCACTAAGTGTAACTACATCAATTTCACTATTTTCAATCCCCAAAACTTTATTACATGGTATGGGCCCCGATTTGGCATTGGTATCCATGGGAAAGGCAGTGATCCTTTGGGTTTGTTTTATTTAAAAATTGTCAAATATACTGAAGAAGCCCACACACTAACACACCTTCTTTTCTGAATCCTGGAAAGAGATAAAGATGCCCTTCCATATGCCTGAGGTTGCAAGAAATCTGTTTGCTACCTTTGCTGAAGCAGTAGCCAAATCCCTAAATGTCAGCAACTGTTCTGTCTGAGTCGGCACCCAAGTCAGTGACCAATGGCCCTGGGAGGTGGCTGAACTAAATGCCAGTGAATCTTACAATAAAACAAATGTCGCTTCACCCCATAGTTAGTGGATGCTCAAAATCACCATTGTCAGCAAATGGCGTGTCCAGAGAATTAATCCATCTACCCCAGAAATAGGGCAGGTCCCTTGTGAAACTATGACTATCCTGAACCAATGCTCAGGGTCTACGCAGTCAAGCTGGCCAAACCAGTCTGTAATTCCAACTAACAACCTGTGGCCATAATCCTCGAAGCTGCGGTTAAATCTGAGTGTGACTAATAATCACCTGTCAGGCTATACTGGATCTGTGGCCAGTATGCCCATTCTGAACTTCCTGAACCCTGGCAAGGGGCCTGACCTTAGGAGAGATCCAACCATCCTTTTTCCTGACCCCTCTTACAGATGGTGAAAGCTTGGGCCACCCAGTTTCCAACTGGAGAAAGAGAACACCCATCAAAATTGGTGATTGGTGTGATGATGAATGGCCACCAGAGCGCATAGTTCAATATTATGGGCCTGCTACCCGGGCACAGGATGGCATGTATGGCTACCACATTCCTATCTATCTCCTCAATTGCATAATCAGGTTACAAGCGGTTCTTGAACTCATCACTAATGAAACTGCCCGAGTCCTTACGACCCTTTCCAAAACCCAGACCCAACTCAGAAATGCTGTCTACCAGAACCGCCTAGCCCTTGATTACCTATTAGGAGCTGAAGGAGGTGTGTGTGTGGCAAATTTAATTTGACCAATTGTTGTCTACACATAGATGACAACGGTAAAGTCACTGAAGAAATCACTGACAAAATAGTTAAATTAGCACATGTTCCTGTTCAGACCTGAAAAGGCTTTGAGTGGGCTGAAGGCCTGGGATCTTGGTTCAGCCAGCTAGGAGGGATGCGAGGGGTCATTGCCATTCTTGCTGTGTGTTTACTGTTATGTATTTTGCTACCTTGCCTGTTGCCTCTAATAGTTAACAACTTACTATTGGAATAGGTGGCTGATCATCGAAGTGTGCTACACCCGATGGCGCTAAAAGAATACAGAATGGTCCCCACTGTTACCGATAATGATACTCCATAGTCCCTGACAGGAAAATGAAGTATCAAAGGGAGGAATAACAGGGTCTGGAAAACTACAGCAATCAGTGGAGCTTTAACCTTGGCTCATAGCCTGGCTAGCTCAGTTGATAAGAATATTGCAGGACAGTAGAGAACAGAAAATTACTGAAGACATAATATGATTTAGGAGAAATGGTATGATGAAACTTATGAGAGTGCTGAATAGTTTGTGTTTGTTAAAAATGTGATAAAAGGTTGCTTGGCCCCTGTGGCTGGTTGCACAGTCTGGCTGAAATATTCCCCTGTGCCTTTGCTAGCAATAAGCCATCTGATGAACTGAACCTGGGCCTGAGACTCCTTTTGTTATCCCAGATAGACCGTAACATTAGCTCTTAGATGAACCCTGTTTTCATATGTGTTTGGATGGGACTTTTATCTAAAGGTCCTGTTGCACTGAATACTTTAAGAGCAGCTATACTAATCAGGTCTGAAAACTACAGCAGCTTAAATGAGCGAGTCACTGCCTTTATTCGTTTCAGTGAACTGTATAAACTGCAGAGCAGGACAAAAACATTAATTATCAAACATATAAGCATCTGATTGTCTTCTGGAATCTTAAGGGATGACATGCCATTCTGTCCAATCCAAAGTTTGAAGGCTTCAAAGGTAGAATTTTCCAGTTTCATGTGAAAACTCCAATTTGAAACCCCAGATTCCACTCTGCACTTGATAGCTTCTTACTGACTTCCTTGTGGAGCACTAAGGGGTGTTACCCTTGCTGATTTAGGCAGGTTTGGTTGACACCTAGTCAGTTTAAATAACAACCCACCAGCCTTGAAGGCTCAACTAGTTTATAGTTTACTCAGTTTATAGAGTACCATCCTTTTATTTGTGGCATATGCTGGAACAAGGTTAGCATGGTTTTCTTGAGTTCCAGCCAGGTGATACCTTTGAAACAATTCTTGTTCAAAGTATTCTGAATGACTTACTCTTAGCAGTGTGTTCTGTACTTCAACTCACTTTCAAACCCACAAACTCTGGGGTGGTATCTAAGGGACACCCATTCCTTGAATCAGTGGGAAAAAGTGGTAGTTTGACATGACTGAGTAGCCTGAAAGTCCTGTGCTAGTACCTTGCTACACCCTTCTGTGTTTTGGGCAGGGAAATGGGAACACTATATCACCTCCTAGCAAGCAATGTCATGCCTAGAAACCAAGCTAATCTTATGAGATCCACACAACCTTTTTGAGCTGCAAAGGCCCCTACTGAAGAGAGCTGCAAGGCCCCTATTTGGCTCTCAGGAGACAAAACCATCAAAAATCATATCCAGAATGATTCCCAGATGTTCTAATTTCTTGGCTGGCAAGAACATGCTATTGTTCTTGTTTAAAATATATCCTTGACTTTGCAAACACAGCAGCATTTGGTTCACATTGATGAACCCTTAACTGTGGTGTATTAATCTAACCAAGATATACTCCAAATATGAAAAGATCCTGATAGCCTCCACAATGATGTGTCAATCTTTCAATCAATACAGGCTAGAATTGTATTGGCTTTTTAAGCTGCCACATTACATTGTTCACTCATGTTCAGCTTGTGGTCTACTAAGTCTCCTAGATCCCTTTCACATGTACTGTTGTCAAGACAGGTGTCACCCATCCTATATCTCTGCATTTCATTTTTCCCTCTGTCTAAATGTAGTATCTTACATTTCTCCCTGTTGAAATTCATTTTGTTAGTTTGGGCCCAGCAATCCTATCTAATAAGGTCATTTTGAATTCTGATCTTGTCCTCTGGGGTGTTTGCTACCCCTCCTAATGTAGTATAATCTGCAAATTTGATAACGTATGCCCTCTATTCCATCATCTAAATCATTGGTAAAAATGTTGAATAGCACTGGACTCAGGACAGAACTCTGTGGATTAGTCACTTCTCTCCAGGATGAAGAGGAGTGATTGGTGAGCACACTCTGCGTTCATCGGTCAACCAATTACTAATCCATTTAACAGTAGCCTTGTTTAGCCCACATTTTACTAGTTTAATTGCAAGAACATTGTGGGGAACTTTATCAAAGGCCTTAGTGAAATCAAGATATCTAGGGACAGGGTGAACTTAGGTTCCCATCTTAATACAAATTGATCAAATTTGCATTCCTTTAACCAATACATGAATGGGAACACAATAATCCTTTCCACAGATTTATGAATTTTGCAATGCAACTCATTAGCTTTTTAAAAAATGCATAAATGTATATATACAAGATAAGTGTCTTGAAGTGAACAAGCAACTTTTGCATGCAAGATGCAGTGTAACCAGGGTACATTACATTAGTTTTTCAAATCCCTGTTGGCTGGTTGCCAACACATTCCTAAAAGATATTTATGGCAATGGCTTTTATCTAAGAATCTCTGCACTTCTGGGATCCTCCCTTCATTGGGGATCCATGTCCTTGATCACATGATTCATGGATCCATGAGGGTATTCCTGACCTTCTGTCCTTATAGGCCTACATGATTATAGTGTGAAAAGAGTCTCCAGAAGTACAGTTAGAAAACAGTGGTCTAGAGTTACAAATATGAACAGATACTAATCTCATGGTTACACATTATCCCACCCATCTCTTCCATGTGTGTGAGGCACAAAATTTAAAAGTTCCATTCATGATTTCAAACAAACTGAATTACATCCATCCACAATTTTATAACTCTTGATATGTCAAACTATAGGAAAGTGTGGTTTATTCAAGTATAGTTAGTTCACTCAGACCACGATGAAACTGTGGGTTGACATCCTGGTTTGCAAACATATGAAGAATACATTTCTATGTCAATAGAAAGCATGAGCATAACATGACAACAATGGCTTCATAGAATAAAGAAGTATATGAATCTGTTGTATGGACAGGTGCTACATGTACGAGTCTGCATAGAATGGGTGGGATATCACTGACATATTCGGTTGTGTTGGTGGTACAGCATCTCAAGTTTGTTTGGATTTTAGGTTGCCATCATAAACTGACTTAACTAAAGGTAAGCTTAACTGAAATCCTTTTTTTGGGGGTTAACATGTTTGGGACTACAGTCTGTAAACAATCTCAATCTGGTGAGAACACAGAAGAGGGCCTTTTCTTGGTGGCTGTTTCTAGGCTCTGGGACTGCCTTTCTAAAGAGCCTACACTGGCTCCTTCTTGGTCGTCCTTCTGGTGGAGAATTTTTAGTTTCTATAGGCCTCATGGGAATGGGCTCTTAATGTGCTGCATTTTCCAAACATTTTGCTTTTTTAAAGGTTATGTTTTTAAGTTGCTTTTATGTTAGCTTTTGTGTGTTTTACTGATTTTATTTGATAATTTCAGTACGCTGCCTTGATTTCTGTAACTGGGAAAAATTTAAGACAGAAATAAATAAAATACAGTTGTCCCTCCACATTTGCAGGGGTTAGGGGCGTGAGACCCCGCAAATGTGAAAAAACTGCAAATAAAAACTAGGTCAGGCCACCGCCCTCCCACAACCCCCGCTGCTTCTCCCCCCCCCAGGAGCAGCGACGGGGCTACCCAAGCCTTGTCGATGCTTCCTCCCACCCTTCCTGCCCCTCCCCCAGGAACAGTGACCCCGTTGCAGTTGTTTTGGATAGCGGGGGGGGGGGGCGTTCCCAAAACTGTGAATAGTCAAAACCGTGAATCTTAAAGCCGTGCACGTGGAGGGGCAACTGTAATGATAAAATAACCACAATGGGTTAACTGAGACTCCCCATATTAAGCCAATTTTCAACCACTATTCAGAGTACAGTGCACCAAATCCAGCTGCTTTGTGAGTGTTCTTATTTCAAATGCTCATTGACACAGGTCTGAATGTGGCTTTTTGAGGCCTTGGGCAAGCTGCCCTTGGTAAGGCCACCAGCACATCCTGTCATTTCACAACCACCCATGAGTGGATGTCCCATTACAACACTGGTTCTATAACAGGTGGGCTGGGCATGTAGGCCTTGGCCATGGTTGCTTGTGAATTTCTGGGGTTATATAACACAAGTTATATTAGCACATCAGGAATCTGTGATCCTGGAATGCTATATGGGAGTGAGTATCAGGACCAAATTTAAACATTATGTAAAGGGTGTGGAATCCATGAGCACTGGACTGTTTTGCACGTCTAGAAAAGCTTTTGGTGCAACCTGAAAAAACTCATGTCCAACCTGATGTGGCAGTGAATTTGCTCTGCATTTACTCTGGACTTAACCCAGAATGCACTTACAAATCCACTCACAATGGAGCCACCAGTCTCCACTCAAATGCATATACTTTATATCATTGTATATGCCCAAAATATACACATGCAGCCATAACATAGTATAATTCACATTGACACAAAATTGTGAAACCTAAGAACTGTTCTGTAGATAGATACCTATATTTTACTTGCTAGCATGTTGTGGGGGAGGCGGGTGCTAGATTTTTATTATTCATTTTATTAAAACAAATAGCAAATCTGGGGTAGAAATGCAAGTGACACAAGAAGACTCATTTTTCATACTGTTTCAAGAATTACTAAATTATATTCTGCACAGCTGAATATAGTTGTCCCTCCATATCCACGGATTTGGTATCCACAGATTTAAGTATTTACAGCTTGAAAATATTCTTTAAAAAATAATAATCCAAAAAGCAAACCTTGATTTTTTTCATCTTATATAAGAGATGCCATTTTGCTATGCCATTCCATATAATGGGACTTGAGTAATTCATGGATTTTGGTATCCACAGGGGGTCCTGGAACCAAACCCCAGCGAATATGAAGGGACAACTGTATATCACAAATGTATTTGCGTAACAGCTCTCTTGTTCAACCTAGTTTAGTAATTGACAATTGTGAACACAAGATCAAAACACTTATAATGTTACTGTATACACAAAATCCATTTCTCCCTTTCCCAAATTCCTACCCCAATCCCCAAACACAACTCTAGAAGAAACAGAAAAAGCAAAAAAGAAAGAGATGTTTTGCCATACTTAAATCAAACCCTCCTTTTCCCTACACTCAGACACCTTCTGTGGATGCTCTCCCAGGCTTCTGTGGATGTTCTCCCAGGTTTTCAGGTCCTGCTGGCAGGAGAAAGGGGATGGATGCTTCTTGCATCCATGGAGGAAGCAGTTTTCACATGCATACTGTTGGACACTAGCCATAGTTCTTACAGCCACAATATACTCTTTCATATGTGATGCAATTATTATCCAACATAATATTTACTATGGCTTCTACAATCATTAGCCAAAACCTATTTCTGTGTTTGCTCTTCCTGAATGGTGTGGTAGTAGGAAACATGTAGGAAGTCTAAGTTATATGGGTTTTCAAAAAGTTTTTGTTTGTCCTTATGCATTATATATAGATAAAATGCAGATAACAAAGAGAGGGAGATACACAGGCAGACAGGTAAGTAACAACAGGTCAGGATAGAGAACTCCAGGAAAACAAATTAATTAAGACACTCTTAAGTTTCCCTTAAGTAAATGCATATTTATCTATCTCCTGGCTGATTTGGTCAGGAATCTCCACAAACCCTGGCCTTCTGAAAGTACAATAATTTCCCAGATTCAAACACTGAGTACTTTTTTTGTTATTCTTTAACAAACAGCCTGCAGGAATCAATGCCTATAAGGCATAAGCTTATTGACAGCAATTCAAATGCATGCAAAAGAATGTGGATCAAAAATGGCTGTGCTTAATCCATAGCAGACATAATTTGCTACTATTGCTGAATTTTAACCAGCACTGCCCTCAAACAATGCCAGCATCTCTGCTTCTGCTCCACAAATTACTGTAATGACATTTAATCATTCCTATTATTAGTGCCCTGTTCTTGTGACAGCTGAGAATCAAAGCAAGCCAACTGATGCAATTCCTGATATAACGGTCTTAGCCTATGACCAAGAAAAAGTAGAACACAGGAAAACTACTAGTTTGGAGGCTATCAGAGTTCAATACAGAGCAACTTGCAAATGGTTCACTTATGCAACCCACATTTCTTCTAATGACCATTTCAGCAGCCCTTTTTTTATACCTGCTACAAGCTTAAAATTAAAATCTCATCTGGAGGGACAAGCTTTCTTCTTTTCTTCCCCAATGAGTCAGTTCTGCAGTTATGAGGTCAGAGGTAACAAGGGCTGCAAAACACTCAGTGCCACAGCCACAGCCTGGTTAGATCAATTCCTTATAATTGCCTAAGAACAACTTGGACGCAAATCAATTGTTTATTATTGCCTGTAAACATTGTACAGGGAAACTTTTCTAGGATGGAGAAAATGGCACAGAAGGCAATGACTGCACCAGAACACAGTACTTCTGCAGTGCCCAAACACATTACAAGCATCCTTTTACAAAAGAAAACAACCCAGGACTTTGGAATATGATTAGAGCCACCTGGGTTGATCTGGGCTTCACAGTTCAGTTCATTTGGCTGGCATTGCACAAGGCTAAACTGGGCTAAAAGGCAGAATGAACACTATTCACTGGGACGGGAAGCTGACCTTAAACACCTTGCTTGAGTGTACAGTATTTGCTTAAAGTATCACTAAAAAAAAAGCCCCAGGTATTGAGATTAAAGTTTTCCTAGAAGTGATGCCCTCTTCTCTGAAAATTCCAAAGCTTGCTCAGATTGATTGTAGTTGCACAATGCTGACCACAAAGTACTCCAGCCTTTAAATATATTTAGGGTATATTTCAATTGCACAAATGTGTACAATTACACATATCAGTAGCCATCAGCATCACTGGGTACCTTAGGGAAGACTGACATAGATAGGCTGCTGCTACACAGGGCCATATTAGACAGGCACACAACTAGTTTTCTGGCATTTATATATTTATTTTTGTGGCTAGGAATAGGGTAGAGCATGGTTCAGACTGAATCAGCAACGTAGGGGAGAGGGGTTAACAACGAGTTTTTGAACATTTTTCTTCCAATTGTCTCAAGCACCAGACCAAAGTATCTTCTAGATATAAGCTGTTATGATATTTAATTCTCTTCTCTCTCCATTTTCTGTAAAGGGGCTCTTTCCTACCAAGAGCCTTACAAGAACAGGAGAGTGTACTGGCCTAAATAAATTAAAGATTGAAGGTTAAGAAAACTCTAATAGTTTAAATGTTAGGGGGGAAAGTAGCCAGTCTCCTGACCAAACACAATTAACTGCATAAAAGCAACAGTTCAGGAAGAGTGTCCATGAAAGAACATGTGATGTATCTATCTGGGGGCTTTTTATCATGGCTACTTATGTTCTCTTATTGTTTTTCAGTCATTCTTCCCTCAATTTAATCCTCTCCCCATTTTGTTATGTTGTTTCCAACTTATGGTGACCCTAAATCAAACCTATCACGCGTTTTTCTTGGCAAGATTGGTTCAAAGGAGGTTTGCCTTGGCCATCTGTTGAGGCTGAGAGAGTATGACTTGCCAAACCCTCCCTTAGCTACTTTTCATGCTTCAAAAAAATAATATAAATGTAATTCATCAAATCTGTTGTAAAACTAATTACATCTGTAAGAGGTCCCTCCCACCTGACAACACTGAGGGACCAAGTATTCATTGTTTATAACAACAGATAAGCGCAGGTAGCAGAAACATTGAGTTTGGTAATAAACCTGGCCACGGGCAACACTCAGTCCATCACTTTCGTCTGCTACTCGGAACTAGATGACATTGAATGTTCTTATACATCTTGGTTCAACAAAGACTTCATCCTCACAGATGTCCCTCCTGCAGTTGCTTCTATATACAAATTACAGTAGCTTCTTTTCTATCCTGTATGAGATCCCCTAAAGAATGTTCTACACTGAGTTCAGGTAAATTTTTTATATGAATCTAAGATTCATCATAAACTGGAGTAAGGCTTGAAGCCTAAACATATTCAGTAAAATGCAAGCTGCAAAGGATGCAATAGGATTTTGCTGTAAGGCTACCAAACTATGCAGACATTGACACTGAACTCACTGTACCTAACATGATCTGTGTAAACCTGTGCAAAAAGAAGATTCTTCTCTAATCCAACCAAGTTAGGATTTTTTTTTTAAAAAAAATACATTTAATCAGCTGAACAGTTATTTCAATTCAGCCATTTGATGAAGTTATAATCTTGAATACAAATGATGTTGAGGCTGATTAATTGATTGATTTATAGTATTTATACTCTGCCCTCCAGCAAAAAAGAAAAAAGAGTGGGTCCTAGGGATAGGATAAATATCTATCACAGCTAAAATCAAGGTCTACATATTGTGAATACATTAGGTGAAAAGGTAAATGGCTGGATCAAATGATAGGAAAAAGCTCAGAAATGTTTAGTAGAAGAGTTTTCAATTTTTTTAAAATTGCATTCAGCACTCCTTAGAGCCTCTGAAAACCTGTTTTGCAATACATGATTTTGTTTAAAATTTTGAGATTTTACATGATCAGAAAAGTAAGTTTCTATACCAGAAAGAGAGACAAAGACTGAAAATTTAATGAAAAAGTTATAGAGCATGGAAAAACATCGCTAAGTATATTTTAATTTGCATGAAATCTAAGTGCAGAGTTGATGAAAAGGTTCATCAAATGAACCTTTTCATCTCCCATCTTTTGTGCTCCTTTCTTCACCTTTCCATGTTTTGAAATAACTGCAACTTGCCATGATGTCTCGGATAAGAAAACAATGGTTACTGTTAATCACCAAGTGTCTTCAAGCCAGATTTCTCTAAAAGAGGGAAACTGTGACTCCAGACTCCATGTTGGAGAGAGCTATGGCCAGCAGAAGCCAAAGGTTGCCCAATTTGAATGTTCTACATAGTTATCTCAACCCACAGAAGGATGATGAAAGAAACATATGAGTTTGAGGAGAGTGGAGAAGAGTGCACACACGCTCACTGGGTGCCCCTTGTCCGCTTTATCAGGTGTGAGATTTGAACTGAGTCTGTAAGTCAGCTTTTACATGTGCTGTCAAGTTTTCCTCTCACATTGTAAAGTAAGAATTTCAAGCCAAGAAGATTCTATAGCTGTGTCAGTAATACTGTACAGTGGGCATTTGGGATTTGCTGGGGTTTAGTTCCAGGACCCCACGTGGATGCCAAAATCCATGGATGCTCAAGTTCCATTATATACAATGGTGTTGTAAAATAGTGTCCCTTATATAAAATGGAAAAATCTAAGTTTGCTTTTTGCTTTTTTATTTCTTGGAATATATTCAAGCCATGGGTGGTTGAAACCATAGATAAAGAATCTGTGGATATGATGGGCCAACTGTAATATATCATGCTTTTCTCATGTACCACCACATTAATTATGTTAATTACACGCAACTACAGCTCTGCAATCAAGATAGTTCTTTGTTGCCCTCACTATAGGAGAAGAACCACATTATTTGAAAGCACAACTGATGTGTGTATGTATGTTTGCAAATAGCCTTCATTCATAACCCACACCTATGTGATAGTTTGTAAGGCAGCCTATAAAGGCGGGTTTTTAAATAAAAAAATCCTAAGAAATAAAACAGTGGACCACACTGAAAAATCAGCTTCATCAGTATCAGGTGGCAGAAAAACAGAAGGCATATAACCAAAGTCCTGACTGAAAAATAACTGTTACACTGCAACAAAGCATCAGTAGTCTTAAGAACTCAATTCAGAAGCAAAAAAGGTGAGTGTCAGAAGAACATTTCTGAGATGTCTAATTATGGTATCAAAATTGAAAAGATCTTCTTACCACCAAAAGCACTTTTATTGAAAAAAGAAAAATAATAATAATAAGAAGAAATAATAAGAAGTTGAAATCAGATTTTAGGTAAGTTCATATTGTAGGGAATTGTTCCTGAGACACCCTAGGTTACTTCAGCTCTAAAGGCCAAAGCTTGAACTGAGCTTAGAAACAATCTGGAAGCCAATTAAATAGGAAGAATCATTCTTAAGTCTATGCATCCTGCTGATTCCAAATTAAAGTCAATACATGGAGTTACATAAGTGTACATGGATGTAAGAGATCTTTGGTCCCCTTTACATCTATACCATTCAACATTAAAATTGCATTCATGTCCCTCCTGATTTCTAAAGTGGCCTGGGGGTGTGATTCATGTTTTGGAGTCAAGATGTCCTGGATTTAATTCCTGGACAAATCTGTAATTCTTAAATATTTGAAGAGGAGAAAGATGATACACTGGCTTACAGAACTGATAAATAATATTTCCTTAGACTGGATCCATTTCTTATAACTGGAGCCATTGCTCTATTGCCATGGTCACTATGAACCACCAAAGATTTTGCAGAAGTCCCTCTCCAAAGAATCATTTTCACCCATTAACCCTTCAGTTTAATCTTGTTTTTCAAATCATGTGTAACACAATCAGAATTCAATGTGATAAATGGGGAAGTGGTAGAGGAGCCTATCTCTCTGTGCACTAACATTAAAACATGGAGTTACACAATGCCACTTGATCAAACATGTGCATCATTAAGCTGACACAAACATCCTCCCATTCCCCGTAATACTTCTTTAAAAATAGGAGAGCAGAGCAGGAGCCCCGCTGGATTTCCCTTAGCAACCTGACAAGAGCCCACAAGGTCAGCTAGCTGGAAGTGTAGAAAATTATACAGTAGGGAATTATCAGCTAAATTATTTCACTATACTCAGGATTATTTTTTTTTACTGTTTCACTCACAACAGTGGCCTCTTGCTAGTTATAACAGAAACATGCATAAAAAGGACAGAAGTGACAGGAGCAGGAGGAGGAGGAGGAGGAGAGCACTCTTGCTCTCTTTTTACAATGAACCTTTTATTTTTATTTATTTATTGGATTTATATCCCACCTTTCTCCCAAGATGGGATTCATCTTCTCCCAAAATGGGATTTTATGCTGTTCCTGGATGCAGTAGCTTCAATATCCAATTTGATTCTTTGGATTTTTATTCATTTTTTTTTGAAATTAGGTTTTTAGATCCCTGACCAGATCCTCAATGATGATCACAGCTTCCATTTACACATTTTGTTATGTGTTCTTGCGTGTGCTCCTGCATTCATATGAACGTACTTGTTGACATGATGGAAACGCAATCAAAATCCTCAATTTTATATTGCTGGGAACATTATTGGAAGAAAAGATGTGGCAGCCCTACCCCAAGATGATAAGACCCATATATACCAGGCCCATAAACATTACTGGGCTTAGAATAAATGTGCCCTGGGCAAGGAACACCTTCAACATCCACCTATCAGCTGATGGTTTCCTTTTCAGTCCTTATCCCAATTATAATATATGTAGGTCATATTGCCTCAATTTAATACATGTTCCATTGATTTTTTAAATCTAGAATGAACATCATCATAGCAGAAATGTTAAAAGAAATGTAACCAAGCTAACTGAAGTTGAGTTTTTTGTTTGTTTTTTGTTTGCTACCCAAACAACCCAAGCAGAACTTTGGGAGGAAAAGAACGGGGTTGTCTAAACAGTCAAAATAACCCTCACGGAAATACCTGGGAATACGACCTGTCCAAATAGGATCCCATGACATGTTGACGTATTGTGGAGGGGGGCAAAAAAAAGGCCAAAAGCCTTGGGAGAAAAGCCTTTGTGCCTTTCCCCGACTTAAAAAAACAACAACAGTGAGGGGGTGCTCATTCCCCCTCATTCCTGTAACACAGGAAGCATTCCCTGATTGGCTGGACAAGCATGGGAATGGGGATTGGTGACAGGGCAAGTGCCTGCAGCCAACATTGATCAAGAATGGGGAAGGGAGGAGGGCAATTGTCATTCCCTCCCACCACCACCCAGTGGCTGCTGCAGCCCCTGTGGGGATTGGAGAAGGGAGGCGAGCTCTCCCCTTCTCCTCTTCTTCCTTCCCCGTTCACCCTTCTCTGCTGCTGCCACTGCCGCCACAACCCTGTGGGGATTGGAGAAGAGAGGCGAGCTCTCGCCTCCTCTTCTTTCTTCCCTGGTCACCCTCCACCACTGCAACTGCAACTGCAGCCCCCGTGGGGATCGGTGAAGGGAGGCAAACTCTCTCCTCCTCCTCTTCTTTCCTTGTTCACCCTCCATCACTGCCACTACACCTGTGGGGATTGGAAAAAAGGAGGAGAGCTATCTCCTCCTCTTCTTCCTTCCCTGTTTACCATCCCTGGCTGTCATCTAGCATGGGAAGCCTACGGGGGCTGCTGGGGGCAAAAATACCAATAAGACAAGTCGCAGCTGCTGAGACATCCTATTACTGCGGGGTGCTACAGTTTTTGGGGGGCTCGTAAAGACAAGAAGAGTCTAGTTCACTATACACAATATGCTCAATAGATTCCAAGTTAGCCAGATCAGCTCAGCAGCCCCTCAGCTGAGGACTATGGGACAATACTCAGCTTCTCTACTCTTATCTTCACATATACCAAACTGGTGATGAGATGTAGTATCACTCATGCTCTCCTTGTTTAGAATCACACATGTATTTTGAATAGGATAAAAAACACTTTAAAAATGATCTTTAACTAAGTCATACAGCAACAGTAAACACTATCCTGCTAATTTACACACATCTGAACTCTGTCACAAAACAGAGAATAAGCATTCCACTTCTCATGCTAAGCAAGCAATCAAAGCCTCACATTTCTCTGTCACTGGGAACATGGCCATTGCTATCATGTCATGCAATAAAGGAACAGCTGCTGTGTTCTGAGCTTTGAGAAGTATTAAAAGAGCCCAACACAGGGAACAAAACAGAGGCACTCCCAGATAATTAGTTGGGGCACTTCACTACAGTGTATGTAGCATAATTTTAATCCAGCTCTGCTACTAATGACTTAACATAGTGGCACATAGCTGCAGAAAGCTATGCAGTTTGCACAATCTGAGCTGTGATACATGCCCAAGTATCTCAAGATGGGTCAGTATAGACCAGAGGTATTCAGCTAGCTAATGTCTCCTTCATATCAGCAGACATGAAGAGGAATGGAGCAAAGCCCCTCCTCATTACATAAGGGCAACATCTTTCTCCAGGTTACATTTGTAAAATCGCTGTTGTACAAAGGAGGCTCTATGGAGACTCTTCCCATGAAGCAGTAAGAACTCAGCAGCAATTGCTGTTGTTGGGCAGATATAGAGCAATAGAAGATTTTGTGCAAAATCTGCTTCCTGACTCCACAAGCAGTGTTTATCAATTAACAGATAGTGGAAAGTCTCTCTGCAATTAAATAAATGATTTCACTCCAATAGGAAGCAACACCACACCACTCTACTCCTGTGGGGAAAAGGCAGCTCCTGTCACTAATGTGGAGCACAGCTAATTTTAACAGAGTCTGTGTGGGCCTCTCGAGGAATGCCATGTTGATGAAGGAATATACAGTTGGGAACTCCTCAAAGGACCTGGCTGATTGGAGAGCCTCGGGAAAGGTGTGAGGAAATTGCATTTCCTGTTTCTTAGCAGAGTTATTAAAGGGAAAAGCAACTTTAATCACTGGAAGACCACTTGGAAAGTTTTTTTTTTATTTATGTATCAAAACAATATCCTCTGTTCCTCAGATGCTTTTTAATTTATATGTCAGTGCATTCAATTTCACATTCTTGTGCAGTGTATAAACAACTGTAAGGTTATGTTAAAAATTTGAACTGTTTCCCCAGATTACAGAGGACACAAAGTGCTTGAGTGATTCATCCAACAACCAGAACCAATTAGGCCTTGGTTATTTCCCCTCTCTTCTTTCCTGGCTACCTAGTGAGGGTTGAGGGCAAAGAATCAGACCCTGGAAAAGTTACTTTTTAGATTATAACTCTCAGAATCTCCCAGCTAACTCAGAGTTGCTAGGAAATTCTTAGAGTTGAAGTTCAAAACAGTAATATTTGAAGGATCTGCACAGAGTTAATGATAGGTAAAAATGTATACAGTATAAGATAATGGCAATGGGGTGAAAATGTTCAAGGTTAACAAAGTTTGACATCTGCAGGCAGCAAAGACTGGAAAAGACAGGAACCAGAGGGTAGATGTACACATTTAACAGAAAGAGGTGGTTGCTACTCCAAGTTTTGGTCCACTGACTGGTGCTGGTCTGTGCACCACCAGCAGTCAGTCAATGGCACCTTTCTAGAAACTAAGTAAATAAGATAATAATAGGACACAAATATTGTACCTGCTCCTGGAACATTGCAGGACGGAAGATGCCGAGCCACCAAATCAGACAGTTTGTTTATTAACTTATTTATATTCAGCTTGGCACCCAATTGGGTTTGGGAAGCACTGGACTATACTGCTCCAGGACACAAATGGGCAATGACCATTTTCATGCTCACAGCACTTTAAAAAGTATTGGCTTTTGAATATCACAACTATTCTAGTGTTTCCTATTGATGAAACACTAGAGTACCGGTAGCTGGAATATGGCTAAGATAAACCTTTCCTCTCAGATGTTCTTCTTGCATCATTTTTTTTTCCTATTGAAAAGTCTTCAATACATTACCCTTTATTGTACACTTATGTGGTACAGGCCAGTTTATTTTCTCACTTCATACTAGTCCACACGTTAACCAAGACTGGGCTGCTGAGATGGACTGAGGCAACAGCTGGTATGTACTCAAGTTGATGACAGGGCTACTAGATATGGTGAGAATCTTCACGGAGTGAATGTGGTGATGGGCACCAAGTTAAATCATGCCATAGCTATGTATGTATGTATAGGTTTGGGGGTGGGTGTCATCATAATTTTAATGATACTGCACTCTTCAAATCTCTCATTGAACATCTATAAACAACTCAGTCCTTAAGTAGGCTATGGATGTACGTATGAGAGAATACCAATATGAACTATAGCAACAATTTTTACAGTATATTATTCTGATATTACTGTTTTTTTAAAAAATACCATTTGTTTATGCTTTGAAATATAGAAAATAGTACAAAATATTTTACAAGATAGACAGATGTATAGATAGATGCAAGGTTCCTGACAGAATGGGAAGGACATGTCCTACAATTTTGAAAAGAGCAATGGTATAGTGGAGCCAAGATATGAAAGATCAAAGACCTCAGCCTTTTTGATTAGCAGGGACTATGATCATCCACTGCCTAGCTTGGACTACCTATGCCCTCTGAGTTTAGCAGCAATCCAGACATTAGAAGAGAATAGATCCCAGCAAAGCTGCACTGTTTTAAGCCATCCCTCCCGCATTCCTAAGTAGGGGCAGGTTTACAAAAGGACCTTTTCCACATCCTACCCTCATTGCCCACTAGTGACAGATCCCTGATGACCCTGTTGATATGTTCTAGTTTGTTCTGTTGTGTTCTAGTCTTTTTCTGCACCAGCTATGCAATAAAATAAAGCTTTCCCTTGCTTTTTGTGTAATGTAGTTAATGCAGGCACTCTGTCAGATTATGCACTAGCTACATGTTCACCTATTATTCCCTAAAGACTTTCAACACAGCATCTGTGAGTATGGCTTATAACACTTATTTCCATGTATACAAAGATTAAAAGCTGTTGGTTTTAAATAAGGGTCCACATCTTACTACCTACTTTGAGATCCACCAATTCCATTATCCCTTTCCACCTGTCTTTAATACACACACACACACACACACACACGTACACCTGGAAAATGTCCACAGACACCTATCTCCACAATGTAACCATGTTCAGACATTCTCATGATTGATAAACCTTCCACTGGCACAAACAGTCCTTCCCTGAGGGCTGACTCAAAGTTTAAGATCTCAAATTTACTTCAGGTACAGTCTCATCACAAGATGGTTTTTAATAGTCCAAAGGAGGCATTGTCAGTTGCCAGACCTTATTTGTAGAAAGTCTTCCCTACAGAGGACTGCAAAGACCTCAATTCACTGAGATTCTGAAGAGACATAAAAACACAGAGCCAGGCAAAAACATTTTGCTGATTAGGCATTGGACATGATGGCAACATCTTCTACCCCACATATAGAAATCAGTAAGAATCATACCTAAAGCCTTCTTCTTCATTTTCATTGGTATAGCTTTCTGTACTTGGGCAGAGGTAAAAACCAGGCCATGTGGGATATACAAGGGATATAGAACTTATCTAATCCTTACATACAAGAACAATAAAGTTTTCTCTCACTGGGCATGATTCAAAGACTTTATGTGTGTTTTCATTTACAGAAATGCTAAAAAGCATTTCTGGAGTTTTTAATGAAATGTTTATGTACAACCCCCCCCCCCCTGCAAGTTTCTTTACCAGTTTCTTTTAAGTAAGCCCAATGGGGTCCACCCCCCGGAAAAAACTCTTAACAGATAAAATTTTGGTGAAAGGTCCTGCAATGCAACATTTGTGATTATTCTTTATGTCTCTAGCATACACATCACTGACATCTATGACAAAGGAATGAAGAGAGAGCCTGCCATGACTGTCCCTCCCAAAATGTCTGCTGAGCAGTAGATGAGGTAGATTAGATCTCCCTGATGCTATTAAACTTCAATTTGTTCTGTGGTTTTATTCAATAGTGTTAAAAAGGCATTTATTATCATTTGATATTTTGTTTCCCGCTTTAAGAAGTGGCATAAAAATACAGTAAGTCTCCAATCAAACCAATAAAAAAATTTAACAAAAAAATTAATTCCCACCTTCCAGTTTTGTTCCCATGAATGCTAACATATTCAGCGTATGTGCCATTCAATATATGCACACATACTGAAGCGTGTAAATGTGTGTGAAAACATGTGCAAGGGTCTTTTAATGCCATCCTAGCATTATGCAAAAAGTTGGTAAAAATATAAAGACGTAACTTATCTATGTTAATGTAATTGTGATGATGTACCTTAAGCTGAAAAAATATGCATTTTTGCAAAAAAACAAAAGTCAGGATATGTAGCAGGGTGGATAACTCACAGGGGAATAATTTATTCAATGAATTTCACAGACATTTTCTGTTTACTAATTGCTCTAACAGACTTCTTAATTTGTTCAGTCTTCATAATGAAAACCATTTTTTTCCTGTGGGTTTTCTGTGGTTTTTCTAGATCAGGTATTTCCATTGCTTCTTATCCCAACAACATACGGAAGATTCACAAACCTTTCAGCAAGCAGCTACCACAAAAGCCTTTTTATCTTTCCTCAGAACTCCATTAGTCAGTTTCTCTTTTGTGTACAGGAATGAAAAAAATGGTTTCAATCACCTGAATTTATATATTCCAATGAGGAATTATGTCAGAAGAGGATATCCAGTTGTGGTGTACATCCATGAAATGGGAGTGGGTTACCAAGTGAGCTGTTATGTCTATTATAACCGCTGCGTGGAGCAGCCACCCTTCAGACTCTATTTCATGCAGCCTTTATGTGCAGACACATCTTGCAACAGCCTCTGCAATTGCTTGATCCTCTGCTATGTCCAGAGAAATATACTTTCTGACAGCGAGACATGCCAGAAGCTCAAACCGTTATGTGGTGGCTTGCAAGCTGTCTCAGTGGCCATACGGTTGTTGATGGCATCTCAATGGAGTTCATCTTCCACTCTCCAATATAGCCAGTTTGCCAAATGTCCAGACCATAAAAATCTTCATATATAAACACTTTGTATGGGTAGACAATGGCTTGTCCCAGCTATTTCACTGGAAAAGCTTGTGAAAGAAAATACTACAAATACTCAGTTCAGGTGATCACAATTTGGAAAAAATACAGATAAGGCCCGAGTTGTGTTATAATTTTTATAGGTACAATTTGTACCTATCTTTCAGTAGATGAGAGAGGTGGCACAAGAGAAACGGATCATTAAACAGTAGTGTGAAGCCAGGGAAATTAACCAGCTGCTGTGAAAGCCACCTCTCTTATTCTCTCAGTGATAGAGAAATAAGGGGAGAGAGGGAGAGAGATAAAAAGGGAGAGATGCCAATAGTACCTATAATGCAATATAAAAGACTCTATTATATCCAAGTCCAGTGGTTTTAGCATGATCATTTTTTTTTCTTTAAAAGAAATAGGATGCTCTCACTGTTTAAAGTTTGATCCTTATGGGTGCTAGACATAAACTAATCAGAATGCAAAAAAATAATTCCATGACCTATAGGGCACATAACACTAGGGATGTTAATATTCAACTATTTTGTTTTTGCAAGTGGGGGTGAATAATTTCCAGTCTTCTCCCTATTGCAGGGACAGTGACAGTGCGCACCCAGTATTCACACATCCTGAAATGTTTCAGGAAATTATTCTGCACAGAAATCAAGGTGTGTGTGTGTGTGTGTGTGAGAGAGAGAGAGAGAGAGAGAGAGAATCGTGGGTTCTGCACAAAAAACAGTTTCCAGATGACAATGTGGGTTTTTTTTCTTCTGACAAGATTACAATTTTCTATGGGAAGAAAAAACAATTGTGCACAACAAAACCATGTGGCTATTTTTGTGAAATATTGCTGTTCTTTTCACAAGATTTGTGTAAGATTTTTAATTGTGCAAGATTGCTTATTTTACATAGACCCCCCCCCACTCAAGACCAACATGTGGAAACCTGGAAACCTTGTTTTTTGTGCAAACCCCACAATTCTCACAAAAAAACCCATGGGTATTTCTATGTCCATTAATGAGAATGTGTGGATTACTCCTCCTGGATGCTCACCTGTGTGCCAGCCATGCTCCTCTTCTACCAAGATATTTCTCAGTCTCAACAAGGACTACACAAATAGATATATATGCACAAGGACCCTCCCTACAAGAATGTTCACCCGTGTTTCCATCCTGATATAGAAAACCCTATGCGTGTATATTAGGAGTTATGCACACTTCTTTAATAGAATCATAGAATAATAGGATTGGAAGAGACTATAAGGTCCATCTAGTCCACAACTATGGTCAAAAACAGTGACCGGACTGTAGAGGAACACAGAGTGACAGGAGGACATCGCTGCACACATTAGTATCCGGGATGAAGGAGTAATCTAGGCATTCACACTGTCCCCAGAGGTATCAAATACCAGAACAAGGCTTATGATGATAACACAGCACTATTTAGAGACAGGTTGCTTACCTGTAACTGATGTTCTTCAAGTGGTCATCTGTACATGCATTAATGTCACCAAGTCAATACATAGCCATGTGTTCAGTTAAGTCATTATGAGGACAACTCTTTCTTATCTCTCTCCTCTTTGAGGAAATCTAGCCCAGCAAAGCTTGTAAAGAGCTTCCAGTCTCTTGTGGGGAAAGGGCAGGATCACTCTTCATTAGCTCACCTGTTCACCCCATGTCTGAGGTACACGGTGATGTGCCCTGATCTCAGTTTTCCAAATTAGTATGGGTTACTTCAATTTAGTAACATGAATTACAAGCAGTATCTCCCATGAGCCCATTAAAAGGAAGACATTGTTATATAATGAATAAAAGTAAAGGTCTTTTAATTTTATTCCTTTACCTTGTTTCACTTTCACACCACTGATTGTAACCATAAAAGATGGCAGAGAACACACCATGGGAAGCAATATCCCCAGTTTATATTACTTGGCCACAAGTAAGGGAGGGAGGGGCAGACTGAGGGAGATAAAACAGGAACAAAGTAACAAATTATATTGTCAGGAAAGATGTGAACTTTTTGATTGGGGATGACATTTATTTTAAGTGTGCAATGACGGCAGGGAATCTGTCAGGGTAAGACATGGCAGAGGTTTCAACGTTTGTTAAGAGTGTCATGGGAATTTAACTAAAACTGTTAAAACTGACACTATTGGCTTTTGTTAACACATTAAGCATGGGGAAAGTGCCAGTCAGCATATCCTCCATAGCATCAGTTCAGTTAAATCATCTGGAAGATGCATAAAACTGGGTGGGATAATAAATGCTGCTTTCCCCCCTCTATACATGAACAGGAGGAACAAAGAGGAGATGAGCCATTTTGACAGGATATATGATTTTTTTAAAAATTAAAAAAAGTGCAATCAATTTGCAATTTAAGCAAGCATACACAAAAGTAGCCCAGGGTGGGAGAACTTTTCAAATGCTCAGTTGAGCAACATAAGCACAGGAAATTTTATTACAGAAATGGTTTTTTGTACTAATGTCTCACTACTAGTATTCTAATAATTGTCCCTTGAACACACATGTTAATGGAATTGGCTAGAGAAGAATCTGCCTGAAACACTCTTCTGTGATGCAATGCAATTAAATGTTATAGGTCAGCTAGTAAATTAGAACAGAAGAATAGAATGGGTGTGGAGCAAAGATTATGGGCCACACGGTATCTATGGAGAGGTTATGCTGATACGCATTCATACCCCAAACCTGGTAACATTTACCATTTAATGTCATCTCATTTATGAGATATAAAGAATGGGGTCATTATCTCATAAGCTAAGATGTTGCACAAACATGAAGAAAAACAGATTTTGTGGCAGACCCATCCAACTATGTCTTTGTTTTCTTATCCTTATTTCCTTATTTATCCTTCTTTTATTCTCATGTTTTGTCCCACAATGCAGTCAAGCATATGTCAAGTGACTTGTACGCTGCTTGTGGCACTGTCTGATTTAACATACATTCAATCCATCCTATTTGCAAAGTTCCAATAATAAAATCTCTTTAATAAAGTTTGAGAACAGATGTGTTCTTCATTTAGTAATGGCAAACTGTATTATATATGTGCCTCCTTTCTGTATAAAAATACACACTGAAATATAGTCAATTCAGATTTAAATTGTTGCTTCTTTGGATACTGACAAACTTCTGCATAGCATTTTCCAGCTTACTTTAAAATGGTCCTCCAGTAGCAATACAGCTATGGATTTATAATGTGTCCAAATTCCTAAACTCTATGCTCAGTGAAGTTTATGCCCATCTGCTGCTGTCTGGTTCAGCTGATAAAATGCAGATGCAGAATTAAGGATTAAAAAACAAAAACAGAAACCTAGAACTGGCTGCCAATAATTGTCTTCCTACCAAAAAAAAAAAAAAAAAAGATCTTCAAGAGTATGACATGGTGTACTCCCCACCCCTTCAAATAATGCTATGCTTTTTGACAGAAATAATATATGGGAACAATTGGGAATTGACAAAAAGAATGTTAACTGTTTTGACCATAAAGAATAAGGTGAAATGATAATTTATTTCACATGTACACAATATCACGACAAGAGCATAACCTCCATTATATATATTCTGGACATTCAACTGTCAAACATTTCCTCTATGAATTTATTACATACTACATTTCAAGGTGCCTTGCCTACACAATCAGATGCCACTTGTGATTAAACTACTTCCCTGGTGGTACTTTTAAAGTAGTAAACACAAAACCTATTTTTGGATCTATGGGATGACTCTGGGAATAATTCTCTCTAGTAGAAACATATTACCTTTTTAAAAATAAAGCAAGAGTCTTAGTCAAAAGGAACTACCTATGTGACTGATAAAGATTATTTAGAACCATGAAAACCTGAGAATTTAGCTTTAGTTCACAAGACTGTCAACATATTAACAAAACATTATATTGTATCTATAGGTATTATTCCAATAGTCATTCTATGGTAATGGTTATGTTTTGGCTAACTTCATACCAGCAAGATTCTGTTCTTATTTGTTAGAAATATTTCTATAATGCTTTTCATATGCACAAATCTTGAAGCAGTTTAAAACAACACCATAAACTGTAGAACTATCAATATAGGTCGACCCCCATATCCACAGGTTCAGTATCCACGGTTTCACTTATCCATGTCCAAAAATATATGTTGTCTCTAGGCATTTTAGGTCTTCCAATGTAATTCTATGGTCAACTTCTGGCATTCTTTTAATTGAAAATAATAGGGTTCCCTATTATCCAGAGTTTCAGATATCATCAGGGAGGCTTGGAACATATTCCCGGAGATACTGGAGTCAAGCTGTACAGTAAAAACACTAATATAACATGCAGCTTATGGGTGAGAAAAGTCTAAAACATACTAGCGCTGAGGTCTCATGTACCTTAAAGGGGGCAATCATTCTACATGGTGGGCACCAAAAAAGCTAAGACTTATTTTCTGTGTCAACAGCAAACAGAAACCTATAGTGGTGCCACAGTGAATAAAGCCTCTACTGAAAATCGTAATAGCTGAGGAGGGTGGGATAAGGGAGACACTGCTTTACGTAATCTTCCAAATTTTATATGGGTTTATATATTAACACCAATCAATTGAAGCCTAGCTGAACATCCCATTAGCAGCTGGTACAGATCCTTTAGCACATGTGAATAGATATGCAGTAAGGCACTCCAACCAGTAACATAGCCACTGCATTCTGCACTAGTGGCAGGTTCTGAATCAGTCTTCAGTTGAGACCCATATAGGTTATGATATTCCACACAAGATTATGATATGCTAATCTTAAAATCACCAATGTGTGCATCAATGTGACCAGGGCTACCCCTGACCAGAACCAGTTTTTATGCTAGTTGGTAGCTAGTCTTTACAGCCATGGAGATCACTTGAGGCACCAATAAAAGCGACGGATCGAAGAGCACTGTAGAAGTGTGAACCTGTTGCTTCAGGTGGTGTGCAGCCCCATCCAAAGCTGGCAATTCTTCCTATTAATGGACCCTGAAACCACTCACCCACTGTGCATCTGTCAAGATTCAGCTTTAATATAGTCACCACCATTCAGATTCATATACAATGAAGAAAAAGAACTGGGTGTCATTAGCACACTGATGACACTGCACCCCGGCAGATTCATAAAGATGTTAGATAGCATTGGAGTCAAGAATGTTATTAGTTTATCACTCACAGAAAAACTTACATACAAATAAGCAATTTTGATGTGATATAAGAGATGGTTCAGCAATGATATAGTGTGGATTAAAGATGCCAATGAACAGCTGGAGGGGACACAAGAGATAGCTTTCTTGGCAGCTTCTCCTAGACCCTGGAACTCCCTTCCCAGCGAGGCCTGAATGGCCCTCTCCCTGCTATCCTTCAGTTGGCCGGCAAAGACCATTTTATTCTGACAGGCTTTTAAAATGGGAAGTTTGAAAAGAATGGATTGAGGATGCGGTACTATTCTAAATGGAACTGTTTTAATTGCTTTTTATCTTTTAATTGTGGTCCTGTCTATACAAGGGGGGGGGGAATATGATCTGCTCCAAAGAAACAGCAATTCGTAGCGCTGCGACCTATCTTAATGGTCAACAGAGCCCACCTAAATTTTGCATGCCCCCTAGCCAAGATGGTGGCTGCAAGTGATTTACTCCTGTTTTTGCCATTTAAAAAAACAAAAACAAAACTGTTTACCATGATGCACACATGGAATATTTCATATTGACAATAAGAAAAAAAGAAGAGAGTAAAAGATCATCATTACATCAGCTTACTGACCTCTCGTATAGCCAAAAATCCCATATGGCAGCAGCTGGCGCTTTCTCTTGATTGGCAGCCCCGCCCCCTGCTCATCTGGCCAATCAGCTTACGCTGCCTCGTTGCAGCAATGCGAATGCAACTGTCTTAACTATCACACATTCACATGCCCTACGGACATTTTTAAAAACTGAGAAAAGCTCTGAAGGCTTCCCTTCAGAGCTTTATGGTGGATTTGGCTGCCCCCCTTCTGAATGAGACATATTGATGTGAATGTCCATTTAGACAGATCACCTTCCATTCGAATTCCATTTGGATTATGTCCACCATTTGGACAGGACCTTCATTTTCTCTTTTTAAATCTAGTTTTAAATCATTTTAATATTGTCAATAGTTTAATTCTATTTTAATGTTCACTTTTTTGTATGTTTTTAATTGTATTTTTTTAAAAAATGTAACCTGCCTTGAGTCCCAATTTTGGAAGAAAGGTGAGATATAAATAAATTAATAATTATAGTAGCCAGAAACCTATACTGTACGACCTTTTCATTCAACATATAGTATTTGTTAACACTTAACTAAGTAGCAGAGATACTAAGAAACTAGGTTACTGAATTGCAAAGGTGCGTAAGGAGACACCAGCAAGAGTGCCTGATGCGTATCAGATGTGCACAATGCCCATCAGGGACCGTAGTGCATGGGTCCTTTTATTGGCTCTACTGTGTAGTTATGTAACAAGAACCCTGTACTGCAAATGGACATGGTACATCTTCGCAATTCTATTTCCCACAAATGCAAATCCACTTACAAACATGGATCATCCCAACAGGATTCTGGCTGCTGCTGCTATGATGATGGTGATGATGATGACGATGACTGAATACAATTCATGCAATATCATTACTTTGAGAGAGAAGAGAAAATACATGACACAGATTAAAAAGTAACCTGAGTTTGGCTCTTTAGTTGCTCATTGGTTCTGTTACCATCAGTCAGACCTAAGCTTGGCAAACTTGGTCCAGGGACAGCACTTATGAAACTTCAGGTTGCTATTGTTTGTTTGGGTAGGGTTTTTTTTGTTGTTGTTGCTTTTTGCAGTTAACTTTCAGTTTGGGGTGGGGGAATGTATTGATTATGCTATGTTTTAACCAGAATGAAACACTATGGATATGAATGTGGCTTTACAACTACAGTGAGCCCTTGGTATCTGCAGAGGCTTGGTTCCAGGACTATCTATGTATACCAAAATCTGTAAATGCTCAAATTATTTTTTATTCAATAAAAGTTTATTTTTTTAAAAAGTCCTATTATATACAATGCTATAATAAAATAGTGTCTCATATATAAAATGGTGAAAAACTCAAAGGTTTGCTTTTTTGGATTTTTAATTTTTTTCTCCCCCGAGACACAGCTGGTTGAATCCATGGATGCAGAACCCATGGATGCTGAGGGGCGACTGTAGTTATAATCCATACAACATTTGGATTCACCTGATTAAAATATAGCACAAATGTAGTGATACATTTATCGGGGTGACAAAAATTCAAAGTTCTGACTGTGAGCTTTGAAACAAAACAGCACTGTCGCAAATGATTAATCTATTTTAAAACACTTTCTTTAAGGATTTAAGATGATGTTATATCTCTGGGCTCTTGTTAAATTTAAATAGACGTTTTAGAAGCAAACTGCTCAGTTTGTGCTTTCACTAGTGCAACACAACCACTTTCAACAGTAAGACAGTAAATGTTTTCACCACTGAAATAACCTTGTGGTTGACTTATAATTACAAGAATGCTCGCTGAATTACTTGCTTTGTTCCAGTATCCCCTGTCAGTGCCACAGACCTCCCTGCCTCTCTTGTTTTTCTCAAAAGCAATTTAGAAAATGCTTGTATTTTAGACAAAAGGAGAACATTTGGTGAAAGAAAATTCATCATTAGGTATCTAGAGGTTTGTTAATAGAAAAGGCAACTCCCACAGTGTATCCTAGTGCTCAAGCCAGACACACATGCTCAGGACCAGCAAGCTGCCTTCACAGTGGGCCAAAAGTCATTATCATAATTTTATATTACATAGACTACATTGAAAATTTAATATATCCCAGCAAAAAGAGACAAAAGACATTTTGCATAATGCTTCTGTGAGCGCACTCTCTCTTGCTACTCTTTTAGCCACCCCATGCAGATAATCACACCAGGAAAAAGAAGTTCATTACCTAAGCCAAATCAAAATTAGGCTTTTCTTTTTGATAGGGAACTTCATTAGTAAACCCTGCCTTATACAGCTGGGAGATTTGATGAATCTATCTTGGAGAAATAATTCAGCACAATCAGCCACATATCTACTTTAAGTTTTATCTCTTTGTTAAGAAAATACACAATATAGAGAGAGGATGTATTTGTACATTTTGAAATGCAGAAGACCATCCCTCTTCATTTGCATGCATTTAAAATGTGCTAGATTTGCAGCAGCAACATTGTTGGGTAAACAAATATATTCGCTTCTGTGGGCTAGAATAAAAATCCAGTATAGAGTCAGCGTGGTGTAGTAATTTGAGTGTTGGACTAGGACACTGGCAGACCAGGGTTCAAATCCCTGTTTGGCCATGGAAATCCACTGAGTGACCCAGGGCAAGTCACACTCTGGAAGGCAAAGGCAAACCCACTCTGAATAAATCTTGCCAAGAAAGCCTTGTGATAAATTTGCCTTAGGTTGGAAATGACTTGAAGACACACAGCAACAACAAAAATATACATGTATCTGTTCTGAGAGGGAAAAATATTTAGAATTTTATAGTCAAGATTTTACTGACAATAACTATAGTTTCACCAGATGAAGCACAAAGTTAAAACGATCTAGTAAAAATGAATGTATTCCACCACCTACGACTCCTCGAGCGCTTTCATCAGCGCTGTCTACGCACAATCCTAAATATACACTGGACTGACTATGTGACGAATGTTGCTGTCCTTGAGCAAGCAGGGATCACCAGCATTGAGGCCATGATATTGAGAACACAGCTGCGCTGGGCAGGGCACATTTCTAGGATGGAGGACCATCGCCTCCCAAAAATACTACTCTACGGTGAACTCGCCACGGGTCAGCGTAAGAGGGGCGCTCCAAAAAAGCGATACAAAGACTCCCTGAAACAACATCTCAGGCTTGGCCAAATTGATCACCAACAGTGGTCCGCCCTGGCCTCACATCGGGAGGCATGGAGACGCACTATCCACAATGTTGCAGCCTTATTTGAGAACTCACAACGAACAAGTCTTGAAGAGAAACGACAATGCAGAAAGAATCACAACCCAAAAACATCACCCAAGGAGACCTTCTGCTGTGCTTTTTGCAACCGGACTTGTTTATCTCAGATTGGCCTTTTTAGTCATCAGCGCGCTTGCAGAAAGCGCGGGATGAGTCCTTCCTGAATCTTCGTTTGCGAAGAAAAGCCAGAGACAGAGAGAGAAGGGGGCAGGGCAGCAACTTCTGACAGGATATACAGGGCCCGAACCAAACATGGTTATTCACTCCATTTCATTTTGAGACTGACTGACATGATTCCCTCCATTGAAGACTCCCCATTCTCAGAATGTTTAGTCCTTGTATCTCTTTGCTCTCCACACATCACGTGCCCCTTGTTATTGGCTAAACATAAAGAAGCATTCCAATCAGACCAACTCCTGTTAACATGAATTTCTTTCCTTCTCTCCTCTGTCTCTTTCAGGGTCAATCACTAATGTATTTAAAGTAGCATGTGTAGGTTTGACCACCACCAATCTCTATAAAAACCAGGGGAAATGGACTAACTGTTTTTATACACTAAGTATTTTCTAACAAAAACTTCTGCTCCAAAGCTGCTATTTGTGCAAATAGCAGCTGAGGAGGTGGGAAAATAGTGAAAGGAAGGTATCGAAGTGGCTTCCCCTGGAAATCCAATCTATAGGGGCTCCTTTGGGAGGGGTATAATCAGTTGCCATGGTGAGCAGATAGCCACTCAAGGAAAAGTAGAAAGGTGATGAGGAAAAGCATGCTATTATGTTATTAATGTAATGTTACTGGGGGGGGGGAAGGTCAATATACAGCAGAGCATAGCAGAACCTTCACCAGTAGAGATATTAGCTTCCTACAGCTTCCTTGTCCTCTGTGCAAACTCAGTCCGCTGAAAATCATATCAGACAGTGAGCTTCCAAGTCTTCAACTACAAAAGGACTAGGAAGCCATGTGGTAGTAAGGGAAGAAGGTATTTTGGAAGGACTTTCTTCCAGCATTTCAAGTGGAGGAGAATGTAGTGGTGACCATGCTGAGTAGGAGAGGAAGGAGAGGGGAAAAGGGTGAAGGAAAGCATATGAAAAATGGAATTGAGAGGAAGAGAGATAGAAGGAGAGAAAATAGGAGAAGTCAGACTGTTAAGAACAAGAGCTTATAGAGGATAAAGGGCTTATAGAGGGGAAGAGAAGAGGTGCCAGAGAAAGCTTGTGTAGTAATCATGAGCTCTGAAACTTTCTTGAGTGCTCCAGCAAGAATGCAGAAGGTTTGCATGTGAAAGGACAGGAGAAAGGGGACAAGAGCCTGCATTTTAAAATGGCTGGTCATGAGCACTGGCTATCTATCTATCTATCTATGTTTCTTTTAAAAGTCTGTTTACGAGCCATTCACATTGATTTCAATGAGTTTGCCTGTTTGGGACTGGAATCATTGCCACTGTACAATTGAGGTCACAGTCCTTATTTGATTCCTAGCATCACAAAAAGTTTAAAGACCAGAAAATCAAGCCAGCTCCTACAGTTACTGAATTGGTGGAACTTAAATATTTGTTGATTTACTGAATGCTCATTCAGTGGATCTTCTCTAGTTGAGATGAGCGACTGGATTTAGACATTTGTCACAAATGAATCATACCAGCAATAAAGAACTTTTATATTAAGTGGACTTTTTAACAAAACATTTTAATCATTCCAGGTTATGTTCTCTAAAAAATTTTCTTGAGGTCACTGACACTTCTGTGTTAATGAGTATAAGATTGCAATGATTTAGGGTTAAACTACATGTTACTGATAAATGCATACAGGACTGTGTCAGCCTGCCACAGAAACATTGTTTAGGGAGGGGAATACTGTGTTCAGATATAAGGTAAGTGGAAGGGATGCTTAACACTTTCATTGATGTTTCCATGCTCCACACCCCGTAAGCTGTTTTTTCTCCCTATGGGCCTTCAAAAGTTTTTGTCAGGGTAAACGAATGCCATTTGTTAAGTAGACAATCTAGCACGAAGGTTGTAGATGATTCTGGGAAGTGATTTTTTAGAATGATCCATTTTAGAATGGCATTGAGGTTGGCATACTTTGTTCACATGCCTAAGTGACCTTTGCTGGATGTAGGTCAGTTGTTTATATAGAATTTGGTTATGCCCCCTGAGATTAGACTGTTTTAAATTGCTGACTTATTTCTCAGTGCTTTAAATTTACAAGGCTTCAACTGAGCATAACCCTTAAATGGTCAGATGAGATTTTCCTGAGTGTGTGATTAGTTAAGGGGAGTGCAGTGCTGTCTGTTCAAAGAAAAGAACTAGTCAATGATCTGTGAAAGGTTGCAGCTTTCTACCTTTATAGGAAAGGTTTCCAAAATCAGAATGCAATACATTGACACTGGTATCTCTTTAGTGCTCTCATGGGCTTGGAACCTTGAAGTACACTCTTTTCCTAGGCCACTACCTCACTTTCTCATTCATCTGAAACTGTTTATCTGAACATTTCAGGTGTCCCCCGAGATCTTTAGATAAACCAGTCTGTAATGTACAAGCAAATCACATGTTTGGTTCAGAGGTTTTTTGACAGCTTCTCAAATGCATAAACTCCAACACTATTCAGATTTTCTTAGTGTGATTCACATGGTACAAAAGAATTTTGGAATTTTTGTAAGACTTTTGAACTCTGTTTTTATTTATTTATTTATTTATTTAGGTATTTATACACCGCTTTTCAGCCACAAAGGCTCCCAGAGCAGCTTACAAATTGTTTAACCAATAGCAATTTACAATCTACACTGCATTAAGTGGCTTCCAATGTGTGTTAGCTAATTGCCCCCATAAGCTGGGTACTTTTGACATCTATGGATATGGCATTTGGAGGCTTTTTAAAAAAAATAAAATACCTGTCATTACATTCTCAGTGCTTGCCATGGGATGCCACACTGTGGCATGCTAAAGGTGAATTCTGAGTTCTTTCTTTGCTGGCAAATGCTGGATGAGGTCAATGAAGCTCCAACTGAATGCACAACTGACTCACACAAAATCTGAGGTGCATATTAAACCATAGCATAGCTTTAAAGGACACAACTCTAATTTCATTCTACTTGGCACAGCTTTTGTTATGAGTACTGATGCTGTATGAAAAAAACACACAGTAAGAATGAGATTTTCTTAAGAATAACCAAACATTCAGATTGTTCATATAGCACAGAGAGAAGATTTTCCCCACCCCATTACTCACAGCTGTTCCTGTGAGATTTGCCACCCTGGTGCAACAAATGAAGGATACCTGCACATGTTTTAGGCTACACTTAGTGACTTTATGCTGACACAGAGGTGTGCCTTCTCTTGGAAAGTGGCAACCATCAGTTCCGTTGTGATCATTATATATCTGTGTATAAGTAGCAAACTGAGTGTAAGTAACAGATGGCCCACAAATACCATATGAAAATACACTAGACTTGGCTCACCAGATTAATTTCAAATGCAGCTTCAATACAGTTTATTGTATAATATTAAGACATCTCAAGGCAGGTGTGACAGCAATCTCCCTGAGCTTTGTCTGAATTAAAAAGGAAGGAGATATGTATTTTTTGAAAGACCACCATCACCTGGAAGTTCTGTAGTCTTTCAAGTATGACTGCAAAAGAAGCAAAAATGTTAGTCCATCCAGAAAGCTAAGCCGCAAACTGGCTTTGTTTGCCCTCCTGTTCTTGTGTGGCTACAACAATCTATATGGCCAGTCCAGGATGCAATGGCCTTACTTTACGTTTGTTTCCTTTGCCCAAGGTGATGTCTGCACATTGATAAACCTGCCTGGATACGCAGGGCTATTATGGAATCACATTCACATATTATCTATGATTGGATGAAATCACTTTATGTGGGTGAAAAGGGGGCAGAGAGAGGAAATGGTGCTGAAACCACAGTTAGGAAGCTAATGACCTCAAGGAGATCCACACAAGATGCTCCATAAACACAAATTCACACAGGGAATAAAATATGAGTGGTCATTGGGCACAGCCCAGAGTGAGCAAAAGTGAATGCTTCAAGATGTTACTGCATACAGAACTATTTCTATTGGAGGAAATAAAACAATTATAGGATAAAAGAATTCCAGAGAAATCAAAAATACGATGTCTTAAGGTACATGGCTTTTTGCTTTCAAGATTAATCCGAGTGCAGAAAATCCAGTTCAGCTATTTTCTTTTTCACTAGATTTGACATTATTAGAAGTACACAGCTAACCAGGTTTCAAGCAGTAGACAAAATAGCATTGTGGGATTACATTAGTCCGACAGCTGCTTTATGACTATAGCTTCCAGACCAATTTATTTAATATTGATCTTTAAACAAACATCAGTACAAATAAATTTGAGCACTCTAGTCCTGAGATTTTATATCCATAAAAGAGGCCAATATTCAGGGAACCAGTACTGCTTGTATTTCTCCCTTTGATTCTGTTTTCTTTGATCCTACCAGGTATCAAATACATCAATGACAAATTAAAACAAATCCATCTTCAGATAATGCTCAGTTTATAATCTTTGAGGCAGAAAGAATTTTTTCTATCAATAGATTCCATCAAGTGCTTTTACTGATCTTTTTTATTGCTTTACCTTGACTAGTATAAAAGACAGCCCTGCTACATCTTGACTGAATGCTATACTAAGCTATTCATCCCCCACCCAAGCCCCAGTATCTCTATCAAAGAAGGTTAGAAAAATAACCTTTTCTGCTCTTCATACCCATAAGTAGCCTTCTTTTAAAAACTCTCTTCATCCAGTGACAGAGGCAGACCTAGATCCAAATGCCCTCTTGTCGGAAAAAGTGCTGTGCTGTGATACTGGTTTGGGAGGCTAATCTGCAGCCTTTTACAGGACTACAGTTGACCATTTGGAAGAGGGACAGATGGGTGCTAAACATAAATGGGGGGAAAGACTTAGAGAGGGAAACAGATAATGAATCCTGGGATTAGACACTCAATTCAATTAGACAACTACATACAAATGTTAGGCATAAGCTGATCCAACATAATTATTTGCACAGGACTTATTTGTGCCTTTCATAGCTACACACAGATACAAGATACAGTGGGGACAAATATTCTGAGGGCCTGCAATTCAGCTTTAAGTTGTGGTCACAAGTAAAGTATATCAACCATCTGTCTTATGCTCAATGAATTATGTGTTGTATTTTTTTTCCTCTCAGGTTAGATGAGTATGCACACAGATTCCCTTACTGATACCCACCCAACCATGAGTGTTTTGTCTAAACGTCATTAAAGATGGACGTGAAAATAACAGGGAAGCATTTGGCAGTTTCTCACAGACTCTCATAGACTCTCACAGGATACAAAGACTTTTTTTAAAAAAGGTTTGAATCATAGAATCATAGAATTGCAGAGTTGGAAGAGACCACAAGGGCCATCCAGTCCAAAGCCCTGCCACGCAGGAAATCACAATCAAAGCATCTCTGACAGATGGCCATCCAGCCTCTGTTTAAAGACCTCCAAGGAGGGAGACCCCAATAGAAGTTTGGCTTTGCTTTGAATGAGGAAACTTAAGAATAGGTTGCAAAATAATAAAGAAACAACTGCTGCATATTAATAAGTAGAAAATGCAATTAGATACCATTGTCTTTTACAGCGGGAACATGCAAAAGATTATGTTGCAGACTTTGAAGCATGTTACTCCTGCAGTTGAATTTGTGGACTCTAGGAGTAAGGATAAATAATAACACAACCTCTTGACACCACCTCCACTTCTTGGGCAATATTGTAAGGATCTATAGCAGCTTTAGGTCTAGAAGATTAAAGCTGGACTAAGCTGATAATGGGTAGTGTGTTTATGTCACAGGACACAGTAAAAGAGGCAGGTATGTGACATGTCAGATGTGATACACCAAAGAGATCCTAAACTTAAGTAAAAAAAAAGTATAATGTCTGGAGTAAAGTGATGAATAAAGACTGCTGCTTTGAAAGTTACACCAGCACCTCTTCATGTTGAAATACAAGATTTATACCCACTTTGTTTATTTATTTGACAGTATTCAGCAACTGATATTCTCTGGACATTAACAACAAAATAGCATAATGATTACATGAAAACAATCAAACAAAAAGAATAATACAGCAACTAGTGCAAATGAAAATAAATAAAACCAACAGCAGCAGGCCTAAAAGCACTAGAAGGCCTGATACAAATACTCTTGAATTTCCCACTGTACCATTTCCAAAAATATACAATAATAATGCACAAGAGGGAGAGAGGGTGAGGCAGATTTAAGAAGACAAAGTGAAATTATGTATATACTGATATTTTTCCTTTATGGGTGCTGTCATGATAGAGTGACCAGCCCATCATGGTGAGTTCATCTGCAAAATCTACAGGTCACAGCACTGGAAAATTCCACTCCCAGTTTTCCATAGCAACAGGTATGGTAGAGGGTGGGACCCTCATTTCCTAAACATGACATCACATCCTCTGACTGAAGAGCCAATTCAAATCTGGAAAGGCAGAACCAATCAAATCTGACCAATGGACTTTTAAGTTTCTGAATTCCTTTGTTCAGTGCCACATGGCGAGACATGCTTGAGCCACATGGCTGAGACCACAAAGATAACCAGACATGATAACTGAGGTTGGGGGAGCGACCTCCCCATGGGCTTTATAACATCAAAGAGCTCCAAATGGTATCTGAAGTCTGGGGAAGAGACTTCCAATTGAATGACTCTGAATTACATCACAGAGACTGCTACATGGACTGCATGATTGTAAGTTACTATTTTCTTAGCTTAGGGAATATGTCTAGTTAGCATGCATTAGGGTTATGATTTATTTTAATACTATGACTGAATGTATTTCCTGTAAGCCTAAGCTAAGTACCTGGAGGGGAGATTCTCTTCCATGCTGTGTCATTGCTTGAACTAAAAATAAAGCTTTTTTTGTTTTCCTAATCTCCACGAGCACGTTCCGAGCTTGGTTCATGATGCAAGAGAAAAAAAAGGTATATCGTCTTACACACCATCACATATACCAAATGACTATTTTATCATCACCACTTCCTTATAGTGAAGTCACACTGTGAGTGCTGACAGGATAGAGGTAAAAATGGGAGTAACAGGGGTGGTGGTATCAACAGGAGAACTCTGAAGTGTGCAACACAAAAAGAATTCTTTAAACACACACACACACGGGGTGGGGCACCCAAAACATTCTCTAATGAGAAATACATATGTCCAGTAGACACATAATGTTGAATGTCAGTTAGAAAAGATAAAAAGAAAAACTGAGGGAGGACAGATGAAAGGGGGGATTTAAAGGAGAACATGGCTAGAAACTGTTTGGCTGTTTGGGTTGAGGGTATTTTATTTTTCAAAAGACTAGATAGATCTGTATTCCACCTGTTAGTACAGATTAGGTAAAGACACCGAACTGCATGCATTCCATTGAGTCAATGGATCTACTTTAATTAGGAACAGCATTTAATTTAGGCTTTATAAGCCAACTTTTAAAGTAATTTGCAGGTCCTGCTTATTAATAGTACTGTATTTAGAAGCAAGACTTATAGAGGAAGTAGAACTATCAGGAAAAAATTTAACAGATGCAATTCAATGAAACAAATACTTTGACCTTTTTATAGCGATATATGGCTGATACTCAAATGTTATGCCAAATAAGATTATTTGACAATTTCAAGAAATACATTCTAACTAGCTGAATTCAGTGTACCATACACCATTAAGAAACTCCACAAAACATGCCTGGTAGACCTCACAACAACCCTGTAAGGTAGGCTAGTGGATCTGAATTCCTCCTCCCCCTTCTCAGCATTCCACACTTTTCCTAGAATGGCTGAGGCTGACTCGCTATCGCCCTGCTGCCACCACCGCTAGTTGACTGTCTGGGTTGTTGCAGCAGCAGCAGCGGCTTCCCGCTGCCATCACCACTTGACTGCCTGGGTCTTGTCTCAGCAGTGTGGTCCCTCTACAAGTTGACTGCCTGAGTCCCCTTGCAGTGGGAATAGATACATTACTGTGTAGACTTAAATCATAAGTGGGAACTGTGCAACACTGATACCAAATCCACACTACACAAATAATCCACTTTGAAACTGGATTATTTGGCATGGCTCCTTCCCATTGAATCCTGGGATTTATAGTTTTACAAAGTCTTTAGCTTTCTCTGCCAAAGAGTGCTAGTGCCTCACCAAACCACAAATCCCATGATTCCATAGGAAGGAGCCATAGCAAATAATCCAGTTTCAAATTGGATTATTTGTGCAGTATGGATTTGGCCTGAGACACTGGTGAACTGAAAAGGCCTACAGCCTTATTAACTATAGCCAGCACTGTAGCACATTGTTTGGTCGCTCCCAGAATGACATTGGAATATATAGCTTTGCATGTGGGTGGTGACTGGCTGAGGGACTATGGGTATGTTTCCTAAGCGGCCAATCAGCACACTGGAAAAGACAACATACTCAAGAGAAATATATATATAGAATTTCCCTGCATAAGCTTGATTTGTCAGCTCTCACAGCTCAACCACTAGGTGCTCTCTCTGTAGCAATAAGACCTCTGATTCTTTTGGTCCATGTGGAAATGTCCTAGATTATTTCTGACTACAATACTTGAAACCATTGTGGTGGCGTTGCACCTTCAAGTCATTTCTCACTTATGGTGACCCTAAGGCAAACCTATCGCAGGGTTTTGTAACACCTTCAACTCTGTTCCGAAGAAGTAAGTTTTGGGACCTTAAAATTAAGGTGAAGTATTTAGACGCTTCCCAGTATCCTGGTGAGGTACTAAGAATTCTCTGGTAAAAATCTCAAGTAAGCTCCCTGAACTACAGCAGAGAATTCTCAGTACCTCATCAAATGAGAAAAATCAGAACTCCATAGGATGGAGCCATGATAGTTAAACGGGTATCAAGCTGCTATAACTGTGTAGTATAGATACATTCTGAAAGTATGTATAAATATATAAATTTGTATATTTATATAAATATACTTTATTTATATAAAGTAAACAGTAGTATCATACCACTGTAGTACTGAACGATGAATGCGCTTGTCGATACATTGGTGAGACATACCCAAAGTTATTCAGTATGATAATATGCTATTTATTTATTTATTGTGTATATACTCTGCCTTTCCTACGGGGATGGGACTGTAAGAAATCAGTATACGGTGATAACTCAATATTCGACACAATTAAGCCAGAATATTAGCCAACAAATTTGACTTCAAACATATCTGTCATTAAAGGTGACTGATTTGAGGTTTATAACATCAAAACTGAGACCATGTCTATAAAGTATGTTGGGTCAGACAAAAAAAGAGCATACAAAAAAGTTACTAAGTAATTTAATGGATGGTACCTATGACAGCTGAGCACATTATTATCTTGTGATGTGAAACAATAAATGAATAGATGCCCTGTAAAGAAAGATGCCATCTCTGAAGACTGTTTACAATTCCACTCTAAGGTCTAAACCACTCTAAATTTAATTTCACGAGGAGTGAATTCAGACCGTTTCATAACCTTAAAGACAGCTCCAGCCTATTTTTAATGTGCCTCTGGCATTTGTGAAAGCACTACAATTACTGAAGCTGTTTCTAAAACCCAAAGCTGCAGAGTGTTACTCTTTTAAAATGGTCTCTGGGACAACTGTGACAGAAAAGATAAGAGACAGTACAGAGTATCCAAGAAAGGCAGTGTTATACGGTGTTGTCAGAAGACAACACAAATATTTTTTTCTCTCATTTAAATTACTTGCATATGTAATGTATGTATATAATTTTCTTCAGAAAAACATACTTGGAATTATTATTTTTTCATTTAAAAAAACAGCTGGTCCACTGGGATGGAGCTAGACATTGGTGTGTGTATTGGGTCTTATGGAGGTGGAATTCCCATTCTCTCCAAGTCACTCATTCTTCTCTCCACAAATGCTACGTGGAAAGTTGGGTAAACCTAGGGGTTGTCCACATGGTGAAAATACCCCTCACAGAATTCCCTCAGAAAATGAGGTGTCTTAAAGGGATCCCACATTGTCTCACTGTATAGTGAAGGGGGGAGGGGGGGTAAAAAAAGAGCAAAAGATTGGCAAGAAAAGACTTTGCAGCTTTTCTCGACTTAAAAAAAACTCCAGAGAGATGCACATTTTCTCTCGTTAAGATAGGTGATTCAACATGAATCGCTTCCCTATGCAGGACACAGTGTAAACCTGATTAGTTGAATGAGCAGAGGGGTCGGGGCTGGCTTACAGGGTAAGTGCCTGCTGCCGTCATGTTGGTTTTTGGCTTTAGTGAGTGATCTTTAAGGCAATAAAATAAGAGATTTGTGCTATCTTTCTCTCCCTCTTTCTTTTTTTGGAAAGGTGGAATATCGCTTGTGTGCACCATATAAACATTTTTTTTTAAAAAAGTTTGGCGGTGGCAGATTGAAAAATGCAAGTAACCCACTCATGGCCGCTGTCTCAGCTACAGGCACGTGCAGTTTTGGGGAACTGTAGACCATTAAGACAGGTTGCAGCTGCTGCAACTTGTTATTACTGTGGAGCAGTCTGCGTTTTATTCTTTGTGTAGACTGGCCCCTAGTGAATGTGATAGGCTTTAATGGTGGGGTGTTTGTGTTTGGAGTGGAAAGGAGCTGTCCTAGAAAATTGGGCAGGCTGGTTCCCCCTCCCCACACTCTCCAAATCTCGATCTCACACTTTAAATGCGTAAAGCACATGATAAATTTACATTGTGATTCACAGAGTATGCTGCAGCAGCTCACTATTTTGTAGATAATCATCTCACATTAGCTTCCTATATTACTGGACGAAAAACAAGCATTATCTTATATTTCTTCTTAATCAATATTGTAAGTATGGAGAGATTAGCTTGATAAAAAAAGCATCTGAAAAAATGCATCCCTACCTACATCTGCAACCATTTCACATAGCAGCATTAAGAAGAATGATTCAAATGCAGAAATGTTTCTTTTCACCAAGAAAAGGAACACAAAAAGAAGTGAAGACCCTGCAGCATCCATGCACTCTCACTCCACAGGGCCTCTGCTAGGCAGGCTCTGCAAGACCCTGCTCAAACTGTCTATTTATTTCAACTCCACACAGTCTTAACTCCAGCAAGGCCTTTGGATCAAGCTCTTCTCATGTGAACACAGACAGTGTCTGGGAAGCTGTGGAAAAGATGTCTCCTCAGAGATTTACATATGCTGTCAGGAAAGAACTACAGACTAACATTTGATGCATTTTAAAGAGGGATTCAGAATAAAATTCATACAGACAGATTGATTGTCTAACACTTCAAAGGGTTTAGCAGAACTGTTGTTATATATTTCCATTGTTTCCCACCTCCTTCCCATCACTAACAGAGGTGATTCCATCATATTTTGCATGAGCTGGTTGGCATATGTAGGAGCATTTACTTTCATTTTTTACTCTCTAATCATCCAACTACCATGGGGCTGATGAAGTTTCAACTGGCCAGTACTGAATACTGAGTTATTTTATGGAGTTTAAATGCCTAAAATGATTTCAATATACTGCCTTGGTACTCTTTTCAACAGTGCTGTCAGATAAGTCAATATCAATATCCCACTGTACATTGTACCTTCTGCTGTGCTTTCTGCAACTGGACTTGTTTATCTCGGATTGGCCTTTTTAGTCATCAGCGCGCTTGCAGAAAGCGCGGGATGAGTCCTTCTTGAATCTTCGTTTGCAAGAAAAGCCAGAGAGTGTACAGAAAGAAACCAAGGTTGAGCTATGGAGGCTTTTCTAAGGCCACTTAGCAACCCTGAATCAGAGTTGTCACAATTTACACTTTGTATCTTAACCAAAACACCATCTAGTAATATTGGGACAATATTATGGAGTAATGTACTCCAAACCAGCTGGGCTAAAATATCTACAGTACTTGCTTCCAATAAATTTGCTTAAGAGATATTCATAAACTCAACTTTACTTAAAACACAATATTATTTTACTTCTGATTCTTCAACAATGCAAAAATGTGCCATGAGGGGGAAAAAAAAGCAATAATCTTCAAGCAAGCACTGTTGCTTCTTGGGTATTTTTTCCATTAATTAATTACTAAGGGGTTCTTTTTTGTTTAAACAACTAGGTCAACAACATGAGCTTTGGATTTTCCCTGCAGAAAACAAAGTGATATAAGAAAGTGAAGGCTATAACACAGTAAATGTCTTAACCTTTAAAGGAAGATTTTCATAATGTGTGGTTTTTAGGGTTAACATATTTTGAAAAGCAAAAAAGGACACATTTACCAATTGACTACTTCAAACCATGGATTGATGTGATGACTCTCATTTTAAATATTCCTACGACATAAACTGTGATAATTGCTACTAGATAACTGCTAGACTTTGGGAGGGGTCTTACATTTGGATATCCCCCTTCCTCATTCCCTCCCTCATCTTGCCTGTTTCAGACACCTCTCCCCTTCAATCCCCAAAGAGTTAAGAAAGAGATTCACTGTGTCCTCACTTCTCCGTTTTCCCCCACACACACCAGCCTCTTCTCCCTACCCCCTGGAAACTAAAGGGACCCCCCTTTCCAATGAGAGGGGGTCTTCTCCCATCACTCCTAATTCTCAACATTTTCTGCTTCTCCAGGAACAAGAAACTCTGTCATCTGTCTCCTCTCCCCTTTTGACATTGCATTCTCTGCTGTCCTGGACTCCTCTGGCTTTCAGGCATCCCATAATATCCTACCTAATATCCTACCACCTTTACTCATCCCTCAAGAAAGCCCCTAAGCCAGGAAATTGCTCCCCCATTAGTTCTCATCCCCCCCAACAAAGTTCCCTCCCTAGAGGCCATCCACAATTCCAGCTACTCCCCCCACCCAGGACACCAAAAAGAAGGGTCCTCTTCCTCCACCTTCACTTCTGCCAACAAGCACATTGTGTGTGCGTGTGCGTGTGTGTGTGTGTGTGTGTGTGTGTGTTCCTTCCACTTTACCTCTTTCCTTCTGGTGCCTCTTCCACCTGCCTGCCTTCCCTTCCCCTCCAAGGAAATTCTAAAGGACACCTTTTCCCTTCCAGAAATGAGAAGGGGAGTTGCCCCATTCTTATCCTTCCAGGCATCACATTTCATGTCTCTATAGTAAGCTGACCTCTCTGCTTGGGGGCCTGAGGGGACACAAGCCTGCTGCTTCTCTCCATTCTTTAATTTGCACCTTAAACTTTAAGGTAAGAAAACAGGACATTTAAAAAATCAGCCCAGACAGAATTTCTAGCTCTCAAAAAGAGGGCATGTCCTGGAAAAGGAGGGCTATGGTAACCCTAGTGATTTTAAAAGGGGGGGGGGGAAGGATAAGAAAACTATGGAAAGAGCTTTCTAAAACACTAACCATTAAAAGGAAAAGGGTATCTGTACACCTGGACTAACAGCATTGGTAGTTCTTTTCTCCATGTTGTTGTAACAGCTGTTTGGGTTTTGTTTTATTCTGTGTCTGTGTGTTTTTGGTAACCTTTGTACATGTGTTTTTAGTAAATGCTTTGGTGGACTTCTGTTCACCCTTCAAAGAAATGGTTTAACAAGGGTATTCTGCTTTTGCCAAAGTAACCAAAATGGCAGTTGTTAGGTTCCTGGAATACTAACAGAGGAATAGGCTGCATAAATAAAACTATACAAGGAAGTCCATTGACATTCAATTAGCCAACAAAAGGAGATTAGTATTTTACAAATGAAGATAATCTAGGCTGTTAGAAATTTCACAGGCTTCATTAATTCTTACACAAAAATGCATAAGGAAAAAAAAAGCCTCAGCAGCCTCCTCCCCGCCCCTTTTTAAACTGTTTTCTGGAACAGTCAGGGAGGAGAATGAAACAAGGTGAAATGGCACCACACAAAGAGAAATGGAGGTATAGTGGTTGCATGCTGAAACATAAAGAACAGAAGGTTGTAACATTTTTTGTGTACCAATTAATGAAGCAGCAGCATGGAACTATTTAAAGGAAGAAGTCATTGGGGTACAATCTGCGTCATATTTAAGAGGCATAAAGAAGGCCTCTTCTTGTTTAGAAGAAAAGATGCCTTGTTAAGCAGTGGTAAGGGAAAAAAATCCATATTAGCAGAAGGAAAAACTAGGTGCTACAGCACATGTGTGACTGCCACTGAAAACAGGTTTTAATATCTTCACTTCCTATCACACTTAGTTATCCTTCAAACATAGAATGTGATAGTATCTGTTTGTGAGTTTTCCTGGTACTCTTCCTCTGCAGCCTGTGAGTGGTTAGGGAAATTCAGGTTGCAAACTACTACATTAGCAGATTTTTACTAGCATTTCATGTTACTACAGTGTGCAGGACAATAAAGAGGGAATAACCTAAAGGATTAACTGGTGCTACACTGATAACATCTAGTTTTACAATGCAATCTTAATCCCCAGATTTGTTGACTAGTTGGGATGGGAACTGGATACACAATTCCTGAACTATTGGTGGAGAAAAGCATCACCATTATAGGGGTTCACCCCCCCCCCCTGGTTGTCCCAGTATATCCATGAAAAGCTCTTGAGGCATAGCTCTATCACCTTGAAACTGACTATTGCAAGGATGTATAGGGGGAAGCCTGGGAAACTGCTGAAGCATTTTCCTTCTCAATAAAATTAATGGAAGAGGAAATTCGAACAAAAACTGAATGAACTGGGTGGGACAAGCAACTCCCCCTACCACCTTGTCCCAATTAAGATTGCTTCAACTATTTTAATATGGTTTACTCTCTCTATATGCCTACCCAAGAATTGAGATCTAAGAGGGGGCCCCCTCCATGCTCCATTAATAGGTGAATACACTGTGGGAGGACATGGGAGAGGGCCATTTTCGTGATGGCACCCTGGTTGTGTAATTCCCTTCCCCTGGAGGCCCAACTGGTGCCAACATCGGAATAATTTCGGTGTCAAGTTAAAACCTTGCTTTTTAATTAAAGCCATTGGGCCAAAATTATTTTATCTAGGCAGTACATGTTTTTGTTCATATTATTCATATAAAAATATACCAGTTTCTACCAGTTTTAAATTGTCTGTTTTTAATTGAGAAACAATTTCACATATTGTTAATCTTTTAAAACTCTTGTATTACAGAATAACCCCCATATCCACGGCATCCATATTTACTTACCTGCATCTGAAAAAAAAAATGTAGTTTTGTGAGATATTTAGACTTCTCTGTCAAGAGAATTCTGGTGTCACAACAAACAACAAATCTGAGGATTCTATAGGCTGGTGCCATGATAATTAAAGCGGTGTCAAACTGCAGTATTTCTGCAGTGTGGCAGCAGCCTGAGGGACCCTTTTTAGTGGTGGCATCCCCATCATGAAATGCCCTCTCCAGAAAGGCTCACCTGCCACCTATAGTGTGGTCTCTTTTTTTTATTCTCCCAGGATGTTAAATAACTGTTTTTAATGCTTTTACTCTTTTATTTTGCTAAAAGTTAAAATTCATTAAGGAACAGAGAATGACTATTGAAAAGGTTAATGCAGAATATATAGGAGTAAGAGTCCAGTAAGGGAAATCTTCCTAGAGAAATAAAGAGTCAAAACTGCAGAACTTTGAAGCAAATCATGAGGAAAAGAGGAACAGAACAGAAGAGACAAAATAATTAACACAAAGAATGGTCCAAAACGGGGCAGAATTCAAAGTTAGTCAGTAAGCAAGGGGATCTTGTAGCCCCTTTGAGACTAACTGAGAGAAAGAAATTGTAGCATAAGCTTTCGTAGATTTGGTCTACATCTGTGCATCTGAGGAAGTAGACTAAGTCTATGAAAGCTTATGCTACAATTTATTTCTCTCATTTAGCCTCAAAGGTGCTAGAAGATCCCCTTGTTTATTGATGGCCCAAAATGTTCTGGTTAGTGAGAGGGAAATATGTTTTATTATCATAAACAGGAAACAATTTTTTATTTATTGTGTTCATTTCCTGCTGTGTTGCCAGAATACAACTTGTGCCAGTACAAAACACAATACCAACTGAGTCATGTATGTTTTATGCGAGCAGGACGATGACAATTTATGGTGTCTCCCACCATTATGAAGTACACACCTGACAGATGAATCAATAGGGAGAAAAAAAATCTGGGAAAGGAAACCGGTGAAGAGTGTTTCCTTAGTGCCTTCTGTGCAGGCAAGTGTTCCAAAAACATAAAAAGGTTATAGTGCTATAAGCATACTCAACCTTTAATAATGAGGATAGCTAGCTCATAGGGGGAAAAGGATTTTGTTAAATCAGCAGTTCCATAGTATTTGGATGTTTGTGTATAGGTCGTAAGTACATTAACAGTTAGTGTTAGGGATAGTGTGGAACTCTCTCTCTCTCTCTCTCTCTCTCTCTCTCTCTCTCTGGCTTTTCTTTGCAAACGAAGATTCAAGAAGGACTCATCCCGTGCTTTCTGCAAGCGCGCTGATGACGAAAAAGGCCAATCTGAGATAAACAAATCCAGTTGCAGAAAGCACAGCAGAAGATCTCCTTGGGTTGGATTCCAGGTTGTGATTCTTTCTGCATTGTCGTTTCTCTTCAAGACAATGAGTTCTCAAATAAGGCTGCAGTATTGTGGATAGACTGACTATGTGACGAATGTTGCTGTCCTTGAGCAAGCAGGGATCACCAGCATTGAGGTCATGATATTGAGAACACAGCTGCGTTGGGCAGGGCACGCTTCTAGGATGGAGGACCATCGCCTCCCCAAAATACTACTCTATGGTGAACTCGCCACGGGTAGAGCGTAAGAGGGGCGCTCCAAAAAAGCGATACAAAGACTCCCTGAAACAACATCTCAGGCTCAGCCAAATTGATCACCAACAATGGTCTGCCCTGGCCTCACATTGGGAGGCATGGAGACGCACTATCCACAATGCTGCAGCCTTATTTGAGAACTCACGCCGAACAAGTCTTGAAGAGAAACGACAACGCAGAAAGAATCACAACCCGGAAACATCACCCAAGGAGACCTTCTGCTGTGCTTTCTGCAACCGGACTTGTTTATCTCAGATTGGCCTTTTTAGTCATCAGCGTGCTTGCAGTAAGCGCGGGATGAGTCCTTCCTGAATCTTTGTTTGCGAAGAAAAGCCAGAGAGAGAGATTGTGGATAGTGCGTCTCCATGCCTCCCGATGTGAGGCCAGGGCGGACCATTGTTGGTGATCAATTTGGCCGAGCCTGAGATGTTGTTTCAGGGAGTCCTTGTATTGCTTTTTTGGAGCACCCCTTCTTGAGTAGGCAAAGGTACAGAGGTGGAAGTTGGTCAAATTCCATTTCTTTAGTTATGATATCTGGAACCAAACTGATTTAAAAATATAAACAATTCTGGGATAAATGATCAAATAGCAAAAGAAGATCAAATTGAATTGAAAAGAACTATAGTCACAATTCACCCCAGAGTTGTTTTGAATTATGTGTTGTTTGTGGCTCTTTTTTTTTTTATTCTTCTCTAACATGGGGTAAGAGAAGGTGTCAATGACAATTCTCTATGCCAATCCCTTTAGTTCTAACTATATCCTACAGCACAGCCAAGATTTGTATAATGGAAAACACAATGGTATAAGCTCAAAAAATACAATGAAAAATGACAAACATGAGAGTTGCATGGTCAAACAAGGTAGATGTAAGCCAATGTTCTTCAGCCCTTTCAGAAGACAGGTTATAGCTCAGTGACAAAGCAGTTTCTATGCATTAAATAAATACATATAAATATCCCTGGGACTTTTGAGGTGCAGTAGAAAAGACTTGTATCTAAAATCCTGGAGACTGACTATACTCAGAGATGGCAATACAGAGGTATATGGACAAGTGGTCTGAGACCATGTAAGGTGGCTTCCTATATTAGATAACATTCCCAACTTGGAGCCTTCTGGATGTTTTGGATACAACTCCCATAATTCCCCACCACTGGATAGGTTGTCAGGGCCGAGGGGAGCTGTACTAAGGCCACCAAAATAGGAAAGCTGGTATAAGGTGATGAAAGAGGGAGCGGGGGACATAATCTAGTAGTGGCTAAATTCTGCCAGTGGGCAGAGAGTAATGGAAACAACATGGGTTTAAAAAACAACAACAACAACAGAGGAGGAGGAAGAAACAAAATGGGTAGTTACACTTGGTGAAAGGAGAGGCATCCCTCTTTCTGATGTGGACTGGTTATTTGACCACAGACATATTGGTTATTTCACTACAACTATATGAGTCTGGAGACTAGGGTTTGAATCCCTGCTCAGCCATGCAAACTCTGAGAGACCTAGGGTAAGTCACACTCTTTCATCCTCAGAGGAAGGCAAAGGCAACCCCCCTCTGAACAAATCTTGCTAAGAAAACTCTGTGATAGGTCACCTTACGGCCGCCATAGGTTGGAAATGGCTTGAAGACAAATAACAGCAGCAGCAACAACAACAAATTTTGGTATTTACCAATCATGGGATTATAGAACAGGAACTTTTCCTCTATGTTCACTTTTTAATTAGGTGAGTCTTCTTTCAGTGATTGTACAAAATGCAATCCTTTTGATTTGAACATCAGATACTGTATTGAGAACAATCACCACCATGACAACAAAAACCCAGTTTGTGAGGAGATAGGAAGCATAAGGAGAGCAGCCAACCCATTTAGAAATATGCCATTAACTCATAGGAGAACATTCCCCCTGGACACACTCCCAAAGAAGATCCCTGGCGAGTTCAGGCTTGCATATCATTTGTCCTATCCAGAGGGCAAGTAAGTTAATGATTATACAGACACCTTGCTGTGTTCACTCTTCGTTTGCTTCTCTCCATTGAGTGATGCAGATGATAAGAAATAGCATGGTAAGGGCTCAGATAGAGGGAGCATCACCGCATGCGCACACAAACATAAACAGCTGCTCCTATATTTCCAGCACACCAAGATAGATCTTGCTAGCTATAACAGGCTGTGGGCTTCAGGGTTAGATGGAGGTATGTATACAGGATGTGTAATTTTGCAAGTGTTTCTTCTTACACTGAGCACATTCTTTTACTTAATATGAAAATGGTGAAAGTCCACAAAATCCCTTAAAATGTACATAGTTTTCTGTTAATGGACCACCAACATGATGGCATTTCAGGAATTATTGATGGCATCTGGAAAAGTAACTAGGGATTTCAGAATCCCTATAGCAGATGATAATTGGATGGAATAAGGGGAGGGGAGGTAGTGAGAGGACTGTATGTTGAACGGAACTTATTAAAATTTGGGCATCAAACTGGATTCAAGTAGAACAGAATCACATCTCTCTAGGGACAAAAGCAAAAATCCTATGAGACTACTGGCTCAGCTGTGGTGAGCTAATAAGGTTATTCGGAAGCAGATGCACTCATTAATACAGTGGTGGCACAGGATCTCCCGAGACAGGTCATAGTCATGATAATGCACACAGTAAAGTAATGTGCTCTGTATTCATGGCCAGATCCTATGGTGCCAAAGTTAAATGAACCTGTATCTGTGCCCTGTGATATTTAACCCACTGTGGTCCAGCAATCTGAGCCTATAACTCCAACCTGTAAAATCACATTCTTGCTCAGAAATTATGGACACATTAGTGTCTCTCAGATATACATTTATTTCATTAAAATGGAAATCAAAGAGATCTACTTCTGTAGATTATTGCAGAGATGAAATGTGATTAGTCACTATGAGCACAGAAAAATGTTATGTATCAAAACCAAACAGTGATAATAAAATGTGAAACACTGATAATAAATTCTGCATTAAAGGTGTAATCTTGCCATCCTGTTATATGCAACACAAGTACTACTAGTTGTTTTGTATGGAGCCTCATGTTTTCAGGAAAGATGGCCGTAGGACAGAATTTCAAGCAAGCAAAATGTTAATTCTGTTTTTCATATAGACCAACAGCCAGCATAGTTTAGTGGTCTGAATTTTAGACTATGATTCTGCAAGAACAGGGTCTGCTCAGCCATGGAAATGCAGTGGGTGACTTTGGGCAAGCCGCTCCCTCTGTGCCGGAGAAGAAGGCAAATTCCCCTTGATATAAATCTTGCCAAGAAAGCCCTATGGTAGAGTCATGTTAAGTCAGAAGGCTTAAGAAGAACAAAATGTAGACCCACTGAAGGAATGAAACTTCAGTACATCTTTTAACTTCATAACTTACCATTGGTTGACTGGGTCTATTGTACTTGGAATGTATAACTAAACTTAGGCCAGGGGTGGAAATGATATGACCATCTAAATGTTGTTGGTCTGAAATTTCCAGCATTCCTTACCATAGGCTATTTTAAGTTTGCTGACTGTTGGCAGTCCAACAACATCTGAAGGGCCACATGATTCCCATCTCTGTTGCTGTTGCAGCTGAGTGCCTTCAAGTCATTTCTCCGACGATGCCAGCCACAGAGTCAGGCGAAACGTCAGAAAGAAACTATTCCAGAACACGGTCTTACAGCCCGGAAAAAAACCCAAGGAAAATCTATGGATGCCGGCTGTGAAAGCCTTTGACTTCACATTGCCTTCAAGTCACTTCTGACTTATGGTGACCCTAAAGTGAACCCATCAGGGTTTCTTGACAAGATCTGCACTGAGGGGGAGGGTTGCCTTTGTCCCCCTCTGAGGCTAAAAGAGTGTGACTTGCCCGGGGTCACCCAGTGGGTATCCATGGCTGAGTGGGGAATAGTCCAGTGTTTAAACCACTCTCCCACCCCTTCTTTAATTTAGATTTTTAAAATTGTAGTACAGTTGCAATACAAAACAAAAAGTGATATATATGAAGTGGTGCCTTTATTTTGTATTACAACTGTATTACAGTTTAAAGAATCTAAATTAAAGAATTTAGCCTAAGTCAAAATTGGTGGCAATCATGTGGCTGTCTAGAAGCTGTTGAACTGCAACTCCCAGAAACCTAAGCATAGCCTATGGCAAGGAATGCTGAAAGTTTCAGACCAACAACATGTGGATGGTCATACCATTTCTGCCCATGGCCAAACTTATATATGAAATGATGAGGCCTAAATACCCTAATGGCACCAAATCCTGTCTGATCTTGGAAGCTAAGCAGGGTCAGCCCTGGTTAATACTTGGATGAGAGACACTGTAAATGAATACCAGGTTCTGTAGGCAATATTTCAGAGGAAGGGATGAACAAAAAAACACCTTTGAGTATTTCTTGCCTAAGAAAACCCTATAAAATTTATGGGGTCACCATAAGTCAACAGGCGACTTGAAGGTATATATACACACACACACAATGCTGGGGTGTTCCAGAGGGCAGAACTGTTGGCACAGAAAGGTTTATGAAATTATGTCAGATTTGAAATTTCCTGGTTTTTAAAATTTTGGTAGTGGGCCAATAATTTAGGGCAAAAGGTTAAAATAAGTTAGCAGTAGTTCATAAAAATCAATATGTAAAGTTGAGATGGGAACAGTGATGATATACTGCAATAGATATGAGCTGAATTAAGTGCAGTGATTAAGATGATGCTTATCATCATTCAGAAGGAAATGGTAACTATAACCCATGCTTGAACGAAGGAGTAGAAACAGAAAACAAATATGAAGGTCTGTACCAAACACATGCATACACACACTCACTCTTAAGATCCTTAAGAGAAGTTCTTCAAGTACCTTGGCTACGTTGTGGCCTTAATCCGGTTTTCTAGTTCAAATTCAATAAGACCCATTCAATAAATTACAGGATATTTCCATCCTTCTATAAATCCCACTGCTTCAATGGGTCTACTCTAGCTGTGACTAGCAGCTGGATTCAGGCCAATTGGTCAACACCTTCCCGGATTCTCAATTCATCTTACAGTTTGGCACACTATCAAATACCATCTCAAAGGGCCCTCTGAACCTTAGGAGAAGTTTGGGGGTGGATGAGGGGTGACATAGAGCTGTAGACAGAGTGATAAAAGTATTTTTAACCCTTCTGTGTCCTCCCTTTTGAACCTTCTCTGTATATTAGCTGCTTCTGCAAATGTATGCAAGGGCATGTGTGGGTCCAAGATCAAATGTCTTTCCCCACTTTCTCAATACAATACAACTGATAAATTTAAGAACATGGAATATATGCCACCTTTGACATATGAATGTAGGAATGCAGAGCTGTTTAACTTCAGCAAGGCTGCTGAATCATATCAGTCTAGATCATTCTGTGGGTTGGACTTTGCACCAAAAATTCTGGTGCTTAATATCTACATTCCATTTCAGAAAAAGAGATAGTTCTACAATGAGAATAAGAGAAAGCTGGAAAAAATTGGTCCATATCCAAATGTACATTGGGTTCCTTATGGGAGAAAAGCGGGATATAAATTAAAAAAAAACATTAAAAATTACTCACAGTATACTCAGTACACTTTAAATATAAATGAAATACATAAAAACATGTTCCTTTCGTGACACAGTATTCAATCATGTGATGACATAGATAGTTCAGAGCTCATACTTAGGAAGACATTGTTTGTAAAATACAAAAACATTTTAGTCAGAATTAAGATAGATGCTGTCTATATTAAGAACCTTTTAAATGCATCGTTATTGGTTTCGTCCAACATCATCTCCTGCAGTGAGTGGAGACAGGCCAGGAGTATGAAGGCTGCTGAGCAAAACAGGAAGAAAGTCAACTGTGAAATTGGTAATTTTATGAGTTTCACGGAGGGGGGGGGGTGTTGTTAAGACACAATGGCAATCGGAGCAGAGTGCTCAGGTTAATACCATCTACAAAAATGTCCATTTATTTATTATTTGGCAAAAGTAACAATAGCTCTATCTACCAAAAAGGATTTATTCAAGTTCAGTTCCAACAGGACAGAGCAAGGATGGGAGATAAAGGATTGCAGTGGAATAAGGTTGTACAGGTACGTTTAGGAAGGATATAACTGATTTTTCAGCAACAAATGTTAGCAAGGGACAAAATTAATTTTCTACTGCTGTTATCTCTAGCAATGGATAGGTTCTAATATGCTAGAGGAGAGTTGGTGTTTTTTTATTCTGCATACAGTCATTTATTAATTCCAACATTTTAACCCTACTTTTATCAAACTAAAGGCATTGTACTCCATTCATTCCTGGTAAACACTGACCAATAGCACTTTTTAAAGAAGAAACATTGGTCTACACTGGAGATAAGCAATTCACGAAGCTTTCTAGGCCACAA